>OZ014569.1:5361974-6860597 GCA_963966155.1 Clivina fossor | reverse complement strand
TATCTCATTACATTAATAAAAATTTAATCATATTAAAATGGCAACTTCCAGTACAAGTACCGTACAAGCTAACCCTATTCCTATTTTAAAAGCTGAATACCTTGCTATGATACCTGAATTTAATGGTGAAGGCGAATTATTACCCAGATTCATAGAAATTTGTTCAAAATTAGTTTTAAAATTTTATAATACGCGAAATCCAGATGATTTTCAGAACGAATATTTAATGTCGACGATAATATCAAAAATAAAAGGTGATGCTGCGATAAATTTATCTAGTGCAATAATAAAAGATTGGAATGATTTAAAAACCGCTTTATTAAATACATACTCAGACAAAAGAGATTTATATACACTATCTATTGAATTATCTGAACTCAAACAATTAAATGAAACACCATTTGATTTCTATAATAAAATACAAAATTTAATGAATTTAACTATATCTTATATAACTAGTAGAAGGACCAATCAGCCAGAAATTCAATGTTTGTCCAATTACATTAGACATTTATCATTAAGAGTTTTATTGAAAGGATTAAAAGATCCGATAGGTTCACTATTACAAACAAAAAATCCACCAGATCTAAACACTGCCTTAAATATGTTAACGAATGATTTCCAGTTAACAAACGTTCAAAAAACATACAAAAACACAAATTCCTATTCACAAAATAATTATAAAACTAATAAATTTAATACTTATAAAAAACCTAATTATTCTAATTATCCTAAATTCATACCTCCATATTATAGTACTCAATATAATAACAGATCAGTTCAAAGTAACAGACCCCCTTCAAATGTTTTCAAACCAAATTCTAATAGAACATTTCCAAAACCAACTCCTATGAGTATATCCACTACAAATACTTATCGTCCATCAAACACAAGTAACTATCGTTCACAAACAAACAAAACAGCATACACAAGAAACACACCACAAAATAGATTTGCACCACAACAAAACTATTTTAAACAAACACAAAATCCCAATTTTAATGTAGAAGAATTATTTAATATCACTGGCAACACAAATTTTGAAAATACAAATGAATCCTCAAACGAAAATTTTCAAATACCAGCCTCACAGCCCCAACAGTTAACTTAATGAATATTTTAATCGACGAACAATTACCATATTTACTATTCCCCGAATACTGTTTAAAAGCATTAATAGACACAGGTAGTACAAGATCATTTATTAATCCAGTAATAGCACAAAGATTCTTTCCCGATAAAATCATATACGACCCGTTTCAAGTAGTAACCAGCCATGGTTATTCTATAGAAAAATATAGTGTAACAATCCCCGCACCCATAGCTTTTAATGCACCACAATTAAAACTAACATTTCACTTATTCAATTTTAGTAACAATTTTAATTATTTAATTGGTGTAGATAATTTAAAAAAATTAAATGCCATAATAAATATGGGAAATAATATTATGTGTACCCCTAACAGCATGTTATATATGTCCATGCAAAATAATTGCGCGAGTCTAAGTAATTTTCCAAATCAAAATAATGACACATTAAGTCATATAATTGTTCAGCCAAGATGCGAACAAATAGTAGAATTAAAAATAAAAAATATAAAAAATGGTGAAGTTTTAATTCCATATAAAAAATTTAATGATTTAGAAATACCATCGTGTATTACTACAGTAAAAAATAATAAAGCAATTTGCTCTATATTAAATAATACTAATTCAGTAAAATTAGTAAAAACTATTGAAGCAATAACAGTAGAAGATGTCAATGAATATGAAATCTCTACCAAGGTCAATAAAAGTAATTATAAATGTAAAAATGGAATTACAAGCAATTTAAATAATTTTACTTCAAAAAATAAGTTCGATTTCTCATTAATTAGAACCGAACACATGAATAAAGAGGAAAGAAAACAAATAACAAATTTAATAAACACATACGCGGATATTTTTCGATTGAATGAAAATAAACTAACATTCACTAACCAAATAAAGCATAACATTCGAACGCATGATGAAATTCCCACATACGTTAAGTCCTATAGATACCCGCACGTACATAAAAAAGAAGTAGAAAAACAAATTAACTCAATGTTAGAACAAAATATTATACAACCTTCACATTCCCCTTGGTCTTCCCCTATTTGGATAATTCCAAAGAAACTAGACGCATCGAATAAACAAAAATGGCGTATAGTAGTTGATTATAGAAAATTAAATGAAAAAACAATTGGAGATAGATACCCATTACCAAATATTACAGATATTTTAGATAAACTCGGAAAATGTCAATATTTCACAACGTTAGATTTAGCTTCGGGTTTTCACCAAATAGAAGTCGCTAAAGAAGATGTTCAAAAAACCGCATTTACAATAGAAAATGGTCATTACGAATATGTTAGAATGCCATTTGGTCTTAAAAATGCACCCGCTACTTTTCAGAGAGTAATGGATAATATTTTACGCGGAATTCAAAATGAAAAATGTTTAGTCTACATGGATGACATAATAATTTTTAGTACTAGCTTACAAGAACATATAGATCGATTAAAAGAAGTTTTTGAAAGACTTAGAAATTCAAATTTCAAAATTCAGTTAGATAAATCAGAATTCTTAAAGAAAGAAATTGCTTATTTAGGACACATCATAACTCCAAACGGTATTAAACCCAATCCTGATAAAATCAATAGTATTTTAAATTATCCCTTACCCAAAACAACGAAACAAATAAAAGGTTTCCTTGGATTATTGGGTTATTATAGAAAATTTATAAAAGATTTTGCTAAAATCACTAAAACTTTAACTAATTGTCTAAAAAAGGATGCAAAAATTGACATTAACAATCCAGAATATATTAAATGTTTTGAATTTTGTAAAACATTATTAACAAATGAGCCATTGTTACAATATCCAGATTTTTCTCAACCATTTGTATTAACTACAGACGCGAGTAATTTTGCAATCGGAAGTGTACTGTCACAAGGTACAATCGGTTCTGATAAACCAGTAGCATACGCTAGTAGAACGTTAAATAATTCAGAATGTAATTACTCAACAATAGAAAAAGAATTATTAGCAATTGTTTGGTCAGTAAAATATTTTCGACCTTATCTTTTCGGTAGAAAATTTAAAATTGTAACCGATCATAAACCACTTCAATGGTTATTTTCATTAAAAGAACCAAACTCAAAATTAGTAAGATGGAGATTAAAATTAGAAGAATATGATTATGAAATTGTTTATAAAAAAGGTAAATTAAATAAAAACGCAGACGCTTTATCTCGTATAGAATTAAATATAAACGAAGTTCAAAATAATATTTTAACTGATGAAATTTTAAACGAATACATTTCAAAAATAGAAAATTCAAGTAACAGTGATTTCGACGACATATTGTCAATTCTTGTTGAACCCGGCGATGTACAAAATGCAGATTCAACTAATCAAACTATACACTCAAATAAAGAAAATCCAATAATTGGTATCCCAATCGTAGAATGTCCTGTAAATTACGGTAAAAATCAAATTATAATTTCAGAAACAAATTTTAACCCTGATTATCCTAGAGTATTAAGACTATTTGATAAACAAAGAATCCTTATACAATTTTCTAAAACAAACTTCGAACAAGAAATAATTAATTTTATTAATTATTTCTTGTTCGAAGTTTGTTTTAGAAAATTGTATAAGGATTCTTTGTTTATCAAATAGTCTTAATACTCTAGGATAATCAGGGTTAAAATTTGTTTCTGAAATTATAATTTGATTTTTACCGTAATTTACAGGACATTCTACGATTGGGATACCAATTATTGGATTTTCTTTATTTGAGTGTATAGTTTGATTAGTTGAATCTGCATTTTGTACATCGCCGGGTTCAACAAGAATTGACAATATGTCGTCGAAATCACTGTTACTTGAATTTTCTATTTTTGAAATGTATTCGTTTAAAATTTCATCAGTTAAAATATTATTTTGAACTTCGTTTATATTTAATTCTATACGAGATAAAGCGTCTGCGTTTTTATTTAATTTACCTTTTTTATAAACAATTTCATAATCATATTCTTCTAATTTTAATCTCCATCTTACTAATTTTGAGTTTGGTTCTTTTAATGAAAATAACCATTGAAGTGGTTTATGATCGGTTACAATTTTAAATTTTCTACCGAAAAGATAAGGTCGAAAATATTTTACTGACCAAACAATTGCTAATAATTCTTTTTCTATTGTTGAGTAATTACATTCTGAATTATTTAACGTTCTACTAGCGTATGCTACTGGTTTATCAGAACCGATTGTACCTTGTGACAGTACACTTCCGATTGCAAAATTACTCGCGTCTGTAGTTAATACAAATGGTTGAGAAAAATCTGGATATTGTAACAATGGCTCATTTGTTAATAATGTTTTACAAAATTCAAAACATTTAATATATTCTGGATTGTTAATGTCAATTTTTGCATCCTTTTTTAGACAATTAGTTAAAGTTTTAGTGATTTTAGCAAAATCTTTTATAAATTTTCTATAATAACCCAATAATCCAAGGAAACCTTTTATTTGTTTCGTTGTTTTGGGTAAGGGATAATTTAAAATACTATTGATTTTATCAGGATTGGGTTTAATACCGTTTGGAGTTATGATGTGTCCTAAATAAGCAATTTCTTTCTTTAAGAATTCTGATTTATCTAACTGAATTTTGAAATTTGAATTTCTAAGTCTTTCAAAAACTTCTTTTAATCGATCTATATGTTCTTGTAAGCTAGTACTAAAAATTATTATGTCATCCATGTAGACTAAACATTTTTCATTTTGAATTCCGCGTAAAATATTATCCATTACTCTCTGAAAAGTAGCGGGTGCATTTTTAAGACCAAATGGCATTCTAACATATTCGTAATGACCATTTTCTATTGTAAATGCGGTTTTTTGAACATCTTCTTTAGCGACTTCTATTTGGTGAAAACCCGAAGCTAAATCTAACGTTGTGAAATATTGACATTTTCCGAGTTTATCTAAAATATCTGTAATATTTGGTAATGGGTATCTATCTCCAATTGTTTTTTCATTTAATTTTCTATAATCAACTACTATACGCCATTTTTGTTTATTCGATGCGTCTAGTTTCTTTGGAATTATCCAAATAGGGGAAGACCAAGGGGAATGTGAAGGTTGTATAATATTTTGTTCTAACATTGAGTTAATTTGTTTTTCTACTTCTTTTTTATGTACGTGCGGGTATCTATAGGACTTAACGTATGTGGGAATTTCATCATGCGTTCGAATGTTATGCTTTATTTGGTTAGTGAATGTTAGTTTATTTTCATTCAATCGAAAAATATCCGCGTATGTGTTTATTAAATTTGTTATTTGTTTTCTTTCCTCTTTATTCATGTGTTCGGTTCTAATTAATGAGAAATCGAACTTATTTTTTGAAGTAAAATTATTTAAATTGCTTGTAATTCCATTTTTACATTTATAATTACTTTTATTGACCTTGGTAGAGATTTCATATTCATTGACATCTTCTACTGTTATTGCTTCAATAGTTTTTACTAATTTTACTGAATTAGTATTATTTAATATAGAGCAAATTGCTTTATTATTTTTTACTGTAGTAATACACGATGGTATTTCTAAATCATTAAATTTTTTATATGGAATTAAAACTTCACCATTTTTTATATTTTTTATTTTTAATTCTACTATTTGTTCGCATCTTGGCTGAACAATTATATGACTTAATGTGTCATTATTTTGATTTGGAAAATTACTTAGACTCGCGCAATTATTTTGCATGGACATATATAACATGCTGTTAGGGGTACACATAATATTATTTCCCATATTTATTATGGCATTTAATTTTTTTAAATTATCTACACCAATTAAATAATTAAAATTGTTACTAAAATTGAATAAGTGAAATGTTAGTTTTAATTGTGGTGCATTAAAAGCTATGGGTGCGGGGATTGTTACACTATATTTTTCTATAGAATAACCATGGCTGGTTACTACTTGAAACGGGTCGTATATGATTTTATCGGGAAAGAATCTTTGTGCTATTACTGGATTAATAAATGATCTTGTACTACCTGTGTCTATTAATGCTTTTAAACAGTATTCGGGGAATAGTAAATATGGTAATTGTTCGTCGATTAAAATATTCATTAAGTTAACTGTTGGGGCTGTGAGGCTGGTATTTGAAAATTTTCGTTTGAGGATTCATTTGTATTTTCAAAATTTGTGTTGCCAGTGATATTAAATAATTCTTCTACATTAAAATTGGGATTTTGTGTTTGTTTAAAATAGTTTTGTTGTGGTGCAAATCTATTTTGTGGTGTGTTTCTTGTGTATGCTGTTTTGTTTGTTTGTGAACGATAGTTACTTGTGTTTGATGGACGATAAGTATTTGTAGTGGATATACTCATAGGAGTTGGTTTTGGAAATGTTCTATTAGAATTTGGTTTGAAAACATTTGAAGGGGGTCTGTTACTTTGAACTGATCTGTTATTATATTGAGTACTATAATATGGAGGTATGAATTTAGGATAATTAGAATAATTAGGTTTTTTATAAGTATTAAATTTATTAGTTTTATAATTATTTTGTGAATAGGAATTTGTGTTTTTGTATGTTTTTTGAACGTTTGTTAACTGGAAATCATTCGTTAACATATTTAAGGCAGTGTTTAGATCTGGTGGATTTTTTGTTTGTAATAGTGAACCTATCGGATCTTTTAATCCTTTCAATAAAACTCTTAATGATAAATGTCTAATGTAATTGGACAAACATTGAATTTCTGGCTGATTGGTCCTTCTACTAGTTATATAAGATATAGTTAAATTCATTAAATTTTGTATTTTATTATAGAAATCAAATGGTGTTTCATTTAATTGTTTGAGTTCAGATAATTCAATAGATAGTGTATATAAATCTCTTTTGTCTGAGTATGTATTTAATAAAGCGGTTTTTAAATCATTCCAATCTTTTATTATTGCACTAGATAAATTTATCGCAGCATCACCTTTTATTTTTGATATTATCGTCGACATTAAATATTCGTTCTGAAAATCATCTGGATTTCGCGTATTATAAAATTTTAAAACTAATTTTGAACAAATTTCTATGAATCTGGGTAATAATTCGCCTTCACCATTAAATTCAGGTATCATAGCAAGGTATTCAGCTTTTAAAATAGGAATAGGGTTAGCTTGTACGGTACTTGTACTGGAAGTTGCCATTTTAATATGATTAAATTTTTATTAATGTAATGAGATATTTATTGATCAGATATTTTTAATTATTTATATTCAGATTTTGTAATAAAATTTTAATTAATAAAAACTTTTTCAAAATGACGGACCTTTGAAATGTAATGCAAATATTAGTACTTACAGTAGTATCACTCCTGCGATTTTCATAGCCAAGTAGCTCATATTCCGTGAGTTTTTGGTTATTGTGTTGTTATTTCTTTCGTGGGGGAATCTTGTGAAGTCAATCTCGCTGATGTGCTCTCAGGTGGATCGTTTTTCTTCACGGGTTTTGGAGTCGATTGCTGAAACTCTCAGGATCGCTCGGACGAGTTGATGAACAATATGCCGTTGCTATCGTCTCGTTGTGGGAAGTTGCTTGTTCTTTTCTTCAATGTTGAATCGTTGAAACGAACCGAATAATTTTTTTTCAATATGCACTTGATTTTTTATTATTCGTTGTTTGAAGATTGTAATTTTTTTACTGAATCTTTTGAATTTGTCCTACCGACTGCGCCAATTATATTACACGTAGTTAGCAACTTGAAAAAATAACTTTATTTTGAAAATACACAGAATCTACTAGTACAATATTTGATTACAAAAAGGTTTGTAACTGTGAATATCTGATGCGACCTCGCGAAGGTTATATCTTATATCTCTGATGTTGTTTACAACTGCTCTAGTATTTATACTCTAGTTTTAATGTAAACAATGACAAAAGCGTGAAGATGCACGGATCGACCGGGCTATGTATTGGTTATTAATCAGAATTGATTTGATCATCGATTATGCGTAATCATGCGTAATTATGCATATGTTCACAGTTTTACAATTAATATAATAAAATATGATTATTACAATTTTAATACAATATGGAATAAGTATAATATAACATAACAAGTATTTGGGTATAAGTTTTATATTGGTGTGACTATAGGTAACTTGGGATTAAAAGTATGACGTGTCCATATGGTAATATAACTTATATATATATAATATTTATTTATTTAGCATAATAATACCATAAATACAATGTGCTTCGTCACACATAGTATGCATATTTGAAATAATTATAATAAATTTAATATAGAAAAATAAGTATATAAAGTGATCATATGCCAATTTATCTTAATAATGTTAAACTTGTGATCTAATATAATTTTTAACATAGTAAAATATTTTTCATTGTATTCATTGTATTAAATAAAAACTGTTTTAGAATTAAATTTTGTTTAATTATTTTATAAAAACGATGTTTCGATGAAACTGAACGCTTGTCTTCATCAAGTCAAAAATTTATCAATGACATTAAAGTAAATAACAGTACGTAGCAATAAGTTACTAGGTAACATATAAATAACTAGATCAGAAGAATTATAGATTTTTTAATTAATGGAAGCCTAACTATGTTTAACACAGTGTCCCTTCACAGAGATTTATGTTATTCTTTTCTTTATAAATCTCTATTGCTTCTCTTATTAATCTGCTACTAATATTGATTCATGTATTCAATGATAAAAAAATACAAAATAACAGTTATAACGTAAAAACAATATCACTAATGTATAATTATTAAATGTAAAATAAATAACAATTACATAAATAACTAAGTTATCAACATAGTACAAATCTTTCAGAACTCATTATTGATAATCGATGTTTCGACGAACTCCGTCTTCATTAGGAAAACTGATACAAATGACATTTATAGTAAATAACAGAACATAGAAACAAGTTACTAGATAACAAATAAATAACTAGATTACAAAATTTATAGATTTTTAATAATTAATGAAAGCCAAATTGCTTAAAGCAATAGAAATATATAAAGAAAGAGATAACATCAATCAGTTTGAAGGCACTGAGTTTTGAGTTAAATAAAATTTGGCTTCAATTAATTAAAAATCTATAAATTTTGTGATCTAACACTTCTTCAAAAGTTCTTAAGCTTTACAATTAATACAAATATGTATACATATGAATACATACAAATATACATATAATAATAAATATAATAACAGAACAACAAACACTTACAGCAGGATATTTTAGTTGATTTTACATGTAACATTAAATATAAAATTAATGTCAAATACTAACTTGTAAATATGCTTGTAGTAACTAATAATTTATAACAATAAAAATATTTAAAAAAATTGTTGTTAAAATTTGAAACAGTGATTAAAATGTACATTAAAATAATAAATAAATAAATACATTGTAATATCTGAACTCATATGATAAAACTCAATTTACTCACATGTTGCATACAAATTTTTATCTACGGGCCCAAATTACACAGCCAAACAAAAATGTTTTTAGATGAATATATTTGGAAAAAAAACTAATTGCGGGTTAATGGAAAGCATTTGTGCTACACCTTTTTGGGTACATAACGTGATTTTGTATATATGTATGTATGTTTAGAAATTTTACAAACTTTTTCAAATGTTTCTAAAATTAACAAAAAACAAAACCGCAAATAATTGACAAAAACAAATTGAATTTCACATTGTAGTTGCAGTTTTGTAGTTTCAAATGAACATTTATACATATATTGTCATGTGTACTAGACTATTCACCATGCGTATAGTCGTGAAAAAATTCGCGAAATTTTATAGAACAAAAGCTAATTATATTTTCATTTATTCAAAATTTGTAGCGAGAATTTCAATAGCTACAAATTCAGATAATACCATTACGAATACAAATTTACTGGCAAAATTCAAAAATAAATAATAAACTCTTTTTCATTTCATACAATAATATTTTAAAAATACAATATTTTTATTACAATTTTAAACAGTATATGCATATTTTGTGCAAATATTAACTAATTTAATAATTTTGTAAATATCAAAAATATTGACCTGTAAAATAAAATTTTCTTTATTTTTTTTTTGAAATTAAATTTTTATTTTTATCATTCAAAATATTGCGCTTTGGCACCAATATTTTTTGCATGACCACTGATTATAATACAAAATAAAAATCGATCGATTTCCAATTTTAGCAATTTATTTGAAAATAATTGAAATTTAATTACATCATTTAATTTATACACTGTAAAAAAAACAATGTAAATTGAAATGGATAGTCATAGCAATTTTAGTACAGTTTTTATTGTAATATAAATTTTTTCTAAATTTACAATAATTTATACAAAATTACAATGAAAAATATAGTAAAATTACTATAATTATCACTGTAAATTTACATAAATTTTGAAGAGTGCAGAGCACAAAAATTATAATAATATAATTTCATCGAAAATAAATTATTTAAACTTTAATGTACACTGTAAAATAATATTTTAAATCTACATACTTTATGAATGTAGTTTTTTAAAATAAAAATGTATTGTTACGTAAATTATCACAGTAAAAATTACAAAATGCTGCTATTTTACTGCAAAAAACGACGACATTTCGACGACATATTGTCAATTCTTGTTGAACCCGGCGATGTACAAAATGCAGATTCAACTAATCAAACTATACACTCAAATAAAGAAAATCCAATAATTGGTATCCCAATCGTAGAATGTCCTGTAAATTACGGTAAAAATCAAATTATAATTTCAGAAACAAATTTTAACCCTGATTATCCTAGAGTATTAAGACTATTTGATAAACAAAGAATCCTTATACAATTTTCTAAAACAAACTTCGAACAAGAAATAATTAATTTTATTAAATCTTATATAGTTCCAAATATTAAATATTATTTATATTTTGAAGATTCATTATATGAAAAATTTAGTGTAGTTTTACAAAAATATTTTAAAAACTCTCAAATTAAAATGATTAAATGTACACAAAAACTTATAGATGTAATAAATAAAGATGAAATAGAAAATATTATCGAAAACCATCATTTAGGTAAAACTAATCACAGAGGTATTAATGAAACTGGAAAAAGAATTAAAAATTTATATTATTGGCCATCACAAAAGAAAACCATTCAAACTTATATAAATTTATGTAAAATATGTCAAGCAACGAAATATGAACGAAACCCTCTTAAACTAAAATTTAATATTACACCTACAGCAACAAGACCATTTCAAATATTACACATGGATACAATAACATTAGAAAACTGTAAATTTTTAACTATTATAGATTCCTTTTCAAAATACGCACAAGCTTATAAATTAACTTCAGCACAAGGCATTGAAATAGCAAATAAATTAATTAAATTTTTCTCACATCATTGTATTCCCGAACAAATTATTTTTGACAACGGTACTGAATTCAAAAATTCAGTAATTAACGAATTATTAGCATTACATAAAATACAAATTCATTTTATTAGTTCACAACACCCTCAATCAAACGGATTAATAGAACGATTACACTCTACCCTAATTGAACACGTAAGATTATTTAATAATCAAGAAAATTTTAAGAAAGAACCCATTGAGTATAAAATCAATTATTCAATTTTAGCTTACAATAATACTATACATTCAGCCACTAATTTAAAACCATATGAAATTACAACAGGTCACTTAAACACTGACTCACCCTTTAACATTGACATAGAAAAACAATTAACAAATAATTATATAATAAATCATAAAGAAAAAATTAAAGTTTTATACACACAATTAAATCAAGATTTACAAAAATCTAAAGAACAAATTATAAACAAAAGAAATGAAAACAGAGAAACTTTACCCCAAATTCCAAACACAGTATATGTAGAAAATAAACAAAAACAAAATAAGACAAATAATAAATATAACCAAGAAACTGTAAAACTTATAAATTCCTTGCAAAAAAAAGCCTATATTATTCCCCGACATGGTAGAACCACACAAAAAATTCATTTGTCTAATATTAAAAGACCTAGAATTACAAACTCATAAAATAATACTTATTTCAGATTAATTGCATGTGGACAAGCTATCGAAATTAAAGATATTACAAGTAATCTCGGAATCCTTCCTATTAACCTTGGACAAGCAAGATTACAGAAAACCTCACATACACTAGTGCATTATTATAACATAAAACCCTTATATAGCGAATATCATAATTTACATTTGCAAATAAATAATTTGAAAAATAATTATAAAAATAATACATTATATACAATAGAATTAAAAAATTATTTTAGAATGTTAAATTTCGTAGAACAATCCATATTAGTTAAATTTGAGAATATACAAAGTAATAATAAACGTAGAAATAAACGAGGATTAATCAATCCATTAGGAAGTATAATTAAAAGCATCTCAGGAAATTTAGATAATTCAGATGGTGAAAAAATATACAAAATTCTCAATCATATTAAAGATAATGAACATAAATTGCAAGAACAACTTAAATTAGAATATACTATAAGTCATAATTTAATTAAAAATTTTAATGACACAATACATGACATACAATTTAATCAAAATACTTTAAAATCAAAATTATTAATTTTAAACGAGCATATTGAAAAAGACGCAACAGAATTAAATATTCTATCTGTAAAAGATCTGTTAAATCAAATATTAATTTTATATAATAATATTTTAAATATTTTACAAGATATTGAGAATTCTATAACTTTTTGTAAATTAAAAACTTTACATCCTAGTATTATAAAACCAAAAGAACTTTATAATGAATTACGAAAAATATCACCATATTATAAAAACCAACTTCCATTTCCTTTAAAGCCAGAGAATACAATTAATTTCGAATCAATTATTAAAACACATTGTCAAATTGATGAAGCTCGAATTACATACTTTTTAACTATACCAATAGATTACAATATAGATTATAATCTTTATTATATGTTACCTATTCCAACTAACTACTATTCAGACTTTGTAACAATTATTCCAAATTATAAATTTATATTGAAAACAAAAGATAATAAAATTATACCTTTGAACGGCGAATGCATACAAAGTACACTAAACACTTGGTATCATTGCCCAAAACAACTAAAAACAACCCATCGAGCCATTTGTGAAGAGAATATCTTATTAAACGAAAATTCGAACAATTGTACGACAACGAAACTTGAAATCTCAACTAATTTCTTAGAAATTATTCCAGAAATTAATCAATATTTAACTGTATTTCCAAAGAGCGACAAAATAAAGATGCTATGTCAACAACAAATCGAAACCAAGGCAATCAAAGGAATTTTTCTAATTAAAGAAGATAATTGCAAATTATTTTACAACAATCAAGAATTATTATTTCAAGACACAAGCCATGGTCAACCCCTTCTATTCGACATCCCCGAATTCAGAGCAAGAGAAATAGTCCAACCCAAAATAAAAATCAAATTGAAGAATTTAAATATGAAAGAAATTCCTAGCAACCCAATCATACCAATAATAGAAGACAAAGAAAAATACGAATTTCACAAACCAAGCATTTGGACAGGTATTTTATATATTACACTAATCACATTGTTTATTGTTATATGCATAATCAAAAGAAGAAAGAATTGGACGCTCAAAAAATTAATCTACTTGACACCAAGAATCCGTACGATGCCAAGACATGAATCACAAGATATCGAATTGAGCAACGCACCACTCCAAGCCGAATTACCGAACATTCCGGAGGAAGTTCCACTCTAGGGATGGAGGAGTTATATTACCATATGGACACGTCATACTTTTAATCCCAAGTTACCTATAGTCACACCAATATAAAACTTATACCCAAATACTTGTTATGTTATATTATACTTATTCCATATTGTATTAAAATTGTAATAATCATATTTTATTATATTAATTGTAAAACTGTGAACATATGCATAATTACGCATGATTACGCATAATCGATGATCAAATCAATTCTGATTAATAACCAATACATAGCCCGGTCGATCCGTGCATCTTCACGCTTTTGTCATTGTTTACATTAAAACTAGAGTATAAATACTAGAGCAGTTGTAAACAACATCAGAGATATAAGATATAACCTTCGCGAGGTCGCATCAGATATTCACAGTTACAAACCTTTTTGTAATCAAATATTGTACTAGTAGATTCTGTGTATTTTCAAAATAAAGTTATTTTTTCAAGTTGCTAACTACGTGTAATATAATTTATATATAATATAGTACGGCATGTTATTAATACATTTTCATTATAAATGAACAGCAGACAGTGCTATTTGTTGCGAAGTGATGATTCTAGTTTTATCAAAGTGAAACAAACAGTAGCCGAATGAGTGGGAACAGTAATAGTTGTAGGAAGAAGGCCTTGGAAAGAGCAATTTCTATTTTGGGTAGAAATGACTCTACTTTCACCACCACCATCCTGATATATTTTAGCAGCGACGAAGTGAACCAGGAGGCAACGAACTAACTATTGATATGAAAAGTTTTCCTAAAAAAAAAAGTTTTCGTTTCGGAGAAAAAAAACTTGACAATATTCACCGATAATATCGGTTTCTTATTACATCGCAAATTGCTCCTTCGGTTCTTATTAAATTTTATACAGCCCCCCCCCCCCTCCTCCTCACCTACCTTTTTGCGAAACTTTGTTGTTTTCTTTTCTGTTAGTTTCGGCTCATTTTTTTTAACCGATTCTTTTTTCGCTTTGTGCATTTGTTTCACGTCACGGATAAATGTTTACTTTTCGTCAAATTACTTAATAATTTAATTCGCAGCAAAACTGTTGCATTTCGTTGTGGGAATAACTTTTGCGTCATGTGTAATTAAGTTTCTATACTTGAAGTAATTTATTAATGTACTTTGGAACTAATATTTTGAAGAAATTAATTTATTAGCGTTTAGTCGTAATTAGTCAACAGAATACCTGAGTTTGAACAACATTTAATGTTCTATTTGGTTGAACAATTTCATACAGGTGTCTCACAGGTGTCTATATTCTAACAATTATACCGGGTGTCTACTTTTTTTTTGTTACATAGGGAATACAATGCTAAAATTTTCATTTGGTGATAAATTTTCCCCTAATTATTATAGAACAAAAGTACAAATACAAAAGTTGTTTAGAATTCAAAAATGCATCAAATGATGCCAAATTTATCAATATAGGATGTTCCGATCAAGAATTAGAAGCAAATTAAAATTTCCATTTTTGCGCTCTTTACATCAAAGTGCCATGGAAATTAAACAAATAATTTCATTTCTTCTGGAGTTTGAGTTTGACAGATCGTATTTATTTTATTGTTACGTTCTGTATTATTATCATTATTATTGAAAATAATGAATAAACTTAAGGTAAATGAAAAAGTTCAGTGCGTAAAATGGTATTTTACTGGAAATTCGATACGACGAGTAAGAGATTTATTCAGCGCTTTCTTTGAAAACCGTCCCATACCTTCCGCTATGACTATTCGTAGGATAATTAAACAATTCGAAGAAACTGGAAGTGTGTTAAAACGTTGTAAAAATTGTAGAAAAATCAACGCAGAAGATCAGGAGGAGAATTTAAATCAAAATGCAATTAAAGAAAATACATTGAATATACTTTTGTGTGTAACGGAAAACCCAAATGTTAGTGTGCGTCAACTTGGTGCTGAATTAAATTTGCATCCTTCAACAATACATAAGATACTAAATAATGAAAAATATGATTCTTATAAATATTCCACGCACCAAGAGATATTTGAAGCGGATAAAATGGCTAGAAGCGAATTTAGTAACATTATTATGGAAAAATCCAATTTAGACAGAAACTTCTTGAAATCTATTTGTTTTACTGACGAGTCTACGTTTACTTTACACGGCGAACCTAATACACAAAACTTTAGAATATGGAGCCAAACAAATCCTCATTTAATGGTAGCAACACGTACCCAATATCCAGAAAAAGTTAATGTATGGGCTGGAATTTTTGGCAGGTGTATAATTGGGCCATTTTTTATTGAAAATAATTTAAACAACGAAAAATATTTGGATATGTTGCAAAATCATATTGGTCCGCAGTTAGAAGAGTGTGCAACTCAAGATAATGTTGTCTGGTATCAACAAGACGGATGTCCGGCACATTACAGCTGCAACATTAAATTATATTTGGATCAATGTTTTCCAAATTCATGGATTGGTAGAGGTGGTCCAATTAATTGGCCAGCTAGATCGCCCGATTTAGCACCGTGCGATTTCTTTTTATGGCCATATTTGAAGGAGAAAATTTATAAACGACATATCAAAAATCTTGTTGATTTGAAAAATGCCATTGTTGAAGAGTGCAATAATATAACACAAACACAATTAAGCTCTGTACGTCACGAATTTTATAACAGATTAGGTTATTGTTTGGCAGTTAATGGCGATTTATTTGAACATTTAATTTAAATTGTTAGTTTCGTTTTTGTTCTCCTATATCTTGTATTCATGAATTTTTCTGTTTTATAGGTATATTGAATATTGTAATAAATAAAGAAAGTTTTACGGAGTTCAGCTATTTACTATTTATTAAACTCTTATCCGACGTTTCACTGCACAACTTACAGCATCCTCAGGGATAAGTTTAAATTATTATAATAAATATATTAGGCATAATGCCAGTCATCTAATTCAAATGTATTGTTTTTATAACTTGAAGTTAATAAATAAATTAAACAATTACTTAAAATTATAATGGAGACATTCACAATTTAAAACCACAGCTAGTACGTAGTGTACAGCCGAGTAAAATACCCTTTCATTGTAATAAATAATAAATACTTAATACTTTTTATACTTAATAGCTTTTCATTTACATTAAGTTTATTCATTATTTTCAATAATAATAATAATAATAATAATAATACAGAACGTAACAATAAAATAAATACGATCTGTCAAACTCAAACTCCAGAAGAAATGAAATTATTTGTTTAATTTCCATGGCACTTTGATGTAAAGAGCGCAAAAATGGAAATTTTAATTTGCTTCTAATTCTTGATCGGAACATCCTATATTGATAAATTTGGCATCATTTGATGCATTTTTGAATTCTAAACAACTTTTGTATTTGTACTTTTGTTCTATAATAATTAGGGGAAAATTTATCACCAAATGAAAATTTTAGCATTGTATTCCCTATGTAACAAAAAAAAAGTAGACACCCGGTATAATATTATGTCATGAAATTTGATATATAAAGATATTTCGATATACTCAGTTGAAGTAAAATATTGGCAAGAAGATAACATTTCCGGTTAAACCGGAGTGGATTCTAACTTCCTCATTTTAATTGAAATACCCCATTTTTTATTTTATTTTTGAATTTAGGAGTAAATTTGACATATGATACATAAAACATTTTATTTTAGCTCAACTGTTTTTGACGTATTTTAACTTTTTTTTTTGTTTTAAATTGGCAACATATTTCATGGTCTGTACTTCGAGAATGCAATCAAATATTTGTAATTTTATAAACGGGGTCTTATTAAGGTAGCTTTAGTTTACCTTTTTATATAAAAAAAATTAAAACTATTGAAAAATGTGTCAGAAACATTGCTCTAAGCTAGGAATTCAAAAAACATTAAAAATCTCATTTTTATTTTCAAATAGAAAACTTCATATTTTACCACTTTAATGAATTTTACGTTAAAAAAATAGTGTTAGTTTATGTAACATGTCCTATGTTGAAAGTTGTTAGATTTTTAGTAAAATAGAAAAATATGTGATTTAGAATACGTTGTTGTTACGTTAATAATGTACGTTAGTCATGAAAAATACCAAATTTCGTGACATAATATTATATAATTAATTAGTAATTGACGGAATTCAATCTTTTATGTTTTTATTTACTGCTAAGCCAATATTTCGGCATTCACCATTACCACCAATAAATATAACAATCAGGGCCGTATTTAGGATCTGTAGGCCCCTAGGCTAAACTTGTGGTGCGGGCCCTTAGGGGGGGGGGGGGTTGTAATTTTATAATTTTAAATAAACATGGTAGGAAAATGCAAGATAAAAAAGGAATGTAACAAACAAGTAAATTTTACTTACACATATTTAATTAAAATAAAGTATTTAAAAAAATAAATAATAAACTTAGAAATGAAAATATCAAAAAATCTTAGTGGCTAATTGGTTTGCGCTTACACTTAGTACTAATGAAGCTGTCTGTGTGTACTAGTAAAGTGTATTGTCACTGGTTGCAAGTCGGGTTATTAGAATATTCCGTTTTATGAAAATTTAAGTAAAATACTTAAAAGATTATCGATTAAACAATTATTTACTTTAAATTTGAAACGTGTGGTGCGGGCCCCTTTGTGGTGCGGGCCCATAGGCTGCAGCCTATGTAGCCTATGCATAAATACGGCCCTGATAACAACAGAACAAGAATATTTTAGTTGATTTTATATGTTTTTCAGACATTGTTTTTATAGATTGTTTTTGGTATTTATGTGTCATTTATTATTCAAATAATTTTTTGACATGCTTTCTATACTTATAACAGTAATAATTTGTATTTTTAAATTTACTGATCAAATAATGTATATTTGCGTTACATGTAAAATCAACTAAAATATTCTGCTGTAAGTGTTTTTTGTTCTGTTGTTATATTTATTATGATATGTATATTTGTATGTATTTATATGTATACATATTTGTATTAATTGTAGAGCCCTGAAGAAGGCAATAGTAATTCCGAAACGTTGACTTAGTAGTTAATAAAAACATATTTTATAAAAAAATTGAATTCCGTCAATTACTAATTAATTATTAAATATTAACTGTCGACTATTTTTCCAATATATAGTTGTTGGACATTCTGTATATATGTTTCGTGCCGAATTGTTTGAATGAGAGACAGTCGGGGTCAGAATGGTCCCTGGAACACCTGCTAACGCCGTAACTGCGTTACTGATGTGGTAGAAAAATTACGAAAAAAAAATTCAAATATTCTTATATTAATATTTTATTTGTAATTGTGGGTTTCTTCAGGGAACATTTAGATATAACACTTTTTTATTCGTAATAATATTGGACAAAAGAAAAATTCTGCAATAAGTATAAAAGATATTTCTGTTTTCCTAGAAGAAACCTTCAGTTGTAGGCGAAACCTTAACTTAACAATAAATTAATCAATACAAAGAAACATTTTTGCAATTTTTTTATGCTATTGCATATAAAAAAATCAAAAGTATAAATTTTTTCTCTCTGTAAATATGCCAATAAACTTTAAATAAAAAAATAATTATTACAAAAATACAAAGATACATATAAAAATATTATTATACAATACAATATTATTATTACAATACCAATATTATAAAAAAATAACTCTTGAACAATTATTACGTATTAAAATCGAAAAACTATGAAAATAAAATAATACTGACCTGCAATTGCTAACTGTTTGATGAAAAAATTCATCCTTGATTTTCGGCTTTTGTTAATTGTTAATGTTACCAACACTGCAGAATTTCCTATTACGATCATCACAAATAAAATCCAGAGTATTGTAAATTGTTCAGTCTGAAACAGAGAAAAAAAATTGTGCAATCTGTGTACGTATCAACGAATAATAATAACTGGATTAAAAATCTAAAAACTGATTTTTAATAATTGATTTGTCAAAAAAAAAATAGATTTTGAACACAAAATATGTGATAAAGTTGAGATATAAAAATAAAAATTTACAAAATCAATATACATTTAACCAGAGAAATTAGCTTTTTCTTCATTCTTATTAAAATATAAATAAGTATAGGAGGTTATTATGTTACTAATACAATAATATACGTTATTATACAACAGTTAGTTACTGTATATACCATTGGTGGCAGCACCAACTATGACTACAACGTCAAGTGTATTAAATTTGACATCTTCTTACGTCAAGTTAAGTTAATTGACAATTTGCATTGTTTATTTTCGCTTGAATTTTAATATGATTATTGAAAATGTTTGAAGAAGTACAAGAAACGCTGTTAAGCGTATTTAATCTAATATCTCTGACGGTTATATTAAAAATTATTAAGTCAAGTTAATTGACAGTTGCATTGTTTATTTTTGTTTGAATTTAAATATTTATATTGAAAATGTGTGAAGAAGTGCAAAAAATGCAAATGTGCATCGCCAGATTTGTGTGAAACTGCATATTTCACCAAAGAAACACGATCAAGCGTATTTAATTTGACATTATTAAGTCAAGTTAATTGACAGTTGCCTTATTTATTTTCGCTTGAATTTGATTATTGAAAATGTATGATGAAGATAATATAATGTGCACCAGCAGATTTGTTAGAAATTGTGTATTCGACCAAAGAAACATCAATATATTCTTACAAATAACATGACAAATGCAAATACTTCACTTGAACCACAACACGGACCAAGATCAGAATAATCTGAAGATGACTGAAAAGTCGAAACGCGTCATTGTTAAAAACAATAACGAACCTGATAGGGAATTTAATAACATTATAATTAAACAAATGCAAATCATATGTACATACTGTTCTACAACTGTTAGTAAGGTTAAGATTATTTACTATGTTCAGTTAAGTTTCATATAGAGCACTTGAAGAAAAAATAGCATACGTCACTTGTAGCAGAATACTTTTTTTTTGAATCGGTCAGATTGTTTAGCCTCAGCTCTGTCTCGGGCGCAAGTATCTATACTCAATACAATTAAGATCGCTTTCTATTATTCGTAACATAATATACTATTAAAATAAAACGGCTTTAGGTTATAGTTCTGTATCATTATATATTAATAATTGACGTTTCGATGAACTTAACGTTCGTCTTCATCAGGAAAACTGATAGAAATTACATTTACAGTAAATAACGGAACATAGAAACAAGTTACTAGGTAACAAAATAAGTAATTGATTTAAATAAAATTGGGCTTCCTTTAATTAAAAATTTATAAATTTAATAATCTAGTTACATATGTTGTTACGTCTTGTAACTTGTTTCTATGTTCTGTTTATTTACTGTAAATGTCATATGTACCACTTTTCTTGATGATGACGTACGTTGAGTTCGTCGAAACGTTAATTATTAATAAATATTAATACAGAACTATAACCTAAAGCTGTTTTATTTTAATAAAATAAGTTTTGAAAGATTTTTTTTTTAAATTTCATTTGATTTAAAAAAGTTGATAAAATATATGACGCTACTTATTTTTAATTACATTAATTTACTTTTATGTACTATCACATACATATAAATTCTATATATTATATCATATTATAAGTAAATTTATGAAATTCCAGAAGTTACACCCGATTGAAAATTGTAATTAAACGATCGTAGTATAACATTTGAAAATTGATTGACTTTATAAAATAATATTCCATCAAAACTTTATAATTAATTGAATTTCAATTCGTTTCTCGATGTAATTAAAAATTATTGTCTAATAAATATCTATTCACCACCTACTGGTTTTGATGTGTTGTGCGGTTAGAATTTATTTTATTAAATATAAGGAGTGGAATATCAGTGGCGTGCCGTAACTTTTGTTGATGGGGCAGTGGTTTATATTTCACATACAAATACTATGGCCCGTATTCTCACCTTTTTTATTCATGAAAAAATGATTTTATTTTTCAACATGTATCGAACCGAAATAAACCGATTCATTTCCAGTTTTTTTTCGGTTTTCGGTTTAGTTCCGGTTCAAAGCCCTGTGTGTATATACGTATACATAGTTTAAAATAAAATATAGAAAAGATATTATAAGTCTAGAAAATGTAAACAAATTTTAAAAATTACAAGGAATACGCGGCGCCACTGGCGGAATGGAGAACTCAGGTAATTCTCTCGATAAAATAATTTTTAGTTGAAATTTGTTGCCGCAATTGACATCTTTGACAGATTTCATGAAGCAATTACTTCAGGGTGGTCGTAATACCCTAATACTTGTTATTGACAGCTAGTAAATCGTCCAAGAAAATTATGGCTATTATAAGAAATTCCAAATATATCAATAGTTTGGTTTACCGTATTATATATATATATATATATATATATATATATATATATATATATATATATATATATTTTGAAATTGCTTTAACTTTTTAATGCCTTAAGAAATTTTATGAAAAATGAAATTGAAATCATTTTATATAATAAAAGCAATTGATTTGGCAATTTTGTATTTTGGAAATGTAAGAACTTTTGTGCAAGGCAAGGTACTCGTATATATACATACATACATGCACAATGACGCCATATACCCAAAAGGGTGTGGCACAAACTTTTTCCACTATCTTCAAATCATTTTCTTCCAAAACCCCTATAACCAGACAAGCAACTTTAGCTTCATCCACATTCCTCTAACTTATCTCAAATGTCCAAATATATCAATAGTTTGGTTTACCGTATTATATATATTTTGAAATTGCTTTAACTTTTTGATGCTTTAAAAAATTTGATGAAAAATGTAATTGAAATTATTTTATATAATAAAAGTAACTGATTTGGCAATTTTGTATTTTGGAAATGTGAGAAACTTTTGTGCAAGGCAAGGTACTCGCAAATTTACATACATACACAATGATGCCATGTATCCAATAGGGTGGGGCACAAACTCTTTCCACTATCCCGAAATCAGTTTCCTTTAGCTTCATCAACATTCATCTAACCTATCGTATACATACTTTTCTATTCCTACTATTTAGAAATTTTCTCTCAAGTAAAACACTGTCACTCATACCACTCTAGCTACTTATCGGACGTCCATGCAAACGTATACCTTGGTATATGTATAAACTATATATTTTTTTACGACTATACTGACTAACTATTTTATTATTTACGTTATGCCAAAAATGTGTTAATATAATTTCTGGAAAATTGCACTCTTTACCAAATATGATTTACAAAAATATTTTTCCTACGACTATACTGAAATTTATCACCTATGAATCTGTCATTGATTAAAAAAATCGGTATTAGTGAAATGTGTCAGTAGTCAGTGAGTATAATAAGTTACCTAATAGTATAAAAATATTAGATCTTCAGAAATTTAAATTAGAGTTAAGGCAATTTATTTTACATACTAATTAAAGTCACTCTTTATATATGTAAAATTTTGTAAAAGTAATTTGGAATAGCTTTGCTAAAAAAGTTCTTATTATTATTATTATTATATGTGGTACATTATGCAATACTACACAAAAATATGTATTACAATATTTTAGTATAGATTTTTTCATTGTAGTTTTGTTGATTTATGTGACGTAACAAGTTGCTATGACAAACTTGTAGTGGTGCAGTTTAGTTTTTCTTTTGGCGTGGATGCAGTTTTATTTAAGTAAGAAAATCAATTCGTTCGCTTTATTGATACACCTTGTAATTTGTTGCTGAACAAATGACTTTGTTTCCGGTTAAAAAACAAGACTGGAGAGAGAAAATTGCCGGTTTCGAACTGAACCGAATCGAACCGAACCGATTCGAAGTGAACTGAGTGCGAGAGTTGCTGATTTCTAATCTGGGACTAACCTATTGACCCACATGGGTCCGGTCCGCCAACCCTCCTACAAAGGACAGTTTACAGAAAATTAGGACATACTCTGTGTTTCATTTATTATCCATTCCTCGATATTTTACCAGGCTATCCAATTTCATAGTTTAGTTCAGCGTTTCCCAAACATTTTCTACGACGAAACAATTTAGAAATTATGAAATATTAACGGTATTCTATACAGTTTAGATAAGTAATGTAAAACTGTAGATACAATAAATCAATGAACAAAAATAGATAAATATAAGACAAATTAGTAAAAATATCTAATGGAGTTGTCCCGTTTCCTCTAAATGATATTTACTGTATATGTTATTTGCATTATTTTTCCTGATGAAGATTTACGTTGAGTACGTCAGAACGTCAATTATTACACAATCACGCTTTGTACCCAAAAGAAAGTAGCACAAACTCTTTCTATTATCTCGAAATCAGTTTTCTCCAGACAAGCAACATTAGCTTCATCCACATTCATAATTCCTTTCATATATGCTCTTTTATTCTTACTACTTGGAAACTTTCGCTAACGCAATTTACTGATCAAATAATCTATTTTTTGATAATAACTTTGCCTTTATAAATCTTTAAATAGTTTAAATAAAAATAAATAAACCTAAAACCATTTTATTTTACGTATTTTTAAATTAGAGGAAAAAAAAAAAGAATTTACTATTTAATTTTCGATTTTAACATTGGACATATTATATTTACAATAAGTGGTGTGTGGTTTCTATGTCAAGCACAAATGTGCTTGATGTCAGAGTACGGTTATTAATGCGGTAAGCTAGTACAAAACCACTGTATTTTATGGCGGATTTCAAGTTGATTTGCAAATTTACATTTAAATGTAAAAGTAGAAATTTTTTTGTATTTAAAATTTATTAATTTCCGATTTTATAATAAAAATTTAATAAAAGTCGACTTTAAACTGAGAAAAATATCGACCCTTATTCTCACCTCACTTTTGAAACAGATTTTTGTCAAAATTAGTTTTGACATTTACTTTTAAGATAACTTATTAAATCATTTTAATTAGATTTAATATTTTTAAATAACTAATAATTTTTTTTGTTTTACAATTTGATAAGAATTAATAATTTCAATTTTGTTTTTTAATTATATAGTACTTATTATTTCATTTGTTGTGACAATAATAGTAATTTATAATTTAAATTAATAGTTTGAAAAGAACCAGTTTATTTTTAATGATAAACATTATGTTGACATTAAAATATGTTGTAAGGAATTTTTTTTTCATTAAATATGTTTCAAGTAATCTCTTTTAGAACAAATCTCTGAAGAAAATGAAAATTTACATCGAAAACTCGGCTAAGAATCTAGATTTGAGATTTTTATTTAACATCATCCAAATCTGACTACAATTCCCATTAATCATTTCAAAAATTATTTGTACCAGTCGTAATAAATTATTACGTTGTATAAAAGAACTTTAGATAATTCTACTGGACATTTACGCCAAAACAAAAAACAAAAAACTAACATTCAAAGATCACTAGATATCCTTTACGAAATAGCAAAAGCATTTAAACAACATGACAAGAGGTGTTTTGGGCTAGGATATGGGCATTGGATAGAAAAACAGACTGGGAATTATTTTCGTGTTTTTGGTCGCAGTGGTCATGATGGCGTTTCAGTTCGGTAAACCGGTAAAGGCCTTAGCCATAGAGTACCGTTACGATGAGGGCTGGGGGGGGGGGGGGGGGTCGGCTGTGTTCACTTCGCACATTCAAACGAATTGTTTTTGTAATCGGTCTGTCACATTCTAGTCCGACTATTGTAATGTCCTCGCACAGCTTATCTCGGATTACTGCAATGGACTGCGATCTGTTTTTATTCTACTTTTGCGAATTGATTTTTTTTATAAGAGCGAAACGCTCAAGCCGTATGTGCGTACTCATATAATCGTAAGTTTTACATTTTATTGTTTTGGTCTATAAAATTCTAATTTGTTGAATGGGAGAACATTTTAACATAGTAAAAAATTAAATTGGAAAAATAGTCTACTGTTAATATTTAATAAATAATTACTAATTGACGGAATTCGGTTTCGGCAATCACTATTGCCTACTTTAAAGCTCTATAATGAATAAAAATATGTATACATATAAATATATACAAATACACATATAATAATAAATATAACAATAGAACAAGAAACACTTACAGCAGAAAATTGTAATTGATTTTACATGTAATGCAAATATACATTATTTGATCAGTAAATTTAAAAATACAAATTTTATATGCTTTTTATATAACAGTGATAATTTGTATTTTAAAATTTACTGATCAAATAATGCATTTTATGATAATAACTTTGCCTTTAAAAATCTTTAAATAGTTTAAATAAAAATACATTGAAAAATATTTTAATAATTCGGGGTAATTTTGATTTTTTCTAATTATAAATAAATAAAAATCCTATATACAAGAATTTGTGGTGTTCACATATGTTATCTTATTATATAATTAAAGTATACATACGAATTATATAAGTTTCGAATAATAAATTATATTACTATCATATATTCTATACTTCTAATTATTATACCTTTAATTAATTAATAATAATTATTATTCATATTATATATTATTGTATCAATTTGTATAGTATAAAATGTAGTTGTAATATGTAGTTATAAAAATACGAATAAAATGTTCTAGATTATGGTAGAAAATAAGTTTTTAATACATTTAAAAAATTTAAAAATTAAATACTATATTATTATTATTTTTGTGGGAACAAAACCGATATATGTATATTTTTTAATTGAACCGGAACGAAAAAAATCTAACGGTTCCAAGCCCTGATAACCTTTATTCCTTATTAAATATACTTTATGAAACGCTTATAAATTTTAAATCGAATTAAATTTAATCTAGTGTCAGATAACATTCTTGGTAAATTGAAAAAAAATCTGCGATAAAAAAAGCTCTATGTAGCTCTGAGAATAGTAGTTTTTCCCTAGTTAAATCCGATAGATAAGATAGCATCGTCTGTGCATTGAACTAAAGTCTAGTAAAGCTATTTAGCCTGAATCTGCTGCACATTAGTGGCTATGCGAATTGCAAAGATAATTCAATCTAGATGCCATTGAATGGTGCAGTCTCGGGAATCCGGCCACAATGGCCTGTCCAATATAATAGATTTTAATTATTTCAATTAGTTTATTTTATTACCTAAAATAGAAGTTTATTTTCCAAATATTGCAATTGAAAAATTTAATTAAAATAAAACAGTAAAAAATCTTGCAGAACTCATTATATAACGTAAAATTGCTTTAGGTTCAAGTTTTGTATTAAATTTTTTATTTATAATCGATGATACTCAACGCTCTTCATCAGAAAAAAAATATGATACGAATGTCATTTATAGCAAATAAACAGAACATGGAAATAATTTAGTCTTTACGATGTAAAATTTTAAGATACAGTAATAATTGCAAAACCAATCAATATTAACAGCAGATTGATAAGAAAAGATAAAAAAGAAAAAGATGATAACATCAATCAGTATGTGACTAGTAATTGATTTAAATAAAATTTGGCTTTATTTAATTAAAAATTTATAAATTTCATGATCTAGTTACTTATTTTGTTAGCTAGTAACTTGTTTTCATGTTCTGTTTACTTACTAAAAAATGTCATTTGTATCTTGTTCTGATGAAGACGTACGTTGAGTTCGTCGAGAGGTTGATTATTAATAAATATTAGTACAAGATTATAATTTAAAGCCGTTTTATTATATAATGAGTTCCGCAAGATTTTTTACTGAGTAACTTGTTTCTATGTGCTATTTATTTACTGTAAGTGTTATTCATAAATATTACTACAGAACTACAACCTAAAATCGTTTTATTTTAATGTATTGAGTTTTGAAAGATTTTTTACTATGTTAAAAATTGAATATTTTTTGTTGATAAATCATTTAAAAAATAGGCTTCAAAAAAATCATACTTTTCATATTTTTAAACACTTTCCCATCACGGAGCATAGACTACGTCATAGGGATACATCGCAAAATCGCACGGTATAGCCGTGCTATAATTACATAATTTTTTTTTAAATAGAGTAGATACTAAATTGCAAATAAAGAAAACCTAGTCGACAGTTGATGCAATAACAAGACACTCTTTAAGTGATATTCGGTTGTGATCAAAGCAAATTTACCAGATTCTTTTGTAATTAAGTGTCAGTAGGCAATTGCTCCCTGGTACGTACTATTGACATTTATGGACTGTAATTTTCATATCTGTGTTTTTAGTTAGATAGGTGCAGGTGTTTTGTTTATAATTGCATTTACAGTAAATAAATAGAACATAAAAACTAGTTACTAGGTTAGTAAAAAATGTTTCAGAACTCATTATATTAAAATAAAACGGTTTTAGGTTGTAGTTCTGTATTAATATTTATTAACAATCGACTCAACGTACGCCTTCATCAAGAAAAATGATACAAATGATAATTTTTTTTGTGTATGGGGGGTTATAAATCTATAAGGGGCTAGGAGAAATAGTTTTATACTTTTTAGTCCGTGTTAAAAACGTAGTATATTAATTTATTTTCTGCTTTTTAGTCTTGTCGAGTTTAACTTTAATCTAATTAATTATAATTATATAATTATAATTAATTAATTTTAATTTGATATTTTTAATATTAATCCAGTTCTGAGCTATGTTTAAAGAGCCGTGTTGAGAAAGCGCATATTGCCTTTTTTGTACATTGCATAAGCGCATAAAAATATGTTGAATAAACGCATCATAATTATTACTAAATACTAACCGAACCTAATATTTTGTGATGTACTTATTCAACGTTTTTTTTTTTCGCGCTTATTCAACGTTAATTTTCTGCGCCTCCGCAACGTTCCTGGTACTCAAAATGCGCTTTCTCAACTCTTCGGTTTAAAGTTTCAAGATTGCAAAATTTGTACCGAACAAAGAAATAAACAAACAAACAGACAGGCAAGAAAACTAATTAATAAAAACGTGTTAAAATGGCGTAAAACATTACCTTTGTATTAATATTAAAAAAATTATTCAAAAGATAAAAACTAAATACACTATATCATTTTTAAACTCGTTGATTTTGTCTGCCCCATTCTGCATTCGTGAAAGTTGCCGTTTTCGCGCAACTGTTAAACCATGCGAAATAAATTTTATCTCACACTACGAATGCATATGTTTATACTGTTACCACCACTTCTCCTTATAATAACAATTGAAAGCTTTGATAACTGATTACAATGAGCAATTAACAACAGTACATTGTATTGCAGATAGTTCATTTGAAGAACTTAATAATTTATGAAGTCAAAGATATTGCATGTATTTAAATATTTTATTATAACTATTTAGTACGACAGATTTTAAAATGTAGAAATATATGGTTGTTCCTTGTTCTCAATGTTAAATTTTTTTTTGTATGATTATTAGAATGAGCAAAAGGGAGATAAAAAGTATTTGTAAAAAATCTTCCAGAATTCATTATATTAAAATAAAACGGCTTTAGGTTTAAGTTCTGTATTAATATTTATTAATAAGCGACGTACTCAACGAACTCAACGTCCGTTTTCATCAGGAAAAGTGATACAAATGTCATTTATACTAACGAACAGAACATAGAAACAAGTTATTAGGTATTAAATAAGTAACTAATAAATTAAAAATGTGTCGTAAAACACAATATGTTACTACCATAAGAGCTGAACTAAACAAATGAACTAAAACACTCAAATATCGATCTTGTAATATCAGCCATTGATTGTAAAAATATGTCAAATCCAAGTCTATAATAATTTTGAAAATTATTAATTATTATATTAATAGTACGATTATTCAGATATTCACAGAAATACGTTATTTTATTGAAAACATAAAGAAAAATTAATTGTCATTTACTTGTAATTAATAAAAAATAATTTTTTCTACAGTTATATTACATACTTCAAAAAATCCCACCGCCATTGTATTAAATAAATTTATGGAATAGAAAAATTTGTATAACACAAGTACTGTAGTTATGGTAACTAAAAACAAAACTGTCTTGATATAAATATGCCACCTATTTATATACAGGGTGTAACAGAATAACTATTCCTAATTTTAACTGGAGTATCCTGGGCTCAGAATATGAAGATTTAATGCAAATCACTGAGATAAAATGTGGCTCCTTACTGAGCTACAGGGTGTTTTATGTAAAAATTTAAAAACGATTTTTGCCCAGTACTTTAAAACTATTTGACGTATCCTTATCATACTTGGCAGGAAATGTAGGTACCGTACACCATACTAAATTATGTTAAATAAAAGTTTCTGGCTACTGCCAGTGCCGTACAACAGGGGCAAGTGAGAGGTTGATCGTTCCTAAATTCTACGCCACTGGCGGAATTGTCATTTTAGCACAATTTTTCGATTCTCCAATACTTGCTGTGTAAAAAACATACTCTTTCTTTGTAACGATAAAGTCACTGTTTTTCGAGATATTTAAAGTTAAACATAAGCTGCACACTTGGGATTTTTTAAAAATTTGCTAAAAAAAATCTGGAAAAATTCAGTAAAATAGAGAAAAAAATTAGCTACATAATATCTAAGTAACTTTTTCTCTAACTCATTCTGGTTTGGCTGGAAAAATTATTGAAAATTAATATTTTTTGCATTTTATTTTTTTTATTTTCAATAATTTTTACAGCCAAATCAGAATGAGTTAGAGAAAAAAGTTACTTAGTTATTATGTAGCTAATTTTTTTCTCTATTTTACTGAATTTTTTAAGATTTTTTTGAGCAAATTTTGAAAAAATCCCAAGTGTGCAGCTTATGTTTAACTTTAAATATCTCGAAAAACAGTGACTTTATCGTTACAAAGGAAGAGTATGTTTTTTACACAGCAAATATTGGAGAATTGAAAAATTGTGCTAAAATGACAATTCCGCCAGTGGCGTAGAATTTAGGAAGGATCAACCTCTCACTTGCCCCTGTTGTACGCCACTGGCAGTAGCCAGAAACTTTTATTTAACATAATTTAGTATGGTGTACGGTACCTACATTTCCTGCCAAGTATGATAAGGATACGTCAAATAGTTTTAAAGTACTGGGCAAAAATCGTTTTTAAATTTTTATATAAAACACCCTGTAGCTCAGTAAGGAGCCACATTTTATCTCAGTGATTTGCATTAAATCTTCATATTCTGAGCCCAGGATACTCCAGTTAAAATTAGGAATAGTTATTCTGTTACACCCTGTATATCATAAAAATATGAAAAATTATTTAGTCGTATTGAAAAATGTCACAAACATAAGTTGTTAGTTATAACTTGTTCAGCAACTTTTGTTTAATAATATTTTTCGAAATATGCCTCGACTGTTGCGAAATATTCATAAAACACATAAAAGTGACATCAGTAAATTAGCACTTTCGCTTGGCAGATCTTTACCAAAAGTTGAGATATTCATCTCCGAAGTCGAGTTAACTCTACACGTATCCACAGACAGATCGACTGACGGACATCATATTAAAACCAGTTGATTCGTGTTATTAATCTGTAAAAATCTCGATATGTCAAATTTAGTATGACTACAATACCTCCCTTAATATATGTGATATGACGATCGGTAAAAATAAAACAATCTAATTAAAATGTAGTAATAAAAAACAGGGTTAAAAATGTAGAATATAATTACAATTTGTAATAGATGTTTTAATTAGAATGAAAAATGAAATATGTACAACGTAGCTTTTGACATCCTGATTGTTAATAATTGCCTTGAGTGTGTAATTTAAAATATGAATATAGTTGATGATACCAGTTGTGCTTTTGTTTGTCAAAGCTTTTAGTTCAAATTAGAAGGGTAGTTTTGCAAAATGTACACAAGTATTTTCTATCGTGCAAATATATATTCATTTTTGATTAGCAACTTCATTTTCATATACACACGTATCTAGCATATTTGTAATCATTATATTTTTGTTTCATACAGTTTTATAAATTTCGTACACTCTAAATAAAAAAAATATATATATAATTTTACCTACAACCCATGAGACACTACGATGTCCAGTATTTCTAGATTAAATTACTCAACTACTGTGATTTTATTCATAATAGTTTAAAAATACATAATATCAGAACTATTACAAAAATTCTGTAATATAATATTACATTTTTAATAAATTTACAGAACTTCAGTAAATATACTGTTAGGAATTTTCCATAAATAGCTAAAATTTGTTTAGTTCTGTAATATTATTGTTGGTATAATAAATTATTACAGATATTAATATGCAAGCTGCAATTTTACATAATTTAAGAAGTTATATCGACAATACCTAATTTTACATTAAGTATGTGATGCAATTTGCAGAAAGTAAGCAATTTTACATACTTATTAGGTAATTTTTATTTATTTTATGTGATTATTATGAATTATGTAAAGATCACAGAATTTTGAGGTAGAAATACGGAATATTTCTAGTAAAATGAAATTACAGATTTTTCATATTAAAATTTTACTATTACTTTCCTGTAATTTCGCTAAAAAAAATGTACAGTGTACGTATCGAACATATTTGTAATCATTATATTTTTGTTTTGGAATATTTCATCTGATAGTTTTAGAATATGTGCATACTATATGAAAAATACAATAGGCGATTGAGATGAAACAACTTCATCTAATGATATTTTATTTAAATTTTTATTACCTATATTTAACATAGTAAAAATCATTCAGAACTCATTATATTAAAATATAAACACTTATAATAATGGAGGAGTTTATAATCCGTCATAATAGTAATTCTATAGTTTTTTTAAACATATTAATATGAACATATGAAAGTATGTAACACAGTTGTATTGATAATGTAAAACAAATTAGTCACTTTTCTCCAATAAAAAGCAAAAATTCTAAGTAAGTAATTGAAAACTTTCGTCATTAAATATATCACCTTGTAATCAACTCAGACTCAGACAGGCTTTTGTCGCCAAATGCTATTAAATACAATCGGCCAATTCGTTTAAGAATACAAATTTATGTCGTTATTTTTATTATAAAATTTTTTTAATTTCATTACATTTTCTGTATAATAAAATATATTTAAAATGTTAAATTTTAAATAAATTATTTCAATATGTTTTCGTGATCAAATAAATATATTTGCAATATATGGAGTATTTTATGTTATATATTTTTTTTAATATGTTCTTACGTCAAACAAAATAAGATTAAAAATATTAAATAAAAAAAATATTCTATTTTTAGGTTTCATTTATATTTAACCTGACCTTTTCTTATTAATTAATTAAAAACAAAATTGCGTTTGTTTTTAATTAATGAAAAACCAAATTATTCTTGAAAAATAAAGAATGAAATTAAGAATAGAATTTCAAAACTTGAAATAATGAATTTTTTTTATTAAATCCGAAGGTGTTTGTTAAAACACAATCTAATATTATTTTTTTGGACAACTAGCGAAAAGAAAACATTAATTACATGGTTTATAAGGTCCGTATTGACGGGAAATTAAAATGGCTCGTTTTTGTTTTTTCTTTTAATTTATATCAGACAGTAGCGTGCGTAGAAAAATATTTCAGGGAGGGATATTGTTTTAATTTGCAGAAATAATACTAATTTCAATCAGGGCACAGCTCGGACAGGCACAAGAATTTGACCAATCCCAATGCTTGTTTTTGTTTTTATATCAAGTGTTTGGATTGGTCAAATTCTTGTGCTTGTGCACAACTAAAACTAAAACGACACACGGTGGTATGAATCCTGAAAATACGTTCTCAAAAAAAGTTACTTATAATCGCCTATAATTATTATTTGTTAATTCATCTCCCACAAAAGAGTCGAAATACACAACTTATAATGTTAATAATATTATTCATATGAATGGAAAAGTTAAGAGAGTAACAATTTATCGTAAAAAATGCAGAAAAAAATGTGTGTGTGTGTATAAATAAATTCCAGGGAGATTCTGAAGGCATGTTACATTCATTATTTGTATTTTGATATTGAATTTTATATTTTATTTTATTTATTTTTATTATTAACAGTATATTTTCTTCAACTGGCCTGATTTTTTGAATTGCTTTAAAATAAAGTACATAATTTTATAACTTTATAGCTTTGCAAAGGGTTGTAACTTTTATGTATCAACTGGAGGTGATGATCCGGAAAACTCTCCGAATTTCTAGCGATTCTATCTGTTTGTTAAAATAAAAATCTCTTACTACTTTCTGCTACTTTTTTATCTATATATTTTTTTCTTTTTAAAAAATGGTTTTTCTTATTAAATCAAATGGGAATTAATAAAAAATTGTATTGAACAAAATTTGAACAAATACGTAAACGAAATATATGGAACCCTTTAAAATGTAATTTTGAATCCGATAATATCAAATTTGTCCGGTTTTATATTGTAAAATTTCTACAATAAATGCCTCCGAAAAGTTGCTATAAGGCCAGACCTTCCAAAATAGTTAGTACATTGTATAGTGTGGTTATAAAAGCACTAATTAATTCTATTTTTAATGATATGATGAAAAAATCATTGTTATAAGATCGAAATCACTTTTAGGAGCCCAAAAAAATATAACATTCTACACAATTTTCCGGTTCATATATCATCTGAAATTTTGTCCACCTAGATTCGGAATTCATACAACTGTGCGCCACTGAGATCAGAACTTTTTCTTACTTCTAGTCTTGCAATAATATATTTAATTAGATTTAAGAACATAAATGCATTCAATTGAAATAGGTATTTTAATCTTTAGATTTAGTTTTGTTATTTTTGTTTTGCGTAGAATGGCAAACGCATTTATTTATAATTTAATCTAGACAAATAGGAGACAAGTAGGTAACTTGATAATTATTCGTTTTTTCTGTAAGTGCAGTGCCGTAACTAAAAACTTTAAGCTTTTTCCGCTAAATTTTTAATTGGCCAACTAATTATATACAATTCGTGAAAAAGACATTGGCCCGTATTCTCACCTCACTATTTCGTGAATAAGTGCTTTTGTCATTAATTTCAAAATAACTTTTTGTTTCTGTTTTTTTTTTATCAAATATAAATAGTTTTTTTATTTTTGATCATTTTTATTATATTTGGTACTGTAAAATTTAAATAAACTATTATAAAGTGCTTAATAAAGTTATATTTTAAAAATAATAGTTTTTTTTTTTAATTTGTTTTCGTTATAAAATTATTATTTTTTTGTTTTTATTACAGGCACTACCAGCTAACAGATTGAAACCGATTATGGTGGTAAGTAATAAATTTATTTCAAATAATTATTTAAAATTAAATGTAACAGAATTTTTTTCTTATTTAATATTTTTTTTTTAATGAATGTAGAAATTATTTTTATAATTAGTTGAATTTAGTTATATAGTAATTTTTGATAGTAACGCAATTTGAATGTTATAATTAACGTTTTTTTTTCAATTATTTAGTTATTTTGAAAACGAAGACATTTATAGAATATGTAAATTTACATCAATTTTTTACAGTGTATATTAATTTTCTTTTATTTAAATAATTATTAAGTTTGATTATAAATTTCAATGGAATTTCATCGTTGAAAATATCAATATATTATCGATGCAAAGTTCGATCACATAACTTGTACTTAATATTTGTCCAAAACAGTGGCAAAACAGTTTCTAGTAGATCGATATATATATATATATATATATATATATATATATATATATATATATATATATATATATATATATATATATATATGTATATATAGATGTAATTCGTGGACGCTAAAAGGAGCTTTTATGCATATAGTGTAGTAGGTAGTAGTAATCATACGGCTTTGTCATTTGCGTTAAATTGAATTTTGCAACCCTTTGGTCGAATGAAAGACTCGCAATGAGATTACTAATGGGTAATTTTATTAGTCTGTTGGCGACGACAGATGTATTACCAAAATCTTACTAAATCTAATCTAACCGAAAATGCTAAAAAAAAAAAAACAGAGCACAGTAAAGGAATTCTGAAAAGTAGTTTTGAAAGACGAAATTAATATATAGTCTACGTTACGAGAAAGTGCCGTTATTTAAAATAAAACTGCTTTAGGTGAAAGTTCTGCATAAATATTTATTTAAAATCGACGTTTCGACGAAACTCAACGCTCGTTTTCATCAGGATAAAAAATACTAATGACAGTACTGTAAATAATAGTACATATTTATTGTTATTTATTGCACTGTAATTAGTATTTTTTATCCTGATGAAGACAAGCGTTAAGTTTATCGAAACGTCGATTCTAAATAAATATTTATACAGAACTTTAACCTAAAGCCGTTTTTTTTAATATAATAAGTTTTGAAAGATTTTTTACTATGCTAATAATAGCATCTCATTGTTTTATAAAATTTTGAATCGACTTAGAAAATAATAATAATCAGAAATTTAATTATTTATTATAGAAAAACTAATGACATTTTGTAACATAGTAGAAATATTGTCAGAACTCATTATATTAGAATAAAACGGCTTTAGGTTAAAGTTGTGGTTAAATAATAGAATATAGAAACAAGTTACTATAGGTTAAAAATAAGTAACTAGATCATACAATTTATAGATTTATAAATAAAATAAAATGAAATAATTTAAATAAAATTTGACTTCCATTATTACAAATATGAAAAATCTGCTGTGGCCATCACAAATTTATGGATAAGAAAAATTTGTGTAACAAACTACTGTAGTCGTGGTAATTAAAAACAAAATTGTCTTGACATAAATATGCCACCTATTTACTGAATTGTATATGTCATAAAAATATGAAAATGTTTCAAATAAGAGTTGTTAGTTATAACTTGGTTAGCAATTTTTCTTAAATATTTTTTTCGGTACTACATCTCTATTGCGAAATATACGTAAAACACGTAAAAGTGACAGTGACGGTTGGCAGTTCTTTATCAAAGTTATTAAAATTGATATATTCACCTCCGAAGCTTAAATATGAAATTTTAAAACAATCCATTCAGTCACATTTGCTCTACATTACGCTAAAAATAGTTACTATAAGTCTAGTTCGTGCTTATCTGTAACAATCTCGATCTGTCAAGTTTCGTATGATTACAATACTTCTTTTATCATATGTGATATATGACAGTCGAAAAAAAATATGTCTAGACTTTTACCATTACTAAAATACATTAAAATATACCAATGGTGATGTTACAGTCAAAAAAATGATATATATATACGATGTAGCATTATCCAAATAAGTTTGAATAATGTACAAAGACATTACAAAGATTACTTGAGCGTTTTTCATTTGTTCCGGTAACCTCAAAATTGCCAGCCAAAAAACAGATATAAAATGTCTTGATATATATTTCTTTTCAGGCATTGCATTTTCTTCAGCTTTAGTTACAGGCTTTCAGCTGATGCATTCTAGTTGCTGTGATGTGCCCAAGTATTTTCGAAAATTTATGTTTCAGATAAATCTTCATGTAGTCCGGACCTTCTGTGGCACGTGCTATATTTTTTTTTGCTTTTGCTTTTTTTATTTTGTTTTTTACATGAGAAGACAAAACAGTCCCTACCCTTCTCTGTATTGTTTGTTTTATTTTTATTTTATTTTCAACATATCTTTACGTAAATATTTGTTATCACATGGCTTATTATATTCGTTTAAGAAATGCTGAAATGTATTATTATATATATAGTTTATTTTGAAATGGATATAAAAATTGTAACAAAAGACTGTATTATTTTCTGACATTTACGTTATTAAATTTTCAAAATATAATAATTTCAAACTTATATTTTCTCGCATTTGTTATACTGTTATTTATTATTTATATGGAAATGTAGATTTATTTTATATGAACAAGAAATAATTTTAAAATTTACTATAATTTTATTTATATGTTAGTTGTCTGTGGAATTAGGATCACTCTAAATATTTTTTTGTATTTATAAATATAATGTAAAATATTACAAGGATAGAATAAAATAGGTATAGGATACTACAATAATTATAATTTAATTTTAATAAAACTATTTTTTTAATATGTTTATGTTACTGTGCATAGCTATATGTATAAATAATTATTTAAATAAAAAAATCTAAAAAACTACGTTTTCAACACGGACTAATGCCCGATTTCTTCACATTCGGTTAAACCACGACTAAAGTTAAACGTAGTTTAAACCTTGAAATCGGTTTTCTTCACACTCACGAAACTCCGGCTAGATGTTATTCGTCGATTATAGTTAACCGACGAACATTGGCGGTTTAAACTTGGTTTATCTACACCAGCGCCAATATTTAGCAGTATAACGAGTACAACTATAACTATTCATATCTTTCATAACCTGACGCATCTTTTGACATTTCGTGTTTTGCATTGATTTTAAATAAGATATTTAAATATATATTTTTTTAAATTTATATTAATTTTATTATTATAAAATATGTAAAATATATTAAATGTTATTTATAATAAAATTCAAATTAATAAATAAATGAATATTATTATGTAATATGTGTTGACAAATTGTTTTAACTTTATTTATTAATATAGAAAAAAATATTTTTTTGTTCAAGCGTATCATAGGACCTATAGTAGTTAATGATCCTTTATATTTAGTCAAATATTTATTATTTGTAAATTGTAAAAATTTATAAAAATCATACATTTTCATAAATACTACAGAAAAATAAATAAGGAACTTTTTTTTTCCTTAATTATATTAATTAATATACATATATGTCATAAGATAAAAATAATATTATATATAAAATATCTAAATAATAGTCAATGTAATAAATTGTTTGATATTTATAAAGTTAATAATATGCTTACAATCCGTATGACATTAGCTGAAATTTGATTTGCGACGATGCCAAATGTATTTTCTGGAGTTTCGAACCGTAGATTAGTTAACCCTGCATGAGATTGAAGAAATCCGACAAATGGTTATTGTCCGGTTAACTTTAATCGGAGTTTAGAAAATCGAAGTCTAAATAAATAGTGAAGAAATCGGGCATAAAAAGTATAAAATAATTTCTTCTAGTCCCATACAGATTTATAACCTCATATAGAAAAATGTGAGGCAGCAACAGCTAATCATTACACTTCTTACTATTATCTATTACATGCGCCCTAGCTTTTCTGTAAGGGGTTATAAATCTGTTAAGTATTTTAAACTTATTAATCCGTGTTAAAAATATGGTATATTATAAGTTTTTTTTTTAATAAAAGGCTGCAATTTTAAAAGTGCATAATGAAATAGTTTTTGAAAATGTGGTCATAGTTGCTATAGAACATGCAAATGAAAATTTTAGAAGTAATTTTCTAAAATATGTAGACTGATCTAATAAACTGTTTTATTCAATTAATTAGAGATGCTATAAGAAGTTTTGTGACAGTCTGTAAAGTATCTTCGTTCAAATTATTTTATTTCTAGCAAGTTGAAATATTCCGTTTCTAAGGGACTCTATTTCGGCGAATTAACTACTGAAGTAAAACTGTAAAATAATTAAATCGTATTCACATTTCGTATTTCAAATTTTCAGAATCATTTAAAATAAAACAAATATTTGGAAAGATGATTTTTTTTATGAAAGATCTCAACATTAGAATATTAAAATTTTAATAATTTTTTTCACCGACATTTCAGGACAGTTCAGAAAATTGACAATTTTTTGGGTGAAAATTTTTTTCAAATATTTTAATTGTCTGTTTTTATAGAAATTTAAGATTTTAAGAAATATGAAAAAGATTTATTTGAATGATTTTGATGGTTTACGTTTGCGTGGACGTCCAATGAGTAGTTGGAGTGATATGATTGAGAGTGTTTTGCGTGAGCGAAAGTTTCCAAGTAGTAGGAATAGAAGAGCATGTATGAGAGGAATTATGAATGTGGATGAAGCGAAAGTTGCTTGTTTGGATAGGAGTGTTTGGAGGCGACTGATTTCGGGATAATGAAAAGAGTTTGTGCCACACCCTTTTGGGTATATGGCGTGATTGTGTATGTATGTATGTATGTAAGAAATATGACAAATATATATATATATATATATATATATATATATATATTATATATATTTATATGGTCATAAGTCTAATAAAAATTATTAAAATAAAATTGTTTTTCTTTCTAAAATTACATTTTGTTGAAACAGTTTGAAATAACGACAAAATTTTGAAACTGTCAGTTAAATTTCTTATGCAAATACAAGTTTTGCGTTCTTCGGGAAATAAATTGCAAATAAAATTTTAAATATTCAGACAAATTTATGTAACTTGTTTATTATAAAATTAAATGAAATCAATATAAAGACAAAAACACTGATTCTCTTTAAGGACATATTATTACGCGACAAAATTATTAATTATTCTGTTGCGCAGTTTTAACGTTTACCTTTCAATTATATAATAATATAATAATAACAACAAAAGTATATTTACTATTGCGTTCCCATTCCTTTGATACAATGGTCCGTATTCCCAAAGTATATATTATAAAATTATAATTAATTAAATTAATTAATTAAGTTAAAGTTAATGTTAAACAAAACTAAAAAGCCGAAAAGTTATTTAAATAAAAAAATAATTTTTAATATACCACGTTTTTAACACGGACTAAAAAGTATAAAATAATTTCTCCTAGCTCCATAGAGATTTATAACCTTATACAGAAAAACTTGGGGCTCATGCAATATATAATAGTAAGGAGTGTAGGGAGTAGCTGCCGTTGCCCCACGTTTTTCTGTATGGGGTTATAAATTTGTATAGGGCTAGGAGAAATTATTTTATATTTTTTAGTTCGTATTAAAAACGTGATATATTATTTTTGTTTTTATTTAAATAATTATTATTCCTTTTTTTTTTTATTTTATATTTAATGCTAATACACACGGGTGTGTAGGGTTAAAATGTGCCATAAAGAAGATATTAAGTTTGTTCATTTCTCTTTATTTACGCGATTGTTTTGACATTTCACTAAAAACAGGTTTGTTGTTTGTTTGAGTTTCGTTACAAACGCAAAGTTGCAGGAAATTAGCACGACATTGAGAAAAGTTCTTCGAGCAGCAATAGAAAGTAATAGGGATAACTGAAAACTGGAATTACATTCAGTAGCTCCAAATTTTAGGCATAATTTTCAATAAATTTCGAAATCAAAACGTGATAAATCAAATTCCGTAATAAGCAGGAAACAAAGGGGAAACCACTTGTACAATTTGGTGTACAAATTAATTAAAATCCTTTACAATCCTGGTAAAATCATGATAAAATCAATTAAAGATTTTCTTAAAATCATGTAAAATGTACAATCTTAGAAATTTTGTATAAAATCCATTATATCATTGAAAATTACTATAATTTCAACAATCATACTTAAAATTTGTACAATCTGATGTACAAAATTTGAAGAAGTATTTTTTTGAAACATCACCATAGTAACTACATAATTTTCAATAAGTTTCGAAATCAAAACGTGATAATCAAATTCCGTAGTAAATCAAAAACTAGGGGAAAAACTAATTGTACAATTTGGTGCACAAATTAATTAAAATTTTGTTAAATCTTAAAGATTTTCTTAAAATCATGTAAAATTTAGAGTAAAGTCCTACAATCTTAGAATTTTTTTATAAAATCCATAAAATCAGCTAAAAATAATTATTTAAATAAAGAAATAATTTTTAACACGAACTAAAAAGTATAAAATAATTTCTCCTAATCCTATACAGATTTATAACCCCTTAAAGAAAAACGTGGGGCAACGACAGCTACTCACTACACTCCTTAATATTATCTATTGCATGCGCCTCAGGTTTTTTATTTATCGTAAATTAATTTTAATACAGAACTTGAACCTAAAGTAGTTTATTTTAAGAAAGTGGCTATTTATACATACGGTATGTATACGCAATTGGCTATTTATACATACAGTATTTTTACGTAATTGGCTATTTAGGGTAGGTTAGGTTAGTAGGTTGGTTTAGGTTTTTTTTTTTTAGTATGTATAAATAGCCAATTGCGTATACATACCGTATGTATAAATAGCCTCATCCTTATTTTAAATAATGAATTCTGAAAGATTTTTTACTACGTTGAAAAAAAAATATATGTGTACATAAAATTTGACATCATATGTGTACTTTTGGGATTATATTTAGTTTATGCGGCAAGCGATCTTCAGCATGTAGTGAGATATTTACATATCTATAAATCTGAAATTTATTGAGTACTTTGCATATAGATTTTTGTTGAGTTTCGACTTTGTCGTCTACGACTAGGTAAATCGGTAAGAGTACGAGCAATATTTTTTGTGGTTATGTAAGTTAGGTACTACAAATATTTTTGACAATTTTATCGGTTACTTTGAATAAATTTCTATGAATCGCAAATAAATGATTGTTTTTTAAATTCGATTATTGTTCTACGAGTTGAACAAAAAGTAATATGGCTTTTGTTGTAAATCAACGAAGAGTAAAAATTTTATATAGATTTGATTCTGGAATTTATTGTTATTATATTAATTGGCGTAAATTGAATTTAATTATATTGAATTTATAGAAATTTTCCACAATTCCGTATATATCCATCCCTTTGTCAAAATACGAGACCTACAGCATATTATTATACAAGCACGATATCACATATTGAAAATTTTCAATATGTAAAATCATACACTAAACATAATCAAATATATATTATTTATATTTCAATATGGAGTCCATACAATATCATTTACATAACATAGCAAAATGCATTGATTGGCTATGTATTCATTATGATTTGAAATCAAACATTGTCTACTCTATTAATTTGTAAAATCATGGTTACTATACAGGGTGACCTCTGTAAATAACAGCAGTTTTAATAGAAATTGTAAATTATGTAAAACACTATATACAGAATATTCTATGACGCTGCGATGGTTGACTATGTAGGTATTCACTATAACTTGAAATCAAACATTGTTTACTGTATTCATTTGTAAAATCATAGTTACTGTCCTCAGTAAATACAGCAGTTTTAATAGAAATTGTAAATTATCTATCATGATCAAATGTGCAATATTAAAACCATTTTCTATTTGAGATGCAACCAAAAAGGTTTTCTGAGTTGTAAAATGGTTAGAAAAACTAAATATAGAATTAAACTAATAATATTACAATAAAACAATATATATTTTTTCATAACAAATTTGGGGTCGCGAATGTCCCCACGATAGTAGTTATGTGATTTGAAAAGACGATAGTAGTTGAGGGATATATATATATATATATATACAATAATTTATATAACCGGAACAAAAAATTGAATGGTTTGAAGCCCTGATTAATAAACTGATATTAAACTTACCTTATAAAAATAGAATGAGTTAATTCCATCTACGTCCATCGATGAATTATTATCACTCAAACTGAGTTGTGATAAATTTAGATCGAATTCAGATTCGGTGATTGGTTCCGATGTCAAAAACAATTGATCGTCAACGCTATTTAACTTTAACCGGAAATCATTCGTCATATTTCCGGTACGATGGACCATTTTTAAATTATTGATCAAATTCAAATCTTCCACTCCAGTTATAGAATTGGAAAATACATTCATTATTTGTCGGAGAAATTTGATTCCTTTTTCGAAATTAGGTTTCTTGTTTACATTGTGGGCGGCTCTGAAAACAAAAAGAAATAATTAATTTTGAAGTATTAAAATAAAATTTCTGTAGGTTAAAGTTCTGTATTAATATTTATTTAAAATCGACGTTTCGATGATACTCAACGTTTGTCTTCATCGGGATAAATGATATAAATGACATTTATTGTAAATAATGGAACATAGAAGATTATAAGATTTATAAATTTTTGATTAATGGAAGCCAAATTTTATTTAACTAAATGCCTTCACAAATAAATAAAATTTGGCTTTCATTAATTAAAAATTTATAAATTAAATGACCTAGTTTACTATTACTATTAGTAACTTGTTTCTATGTTCTGTTATTTACTCTAATGTCATTTGTATCATTTATCCTGATAAAGACGGGCGTTGAGTTTCGTCAGAACCTCGATTATACATAAATTTTAATACAGATCTTGAACCTAAAGCTGTTTTATTTTATCTAAACTGTTGTTTAAATACAAAAATAAAATCAGTCAATACGTCCAAGTTCAATAGAATAATTTAACTTAATCTGAACTTGTACTAGAAGCTTAACAAAACCACTTAATTTTACTTGAATAGAACGGATTTAATCAATTTCACATGGAACCAGCAAAACTCCAATCCTGTGTTTATTATGAATGGCTTTCGAAATGCAGGTACTAAAATCTCATATAGCAGAATCCCCTAACGAAATTAATTCTACGGCATAAATAAAGCGCTAAATATACATAACGAAAAAACAAAAAAGTAAAAATTTCGAAAAATATAAACTCTTATCCTACTCTCATGACAGCTTGATGAATGTGCGAATTTTTTTTCGCGCGCTATTTTTATCGCTCGAGAATTCCACGAATACCCACTTGCAAAATAAATCTAATAAATATTAACATAGTAAAAAATCTTTCAAAACTCATTATATTAAAATAAAACTGCTTTAGGTTAAACTTCTGTATCACTTTATAATTGACATTTTGACGAACTCAGCGTCCGTCTTTATTATGATAAATGATGCAAATGATATTAAAGTAACATACTAAAAATCTTTCAGAACTCATTATATTAAAAGAAAACTACTTTCGGTTAAAATTCTGTATTAATATTTATTTAAAACCGTGGTTTCGACGAATCCAACGTCCGTTTTCAGTAGAATAAATGATAAAAATGACATTACAGTAAGTATCAGAACGTAGAAATAAGTTACTAAGTAGCAAATGAAATTTTATTGATTTTTAATTAATGGAGTACTGAGTTAAATAAGATTTGGCTTCTGTTAATTAAAAAAAATCTATAAAATTTTATGATCTAGTTACTTATTTGTTACCTAGTAACTTGTTTCTGTGTTATGTTATTTACTATAATGTCATTTGTATCATTTAATGAAGACGGACTTTGAGTTCGTCGATAGGTCGATTGTAAATAAATATTAATAGAAAACTTTAACCTAAAGCAGTTTTATTCTAATAAATATTTTTGCAAAACTACGAATACTTTGTCTCTTTGATAAACCGCTAAATTAATATGTATTTTTCACGACGTAATTCCTAAATTTTTAAGACAGTCTGTCAGGAATCTGTATTGGGATATAAATCTGTTTGGAGCTAGGAGAAATTATTTTATACTTTTTAGTCCGTTTTAAAGCATGTTATATAAATTTTTTTTTAATTTTAAATAATTATATATATTGGTCTTAATTCTTAATTCACTTCACGCCACTCAATTGGTAAATATTTTAGTATTGATAATTACATGTTTATTTGAATGATTTTGATGGCATACGTTTGCGTGGACGTCCGATGAGTAGTTGGAGTGGTATGATTGAGAGTGTTTTGGGTGAGCGAAAGTTTCCAAGTAGTAGGAATAAAAGAGCATCTATGAGAGGAATAATGAATGTAGATGAAGCAAAAGTTGCTTGTTTGGATATGAATGTTTGGAGGCGACTGATTTCGGGATGATGTAAAGAGTTTGTGCCACACCCTTGTGATTGTGTATGTATGTATGTATGATAATTACAATGAAATAAATGAAAATTAATATTAATTAGCTTAATATATTTGTTAGTAATTTTAGCAAATTGATAAATTTTTATTTAAATAAATTTATTATACTACGCAATTCAAAAATAATATAAAATTATTATTATATTATTATATCAAAATATAATTTCCAATAACATTTGTAATATTTTTTTATTTAAAACATGATGTTATTGATTTCGTCAAATTTACTGCGAAATAAATTCAAATAGTATAAAATAAAATTTCACTAATTAAATTTAATTAAGAATTGATATTTTCATCAAAACTTATTGGAATTGTTAATTAGTTAATTAGTAATCATATTTATTGGTTTTGCAATAGACTATTTCAAAATAAAATTGATGAATTACATTCAAATTCATAATAAAATTTTGAAGTGGTTCTTATTAAAAAGTTTATTTCTTAATGTACTAATAAAATTAATATGTTTTTTTATATTCAGTATGGCAAAACTAGTTTTTGATTTGTGAAACTAGCAACAATATTCCACATTAATTATTTTTAATTAGTGTTTGATGAGTGTGAAATTGAAAATAAAGTGTTAAGTCAGTTAAGATGGTTCGGTCATCTTGAGTGGATGTCAAGTAAACGTTGGGTTAAAAGAATATATGTGTATGATTTTGAAGGGTATGATGAATAGATGAAGTGGTATAACTGAGAGAGTGGATTGCGTGAGCGAATTTTTCCAAGTAGTAGCATAAATATTTCTAGGTACCATGAATGTGGATGAAGTTAGAGTTGCTTGTCTGGATAGAAATGTTTGGAGAAAACTAATTTCGGGATAGTGAAAAGAGTTTGTGCCACATCCTTTTGGTTACATGGCGTGATTGTGTATATATGTAATTAATTATTTTTATCGAGTAATTTGTACAAATATTAAATTCGCAATAACAATTTTCAAAATTGCGTTAACATCTGAAAAGAACAAAACTTTTATTTTATTAAATATTCAAATCTTTAACAAGAACAGTTTTAAATTAATTAGTGACAACCTTCCTGATATTTTATAATTGAGCCCATAATTATAAAAGTGATATAAGTCAAAATTAAAAAAAAAAATGAGTTTAACAGTTATTTCACACCACATTATTTTAAACTAAATTAATTCAATGTAATTTTAACGATATTGTCGAAAATTAACCATTGGATAGTGGTTGTAATTTCAACATTATATGGTTAATTATGCAATTCATTAAATATCTCGAAACAAGAAATATATGACTTAGACCACTTTCATAATTATGGGCACAATTATCTTCAAATATTATGAAGAACAATATTTTTAAATAATTTAATATTATCTATTTATTTATTACTGACTCTCATATCACATATGATAAATTTGACATATCGAGATATATATAGATAAATATGAAATAGTTTTATAGCAAGTAATAATTTTTCATATTTTTATGATAATATACCTATTATTCTTGTATATAGTTGGTATATTTATGTGAAGATAGTTTTGTTTCTAGTTACCATGACTACAGTAATTGTTGTTATACACATTTTTCTATTACATAAAATAAAATCAATGTTAATACAATGACGGTCGGTTCACAACAGATTTTCTTATTAGTTTTTTTACTGCACAAATATTAAATTTATGCAATTTTGTTACGGACTGTATTGCACTGAGTATGTAACTGCACTTTACAATAAGGTTCTGATTATGATAGTTTGTCCGTATTGTTTCAATCGTAATTATTGGACATCTACAAATGCTATTTGATGATTTTGTAGGTAATAAATGGTATTTCTGTATGGTTTCAACAACAAATAAGTTCATTATCGTTAGCTGGTATGCAATTGAATTTGTAGCAGTCTTGCAGTTACCTATAGCAAGTGGGTAAGGGAAGTAGACATTGAAAACAAGATGAAATTATTATGTTCTATAAAAACAAAATGTCAAAATAAATTATAGAAAAAAAACTTCTGTGGCTACCACAGAACCGACATTACCATAAAGTACTTAAAAAAAAAACATACACTGTACAAAGTTTTTCTGTAATTTTACAATAAAAGTTAGGGGTAACAAAGATGCTTTGGAATATTATGTAATTTTTACGTAGAATTTAGTTTTACATAACATGTTATATTTAACAAAAATTTATGTAAAACTAATTTACTTTTTATTGTAAAAATATTATATATTAATGTATTATTACAGAAAACAATATGTATTATTGCACATAAATTATAGTTATAATACTAAGAAATTTAAAAAAATAACACTTTTGGCCGTTACTTTGTGAAACTTTATATTGAAATAAGATAAAAAAACTTTAATAACTTTGAAAATTTACTTTAACACATAAATGTAGTGACTGTAGTTTTGACAAACATTGTCATTATCAAACTGTCAAATAGTTTGATAGTGATATATTGTCATATTGTCAAAATATGTAAAATTCATGTAATATAAAATTTTATTGATTGCAAATCGTTTCAAATTGTATGTTTTATCGACTTGGTGCATTTAAGTTTTTAAAAATTGATATTTTATTAAATATGCATGTACATTTTTATAAATATTGCATAAATATTATGCAAAATCATATTACGCAGAACTACATAAATATAATTAATAATTGTAAACACAATTGTAATATAATTATGTAAAATTACATAAAATTATAATTATGAACCATTACATAAAACTATAATTAACTTTTATTACATTATTTATTGTAAATTTCAATAAAAATTTGGAAAATACAAAGATATTACGTAATTTTATATAGCATGTAAAAATAAGTAATATTATCTGTAACAACTACAAAAAATGTTTGTATGTAAATTTGTTGTTTTTTTTTAATATTTTCTGTAAATTTCTATAATTAATGAAGTACAGTTATTTTACATATAATTTTTACATTTAAATTTATGTAAATTTACAAAACTTTTTATAGTGTAACCAATGACAGATTCATAATTGACAAATTTCAGTATAATTGTAGAAAAAATAAATTTTACACTTACAACTGATCCCACCCGCCTAAAAACCCAAACCGTTAACTATTTTTCAACGCTGGATTGACTGCCATATAAAATTAAAATACTAAAAAAGAAGAATCATAAAAATTTACGCTAACAATATGATAAAAGCATGTCAAAGAGTAATAATATACATAAAAGTTTTCTTTTTTTTAAAAAAAAGCAGACATCTAAATATAAATTTAATATAAAATTATTCTATAGTAGCAAGAGTTTGAATTATCATCGGCGACAATACGCATCGCGTGCACGCCCAATATTAAAATGTAAATGAAAAACATAAAAATAAAAGAATACTTCAAACGAATCAATTATCGTTTGTAGGCTGTTGCTGTATGAATGTATCAAAGAACTCATTAAATACGATACAGTTTTCTTTCAGTCGTCGCCTAACTTATCCTACCTATTAGATATTATATATATCGAAGTGAGTTGAAAATATTTTGCGAGAAATTTAATTATGTATTTCTCTTATTTATTGTTGCACATATCAATTACATGAATTATTTTCTTGTTATTTTAATTTAAATAAAAAATCTGGTATGACTTAAGTGATTTTAAGAGATAGGACTTATATTTATTGATGTAAAATATCCGGATATTTATACTGAGTATTTATTCAAAATGGCTATTTATGTGGGTATTTATTTTTATATAAGCAATTTGAGTTTCGAATAATAAGAAGCCCATTTTAGTTTATAATAATGTTGTTTTGGTGTCTATGTTGATGTATGGTAGTGAATGTTGGATTTGGCAGCAAAAGCATAAAAGAAAAATGACTAGGAGAAATCGGGTACAAAATAGATGAGTGTGAAATTGAAAAAAAATAATGTTGTAGCAAATGGTTCGGATATGTTGAATAAATGTCCAATGAACGTTTGGCTAAAAGAATATAGATGAATGATTTTGAAGATATACGTTTATGTAGACGTCCAATGAGTAGTTGGCGTGGTATGATTGAGATGGCGAGGTATGATTGAGAGTGTTTTGGGTGAGCATGTATGAAAGGAATTATAAATATGAACGTTTCAATATACTCTGCATATATCTTCATCAGGAAAAATAATACAAATGGCATAAAATAATAAACAAGCAAAACATAGAAACAATTTACTAGGTGACAAGGTAACTATTATAGAGTATTAAGTTTTGTAATTAAAATTAAAATATAATAAAATGACCAATTTTTTATTAATTGATAATTGTGAAGGCACTGAGTTAAATATAATTTAGCTTCCATTAATTAAAAATCTATAAAATTTTATGATCACGTTAGTTATTTATTACCTAGTAACTTGTTTCTATCTTCTGTTATTTACTGCGTTGAGTTTCGTCGAAACGTCAATTTTAAATAAATATTAATACAGAACTTTAACCTAAAGCAGTTTTATTTTAATATAATGAGTTCTAAAAGATTCTTTTACTATGTAAAATAAAAAATAATAAGAACACTCTGTTTTTAAGTTTCTCAATTATATTAAAAATCCTGTATTGGCCAATTTTGGCTGTTAGTCAGAAATAATAGATAAATTTTAACAAAGTTCAGATCTGAAATACACAAAAATATCCTAGCTTTTAATAAAAGATAGTAGTGGTTGTTAAATATCTGCGTATAAATGTATCTAAAAATGAGGAATTTATTAAATCTAAATGTTTGTTTATTTCAATTTCTGTAATATACAACAAAAAAATAATTTTTAACTACCAAATCACAGATTAAACCGAACCCAACAAAGAATAGATTACTGGGGTGTTCATCTGTACAATAAATCACCGGACACTAGAAAAACTCTGTCACCAAAAGAATTTTTAAACTGGATTAAAGAAATGTACTAAATGCGTGTTTCTAACTCTATAGAAGAGTATTTAATGTATATATTTTCAATTTATGTATGTATTTTAAAACATTGTGAGTCAATATTCGATATTTAATTTTTTTATTATATAATATGTATTATATTAAAATTTTGCTTTCTTAATTTCAAAATTTTCGAAGAATGTCAAACTTGCTGAAATTGGCCAATGAAATGTTTTTAATAAAGTTGTAAAACTTAAAAACTGAGTGTTTTTATTAATTTTTATTTGTTTATATCTTCAACTATTTTGTTTGTATGTGATAGAATTAATGTTATAGATATTATTTAAATAAATAGAAAGTTTGTTAATATTTATTAATAATTGACGTTTCGACATACTCAACGTGCATCTTCATCAGGAGAAATGATACAAATGATATTTACAGTAAATAAACAGAACATAGAAAACAAGTTTCTAGGTAATAAAATAAGTAACTATAATAAAAATTTCTAATTAAAGGAAGCCAAAGTTTATTTAAATCAGTGCGTATTTAATTTTTTGTTTATTTTTATATATTTTGTTTATTAGCAGCAGATTGATAAGAGAAGCAATAGAAATTTATAAAAAAAAGATAATATCAATCAGTGTGACTAGTAACTGATTTAAACAAGATTTGGTTTTCTTTAATTAAAAATTTATAAAAATTCTAGTTACTTATTTTGTTACCTAGTAACTTGTTTCTATGTTTTATTACTGTTTACTGTAAATGTCATTTGTATTATTTTTCCTGATGAAGATGTACATTGAGTACGTCAAAGCGTCGATTATTAATAAATATTAATAATACAGAACTAAAACCAGAAGTTGTTTTATTTTAATATGAGTTCTGAAAGATTTTTTTACTATGTTACGTAGATACTTAAAAAAAAATGTTATAATTAAAATTAAATAAAATATTTCTTACATTGTAATTGTTTGCTGTCAATTCAAAAACACTTTACACAATACATATTTTCCAACCAAATTAACAGCAAAATTAATAACTCATTGTATAATGTGCACATTTTTGTCAAAACTCACATATCCGAACATTATATAATTTCAGTGACAAATTTTATAGAACATTTAACCGAGAAAACGGAGTAAAAATTCGTACCCCAATGACGACTACTGAGCGCGTAATTGCGAATAAGTTAGCGCGCGCATTTTATGATATCACGTGTTGGTGTGTGTGTGTGTGTGAGCGCGTCGCGACACGGGTAAGCGTCGGTTTAGTGAAGACGTCTCTTCAATACGGGCGTCGTACTGATACTGACTCTCGGCTCACTCGCTGGATCAAAAAGTCGGGTCCGTGTGCGCTGGCCCCAGCCCGATGTATGCTTGGGCGTCTGCCCAAGAAAATCACACAACGGTACGCGGCGACATTGTTCTCGTGGACACGCGGCTTGTGTGATCACAACTGTTCTCGATTTTGACTACGTAGTTTTTCCGTTAGTCCATATAATCATGATTTACGTGAAGGAATTTTTTTACATAGTTCTGTCTTTTTTAGTAAATAAAATTAAATCGAGTTTTTCGTATTTACAGTCGATTTCGTAATTAATATTTTAAATAAAGTTGACTTTAAGCTGACAAAAAGCACCGATTTAATAGTTTACTGGCATGATTCTTATTACTATCAATAAAACATTGTTATTTGTCAACTTTTAAAACTTCTAATGGCAAACATATTTTGTGTTACCAATTAACAATATATAATACCGGACAATATTAAATCATTAAATATACAAACTTTTAACATACATACACAAAAATTATATCAATCAAATCATAGGTCGCAAGTAATTTCTTATGGGTCGTGTTTAATATCAAAATAACTGATATTATTATCTGTTTAATACATTTATATGTTAAGTATTTTCATTAAAAAAATCTACTGTGGTTATCACAAAACCTATGATAGGGAAAAATTTGTATAACAACTACTTGATATAAATATGTGCCACCTATTTACAGAATTATATATTTGAAAAATTATAAAAAAAATATTTAGTTATATCGTAAAAATGTTCCAAATAAATATTGTTAGTTATAACTTGTTTAGCAACATTTTTTAAATAAATTTTTTCGAAATATGTCTCGTTTGTTACGAAATATTCGTAAAATATGTAAATCACCACTTCCGATTGACAGATATTTATCAAAAGTTGATCAAATTGAGATATTCATCTCCGAAGCTAAATATGAATTATAATAACAATCCGTTATAATAGATATAATGCTGAAAACAGTGTTGCTATAAGTCTAATTCGTATTTATCTGTAAAAATTTCGATATGTTAAATTTGGTATGATTAAAATACCTATCTTATCATATGTGATATGACGGTCGGTAAACAATAAAATTTCTAAAGCGTTATTTGTTTACTCAAACCCAATAAATAAAATTCTATGCCCTCTCCTTGTCTGACATGTTATATTTTTTATTTAATTTTAAACATAAATTGTCTAACATTTTACTTATTTAATATGTGTAATCTTGTTAAATTTTGTTTTCTTGTTTTTATGAACAAAACAATATTTATAATATATTTATATCTGTAAACAAAAAAATTAATATTCTATCACTTTGAACGTGTTCGTAACAGGAATTTTAAACAATTGAAATATTAGCCAATCAGAGATGAGCAAGCGAATTGATACAGGTTTGTTAGTTTCTAACACAATTTAGTTGTGAAGAATGAATGTTACCTCTAGCTGTTAGTAACTATTTTATGTGTTTTTAATAAAAATATTGTGTGAAATTTAATGTGGTAGTGTTTTATGATTATGTTTAACAAACATTAGTGTATTTTGTTTATAAGAAATGAAACAAATATTATATTATTATTCTATTTTAATTGACACAATTAAATGAAAATAACGGGAACAAACAGTATTGAATTGTGTAGTTTTGTGTGTGTACGAATTTTATATTCTAATTCAAAAGAATTAAAATTGAAGTTATAATAATTCTGCAATTAAAGGTAAACGATAATTTTGTAATATCATACATTTATTCTAAATATATTGACCCGTATTATTAGCCTTTTTTAGAGCACTTTTAGTAAGAATCATTCGGAATTTCAATATTAATTTTGACTAAACTTTTACGGTAATCAAATGTATGACATATATAGTGGTCCTCATTGCAGGATAGGTAAGGTTAATTTGTTAAATGGTTAGTAAAATTAAAATAACGTAAAGAATTTAACGTAAAAAATTTAGAATAACAGTATCTGCTAGTAGTTATGTAAACATGGAGAAATATGGTAGCAGTTTTTCAACATTCAATATATTAAAAACGAAATCACTAAAATTTCGTGATTTATATTCATAAAATATACTAAAATAATAGTCTGTAAAGTTTAAAGTAAATACATTTGGTAACCGTAAAGTTTTACCTTAATTTTTCTTTTTACTATAAATTTATTTATTACATTAATTTTAATCATAGTTTACTATATTTGCATATCAATTATGTATACACATATACGATCATATTATAATTTTTCATTAGTAAACAGAAATCAGCTTGACGCAAAGGCCCTCTACAAAAATTTTCAGTCTCCCCCTGCTTAATTTCGTCACCCTTTTCTTTTAAAATATGCATTACAAGTAAGTGGGTCGCAATAAATTGCAGTTTTAAAAGTGGATCTCGGTAAATAAAAGTTTGGGAAGCTCTGCTATATTGTTTTGTTTGGATGAAAGGACAGCTACGGGCTAATTCCACCATTGACATGTATCAATAAAGAATTAATAATAATAATTACATATTTATTGTATAAGTACTTATTTGATTTTTTATTTATTCATCACATGTGATTCAATGTTTTGATCTAACACAAATAGATGACAGATAGATGCATTTAAAGTGGGGGGGGGGGGGGAAATGCCAACATATAACTTATAATAAATAATTATATTTAATTTTAAATTCCTATATAACTACAAAGTAATAATAAAAATATGTATTTAGTTAAATACTGTAATTTTTGTATTTACATATACTTTTTACTTTATTTAGTAAATAATTAAAATATTAATTTATTTAACATAACAGAAATTTAAAATATTTTTATTATTATAATATGGATTAATTCATTTATTAGAATCATTCGATTTTTCAAAAAAAAAAAAAAAAAAACTGATGACGCAATCTATTTCTATAACAAAATATTTACAATTTATTAAAAATTTGCTGATCGTAGACATCAATTTTTGTATCAAACATTTTGTTTTGACGCCAATAGCGACTTTAATCCATTTAAACTGAATGCGAACACATGTCGTGTGTCAAATTATATTTTTATAGAAAAATATATCGTAAGAAACAGGTAAACAAATGCTAGCAGATATTAATTTTTTTTACCGACATTCATATTCACATATGATAAGGAAGGTAGTGTAATCACACCAAATTTGTCATATCGATATTTTCACAAATTACGCTTAAGTAACACGAATCAACTACGTTTTTAGCTTGATTGTCCATCTGTCAGTTTGTGGACACGTGTAGAGCAAATTCGGTTGTTAATTATATAATTTTATATTTAAGGTTCCGAGGTGAATATCTCAATTTAATCAACTACCAATCGGAAGTGGTAATTTACTGTTATCACTTTTTTGTGTTTTACGAATATTTCTCAACAGGGGATATCTTTCGAAGAAATTTATTTAACAGAAGTTGCTAAACAAATTATAACTAACAACTTTTATTTTGGAACATTTTTCGATACTGCTAAATAATTTTTTTATAATTTTTCATATTTTTATGATATATATAAGACAGTTTTGTGTTTAATTACCGTGACTACACTGTAAAAAATGGATGTAAATTTATATTGATAATCATAGTAATTGTACTATGTTTTTAACAGTAATTTGATATTTTTTTGATAAATTTACAATAATTTATAAAAATTACAACATAAAATATGATAAAATTATTATACTATAGAAGAAATAGAAATTTAGAATGATAAAAAATCAGTGTAAAAGCACTAATTTATATAAAATTTGGCTTCCTTTAATTAATTTTTTTTTTATTTAAAAATAATTTTTTAATCTAGTTACTTTTTGTCACCTAGTAACTTGTTTTTATATGCTGTAGATTTTTTGGCGAGCACTGTTGATTAAAATTTATTTTCTTAATTATTATAAACGGTTGGTTCTGTGGTGGCCACAGCAGATTTTTTTATTATTTAATTACAAAATTATTGAATTTTTATTTTCAGTTTAATATCAAATAAAACTAAGCAGATAAATAAGAAATAAAATTTTACTTTAAGTAAAATTGATTGCTATGGCAACAAGTAAACAAACGACCTAAAATGTTTTAAAGCTTTTGCTAGTTATCGGGCGTAGTATTAGGAATGAAAGCTCAATGTAGTAATAAAGCTCAAATAACTTAGCATTTATAGGTTGTGGAACGTTTATATAAAATGGAGTTAAAGTTCGCTATTATACTGAAGCCGATTAAATTTGATCTGATTAAAGCAAACAATTACGCATCGAAATTCTAAGATCCTGAAATGTTCGATGACACACGAAGCAAACGACGATATAAAAAAATATAGAATATTTTCTTTTATATATTTTAATTAAAATTTTGTTGTATTATAAAAATTATTTTGTACACAATATGAAACAATTTATTATTGATTTATGGATTGAAAATATGTGATATTTTTAGTTTGTAATATACAGGGTGTTTATGGTAACTGGGTTACTATTGATACTATTTTTATTTGAAGATATACAATATTGAATATCGGTTAAATTGGACAAAGTTCTCTAAATTATGTTAAAACATAAATGAGATATTAGAATATTTTTTCCAGTCTTCTTCAAAATTCAGAAATTGCGTAATATATTTTATATTACATTTATAGAAATAATTTTTATTACTATACTGGGAGTCCCATTTTAATCCGCCACCTGCAATAACTTTAAAATCGTGCATTGGACAAAAAAATGTTTCGGATAAAAAGTAAATGGTTTCGAGGGGGACATCTGATGCAAAGACCCTTGCCCCCTCCGGACCCCCTGGGGGGCGGGAAAGGGGGGCAACTTTGAAATTTTAAATGGAACACCTTATTTTTTATTGTAGATTCTGATAGGCCATTAAAAAGTATGTAAATTTTATTTTAAGACTTTTTGTTTATCTTTGATAGATGGCGCTGCAAACAGCATTTTTTTTCTCAGTTTATCAGTTTTCAATTTGAAAAAAAAAGGTGTAACTAAGTACGATATTCAAGTTCTTTTCAGTTCTTTGGAAAGAGGGGGGGGCAAGGGTCACTGAATCAGATTTCCCCTCGAAGCCATTAACTTAAAGTTATACCCCTCGAAACCATTAACTTAAAGTTAATGGTTTCGAGGAAGATATTTGATGCAGTGACCCTTGCCCCCCCTCTTCCCAAAGAACTGAAAAAATCTTGAATATCTTACTTAGTTACACTTTTTTTTTCAAATTGAAAATTGATAAACTGAGAAAAAAAATGCTGTTTGCAGCGCCATTTATCAAAGATAAACAAAAAGTCTTAAAATAAAATTTACATACTTTTTAATGGCCTATCAGAATCTACAATAAAAAATAAGGTGTTCCATTTAAAATTTCAAAGTTGCCCCCCTTTCCCGCCCCCCAGGGGGTCCGGAGGGGGCAAGGGTCTCTGCATCAGATGTCCCCCTCGAAACCATTTACTTTTTATCCGAAACATTTTTTTGTCCGATATACGATTTTAAAGTTATTGCAGATGGCGGATTAAAATGGGATACCCAGTATATGTCGTGTACCCAAATGGGTGTTGCACAAACTCTTTTCACTATCATGAAATCGAAAAAATCTTATTTCCGCAGAAGTCATTTTTTTTATGCTTTTGCAGCCATATCTAACATTCATTACCGTACATCAACGTAAGCACCAAAACAGCATTGTATATACTCAAACGAGCTTCTTTGGAAACATGTACGTTTCTAGAAAAAGTACCTAAATGCATTCAAATCCTTACAACCAGCATTAATTTTTCTTCAATACCCGATATTTATTTGACAGTATGTATTAGTATGTATTTATATATATATATATATATATATATATATATATATATATATATATACAGCCTGATTCAGAGTAAGCGCCTTATTTTTTTTTAGCCACACTATGGGTACTACTTTCATAATATTTGGCAGTAATATGTTTCAAAACATTCTCTACACGATGGTGATATCAGATTTTCAATTGGATGAATCATTTCAAAATGGCGACGTTCAACTTTTTTTTTTTAAATGGGATGCCATAATTTTTTTATTATTATTGAGATCCTAAAAACATTCTTTTTACGATAGTATTTTGTTTTTCTTAAAAATTCATTTGTTTCCATATCAAAAAGCAAACTAACATTTTAATCTAGTAGCGCATGAATGTGTTACACTCGATGTTATTTTTGTCCAAATATCAAGTAGCGGTAGACAAACTAATCAAACGTCAAACACTACCATTGGACGACGCGACCGTTTCAATTTATGTATTGAAAAAGAAGGAAAACATTTCGAGCACTTTTTGTAAATACCTAATTTTTATTTGATGTAAATTTTTAATTTTGAGTTTCAAAAAGTAGGTGTAGATGACAAAATAAAGTTTAATTGTTTCTTTTGTGTCTACCGCTACTTGATATTTGGACAAAAATAACATAATATGCGCTACTAGATTAAAATGATAGTTTGCTTTTTGATAGGGAAAGAAATGAATTTTTAAGAAAAACAAAATACTATCGTAAAAAAAATGTTTTTAGGATCTCAATAATAATAAAAAAATTATGCCATCCCATTTAAAAAAAAAAGTTGAACGTCGCCATTTTGAAATGATTCGTCCAATTGAAAATCTGATATCACCATCGTGTAGAGAATGTCCTGAAACATATTACTGCCAAATATTTTGAAAGTAGTATCCATAGTGTGGCTAAAAAAATAAGGCGCTTACTCTGAATCAGGCTGTATATTTATTAAATTACTTTTACGTTTATCTGATATTAGCAAGTATATTTTGTGCAAAATGAAAACTTTTAACGTAAGCATATAAGTATTTAGAATAACAAGTATTAAAATCGCAAATACACGTGCCTTAATTTATACCGCCATATATCACCTTGTTTATGTATATGATCAAAGAAATTGGGACATAACATATGTTCTAACTATATTATCACCTAATGATTATTAAGTTTTTTTTTCTGTAAAATAATATCACATCAAAATCGAAATAACTTCGTATCAAATTATAAAAGTTTCAGTCATATATAATATACATATATTTTTTTTATATATCTATTTATTTTTGTTTTATTTATTTAGTTCTAAAATTAGACAACATATATATCCTTTATAAATTTTAGAATTAAATTTATTATCTAGATTCAATTTAATTTCATTAGAGGAAAGTAGGAAACATTTATCTATTATTTTCATATATAAATTAATAAATTTTATTATTGATTGTAGTGAATTGTTAAAAAAGTTACATTTTTATATTCCGAGATTAAGTTCTTAAAGCAATTACACTTTTACTCTGCCTGTACCAAGAACTAATTTGTTGATAAAATTGTTTTTATGTCATGTGTACTAGTGCAAATACCATAAATGATGACTTATTTTATATGTATATAATTGTAGTTGCTACATATTGTATTGTGAGAGAAATAATCATTTATTTTATATCATATATTCTTTAGTTTCAAACACATGTTTATATATTTTTATATTTTTTTGTATGTATGTATTTTTTTGGGCGAAAAATCTTTATTGGGCGAAACGTCAAAAAAGCATTCTGCTCAAAGTGGCATGTGCTATTTTTTTTTCAAATGTTGCAAATGAAACAAATTATAAATATACATACTAAGTAACTTTAATCATACTAACAGTTGTAGAATATATGTATATGTATATATTATTTATATTTGTTATTCGATTTGTTAGATTATGATTATATATATATATATATATATATATATATATATATATATAAAATTTGTTATGTTATAGGTTTCTAAACTCTTGGTTGGGCAATAAATGATTATTATTATTATTATATTTACAATAGCTGGAATGAAAATAAAAATATCAATTCGAATATAATGATTTATGTATTGAGACGAGTTGAATCTGTTTTTATTTTGAAATTTATGAATCCGCGCGCCCACATACGTTGAATTTTTTTCAAAAATAACTTGTTGACTTTTGAAATTTACCAGATAGACTTAATGGGATAGAGAAAACTAGCGGATTTCGAACATTTGATTGGAAATATATATATGTATCTAATTAATTCGAATTTAATTTGTTTACCAAGTCAAACATGCATTTTATTTATTATATTTTATGTATGTTGATTCGGAAATTCTAGTTTACTATTAAAATTACACCGACTTAATATTCCAATTGCGAGTTTACGTTTTATATTTATATTTTTAAGTTTTTTACACAGAACAGATATATTACATAAAATAAAATGATCACATCAAAATCGAAATGGCTTCGTATCAAATTATAAAAGTTTCAGTCATATATAATATACATATATTTTTCTTATATATATATATATCTATTTATTTTTGTTTTATTTATTTAGTTCTAAAATTAGACAACATATATCCTTTATAAATTTCAGAATTTAATTTATTATCTAGATTCAATTTAATATTCCAATTGTGAGTTTACGTTTTATATTTATATTTTTAAGTTTTTTACACAGAACAGATATATTACATAAAATAAAATGATAGGTTTCAATCAAAGATCTATATTCCAATGTAGATTGTACATAGCTATAATACAACAATTTTACCACGTCAATATCATTGAAATCTAATAAAAAATGTATCAATAGAAAAGAAATACTATTAATATTTGATAAGAGGTAGAAGTGAAAACTTATTTTAAAGCAAAAAATAAAAGCACTTTTTCATAAAAAAAAGAGGTGAGAATACTAGCCTTAGGAATTTTTAATTATGAAACCTAAGGCGTTTGTGGCATGTTATGCGAGGTGCACAGAAATTTATGTTACTTATTTCATTATTTAATAATTTATATAAGATCGATATTTTAAATTTACGAGCGTTCAGCGAATTAAAAAATCATCTCTATCCAATAATATTTTATAATCAATAACTTGGTTTGGGTAAAATTAATCAATTTTAGAAATTTATGTTGTACATTTTTTAGTGCATTCATATGTTTATCATATATCGGATACCAAACTATAGCACAGTACTATATCTTTGATCTAATGAAGCTATATCTAGGACTAAAAACTGTTATCTTCAAATGCGCGCAGCTCAAAGGAAAATTAATATTTTGGATTGGGTACAGAAGCACTTTATTATACGTCATTTGAACAACACAATAACATCGCGAATGTTTTTTTTTGTTGTTTCATGTACGCAAAATGGCGTCGTCTGAAAGTCCTTAAAAAAAAAATGGCCTAATTGCGCCGAGGATTGCTGCCTGTAAAATAAAAAAAAAAAAATTTTACTAAACTTTTTTGAAGATTAAGAGTGTAGCTATCGACTTTCAATCTAGATTTTTTTTGAAAATTAACAAAAATATGACTTTTAAAAAAAAATATTTTTTTTATCGAAAATTTTCCTATAAAAATGTTCATAATTTTTTTTTAAATAAACATATCGAAAATTTGGATTGAGAGTCGATAGGCAGTCATATTTTTCGTCAGCAAAAATGCCTATTGTTCAAAAAGGTGACGAAAAAGTACGTTTTGAGGACACGAGCTTTAAAGTTTTTAAATCCTTATTTGACGGCGAAGCACGCGCTTACATTTTTGGCTATAACTTCGTACTTTTTTCCTATTCAAGAAAATCGTTTCGGCCATACATTCTACACACTAATAGCATTTATTTTATGCAAAATAACGCCTTACAAAAACTGAAGTAGAGTTAAATATTTTTGAATCTTTAACTATAAATCAGTACATTTTGTACGTAGTGTTTGTGTATAAGTATGTTTATTAAATCAAAATTCTGTATCAAATATAACACCTAGATTTTTAGTATCGTATCAGAGATTGAGTAATAAAATGTATTTGTTTTTAATTTATGACAACATTTTTTTGATATTTACATACGAATTATTTAAGTTACATCATTTTATAATTTTATCGATGTCATTTTATCTTTATTAATTATAGGAAATTCGAGAGTAAAACTTTAAATGATTTTCCAATAATAAAATGTCAAACACTTTTCTAAAATGTATTTATATTATCGTATAAGCATCTTAAAAATAAATTTTATAACTTTTTTCATACAAAATTTTTATAATGTATTATATTTTACGGACCGTCATTTGTTAAAATTTTAAATCATCAATAAAGTTATAAGGTAAAAGTTTTTACCAAGTTTATATTATTATTAATTAAATATATTATAACTTTATGTATAGCTGATCGTTTTTATTTGTAAATGAAATCTTTTTTTTTACCCACTTGTAAGATCTAAGTTAGAATACTGTGCATTAATATGGAAGCCAACGTACAATAACTTTAATAACATTGAACAAAAGTTTATACATGTATCATATTATAGGTATATATAGTAATACTTTTTTTTTTAAATATACTACTATTTTTTTGTAATTTCGCAAATTATTTTACAGTATATATATCTCACTTATTTGTACATATATATCGATTAAGTTATAGCAAATGAAGATTACTGATTTTTTACGATATAAAATAACAAAAAAAATATGTAATGACTGGCGGACAATAATTCAACTTAAGTTAAGAAATCGTTCACCGTAATAATTTAAATATTAAACTAACCGTAGATTAAGGTGTCCATATAAATAATGTCTGCTTCTAACACTATACCCTATTATTAGAAGTTATAAAATATCTGCCTAAGGTAATGGACAAAAAAAAATACTAAATATTGTGTTATCATAACTTTTCTTCTAATAACATAACAACAAATATTATAGAAACAACAATTTGAAAACATTATTCAATATGTTAAAAATATATTACGCAAAAAAACTAGTAATTAGTATTTAAATTCAAAATAATAATTAATAGGTTAGCCTTATAAATAAAGTAATATACAGGTATGTCGAATAGCCACCACGATTGGTGGTTACACAGGCAAGTTACAATATATTACGCAAAAACACTAAACAAGGACAGAATGCATTGCTATCTAGAGGAATACAAATATACAATAATTTTGAAATAAAAAAATATTTTTAATGTACCACGTTTTTAAATCGGACTAAATAGTATAAAATCATTTCTCCTAGCCTCCATATAGATTCTTGACTCCCATACAGATTGTCCTGAAAATTTGTGATTGTGAATTTTTGATAGCTATGACAATACTTGTAAGACTTAAAACAAAAAACGTGGGGCGCATTCAATAGATAAGGAGTGTAGGGAGTAGCTGTCAATTAAAAGTGTATAGTTAAAATAGTATATTATAATAAAACGGCTTTAGGATGTAGTTCTGTAGTAATATTAAAAATTTGACTTTTTTACGGCACATTTGAACTACGTTTTCTAATTTTTATATAATTTTTTTTTCCAATAAAGTCATTTTCGATGCATTTTAATTAGTTGAATTTAGAGGAACGTCAATAGTTTTTAATTTACAAAATACGTAAATACGTCCCAGTTTTACGTATTGTTCGCGATTTATTTTTGATTTTTATCGCTTATTCGATCTGCATGTTTATTTTCGTCGCAGATAAACAATTGAAAATTTTTGGAAAGTACATGAAGCACGCCCACTTTGATTCATTTTATGACTATTTTATATATATTATATGTTGATAGTAATATTTTTTTTCCTATTGTTATCTGCAAATTTATTTTCCATTTTTATGCTGAAATTTTTTTACGATTCATAAACATGACACTTTAAAAAACAGTTTATTTTGTTGACTTTTATTATTTTGTTTATTTTTCTGTTAAAAAATAACAGATACATATTCTCACCTCTTTTGTTTATAAAAAAGTGCTTTTATTTTTCACTTTAAAATAAATTTTTACTTCTACCTCTTATCAAATATCAGTAGTATTTCTATTTGTGATATATTTTTTATATCTAATATTATAAAATTGAAATAAACTAATTAAAATTGCTTAATAAGTAATTTTAAGTAAACATAAAAAGTAATTTTGACAATAATTACTTATAAAAGTGAGGTGAGAATACAGGCCAATGAGTTTAAAATAATATTAACTTTTTTTTCATTGTATAGTCGTTGTTTGTAATATATGAGATGTGCATGAAGCTAAAGTTACTTGTCTGGATAGGGACACACTTTTGGGTACATAGCGTGATTATGTATGTATGTATGTATTTTATTAGCGGTAATTGTGCTTGCAATTAAAAATAATAATAAAAAAAAAATTATATCCAGTTAATTAACACGGGCTAGTTCACTTATATTAAATTAAAGAAATCTTTGACACAAATTTGTAGTAAGCATTATATTTCCTTGTAAATAAGTAGCAAATTATTAAAGACATCACGCTTGTAATGTAAACGCTAATGAATGGTTACTGTGACAGAAACAGCCCGATATTTTCAACAGTTTATGCGTTTAAAATAGACGCTAAACCGATTTGTTTAGCGGACTGGTTGTGGGCGAACGTTATAACGAAACATTAACATTTTAACCGTACAGTTGGATACCGAGTTCAAGATATTACTAATTAGTTTGCGTTAAAAATTTTTACTTATTTTTGCATATTACATGGCGCAGCACCTGCATTTACATTTATAAATAGCTGTCATAGAAATTGTTGCGTTGAAATGCAATTTGATCCGAGTTGGGCAAGTTATTGCATTATTTTATAATTATATTTAATGCAATTAATAAACACAGTAAAAAATTCTTTCAGAACTCATTATCTAAAATTTAAATACTTATTTATTACCTAGTAACTTGTTTACTGTAAATGTTATTTGTATCAGTTTTCCTGATGAAGATGTACGTTGACTTCGTCAAAACGTCGATTTTAAATAAATGTTAATACAGAACTTTAACTTAAAGCAGTTATGTTTTAATATAATGAGTTCTGAAAGGTTTTTTTTACTATGTTAAATAATAAATAAATAAAAACACTTTGTTTTTAAGTTTCACAATTATATTAAAAATCCTATATTGGCCAATTTCGGTTGTTAGTCAGAAATAATACATAAAGCAGTTTTATTTTAACTCTAGTAAAGTTATAAAAAAAATACTTACATATCCATTTGACCATTTATCTAGATAATCTAAAATTTCTTTTATAATTCATATCAGATATTAGATATCAGAGCAATAAATTATAATGCGATATGCTATTATCTGGCTTGATAGATCATCTAGATAGTAAGCAATAATTTGGTATCGTTAATACTAAGGCAAGTGTCATTGTTAAATGGTTATGCAGACATGAATTAACAGTTTACTAATGCAAGGCTGCAGTGGCGTATGCAGAAAAATATTTTAGGAAGGTGATATTGCTTTAATTTGAAAAAATAATACTGACTAATTTCAATCGGGGCATGTTAATGGTGCAATTAGAATATTTCAGTCAACAATAATTATTCACATGGAATTTTTAAAGTAAATTAACTTAAAAAAGTTAATGTTTTTTCGAATTTTCAGGAGGGGATCTATATCTCTAATGCCTTCTTGTTGCGTACGTCACTGCAAGGCTTTTAGTAGCACACTTCAAACATTTTTATTGAGAAATACACTAGCGTGTAATTTGCTCTTAACGGTTCGTGCTGTATATCAGAGTGTTAGAAAAATTATCTACCGCTAAAATGTATAAAAAAATGTACCAATTTTTTTATTAGAAAATATATATATAGAAAACGGTGTTTCCTTATTTGGCAAAGAAATTATCGAAATATCTTAATCTGCAGTGACGTCTAGTTAATTCTACGTATCCTATTATTCGCTAAGGAATTTATTGATAATAATAAAATAGTAACTATCAGTGGCGACTCGTATATAAATAAAAATTAAGAAATGGCATATTAAATTTATGGGTTTGGTAAGTGCCAGTAGCGTGGCGTGATTTTCTGATCAAGGGATGTAGTGAAAATAAATGCATGTAGTCAAATATATATATATATTTATTTATTAGTGTTGGGAACTGAATTCGGATAATTTTGAGAAAAATCTCAACTTAGTTTATATTAGTAATTTCACAGATATACACTTATAAACATTTTTTTTGTTCAATATTAAAAAGTTTAAAACAAATTAGTCGTTTAATGTAAAAACTAAAAGAATTATTATCTTGTTTATGAGATGACTTTTATTAAGGCGTTTTATGGTTTCTCGTCTCCTTTTGAGGTGTATTAAAAGGTTTCAGAGAAGGCTATAAACACCCTGTATATGGAATTACTCATATGCATTTAATCGTGTTTATGTTTGTTCTGATTACATGCCCTCGGCAATGCCTTAGCGGCAGATATCAGGGCTCAACAAAAAAAAGATAACATAATTTACTATTATCAGTTTCAGAAGTAATGTAAATTTCAGAATTTTTTTATAGTTGAGAAAAGCGATAGTTGAGTCAATAAATTTTTATTGCTATTTAAAGCATTATCCGGTCTTGGCATTTATAGACAAAATATGCTGAAAATTGCTGATTCAGCGCTGATAGTCCAATTCTTGCAGTATGGGCTATTTTTAGCTAATATCCCACTCTTAATAGATATGGTCACAAATCAAAAAAACTCCCACTAAGGGTAAGTTTATGTTGGAGCTGGGATAAATGATGAGAGCAGCGATGAAAGCATTGACAAGAGCAGCGCAAAATTCATTTCTATGATATGCAGTTTACAGTGAAGCTTCGACAATAGCGACGATATCTGCTTTGCAAGTGACATTTCATTAAATCAAACCAATTAATTAGAAATTTTTCTCTAAAAATGAGTGATTTATGGGATATGAGCAGTTTGACCCTTTGATTACTAACCAAATATCTTCACCATAAACAAATTTTGTGAAGGTTGCTTACATAACCTATAATTATATAATCACGCGACAGATTTAGGACAGCCAATAAATTAACACGAAAAAAAACTTATTTCTTAGTGAAATAGTCGTATGCAATTTTGTTTGCTTCTACAAATATTTAACGTGCAAATTTTTAGTGAGATACAATATTGCATAAATTTTCCGGAGACGTTACATTTAATCCTACAAACTAGTTTTATTAAATTACGAAAAATGTTTAAAATTCTAAAATATTATATATCAGAGTTCTTCAAATTGCTTAAAATTTCAAAATTAAAAAAGTAGAAAAAAAACACCTATTATTTTACAGGTATTTTATTATAACATAATATGGGATTTATGGGATCTAACAAATATTTCACTAATTAAGCTGTCGACATCCATGCTAACCACACTTGATAAAAGCAAAGAAAATAGGCAGTACAATTATCGCCCCTCTTATCGTTGCTCGGCTGCCAAGCGTGTCTCAACGCATCGCTCCAATATAAACACTTGCATATAAAATAATGGCATCATTTTCTTTGCTTCGCTAGTATCGTCGCTCTTATCGTTTATCGCAGCTCCAACATAAACTTACCCTAATACGTTAAAATTTTTATTTCTTTTTTTTTGTTGTTGGGTTGTTGCTGAAACATTTGCATTACACTGGACTTTTAGTGCTTTTAGATTAAATTGTCGGCCATTTAAAAAATAAAGATGTAAAAATGTTCTCGGTAGAAAAGTGATAACGCAATTTAAGAATTTTTTTTCTTGTAAATGCAAAGTTAACGGAATGCAAATTTTATTACGGATAATATCTTTGAGCTACGCGGCTAAGAGAGAGAGAGAGAGTGTGTGTGAGAGAGAGGCGAGAGTAAAAAAAGATGGCCTTTTAAACCGGAAAACGAAAACGTAATCTCGACGTTATGGCGCGTTATAACACGAAAGACCAACAAGAATTTTTTCCCCGACTTCATCTTATGGCCGGAATATACAAAGTTTTAACACTTTGATCTTGTTTTGGTGGCGATATTTAATATTTTTCACGAATTAAGTCATTTTGTGTTATTTTATATGTAATATAATTTATATTACAAATTAAAAAATTGATTAAAAAAAAAATTTTAAAATATTAACGATGTTTTGTTTAATCTATAATTTTATAAAAATGAAAAATAGTTTCTGTCTGTCTAATACTTTTCTCTAATACCATTGAGTATATAAGCTTTTTATTTATCAATAATTAAATATTAGCAGTGTTAGTTTATCCAAATCGTAACTCGAGAATCTTTTTCAGTCAATATTGTTATATAATTTATTATATAATTATTGATTTTCATTCAAACAGTGTTGCAGTATGTAGTTATATTTAGTTATTGTTAAATTTTATAATAGAATTGATTAAATTTCAAAACAGCAAACTAAATTTCGACATAAAATTACTCAGTATATAGTATATAACGTCAGACGCAATATATATATATATATATATGATATATATATATATATATATATATATATATATATATATATATATATATATATATATCTGCCAAACCAGAATGAGGTAGAGAAAAAAGTTTCTTAGCTATTATGTAGCTAATTTTTTTCTTTATTTTAGTGAATTTTTCAGATTTTTTTGAGCAAATTTTGAGAAGTCTTATTTTGAAAAAATTACAAGGGTACCTACCCCTTGTCAAATTTTCAAAAATTCAGTTTTCTTTATGAAATCAGAAATCTGTATTGGGCTAGAAGAAATTATATTATACTTTTTAGTCCGTTTTAAAAACGTGGTGTATTAATTTTTTTTTATTTAAATAATTATTTGAAAGCCTTCGAAAATTGACGGAAGCTGAACAAACATTTCTTTACCAAACTACTAGCTTTATGTATACAGTTACTCTACCAAAATTGGTAGAGTAAAATGATTTTGAGAATAAGTATGCTAGTTTACTCTACTACTAACTCTACCAATATAAACTATAAAAATAAGAAATTAAGAGTACATTCTTTATTACAATATGAAGCTTCTCTATCAAACTGATATCCCGGGGATCTTTTCTTAAATTTATAGAGAAAGACAAATAAATCTGACGGCATATAGTAGGCGCTGATCCCGCCATTTCGTTGTTTTATACATGAGAAGGAGAGACAGTAACGAACACATTTACTCATTCTATACAGACATCGGTATAGGACAGTCTCAACATACGCAAACATTCTCGTACGGCGATGCTGTAGGGGGTGCCATTTTTAGGACGTGACGCCTGTGACGTCGCGTATCACGGTACGTTGCCGTTAGGGGGCGCGCGCAAAACAAACATCAAATCGAATCACATATTGGTAAGTTTTTTCTAGTGTTGTTGTTTGGCTGCAGGGAAATGTTAGACGTCTTATTTTTCGAAATGCAAACAGAATATTGACATTCATCGTACGAGTACCATGTTTTGCTTTTGCTTACCTACATGGACATATAATATCAAATAAGTAACGATGTTGCGTATCTGTGATTTTGTGTTATACATACGTATTAATTTTTTTTTACAAGTATTACAAGAGAAATGTATATGATATTATATATTATAATACATATATTTGCGAGAAAAAAAAGTCATTGCAAAATATACAGTTTCACGACGAGCTTACGCATTCTGTACTTTAACAACTGTATAGTATTATGTCACAAAATTTAGTATATATGGGTATTCTAATAAGCAAACCTAACTCAGGCTGCCCAACTCGGACATCCAAATTAAGAGACCCCCTACCGAATGCCCAACTCGGTTACACCGTTCTGGTATGCTCAGTTACGTCGCGGGACACTCTGTATAGAAAAACACCATGTATGACCCTATATAACCACCCACTATAAAAATCTGTAATTTTGTTTAACTATAAATATTCTGTATTTCTACTTCAAAATTATATAATTTTTACATAATTTATAATAATCACACAAAATAAGTAAAAATGACTTAATAAGTATGTAAAATTGCTTAATTTTTGCAAATTGCATCACATACTTAATGTAGAATTACGTATTGGTGGTATAATTTCTTAAATTATATAAAATTACAGCTTGCCATATTAATATCTGTAATAATTGTAAAATACATCTTTTATGTAAATTTCCAAATTATACCGACAATAATATTACAGAACTAGACAAATTTTAGCTATTTATGGAAAATTCCTGACAGCAAATTTACTGAAGTTCTGTAAATTTACTAAAAGAAACTTTACTAAACAAACTGTAATATTACATACATATGTACTTTTTCATCCCGTTAAAAATATTATGTTACGTAATGTTTGTAATTAGGGTTAACAGTATTTAAATCATTGATTTAAATCGTGATTTAAATCAATCGAAAAGCACAAAAATATCATGATTTAAAATTTCATAATTAAGTCCGTAATAGCTTATAATAATAAAATAATGATAATAATAAAATCCGTAATGGCTATCAATCAAACAGATTACGAAAATAAACTACATAACCGGTAAGCTTAGATCATATAGCCTTACTTACTAGATGTAAGAAAGCATTGTTTTTAATTTTTTATTACCTGACTGATGTCTTTTAACATTTAAATAATATATATTTATATTGATTGTTTGTTTGCCACTCGGATTTAATACTCACTTGTCTATGTTCCACGTTTGTTGGATTTTAATTAACCGCTATTAACATTATAAGATAAGCTTTGATTTAAATCTGATTTAAATTAAAAAAATCGATTTTTTTTTTAAATTATTATATTTATTAACTCTATTTGTAATATAGTTCTGATATTATGTATTTTTAAATAATTATGTATTAAATTACAGCAGTTGAGTAATTATATCTAGAAATATTAAGCATCATAGTGTCTCATGGTTTGTAGATAAAATTACATAATTTTTTTTTAAATTGTGAGTATGGGCCCGCTTAATGTTGTATTCGAAACGTTATGATAAAATATTCTATCCGAAATGCATACGTCTTCTTATTATTTCTGAAAGCAAGTAGATGAGGCTTGTTTGCATTCTGGACACGTTTTCGAAATAGAGTTGAATATGTGTGGTTGCAATGTACGTATATATATACATATCGGTAGCTGATAACAAATGACTTACTTGAGTTGAAGTGCTTTGGTGTCTTTTACGGTTTCGTAACTTGATCTGTCGACATATCCTGGCCATATCCTTCGCAATATGTAGGACATACAGGATATTCTCATATAACACGATTGATTTTCTATAAAGATTAAGATGGATTTTCGTTTTCTTTCTCGCTCAATTCGACCGCAAATCGCTTGACAAATTGGTTGCACGGTTCAAATTTTTGCAATGAGAATTTCCTAAAGTTTGTATTTTAGTTTTTGTTAAATTTTCGAAAAATACTGGATTACTTAAGAAGTAAGTATTAACGCAATGTTTTCTGTAATGTTTTTTCTCGAAAAGTTGGCAACCTCGTACGGTAGTAAAATTATATAATTTTTGTGGGCACTAGGGGAAACTTTTCTGGAATTATGGTTAATCACGGATAACTAATGTAGCCATAATAATTTATTTGCAAAAGTATTCATAATTTATTTAAACGGGAATGTAGTAAAGGTGTAAATTTTTTTATGTAAGTTATGTTACCTATTTTTGTATTTATTATCTGCTTTCTTAATATCATCTATTCTATAAATTTTATTAATTTCTTTGATATGTTTGTAAATTGATTTTATATTGTAATATTTTGACTTTTTTTATTTTATTTTGTGTATAGTTCTCGTCATGAAAATCTGTCCTTTCGGAAAACTAAGTGTACGATTTTGTTAGACATACGTAGCGCGATTTTCTTCTTCTTCTCACTACTAATTTGTATTATGATGTAGATCTTAGCTTAGTTCGGAAAATTTGTATCGCTTTTTCATAATTATGACGAAAGGACAGAACTCAATAAATAATTCAATTATAAATTGAATAAAATTTTTTTAACACCTTCACTACATTCCTGTAAATATAGCCATAATAATATTTTTTTAATTTTTGTAATTTTTTTCTCGAAATGTTGCAAATACTTAAAAAAAAATTTATACTTATCTTGGAAACGAACTTGCAGTCAGAGTGGTAAAAAGGATAGAAATTTCAAAGAAACATGTTAAAATATGCCGAGACTGTTGTAGTATTTGCAAAAAAAAAACTATTTTCACACGGATATAAATCAAAATTTACAAAGTTTGAGAAGCACTGATGCTAAATGGTATTCTCGCTAAAGATTTATAGACAAATGTTTCTGTAAACTTAGTGCTCGAAGTAATTTTCTAAAAGTATCAGTATAAGTTTAATCTTAACATTCTTTACGATTCGCTTAATGATTGAAATATTTTTCTATTGTTCTTTTTGAAGACGACTGCGTATAAAATGGATGAAACGAGTTCAAAATAAATAACAAATTCGTCGTTTTATTGCATCATATTTTATTCTTCGAAAACAGGATTTATGTAAATTTTTTGTTTCGTAAATATTAATGTTGCTGAAGCATTTAAAAGTTTTATCTTGTAAATAATGATACAGATGTTATCTGAGTTTTATTTAATAAATATTACAACAAATTTTCAATTTTTATGCCGTTATTCTGGTTGTGAAATTTAACTTAAATCTTTCAACATAGTAAAAAATCTTTCAGAACTCATTATATAAAATAAAACTTTTTTAGGTTTAAATTAAATATTAAAATTTATTTATAACTGACGCCTGCCTTTATCAGTAAATAACAGAACATAGAAACAAGTTACTAGGTAACACATAAGTAACTAGATCACAAAATTTATAGATTTTTAGTTGAAGGAAACCAAACTCAGTGAAAAAAATAATAATTTTGGTTTTCATTTATAAAAAATCTATAAATTTTATGATCTAGTTACTTATTTGTTACCTAGTAACTTCTTTCTATGTTCTGTCATTTATTGTAATGTAATTTGTATTATTTATCCTAATGAAGATGGGCGTTGAGTATCGTCGAAACGTCGATTATAAATAAATTTTAATACCACAACATGCAGTGTAATTTTAAATCTTTTAATTTAAAGAACTTTAAGTAAATTTCAATGCTGGTTAGTATTTTAAGTGTGAAATCTTTAGCTTAAATTCCTTTAAATCGAAATAGCATGCTTGATTATTTAAAAAAAAGTTTCGATATGCTACAGGATCTTTTAAACGAAATTCTTTATTTAATAAGTTACTCTATTTTTTCACGACGTTTTAACCAATTTTCACAATAAATTTTTGTCTTTTTAATTTTCCATTTCTATATTATTAATGTATCTGTTATTTTTATTAACAGCACCACCTAATAATGCATACAAATTATTTATTTTGACATATAATTTGACGTATTTTATATGGATTGCTAAATGTGTTGGTAATTTATTTGTTAACATTTTGTGAATGAAAATAAGTACATTCTAGTTGATAAATTTTTTAATATTTAACCATTCCAATATTTTTAACATATGATTAATGTTTGTCAGTCTACCACACGTCAAAATTATTCTCATACCATGATTTTGGAAGTTTATTAATATCTTTATTTTTACACATAAAAAAATTGTAGTAAAATGATAGTATTATATACCTATCACAAGTGTACTCCAGACTGATAACTGTGAAGCAATTCTAATTTTCCTAGCAATTTTTTTTACAAATATATTGAACATAACTTTCAAGATTTAATATATTGTCAATAATCATACCTAGATATTTTATTTTATTAACAATTTCTAATAAGAAACATACCGTCAGGTTAGCTACAAATATTGTACATTGTTATTGTTATAATTTGAAAACATAGAAATTTAAATTATATTTCATATTATAAAGAAAAACTAGTTGTCAGAAATCAATATAAAATTAAATTTACACTTTCATCATTATTTTTTCAATCCTATATTTTAAATAAAACGAGTAGGTATTTGTATCGCAAATGTTGCGTAGATATGTTGGCAATTGTCTAGCGTAGTGGTTTATCATTTCTATCAAAGTGGTTCAAGTGGTAGAAATGTGGTTGGTAAAGACACTATAACAATAAAAAGTAAAATACAACAATGACTTTTGTGAAGGCAACTCATCACACACATATAACCAAAAGCTAATACTAGTACATATACGAATACTAACACGAGAAATTTGACATCAATTGGGGTTTTATTCGCTATATATTCTCAGCTTTATTCTTTATTCCGATATATTCTATATACGAGGTCGGACCGAAAAGAAAACAAGACTGATATTATTCTCAAGAACTGACAATTTTATTAAAATATGTTCTACACATTTAAATTCTCCAAATTATGTAAATAAATTTTTTTTAAATTATTAATCTAGCTATCTAGTCCGAGTGACATGTATGATTTTTTTTCTTCAAGCGCTATAAACAAAACTAAACTAAAAATACATGCAAAGTAACCTTAACCAGTTACTAACAGTTGTAGAATAGTATGTATATATTATTTATATATATATTACGTGGTTTGTGAGAATTAATATTTCTTTGGTCGAATATGCAATTTCTGATTATTCTAGACAGTGCACATTGCATTTGTTGCACTTCTTCACACATTTTCAATAATCAAATTAAAATTCAAGCGAAAATAGACAATGCAATTGTCAATTAACTTAACTTAACTTGACCTAATAGTTTGTCAATTTGGCCGCTCAAGATGTCAGATTAAATACACTGCAGAGCGAATAAATTCTATAAATTTAATGAATATCGGACGTGAAAGTTTGAAGATTGCTAGTCACTATATAGTCATATTACTTTTATGATATAACATTGAACACAAAATGTTTATAAGTGTATTTGTAAAATTAATAATATTTAAATGTTGATATTTCTCCCAAAATTTCATAAGTTACTCAGACATTGAATCGGCTTGTAAGACATCAATGAATGGTCAGTTAACTTGTGAAATTTTGGGAAAAATATTAACATTTGAATATTATTAATATCACAGATATATTTATGAACATTTTTTGTTCAATGTTATTGTAAATGCGTAGTGCATTATAGATCGCGTTGGTGGTACTTATTGCTTCTCAGCTTTTCAGTCAGCTGTTTTCGGACATTGATCAAATCACCATACTGACGAGCCCCTAAAGGGCGAAACACGTGTCTTTGGTTAACTGACCAATCATTAATGCACAGTCTAACAAGCTGATTCAATTATTGAGTAACTTGTGAAATTTTGGGGAAAATATCAACATTTGAACATATTACTTTGGTACGATATTTTGCATACTGTAGAATCTCACAGACATTGAAATTTATTCTTTAGACTTCTTTCGTTTATCGTTTGAGAGCAACTGGAGGGGGTATCGTGCGTAGAAATTGACGAAAATAGCGTTTAAATTTTCTTTTTCTTATTCTTGCATCTGATCTGCGAATACCAACATCTGTTTAAGTGTTTTCTTTTATTGCGGTTTTTTGCTCTGTCTGCGTATGTGTGTGTGTGTGTGTTGACTTCCCGGAAAATGTAATGTATTTTCCGCAGAAAACTGACGGAGAAAATTTTATTTGTCACTTTAACCGTGCTTGCGTTTGCGCTATTTCTTCATTTAGTCTTGTTTATTATCCGTGGAAGTATTTTCCATAATTTTATCGTAATATCGATTCTCTACAATTGCTTTTATTAAATTCTTTATTTTGAGTGTCTGTCTTTTTGTTTATTTTTGTTTTAATAGCTTGAAAGTATCATTAATTTTAAAATAACTGCAAAGAATTTAAATATTATTGTATAGTAACTATTTACTGTTTTCAATTTGGAAGGTTTGAAGGCAATAATTTAATAAATATATAATTAATTAATTTATATTTATTTTTTGAACGTTTTGGTCATTTTGTCATGTATAACCTTAAAAATGTATAACAACTGCTAATTGGGGTAATAATTATTAAAATTATCGGCTAATGGCGACCATGGTCGTAATTTCCTTATATAACTTTTTTCAAATGTAACCGTTTTTTTTTTTTAATTTTAAAAGAAATTAAAAATATAAAAAATAAAGAAGATCTAGAAAATGCAATAAACTTTATAAATAACGGTGGTAAAATTCCCGAAGCTGTCAGAAAATTTGTTATACCATATGGATCATGAATATTACAGTTTTTTTTTTGAAAAATTACATTTAAAAGCATGTAAAATTATATAAATTTCTTAGAGTGTATACACAATATGGGATATGTTATGAAATCAAATTTCGATAACGCTCAATAAAGTTCCGAGATCAACGAATTATTTCGAAATGAGAAAAAAAAAATGAACGAGTAGTCGATAATGTTTTCAGTTCATTTATCTGGAGTCTAGAGAGGCTGGAAATGGCAGCGACGCGCTGCGTCCAAATTCGGCGACATTTCATTTTCCCTTGAAACTGTTTCCGCCGACTCAAGGTCACGGTTTTGTCGCCCTTTTACCACTGGCCTATCCCAAGGGTCATATTAATGAAGGAGGTAAATAACCTCGAAACTATGTGTTATAATACAGCGGAAAGTTACATTATATATATATTTTTGAAAAAAAAAATACTAGAGAGAGACATTCGTATGAAATAATGGTCGCATTCAGCAGACGTAAACATTTTTTGTGGTTGTAAACTTATGTTTATCGAACAACCAAACTTTCACTGAAATCATGTTTTGTGTTAGTGCACGAAAAATGAAATTAATAGGAAAATAAGCCTAAATATGAAACAGAGGTATATCATAAAAAATTCTGATACTATATACATAAATAAAAGCAGATAAAATAAAGTTAGTAATAACAATAAAAAAGATTTTATTGTGTAAAATTTCCTAATGTACATACATACATACACAATCACGCCATGTACCCAAAAGGGTGTGGCACAAACTCTTTTCATCATCCCGAAATGAGTCGCCTTCAAACATTTTTATCCAAACAAGCAACTTTCGCTTCATCCACATTCATAATTCCTCTCATACATGCTCTTTTATTCCTACTACTTGGAAACTTTCTCTCACGCAAAACACTCTCAATCATATCACTCCAACTACTCATCGGACGTCCACCTGCAAACGTATACCATCAAAATCATTCAAATAAATCTTTTTAACCAAACGTTCATTAGACATTCGCTCAACAAGTCCGAACCATTTTAACTGACTAACACCAACTTTTCCTAATGTATATATAATAATCTTGAAAATAGAGGGAAGTATTGAATTTGATAATAAATTATCGACTAATAAGTAATTATTCCACATTAATTCCTTAATTTCTTAATTTGAATATTTTAATTAGTATTAATGTGGAATATTTATTTATCAATAGAAAATTTATTGTGAAATTCAATGCTTCTATCTATTTTCTAGGTCTCACTATTAATTTCATATATTTTTTTCACCAATTTATTTTTAATGTCTATTTGATCCATTTTAAAATTCAAATGATAACAGAAACAAAACCACGTGACCCCCCAAACACAAACGCTAAATGAACGAAATTTTTTGGTTCACTGTTTCGATATCAAACGTTTTTGCTTTGTGTTTACGTCAAACATTTGCATTTAGCGGAAAATTTGAACAGTGTTCGACGGAAAGCGTTTGTGTTCGCTGAATGCAACCAGTGATACACATATTTTTTATGTAATTTTTGTGTATATAATAGTATTACTTTAAATTAAAGTTTGTAAGTAAGTAAAGTAAACACTGCGAAAAAACAAATACAATGGCCTTTATTCTCATCTCACTTTTAAAAGTGATTTTTGTCATAAGTATTTTTTACGTTTACTTAAAATTACTTATTAAGCAATTATAATTACTTTATTTGAATTTTATAATATTAGATATTAAAAAATATATCAAAAATGGAAATCCTTTTCATATTTGATAAGAGGTAGAAGTAAAAATTTAATTTAAAGCAAAAAATAGAAGCACTTTTACTAATTATTGACATCAAATATAAACATTTTTAAAAATATGTATCATTTTATCTCATACCGATTTAATACAAATACATTGTTTTTTTAAATAATATTTAATCATTAATTTTGATTTAATTAGAGTTAAATATATTTTGTCTTGTTTATTTAATAATAAATTGTTACATCTTTGAATGTTTTAATGAAATATACATGAGGAAAAAACCTACTATAATTCTGTTCTTGAAAAGCAAAGCAGTCAAGATAAAAAGACTTTTTTTTTACGTCAAGCATTCGCACAAATGATACCATTTTTCTCATTTTCTCGTCTTATTAATTTGTAAAGTAGCTTACATTAGCAGCAGATGACAAACGACAGAACATTTTCGAAGAATTATTATTTATTATAATGAATCTAATCTAACATATAATATTATTCTTATTTATTTGGCATATTTTTAAAATAGTAAACTATTTTTATTAAGTATTTCTAGAGTTTAAATAAAATGTTTTTAATCTTCTTTAATGAGTTAAATAGCTTTAAATCTTTCAGTTACAATAAAAATACGTTTAGTAGATTACATTTTTAATTTTTCAACGTTTCTAAAATAAAATTATGCTTCTGTCTAGCACAGTGGTTTTCAAACTTTTTAAATGACTATTTATTTCAAATAATATTATAGCTATTAAATTACATAGATACACAATCACGCCATGTACTCAAAAGAGTGTGGCACAAACTTTTTTCACTACTTCGAAAATAGTTTTCTCCAGACAAGCAACTCTAGCTTCATCTACATTCATTTAACCTACACTGTAAAAAGTTTTGTAAATTTACATAAATTTTTATAGTAAAAATTATTATAAAATTGTATGTAAAATGATTTTACTTCATTAATTTTGGATATTTACAGAAAAAAAAAACAAATTTTCATACGGACATACGTGATAATACTAGTAATATGTAATCTACTATTAATTTTGAAAACAATACATATTGCGCCATCCAGTATTTACAAAGTAGCAAAGCTCACGATAAAATGTTTGTTTCTTTTGAAAAGACAGCCAAACATGTCACCGTATTTTTTTTATACCAATGTTGTTCTTTTTTTTATCAACTTTTTCCTTTTATTTGCTTCAGTTTTGTAAGATAAATTTGACCTCTGAAAATTGGTTTCTACCGAGTTCAGTGTAATCTATAGATTTAGAGCTCTTACTATTCGAGCCTGATTGAATTTTTTTTACGATTTTTTTTTTCGTCTTTTGTTTTCCGTATATGCTACTGCTAAAGACATTATTAATAAAGCACAAGGAAAGTCGATGAAGAATATTTGAAATGTGACAGGCTAAAGTAGTATTTCCGCTTCCTTTTTTCCGAGTAAAAATGAGTTATGAAATAAACAGAATCTATGTTTATGATTTATGAACACTGAAGTACCCGTGTTTATATTAAACTGTCAAAAATGGGTTAGTCGTAAAAATGAGTAGTTGGTTTTCCTGTTCCTTTCTTTTCCAATACGGTTCTACTATTGCTTGAAACTTTCGTTTTATATCGTTATTGTAACTTACCTTCTTGTTGTATTTTATTCAGTATTGGAACATATAAAGAAAAAATTAATTTAAATAAAGATATATACCGGGTGTTCGTTCGTTAAGTTCGTATGGGCATTTAACATGCAAATTCGATAATTTGCGATATACTACTTTCTCGAGTTAAATTCGAAGAAATACTTAGAATGCTTTTTGATAGACAATAAAAAGTTCTATAATTTGGTTTCAGTTTTAATTTGCTAGTATGTGCCGTTTGGGCGCTAGAATTTTTTTTTGATTTTTTGGTTTTTATTTTTTTTCTCAAACACTATGAGGTCTAGGAAAATAAGCATGATATGGAAAAATGCGGAATAATGAGTACGATAATTGAGTGTTTTTTAGAATTTTCAAAAATTTTTCCTGCCAAACCAGAATGAGTTAGAGAAAAAAGTTACTTAGCTATTATGTAGCTAAATTAAATTAATTATTATTTCTGGTATTAAAATCTTGTACCACTGAACTGATATCAGTGGATATCGGTCGTGAAAGCATGAAGATTACTAAACAAAACAAAAAAAAAAAACAGTTTCTATACAAGCTGGCGCAATAGTCATCATCTTGTCTGATGATGCTTTAATTTTTGCAAACGGCGTCTCATATCATCTCGACTTTGAAATTTGTGAAATAAACAGATTCAGAATACAGACGAAACATGAATTGCTATGCTTTTCAATAACGCGGAATAAATATGTCAATATTTTTGACAAATAATCGGTCGGTGATTTTGGCCATAGGAAATCGAGCGATGACTTTTGCGACACCTTGTATAAAACATATGAATAATGGATGACAAGTGACAATGGCCCGTATTCTCACCTTCATTTATAAAAGTGATTTTTGTCAAAAGTACTTTTGACGTTTACTTAAAATTATTTATTAAGCACTTAATAATAGTTTATTTAAATTTTATAATACCAAATATAATAAAAATAATCAAAAATCGAAAAACTATTTACATTTGATGAAAAATAAAAGCAAAATGTTAGTTTGAAATTAACGATAAAAGCATTTTTTCACGAAAAAGTGAGGCCATTGATTTTAAAGGAAGTTATACAAATTTTCTATTATTATTATTTATAAAATATACAATATTCATCTTTAAGGTATACAACATTTATTTAATATAAATATATTTACATTTAACAGTGACAAACTATTTCATTTATAACTAATACATTTATTTCTATTTCTTTTTTTTTGAATTTATTATTTTTGGCCAATATTACCAATTTTTCTAATTTGAATTTGAAAAAAAATTGGTAAAATGAAATTTGGCACAAGTTTCCAAAATATGAATATACATACAACATTAATAATTGGGTTATTATTTATACAGTCTGTAAAAAATTATATAAATAATACGTCGCCGTCGGGTAAATTAAAATTTTAATTAATTTAAAAATAGCTTTAAAACAAATGTCAGAAAATTATAAACAGTTCTGTATTTGTTTGCTTTGCTAAAGATAGACAATAAAGACCTACGCACATTTGTATGCATAGCACAAACAGGATAATTTTATATTCTTCATTTTAAGTCTTTTTCCATTTGTGCTGTGTTTCAATGTACGTAGGAGCTGAATAATTTTTATTTTTATCTCGGATGTTGTAATACATAATTTATACGACAGAAATAGCCACTTTGCAATATCGTGAATTCGTTGTTGGATTATTGGTTTGAACGCGTATTGTATGCGTTCCAGCTGTGGTTGATCTGCGCGAGGAATGTGTCAGGGATGTGGTGACTGTTCTCGAGGAAGTATCGCTGCTGCCTAGACAGTGTGAAGCTCCCGGTTCGAATCCCGGACAGCCGCTCAGCCATTTCAATGGGAACAGTTTTCTAGTAAAAGAAAATTTATTGCAATACTTGAAACACTTAAGAAATATTAATTATTATAAAAGTTTACATTATGTTACATTTTATTATTTGTTTGAGAACAGAAATAAATAACGATGAATAAAACCTACAATTTTAAAAATAACAAACTTAATAAAACATCTTTTAGAACTCATTTTATTAAAATAAAACTGTTTTAAGTTAAAGTTCTGTATAAATATTTATTTAGACACGACGTTTCGACGAAACTTAATAATACTAATTAGTATTTTTTGTCCTGATGAAACGTCAATTCTAAATAAATATTTATACAGAATTTTAACCTAAAGCAGTTTTATTTTAAAGTATATTTTGTTTACAATTTTATTAATTTTTTATCGACTGTCATATCACATATGATAAGGAAGGTATTGTAATTATACCATTTTTATAGATATACACAAATCAGGTTTATAGTAACACAACAGTTTTTAGCGTGACGTCTACCTGTCGATTGCACGGATTGTTATAAAATTTCATATTTAAGCTTCGGAGTTGAATATCTCAATTTGATCAACTTTTAGTAAGAATCTGCTAACCGAAAGTGATAATTTACCAATGCCACTTTCATATTTATTACGAATATTTCACAACAAAAATATATTTAAAAAAAAAAAATTTGTAACATTTTTTTTTATAATTTTTCATATTTTTATAAATAAGTGGTATATTTATGTGACTTATTTGTTACTTATATAGTTCTATTATTTACTGTAAATGCCATTTGTATCATTTTTCCTGATGAAGACGGACATTAAGTTCGTCGAAACGTCGATTATAAATAAATATTAATACAGAACTTTAACAGAGCATTTATATAATAATTATATTAATTTGATATCTATTATTGATCTCTAACGTAATGTTAAATTATAATTTCTGAAATAATTTTAGCGAATAATTACGACCATTATTTTTAATGAGGAAAATTTATCATTACATATGATAATTGTGATTTAAAATCATATATCTATTCATCTCTAAAATTTTAATTACAAATTTTTCCACTCGCAAATTTTTAATTAATTTTTTTTTAATATATACCAACATATCTGTTACAATGAATTGTAGATTTAATTTGACAATTTAACGCGTCATTACAGTATGCAGGCGTTTAATGAAAAAATAATTACTGTGGCGTAAAATTAATAAAATAAAATAATTTCCCTAAAATCACAAACAATAACATAGTAAAAAATCTTTTAGAACTCATTATATACAAATATTATTTGTATTATATTTATCTTGGTAACTAAATGTAATACGAAATTTATTTTGACATAATTCAAAGTGAAACATTACGATACCTTAATGTACGACAAGTTCGCGTACTAAACAAGCAGTAGATAAGTGGATTAGCTGCCGAATTTAATGGGGCTAAACTTTGGACTAGTGTAGCGACAGCTGTACTAGTTTGCGTCTTTGGTATATATCCGTATACTTGCAGCAAATCAAAGACTAAATACGGACTCCAACAGATCACAAAGACGAACACTATGACGAATGTCATCTTCACAGTTTTAATCTTTGCTTTTGGAATGATACCTCGGGAACTTGCGCGTCGCGTATCCTGATCGGCATCGGGATAACGGGATGTTTGAGTACCTGTAAGCAGATTAAACAGTATAAACACTTAAAAATTTTGTTCTTAATACAGAGTAAAAAAATCTGTTGTATTTAGTGTTAGAAAAACTTTTCCATTGATGGTTTGGTTATCTTGAGCAAAAAAAAATACACTAAATACACTAAAAAAATTATGTAATTTTATTTACGAACCATGAGGACACTTATGATGCCCAGTATTTCTAGGTAATTTTAATATAATTGTTTAAAAATATATAATATCAGAACGATTACAAATATTATGTAATATGATATTAACAACGAAATGAAAAAGTACGTATGTATGTAATATTACAGTTTTTTTTAGTAAAATCTCTTTTAGTAAATAGAACTTCAGTAAATTTGCTGTCAGGAATTTTCCATAAATAGGTAAAATTTGTTTAGTTCTATAATATTATTGTTGGTATAATTACATACATTTCTAAATTTACATATAGCATGTATTTTGAAATGAATGAATTACACTTAAAATATTTTATTAGTATTATTACACAAAATATGTACTAAGTTTCATTATTTTGATGAATTATTACTGTAATTTTACATAATTTAAGAAGTTATATCAACAATATGTAATTCTACATTAAGTATGTGATGTAATTTGCAGAAAGTAAGCAATTTTACATACCTATTTTTACTTACTTTATGTGATTATTATGAATTATGTAAAAATTATAGAATTTTGAGGTAAAATAAACAAAATATTTATCGTAAAATAAAATTACAAATTTTTTATAGTAAAATTTTACAACTGTTTTTCTGTAATTTCGCTATTTTTTTTTACAGTGTAATGAACGTTTGATTAAAAGAATATATGTGCATGATTTTGATGGTATACGTGTTTGCGTGGATGTTCCATGAGTAAATAGAGTGGTATGAGTGAGCAAAAGTTACCAAGTGGTGGGAATAGACGAGCATGTATGAGATAGGTTAGATAGTAAAAAGAGTTTGTGCCTCACCCTTTTGTATATTTTTTCTTTCAAATAAAAAAAAAGATTTAATGAGTTTTTTTACTGTTGTATTTGAGCAATTTTGATAGTGTACATGAGTACATGTAGTAGTATATCGTTGGAGTGAAATAGGAGTAATATTTATTCTTGCACTTGACATACTCAGACATACTCAGTTGCATTTTACCGTTTTATTTATTTGTACAAGTTTCAAATACTGCATTGTTTATTCTAAAGTGCAATTTTGTCATTCTGTAAACCTTATTTAATATATTGCATTCCATATATTGTATCCGATAAGTTTATTTTTAGACGAAAAAAAAAATGTAAATCACAAAATAACCAATATTATTATAAATATCTCTCTTTCTCTCTCTTTCTCTCTCAAATGTCCTTACAGCTCTAATCGGACCTTAACCTCATATATCGCAATACTTGTTTCATGATTGTTCATTTAGACACTTTTTCGAAAATGCAAGTCATGCGTTTGCGTAGAAGCAGCGACGAGCTTTTACTGATGTTTTTTAAGACAGACCTGTTGTGTTGGATTTTGTTTAATTAATGCCTGAACCTTGTGCCATTTTTATACTTTACAACGAACAGAACGAACAGACGAACGAACTAATTTTCAATTTTCGTTCAAAAAATTATCGAATTTTTTATTGCGGAAATCGACTGTTTATATATGATTATATTTTAAAAAATTTCAGTAGCTTAGCATGTGTACTTTACTTGGGGGTGAAGTATTATTGTTAATTATCTATTCAAATAACATAACCCGCCCCGTTGAACCCAAACAGGTAAAAATTGGTAACTAACGTGACGTATACGTCCAGAAAAAAATTACCAATAAGCGGCGGACGTATATGTTACGTCCAAGTTCCTAAAATGATTAAACGCACGCGGCTACCGCGCTGACATAATTTTAAAATATTACAGTCAAATTTCATTAAAATCCAATATAATTTATGTATTATGTGAATATTTTATCAGTTTATGTTTGTATTATTTGCACTATTTAATTGGGCTGTAGCCTGTTTGTTGTAAATAAATAAATATCGACAATCACGAATACTTTTACATGAAAATATTATAACCAATAAATAAAAAATAAAACAAAAAAAAAAATGAAAAGATTCCATAGCTGGTTATCAGTAACTCACATGAACTGCGTCGTCGATTGGCTCTGGAATGTTCGATGAAGTTGGTAGCTGTTCCGGAAACGGGCACCGGAACCGGTAACGGAACAGTGGGTAATACTTGAAGTTGCAGTAATTTACTCTTCGACCAAATAGTTCGAACTATAACCGTATAGCAGGCGCTTATGATAAGTGCCGGTACAACTAGTAATGCCAGCGCAATTAATGTCATATAGACACGCCATTGCCACGGCTGCAATTCAATCCAGCACTGTAAGTGACCTGTGCAAACAAATTGGACACTGTTATCAGATATTGGAACATGGCATATATACAGGGTGTAACAGAATAATTATTCCTAATTTTCAGAAATGATAGAGGGCACATAAAGAAACATTTTTTATTAATAAACTAGTTTCCGAAAATTTTATTATTTTTTTTTTTCGGCAGTCGATTGTAAAAAACACAACTTTATGTTATAACCCGAGAATTAACGGAGATTTATAATATCCGTTAAGACTATTTCGTTCTACTCAAAAAAGTACCTTAAGAATGTGAAAATTATTTTCATCTAATTTAAAAAACCATCGAGATATCGCCATTTAGGTATCAAAATACGGAAAAGCGAACTTTTCGCCATACCTCGAAAACAAAAGACGATAGCTAATTTTTGTTTTCATAATTGAGTTTCTCTCAAAAAAAGCGATCGAGGATGCGCGGTCCATTTTTCCATATCTCTTATAGTTTCCGAGTTCTCCTATGAAAACCTATGAAAATGGTGGTCGTAACTTCGAACAATTTTTATAAAGTTTAATGCACTATTATTTCTAATAAAATGTTCCTTAACTTAACTACTTTTTGACGTTGTAATAATTAAAATTGTTTTTAACGATTTCTAGTGTATCTTGACACCGAGAAATTTTCGGACACTAGTTTATTAATAAAAAATGTTTCTCTAAGTGTACTCTATCATTTCTGAAAATTAGGAATAGTTATTCTGTTACACCCTGTATAGAGATTACTGGATAATACGTTTACTATTGCATAAATCGTATCAGTAATTGGGTTAAATAACAGTGATTGTCAATCCTAGAATATTTTTCAAGTGCTCTTTAAGAATAATCTGAAGCATAATGTTAGTATAATTTATAAACAAATAAAAAAATTTATAAAAACAGTTGGTTTTAAGTTTCACAATTTTATTAAAAACCTTTTATTGGCCAATTTTGGCAGTTCACAGTGATTGATGTTATGTTATATGAAGGCAATAATTTTAAATATAATTTGGCTTCCATTAATTAAATATTTATGATCTAGTTACTTATTTGTTACCTAGTAATTTGTTTCTATGTTCTGTTATTTACTGTAAATGTCATTTGTATCATTTTTCTTGATGAAGACGGACGTTGAGTTTGTCGATTACGTCAATTATTAATAAATATTATTACAGAACTTGAATGTAAAGCCGTTTTATTTTATATAATGCTGACATCAGTAAATTACTACTTTTGGTTGGCAGATCTTTACCAAAAGTTGATCAAATTGAGATATTCACCTTTGAAGCTTAAATAGGAAATTTTATAATAATCCGTTCAGCCGAATTTGCTCTACACGTGTCCACAGACAGACGTACAGATTGAGATCACGTTAAAAACAGTTGATCCTTGTTACTATAAATCTAAATCGTGCTTATTTGTAAATAAACTCGTTATGTCAAATTTTGGTATGATTACAATACCTCCCTTATCAGATGTTATATAACGGTCGGTAAAAATATATATGAAAATTTTGTCAAAATCGAATATTTGTATATCATTAAAATAATAGAAAACAATAAAATAATCAAGAATAATCAATAATCAATAATAGAAAATAAAAACATTTATATTTATTTCATGTTTTTCAAAATAGCGATTTACATTTGCAAAAATAAAAAATTATTATTCAGCCTGAAAAAAAAAACCAGAAAAATTTATTTATTTTTCGAATATTCTTAAAATATAAAATAACGCTTTGGCAAAATTTTCTTATAAAAATATTGTAAAATTTTCAATTTAAAAGCAAAACATATTATTGCTAAAATAATGGATCAAAAAAAGGGAAAACCGAATTTTGAAAGATCCAAAAATAAAAGAGATACAAACTAGTTTACCGGAAAAATAAATAAAATCGAAAGCATAAGCTAGAAAAAAGAAACAGTTTTCTTTATTACCGACAATTTCTAGTAAAATTTGGTTGTGATTTTGTGAAATGTCAGCAAGAATTTTTTGATTCAAATCATTCGCTAGATTTAATTTTAAATGTCGAGATCTCTTAAAACTCTTTTGTTAGACTAACCACGGAAAATGTATGCTTAAAAGGGCATTTTACGTACAAGAAAAAGAATTTACATATAAAGTGCGTTGTGGGTGATATACCAAAAAAAAAATCCTCACTTGCTTTAGGTCTTACTAACTTTTAAGATATAAACTAGCTATGCCACAAAAAAATTGACTTGGATATTTTGCATTTTAATACTGCTATTACAAAGTTTCTGATATTAATTTTTATAAATGACTCTATTTGCCAAAGATTTTATTCCTAGACTAATGCCTGGCGCATACATACATACATAATCTCACCATATACTCAAAAGGTGTGGCACAAACGCTTTCCACTATCCCGAAATCAGTTTCCTCCAAATATTCCTAACCACACAAGCAACTCATCCACAATTATAATTCCTCTTATACATGCACGCAAGACACTCTCTCAATCATACCACACAAACGTATAACTTCAAAATCATTCATATACATTTTTTTAATCAAACATTCATTAGGCATTCGCTCAAAAAGTCTGAAGCATCTTAACTGACCAATACCGACTTTTGCCTGGTGCATAATGGATTTAGTTCAGAAATTTAAGATTTATGATTTACTTTTCAAATTTACAAATATATTTTTTATTTATTTTAAATAGAATATTCCCTTTTTTATTTTATTATTAAATCTAGGAGTAAATTTTACATATGATAATTAATAACATTTTACTTTAATTCAACTGTTTTTGACGTATTTCAACTTTTTTAATTTTTTGTTTTTGTTTTTCATAATATAATAACAACATAAATGCCTCAGTCATACATATAATGTATTTGTTTTATTGATTTTTAAATTTTTCTGTTACAGGAATATTAAAATCCAGAAATATGGCAAAGACAATTGTCGACACAAGATTATGGTGAGTTTATTTATATTTTTTAGTAATAAATTTTTTGTACATTGTAAGATTAGATTATAGCACAGACAAATAAAGAAAAATGTCTAGGATTCTTTAATTTTTAAGGCCCAGTTCAAAATTTTCTTCTTGCGGCCCTCCCGTGAATTTTGTAACGTTTTTTTTTGGGTTATTATAATTTGTTTATAATATATTTATTATATGTGTATCAAAATTCAAGAACTGACAAATTGGTTTACTATTGTTTTAACATATTTTTGCTAAATCAGTCAGCGAATTTTACAAGTATATGTAAGTTTATTACTTATTGCCGCCTCTGCGAAGTTTATAACAATTTTTTCGTTATTACAAATTATTATTATAATATATTTATTTATGTGTGTACCGAAATTCAGGAACCGACAACTTCGTATACTATTGTTTAAACATATTTTAGTAAATCAATCAGTGAATTTTACAAAGTATAAAGTTTATAGTTTATTGCCGCCGCCATGAAGTTTGTAACCATTTTTTGTTTAGTACAATTTGTTTATAATATATTTATTTATGTGTGTACGAAAATTCAGAAACCAACAGGGTGGTTTACTATTGTTTAAACATATTTTCGTAAATTAATCAACGAATTTTACAAGTATATATAAATTTATCATATATTGCCACCTCTCGCGAAGGTTATAACAGTTTTTTGTTATTTCCATTTGTTTATAATATATTTATTTACATGTGTACAGAAATTCAGCAACCGACAGCCTGGTTTACTATTGTTTAAACATATTTTAGTAAATTAAACAACGAATTTTAATGTAAGTTTATGGTTTATTGCCGCCCCTCACAAAGTCTGTCAATTATTTTTGATTATTGCAAATTGTTTATAATATATTTCGGTATGTGTAGTAAGATAGTGTTGCTGTTTCTGCTTTTTTGTTTTCACGCCGTTCCAATTTTAATATATCAAATTTCAACTGTAGTAGAACGTAAACAGAATAAATGAGATCTTCTTAAATTAAGCTATGGCTATATGTATATTAAAAAAACTTCAATATAATTTTGTTAAAATAATGGTACAATTTTTAATAAATAATTCTCGAAATATTTTTATCGTATATCACCACAACAATCTGCTTATTTTGTTATTAACTCTTTTAATTATAAGCTTTAAATGAAAACCGTTTCTTGGCAAATGCTTTTAAAACTGTTTATGTGGTTGATAAAATTTCGCAAGACAAAGCAACGTCTCATGTAACTGCCCTAGGGCATTGTAAGGACAAGTAACTCGTTCTCGCTTCTAAAGATCTTCGAAGGAAAAGGCTGTGTAATTAGAAATCTACGACATCCTGTAGCAAACCGACTGGAAATTTTCAAAATGTTTGTAATTATTTGCTACATACTTTAATCGTGATTAACAACCTCAACTTGAGATGTCTTATGATATTTGTTCAAATTCTTTTTTGAACTTTAATATGTTTGTTACTTTGATGGAAAATAAGCAAATTGAATTTTAGAACTTTACAAAATAATTGATATGCAAATTAACAAATATTTCAATGACAAATATAAAAATAGAAATAATATTCTATTATTTTCAGGATTTTAGGGCCGGTATCCATTAAATTTATAGAATTTTCTGGACTGATATAACGTCACTCAACTTGTTAAATATTTTCAACTTTGTCATATTTACTTTTATGCAATTTTCATCATTTCAACATTTTATAAATATCAATATTCGATTATAAAATTCATTTATAAATTCAATTCTTTCTGTATGAGGTAGTACTGTTTATGTAAAGGCAGATAGAACATTTATTTCTTAAGAAAAACTGATTGTTTTACAAATTGCAAGAAACTTAATCTAATTAACAATGTTATTAAGATAAGCTGTGTTTAGTTTGCTAGTTGAATAATTGTTTTGAAACTTAAACATGAAGTAGTTCTAAGTTGTTATTGAAGTACAAACTTTAATCAGATATTTTTTTTTAAATATTATTAATCGAGTTTTTCATTAAAGCGGATCCCAGAAAACAACCAATTCAGATGCTGACGCTCAAATTAATATTAATTAATTATTATTAAGTAGTTTTAAAATCAATTACTTTTTGCTGAATTTAAAGAGCAACTGAGAAGGATGATTGATAGAATTAATGTTGTAGGTAAGGATATGAATCTTGCGTTGAATGTTGATAAGTATTCGTTTTTGACGACTGAATATAATGTTTAAGGATGGCCGGTTTGTTCATGAGATTGAAAGGAGAGTTAAAGCTGATTGATTAAGGATGCTATGGGTACTTTTTCTAGAAATAAAAATATAGACTACACTGTAAAAAATCGGTGTAAATTTACATTGATAATCATAGTAATTTTACTATATTTTTGGGTGTACTTTTATAATAATTACTAACAATTTATAAAATTACAATAAAAAATATAGTAAAATTATTATGTTTATCAATGTAAATTTGCACTGAATTTTTACAGTATATGTTTAAACGCATCCTGATTTTTTCTGAAATTACTGATCCTGAAATCCAGATTGTGTCAGCTGGTTACATTGTAGTAGCAGCACGCGGCGAAATTGTCCTCTGCGCGAATTGTTTCGGCTACAACTTCTTTCCTCGTAGAAGTTACATATACGTATAACTCTTTATCACTTTACCCCACTTTCACCACCGCGTATAAATTTAATCACAATTTGCCAGGATTGTTTCTTGTCAATGTTATTTCTTACATTTTGTACTGCGCCCATTACAAAGAGGAATATTGAAAAAAATCTTAATTAATTTTTTTGTTGCCTAATAAACATTGTAAAATTATGAGATTTTAGTTTTTATATTTTATTTAATTTGTTATTTTATTAATGTTTAAATGGAGTGTGTGATACAAAAATTTAATACCATGTGATATTTTAAATAAACTTATAAAAATTACAAATTACAAATTACTTTAAAACAGTATTTAATTACTTATTACCACCGATAAATGTATTTAATGTCAATTTATTGTGATCGCATTTCGTCCTAAACGGTTCAATCAATTTTGATAAAAAAATTTACAATAAGTTTATTTATTGTTCAGTGAATTTTGATTTCATTCTGGTTCAAAGGATATAATATTTATCAGCCTGCAGCTTTTACAAACCTGTATTAATTTTTCAAATTAATGTATTAGTTTTTTTAAAAACTTCCAGCTGACAAAAATAGAATTTGTAATTTTGTTTTGGTACTACAGAGAATGTTGAGAGTGCAAATTAATTTTGTAAGGTAATTTAATTAATTAAAACTGAAATTAACAACTAGAAAATTAAAAGCAATTAATTACGTCAATTCTTAATAAACTACTTGGAAAATCGTGTAAAAGTTTAACATTATGTTATTAATTAAATGTTGCGTTAAGGATTGAAAATGTAATATGATATGGTACTCTTATATATTTTCTACAAATTATTTGAACTTTTAAATTTTACTTTGAATTTAAAGCAAAAGAATGATATTGAATTTCATTAAATTTAATTAAGAAATTCTTGTATAAATAAATTATAGCCAGTTTTATACATACATACACAATCATGTCATGTCTACCCAAAAGGGTATATTTCCATTATCCCGAAATTAGTTTCCTCCAAACATCCCTATTCAAACAAGCAATTTTAGCTTCATCCACATTCATATTTCTACTACTTGAAAACTTATTATACCACTTATTCCACTTCAACTACTCATCGGACGTCCATGCAAAAGTATACCTTCAAAATCATTCATATAAATCTTTTTAACTAAACGTTCATTAGACATTCGCTCAAGATGTCCGAACCATCTTAACTGACTAACACCAACTTTTGCTAGAACATTTTTTTTTAATTTTTTCGCACTCATCATACAGTAATCTGTTTCGTACCCACGTAGTTACACCACATACCCCACGTAAAAGTCTCATTGCCACAGCAGTCATTTTTTTTATATACTTACTTTTGTAACAAACTCAACATTCACAGCTTCTTTGGAAACATTTACATTCCTACCTAAAGTACCCAAAGCACCTAAAATCTTACAAACAGCATTAACTATTTTTTCAATTTCAATCAAAACGACCATCTTTATTAATTAAATGTAAATATATATATATATATATATATATATATATATATATATATATATATATATATAAATGTTTGCGTTAAAGATTGAAAATGTAATATGATATGGTACTCGTATACATTTCCTATAAATTATTCGAAATTTTAAATTTTCAGCTTGGATTTAAAACAAAAGAATGATATTGAATTTCATTAACTTTAATTAAGAAATTCTCATATAAATAGATTAACAGCCAATTTCATAATAAACAGTTTAACTAAAATCGAATTTAAGCTTTTAAAAAGGCTTTGTTTTATTGGTAATAACAAATAATTTTACGATGTGAAAAGTCGACAAAAAGCATCGTTTTATTGACAACAATAATTATTATTATTATAGTAGAATTTAAACTTGATGCTTTTTGATCGGTTTAAAGTTAACTTTAGGTAAAGTATTTATTATGAAACCAGCCGTTAATAAAATATATTTATTTAATAAACAAAATTTCACCGGATTTTTTTAGCGCATTTTTGTTTTCAAAAAGGAAGCTCAATAATACGCTTTGTTCGGTCGGTCGGTCGTTCGGCTCCAGAAAAACTTTTAAACTAGACATCGTAGAGAGTTCTAGTTTTGTGCATTAGTTTGGTGCTGTCGAGTTATTGGCGCATCGAATAGTTTAAAAGCGCTCAGCCAATACTAAATAAGTTAATTAATGATATTTTAAAAATACTGATCCGCCCGCCAAAAATGCGCTTAAGTCCCTCGATTAAAAGCACGAGAATTTTTTTTTTGTATTATAAAGTATACTATAATAAAAAATAAACACACGACTCTTGGTTTTTTGTTTCAAAGTTAATAAAGTATACTCTTGAGTTTATAAATATTTTTAAAGAGATATTACATGACAAAATAATTAATGTAGCTAATAATATCAAATAATTATTGAATATTGTCTACGTTTTACCGACCATCATATTACATATGATGAGAGAGGTATTGTAATCCTACCAAATTTGACATATCGAGATTTTTACAGATAAGCACGAATTAGGCTTATAGTAACACGAGTCAACTGTTTTTAGCGTGATGTTCATCTGTCGGTCTGTCTGTGATCATGTGTAGCTGAATGAATTGTTCGGAAATGATCTCTCAATTTGATCAACTTTTGGTAAAGATCTGGCAACCGGAAATGGTAATTTAATTATGTCACTTTTATGTGCTTTACGCAACAGAGATATAATTTATTCAATAAAAGTTGTTAAACAAGTTATAACTAACAACTTTTATTCGGAAAATTTTCCGATAGGGCTAAATAATTTTTCATATTTTTATGATTTATATAATTATGTAAATAGGTGGCATATTTATGTCAACACAGTTATTAATTAATATTAATTACTATTAATACATAATATTAATTAATATTAATTAATATCACAAAAATATGAAAAATACAGAACTACAAGCTAAAGCCGTTTTATTATAAAATAATAAGTTCTGAAAGATTTTTTACCATGCTAGAAATTGATATTGCTATTATTATTTATTTTATTGAACTAATTTTAATAATAATAAGTTCTGAAAGTTTTTTTACTACACTGAAAAAAATATATCTTGAATTTATGCAATTTTATATAGGTTTTAACAGTGAAAGTAACAACAATTTGTAATTTTACTAGTGGCGTAGCCAGGGGGATCTTAGGGGAGTTAAACCCCCCGCAAGAACCTGAACTACCAAAACATAAGTATGTGAAATATGAAATACATATATTATTTTACTTTCATTTTTATAAAAATAATTTTTATTGCTCTTTATTTTTTATACAAATTATAGTATCATCTTTATTGATTAATATTATATCATTTCTTTAGCAACTACCCCCCCCCCCACCATGACAAGTTTCTGGCTACGCCACTGAATTTTACTATGATAATAATTTACGTAATATGAAAAATTATATTCACAAAACAGTGTATGTTAAAATTGACAAGTTTATTTTCAGACGTAGAAACATAATATCAATTTCACTATAGATAGTGATCGAAATTTATCGTAATTATTGGTTGGTGTTTTTATCCGATCCGGTTAATTATTAGACGAACATAGTAAGTTTATTAATTTGCATGTGAACAGAGTTAATGACAGCTTTGTAACATATACTTAACGCCTAGCCTAACGGATAATATATCCTCCAGTTAATAAAATCGGCATTTCATCAAACGTTCAGCCTCGGTAATTATAGCTTCGACAATATTTAATTAGCACCTGTTCACGACTTATTATCATTATTTATTTACTATTTTTTAATCGCTAGACTATTTTTCTAACGGCACTAACCATAGACTAGGTATAAGAGGAGAGACGGGTCCTAAGTGCTGAAAAACTGACGAAAGTTGTATAGTATATAAGATTCAAAATAGTTATTGTTATTTAAAGTCAAAATCATGTGTTTTTGGGAAATATATTTAGCCAGGCATGCATTGCTTATGTTTTTAATTTATACAAAATTTATAATTAATGATGATACTTTTAAAATATATTTTTTCAATTATTTCAAATAGGTAACACATCTACAGAGAGAGAGAGAAAGAGAGAGAGAGAGAGAGAGAGAATAATATGTTTTTAACACATTTTTATTAACTCGCTTTCTTGTAGCTCAGAATTGAATGACAATGCAATATTAACTAATTAATTAATAATATTAGAAATATTAATTTTTATTTTGTGCCATATTCACGAATTCCGTACATTAGTATATTTAGCAAATATTTTGTTTTGAAATACAGAAACTACAGAAAATACAGAACACACACACATACAACAAAATTAAAAAAGAAGAAAATAATTATTTAAATAAAAAAAAAATTAATATACCACGTTTTTAAAACGGACTAAAAAGTATAAAATAATTTCTTCTAACACCATACAGATTCCTTACCCCAAACAAATTGTCCTGAAAATTAGTGATTGTGAATTTTTAATAGCTATGACAATACTTGTAAGATTTAAAACGAATATATATATATATTATAACGTTTTTAATAAAAAATACAAGAAAAATTAGATTACGTAAGAAATAAAAAAGAAAATAAAAATACTTTAGATAATATAAATTTAAATTATTCCTCGTTTAATATACCACGTTTTTAAAACGGACCAAAAAGTATAAAATAATTTCTCCTAGCCCCATACAGATTTATAACCCCATACAGATTCCTCACCCCATACAGATTGTCCTGAAAATTTGTGATTGTGAATTTTTAATAGCTATGACAATACTTGTAGGATTTAAAACGAATATATATATATATATATATATATATATATATATATATATATAATTTAGTTTAAAAAAAAACATTTTCTTATTTATTTTTCTGTAATATGTATGCAAAATGTATATTTTTGCAAATCTACATTAAATAAACAATAAATGTTTGACTAACTATAAAGGAATATTTGCTGATCGAAGGAAGCAATTTTGAACCTTAATTACTATAGATCTTTCAACAATTTCTTTTAATGCTTTAATATAGACATAACACATCTCCCCTCTATACCTAGTCTATGGCAATATCTTTGTACTAGATTTTATTATTCTTAAATCCAAATGTAACTATTTTAATACATTTATACCCTTCAGTTAAAGTAATTATATTGTGAATGTGTTTATATACATAGTAATCCCATAAAATAAGATAAAATAACGTTGTAAAATTAAAGTAATTACTATTTTATAAAAATTCACTTATCTGTTGTTTACAAGAAGAAGTACGAATAACAAATGAGGTTTGTCATCTTTGCGTGTTTTTTTTTATATTACACAAGAAAGAACCCCAGAAGTACCAAAAAAATATATACACTGTTAGAGAAAAAGTACGATTTGCTGCCATGAATTTAAATGTAAGTTTACATAATTTAAGTTTTAAATTATTAATTGTCTAATTTCATTTTTGCATCTAATATTACTAATGAAGTAAATGACATTTTATGTATAGTAAATTTAAGAAAAATATAGTTTAAAATGTGTTGAAAATTAAAAACATCAATAAATTGAAATTAACATGGCAAAAAAAACTTTCAGAACTCATTATATGAAAATAAAACGATTTTAGGTTGTAGTTCTGTATTAATATCAAAATATCAAAAATGATACAAATACATATACAGTAAATAAACAGAACATAGAAACAAATTACTTATTTTGGCAATATTTTTTTGTTTTCTATTTATTTTAACAATTGTGGTTATTATAATTTTAATAGTTTCGAAAATATAATAAATTTGAATTGGTACCATATCCTTAATATAAACAATTCAATTCAGAAACTATGAATATCATTTTCTCGAAAGTTAGGTTTTATAATATGGAACAAAACTAGAAATCGACTAATAAAATATCGTTCTTAATACAATTCCAGAAATACTAAATAATTTTCAAACATTTACCCAATTTGCATATTTTCTTATAATTTAAAAAGTATCATTGTTTTACAATTAGAATAATACCCTGTGCATAAAATTCAAAAATAGAAATCATTTATGAAGAGTGTAGAAAAATACAATAATTAATTTGATACATACCTTGTATATATCTTTCTTCGAAAAGGAATATTTCTGGAATAGAAAATAAAATACTGATTAACCAGGCAGATATAACAAGCAATCTTGCGCGATGCCCTGTAAATAAAGTAAACACCAATTAATAAAAAGAATATTTTATATAACAACAGAAAATGTATATATATATATATATATATATATATATATATATATATATATATATATATATAGTTTGTATATATTTATTTACGGGAACATATACAACCTATTATCACGGTAGCAACTCAGACTAAACTATATATATATATATATATATATATATATATATATATATATATATATATATATATATATATATACACATTCAGTTGAATTGTTGAATAGTTATTCTATGCTTATATTTGATATACTCTCATATTTATTCGTTACAAACATTAAATCTATATTAAATATATATAATATTAATTTATATTAATCTATATTAAATATATTAAATAAATATTATTTTACTTAAAATTACAAAATTATATTATTTTTATAGAAAATTTATCGTTTTACTGAAATAATATGTAATTTTTTTACTATGGTTTTTTTAATGTAAAATGGCAACTTTTTTTATAATCTACTTTTGTCAATAAATATATAAAAAATATACTCGTTCATTGAATGACAATGAAATATGAATATGTATTTAAATTTATAACATACTAACTTATATTAAACGTGTGCTATAATTAAGTACCACGTGTGTTACAATCCTTAGAAATGAATACAATATAAAAATCGACAAATAAATATATAAAAAAAAAGAAAATAAAGAAGAATAAAAAAGTGAAGACATACAGCTTCCAGTAAAATTCATTGGATGTGTGATTGCATCATAGCGATCGATTGATAGCGCTACCAATACGTAGGTGGATGAGTACGTAACAGTTGCTTGCAGGAAACGAATTAATTTGCAGGCGATATTTCCTGCATACCATGCCACTGTCATACGCCAGACAATATCCGTTAGAACGCTGATCAGTCCGACGGTTAAATCTATAACATGAACCAAAAATAAAACATAAAACAATATCAAGGTAACTTCATACAAAATAGGCAGGGCCGTACCGAGCAATTTTGGCATCTGAGGCAATTAATAATGCACTGTAAAATTTACATATTCTATAAATGTATTTGTACAGAAAAAATTTAATATTATATTAATTATCGCAGTAAAAATTACAAAATGCTGCTATTTTGCTGTTAATAGTTATGTAAAATTACATAAATATATATACTACATTTTTTACAGTGTGGTGGCGCCTTTAAGGGATGATTTTTACTCAATATTTCTTAAATATTTCATTTATGAAGAGTATAAAAATTAGTTTAAATGAAAACAATACAATTATTATTATTCGTATCCTGTAATATTATAAAATTATTTTTCTTCAAGCGTATCTCATAATATTAATATTACGTAGAAAGACGTCATTATGTTACTACTACAATAATGGTATTATTATACAGCAGTTAGTCAATATGACACACCACTGGTGGCAGCACCAAACATAACTACAACGTCAAGTGTATTTAATCTGATATCTTCGGCAGCTATATTGCAAAACTTTTACGTCAAGTTAAGTTAATTGATAGTTGCATTGTTTATTTTCGCTTGAATTTGAATTAGAATTATTAAAAATGTGTGAAGTTCAAAAAATACAATGTACACCGTCTAGGGTGGTCAGAAATTGTATATTTAACCAAAGAAACATGGTCAAGTGTATCTAATTCAACATATCCGACGGCTATATTAAAAATTATTAAGACAATTGCATTTTTTATTTTCGCTTGCATTTGAATTTAATTATTGAAAATGTGTGAAAAAGTGCAAGAAAAATAGTGGAGAGTTGAGAAAACGCATTTTTAGTACCAAAAACATTGCATGAGCACAGAAAAAAAATATTGCATAAGCGCGAAAAAAACGTTGCATAAGCGCATCAAAATATTAGGTTTGCTTAGGGTAGGTTAGGTTAGGTTAAGGTTGTTTAGTTATATTATTCAATATAATCACCATGCGCTTATTCAACATATTTTTACGCGCTTATTCAACGTACGCGCTTCCTCAAGAAATATTAATTCTCACAAATCACGTAACAAATATAAGTAATATATTTATATATATATATATATATATATATATATATATATATATATATATATATATATATATATATATATATATATATATATATATATATACTATTTTCCAAAAGAAACTAAACTAAAAATAAATAAACTTAATTGTATAATAATAAGTACATGAATATATTATTTATATTTGTTACGTGTTTTGTAAGAATTAATGTTTTTTTGATCAAATATGTTGTTTCTGATGAATCTCTTAGTGTATATTGCGTTTCTTGCACTTCTTCACATATTGTCAAGAATTAACTTCAAATTCAAGCAAAAATAAACAATACAACTGTCAATTAAGTTGTGGGGACGTAGTACTAACTATTCTTCTTCTGATACAATCATAGTGGAAAATATAGCTTAATGAAGATATAAGATTAAAACCTGGAACAAAACAAATTACAAAAAAAAACTTGTTCTTTGTGCGCACTAACTTTTTACACCTGAAAAGTTTTTGTAATTATATATTAAAGATATTTATATCTTCTAATTGCATACCGACCGATATCATGATAGTGAATTTTTTTTCTGTTTCTTCGAATTAACAAATTAATTAGTTACAAATGTAATTGACAGCTACTAATATATTTTATTTTATTAACTTTATAAAATTAATTAAATACTTAATGATGCAGAAATTTCATTATTATTTATTATGCGTTATTAATTCATTCAGAATTAATTTAAGTCAAGTTACAGTAGAGAAAAAAATTAACTCAATAAAAAATCGAATATTTTCAAGAATAATTTTTTTAAAAAATTATTGTTTTATATAAACCACAACAATTTTATCAGTTACTTAAAAATATTATGTTAATGCAACTTCAGAAAATCAAAAAAATCTACTGTATTACAATTATAAAAAGTCTACTATGGCTACTACAAAACCGACCGTCATCTTATTAAATAAATTTATGCAATAGAAATTTTTTTATAACAACTACCTGTAGTCATGCTAACTAAAAACAAAACTGTCTTTATATAAATGTGCCATCTATTTACAGAATTATCTATATATCATAAATATTTAGCCGTATCGAAAAATGTTCCAAATAAAAATTGTTAGTTATAACATGTTTAGCAACTTTTGTTATTTTTTTTTTTCGAAATATTCATAATACACATAAGTGAGATCAGTAACTTACCACTTTCAAGTGGTAGATCTTTATCAAAAGTTGATCAGCTCCGAAGCTTAAATATCAAATTTTAAATTAATCTGTTCTAATAGACGGCTATTATACTAAAAATTATTGATTCGTGATATTATAATCCTAATTCGTGCTTATCTGTAAAAATCTCGATATGTCAAATTTGGTATGATTATATGATACATCTCTTATCACGGTCGGTAAAAATAATGTTCATATATATTTATTATATTTATAAAATAAATTTGATAATTTTATGAAAATATTCATATTTGGAAAACGAATATTGTTGCCAAAAACTCTCTTTATTTTATTAGAAAGTTATATTATAATTATTATTAATAATATAACCAAAAATATATTTGAAATGTAAATTAAATATTATATAGTTATATTCCTATCAAAATATACTATTTATGTATAGGTATAGGTAAAACATATTTTATTTATATTAGAAATTAATTTTAATATTAATAATATCCTTTCATAATAAATTCAAGTCAAAGTTTAACAAAATAAAACAATTTGTGTCTGTTGAAAAGTTTTAGAGACAGATTAAATTTCAACTTTTCAAAACTATCAAAAAAGTTAAATTTGTTCTAAGAAGTAATTGTTTGAGAGAACTATGTACGAGTATAATGCATTCTAAATCCCTAGATACATTTCGGAAAAGGTCAGATTTGCTTTTACAAAAACTGTTTTATTCAGATAAAACTTCTAAAATTATGTTCAATCATCATCATTGGTACTGCACCCATGGCGAAATAATAATAAGTTTGTGCCACATCCTTTTCGGTACATGGCATGATTGTGTATGTTAGTACATATTATTATTAGTACATATTAGTATTCTGTGTCACACACAAACAAAATTTAAATAATTATGTTACGGCACATAAATTTTGAGAAATAAAAGCAAAAGTTATTTTTGTCTAAAAATTTGTACGTATCTAAATGGGTATGATTTATCTAAATATAAGTTGTCAGAATCAGCGAGTTGCTTAAATAATTTTTTTATTAAAATTGATTGAAAAGTTTCAAGGATACTTTGTCAAAGTTATGCCAAGTTCAGAAAACTTTTATGTGTATAAAGTTTTTTACTTTTGAGATTTTTTACAACCCCCAATAGGTGGTGAGGTATGTGAATATAAGAACTTTTTCACATTTTTTTCTTTTTGTTACAAATTTAATCTGCATTGTTCGAAACTTATCACATTTGATTTGTATGAGTTTTTCAAAAATGGTTGTTTAGTATTTTGATTTTTCTTATGCAAACGAGTTCAATTTAAATACATTAGATTGCTTGAGTAAGTTCAAACATATATATATATATATATATATATATATATATATATATATATATATTATATATATATATATATATATATATATATATTATATATGATAAGGAGGGTATTGTAATCATACCAAATTTGACATATCAAGATTTTTACAGATAAGCACGAATTAGGCTTATAGCAGTATGGATCAACTGTAAAAAATGTATGTAATTTATGTAACTTTATATATTTTAGAATGAAATTTTTATAAGAAATGTAATATTACGTAAATTATCACAGTAAAATTACAAAATGTTGTTATTTTTCTGTTAGAACCTATATAAAATTACATAAATTTGAGATAGTGTGTTTTTAGGATGATGTCAATTTGTGGACACGGGTAAAGCAAAGTCAGCTGAACAGATTGTTATAAAATTCATATTTAAGATGCGGTTTGATCAATTTTTGGTAAAAATCTGCCAACCGGAAGTGGTAATTTACTAAAGTCGCTTTTATGTGTTTCACGAATATTTCACAACAGTAATATATTTAGAAAAAAAATTATTTAAGAACAGTTAAACTAACAGCTTTTATTTGTAACATTTTTCAATACGGCTAAATATTTTTATTATAATTATTTATATTTCTATGATATATATAGTTCTGTAAATAGGTGTCGTATTTATATCAAGATAGTTTTGTTTTTATTTAGCATGACTACAAACAGTAGTTGTTGTTATATAAATTTTTCTATTCCATAAATTTATGTAATACGATTTGTGTTTAATTTAACAATAAAAAATAAACAAACTCTTTATATATTTTAATTTTCTCTAAATAATTTCACGGCTTGGACATTTTTTATTTCACAAACTGAGCAGTTATATGATTATATAGGATGTAACATGTACAATATTAAAATAAAACGTGATACATATGTACATATTTTTTTTTTTTCGACGATATTCCACGAAGAGTGTTACCATGGCAACTATGAATAATATGATATTTTTCTTCAGTTTGGCAAAACATGTTTCATTACATAATTCAAAGCTTTTGACTGCATAACAAAAATGATATTTTATTTGCAATGGCTTCGTGAAACTTGGAAAGATGTTATATATTATTTTCTCTTTTTTCTTTCCGCTATTTGATTCAATTGAAATATCATTATTTTTTTTATTATTTTATTTTTATACTATTGTCATCATTAAATTATTTTACAATGCGCAATGAAAAACTTTAGAAATATATAATAATAATAATATTTTCTTTCCATATAAAGCAACACCTGATATGGGAAAAAGTCAATTAAAAAAAAAATTGCATAACACAGAATTTACATTACAATTTAAAATTAGAACTTGTCACTAAACTTATCATCAAATTTTAATAGTTTTTATTTATGAAATTATGAATTATGTTTAGTTTTTATGAAATTATTTTAAGTTAGTAATGAGACAATTTGAATGACAAATAATCGAAGAATTAAATTGAAATCATTCGGATGATGAACAAACAAAAAGTGACAGAATTCCATCAAAAATATATAAAATAGATTATAAAATTGAAAGGTAAAAAATTAAGGCAAAATTTTTTAAAATTATTCAAAATCAGAGCCAATCAACCTAATCAAGTATTAAATAACCATGTTTGACTGATAGATGAACTTAAAATGGGGAGAAAATTTTAATTTCCAATATAACTAACAAGTAATAATAAAAGTATGTATTTAGTTAAATACTGTAATTTTAGTAAGATTATTTTGCTGCAGCAGTTACATACACTTCTTAACCTATTTAATAAATAATTAAAATATTAATTTATTTAACATAACAGAAATTTTAAATATTTTTATTATTATAATATTCAGTTATTACAAAATTCATTCAAATATTGTTATGTAAAACGTTGCTATTTTGTTACCACGGCTCATATTCTCATCTCACTTTTAAAAGTGATTTTTATCAAAAGTACTTTTGACATTCACTTAAAATTATTTATAAAGCAATTTTTTATTAATTTATTTAAATTTTATAATATTAGATATAATAAAAAGTACTATTCATATTTGATAAGACATTCCATGAAATTAAAAAAAGAAATAATAAAGAATAGTTATGTTACGTATTAATGAAATATATGAAATATGTAAAGATATGAAGATAACACCATAGACTAAATGTCTCTTATTTGTGACACGAAATATATATATTTTTTTTATTTACTTCAGTTTTTGTGAATTAATGATAAGTTACCTGCTATAGCCAGTTGTTTAATGAAAAAATTCATACGGGATTTTCGTCTTTTGTGGAAACTTAACGTCAGTAACACTGCTGAGTTTCCCAATACAATCATTATCAATAAGATCCATAAGATTGTAAACTGTTCAGTCTGAAACATAAAAAAAATGAACATTTTCTAAAATAAAACATTTTTTTGCAATTGAATTAGCTCAGAACTTGATGACAATGCAATATTAACTAATTAATTAAGTAATATTAGAAATATTAATTTTTATCTTCTGCCATATTTACGAATTCTGGACATTCGTGTATTTAGCAAAAAAATTTTTTTTTTAAATACAGAAACTACAGAAAATAGAGAACACACATACACAAGACTAAAAAGTAGAAAATAACTATTTAAATAAAGAAAAATTTAATATACTACGTTTTTAAAACAGACTAAAAAATATAAAATAATGTCTCTTAGCCCCATACAGATTTATAACCACATACAGATTCCTGACCCTATACAGATTTTCCTAAAAATTTGTGATTGTGAATTTATAATAGCTATGACAAAACTTGTAAGATTAAAAACGAAAAACGTGGGGCGCATACAATAGATAATAGTAAGGAGTGTAGGGAGTAGCGGTCGTAGTCATAGTCATAGAAAAAGTATAGTGTAAAGTCGTACGGAATGTACATTTCCCACTTGTATGAATTGCAATTGCAATTAATACTCGTGCGAAATTAGAACAATTTTGTGCTCGTTGTAAAATATACTATTTGCGATTGTTCTGAAAGTTCAATACAGACATGATAATATGTCCATTTCGTTGGTAAACAAAACAGTTTCGAATGTTAGATCTATTTGTGGCCACTTGGAAAACAATTTCACTTTGGAAACTAACTATATTGTCAAGTCAAACTTGACTCTGTTTCAGAATTCGCAATAACAAAGACATTTTGAATTCGCTTTTTCGCGTTATTTACACGTATACAAATAACACACATTTCTACATGAACAAAAAAAAAAACGAAAACCGATTCATTCAATGAAACGTGATGGAAGAAAACAAAATTGAAAAGAACTTTTTTCAACTGTCTTTTGCGACGTCTTTATTTTATTTTTACGCAAATCCGATTTGTTTACGTTTTCTAACGTTTGCCAAAATAAATTTCGGAAAACCCACAAAAAAACAAAATTACGATACTTTTTAAATAAAGCGGATATTGATTATTGATTTTGCAAATTGTGAAATGATTTTATGTGTTTGGTTTTTTTTTGTTTGTTTTACGTAAAATTTAATGTCTAAAATTTCTTTGATCTACTTAAATAAAAAATTAAAATGGCTTTAAAATGTAGTTCTCTATTAATATTTATTAATAATCTACGTTTTGACGTATTCAACGTATCTTTTCATCAGGAAAAATGACACAAATAATATTTACAGTAAATAAACAGAACATAGAAACAAATTACTAGGTAACAGAATAACTAACTAGATTATAAAATTTATAAATTTTATTAAGTGCAAGACCCATCACTATTAACAATAGATTAATAAGAAAAGCAATATAAATTTATAAAGATAACATCAATCATTGTAATTAGTAACTGATTTGGCATCTTTTAATTAATAATTTATAAATTTTATGATCTAATTACTTGTATTTTGTTACCTAGTAAACTTGTTTCTATATTATGTTTATTTACTATAAATGTCATTTGTATCTTTTTTCCTGATGAAGATGTACGTTGAGTTCGTTGACTAGGTCGATTATTAATAAATATTAATACAGAACTATAAGCCAGAGCCGTTTTATTTTAATACTTCTAATATAATATTTTATATTTGTAATAAGAAATTTGTTAATTGCCAAAATATACATTTTAAATTCAAATAAGGCAGCGCCTACTAATTTTGTAACATTATAATAATTGATAAATTATTATACAGTTGTTAATAATCAAAATGAAAACATAAAAACAAATTAATAACAGTTAATTGGGCCACATGTGCGAATATATATATATATATATATATATATATATATATATATATATATATATAACACGATATAATTTTAGGCATGTGTGTTTAATTAACAGTTTTAGTATTGTACGAATTTATAACGTAATTAAAATAGGTTTACATGATACTTTCAAGCGACTTGAAAAAATTGTTTACATAAACAAACACAATGGCTCGTATTCTCACGTCATTTTTAAAAGTGATTTTTGCCAAAATTACTTTTGACGTTTACTTAAAATTACTTGTTAAATAATTTTAATTAGTTTATTTGAATTTTATAATATTGCAAATAAAAAAAATATTTCAGAAATAGAAATACTATTCATATTTGATAAGAGTTAAAAGTACAAATTTATTTTAAAGCAAAAAACGAAAGATGTGGAAATACATGCCTTTAATTTGTTTTCAGTTATTTAATAATTAAAAAATCTTTTGATTTACATTAAAATTAAATTTTAACGTGTTTTGATTTTAATTGTTTTTATTTTTCTACAAGCATTTCAGTATCGTCGAAAATTTAAAATAATTAACTAATAAAATTTTAAATAAACTGACTCATTTTGTTATTAATTCTTGAAGTATGAAATAAAATATTTACAATTTACACCACTAGGGTTGCGTATTGTAACTAATTACTAACAACATAATGAAACTGCTACATCAAACTAGTCATTATAAGGTCGACTTTTGCTTGACGCACACAAAATTATTGAAATAAGATAAGAAGAAATTAAATAGTTTTGATATATGAAAATATTTTATTTTATTCGATGTTAATGAATTATGTACGTTAGAGAAAAAATGTAGTAGTTTTACATTTAATATTGTTAATAAATTAAATAAAAACTGCAATTTTTTGTTTGTTTTTATAATAGATGTAGAGTCATAAAAAAATATTGCATTTGTAATATTTGATGAGTCTGCGTTGTTGCTAGAATTTCGTAATGTATAGTTGTAGAAAAAGTGTAGTGTAAAACTCGCAAAGAATGACCATTTTCCACTCGTATGAATAATAATACTTTATTTATATTGCAAGTTTACAGGAAACCGCCAATTACAAAGTTACAGTGAAATTGCATTTACAAAATGGTTTTTCCAATTATTTTTAGTACAACAAAAAATATCAATATTTTGATATGAAGTACAAATTTGATTTCATAGTTTTAAACAACTAAATAATAGTTAACTTGTTTCTTTCAATTCAAATATCATAAATCTGGATTTCAGTTTTATATCAGGTACATGTAAAGATAACAAGGATAATAATATTATGCTTTATATAAACAATATTATTATTTGCGGCACTCGCCATCAAATTTTTATACTCGTGGGAAGTTAGTACCATTATAGAATATACTATTATAGTAGATAATAAATAGCCATCACGACTCCTTCTGTGAAAATCTAAATATGCAGGACACTTTCTAAACAAATTTTAAATTTTTACTTGTACATAACCTAACATTTAGAATCTATTACGGATTAATTTATGGGTAATTTTGTTTAAATTTAGTGAATAAATTAATTAGATACAGTTTCCGAATCAATTCGAGTAATCCAGAGCTGTTTATTCAGAATGTGTGTGGGCGAACTGACTATATATATATATATATATATATATATATATATATATATATATATATATATATATATATATATATATATATATATATATATATATATATATATATATAGGTATACAAGGAGACGACACAAACCTATTACATATATACAGGCACGAACTTAGTGCATACATTGCAATTGTAAATTTACTTAACTTTGTTTCACTATTTGTTCATGCTGAAAACTGAAATTCTCTTAGTTCGGGCAGCAGATGGCGTTGTTTCTCGATTCTCAACTGTTATGTTGCCTCCAAGTTTTAATACAAATTGTAAATGTATTTCTAAGTTAGTTTTACTTCAATTTCTACAGATTTAGACTTTAGTTTAACACAGTTCTGCAGATGGTCACTAGATTTTATGTAACCTAATTATTAGTTAGTGGTACGGTACACAGTATTTAAAGCTGGTCTTACACAGTCAATCCGGAAGGAACTGAGAGTCTGATTGAAGTAATTTTAGCTTTTAGAGGACTATAATAATTATTACCGTATGTACAAAAATTTGTTTAATACGTTGATAGTGTTGATACCATATTTATTCAGAATAAATACAGTTAGTAGAGATTCAATATCACTTCGTGTGGGATTAGCGGTTACTTTAAGATTCCATACACATATATTCACATAAACTAAATTCAGATTCGTCATCTAGAGGCTATATGAGGGATTTATATACATATTTATTATTTTTTGAAAATTTTATAGACACCGTACCGAGAGCTATACCATTTTTTCCTTGTAATTAAAGTGGTAAAAATTCACTGTTGTTTCTTACGGTATGATTACTGTAAAATTTTCAATAGATTCTTGAATATGGTTGAGATATTCAAGTTTATACAATATGTAGATTTCAATATATATATATATATATATATATATATATATATATATATATATATATATATAGATGCATTGAAATTGCTATTTTTTTAACTTTTTAAACATTGTTATGTCTCTTTCAAAACAGTTATAACAATATGTAAATGTCAGAATATCTTTTATATTCAACGAAGCATAAAGCAAGAATATTGTTAAAATAGTTTGTTCTTACCGACCGTCACATATAGTGAGGAAGGTATTGTAATCATACCAATTTTGACTTTTCGAGATTTTATATTTAACCCTCGTCAGGCGACATAACTACAATTATTGTAACTTTTGCGTTTTAAAATTGCAGTAACTTTTTTCTAGAAGCCATAGAGGATTGAAATTTTGTGACATTTTTACATGTTTGATGTAAATTATATAAGCTAAGTTTCAGAAAAATATCTGCCTTTTTCTTTAAGTTGTTTTTGCATGAATAACGGGCAATAATTTATTATTTATTAAACCTATTTATTTTGTTACCTATGTTTCTATGTCTGCTCTGTTTATTATTTATGTCATTTGCAGATTTTTAAAGATATGTGTAGAATATATGAAAACGTCGATTTTTAAATAAAAATATATACAGAACTTAATCGTCAAGCTGTGCTATTTTAATATATTGAGTTCTGAAAGATTTTTTACTATAGTGTACAAAAAAAAAATAACGAAATTACAAAAAAATAATAGTAATCTGTAATTTTATTTTACTATAGATATTTTGTATTTCTACCTCAAAATTCTGTATTTTTTACATAATTTATGATAATCACATAAAATAAGTAAAATTGACCTAATAATTACGTAAAATTTCTTACTTTCTACGAATTGCATCACATACTTAATATAAAATTACATATTGTTGGTAAAACTTCTTAAATTATATAAAATTACAGCTTGCATATTAATATCTGTAATAATTGTAAAATACATTCTTCATGTTAATTTCCAAATATATGTAATTATATTAACAATAATATTATAGAACTAAACAAATTTTACGTATTCATGGAAAATTCTTGACAGCAAATTTATTGAAGTTCTGTAAATTTATTAAAAGAGACTTTATTAAAAAAAAAACTGTAATATTACATACATATGTACTTTTCCATTCCCGTTGGTAATATCATATTACATAATATTTGTAATAGTTCTGATATTATGTATTTTTAAACAATTATAAATAAAATTATAGCAGTTATACTTAGAAATACTGGACATCATTGTGTCTCATGGTTTGTAGATAAAATTATGTATATATTTTTTTTAGAATGTATGTTATTAGTAGTAATATTTCTTCGACCAATAAACCTACAATAATTATCCAAAATTGTCGATAACACATCCCCTAACTAATTCAAGACTACGTCAGGGTACAATACAGCAAAGTTCCTTTCATATCAACCTAACCTAAACATTCTAGGTCTAATCGCCTCTCCATAAACTGCCTGTCCATTCCATACGGTTACTCCATTACCACCAAAGGCAAAAGGACTGAAACCCACCCCGTCCCTTGCCATATCATTTCGACGCCAGTTCAGTGGCGTTCGTTACGATGGTTGGCGCATTCTCATTCGGATATTTGGAAGGTATGTCCTAACCACACATTTCACTCGGGCTCTCGCAAATTAATTACAACTAAATATCTTTATTGTTGTGTCTGTCGCTCATTTTACATTTAATTATTAATTTCGCGAACGAGTGTTACATCGCAAACATGTTGTAACTATAACGATATGTAGAGGGCGGGGGGTTTACAATTTTCATCAGTTGTGGACAGGACTGGTGGGAAATCTGATAATTGCTGCCGAGGCAAAGAATCGAAACTAAACTAAAAATAAATAAAAATACGTACCAAGTAACCGTAACCTTACTAGCAGTTGTAGAATAGTATGTATATATTATTGTTATGTGATTTGTAATAATTAGTCAGTTAAGATGGTTCGGACATGTTGAGCGAATGTCTAATGAACGTTTGGTTAAAAAGATTTATTTGAATGATTTTGATGGTATACGTTTGCGTGGACGTCCGATGAGTAGTTGGAGTGGTATGATTGAGAGTGTTTTGCGTGAGCAAAAATTTCCAAGTAGTAGGAATAAAAGAGCATGTATGAGAGGAATTATGAATGTGGATGAAGCGAAAGTTGCTTTTTTGGATAGGAATGTTTGGAGGCGACTGATTTTGGGATGATGAAAAGAGTTTGTGCCACACCCTTTTGGGTACATGGCATGATTGTGTACGTATGTATGTAAGATGTCAGATTAAATACACTGGACGTTATAGTTATGTACAACATATAACTAACTGCTGTATAATAACAATAATAATTTTACTAGTAATATAATAATCTTCTTCTACATAGGCAATATAGTAACGTAATATCTATATTTTGATACGTTTGAAGAAAAAAATTATTATTATTCGTATCACAAATAAATAAATATATAAAATCCATAAAAATCCTAAGCTATTTATAAAAGTAAAAGTGAAACAGTGTAACATAATACAAAAAAATCTCAAAATAACATAATAAAGATTTCATTCGTCCGTGAGTCAGTCCAATTGTATACACACACACACAATACATTGCGGGGCGACACAATAAATAAAACTATAACCCGATTTCTTTTTCGGAAAAGTCAACGTTTATTATCGGATATCCGGATGCTGTCTTTACAGAACAAAGCAAGGTCCACTTAACGTGGATTTTACGCGACTTAAATGACCCTTTTTATGTCCCCCAAATTGACGGGCGACACTGCTTTTATTCGATACGAGAAAAAATCGCTTCTTTTTTATTTACTATTACTTTATACAATTTATTGTGCAATTTTTGTGAAAAAGTGCGTTGAATAATTCAAGTGGTGTGGTAGTGTTTCAATTTTATATCAAAGAAGGATTTTTCAGAAGTTTTTTCGTACTTAAATGTCGTAGGTGGTGCATTACTAGATACTTATTACACTCTAAAAAGAAATTATGTAATTTTATCTACAAACCTTGAGACACTATGATGCCCAATTTTTATAGATAATTACTCAACTGCTATAATTTTACATAATTGTTAAAAAATACATAATATCAGAACTATTACAAACATTATGTAATATTATATTACCAACGGAATGGAAAAGTACATATGTATGTAATATTACAATGTTTTAGTAAAGTCCCTTTTAGTAAATTTAGTGAACTTCAATAAATTTGCTGTCAGGACTTTTCTGTAATATTATCGTTGATATAATTACATATATTTCTAAATTTACATAAAGGATGTATTTTGAAATGAATGAATTACACTTAAAATATTTTATTAATATTATTACACAAAATATGTACTAAGTCTTATTATTTTGATGAATTATTACAAATATGTAAGCTGTAATTTTACATAATTTAAGAAGTTATATCAACAATTTGTAATTCTACATTAAATATGTGATGTAATTTGCAGAAAGTAAGCAATTTTGCATATTTATTTAGTTATTTTTATTTATTTCATGTGATTATTATGAATTATGTAAAAATTACAGAATTTTGAGGTAGAATATATATAATCGTAAAATAAAATTACAGATTTTTTATTGTAAAATTTTACTACTATTTTACTGTAACTTCGCTATTTCTTTACAGTGGAGGGTTGTCCTTAAATATTTTTTTTATGAGTAAAAATGCATTCTTTGGCCTGAGAAAAAAACGTATAACATTTTTTTAAATACTGTTAAATGGTCCCGGAACACAATGAAGTATTTTAAAAATGTAATTTTTTGCAATTCTTTGCCTATATTCTTAAAATATTACAATAAAAGCTTATCGATATTTTTATTATCATAAAAATGAATACAAATTTTTATTGGCCACGATAATACTACGTCATATGTACTATTTTTAGCGCCGATTCAAATATTTATTACGTTTAGTTACCCTTTCAATTTACATATAAGTACTAAATTTTCTATTTTATTTTTATAAAGTTGTAAAATTTGTCTGTTCAAATAATAAAAAATGAATACGTTACATTTTCATACAGTATTAGAAAATTTTACAGGGAATAAAAGTTACTGAAATATCAAAGTCAATTTAACTCTAATATATAATCCAAAATTTCTGTAACATTTATGACTTTCTGTCTCATGCGAAAGAGAATCAAAGATTATCTAATTTCAATAAAATTGTTGTTCCGTCGAAAATTCAAATCGTATAAAAATCAATTTGCCTATAAAAGATAAGTTACTCCTTATAACCTAACCTAAATGTGTTCGTATTCAAAATTTTATCGTGTAAAAATAAATTGAAATTTTACGTTATGATGTAATGTGTATGTAGCTATGAAAGTGATACAGAAAAAGATTAGAAGTATGTGGATAAACCCATATATTAACCACTTTGACTGTCATGTAAATACTAAAAAAATAAAAATAAATTTTTTATAACAGTAAAAAAAATCTTTCAGAACTCATTATATTAAAATAAAACTGCTTTAGGTTAAAGTTCTGTATTAGTTTCGACGAACTCAACGTCCGTCTTCATCAGGATAAATAATACAAATGACATTTACAGTAAATAACAGAACATAGAAATACGTTACTAGGTAACAAATAAGTAACTAGATCTTAAAATTTATAGATTTTTAATTAAAGAAAAACAAATCTTATTTAAATCAGTTACAAGTTACACTGATTGAAGTTATCTTTTTCTTTATAAATTTCAATTGCTTCTCATATCAATCTGCTGTTAATATTGATTGGTCTTGCAATTATTATAATTATTATTAATCTCAAACAGTTTCATTTCAAATTTTTATGTTTTTCTTTATTAGTTGAGAACACTGTACACTAGCGAAATTATATAATTTCAGCATAGTAAAAAGTCTTTCAGAACTCATTAATATTTATCATTAACATTTCTAAAAAGACGTACGTTATTAATACAGAACTACAAACTAAAACCGTTTTATTTTAATATAATTTTAGCAATAGGTCCCTTTAGTGAAATATCCTCTATATTTCAATTTCAATTTTTTATAATTTTCTTTTTCATTAACTTTTCTTTAAAGTGAACACAGTAAAAGATTGATGCACTTCTGAAAATTTCATTTAGCAAATTATTTTTCAATCAATCTATTTGGTGAAAACAAACTTAAATATTATCATATTAATTTCTTTTCAATTGTCAAAATAATCAAAAAAAATCCCGTTCTTTTGTCATAATCAATGTTCCACTGTTATTTTTTGTGACAACGTCATCTGTCCAGAATTCTCATCGTAATTAAATTCTTCTGCATCAAGAGTTTTCATTTTATTAAATTTTTTCCGAAATTTGTATTCAATGAATTTCAATTTAACGAAGAATTTATACAAATTGTACTAAAGACATTTTTTTTGAGATGTTCAATTCGTAAAATTTCTAAAAATTTAATTTATTTCGGAAAGATCGTAAAAGTAAAATTATTTTTTTATTATGTTAGCTGTATTTAAATTTATGTATAACGCATCACAATGTATTAATTTGTTATTTGGCATTATGCCAATACTGGAAATATACATTATATTTCAAAAATACAATGGGTTTATGTATACATAAAATTTTGTGGTATTAATGTTTTTGAAATTCTAATACTCTTTTATTTTCTGTCCCATATTTTATCACTGTAAAAAATAGGACAAAATAACTAGATCAAAATATCAATATTTTTTTACTACTGGTGTCTCATTTCAATATTCTATACCAATATGTTTTCCGTGTAGAATATTAAATAACACAAAAAAATTATATACTGTAATATATTACATTTTTTTGTATCACAACCTATTTTTTGCCGAAAATGCTGTAATATGCAATATGGCTGAATCTGAAAGCAACAGAGAAGATGGCATATTTATGACAGTTTTGTGTTTGGTTACCATGACTACAGTAGTTGATGTTGTACAAATTTCTCTATTTCATAAATTTATTTAATACGATGACGGTCATTCTGTGATGGCTACAGCAGATTTTTTGTTTTAAAATAAAAAACAAAGATAAAAATAAATATTTGAAGAATAAATATTTAGAAAAAAATTGTTATTATTTTAAAAATATTTTAAGAGGCGTAAATTAAAATAAGAAAACAACATTAACAACTTTATACAAATGTGTGAATTGACAGCTGTCATGGACAGTATGTAAGGTTACAATGTCAAAAGAATGACAGTTGTGACATGCGCAGAAGACAGAAGCACACATACACTATGAATTTACAATGCGATATTATAGTGATTCTCAAACTTTTTCGTTTGTAAATTCTGTAAAGTATTTATTTTTGTTTTATAAAATTTTTACAAAAAACGAAATATTTATTTAACATAGTAAAAAAAATCTTTCAAAAATAATTATATTAAAATAAAAAACCTTAGGATTAAGTTCTGTATATATCGTTTCTGTGTTATCGTTTCAACATACATACATATATTCACAATCACGCCATGTATCCAAAAGAGTGTGGCACAAACTCTTTCCACTATCCCGAAATCAGTTTCCTCTCCATATTTCTATCCAGATAAGCAGATAAGCTTCATTCACATTCATAACTCCTCTCATACATGCTCTTTTATTTCTACTATTTGGAAACTATCGCTCACTCAAGCCGCTCTCTACTTCAAAATCATACATATGTATTATTCTAACCAAACGTTCTTTAGGCATTCGCTCAAGACGATAGAACCATATTAACTGACTAACACCTACTTTTGCAGCAATAGTTTTTTCAATTTCATTCCATATAGTTACACCATATACTTCATTTTTTCTTTTATGCTTTTGCAGCCAAACTCTAATAAATTTCCCATTTAAATTTAAGTTTTGCATGTGTATAGAAATTTTTATATAAATCTAACATTTCTTCAATTACATTTTGAAATCCGCTGACATATAAAATATTCTCTCGCATGTTTGCAAAGACGGATTGAGAAGAGAAGAAACTAAGATGAAAAAAATCATGAGTGTATGTCTGATTGTTCGTCTTGTTTAGTGCGTGAGAGAGAGATACGGTCAGCCTCGCAAACCGCGGGCACAGTTCTACCTGAAGAACATAGCCATTCGTCACCATAGCAACGGGACGCTGTAATGCTATGCTCAACAGGTGTATAATACGCACGTCGAGCAAAACGATATTACAATAGAACTTTTATTACTTTCAAAATCTGTAGTCAAAAATGTATAATAAAAATACTGTAGCTGTGTAAATAAGTAATACATATTTTTTTTATTACGATAATAGTATATTATGTTACAAGGAGTATAAAGAGATGATTATTGTATTGAGCCCAGGTATTTGTGGGCGAAGCAAAGCCGAAACGAAAAACACAAAGAGATATTTATATTCCGAGTACGATTTTTACTTCAATCGTTCTAAATGAGACTAAACTAAATATAAATAAAAAAAACATGCCAAATAACTCTAATCTTGCTAACAGTTGTATTATATATTATTTATATTTAAAATAAAACGGCATTAGGTTTAAGTTTGTATTAATGTTTATTAATAATCGACGTTTCGACGAACTCGATGTCCGTATTCATCAGGAAAAATGATACAAAGTTTCCTATTTTCTACACATGAAATTGCAACGCATGTTGAAGAGTGTAAATGGTAATGTTTCTCTTTAATCTTCAGGTAGAACTATTTCTACTAGATTAACAAAACATAAGAAGTCAAAATTTTTAAACCATCCAGATAAATCTGCTGTTCCTCAACATGCCTTAGCGTATCTTCATGATATAAAATTCAAAGATACTGTAATAATTGCAAGACCAATCAATATTATCACTAGATTGATAAGAGAAGCAAGAGAAGTTTATAAAGACAACGATAACATCAATTTAAATAAAATTTGACTTCCATTAATTCATAATTTATAAATTTTTATGATTTAGTTATTTATTTTGTTATCTAGTAACTGGTTTCTATGTTCTGGTATTTACTGTAAATTTATCACTTTTCCAGATGAATACGGACGTTGAGTACGTCGAATCGCCTATTATTAATAAATATTAATACAGAACTTAAACCTAAAGCTGTTTTATTTTAATATAATGAGTTCTCAAAGACTTTTTACTATGTTATTTATATTTGTTACGTGAATTGTGAGAATTAATATTTCTTTGGTCGAATATACAATTTCTGACATCATCATTAGGATAAAAAATACTAATATTAATATTTCTTATCCTGATGAAGACGTGCGTTGAGTTTCGTCGAAACGTCGTTTTTAAATAAATATTTATACAGAACTTTAACCTAATGCAGTTTTATTTTAATAGTTCTGAAAGGTTTTTACAATGTTAATATTACATTTTTTACTTGAAAAAATTACATTTATGGAACATTTTTTACAATGTAATTAATATTATAATAAATATCATGTAAATAAATAAACAAATCGTCTAAAATTTATCCATCTAAATAATTAGATAAAATAGCTTTTTTTACTTTTTTATGTTTATACTAAAAATATTATTTAAAATAAATTTTATTAATAAAGTTTATCGTATTACTAAAGAAACTGTCACCGTTTATCGCAAATAAAAATTGTATAAATGGGATATATATGACACATTAAAAAAAGAAAACTATAAATTTTGGCCTGGAAAAAATACCGCTATGTAAAAAAAAATTGTAAGAAAAAGAGACAGGGCTTGATGATGTATTAAGTAGCTTGGCTACATGCCATCAAAGAGTATCGAGTGTGCAGAAAAAAACGAGAAAAAAAAATAGATTAATATTTTTAGCGTAAACAAATCATTTCATTTAAAACAATCAGCACGTTAAAATTTACCATGTAATTTTTGTCCTGTTGGTATGTACAATATGCATACCAAACATTTTTATTTTACACGAAATATGTATGTTAAGAAATATGAATATTGCAAATGAACAAAAAAATTATGACAAATTCCTAGCCAATTTTCGAAATAACTCGAGTTTGTATGATATTTAATAAATTGTATTTATTTATATTTTGTTATTTTGTACATTCGTAATATAAACAAGATTAGAAGTATATGTGTAAATCCATATATTGACCACTTTGATATTAATTATTATTTTTCATAATCTAGTTACTTATTTTGTTACCTAGTAACTTGTTCCTATATTCTGTTTATTTATTGAATATATCATAGAGTACGTCGCCTTTTTATTTGTATATAATAAGTTCTGAAAGATTTTTTTTACTATGTTAAAATATACATCGTAAAAGTTTGTTTTTTTTGCTATTTATTTAAAAATTATTTATAAGTTATTAAGACGTCAAATGTCAAACTCATCAAATTCTAACTTTTCAAAATTAATACATCCTGTTTGTATTATAAAATTACTTAAAAATAAATATAACTAGGCAATGAATCACTAACAGTTCGATAACCATTGCAGAAAACGCAAAAAATAAATCTTATTGAAGAAGATTTTAGACATATTAACGGCGTTAATGGACATTTACAATCCGAACATACGATATTTAACTTATTTGTTTATTTGCAAATGTCATGTAACATATATTCGTGAAATCCACATAAATCTTTTAACTTGAAGTATACTGTGAAACAGTGGCGTACTGAGAAAGATATTTCAGGAAGGGATATTGTTTTAATTTGCAAAAATAATACTGACTAATTATTTCAATCGAGGCATGATAATAGTGCAATTTGAAAATGATAAATACAGAAAGTGAGTTGTAAGAAATGATCACGGCGGGTCCAGGGGGCGGTAGCCCCTCGGATAATAATGTCATAGGCATTTTTTTTTAATTTTCAAGGTCAGACGTACTCAGAAATAGAATTTATGAGTAAAATATACAAATATATAATATACTAGCTATACCCGGCAGTAGTTTCTATTATAGTTGGTTGTTAAAATTAAAATTACATAAAAATTAATAAAAATATAAAAATTAAAACTTGGATGAGTTTTTTTGAGTTTTCCCTTCCCTCTGCTCTAATGGTATAGGAAAGCATTCAGAACATACAAACATACAAAGAAAAAAAGAAACATACATTTATTTTTATTTATATAGATTTTATACGTATAAAAAGCAGTCTGTCGCATTTATTTATGTTGTGCTTGCAATTACTTAAATTAGAAAATTTTCCCACAACATTTACAATATATCTTTTGTGTTTCCATAGCCACTAGAGGTAGAGGAACACATATTGCCAATGCCAAAAATCAATTATGTTTTAATTCCAGCAGTACACAAATTAGATGATTTAAAAAACAAAAGTAAATTAAATATATATGAATGAATTTCAAATTAAACTTGTTGACTATAAAATGAATGATATTTTTTCAGTCACACATTAAAATGTATTTTAGTCAACAATAATCACTCACAAGAAATTTTACTTTAAAAAGAATAAATTCATAGAATTTTCTGGGCAGGTATGCTGTGGTGTTCTATCCTTGTCGCAGACGTTTTACCATACATCATAGATGGCATCCTCAGTGCTTGGTGATTATCATTCAGGCACCAAACACAGCTCAGAAATTCATTGGAAACTAGCCGTGAAAGCCTGAAGATTACTATTTTAAAAAGAGTGTTTTGTTTTTCAAATTTTTGGAAGGTAATTTATCCCCTAATCACCCCCCCCCCTTTTGTACGCCACTGCTGTGAAACACTGTTCAGTTTACACGGTTTGTTTCGGGTTTTTTTTTTGCAGTCAACACGTGCACATTTTTTTATAGAATCAATTTACCTTTCGCAGACTTTGGCATATCACGATTATGCTTTATGTAAATAATGAAGTAATCGCGCTTCTATTGTTTTCGATATCGCTAAACGATTTTTTATTCGTATTGTTTGTTTTTAGAAAGATTTACTGTAACAGATTTAGAATGATTTTGATGAGAAGATTAAAGGTTAATACAAGATAAAAAAAATTAAGTAGATATTTTATTTAATGCTAATTTGAAATTTATTTTTAATAAATACTTCATAATTAATTTCTCAGATATTTAAGCTAAATACCAAGACTTATCAATTTTTTTTAAAATATATATTACTAAATAAACTCTATATCGTATATTATTCATTAGCATCGAATAGAATAAAAACTACTTAAATTAGAACATCTTTATTCCTGATTAAGACATACGTTAATAAATATTAATACAGAACTTGAACCTAAAGCAGTTTCATCTTATTTAAATTATCTTAAAATAGTAAAATATTTTTCAGAACTCAATGTATTAAATAAAAAATGTTTTAGGATTAGATTTTATTTAATTATTTTATAAAAACGACATTTTGACGAAACTGAACGCTTTATTAATGACATTAAAGTAAATAACAGTACTTATAGCAACAAGTTACTAGGTAACATATAAGTAACTAGATCATAAGAATTATAGATTTTTTTAATTGATTTTTAACTCAGTGCCACTTCACAGTGATTCATGTTATTCTTTTCTTTATAAATCTTTATTGTTTCTGTTATTAATCTGCTGCTAATATTGATTGATCTAACAATTATTACTGTATCTTCAAATTTGACATCATGAAGATATCCTAAAGCATGTACAGCAATAGCAGATTTATCTCAATGATTTAAATTATCTTATTTCAATAATGCAATTAGTGACAGTATGTCGCACTAATAACAAATCTGCACACTACACGTTGTCATAGCAACATATTACGTCATATAAATCAACAAAACTACAATTAAAAAAATCTGTATTACAATATGTATATTGTTGCAGAGGCTTTTTTGGATATTATTGCATAATGTATCACATATACTAACCACTTACAGATTTATATGTGACAAATTTCAGTATAATCGTAGAAAAATTTTTTTATAGCACTATAGAACTTATAGAATAATACAGAATATTACCAGTATTTTATAAAATTTTACAGACAATATATAGATATTTTTGATTATATACGTATAGAAGATCCGTACTATGTCACTGGAGAATAAAAATTTTATGTCAAAAATTTGCATAATACTCATAAAAGCAAGTACTTTTATATACCTACAGCATTATTGTTCATTGTTTTAACTTTTTTTTTCAGTTTTCAGTACACTTTTAAAATATTCAATGTATTTGCAGTCATTTAAATGCAAAACACAATTTTATGAAATCATTAAAACAAAAAAAGAAGATAGTTATAATACTTAATATGAAGATACTTGTCTTCTCTACAAGTTAAATTGCGTTTACTATATTAAGTTATAATATACAGGGAGTTCTATTTTTTGTATACATACACAATCACGCCATGTACCCAAAATGGCGTGACACAAATTCTTTCCACTATCCCGAAATCAGTTTCCTCGAAATATTCCTATTCAGACAAGCAAATTTACAGAATAATATTTTATAATTTAGTTAAGGTGGAGTGGGGTAAGTGCAGAGTAGTTTTTGCATAGTTGGACTTTAAACATATGTATTTTTAATCTGATATGTAAATACTTAACACTGTCGATATCGAACGCTTTACACATTCATTACTATTTAATTAATATTAACTAGAACCCTAATTTTCCTTGTAAATTTTCATTTTGATAGAAAATTGTTTAAAAAATCAACTACTCCGCACTTTCCCCTAAAATGGGGCAAGAGCGTAAGTGGGAGTTAAAAATGCTTTGAAACCTTGTTTCATGTGCAATGAGACAGGAGCAGAATTATTAAGAAACCTGCTATAAAATGCTTTTTACTGCATTAAAATATATTGTTTAGTTCTATAGTTATCCAATTTTAACAACATTAAGTACGGCGTAGCATATCACGCCGTATTAAGCCGTATAAAATACAATCCACGTAGATATGATAACCTAATACGCAGTTACCCCACCGTGTTGGTCTGCACATGCCCCAAGTTATAATATTTACGGGGCAAGATCAGATTAGTGTTTTTTCAATAAATTAAAAAAAGAAACAAATGAAACTGTTTATTTAATGTAAAATTACATCGATATTATTTATACTTACCTAAAATAACAACAAAAAATATAAAATTATCCTAAGAAACTATTGTTCGTTTACGGAGCCGTCAATCTTGCTTGGTAGTTCATACGTGACTGTTTACACTGACTAATATAATTAAGGAAATCACGTTCATTCTTGCGCGTTATCTATGAGATATAGTACATATTAACTTGTAGTACATTACTACATACTAGCTAGAGAAATTTATCTCATATTATAATAAATATAGCCAATTAATGCACTTGCCCCGTTTACGCACTTACCCCACTCCACCTTACTTATTTGTTACCTAGTAACTTGTTTCTATGTTCTGTTATTTACTGTAAATGTTATTTGTATCAGTTTTCCTGATGAAGACGGACAGTGAGTTTGTCGAAACGTCGATTATAATAAATATTTATACAGAATTTTAACCTAAAACAGTTTCAATATAAAAACTGTTTTAAGATAAAATTCTGTCAATGAATGAATTCTGAAAAATATTTTACTGTGTTAAAGCAGTTTGATTGGATTTTATTAAAATTTCTTAACTAAACAACAGTTTAGTCAAAGCAATAAAGAAAATATAGAATATCTCGTATACACTAAATTTTTTCAAATTTATTTTATATGGAAAGTATTAAATATTTTTGCAATGCAAATTCAGTATTTCGCAATTCCTTGTCAAACTGTTGCTTTTAGTAAAATTGTCCAAATGTTTGCTTAGCATGATGAGAAAGTAATGAATGCTGCTAAGCGAAAATTAAACATCACACAAGTTACAATATTTATGTATAAAAAATTCGTTGAATATTAAATAAAAAAAATCTTCTGTTTTATAAAAATAACATATGACAAATTAAATTATTTTTTCGTAGTTTATGCGCGAATTTGTTTACGATGTCATTTTTAATTTTTAAGAAAAACGCTCGAACACGTTGACTTTATTTTCCATATAGCATATTTTGCTTTAAAAATTGTTAATATTTAATTAATGACACTGCATTATAAGGTTTCGGGTGCTTTGGGAACTTTTGCTAGGAATGTAAATGTTTCCAAAGAAGCCCGTTTGAGTATATACAATGCAGTTTTGGTGCCTACGTTAATGTATAGGGTAGTGAATGTTGTTGGGTTTGGTTGCAAAAGCATAAACGGAAAATGACTGCTGTGGAAATGAGATTTTTACGTGGGGTATGTGGTGTAAATAGGAGAGATCAGGTACGAAATAGATTAGTGTATGATGAGTGTGAAATTCGAAAAAAATGTTGTAGCAAAAGTTGCCGTGTTAGTCAGTTAAGATGGTTCGGACATGTTGAGCGAATGTCTAATGAACGTTTGGTTAAAAAGATTTATTTGAATGATTTTGATGGTATACGTTTGCGTGGACGTCCGATGAGTTGTTGGAGTGGTATGATTGAGAGGGTAGCTTGCGTGAGCGAAAGTTTCCAAGTAGTAGGAATAAAAGAGCATGTATGAGAGGAATTATGAATGTGGATGAAGCGAAAGTTGCTTGCTTGGATAGGAATGTTTGGAGGCGACTGATTTTGGGATGATGAAAAGAGTTTGTGCCACACCCTTTTGGGTACATAGCGTGATTGTGTATGTATAAAGCGTATAAATATATTTTTTTTTTATACAAAACTAACTAATCTGCAGGCTTACCTTATAAAAATAAAACGAATTAATTTCCTCCGTAGGAGTGATCGTGCCAGTTTCAGTGACATTGCCCGCTGCATCAAGGTCAAAGCGCGGTGCCAATGTCCGGAATTCGCTCACTCCGAAACCGGAAACCTCGCTGTCCGATTCATTTCCAGTTTGTAGTCCGCCGTAGACAGCAAACACCGATAAACTTTGCCCCAACGAATCGCGTTGCTGCTCATCCATTTTTTGAATTTAGGTTTTTGGTTTTTTTTCTCTCTCTCCTCGAAGTTTAATATGTCAGTTTTTCTAACCTCATTTTAGCACACAGTTATACTTGACACTTCGGTTAGTTTAATTTTTGTTTATGAGTTTGTTGACGAGTTGAATGTATATACAAATTACATCTAAAACAGAAAGTTATGAAACAAATTATTAGTTATATTTTGATTTATATTTTCAGTAAATATAGATTATGTTGTTGATAAGATTTCGTGCATTTGGCAAATTAGAATTATTTTGAAATGACATTTATGTTTATTTTTTATTTTTTAAATAAAAAGGCTTTAGGATTAAATTCTGCATATATTTTAATAAAAAAATCAACTTTTTGACATACTCTATGTACATCATAATGAGGAAAAATTATACAAATAACATATACCGTAAACAAACAGAAGATTTTGACCAGATTGAATGGTGGACATTGCATTTCTTGCACTTTTTCACACAGTTCCAATAATCAAAGTAAAATTCAAGCAAAAATAAACAATACAAATGTCAATCAACTTGACGTAATAGTTTTCAATATCACCAACGAAGATGTTAGATTAAATATATTTGACAATATAGTTATGTTTGATGCTGCCACCATTGTTGTATAATAATGTCATTATTGTACTAGTAACATAAGGACCTCTTTCTACATAGGCAATATAGTAACGTAATATTAATATTATGATACGCTTGAAGAAAGAAAATATGTTTTGCTTATATAAGTTTATATAAGAATTTTTGTACCAAAAATATTACAAACTTATTAATCACATGTTAAACGAAAATACTGAAATGTTTGCAAAGAAACGATTTTCGTTATAGTTCTGTATTAATATTTATTAATAGTCGACGTTTCGACAAACTCAACATACGTCTGTATTAGAAAAAAGATACAAATGACATTTACCTAGTAACTTATTTCTATGCTTTCTTTATTTACTGTAACTGTCATTTGTATCTTTTTTTCTGATGAAGACGTACATTGAGTACATTCAGTACGTAGATTATTAATAAATATTAATACAGAACTACAATCTAAAGCCGTCTTATTTTAATATAATGAGTTTTGAAAGTTTTTTTTACTATGTTACAAAACATAAATTTTAATATAGTAGGTTTGGTAAAAAGGTTTGTTTGTATTTTTGTAGTATGTTATTTAATTGTGTATATGCTTTTAAAATGAATATCCTCAAATTTATAATCCATTTTTGTAGACGGCAGACAGGAAATAATGATAGCATTATTATTCCTTGTCAATTAACTAAAATGTCTTCATTAATTTGCCTTCGCATATCGGAACATAAATTTTAATTAGAAATGAACTATAGATGACAAACAATTTATCAGCAGGATTTATTTGAAGTGTTTATAAATTTCCTAATAAAATACGATCGGATTTAATAGTTTCGAAGAAAACCGTTTGACGAACGCTGGTTTAAACGTATCCGTTTCGCGTTGAAAAAGATTGATACACTCATTCGGTAAAAGCAATTGTCATTAATATAAAACAATCTTAATCGTATTTTCGTTTTCTTAACTTAATTACGTCTGTTTCATGAATATTTTGTTTGCTGACTCACAGAGTTCAGTTGGCTAAGAGATTTTGTTTTTACTTTTTTATACATGAAAAACTTTTTTGTTTGTGCGTTGAAGGAAAGATATTGTTTAGCTCTTATTTTGTCAAATCTAATTTATTTTCAAGTGAAAGAAAAATGTAAAATTGTAATAAAAAAACTCATATTAATTTAGTTTTTTTAATGCAAATAATTTTATTACAATTTTTTTTTTGCATGAACATAAATAATTAAAATAAAATAAAAAATCTTTCAGAATTTATCATATTAAAATTTTTATAATCTAGTTACTTGTATTTTGTCACCTAGTAACTTATTTCTATAAAATAAAACTGCTTAGATTTAAGTTCTGTATTAAAATTTATTTATAATCGACGTTTCGACGAAACTCGACGCTCCTCTTCAACAGGAAGACTGATACAAATGACATTATAGTAATAATAATGATATAGAACTTAAACCAAAAGGAAATTTTCGGTGAAAAAATGACTTTTCTTTTAAAAAGCCATAATTTTGTTTTAATCATACTTTTAATCTTCAAGGGAGTTTATTGGAAACTTTTTTATTTTTACCACGTTTATATTAGCTCACACTGTTGTCACGGTGTTGTCACGGTCATATCTTGTCACGGTCAAATCTTGTAACCAATTTTTAGACCACTTCCTATCATCTGATCTCACTGAAATTTTGCATGTAGTTTTATACCGAGAGACAACACAATATTTTAACAAAAAAAAATAATTGATATGACAAGACGACAAGACTAAAAAGCAGAAAAATAAAATATATAAAAAAAACGTTTTAAAAACCACGCTTATATTTAAATACACTAAAGAGAGGAAAATAATTTTTTTCCTGGTTATCCAAAAATTTTAGAAAGAAATAAAAGCGTGGAGCGCTTAATCATCATTGCGAAAAATATAGTTTCCTGGCGCTCCACGCTTTCATTTCTTTCTAAAAATTTTGGATAACCAGGAAAAAAATTATTTTCCTCTCTTTAGTGGTATTTAAATATAAGCGTGGTTTTTAAAAAGTTTTTTTTTATATACTTTATTAATTTATAAACGGCAATCACGAGCGCCTGCAGGCCAACCAAGGTCGTCTTTTCTGCTGCCAAGTGTACAACAGCTTCTAACTCAGTGAGAGATGGATTTTGACTCGTATTTATAGCTGAAAATGTCTATAATTACATGGAATAAACAGTTTTATTTTATACGATTTTATTAAGATATAAAAAATTGTTGAAAATCATCTTTTTGTTTGGCGTTTACATATATTTTCCTCCTTAAATTGTGATATTTTTGAAACAGTATTATCACTATGTAATTAATTTCAATATCGGAAATTATACAAAATTAGTAGAAATTTTAATCTCCACAATAACTTTAAGGCATTCTATAAGACGTATACTTACTCCAATTAAAAAACTCATCCTTCAATTTATATTTTTTATTTATAATTTGTACCTACTTAGTAACTGGCTTAGGTACTGCCAAATAAATTTTGTGCTACAGCTCCCATTAAAATAAAATGTATACTTAATTACTTTTATATTTCGAAAATCAATTTATTGTTATCGTAATATTTTAATAGAAAAATTGATAAATTTCAATGATAATGTTAATTAGTAAGCCTAATTAATTTATAAAAAGTAATTAAAACTAATGTGTTGTTTCACTTATGATACTGGTTATGTTTATGATAATGCATTTAGTAAGGCTATTATACTTAACTTTAGTGTTAATTTACTCGTCATTAAATTATGTCCACTCATTAGAATTACATTTGAAGCGATTAAATTCGTAACATCTTTATTTCTTAATTTAAATGAAGTAGAAAAACTTCTAATCACTTTTGTGTAATTGTGTAATACCTATCTATATTTTAATAATGGAAAAATCTCCTATTTTTTTTTATATGAAAAAATATATATTTGATATAAAATAATTTAAAATAAAACGGCTATAGGTTATAGTTCTGTATTAATATTTATTAATAATCGATGTTTCGATGAATTCAACGTATATCTTCAGCAGAAAAAAACATACAAATGATATTTACAGTAAATAAACAGAATATAGAAACAAGTTACTAGGTAAATGTTATTTGTATCTTTTTTCCTGATAAAGACGTACATTGATTACGTTGAATACGTCGGTTATTAATAAATATTAATTACGTTATTATATCTGTAAAATATTTTTATACCAGCTTGTACAGGGTGGGCAAATTTGGACGTTTTCATATGGGAACTCGGAAACTATAAGAGATATGGAAAAATGGACCACGCATCCTCGATCCCTTTTTTTGAGAGAAACTCAATTATGAAAACAAAAATTAGCTATCGTCTTTTGTTTTCGAGTTATGGCGAAAAGTTCGCTTTTTCCGTATTTTGATAAATGGCGATATCTCGATGGTTTTTTAAACTAGACGAAAATAATTTTCACATTCTTAAGGCACTTTTTTTAGTAGAATGAAATGGTCTTAACGGATATTATAAATCTCCGTTAATTCTCGGGTTATAACATAAAGTTGTGTTTTTTTAAATACAAGTCATAGTCGGCTCTGACTTAGTTAAATAGAGAATTTTTTTCTCTTTTCAATGATATATAGTGTGTTGACCGCGACCACGGAACATAGGACTTTAACATGTAATTTCGAGAAATGGCGATATACTACTTTCTCGAGTAAAATTCGAAGAAATACTTAGAATACTTTTCGATAGGGCATAATAAGTTCTATAATTTGGTTTTAGTTTTAATTTGCTAGCATGTGCCGTTTGGGCTCTAGAATTTTTTTTTGATTTTTTGGTTTTTATTTTTTTTTCAAAAACTATGAGGTGTAGGAAAATAAGCATGACATGGAAAAATGAGGAATAATGAGTACTATAATTTGGTGAACAAACAAATTTGGTGAACAAACCAGGGTACCCCCTTGAGAGATTTTCAAAAATTCAGTTTTTAATTTTTTTCTACTAAACGATGCAATCTAGAATAATGGTTTGTTCACCAAATTATAGTACTCATTATTCCTCATTTTTCCATGTCATGTTTATTTTCCTACACCTCATAGTTTTTGGGAAAAAAATAAAAACCAAAAAATCAAAAAAAAATTCTAGAGCCCACAGGGCACATGCTAGCAAATTAAAACTAAAACCAAATTATAGAACTTATTATGCCCTATCGAAAAGTATTCTAAGTATTTCTTCGAATTTTACTCGAGAAAGTAGTATATCGCCATTTCTCGAAATTACATGTTAAAGTCCTATGTTCCGTGGTCGCGGTCAACACACTATATATCATTGAAAAGAGAAAAAAATTCTCTATTTAACTAAGTCAGAGCCGACTATGACTTGTATTTAAAAAAACACAACTTTATGTTATAACCCGAGAATTAACGGAGATTTATAATATCCGTTAACACCATTTCATTCTACTAAAAAAAGTGCCTTAAGAATGTGAAAATTATTTTCGTCTAATTTAAAAAACCATCGAAATATCTTCATTTATTAAAATACGGAAAAAGCGAACTTTTCGCCATAACTCAAAAACAAAAGACGATAGCTAATTTTTGTTTTCATAATTGAGTTTCTCTCAAAAAAAGGGATCGAGGATGCGCGGTCCATTTTTCCATATCTCTTATAGTTTCCGAGTTCCCCTATGAAAACGTCCAAATTTGCCCACCCTGTACAATTATTACACGACGCACACAAATTTTACTATATGTGTTGCATATCCTCTGAAACTCTTTATTATGAAACAAATCGTCAATCTACTATCTACCTACATAATATTAACAGAAAATTGAATTCACAAAAACTAGTTCAATAAATAAATGAAATGCCAGTGGAAGCTTTGAAAATTTTAAACGAACATTTCGTATTCATATTTCGTGTAGCATATACTTAGCATAAATCAAAAATGTTATAAAGCATTTTTAATTGCTATTTGATATAAATTCATTTAAATTTTTTTGTCCTTTAACGCCGTTCTGACTACACATCACAGATACTGACCCATTTTTTTTTTTTCTTTTAATGATCATTTTTAACTATCTAGCACGTGAAGCAAAAGTAATTATGAAAATTTATGGTTCTTTCGAGAGTGAAACGTACTTGATCGAATTTATTAAAAAATATATATTATTATTATCTATCATTTAATTTTCAGTACACTGTTAGATAAAAACTACGGTTTGTTGCCATGAATGTAATTTTACATAATTTAAGTTTTAAATTAATAACTGCCAAATTTAATTAATGCAGCCAATATTACTAATGAAATAAATAACATTTTATATTTTATATTTCTACTCAAGTTTTAAAATCTGTTGAAAATTAAAAATATCAACAAATTGTTTTACGTAATTCCACATTTTTTTCTAACTATGTACACTGTAAAAAAACATAATTGGAGGGAGTAAACAATTGATTTGGATGTATTATTTATTTATAAAGTATTTTTCATTAGAATGTTTTAAACATTTTATACATTACTGATTTTATTTTTAATATAAAAATAATTTTATATTATATCAACCTATTTTGTTTGCAAAAAGTTTGAATATAAAAAGTTTATAATGTTAATTAACTTTTAAATACATTTTTTTTTTCAAACATATATAAAATACATATTTAATTTAATACAAAACGTAAATTCTATTCAAATTTTTTTTAATTAATATTTCAAAATTTATTAAATACCAGGCTATACAATTTATTACAATTAATTTTTTTAATACTTATTAAATTTTAGATATTAATACAAATTGTATTTTAATATTAATACTAATAATTATTTAAATTAAAAAAAAAAATGATATACCACGTTTTTAACACGGACTAAAAAGTATAAAATAATTTCTCCTAGCCCCCATACAGATTTATAACCCCATACAGATTCCTCACCCCATTATTATTTTGAAAAACATGGGGCAACGACAGCTACTATTTTATTAATATATTGTATAATTAATATATATATATATATATATATATATATATATATATATATATAAATTATATTAGTTTCGAATAATAAATTATTTAATTATCATATATTATACAGGGTGTAACAGAATAACTATTCCTAATTTTCAGAAATGATAGAGGGCACATAAAGAAACATTTTTTATTAATAAACTAGTGTCCGGAAATGTTTTTTTTTTTTTGGCAGTCGATTGTAAAAAACACAACTTTATGTTATAACCCGAGAATTAACGGAGATTTATAATAGCCGTTAAGACCATTTCATTCTACTCAAAAAAGTGCCTTAAGAATGTGAAAATTATTTTCATCTAATTTAAAAAACCATCGAGATATCGCCATTTATCAAAATACGGAAAAAGCGAACTTTTCGCCATAACTCGAAAACAAAAGACGATAGCTAATTTTTGTTTTCATAATTGAGTTTCTCTCAAAAAAAGCGATCGAGGATGCGCGGTCCATTTTTCCATATCTCTTATAGTTTCCGAGTTCCCCTATGAAAACGTCAAAATTTGCCCACCCAGTACATCGTTACAACTTGTGTATCGAAAATGGTGGTCGTAACTTCGAACAATTTTTATAAAGTTTAATGCACTATTATTTCTAATAAAATATTCCTTAACTTAACTACTCTTTGACGTTGTAATAATTAAAATTGTTTTTAACGATATCTAGTGTATCTTGACACCGAGAAATTTCCGGACACTAGTTTATTAATAAAAAATGTTTCTCTAAGTGCACTCTATCATTTCTGAAAATTAGGAAATGGTTATTCTGTTACACCCTGTATACATACATACCTACATATACAATCACACACATACACAATCACGCCATCTACCCAAAGGAGTGTGGCATAAACTCTTTCCATTATCTCGAAATCAGTTTCCTTCAAACATCCCTATCCAGACAAGCAACTTTAGCTTTATCCACATTCATAATTCCTCTCATACATGCTCTTCTATTCCTACAATTTGTAAAATTTCGCTCACGCAAAACACTCCAACTACACTTATATACTTCTAATTATTATAGCTACCTTTAATTAATTAATAATTATTATTATTCATATTATATTATTGTATCCATTTATGTACTGTACTTATTATAAAATTTGGAATAAAATGTTCTAAATTATGGTATAAAATTAGTTTTTAATACAAATAAAAACATTTAAAAAATTTAAAAATATTTAATTGAATCGGAACGAAAAATATAACAGTTCGAAGCCCTGAAACCTACACAAATATGTTAATTTTAATAAATTATTATATATAAATATCAGTAGGTAGTAAATAATAATTACATGACAATCACGTTCTATAATAATTTAAAATAAAAAATCAATTTTTCCTCTACGATGATAATATTCAATTTATCAAAGTCGCATCTTAATATTTAAGATCTATTATAATAATCTAAATATAGATTGGTATATTTAACTATAAACCTCATCACATTATAATAATATTACACACAATTACACTTAAAATTCTGTGTTACCTTCCTTGATCTTCTGGCTAAATTAATACATACGAAATGTAGGGTTATAAATCAGGGAATATATTATATGTGGTATTGGTATAGTATTTAACACTGTGAAGTGAGAAGCAGTATGTTTGCTTTTGTCTTCACGTGAGTGTAGTTTGATTTTCTGGAAACCTTTCGATAGACGCATTTTTTTTTAATTTACAGCCAAATTTCTTTTGCCAAAATATTGAATTTTGTCTTTTGTAAAATGTCAAAATGATATAAAAATGATGAAAATACCTCTCGTACAACATTCCTGCAATAAAATCTGTTTATTCAGCGGTTAGGAGGTACGCTTAGCTATAGTTTAATGTGCGTCAACATAATGAAATGCCGTACGAAATGCCTAATTCCATTTTAAATGACGAAAGTTTCCTTTACACAATTAAAATGAAGTAGGTATTACGTTCGGTAGAAAGTGGCGAATATAGTGTTTTTTAATAAATAATAACCTTTTCGTTATTTTTATTTCTTATGAATAATTTTTTTACTATGATTTTTCTGTAAAATGCCAACTTATTTTTTACAGTGTAACTTAGAGTTCTAGAATCCCAGCCTATTTCTGTTAGGTCTCAAGAAATATGAAGCTCACTCATCACTTGATATTGTAAATAAGTAACTGAAGGACTGCACGTAAAAGCTAAATGTAATACCTTCATATATCGGTTAATAACACTCGGCACTAGAGAATTTCTGGCGCTTACCGAACAAGTTTGTAGTTACTTGCCGTGTAAATAAATTACGTTATTAAATAACGAAGAGCCGGTAAGCAAGTCGACTTATACAAGACATACCTATATATGTGTATACACGATTTTCCTTCAACTGACACTGTCTTGATTGGAGCAAAATTATGAAATTATTTCTGCAATCGTTTTACAGAAAATTAAATAAAATCTTTATCATCAATTAGTCGTTAAAAATTGATGTTTATTTCTTTTTCGAAATATTGTAATTAACATGATTCCTAATTAAGTTATAAAGTTTTAATTAGAACAAAAATAAAACTTAACGGAATATTAACTAATATATGAGCTTGAATTGATTTAATAAGCAAAATAACTATTTTATTACTACACTGTAAAAAAACAATTCGGTAATTTTATATAAAAACCCGGTGCAACTGATTTACATCAGTTTAATATGTCACAGGGAAATTATTACATAATATGAATATAAAATGCGTATATTTTATGTAAGATTTATACTTAAAATTACAAAATTATATTATTTTTATAGAAAATTTATGTTTTGCTGAAATAATATTATGGTTTTTATGTAAAATAGAAACTTTTTACTTTAAAACGTATCATTATTTATCTTATTTTTAATCTGAGAATTTTTTTGTATATTATTAATATATTAAATTTAAATGTTTCAACACAGAAAAAATCTTTCAAAACGGCTTTAGGATTAAATTCTTTATATATTTTATTTAAAAATCGACCTTTCAATATGTCTACGTATATTATCAAAACATAAATAAACAAAACATAGAAACAAGTTACTAAGTAACAAAGTAATTATATTAATATTTGACTACTGGGTACGTTGAGTATTTGTTTAACCTTAGATCACTGATTAGAACCTTAGCTTTATCTTTTGCTATTGATGATAAAAGCTTAACTATTGAAATACGTAGGTATATAACTTTTTTTTTCTTTAAATTATTGTTTGTTTATTTTATTAACTTTTCGGTACAGTAAGATTTTATTTTAATTTATTATTAATTAATTAATTAATTCGTACCACATTTCTCATAAATTCATTAAACAAAAATACTTACAATATTTTATTAGATAATATTCCAAGTATTCATAACTACATCTTAGCATTGCTATGACACAGATAAATTACTATGTATTTTAGAAATTCAAAACATCTTTAATAATATATAATTTTGTAAGTGATCATAATGACCCAAATAAATCATAGTTGATGATTTGAAATAGTATTGCTAAATTTAATAGAGTCATTAGCCATTAGTCATTTGACAAAAAAAAGAGCAAATCTTTGTTATTGGGTACTCATTATTACCATAGATCTGAATCTTTGAACGGTCTCCGAATAATAATAGAGATTATACTGAACAAGAAACCAACAATTTTCTAGGTGTATGGTGAAGTTTGTATGTGTGTGTGTGGATAAAAAGCATTAGTATGCCACGATCTGAACACGAAACTTTACACGGAGAGAGAATAATCATTAAATATTCATACCACTCCTTTGATAACGTGATTAGTACTAATTAGACGGAATAAAATTGTGAAAAATTTGTTACGGTTATTTTCAGTTGAATTTTATCGGATGAATGCAATCGGAATAAATTAATAATTCATAGTAAAAATCTTTCAGAACACATTATATTAAAATGAAACGGCTTTAGGTTATAGTTCTGTATTAATATTTATAAATACAGAACGTACTCAAAGTACATCTTCATCAGGAAATAATAATACAAATGATATTTACAGTATAAATAAGTTACTAGGTTATATAAAATAAATTATTATTATTGAAGGAAGCCAAATTTTATTTAAATCAGTTACTAGTCAAACCGATTGATGTTATCTTTTTCTTTATAAATTTCTATTGCTTCTCTTATCAATGTAATATTACGTTATTTTAACTATGAGCCAATTACTAATATGTTGGATAAGTTGGGATAGCTAAATATTTCACAAATGTATAGTCTAAATGCCATGATATTCATATTTAAGATGATTAACGGCTTGCTGCCGTAGAAATTTAAAGGTTCAGTGACAAACATGATTATAATACAAAAAATGCTAGTAACTTTTATATTTCAAAAACAAATAAATCTAGTTCAGCAAATAATTTATTTCACAAGGGATTAATTGAGTATAATAACTTACCAGAAAATATTAAAAATTGTAGTACTTTACAGGCATTTAAGCAAAAAATGAAGCAGTATTATAAAGAATAATTTCATAACTTTCTTGATACAATCGGCACATATGCAGCAATTATTAACAATTATTTATATTATTGTATTGTATTATTTTCCTGGTTGTAATATGTAGCTTATCGCTAAATAAAGAGTTGTTATTATTATTAAAATATCTACCGTTAATATGATGTATATTGCAATTATTACAGTATTTTTGAATTTCACATCGTAAAAACTACAAAAAACTACAAAAAGCCAAAAAAACTACACTGTTCAGAAATATATTTAATTGATTACCAATTTCGAATATTTTATATTCATCATCAGATCGAACAAAGAAATATAGTACAAAGAAATATAATATCATATAAATAAAAATAACTTTGTTATATCACTAAAATTACTATACTTCCTATACTATATTTATTTTCAAAATGTATCACAAAGTTACGGCTAATCATGTTAAATATAAAATCATAAAATACATAATATAATAGAAAAAACTACAAGAAATAGCGAAACCACAGTTGTTGTTAATAATTGATTGACTTTCTTTTCACTATCCCAAAATTAGTTATCTCCAAACAATTCTATCCATAGAAGCAACTTTAGCTTCATCCACTTTCATCATACTTTTCATACATGCTCTTCTATTCCTACCACCTGGAAACTTTCGCTCCACACAAAACATTCTCAATCATACTACTCCATCTACTTATCGTACGTATATCTTCAAAAAATTGTTAATTAAGTATATTATCAGTGTCTCGAACATATGCGCTGTAAAATCACGGGATTTGATTGCATATTTTACCGTCCGAAATATTTACGAATACCCTGTAGAAATTTTACTGTATCAGCAAATTTATGGTAACGAAAGAGCCATAATATTATTAATAATAAACTGGTAGATGAAGAGGGCTAATGAATCTTTGTCAAACTATCACTTCTCACGCACACAAGAGATCCTTTTAACCTTAAAATGACCTGTTAACATTTTCAGCGTCCCCTCTATTTTTTTTTATCTTATCTGTTCAACATGACCACTTTGCGTAAATTACCAACCCTTAAAAATTGAAGTGATTGGCAGATATTTCGAAATTCGATCATTTCGCCCCGTGCTTTCCAAGGACCTTTGACCTATTTAATGTCAACTACACGCTAGTAACAAAAAAAAATGGAAATCACGATTTTATTTCAAATAAAACGTCAATATTTTGTTTAAAATTTAATATATTCAATTTTATTAAATATGTATTATTGTCACAGTCATATATTTTGCTATTTGATATTTTTTTGGAATTAAGTACTTCAACATATTCGTGACATATGTTCGCCGTTTCGATTCATTAAAAATAAATCACTCATCATCATGATGATTGATGTGTAATGAATCGTCAAATTTTAATGAAAATAATACAGAACTTTAAAGCCTTTTAATTTAATTAAATTTACAGACAGTTGTAGGCCAGTGGTAGCGTGTTGGACTCGGGCCCCAAAGGTCTCTGGTTCATGCCGTTTTCACACCAGAAATTAAATTAAATATTTAAGAATTAAGAATGTAATATAATACTAACATTGCTAGATTTATAGACACATCATGTGATGTACTTGACTGGATTAAATTCATCAGTGGTAACGCAGTTGCCGTGATAGCAAAAGGTCCTGGGTTCACACATCGGCAAAGTCAATGCATTTTTATTTACTTAAAAATTAACTAATGATTTAATTAGTTCATCAAAATAAATTAATGGCGATTTAAGCAAAAACAAAATACTATAACCTAATAAATTAAATATTATTTCTGATATTAAAACCTTGTACCACTGAATTGATATCGGCTGAGTCTGAGTTGTTCGGAACTCACTATAAGCTGTAGGTCCCTTGCTTGGCTGTGAGCTAACGACCCGCACCATTGGCATTGCAAGTAAAAATTGTTAAGAAACTATGGCCCGTATTCCTACCTCTTTTGTTTATGAAAAAGTGCTTTTATTTTTTGTTTTAAAATAAATTTTTAATTCTACCTCTTATCAAATATGAATAGCATTTTTATTTTTGATATATTTTTTATATCTATTTTTATAAAATTCAAATAAACTAATTAAAATTGTTTATTCAGTAATGTTAAGCAAACTTCAAAGGTAATTTTAACAAAAATTACTTTTAAAAGTTAGGTGGGAATACGGGCCTATATGTTCAGCCTCTCGAGCATGTAGCTCTCATATTCCACCTAGAAATTATTATTATTAGAAATTATAATTATTTTTATATACTTCATTGGATACTTTAATATTATAAGGAATTTTGTTATATTGATAAGAGTTTTTGAGTTTAATTATATAAATAATTTTTTAAATACTTTGAACTTAAAAGAGTTAATGTGTGTGTGTGTGTGTGTGTGTGTGTGTGTGTGTATTATATCTTTTATACCAGTCCATCTATATATCCACACAAATAATAATTTTGTTGACAATGTTTTATGGTATAAGTAATAATTTTATTTCCACTGGTCCGTTTTTAATTTTATTTTATATTAAACCGGAACAATAAGTTATTAATTTTTAATATAATAAATTTCTAAAAGCACTTTTTATAATTTCAAAAAACTTTAATTAAATCTATAAAAATAAACAAACATTGCAGTGTTTTGCACAAATTCACAGTACGCAACTCTTTCTTTGTACCATAAATTTTCTAGGTCCGATTGTGTATCCTAATCAAAAGCATACGACATTAATTGGACAAACGCGACATAAATTATCCAATAAATACACGAGCAAGTTATAAATAATGGCCGCACGGTTTTGTGAATCGCTGACACACACAGCACCACACCCGCACACAAGTCATATTTCAAATTACATTCGTATACCCTGTTTCCGATTCATGTAAAAGACGGCAACTACTTGTTAACTATTTTTTCCATTTTCTATGTACAGTGGCGTACGCAAGAACGGGGCGATTAGGGGGAATAAATTCCCTTCCAAAAATTCGAAAAATCAATAATAAAATACTAACGGCTAGTTTCATAATAAATCAACTTTAAACCAATCAAAAAATATTGATTTTAAATTCTACTATAATAATAATTATTGTTGTCAATAAAACAATGCTTTTTTGTCAACTTTTCATACTTCTAATGGTAATATTATTTGTTGTTGTCAAGAAAACAAAACCTTTTTAGAAGCTTAAAGTCGACGTTAGTTAAAGTTGTTATTATGAAATTGGCTATAACTTTTAGCTAGTCGAAAAGACTAGCTTATAAAATCGTCAATACGGCTGGCTGGCTGGCTGGCTGGCCGGCCGTGTCCAAAAAATACGATAAATACCAGTGTTAATTATAAGTATGAAGGAAAGCTCGTAGAAAGCTGAAACTTGGCAATTAGATAGTTCATACCAAATAAAAAATTAAGTTCAATTTTCAGACCGCAGTGTTGCCAACTTTCCGAGAAAGAAATTACTAAAATTTTTAATACGAGTGTTAATTATAAGTATAAAGGAGAGCTCGTAGAAAGCTGAAACTTGGCAATTAGATAGTTCATACCAAATAAAAAATTTAGTTCAATTTTCAGACCGCAGTGTTGCCAACTTTCCGAGAAAAAAATTACTAAAATTTTTAAAAATTTATTACGACCATGTTGTTTAACCGATTTTGTTCAAATTTTCACAAAAGATTCTTCTGGTATTCATATAAATTAGATAATTTCAACAAAGTACAGTGCTGCCAACTTTCTGAGAAAAAAATTACTAAAATTTTTAAAAATTTATTATGACCACGTTATTTAACCAATTTTAATTAAATTTTCACTAAAGATTCTCCTGGTGCCCGCATAAATTATGCAATTTTAACAAAATACAGTGTTGCCAACTTATTGAGAAAAAAATTACTAAAATATTAAAAATTTATTGTGTCTACATTATTTATCCGATTTTAATCAAATTTTCAGAAAAGTTTCTTCTAGTGCCCACATAAATTATAATTTTATTAAAATACGATGTTGCCAACTTTCCGAAAAAAAAATTAATAATTTTCTAAAAATTTGTTATGCCCGCATTATTTATCCGATTTTAATGAAATTTTTACAGAAGATACCCTTAGCGCCTATAATATTATATATTAGCAAAATACAATGTTGCCAACTTTCGGTGAAAATTTTTTTTATTCTTATTTCTTATCATTTATGTGATAATATCAAAGTGGTCTATATATGGGTTTACCCCACTGAACTATATATATAACGGGAAAGATTATACTAAAATAAATTTTACCCTCACATGGAGATTAAGTTGGTATCATTGCGAAACACATTTCTATACTATTAGCGCGTAATTTTGAAAATAATATTTTATTTATTTTGAATTATAATAAATATTTTAAGAATTTAAAATGTAAAACTTAAACAGTAGCAAATTGATTAAATTAAAGTAAAAAAATTGTTTAGTTTAAACTTGTTAAAATTATATAAACTGTACAATATCTAATCTAGCTAAATTGTGTCAGATGTCGCCATCTGGCTCTACTATTTGTAACTAACATTAAGTTCTTTTTGGTTCTATCTATAGCCGGTATGTTGCACAACCTAGCTGTCACTCTGTTTTATGCTGTCAATGAAATATCTACTCGTTTATGTCGGTAATCTAATTTAAAGCAACAAAAGCTGAACCAACAATAAAAATGTATACCAAAATTATAAACAAGAATAAATTACAGATTGATAATACCAACAAATCAATTGTAATATCACTAGAATTGTGTTTCGCAAGCTTGCCAACCCATCAATATGGCGGGTACCATGTAGGGACACATAATGCAATGTGATTTTATATGTGATCGTCATTCCCGTTATATATATAGTTCAGTGGTTTACCCATATACACTTCTAATCTTGTATTTTAGCTAGTCGAAAAACTAGCTTATAAAATCAAACCACATTCGACTAGCTCCATTCTCGCTTTGCGAGAATATTATTTAAAGTTAATTTACTTAAAAAAAATTCCTGATATATACTTTAATGTTTGACTGAATAATACTGCTATTTTGGTCGTTACATTTAAATTTAAAGATTTTTAGCTTAAATTAGAGTTTAATTTAAAGAAATTTATATAAAACCATTCCGAACATTCATCTTTAAGCGTATCCATGTATATATTTAATTTCTTATTTTCCAAAATTTTCTAAATATAAAAAAATTACAAGCATTTCTATATTATTCATTATTCATGCAAATATTTTTCACACTAATTCTGTCAACTGAATGGGTTTAACCTCAAGTTTAGCAGTTAAAACACCTCCGATGGCCATTTAAATTTAAAGGCCATAAAATTTGGCTTCTATTAATTAAAAATATATAAATTTTATGGTCTACTTACTAATTTGTTACCTAGTAACTTCTTTCTTTGTTTTGTTATTTACTGTAAATATCATTTGTAGATTATAAAATTTATAAATTTTTAATTAAAGGAAGCCAAATTTTATTTAAATCAGTTTCTTCACATTGATTGATGTTATCCATTTTTTTTATAAATTTCTATACCTTCTTTTATCAATCTACTGTTAATATAATTTCTTGCTTCTCAGTTTTTGTGTCTAGCATACTTACCATACCCCTACTTAAATTACTTAGTATTATTTTTGCAAATTAAAACAAAATCCCTCTCTGAAATATTTATCTACATACGCCACTGTTTGTGTTTCTTTATAAACTATAAATAATACAATTTTTATTTTGCGCTAATTAGGAATATACTTTATGCAAAATATGTCGTTCGTTATTTTGCAAATTTATTTTATTATTATTTAATGTTCATGATAAACTAGGAAAGTGTTTTTCATACGATATTATTTTTCAACTACATTATTTACGGTTAAATATGTAGTATTTGTTTTATCTCATAATTTTAAAATATGTGTAGTATTTCTATGAATATTTAAAAATAATTATATTTTATGTTTGTAAATAATAATCAATGTTCTATTTATGTTTATATTTCTAAAGAAATTTCAAATATTATGCATTTTGAAAACTATATAATATTATATTTCGAAATTTGATGTATAGTGTTATTTCAATATGGTTCAGTTGAAGTAAAATATTCCCAATAAGATGCCACTTTCGGTTTAATCGGAAATCGACTTTGACTTTCTTATTTTAAATAGAATATTCCGTTTTTTATTTTATTATTGAATTTTGGAGTAAATTCTATATATATATATATATATATATATATATATATATATACATATATATATATATATATATATATATATATATATTAGAGTGTCCATAAAAAAAATACCTCCCTTATCATATGTGATATGACGGTCGGTAGAAAAATAGGAAAATATACTGAAATTTAATACATTATATTCACATGCAATGAATACAAAAATACAATAAAAAAATAACATATAAAAAGTATTTTTTTGACATAAGTATATGTATTTCTTTCATGTTTGCTTTGCTTGTCTACTTAAACAATAAGATTATATAAAAATAGATTTGACAACCCAGAAAATCCAAAGAATAGCATTCTTCTTTGACCGGATTATATAAATTAGAACTGACAGAATTCTTGTTCTTTTGTTAAATAACATTACATTAATGTCACATAGATAAATAATACGTAATTATAATAATTCATTTTTTTTATTAAAACTGAAAAACAGAAGCTGGTTGCATAAAATAATGTTAACTAAACATAGCAAAACAATCTTTCAGAACTCATTATATAAAATAAAACTGCAATAGTTAGCTAAACAACTAGATTGTCATTTGTTTTTTAAGCACTTCATTTATTGATCAGTTAACTTGTAAACAGTTAATTTATAAAAATTTAATAATATTTCATGCAACTGATCCAATGTATTATAAACTTTGTATTAGTTTATATAATATAGTAAAAAAATCTTTCAGAACCCATTATGTTAAAATAAAACAACTTTAGATTGTAGTTCTGTATTAATATTTATTAATAATCGACGTATTCAACATATATTTTCGTTAGAAAAAAATGATACAAATGACATTTACAGTAAATAAACAGAACATAGAAACAAGTTACTGGATAACGAGAACTATAACCTAAAGCCGTTTTATTTTACTTTATATGATGTTAAATGCAATAATAAAATTTATTTCTAAAGTTAAGGCCATTTGTTACGATGCATTATTTTGTATAAAATAATGGAGAGAATTATGTATCAAATTATGCACAGTAAAATGCTTATAATTTTATGAATTTTTATGCAAAGAATTCTGTGTGCTATATGTCATTTGTGCATAATTTTTTAATGTGATAGCTCAAATTTAAACGTCAAATGAATAGAGTTATATGTCTAAATTTTTAATTTGTATGCATTGCTAGCGGGTGACATTAATAATATAAAAAAGAAAAATTAAAAACACGAAAATTTATTGTAAAAAATCGTTAAAACCTCGTGAAAAACGTACAAAAACTTATAAAATAATGAATTAAGTTTGAAAAATCCTATAGCATATCTAAACTTTTTAACATTAATCACGTAAAAAAACCTGGACGTAACATATACGTCCGCCGTTTAATTTTCTTTGTGGACGTATACGTCACGTTCGATCATTGTATTTACTTACCAATATCGCAAACGTGTTTTTACTGTTATTCAAATTTTTGTACCGGAAGACTCCCACGTAATAGTGTTGTAAATGTGTATTAGCGTGATGTAGTTTATAGCATTTTGAGTTTTTTTTAAATAAAACTGTTTTGGGTTAAAGTTTTGTATTAATATTTAATTAAAATCGACGTTTCGACGAAACACGTTTGTCTTCATCAGGATAAATAATATAAATGACATTTACAGTAAATAATAGAACATAGAAATAAGTTACAAGTTACAGTAGATTGTCCTGAAAATTTGTGATTGTAAATCTATAATAGCTATGACAATACTTGTAAGATTTAAAACAAAAATCGTGGTACGCAACGATAGCTATTCTCTATACTGTATACTTTATAGTCGCTTCACGTTTTTCGTTTTAAATCTTACAAAAATTGTCATAGCTATTAAAAATGCACAATCACAAATTTTCAGGACAATCTGTGTGGGTCACAGCTAGGAGCTAGGAGAAATTATTTTACACTTATATTAAAAAAAAAAAAATCATTTAAATAATTTTATTATGTATCTAAAAAATTGATAAGTTCGTATTTTTATTGTTTATTTAAATAACACTAATTATCATATAAATTTATTTAAATGAGTAATAATGCAGGATGTTTACGCATTCAGATGACTTCCTAACATGGCGATATCGTCTGTAATTGCAATTAAAATCAACAATTTACCATCGATAATATGTAAAATTGAAAGATTTGAAGTACCGAATACGTTCAAAGAATAAATAAATATATACCTACATTCGTATATGCATAATGTAAAAATGCATAAATGCATACAAAATACTGCTCCACTTTTAATATCAGTCAAATATTGTACGTGACGCGTTTTTACAATGAATTATATATCATATCGCTGTACAGTTTTTTTTTTTTTTGACTTGCATTTAAAATTTATACGATTTTACTCGCGTAATGTTCATCAGATAAGTTACACAATGAACAATTATGTGTTATATAAATTTTCTTGAATTTATGGCTAGTTTTACATTAGATAATATTATTGCTTTAATTTACAACGCGATAAACATAATTTGAAAATGTTAACAAATGTACAAACAGCGAACGCTTGAAATTAAAATTATTATTAGGTATTTCGTTCGGCAGAAAGTCGAAAATATTATGTTGTATCCCCTAACCGATAAACAAATACACTGTAAAAAAAAAAGCAAAATTACACAAAAATAATAGTAACATTTTACTATAAAAATCTGTAATTTGATTTTACTATAAATATTCGGTATTTCTACCTCAAAATTCTGTAATTTTTACATATAATTCATAGTGTAGATTTTACTGCGGAACTGCTGTAGGAGAGATATTTTTTATAAACAATTAGTATCTACTTTTTCTAAATAATAAATAAAAAAATCTAGTTTTATTTTCAAAGAGTGGTATGAATAAAATTTTATTTCTGTTTTTTATATAAAACAATACGAAAAATACAAATTCGATTAATTGAAACACACAAAAAATATCTGGAAAGATCAAAAGTATGATTCAATTAAATTGCTATATCCGTTTACGATCTTTCTTTTTTAATAAAATGAACCCTTTGAGTGGTGACGGCCCCAATGAGTGTACCATATACACTTGGTAAATTCACAGCTTTAAGCTTGATAGCACTTTACCACATTTTCGAACTTGACAATGCGTTTACACGTCAAAAACTTTTTCATTAATTCAAATTAATGGGTTTATTTGCGCTGGTTGACTGCAAATCACAATCTGTTAAATTAATTTTTCTCTTTCTGTGAACCTTCATTATAAAACTGTGATTTTTGTTTTCAGTCTGTGAAACAGTGAAAAAAATACATATTACTTTAAAACTAACTAGACACGTTTTTAGCGAAAACATATTTTTCAACCTTGTCCCGCCGAGATCTCTATCCATCCGATTTACTTCGTTTTAAAACGTAATTATATTAATCCGTTAGCTTATTGTATTAATATAAAAATTGTTTTAGGATAAAATTCTGTTAATTATTTATATAAAAACGACGTTCCGACGAAACTGAACGTTTATCTTCATCTGGTCAAAATATATCAATGACATTAAAGTACATAGAATTTTATTCTAAAACAGTTTTTATATTAATCATATACTTACTAAATTTTATGCAAAATACAAAATTATATCGTATTCAATTTACATTCATGTAATAAAATCGTTGACAGATATAGAATTAAACAAATGAAGTAGCACGTAAGTGTAAAGAAAAACAATTTCAAGATTTAATAACAGTTGACAGACGTGATACTAAGGCGTCATATTTAATGGTGTTTATGTATAAGTGTGTTTCTTATGTATGTGTGTGAGGAAGAGAAAAAAAGTGAAAGCCGACCCTGGCTGGAATGCCCTTAAACGGTTCCAGACCTGTATTTTACGTGACATTCTCGAACTTGTCTCACCATCTCGCTATTTCTTTTGTCATCCCATATATATACGTATATTATATAGGAAAACAAACGAATTTCATTCTCATTTTAGTCTTTATAGTTTTTTTTTTCGGTTGTTCTTTTGTTTTCGCTTGTTTTTTGTTATTTTCTATTGCTATTCAATTGCTTTTGTTTTGTATAAACAACTATAACGAATCGAGAATTGAATATTTTATTTATTATTTCACGTTAGTTTTCTATTATTGTATATAAAAATATATAGTAAAAAAATTATACAGTGTTCGCCAAAAAGTTGATTATTAGGTTTTTGAAAATAATTATTACGGGACTGTTAATTTTCGTTTGGCTAACCAACCAGAGTCGGCCAATGGCTTAACGGCACCTGTAGACAATGGTGGGGGTACAGGTATATACACCAGATTACTGAGCAGAAACTTTCATTCAGACACCAAGCACTGAGAATGTCATCTACGATGTATAGCGAAACGTTTGCGACCAGCCCAGAAAATTCTATAAATTCAATTATATAGAATGTTCAATTTCCACTATCTTGGTATTTCGAATTATAAAACTTTTCTTAGATTTTCAAATTTAATATTTAATATCTTTACCGACCACCATATCACATATGATAAAGGAGGTATTGCAATTATACCAAACTTGACATATCGAGATTTTTTACAGATAAGCACAAATTAGGCTTTTAGCGTGATGTCTGTCTGTAGACATGTGTAGAGCAAATTCGATTAAACGGATTGTTATAAAATGTCGGTGATGAATATCTCAATTTGATCAATTTTGGTAAAGATCTACCAACCGGAAATGGTAATTTACTTATATCACTTTTATGTGTTTAAAGAATATTTTACAACAGACATTGTTTCGAAAAAATTTATTTAACAAAAATTGTTAAACAATTTATAACTAACAACTCTTATTTGAAACATTTTTCGATACGGTTAAATATTTTTTTTTAAATAATTTTTGATATACATATATATATATATATATATATATATATATATATATATATATATATATATATATATAAATATACACATATAATTCTGTCATTTGGTGGCATATTATGTCAAGACAGTTTTGTTTTTAGTTACCATGACCGCAGTAGTTGTTACATAAATTTTTCTATTCCATAAATTTATTTAATTACGATGACGGTCGGTTCTGTAGCAACCACAGTAGATTTTTTAATTTGATACTTACCTTTTTTTATAACTTGTCATATTTTCGTAATATATTTTCTAATTAATTATTTCTTTTCACAATATATGTAAGAACGTTGCCATGACTATGTTTAACCATTGTCATGGAAACGTACTTATAAACACGGATCATAAAACTGTCAACGTAATACGATATCTTTTTTAGGAAGCAAAATTCTACCTTGAATAAGAAAAATTTAAAATTAAAATTATTTTTTGACATATTTTTAAATTTACTGATCAAATAATGTATATTTGCGTTACATGTAAAATCAACTAAAATATTCTGCTAGCCCTGAAGAAGGCAATAGTAATTGCCGATTAGTTAATAAAAATATATAAAAGACTAAATTCCGTCAATTACTAATTATTTAATAAAAATTATATTTTAATAAATACCTTTTAGAAATATTACAGGTCTTCTGTATATATTTATAAAATGTATAATTTATGACAGCGAACATATTATCCAATGAATAAATTATCAAGTGTAATTGCAATAAATGATACATTTAATAAATAAATTTATTTGACGGAACACGACATTTTCTTATAGTTAATTTAAACGATAATTAACCATCAGTTAATTGGTGCTTTGACTGGAATACTTCCAGCTAAGTTAATAAATCAAATTATACAGATGCATGTTTCGTACTATATAACTATCAAAACTAATTAACTAAAATTAATTTTTAATATATAAAATAATTATCGATATGACAAAATTTTAATTAATTAAGTTTACTTTTTAACAAAATTTTATTTATGTTTATTAATTAACGATCGGAAAATTTAAATTAACGTTATTGTGTTTGATATTCAAATAAAAGCCAATTTAATTTACAATATGCTTTGTGTTAAATTTAGTATTATTATTTTTAAATAAATTTAATCAACTAATTTTCAATTTTAATGTGAAAATATACAATATAGTAAAAATCTTTCAGAACTCATTATATTAGAATAAAATGGCTATAGGATATAGTTCTGTATTAATTTTTATTAATAATCGACGTTTCGACGTACATCGTCATCAGGAAAAATTACACAGAAAATATTTATCTGTAAAAATTGCGATATGTCAAATTTGGTAGCTTATTGTATTATTACACAAAATATGTACTAAGAGTCATTATTTTGATGAATTATTACAGATATTAATATGCAAGCTGTAATATTACATAATTTAAGTAGTTATACCAACAATACCTAATTCTACATTAAGTAAGTGATGCAATTTGCAGAAAGTAAGCAATTTTACATACTTATTATTTACTTTATGTGATTATTATGAATTATGATAAAAATTATAGAATTTGGAGGTAGAAATACAGAAATGAAATTACAGATTTTTTTATAGTAAAATTATACTATTATTTTTCTATAATTTCGCTAATTTCTTTTACAGTGTAATTATAGAATATATAAAATATGGTATTAATAAAATACATAAAATATTTTAATCGCTAATGAAATATCTTGAAACACATTCTTCGTAACCAGTTTACTGAAAATATTCTCGAAAGCATGTTATTTTGCATATTATGAATTTTCATCTCTAATTTGAATGCAAAAGGAGGCAAATGATTCTGTTTGTGCGATGAAAACGAGCAAAATGCGAGTGTTAATAAGAAGTGTATGTGTGTGTGATGGTGATGGTACACTGGAAAAAAAATTCTATTATTTTACAATGAAAGTTATGGATAACAAAGATACCCTGAATTATTATGTAATTTTAGCATTAAACTTAATTTTATCATAGCATGTAATATTTAAGAAAAAATTATATAAAAATAATTTACTTTTTATGTAAAATATTTATATATTTTAATTTATTATTAAATAAAACAATATGTATTATTATATTATATACTAAGAAATTAAATTGTATGATTTTTCGGGTTGGTGCATTTAAATTTTTAATAATTGATATTTTATTAAATTAAATATTGTATAAATATTATGCAAAATCATATTACGCAGAACTACACAAATATAATTAACAATTGTAAAATATATATATATAATTATTTAAAACTAGATAAAATTATAATTAGCTTTTATTACATTATTTATTGCTAAATTTCAATAAAAATTTGGAAAATTATAGAAACATTATGTAATTTTGTGTAGCATGTAAAAATAAGTAATATTATCTATAACAACTACAAAATCTATGGCCCGTATTCTCACCTCGTTTATAAAAGTGATTTTTGCCAAAAGTGCTTTTGACATTTACTTAAAATTACTTATTAAGCACTTTATAGTAGTTTATATAAATTTTGTAATACCAAATCTAATAAAAATGATCAAAAATAGAAAAACTATTCACATTTGATTAAAAACAGAAGCAGAAACTTATTTTAAAATTAACGATAAAAGCACTTTTTCACGAAAAAGTAAGGTGAGAATACGGGCCTATGTTTTTTCATGAAATATTATATATTATAGTTCTCACTATAAAAATCTGTACTTTCGTCATAATTATTATAGATAATTATGTATACGCGTTACAAATTTTCCGAACTAAGCTAAGATCTACAAATTAATCTGTAATATCAGTAGTGAGACGAAGAAAATAATCGCTACGTATGTCTACCAAAATCGTACACTTAGTTTTTCAAAAGGACAGATTTTCGTGGCGAGAACTATACTAGTATTATCACATATGTCTGTATGTAAATTTGCTTTATTTTATTTTTTTTCTGTAAATTTCCATATTAATGTAGTAAAGTCATTTTACATATAATTTTATAGTAATTCTTACTATAAAAACTTATGTAAATTTACAAAACTTTTTACAGTGTATGATTAAAGGCGCGAATGCGATATTTTTCCGCCATGTCAGAAAACTTGTCAGCCTGCACTAAAACTGTCAGTTAATTTACTGTCGTACGAAAGTCGATCCCCTGATCTGCCACAGCCGTGCATGTAATTAACATAGCCCGGGCACACTACGTACTGCATTGCGTTTACTTGTTGCGTTTGTGTGTTACGTTCGCCGTGCCATGCTCTGTTACATTATTTGCAGCATAGCAGAACTTGGCGATTTGCTGTTGTTGAATAACTGACGGGGAGATTCGTAGAGATTTAGATTTAGAAAACTTAAAAGTAAAACATTATAAGTAACTTTGAATCAGAGCTGACAGCTGAGTAATGTACATTGCAATAAATTTTGTAAATCTAATTTTTCATAGAAAACGTACTATTAGATAAATTATCACACAAAACATTTTTAATTTTACTGTTAAAACCTATGTAAAATTACATAAATTTAAGATATATTTTTTACAGTGTATGCAGAAAAGTATTTCATATTGTTTTAATTTACAAAAATAATACTAATTTCAAAATAAAACAGCCTTAGGTTGCAGTTCTGTATTAATATTTATTAATACATAATTGTCGTTCGTCAGGAAAAAAATTACAAATTACTAGGTTAAAAAATAAGTAACTAGATTATAAAATTTATAAATTTTTAACTTAAAAAAGCCAAATTTTATTTAAATCAATTACTAGTCACACTAATTGATGTTATTTTTTTCTTTATAAATTTCTATTACTTCTCTTATCAATTTACTGTTAATAATTGATCGGTCTTGCAATTATTACAGTATCTTTTTCATGATGTAAAATTCAAAGATACTGTAATAGTTGCAGTATTGATAATGGAAGCAACAGAAATTTATATAAAAAAAAGATAATATCAATCAGTGTCACTAGTGACTGATTTAAATAACATTTGGCTTTCTTTAATGAAAAATTTATAAATTTTTTGATCTAGTTACTTATTTTGTTACCTAGTAATTTGTTTCTGTGTTCTGTTACTGTGTACTGTAGATGTGCATTGAGTATGTTGCAACGACAATTATTATTAATAAATATTAAAGCAGCACTACAACCTAAAGCGATTTTATTTTAATATAATGAGTTTTGAAAGATTTTTTATTAGATTAATACTAATTTCAATGGTGTCATGGTAATGTTATAATTAAAAATGAAATAGGAGGATTAGATACAAAAAGTAAGTTGTAAGAAATGGTCGCAGGGATTCCAAGGGGCGGTAGCCTTCCCGGGTAACAGCACAATAGACAAACGTACACAAAATAAAAACCTACGTTAAATCTTAAAATATACGATTTTTTTTACTGCTATTCTATTACCAATTGAGATAACGTTCTGGCAACATATATAAGCATATTTAGCTGTATATATAAACTCTAACAGTTGAGTCGCAAACGTCAATCTTGATCCGTCTAACTTAATACGCGTTTCATTAGACGATTTATGAAACTTCCAGCTTTTTTTTCTCATTGGCAAACATGATGCATGTATGGTCATATGCAATGTATATAATACTTATCATTTACGTTTTCTTATGTCATACTCTGTTATATTTATATCTCTTTCTCGAATTATTACCAGGTATTTTTATTTATAACGCAGCAGACATTTTTATTTTTTCATAAATTTTGTTCGTTAATCATTTCAACTTTAATTAAATTACATTTAAAAATAGTCATTTTATTTAAGTATAAATTGGTAATGAATCTTTCGTTAATCAAATATCTACTATCCAAAACAGAAAAAATTGGTACGTGGTCTACGAGACACAAAAGTTCGGGGACCTCTGGTGTAAATCAAAATAATTTATTGTATTTTCGATAACATAATTATTATAATTCCAATTTTACAAAAAAAAACATAAAATATATTTCTATCGAATTATGTAACGGATAACGTAGATTCATTACTATAAAAACGATTACCATATATATATATATATATATATATATATATATATATATATATATTTTAATTATAGTGAGAAAAACTTATGAAATATTAGCGACGAATCCAAATACGGTTTATTTGATTCTCTTAACTCTGTCTTTAACACATCTATAAATTAAATATATATTTGTCAAGAAATTAATGTTTTGCAATATCACGAATTATTTATTACACTATTGTGTCTATTGCAACATACAAATAATATTTGAAAATGTTATTACTACAAAAAAAAAACTTTATAAAAATTACATAAATAGGTATTACTTTATACCAGAATGGGGACATCTAGTAAATTTGCTTTTTATTTGTTAAGGTGATAGATAGTCCAGTTATGTGGATCGAAAAAATAGTTTTTTAGTTTTTTGAATAAAATCAATGCTATAAGTGTGTAGAATGTGTGGCAGAAACGGTTTTCCTGAATTCGAAATTACAAAGTTATAGCCAGAAACACAAGCTCGTGCACAGCCGTTAAATAGGGATTTAAAAATTTTAAAGCTCGTTTTCTCGAAACGTACTTTTTTCGGCAGAAAAAACTGATTATTTTTTTCCTGATGAAGACAAGCGTTGAGTTTCGTCAAAACGTCGATTACAAATAAATTTTAATACAGAACTTAAACCGAAAGCAGTTTTATTTTATATAATGAGTACTAAAAGATTTTTTACTATATTAATAATATTCTTTTTCATTTTCTCAAAATTTTAATAGTGTTCATCAATTACAATTTATCAATAACTTAAATAACATTTATTAAACTATCGTTATAATATTATTCTAATTAAATTACATTTTAAAAAAATATATATTTATTCTTTAAATATATTTACAAAAAATTACATATAAATGACATTCGTATTATTTTTCTTTGTTTACTGACTAATATTTTTATTAAATCAAAAATCTGAAAAGTTATAATTTTTTTAGTAATGCAAATACAATTTACGTTGAAGTGTACATGAAAAAGCAAAATACATTTTATTGTAAATTAACATGATTATTGTGGGCAACAAATCACTGTAACATATTTTTACAGTGTACTACTACATTTTTAACTCCCCAACAAAAAAATAATAAAACATGAAAACATGAAACCTGTATGTTTATTTAACCAAAATAAATTACAATACATGTAATAATATCCGCTCATGCATGAATCAATTTTTTTTCATTGTTTTTTTTTTTATATCATAATTTTTGTGGTTATTCTGATAACTGTACTTACAATATATCAACGGGTCAATTCAGCTACCACATTTTTTTTAAAACAGACCATTTTTCATTCGGAATTAACGTACAGCCCATGTATATTTACTCGCTAAGTTAATAATATCCAATAAAAAAATATTTTTCTCTTTAATGGAATTTTATTTAGGCAATATATACTATAATTCGATTATTGTCATTGATCTGGTGTCACAGAAAATAATAACCTGTTTTAAATTATTTTACAATATTTATGAGTTTTAAAAGTACATACATATACTCTAAAAAAAAATTATGTAGTTTTACCTACAAACCATGAGACACTTTGATGCCCAGTATTTCTATAACTGCTATAATTTTAACATAATTGTTTAAAAATACATACAATATCAGAACTATTACAAACATTATGTAATATGATATTACCAACAAAATGGAAAAGTATATATGTATGTAATATTACAAGTTTTTTTTTTTAGTAAAATCTCTTTTAATAAATTTAGAGAACTTCAGTAAATTTGCGATCATAAATAGCTAAAATTTCAAAAAGGATGTATTTTACAATTATTACAGATACTAATACGCAAGCTATAATTTTACACAATCAGGAAAAAAACTGATCAGAATGTTGGGATATAAATAAAAATTTTAATACAGAACTTGAACCTATAGCAGTTTTATTTTGATATTTTTTTAATTAATAAAATTCAATTATAATTAAAATTTTAAAACAGTAACAAACATAATTTGTATATATACAGATAAATTTTCAAATATTTTATACAAATAAAATTTTTAATGATCTTTAATACTGTTTTGATACTTTCGCAAATTTTATTTTCGATATAAAAATTTCAAGACATACTCAATTATCTAAAATTTAAGATGTTTTAAAGAGAGAAAAAAAAATTGTAATAAACAGAATCTTTCAAAGTGCGGAAGCATTTTAAAAAGCCATTGCTATTTATATATCATACGTATTATACATAGATACGTCAAAAAACATGTATACACACATGCACACACACAAACACACACACACACACACACACAGAAAAACAAAACGCACAAACATTTAGAGAAGTGACAGTGTGTCAAGGATATCTTCCGCCTATCACTTATCATTCCTGCAAAAGGATGTCTAATTTTTTTTTATCAACAACTCAGCTAAACGATTGACTAAACTTTTGCAAACACTATACAATTATTAAAATATAAAACTACTTTAGGTTAAAATTCTGAATCATAAGTTGATATTCGCCTCCGAAGTTTAAATATGAAATTTTATAACTGTACAGCCGAATTTGCTCTACACGTGTCCACAGACGGACATCACGCTAAAGACAATTGATTCGTATTACTATAAGCCTAATTCGTGCTAATCTGTAAAATCTCGATATGTCAAATTTGGTACGATTACAATACCTCTCTTATCATATGTGATATGACAGTCGGTAAAAAGAAATTGCACAAGTTTGTAACTGAAGCATTTTAATATAAATAGTAAATTGAAATTAGAAATTTGCATGCGGAATTAGTTTTTTTAGTTTAATATTTATTAGAAAATACAGACAGAAATCATAACGTAAGTTATGTATAAATTGTTAGTTTTAAAAGTTTTATTTCTGAAACACGGAATATTTTAGTGAGAATAACATAATTATATCTGTTATTTAAACACATACTTGCATTTGACGGTTTTCTAATGTGATATTTTCATTAATATTTTGAAAATTATATAGTTCTCTTAACACAAATGTAATACTTGAAGTGATTTTTGTCATATATTTTTATTTCGTTTTCTTATTATATATATATATATATATATATATATATATATATATATATATATATATATATATATATATATATACAGTCGATTCCGCTTAATTGGGACACCGCTTAATTGGGACAGCCGCTTATTTGGGCCAAATCTCAAAGAACAGAAACCAAACCAAGGAACCAACAGTAAATTTACATGTTTAATTGGGACAACATTCCGCTTAATTGGGACAGTAAATTTAAGATCACAGTATATATTATGTTACAAATATTCACAAGAAAAAATATTTACAAAAAATTTAATATGATACGCTTCATATCTTTTTGATTCACAAGATGGAAAATTATATTTAAAAAACTAGCAAATATGTATCAATTAATTACATTAGTATCGCGCGCTGTGAACTTTTTTCCCAACACTTTCATTCACGTATGAAGTACGGACCCACGCGCGCTCAAAGGTTAATGTTTACCCTCGCGTCGGCGTGGCGCGACACCGGTCATTGAAGCTGTGAGAGTCTACCCTGCTGTCTCAATCGTTACGTATTCAGTTATGATTCAGTTACCACTACACCTCGCGCGTGGAAGGTTCGTTATTTATTATTTTATTTTGGAATTTATTATTATTTTTTCTTAAAAGTTTATATTTTTTTGGTTATATGTAGTTTATAGTTTTTTCCAAGAATTTATAAAATAAAATTATTGAAAGAAAAATATGGATTGCTTAATTTTATGTAAAATTCGGTTAATTGGGACAGCCGCTTAATTGGGCCAAAATGCCCTAGTCCCGATGTGTCCCAATTAAGCGGAATCGACTGTATATATATATATATATATATATATATATATATATATATATATTTAATTGTAATGACTGAATTTTCACCTGTATATAAAAATAATAGTAATAGTAATAAAAACAATAGCCGACAACACTGTATATTAGTAAAATTACATCATTTATGTGGGCACTAGAAGAATGCTTTGTAAAAATTTGATTAAAAACGGATAAATAATGTAATCATAATTTTTTGAAAATTGAGTAATTTTTTCTCAAAAAAAAAAAAACTACAAAACCATTTTGGGCATTAAATAAATCTGTTTTAAAATCGGTTCAACCGTCTAGAAGGAGTTTGATCAAACTTTTGACTGACATACAGATACACCCTCATAAACTAAGTTCAGATTCGTCATTTAGAGGCTATATGAAGGATTTCTATATATTTTATTTGTCTAAGTTTGACGAAAGTTAGTAATGTTATTTTATAAATATTAGTTCCCGTAATTCCTAGGTGGAACATAGGGGCTATATGCTCGAGAAGCTGAACAATTTTTACTTGCATTGTCAATGGTGCGAGTCGTTAGTCCACAGCCAAGCAAGGGACCTACAACTTAGAGTGGGTTCCGAACCACTGAGACCTAGCTGATATCAGTTCAGTGGTACAAGGTTTGAATATCAGAAATAATATTTAATTTAATTTCAGGTGTGACCGCGGCACGAACCTCGGCTCGAACCAGGAACCTTTGAGGTCCGATTCCAACACGCTACCACTGGCCTACGGCTGCCTGTATGTATGTAATATATTTTATAAATATGATTGAGTTATATTTCTACAACATAATGCAATGTAACAGTTATAATTGTATAAGTTATTTTCATAATCTGGTCATGAACATGCAAAAATATATGCAAGAAATACATGCATACATACATACATACGCAAAGTTATATCAATAACTTCACCGCACATTATGTTTTGCATATGTATATTTAGTTTAGTACTTTAATCATATTCTCACATAGTGTGAACTGAAGTGTGACAATTGTGACAAGATTGTTTAAACGGTACTTTAATAAAATTAGCACGTGCTCTCTATCTCGACACACACACACAGGCACTTTAAAGTTACATGTCACTCAAAATCTATAATAAATTTTCACTTCGTTCGCAAAACTTTACGGAATTTCTTAAAATACATTTTATGTTTTCGTTCGATTTTTACTAAGTTTATATTACGGATTTCGAGATTGGCTTATTTATATTTTTATGAAAACTTCTGCGCGATTAAAAGATTTTGTAAAAACAAATAGTAGTAGTTTTTTTGAAGTACTAATTTTAAACATAGCAAAAAAAATTTTCAGAACTCATTATATTAAAATAAAACTGCTTATGATTAATTAAATTATGTATATATTTTATTTAAAAATCGACTTTTCGATATACAATGAGTTCTGAAAGATTTTTTTACTATATTGAAACTTTTAAATTTATTATATTGAGTTTTGTAAGGTTTTCATTAATCTCATTGAAATAAGTTTGCCATAAATGAGACAATTAAATAGTAACAATAGTTTGTTTTGTTAAATATTATAAAAACAAGTATTTTTTACTATATTTTGCAACATCCCTATCCAGATAAGCAACTTTAGTTTTATCCACATTCATAATTTCTCTCATATACACTCTTCCATTCTTACTAGTTGGAAATTTTCGCTCACGCAAGTCACTCAATCAATCATACCACTTCAACTACTCATCGGACGTCCACGCAAACGTATAGCTTCAAAATCATTCATATACATTTTTTTAACCAAACGCTCATTAGGTATTCGCTCAAGATGTCCGAATCATCTTAACTGATTAAAATCAACTTTTGCTACAATATTTTTTTCAATTTCACACTCATCAAACATTAATCTATTTTGTACCCGATTCCTCCTAGTGATACCACATACCCTACGTAAAAATCTCGTTTCCACAGCAGTCATTTTTTTTCTATGGTATTGCAACCAAATCCAACATTCACATACATCGAGTAAGTATGTGATTAGTTTCTCAGATTTATAATAATAATTTATTGATGTTTATTAGTTATTGTTTTATTATTGACATACGAAATTGTTGTAAAAGGTTGTTTCAGAACATATTTGTTCACAGTAAAATATTAATTAAATAGGGTAAATTACGAAGGGATAAAGAAACCACTTTACAATATTGTGTACACATTGGTTAGAATCTATTAAAGTCATGAAAATAGAGTTTTTTTTTTGAAAATTATACAGCAGAATTATGTAGACTTAAAATTGAAATTGAAATATTTTATTTCAAACGAATGGTATTTTTTATTAGTACATACATACATACACAATTACGCCATGTACCCAAAAGGGTGTGACACAAGCTCTTTTCACTATTCCGAAATTAGTTTTCTCCAAAGATTCCTATCCAGACAAGCAACTTAAGCTTACGTACTCTACTCATCGGACGTCTACGCAAACGTATACCATTAAAATCATTCATATAAATTTTTTTAACCAAACGTTCATTAGACATTCGCTCAAGATGACCGAATTATTTCAACTGAGTGACACCAAGTTTTGCACAACATTTCTTTCAGTTTCTCACTCATCATACATATACGCAACCGTAAAAATCTCATTTTCACAGCGGGTATTTTTCTTTTATGAGTATGCAGTATAAATGAAAAATTTATAAATAAATTTTTTATATGTGTATCACGTAATATTGTTTTCGTGAAATACAATACTACGTAAATTAAACTTCTACTTTAGATTTCAGCTTACAAATTATTTTCAAGAAAATTATGAATGAAAAGTTTGAAATTTTAATATAATTATTATATACTTAAATTACCTATAATTACGAAATATGCAAAAAAATATTTTCTTTTCAGGTATCTCATTATGATAATTTTACTTTATATAACTGTACTGTGTTTAAAGTAATTATATTAAAATTAAATTACAGTAAATTATCATCAAAAAAATATATATCATTTGTATATGTTTTTTCCAAATGATGATATACGTTTAGTATATTGAAATGTCGAATTTTAATATATAATTAAATAGAACTTCAACCTAAAACTTTTTTTATTTAATATAATGAATTTTGAAAAAATTTTATAATATTTATTTTTCTGATAAAGGCTCATGTATAGTGAACCGGAACGTCATATTTTAATAAAATTATACAAAAACTTAAAATAAAACAGTTTTAGGTTTTAGTTCTGTATTAATTCTTATTAATAATCGACGTTTCGACGTACTCCTTGTATATAATTATCAAGAAAAATGGTATGATATGCCATTTGTAAAACTTACACCAAAAGCATTATTTAATTTAATAAATTAAGTTATGATTTTTTTTTTCTTTATTAAATTATTATTATTATTCCAGAACAATATTATTCCAAATAAATAATAAAATTATGTCAAAAACGTATACATTTTCAAATTATATTTCTCTTCGCTAACCAAGTTCTTATAATATTTTTAATATTGAAACAAACTTTTATAAAACTTTTTACATAATATCAAAAATATTAAATATATTTATTTATTTACACCAAACAGGCAACAGCCCAATTAAATGGCGCAAACGATACAAACACAGATTTATAAAATATAATACATAAATTATCTAAAAAAAAAATTAAGTGTGTACAATTTGTAAATGATTAATAAAAATAGGAACAGAACATGAAAAAATATCTATAGTTAATTCTAACTTATTAAATGAGTGACAAATATATATTATTGTATATATTTACCTTATAACATTGAAAAATCACTAATATTTATCTCGGATTTATATCAAAAACATATATTTCTTTACACCATGCTAAATCGTACCGTAATATTTAATTAATTTGAATTTTAAACACGATTTGTTCGAAAATGTGTTTACGAATGGGAATCGTGGGGTTTTCCGCGCGTGAGAGCCAATCCGAAACGCAACGTGATGCACACCAAATTGCAAAAGGGATGCTCACGAAACAAGAGACGATCGCGTACTGAGACAGCAACACGGTACACGCGACAAACTCTACACGGCCACGGGTACCGCGTTCTGTTGCGTTTCGTAGTTGTATTCTACGTTCCGCTAACGTTGTTATGTTTAATGTGTAATCAAGCTTTTCTTCATTCCTCCAGTTTGAAACAACACGACATATGCGTATTCATATCAGTGTAAAACCATTTTAATGTGAAATTGTGAATTGAGAAATTTTACATTGGAATGGTTTTTCATTGGTAATGAAGATTTTCATCGCACTTCCCATCTGAAACAACATTTGCGTATTCATACCAATGAAAAACACTAACCATAATATATATATATATATATATATATATATATATATATATATGTATATGAAATAATATAATTTAAGTAAGTATTAAAATAAAATTGTTTTTGGGTTTTAGTTCTGTATCTATATTTATTCATAATCGACGTTTTGACAAGCTCAACGTACTACGTTTTCATTTACTGCAAAATGTCATTTGTATCATTTCTTGTGTGTTGAGTTTGAATTGAGTTTTAAAATATTATAGCCGCAGTATAGGTATATATATTTACAACTGAACACTTAAATTTCGCGTCTAGTTTTTTCCTTTTTCCAAGAGATTTCGGTACTAAGAGTGCGTCCCACAATAATACCTAAGAATACAGAGGAAATTATTGAATGATGATCACGTGATTGAAAATTTTGTACAAACTGTATGTAAGTATACATGTACAGTATTTTGTACGGATGCATACATATAAACACTGCACGCGGCGGTTGAGTTTTAATCTTTTACCGAAATTTTGCATAACGAAATTGCACGCCGGTTATGTCCAAAGAGATTAAGGGATTAAAATTTCAATCTAAAACCAGGCAAAAATCGGGAACCACCGCGTGTCAATAATTTGTATATATTTATTATTATGTAAGTTACAGCTAACAATAATACTATGTTCTTCATATATTGCTATAGGATCATATACCTAATCTAACCTAATCTATTGTCTATTTTTATAATAAATATTTGGTTACATTAATTTGTAATCTTGCTTATTATTGATAGGACAATATAATATTAATTTCAAGTTCACATTTAAATACAAAATATACTATATAGAATAAACGAAAATATATTCCAAGATCCTGATAATCCGATAATCCGCAACCTGTGCGTGCAGTTTCATTATTCAAGCTTGGTGTTTTCGACCTTGGTGTGTAGTTTTATATAGTATGTAACTCATAATCTCTTACATGAAGATACATGTATATGTTGTCCACCCACGCATACAAGCATTTTTATCAAAAATCGTTTCTACCCAAAAAAAAAAGGAAAATGCATTAGCTCTTTATGTTCACCTCTTGAAGATGATGGATGGAATTATAATTTTGCTAAAGAAAATTGAATTATTAGATTTTTAACTGAATATTAATTTAATTTCAAGTTTCAACGTTGAAAAATCTGTTTTTTTTTTTGCGCAGTCATAGAAAACTTTATTTATTAAATTTAAATTTGATAAATGAAAAAGTAATTAACTGACAAGTTCAAAATTAAAATATAAAATAAATTATTTCAAATAATACTAGTTTGAAGTTGGAATTAAAAATCTGCTGTGGCCACAGAACCGACCATCATCATATTAAATAAATTTATGGAACAACTACTAACTAAAAACAAAACTGTTTTAACATAAATATGCCACTTATTTGCTTAATTATATCTATCATACAAATATGAAAAATTACAGTAATAGACCTTGAACAAATAAATGTTTGTATTCTCATTGTGAAATAAAATAATATTTAGATGACAAATCCAATAAAATAAATAAAATTTAATTATATTTTTATTTAGTGTAACATAATTGGGTTTTTAAATGGAATAAATTGTATTGTAACTGAAAAAAATGTAACAGTGAAAAATCTTTTAGAACTTGTTATATTAAAATAAAATGGCTTTAGGTTAAAGTTCTGTATTAATATTTATTTATAATCGACGTTTCGACGAACTCAACGTCCGCTTTACATACATATATTTTAAATTTAATAAAATTGAATTTTGAACGCTTGTAACTTTAAAAAACTGTCATAAATCATTAAATATTTTAAAAATAGGAGCATGAAGTATCTTATTAAGTTAACTTTGAAATATTTTTAACTTATATTTCAGAAAATAAAAATATTTTTTAAAAATATAAAGTTTAAGATTTATAAATATGAAACTTACCTATTTAAGATTTCAGAATAAGTATGTGTTAAGATATTACAAAAAAAAAGATTGGGATATTTTAAAAGATTAATTTTTTAAATGATTGTACCGGCAATTTAGTAATTAATTACTATTCATAATAGTTATTTTAAGTTACTTACGACGGTTTGATGAAACTCGATTGCTAGATCAATCAATATTAGTAGCAGATTGATAAGAGAAGCAATAGAAATTTATAAAGAAAAAGATAACATCAATCACTGTGAAGACATTGGTTAAATAAAATTTGGCTTTCGTTTATTTATTGTAATTTATTTATTTACCTAGATTATTTATCCTGATGAAGACGGACATTGGGTTTCGTCGTAACGTCGATTTTAAATAAATATTAATACAGAACTTAAACCTAAAGCCGTTTTATTTTAATATAATGAGTCCTGAAAGATTTTTTACTATATTAACATTTAATTGTTTTAAAAAATTTACTATTGTCATAAAAATATATTTTACGCACAATAAATAGTGAAATAAAGTACAGTTTTTTTAACCAGTTGTAAGAAAAACTATTTATTTAATTAGATTTTATTAATGTCGTTGACCTATCGTAATATATTTCACTCTATTATTTCAAAGAATATATTTTGCTGAGGTAAACTTACAGATTCACAGAAACTAGATTGTTTTTTCCAGTAAAAAAAGTTTTGTTTTATTTTTGCCAAAATTTTGAAACTTTTGCTAAAGTTAATTCGATTTTACGGGTGACACATATACATATATTTTGATAAATCTGACATTGCGGGAAATGTATTTGGAAATATTTTTTTGCCTATTTTGCATATTACACGCATGAACGAACTACTGACTTTTATTTATACAGAAATAATTAAATAAGAAAACTTGTTAAATATGTAATTTAAAATTTCAATTGTATTAAAATAGAAATTTTAAAATTACAGTAACTTTTCCTATAACTTTATAAAAAAATTTTATAATTTTGGATGCTTTATGTACCTTTGCTAGGAATGTATATACAATGAGGCTATTATGTTACTAGTACAATAATGTATTAGTAACATAATGGCCTTTTTGTACATAGGCATTATGGTAATGTAATATTAATATTATTATAAGATTGAAGAAAAATATTATTATTATAATTACAGTTATAAATACTGTTTACAGATATAACTGAGAAATTAATATACTAATTTTATAATATACAAAAATTGTATAATTGAATTTTTCTCTATTTACGCTTTAAAGATAAATTATTGATGTAATGTTTAATTGCATATTATACAATTTAAGTATAGGTATCGTTTTATTTTTAGGTTTTTAAAATAATTTTGAGGCATCAATATTGCTGTAATAGAAAAATAATATTTTATTATAAGCAGATAGGTAGATATTTGTGATATAAATAGCTTTTTAATACTATGAAATTATGGCTTAAAATAGAAATGTATGCTTTACAATCTTGAGGCAATATACTATAGATGTAACATATCAGATTTATATTTTATATATATGGTACTTCAGTGGCGTACGCAATCAATAAAATACTAACTTTTTCAAGTTAATTTATTTAAAAAAAAAATTGTGAATAATTATAGTTGATTGAAAATAAGATTGCTGTAGGTTAAAGTTCTGTATTAATATTTATTTGTAATTGACGTTTTGACGAAATGCGGTAGAGACACATAAGAGATTTAACAGGTAAACAGTCGAAATGCGATAATAACATCTATAAACTTATTTTCCTATAGTTTATATCTAGGATTTTTTAAATGTATGTTTAAAATATATAAAAATAATTTTATTCTTAAGGGGGACACAATTTATGCGTTTTGTAACATTGCAAATATTTCGAGTTTTTTTTTTATATGTTATTACGGTTTATTTGAACTAGGTTTTTCACGCGTGGATTTGTCAGCCCCTGTCAATAATAAATCCTAGCTACTTGTCCCGTCTACCGAGAAGTTCTGAAACTTAAAACAAAAATTTTCTGAGCATATCCTAAAACTAAAATTAAAACTTTCGAAAAATTATAAAAAAATTGTGGCTGTTTGAAAAAATGTTCCTTTTTTCGGTATAAATAATCAACTTTTACAGCCTATAATTTTTTTTAAAAAAGAGATATCCTGTATCGTTTTAGAGAATTTAATTCTCTATAACTATGTCTTAAAGCGAAATAAATCGGATGGACAGTTCCGAGATCTCGCCAGGACATGGTTTTGAGAAAAGCACGTTCAAAATTTGTTATTATATTATAATAAAACTGTTAAGTTAAAGTTCTGTATTAATATTTGTTTAAAATCGACGTTTCGACGAAACTCTACGTTCGTCTTCATCAGAATAAATGATTATTACAGTAGATAACAGAGAATAGAAACAAGTTATTAGGCAATAAATAAGTGACTAGATCATAAAATATTATAGATTCTTAATTAATGGAAGCCAAATTATATTTCAGTCAATGCTTTTATTATTTTTGCTCATCCAAATTTATGATACTTCTTATACAAGCTTTTTTAATCCTAGCACATTAGTTTACGCATTCAATGATCGCTAGCCATCTACTCATCGAATGTTCACGCACACATACACCTTCAATATCACTCACGTATAACCTTTTACTAAACCGTTAAATAAAAATAAATAAATAATTGATTTTTAATATTTGATAAAGTTTTGCTGAGGTAAATGTTATGTGAAAGAATTTTGAATAATATGTTTTTTTTTTAGATTTAAATATCTGTTTTCAATATATTCGTATTGTGTTTATCTAAATAAACTTTCTGTCATTTAAAACTAATTAGCAAAATTTTGGAATGTTTTAATTAGTAAACTTGCAAATTTTCCAGATTTCTGTGTAGGCTCACTTCTCTGTTCTTCTCACATACACACACATATATACACAATTGAAACCTCATTCTATCTGAAGTTCTCTATCTTTAGATAACTTTTGTAATTTACACCCACTGTTAATGAAATAATACAAAGCCAGATATAATTATCTGTTCTTTAAAAATTATCATAAACACACACATTTTCGTATCACTTCTTAAATTACTTATACCTAAGTACCTAAGTACATCGTGGTTATAAATTTCTTGTATTTGCAAATTTATATTAATTCCAGTCGATTTTGGCGTGATTTTGAATAAATCTTTTAAGTTCTTTCCTTATTTTATGTATAGTAGAACTTCAACGAGATTGTTCCGTTTTTCTCAACAATATTGTTTTTTAATATTTCAATTTAATTCGAGATATCTCGAATAATTTTCATAATCGAATAATCGATTATTTTTCACTCGAATTGTCCCATCACTACACTGTACAAAATCTGTGTAAATTTATATTAATTATTATAGTAATTTAATTTTCATTTTTATAAATTAGTGTAAATCTAAAATTATAATAAGTTTAGATAACACTGGTTGGTAATATTATCTTTATTGTTCCGGAATGCTTACAAAGCCACCAGGTTTCATTAAACTTTTCCGTTGGGGCTCATAACAACTGAGAGAATCTTTTCGCTTCGATAGAATCAAGCCACGAAAAAAAAAACACGGTCTCTCAACTTTTCAACACAACGTCTTGTTTACAAGTTAGCTACTTATATACGTTTTTGTTGTTTAAAATATGCCAAAAAAATTAATATGATACCAATAGAATTCAATAAAATAGTTTACTATAGAAATTAGTTGATGTATTATTCAAAAATAATGACGTAGTTGTGTTTTGACTGAATTTGAAGAGCAACTGAGAAGGATGATTGATAGAATTAATGTTGTTGGTAAAGATATGAATCTTGTGTTAAATGTTGGTGAGTGCAAAGTGAATTTGTGTATTTGGGTAGTTTAATCTAAAGATGGTCGTTTTGATCGAGAAATTGATAGTCGTGTTAATGCTGGTTGTAAGGTTTTGAGTACTTTGTGTACTTTTGCTAGGAATGTAAATTTTTCCAAAGAAGCCTGTTTTGAGTGCCTACTTTGATATATAGGCATGTAGGGCATGTTGAGTTTGGCTGCAAAAGCAAAAAAGAAGATATAGATTGGTATAAGTTATATGATAAATATATTTCACTTATCAAATAACTTTACATAGGTAATTATATCTCACCTTACACGTCGCTTGATTAAGTATTATTTTGTCTATAGTAAAATGATTGTAGCCATTATAAGAAATTAATATGCATTTTGTAATCATTCATCGAATAAAATTGATTTTTAAAAACGACACTTCTTTAATAACTAATATAACTTATATGATGAGAGATTGAAAAAAATATTGTAGCAAAAATGGTGTTAGTCAGTTAAGATGGTTCGAACATCTTGAGCAAATATCTAATGAATGTTTTGTTAAAAAAATTTATATAAATGAATTTGAAATTATACGTTTGCAAGTGGACTCCAATGAGTAGGTGAAATATTATGATGGGAGTGTTTTTCGTGAGCGGAAGTTTCCAATTAGTAGAAATAGAAGAGCATATATGAGAGGTATTATGAATATAGATAAAGCTAAAGTTGCTTGTCAGTAAATAACTGTACTTACTATCTTTTGTATTAATTTTTCGTTCATTATAAATAAAATTTTAATATAGAATTTGAATCTATATTCTATATTTTATATAATTAGTTCTGAAAGATTTTTTACTATGCCTAAGTATCTATTTCTAGTATTTATTTTTAGCTACACAGATCATGTAAATTGATATATTTATTTTATATAAATATAGAACAAAAGTAGCTTTTCATAATCTTATCAATATATAGAATTGACGTCAAAATAAAACTTTTGTAAACAAAGCAATATTTTTATAACAGAAAAAAAATTAATATAGAAATTGGTTTTTGAAAATGAGATAATACTTGCTATAACAAAATAATATATTATTAACTTTGAAATAAAAACTAATAATATTTAAATATAACTGCTTTAGATTAAAGTTCTGTATTAATATTTATTTAAAAAATCGACGTTTGAAATTTGATGTATTTTATAAAGTTAGTTAGATGTTAGTTCTCAAGCAATAAATACCTAATTATTAATATTATTATAAAACATATAATTTCAAATATAATATTAATAAAATAAATAAATATAATTAATTATAAAATAAATATTTTGTATTAAAAATTGTTTTATTTCTAATAAAAATCTTGTAATTGTTATATTTTAAAAAAATTAATATTTTTTAAAAACTACTTATAAATAACGAAATTTATCTTATATATAAAGACAAATTTAAGTGAAATGTAATAATTAATATGATATATTATTATTATTATTATTATTATTATTATTTAATATTTTTTTAGTCAATGCTTAAACTTAAATTTTGATAAATGCAAAACACTTGTGCAATGCTGGCTGCCTGATAAAATTATAGTTTGTTACAAACGTATTCTGTCGCAGATACTAGCATTTTTTCTTATTAATTTATAATTTGAGATCAAAGATCACCCCCAATGATTTTTGACCACTGTATACGCTGAGTATTTGTGTAACCTTAGATCACTGATTAGGACTGTAGCTTTATTTTGTGCTACAGATAATGAAAGTCAACAGCTTTCGAAATACGTATATAGCTTATTTTAATTATTGTTTATGGTTTAAGGGAAGTTATTTTATTTTATTCAGATAAACTTGCTTTAAACTAAACAATATTAATGATATTGACATGCTAATTATATTTACTTACATACGATATGCGTAAATTGCTTCACAACATTTAAAAGGAGCACGATCTTAGTACTCAACCGAATGTCAATAAATTATTTAAGCATAATCAGCCTTTAGCACATGTTGCCAAATTTCTTAACTTGCTATTAACTATATACTTATAACTCGAAAACTTTCTAGTCTAAATAATTTTCATACTAAAATTAATCAAAGTTATAATAAAACTACCTGTATTTGTCACAATTAATATAAAAATTAAATAGTAATTTTTTTATAATTTTATAACTGTATTAATATTTATTTATAATCGACGTTTCCACGAGTTCAACGTACATCTTCATCAGGAAAACTGATACAATTTACAGTAAATAACAGAACATAGAAACAAGTTACTTGGCAACAAATAAGTAACTAGATCATAATTTTTTTATAAAGAAATGGATAACATCAATCACTGTCAAGGCACTGAGTTAATAAAATTTGGTTTCCATTAATTAAAACAAATTTATAAATTTTATGATCTAATTACTTATTTGTTACCTAGTAACTTATTTCTATGTTCTGTTATTTACTGTAATGTCATTTGTATTTTTTATCCTGATGAAAAGGGACGTTGAGTTTCGTTGAAACCTCGATTTTAAATAAATATTAATACAGAACTTTAACCTAAAGCAGTGTTATTTTAATATAATGAGTTCTGAAAGATTGTGTACCAAAGTAATGTTTTGTGGAATTCTCGCATGATGCAGTCAGGAGTAACAGGATCCCGTCAGGAAGCAATTAAAACAGCTGCAGGTTAGCTTTGTTTATTTATATTTATTTTCTATATAATTTTAATAACTTTATTACATTTTTCATTGTTTAAATTTTTTATAAAGTTAGAAATAAAAATTTATTTTAAAGCCAAAAAATAAAAGCACTTTTTCATAAACAAAAGAGGTGGAAATACGGGCTATAGTTTTTAGAATACAGATAGCGTAAGCGTGTCTGTATCCTAGATGTAAATAAAATTCAATAAAATGTTTGTGTATCAGTTCATTTTATTGATGAAAAATCTGCTAATAATTTAATAACTACAAATTATTAACAGCTTTAAAATAAAACTGCTTTAGGTTAAAGTTCTGTATTAATATTTATTTAAAATCGATGTTTCGACGAAACTCAACATCCGTCTTTATCAGAATAAATGATACAAAATTTTGTATCGTTTATCCTGATGAAGACGGACTTTGAGTTTTGTCGAAACGTCGTTTTTAAATAAGTATTAATACAGAACTTTAACCTAAAGCAGTTTCATTTTAATATAATAATTTCGGAAAGATTTTTTACTATATTATTAGCAGTTTTGATTAGAACAAAACATTATTCGTTTTTCACAAATATAGTCAATAAAATACGAATTAAAATTTATGTAATAAACTTATACATTACACGTATATTTTTACTATGAGCAGTTATGCCTGGAAACCTAAATCTTGCATCAATTTTTTCGAGTTCATCGTACGATACAGTTACGCCCTCTTGAAATCCTACCTTTTCGGCTATTCTTTGCGATATAGCTGACGTGAAAACTGTCGATGTAGATTTTATTCCAATTGCCTTACATAATGGCGTTCTAAAAAAACAATTTTATGTTAAAATGATATGTAAATATGCGGTTTATATAACCAGTTAGTTACAGAATCAAAATTTGTTTTTTTTTCTTATAAGAGATTATAGAACATGCGTTAGAATATCTTCATGATGTAAAATTTGTAGATACTATTTTTGATAAGAGAAACAATTGAGATTTATAAAGAAAAGCTTCCATTAATTAAAAAATCTATAAATTGTATGAATTAGTTACTTATTTGTTACCTAGTAACTTGTTTCTATGCTTTGTTATTTACTGTAATGTCATTTATATCATTTGTGCTGATGAAGACGGACATTTAGTTTCGTCGAAACCTCGATTTCCAATAAATATTAATACAGAACTTGAACCTAAAGCAGTTTTATTTTATAGAATGAGTTCTAAAAGATTTTTTACTGTGTTATATTTCAACTTTAAAATATTGCTGTAAACTTGAAGTTCAAAAAACAGTGAAATATAATTTCTTTTTAATTGGAAACCCTTTATGTTTTACAAAAACTAGCACTTTCTAGCAACTTTAGTATTATTTCTAAATTGTAATTTGTCATCTAAAAAAAAAAAAGAAAATCCTAAAGGTATCAATTTTTAAATTGATATTATGAAAACTTTCAAAATTATTGAAAATTTTTAAAATTCTAACTTCGAACATAGTCGCTAAACCAGCAACATTTGTATAAGCTATGTTGGGCTCAATCGTTATATTTCTCTAGTATCTTCAATTTTCCCATTCGCAATAAATCAACCTGTATAAATAACAAAATATACCTGGCTTTTAGTAATTCTTCGCCAATTCCTTGACCACGAAATTCCGGTAAAACAAATAAACCAACAGCTCCTAAATATTTATCATCATTTACCATTTCATATGGATCTTTTATTTTAGATAAATGTAGTATTGTTCCCACCATTTTTATTGTTTTAACTCCAGTTAACTAAAATCGAAAAAAAATCTACATTACGATAAAAAAATTAAATTAAATAGTGTAGATTATTTTATATTCTTAATTACACATGGCGTATTATATTAGGTTATAGTATTTGTTTTTTGCTTAAATCGCCATTAATTTATTTTGATAAACTAATTAAATCATTAGTTAATTTTTAAATGAAGAAAAATGCATTAACCTTGCCGGGGTTTAAATCCGGAATATGTGTAATAGTCGACTATTAATATTTAATAATAATTAGTAAATAGACCGAATTTAGTCTTTTATATATTTTTATTAACTACTAAGCCAACGTTTCGGCTCTACAATAGATACAAATATATATATATATATATATATATATATATATATATATATATATATATATACATATAATATATTCATATATACATATTATAATAAATATAAAATTGTACAAAAAACACTTACTGCAGAATATTTTAGTTGATTTTACATGTAACGCAAATATACATTATTTGATCAGTAATTTTAAAAATACAAATTATCATTGTTATATAAAAAGCACGTCAAAAAATCATTTTAATAATAATCTACTTATGTGACATTTATTATTAAAATGATTTTTTGACTAGTTTTTTATATAACAATGATAATTTGTATTTTTAAATTTACTGATCAAATAATGTATTATTGCGGTACAAGTAAAATCAACTAAAATAATTATTATTTTATGTATATTTGAATGTATTTATATGTATTTATATGTATACATATTTGTATTCATGCTCTGAAAAAGGCAATAGTGATTGCCGAAACATTTATCACTAATTATTTATTAGCATATATAACATTTAATATTCTAAAAATATTGTTTTATACTAAAATAATTGAATAACACCAAACAATATCGAATAAATTGTTTGTTTCTGTTCTTCATATTTTGGCATTTTAATATTTCAACTTGTCGACTGCCACGCCATAGTCTTTATTTGGAGATATCAGTATTTTTCAGTAACTTACTTCAGGCATCTCTGCACCTTTGCAATGCACATTCACCATATTTAGTCCAGCAATAATTGGTTCTCCATTTTCTTCAGGATTTTCCATGAAACACATTAAGCCCATTTTATCTTTCACAATTGAACGCCATACATATCTATATTCTTCCACTGATATTGAATCTTCTAGTGCTCCTACACAAAATGAAATGTTGCTTATTTAGTTTACTCTTTATTGTATAAAAAATAATAATAAAATATTAAAATGAATTGCAAAGAAAATTTACAAACTGAGTTTTTACTGCATTTATTAATAGATATCAGGAATACTGAAGGAAGAAGGAGCAATCTTGTTGATAAGTTTAGCAATATTTCCATATAACACTAGTTTTTTCAATATTAATTATATTATGTGAAAAAATAAAAAGTTAATTTCAAAATAAGTTTCTATATTGTAAATGAGAAGGATGATTGATAGAATTAATATTGTAGGTAAGTATATGAATTTCGTGTTGAATGTTGAAAAATGCAAGGTATTATTTTTGAGAATTGTGATTTGACTAAATGTAATATATCTGTTGATGGTGCATGTTTAGAGCATGTAGATGAATTTGTATATTTGGGCAGTTTATTGTCGCTTTGATCGTGAGATTGAAAGGAGAGTTAATGCTGATTTTAAGATTTTGAGTACTTTTGCTAGAAACGTAAATGTTACGATGGATTTTATTCATTTGATCAAATTTTTTAGGTTCATTTTTAAGATAAAATTTACAAACACAATAATAAATGTACATAATTGAGATAGTTTTTTAAAATATTTTTATATCTAATTTCTACTTTTATATACCATGCAGAACTAGTTTAATTTATTGAATTGGAATTTACTACTTTTACTGCAAGGGAAAGTGATATAGTGTTCGGTACGATATCAAAAATTATAAAATATTATATAGAAATTTTTCATATAATCTCTAGATGACAAATTCGAACTTATTGTTAGTTTATGCGCGGCCGTCAGTCAAAATTTTTGTAATTGCAATTCTTCCTAAACGGTTTAACCGATTTTACTAAAATTTTTAGAATAGGTATGTTTAGTACACAAGATGGTCATGTGATTTTTTTTCTTTCCGAGAAATAAATTACTAAAGTTTTAAAAAATTTATTATGGCTACATTATTTATCCGATTTTAATAAAATTTTCACAAAAGATTCTTCTGGAACACACATAAATTATATAATTTTACTAATGTGCAGTGTTGCCAACGTTTCAGAAACAAAGTTACTATTATTTCTTAGTATTTATGTGATAATATTAAAATGATCTATATATGGATTTACCTGCATGCTTTTTAATTTTATTGTCTAAAATAATTAGTATAATTTTACATGTTAAAGTTCTAAGATAGAATGTTTGACAATTATTATTAATTTCGAAAACACACAAAAATATATAAAATAAAAAAATATATAAAATAAAAATATTAGAATAAGTGTTTAGTTTAGATATTACCAATTGACGTTCAAGCTTATACATATTTATCTTTGACTATTAAACAAGTAAAATGATAATTATTAATTAACTTATCTCAAGATAATCAATTTATTACAAAGATCCTTCAAAACTATTTAATATATTAGGAGTATTTAACAATATGTACTCTAATTTTATATATATATATATATATATATATATATATATATGTATTTATAAATACCACTTATAGATAATGTTGACAAAAAGTATGTTATTTTGTTAATCAATTTATAACTTTTTTTTTTCTTTATTTTGAATTTATTTTATCTTTCTCCTTCATAAAAAATTAAGATAAATTTTAGTAAATAACTTATATTACATGCAAATAAAAATACAAAAAGTTATTAATTATTATTTATTATTTATAAATATAATTTACGTGCGTTTATGTTCAATTAAAAAATATAAAAATGAACTTAAGATAATATTTTTTTAAAGTATTAAACACTCATTGCCAAGCGTAAATTAATTATAATCAATTATATTATAATCAATAGTATAAAAAAGGAATTGTCAATTGTAATAATTTTCAGCATAGTAAAAAATCTTTCAGAAATCATTATATTAAAATAAAACTACTTTCGGTTAAAGTTCTGTATTAAAATTTATTTATAATCGACGTTTCGAGGAACTCAATATAAGTTTTCATCAGGATAAATAACTTTTTTTTTTTTGACTACAACAAAATTCTACTTGCGGATTTTAGCAAAGAAACAATTCTAAAAATATTCGATTTTAAAACAAAACGGCTTTAGGTTGCAGTTTTGTATTAATATTTATTAATAATCGATATTTCGACGTACGTTTTCGTTATAGGAAAAAATATACAAATGATATTTACAAAAAATAAACAGAACATAGAAACAAGGTACAAAAAGTTTTTTACATGTTAAGTTCTAGGTTTGAGGATTGCGCTTGCAGTTTTATAATAATGGGGTCGTTGCACATTTTTTTTTTTTTAATTTCTTTAATCAAAAATATACAATAAAATTACTACATAAATATGGTACAAAGCAAAATTATTTATAATAAATCTGAAAATAAATTTTAAAGGAATGTCAAATTTGAATTTGCTTGTCGTGATGTATTAGTGTTATCAGCAAGTATTCAGCGCCTCTTGCGGTAAAAACAAAACAGTATTGCCTATATCTGTTATATCAAAATCAAAACCACGTGTTTCATTTGAAAATTTATGTTCGTTTTTACAACGCGTAATTATAATATATACAATAATAATTATTGATATAAAATCATTTTTCATAACCATAATTTAAATTCCAAAATGTAAACATAACATACGGCAACGCTACTCGATAAACTGACAGATGATAGTACATATACATTGCTTAGAAAACATTATGAAACATTATAAAACATTATAAAACATTAAAACATTATAAAAATACTGTAATATATTGTTTTTATATAATCTTGCCTTAAAATAGTAAATTTTTCTGAATGCAACGAGCCCATTTATCAAAAACAAAATCAAACAAATAACTCATATGCTGCGTTCACTTGTTTTAAAAATTATCTCCCATTGTACACACAAATTTACTTACTGCAATATTTAGCAAGCGGCTCATCTTGTAGATATTTTTCGAATAAAACATTTACAACCGTATCATGTACGTTTTCCGGAATGTCTTGTATCCAAAATTTCGGTATTTTTCCGTTTATTTCGCGTTTTCCCTCGAAATGACTCCATTTTGATGGATATGGCACTGTATCTGGTCGTTGCCATGTAAACATTTTTAACGTACGGTTATCTTAATCACTATTTTAAGATATTTATAAATATCACTCTACTAAGAAAGTTTTTTTTTTGTTCTCAAATTACAGTGTAACAGAAATGTCACAAAATATTTGTACTTATGTCTTCTTAACTTTGTTCTATTTTTGATAAGATAAGAAAAATTGTAATCTTACAATGATCATGTAAATTCTAATTAATATTTTAGTTATTGCTGATAAAAATTTGTACAATTAGTAATTATTATTAAAAAAAATTTAAATTGTTTGAGCACTGGAGACGAAATGTAGCCAAAATATGGACCTTTTTAATAAACAAAATTTTATTTAAATCGGCTGAGTAGTTTTTCTTCAATCCAAGCCTAAAGTTCGACTATCTTTTTGGCTACTCGGATGATCCCCCCCCTTAAAACAATATATTTCCCTGAAACATTTTTCTGCGTACGCTACTGATTACAAATAACAATAATTAGAAATTAAAGCTTGTAAATATTTAAAAACCGTTATCGGAAGATTAAAGTATCAAATTTCACATTGATATCTTTATTTACATAATATTAATTTTATTTTAATCAGTACACAGATATAATAAAGATTTTAAAGTTATTCGAAAATAAAAATCCAGTTAAAAATCTTGCAATTAAATATATGTATGTACTATCAATAATATTAATTTTAAAAGTACACGTGGATAAATTACTTAATAATTGCAGATTGCATAGAAATGTGTTTAACCTCGTTGTCATGGAAACGAGATTAAACAATGCATTTATCAAATTGTCAATTCAAATAAAATATCGGCTTATATTTTCACCTCAATTTTACTTAAAATTAAACAATTTTAATTAGTTTATTTGAATTTTATAATATTAGACATAAAAATATATATCAAAAAATAGAAGTAAATATAAAAATGTACTTTAAAGCAAAAAATAAAAGCACTATTTCAGAAGTGATTTTTGAAAAATTTATAATTTAAGTTTCGGATTATGTAAGATTTTGTACAAATAAAAACAAAATTTCTTATATTTATATATGTAGTTTATTTATTTAAAACAATAAATTTAGATTTGATCTTACAAATGTTATAAAATTGATCATTTTAAAATTTTGCTTTGGCATTTTTACATAGTATAAATTACTAATACACTGTAAGAATCTCAGAAAATTTGCATTAATAATTATAGTAGATTTACTATATATTTTATTGTAATTTTATATTATTATTTTTCGTAAATTTGCAATATTTTATAAAAATTACAATAAAAAAATATAATAAAATTGTCATAATTATCAACGTAAATTTACAAGATTTTTTACAGTGTAGTTCTTAATAACAATTTTAAACATTACTGTATTATCAATTTCAGTTATTATGAGTAAAATACATATAACTCAACAATAAAATTAATATAGTTTTCTAATAAAATAAATACAGTATTAACAATTTCACTATACATTATTACATAAAAATTTAATTTATATTACATAACTCTTAACAGTAAAATAGCATTTTGTAATTTTTACTGTGATAACTGACGTGTTAATTATCCATTTTCCTGTGAAAATGCATATATCGAATATTTATTTATTTATTTATTTATTTACGGCATTTTTTTACAGTGTAGTTTTATATATATATATAATTATTAATCAATTAATTTGTACATGTATCGTATAATTTTAGTATGTTCATTAATTCCTGGATATCTGAATTGCGGATTCCTTTTTTCTAGTTCATCGTAAGATATTGAAACAATATCCTTAAATCCTGTTTTTTCAGCTAATCGTTGCGATGCTCCTGCTGTAAAAACTGTAAGGGTTGCTTTCAGTCCAACTGCTTTACACAAGGGAAATCTGAAAATTTATTTACATACTTTAATTGAAGCTTTTTATATTTAAAATAAATTTTAGAAAAACCATAATTTTATGTAAATTAAAAATGAATATTAAATTATTTTAAAGTATAAACTTTTAAAGATAGTTTACATAGTTTAAAATTACACTATTTACGTTGTTTTGTATTAAAAACAGGCCCGGACTGGCGATTCCGGAAAATAATAAATTTTGTTGATCATTTTTATTGAATAATAAAATACACGGTACAAAATGGTTGAATTAATCGAATTGAGCGATATATTTTCGCCTTTACATAATTTTGATTCATCAAAAAGTGTTTCATAATTCAACTCAATTCAAGATTGCAGTTCGGACCTGGTTAAAAATAATTATTTAAAAAAAAAAAAATTTACATGATTTTGCAATTAATCTTAACGATAACAAATTCAAATAAATTTATAATAAAAATTTGAAAAAACTATACAATTTTGTAGCTGATAAAACTAATTATATAATTATTAAATTTCTAGGAAATCAAACAAATATATTATCGACTTTTATCATTAAAACACACATGCATATAACATATAATTAGTAGCTAATGATAAATAATTTTTTGGTGTGATATTGTAGACGACAGATGACTAGAAAAAAAGAGCATCTATGAAAGATATCATAACAAAAGTTGCTTGTCTAAACCAGTATTATAAACGTTGGTTAAATTTACCTTAGAAGTAAATATATTTTCTGTATTATAAACAAGGAATAAATTTAACCCAGTGACATTAAAAAATTATAATTATTAATAATGATGAGCTTGTAGTGTTTCATTGAAATAATATTTGCTTTTAAGATGATTTAGTAGGACAATGAAATTTACTTGTGATAAATTTAACCTGCGTTTATCTATAAATAGTTCTTGTCCAATTTTTTATATTATTTTAAACAAAAAACAGCACAATTCTATTAATTATACGTACATACACAAATTCCAAAATTAGTTTTCTACAAACATTATATATTTATTCTTTAAATCGGATTATTTTTCTTTTAATTTTAAATTATGAATGATATTTACTTTATTGCTACACGTGTAAATTTAGTTAGATATTTCGCAAAACAAATAGAAGATAAAATATTTTATCACTGAATTATTTAATAATGAGTACTGTAGAAGTTAGTACGGTATATTTTATTTATCTTGATTAATTATAAATTAATGTAAGTTACCTGGCTTTGAGCAGTTCTTCACCAATTCCTTGACCTCTAAACTCTGGTAGAACGGACAATCCTAAAGCGCTCATATATTCATTTATGCCCAATTGTTCAAATGGATCTTTTATGTGACACAAATATACTATTGTGCCGATAATTTTCAGCCATTTTTTGCCTTTGTACTACAACGAAAATATTATGCATTATAATAGGAATTATTTTCCAAAACTAAACATCTCATCATTTTAATTGAATTTATAGAATTTTCTGGTTTGGTATTCCATAGTCGATTTAGCCTCGTCGCAGACTTATATATATATATATATATATATATATATATATATATATATATATATATATATATTATATCAGATTGCGGAGCAGAAATTGTCATTCAGTCACCAAGCACTGAGGATGCCATCTACGATGTTTGACGAAACGTCTGCGACGAGGATAGGTTGACTACGGAATACCAGCCTAGAAAATTTTATAAATTCAATGGCTACCGGTCGTGAAAGCCTAAAGAGTACTATCTCATTTTAATTTCAAAGTTTAACTCAACACGAATACATCATTTATTATTGCATGATAAGCCAAAATAATTTTGTTTTTAATATCACTTTATATTTAAAATAAAAAAAAATTAAATAAAATATTTTAATTATAATCAAAATTTAAAGAAAGAATATTACTGATTTTAGGATTGTTAAAAGTTTGTTTCAACCTGAAAACTAGTTCAGGATTTAGTTGGAACAAACCTTTTATACTTGTAACTTTAAAAACGGCTACTATATACATAAGTTTTATAATATTTAATTTTATTTGTTAATTTCAAGTAAAGTAATATTACATATAATATTAGTTAAAGTACGCTAGGATCCAATAAGATTTATTCTATTTATATAAATCATAGAGTAATATCTTGACACATTTTCTTAAATATATTGTTTTCTCAAATAATTTATTAGATTTAAATTAAAAGCCTTTAAGTTAAAGTTCTGTAATATTTTAATTAAAATTTAACGTACCAATTCAATACACATGTATCATCATCAGGAAAATAAATACAAATGACAAATAAGCAAACATAACATAAACAAACATGTAACTAGGTAATAAAAATAAGTAAATAAGTAATAAAAAATTATTATAAATGATTATTATAATGATTGATTTCTATTGCTTCTTTAATTAATGTGCTATTAATATTATTAGATCATGCAATACATGCACAATCACGCCATGTACCCAAAAGGATGTGACACAAACTCTTTCTGCTATCCCGAAATTAGTTATGAGTTAGAGACTTGAAACTTTAAATATAATTCAGAACTGGATGACAATGCAATATTAATTAATTAATTAATTAATAATATTATAAATATTAATTTTTATCTTTTGCCATATTCATGAATTTCTTACATTCGTGTATTTAGCCAATATGTTTTACAAAATTCAAAATAATACAGAACACACACAAGATTATAAAGTAGAAAATAATTATTGAAAACAAAAATTAATATACCACTTTTTAAAACGGACTAAAAAGTATAAAATAATTTCTCCTAGCCCCATACAGATGTCCTGACCCCTACAGATTGTCCTGAAAATTTGTGATTGTGAATTTTGAATAGCTATGACAATACTTGTAAGATTTAAAACGAAAAACTTATGGGGCGCAACAACAGTTACTCCCTACACTCCTTATTATTATCTATTGCATGAACCACACATTTTTCTGTATTTTATACTTTTTAGTCCGTGTTAAAAACGTGTATATTAAAAATTATTTTGTTTTATTTAAATTAAAATAAAGATTTATGATTTTTATGATTTATTTTCGGACTTACCTCTGGAATTTTTTCATCTTTCTCACTCAAATAAGTCATATTTAATCCAGCAACAATCGGTTTTCCATCTTTATCAGGATTCTCCATAAAACAGATAATACCTAATTTATCATTCAATGCCTCTTTCCATGTTGCTCTAATTGCTTGCATAGATAGAGCATCGCCAGCTAAACCTATATTTGAACAATTATTCAATCAACAAAAAAACCACATAACATCAACAAATTTTCAACAATCATACCTGAATATTTGCTAACGGGTTCGTCGTAAATGAAATTAGCGCTCATTGTATCAGCAGCCAAATCATATAGATCTGGTGTGATATCTTGTATCCAGAATTTCGGAATTTTTCCATTGATTTCGCGTTTACCTTCAAAACGACTCCACACCGATGGATATGGAACTGAATCAGGTCTTTTCCATTTACCCGGCATTTTTAGACTGTTTCTAACTATAGTTTGACCACTATAATAGAACGAAAATAGTTTTAAAAATATCACAACTTCTCTTCTTTCTGACAACTAAATTGTGTAGTATTTGTCAACGAGCAAACTAGGAAAAAATAATGTTTGTAAAGTAAATTACTATGTATCTGTTAACGTAAAAATACTATTATAAAAAATGATTAAGCGATTTACGATAATTTAAAAATATATTTTAATAATATTTACTAATTAAACATTGTTTGCAAATTTTTTTGTTAATAAGTTTACATAATAAATATTGGATGATATTTAAATATATCTAAATAAATTGTAAAAACATTATTCATATATTATGTGTAGAAAATAACAAAATACATAAAAATTTATATTTAGTACAAGTAAAATGTCACATAATAATAATGATCTAACCTAACAATAAACTTTTTTATTAAAATAAAAAATTATACATGTGTCACTCGTAAAAATGTTATAAAAATAAGAAATTATTGCAAAATTATAACGTGTGTGTGCATTCATTAACTACACTGTAAAACATGTAATATAAATTTATGTAATTTTTACATAACTATTAACAGTAAAGTAGCAACATTTTTGTAATTTTTATTATGATAATTGACGAAATATTACATTTTTTCTGAAAAAAATACATTCATATAGTGTAAATCATGTATGTAATTTTCATCTTGATGCATTTTGTCATTTTAAAATAACAAAATTACTCTGCTAAATATCGACAGAATCTTTTTAAAAGCATTTTTTATCTATATTTCAAACAGTGATATTATTTCGCACGACAAGATTCGTATAATCCACTATAAGAAAATAAAATGCACGACAAATAATTACATACATATATATATATATATATATATATATATATATATATATATATATATATATATATATATATATATATATATATATATATATATACATTTCCATCCCGTTGGTAATATCATATATTACATAATGTTTGTAATAATAATTGTTAAACAATTATGTAAAAATAATAGCAGTTGAGTAATAATAATTATACCTAGAAATACCGGGCATCATAGTGTCTAATGGTTGTAGGTAAAATTAAATATATTTGTTTAGAGTGTGTATATTTATGTACATACAAATTAAAAATCACATAAACATCAAATATTTATGAAAATAAATATGCATTATTGTTAAATAACTAATTTTATTTCGGGGAAGGAAATTATATTAATTTCCTTGTCATTTTGTTTAATAATTTATTGTAAAAAAGTTTACGTTTGAAAATAAGATTTATCCTTAGAAAATTATAACTATAAATATTTACAAAAATAAATATTTTATAACGATTAACTAATTTTTGAAATTAATGATACTTTCATTACTTATAAAAGGCACACATTAGTTTAATTTTGATTTCAATAACAACTTTACGTCATTAAAAATAAAACATATAACATATTAATTTTTATTTTATTGTCATTATTATCTAAAACTACGGTACGCTTCTTGAATTTTGTATGTTAATAATAATTATAATCTAAAGATCATAATATTATAAATTTGTAAAATTGGACAAAACCATATCAAATAAATGACATTATTTTAATCTAATTTTATGTAGATGTGTACATTTATAAAACTAAAAAACAAAAAAAGAAAATTATATATTTTTTTTGTAGATCTACATAAAATTAAACGAAATCCAAACAAAAATAATGCTATTAGATTAGAAAATGATCTACTGTGGCGAAATTTAAATAAAAATTATACTTAAATTAAAATAAAGCTAAATACGTATTTCGGAAGCTAAGCTTCCATCTTCAGTAGCAAAATAAAATTTACAAAAAATATTATCTGTGATAAACACTTGTCAAAGATCACTGATCAGTGATCTTTGACAAGTGCATAAGTGTGTTTATGTACTTCGGATCACAGGTAAGATTTTTTGTAAATTTTATTTTGCTACTGAAGATGAAAGCTTAGCTTCCGAAATACGTATTTAGCTTTATTTAAATTTAAGTGTGATTTTGGGATTTTTTATAATATAATTTTTATATAAATAATGCTGAAAAAGTTGGCTAACGTTATAATAAGCAAAAAAAATTTAAATAATTGGCGGCTAATTAATAAAATAAAATTACTTACATAAACAAATGGAATTATGTCAAAGCTGAGAACTTAACTCGAATGAGATAAATAAAAGATCTTTTATATGCTGATATGATCGTGCCTAATAAACTTGGGGGGTTTGCTATCTATTGTAGATAAATTTGTACATCTCCTATCATTGGCGGACGTGTACAAAATTTGCTCTGTCATTTAAACAGAACAACTAGTTATCATATAGGTACTGATGTATGGTACTATTACGCAATCTAAATATAATATTATGACCTCGGAATAATATCTTCGAAATTGACGTTATAATAAATTTATATTAAATTATAATAGATTAGATACGATATTTTATAGTACACGAATCGTAAATAATGTTGTCATCACTTTGATAAATAACAATATTGAAATTTTTGACAAGAAAAATTACTTAAATCTATGTTTGCAATCATATTATACAAATATGTAATTTATAGTTAACAAGTTAACACAAATACTTTGCATACTCTGTTTACTTATATATCAAAATATTTTGTAGTATGTTTGAAATAAATTTAATTTTGTTAGAATCATGTACATGTAGAAAATAATTAATAATTTATAAATAAATGGTAAATGTAGAGCATTGTCACATTACATATATGTTTTTTTATGTTTTAATAATTACAATACAATAGACAAAAAAAAACTTTTAATATTTTTTCCAAAATGACAATTTTTTTTGAAATAAAAGTACAAATTTGATTCATTAACAGAGATGGTTAAATTATTAGAAGCAAAATAAATATATAATATAAAAAACTGGCATTAATAAATTTTATATTTATACAGTATGTCTGTAAAAGTTGGCAGCAAATGGGTATTTTTTTTATTATTGATTTTACGACAAAAAGTCATTCTTTATAAAAAGTTCTGCTTGTTGAATAAATAAGTTTACCATCAGAAAATCTAAGATTAAATGTTACAGAATGTCCCTAAATTAAGAGAAGTACCATTTATTAATTTTCAATAATTTTTCCTGCTAAACCAGAATGAGTTAGAAAAAAAGTTACTTAGCTATTATGTAGCTAATTTTTTTCTCCCTTGACATTACTCTCAAAAATTAAAAAAAAAAAAGTTTTTAATTTTTTTCTTCTAAACGATACATCCTGGAACAATGGTCTTCTAGCATAATTTTTGTTGATTTTCTTAATTGATTGAAATTTTGTATTTAAACTAAAAAAAATGCAATAAATGGTACTTCTCTTTTCATGTTATCTTAATTTAGGGACATTCTGTACATTTAATCTTAGATTTTCTGATGGTAAACTTATTTATTCATCAAGCAAAACATTTTATAAAGAATAACTTTTTGTCGTAAAATTAATAATAAAAAAGTTTCCCATTTGTTGCCAACTTTTACAGACATACTGTATGAAAATTTATTACTTTTTTTTTTTATAAATAAATCAAAATATTTTGAAACTAATGATGGTAAACATTTTGAGAATCGCAGGTTAATGCACTTGCATTTGCTTTCGGATCGATGTCAAAATATCCAACATGGCGCTTATATACGCATTTGTCAAAGTGACAGTTTGAGTCATTTGATGTAATTTTTAATCATATTTATTTATATTTTATCGTGAAACAGTAGTGTTACTATTGTATAATTTTAATTAAATAGTTTTATTAGTATTTATTATAGTAGTAAAAAGTAAGTCACTTTTATACGTCATTACGAAATGAAATGTTTTTACACATTGACCATTTTTTTTTGTTTGTTTTTCAGTGGAAATTAGTAATAACATGGATAATCAAAATACTGATGGAACCAAGTCTCAGATTTATAATTCCGGTAAAGAGCATTCGCTTCCAAAACATTTACCATTGGATCAGTCGAACGAATGTCAAATGACATCGAGTATTTTATCGGTTACTTCTAGTCTAACATCTCCTGTTGATTCTGGCGTTCAGTTACTTGATAGCGAGAGTGATATTACATCTGTGATGTCCATGAGTGGAACTGCATGTGATTTGGATTCGAATGATGTACCAATTATTAAATGTATCCCAGTTAAAGAACCAACCATGATAATTGAAAATTGTAAGGAATTATTATCGTCGCCAGCAGCAAATATAATGACAAAAAGCGATATTGCAAATCAAAACACAACAATTCAATGCGATTATGGAGTTTACTCAACTTCAGCACCAAATTTGGAACTCAATTTTCCTGTTAATACTTCTAAAGTAGAAGAAAAATCTAAAATAGACATGGAATTACAAACAAATGTGGATATTAAACCAGATATTGATGATCCAGAGATACAGAAAATTTCAGAAGCTACAAATCAAATGCATGTTAGTGTATCGGAAGAAGTAAATGAAACACCACCTGTGGAAGAACAAATTGTTTTTCGTCGACAACGCAAGAAAAAATCATCAAAATCGGATACGCCAAAGAAGCGAGTATCGTTTCACGAAGATATATTAAACAGCACCAAAATTGATGATATTCATATTGATCATGGGTTTATCACGCATCAACCCGATATTTCGATGAGTTTCTTCAATTTTAACTCAATTCGAAAACGTGATGTAGTGAAAGGCCGTTACAGTTGGGCAGCCGAAGGTGACACACCATATTATCAAAGTAACGTTCCTGAAAGAGAAGTGAAGTCCGAAATCTATATGAATTCAAGATACTCGTCAACATCTTCGAGTTCAACGGGCAGTGTAGACTCAAGTTCAAGTAATAGTCTATGTGATAATGAGTCTTCGACACAAACATCCGACGGACAAACAAATACTCCGGTACAGAAAATGCCACGTTCGAGCTGCTTGAAAAAGCGCAATCCATCAAAACACATCGATACACAGATTGTTCAAGAAGATACCGGATCGAAGCTCAGACAGAGAAAATCCGAAAGCAATTTATTAGATTCGAATATTTTCGGCAGTTTGAAGAATATTTTAAGTTTTTCGTCGTCGGTGCCTCTAGCAGAACGTGGCGTACCCGAAGGACAAGAGGATGTCGGAACTTATTCATGTAGTACATCAAAACGTAGATCGTTCGCTTCGTCTACTGACAGTTTTATGTCGAAAAGTTTAGATCACGTACCGGATCCTCCGAAGAAGGTCGGTAATTTAAACATTGAATTGAAAAATAATTTAAAATTAACACCGAGTGAAGGATTCTATCCAAATTATCCTAATACAAATTTACCGTCAAATATTGTGTTATGCGACAGTAATGTTTACGAGCATAAAGGTATTAGCTATTCATACGAATACGATAAATTTCAAAAGTCTTTAGAAAGTCAAAAAACGCAAAAACCGAAAAGTTCTACGGTCTATCAAATGCTGCTACAAGATTTGAATTTTTTTAAGAAAAAGGAAAAAGAAAAATCGGAAAATGATTTAAAAGCTCTAGTAGAATCACAAGCATCAACACCACTAAATGAAACAAAGAATTCTAAAAAATCTACTAGATCTTCAATCACTGATTGGTCATCAGATACGGAAACATTATCCGATTTTTCCGAAAACGTATCGTCGAAACATTTAAGTTCACCGAAACACAAAGTGAACCGCGTCAATCATTATTCGGTGCAAAGTTTCAATGCGAAATCCGAAAGTGAAAGTTCGAAAATTTTCGGTCTAAAACCAGCTTCGTCCAAAACATCGTTAATCAATCGTTTTTTACGCAATGTGACCATGAAGAAGCTTTTAGATGCGAAATTGCACAAGAAGCTGAAGACTAACAGAAATAAATACATGGGATTGTACATGAAAGGCGCTAAACCTGATAATGAAGTATGCCAAGATTTGGATAGAGAACTAGAGGAAGAAATTCAAAATGGACAAAAAGTCAAAACTGCAATTGAGGAACATCTTGGTTCATCTGTTATCTTGAGACTAAGAAAAGAGGTCTATCGTAATCCACAAGAAAAGTTAGTTGAGGTAAGTTTACATTACTATATATTAAAAATTTAATCATATTAATTGTTGTCAAAATAAAAAAAAAATCTAGTAAAGTTTATTGTGATACCGGTTTCTTTGTTTTATCTAATTCTAATCAATCGTTACTTCAATTTAATTTTCAATATTTATTTTTGTTCAACAGTTCTTCAAAGTGCATAGTGCGTATTCAGCAAACGGCGAAGCCAAACCTTTAGTAATTTTCCTAACCAATACAACAATGTATATAACCGGATTTAAACTGAATCAAACATTTGTCAATCAATTCGTGTTACCATACACCGAACTGAACACAATTATGATTGGTCCAAACGCACATACGATTCACTTCTCTAATTCCGATCATAAAATGCAATTTCTTCTATCGACTGGCAGCTCGGATATAACAAACCGTTTAATCGGACAACTCGAAATGACAATTCGTCAGAATTTCAAAGATATGGAACTACCAGCTGTTCGACATTTAACTATGAGAGAAATGGCGCAATTAAAATCAGCTGTTCAGAAACAAACAACGGTTGATAAAGTATTATATTGTTTAATATTTTATTTTCTTTGTTTATTTATTCGTTTATTTTCTAGGATGAAGAATATTTCCATTACAGTTTGGTTAATGTGCAGGATGCTAGTTTTGAGCCATCTTCAACACCATTAGGACCGGTGAAAAAAGGTCCTCTTATGTTTAAAACATCGAATGAGATTCGCTGGGAAACTGGTTATTTTATCTTAAAGTTAGTACAAATTTTTATCGCATCATAATATAGGATTGGTGCATAATGATCAGACGTTTTTTAAACAATATTTATTATAAAAAAAAAAGAAAAGATTTAACTATTATGAAATAAATTTGTGACCTAATAAATATCAGATTTTTTAATGAATTAAATTATTTAATTTTCAGAGGAGGAGTATTGTACATATTATCGTCGCCTTCAAATCGTTTACCACTTAGGGCTCTGCCCCTAAATGGTGGTGCTTGTCTAGGAGCTCATCGTACACCCTATTGCCAACGACCTCATACATTTGAACTGCTTCTACAGTCACTGGTTCTGCAATTGGCAGCTCCTGATGAATACGTTGCCAGCGAATGGCTTCAGGTGCTTATTCAAGCTGCTAGCGGGGTAAATATTATTATTTATTGCTCTATAATTTATGTTTTTTAACTAGGAGGAGTAATTTAAAATATATACTTCAGTTTGGTTGACATACAATCGTTTTTACATCCAACATACCAACATTATTTTTATTTTGTTACTACTTCAATACGTTATTGTCTGGTTTCGTATTGTTACGTTTTCTTTTAGTTTCATGTACTTTAAATTCTTTTTGTGATATTTTGTAAGTAAATAAACCAAATGTCGAGATGACTTTGCAAAATTAAACTTGCTGTAAAAAGTTTCTAGTTACTTTTCTGGTGTTTTCTTATAATGTAAAACTTACTCCTCCCAGTTAAAAAAATTAGACTGTAGTATTTCTTTCGTAAAATAATAAATAAATTTTTCGGTTATAGTTATATAACAGTTATGAAACGAATCACACGCAAGCTTGTACCTTATTATTGACCAATCAGCATATTTTAACGATGAGAGAGAAATTTCCGTGCTCGAAATTATCGGAAGATTTTACAGCTCAAGCATTAAGTTGTGCAGCTATTTCGGATTTGACTGCTTTTCGAATTCCCTTAGCTGAACAAAGCTGGTGTATTCTTGTACGGAAAACAAAATACCTGTGTTTATTTCTACAAAACGTGTTTTGGATTTAATATTGGCTAGTTCTAAATCACTTCTACGATTTGTGGAAATAAATCTTGAATAAATGAAATTAATAATAATGAAGTTTGTTTATTTGTTTGCAGGAATTTGCATGTAGAGAGGTACATGAAACTAGTGGCGATTTAGTGATATATTTTGCGACAAATTCGGAATTAGAACGTTTTATTTCTACCCTTGAGATGTTGTGGACTTATAATAATATTACGGTAAGTGATTTTCTATTCTGGACAAAGTTGCTAATTTTTTATATTATTTTAATAAAAATTTGCTTTCATACATATTAAACGTTTGTTATTTATTTAATGTTTTAATAATCTATAAGTTAAATTTGATATTACACATAATTGGATTAAAAATTACAAACAATTATAATATGTAATCTACCACAAGAAAAATATCGCAAAGTGCATAAAATTTATTAAAATGTTGCTGTTTAAATTCGCAAGTTTGAAAAAGTGTGTTTTACGAAAACGCGCGTTAAAGTTTTATATTTTTAATAACAAATTTTCAATAGTATAGAAAAATATCTAGCGTTGATTGTAAATAAAGAAAAATTGCCCAACGATTGAGTTAGTTCATCAAAATAAATTAATGGCGATTTAAGCAAAAAGCAGTTTTATTTTTGTTATTTTATTTATTATTCTTTGAGTTTGTTGTCTAAGTCATTACGTAAATTCGAAGAGATTAATTTTTTATAATGCAGGGCGACTCATTCCCTTTGACAACAATCGGCAATGAAGAATCAATCAATAAAAAATGCGAAGATACATATAGAGTATTAACTAATGCCTGGTCATCGGTAAATTTAGTATTACATTAAATATTTAAGTAAGCGATACATATTTATTTTTTTACATTTCATTTTTTTTTGTTAAACAGTTTTAATCGTATTAGTTAAATTTCAAAAATATTTTGACGATACCTTTTTTTATTTAATCATCATTCAAGTATTTTAATTTTTTAATTTGTAAAGAAAGTTTTAGCAAAACTATCTGAATAAGAAAATTTTCTCAAACACTTATTTAATATGTGCCATTAATAACGATAGTAGATCAATATTTTAAAATTAAATTTATTTAGATAATAATATATAAATAGTTATTTTTATAAAATTAAAAAATACCTTTTAATTTTAAAGAATTTTTCGAAAAAATATTAATCCGTCCATTGAGGGCACTCTTTAGTTTAAAATTAATAGATTCTTTTTACAATATTTATAATATTTAATCGAATGTTTATTTTCTTTGCTGTATTACGAAAAGAAAATCATAAATATAGTAAAAAATCTTTCAGCATTATATTAGTAGGTTGTAGTCTTGTATTTATATTTATTAATAATCGACGTTTCGTTGTACTCAACATACATCTTCATCAGGAAACAGGACATTGAATAGAAATTTATAAAGAAAAAGATAACATCTATTGATTAAATAAAATTTGGCTTCCTTTAAATAAAAATTTCTAAATTTTATGATGGTGTACTATTTACTGTAAATGTCATTTGTATAATTTTTCCTGATGAAGTATATTAATAAATATTACTCCTAATACAGAACTACAACTTAAAGATAGAATACGCAGCAGTTTGATTTTCTACTATTTTTACGAAAATTTAACTATCACCGTTCTCTTTTCTAAAGAATTATGCACCATGTCACATGGGCTGTAGAAATGTTAAATATTTAAATTATGAATTATTTGAAAGTGTAATAGAAAATTTTACCTATTCAGAATCGAAAATATGTGATAGAAAAAAATCTAGTTGGTATTTTGAATGTACATTGATTAATCCAGACGAAATGATAATAATAATAAGTAGAAAAACATAAAAGATTAATTAACACTGTAGGTAATCGCGCACTAAAATTTAATATGATGCAATTGTATTCAACTATATATATATTCAGCTTCTATTCCTAACCGAAACAGTTCTGTCTTTTTATCTTCTGTTATTTTACAAAAAAATGCAACTTAAATTGTGATGCGTATGAGATTTAGCATATTTATATATATATATTTGGACAACTTCGACAGAAGATCTAAAGATTTGAACTTAAGAAAAATAGCTTACTGTCGTATTTAGATTTGAATAATAAAGAAGGAAAAAAATGCTCATTTTATTTTAAAATTGCTATAACGTTAATCTTTTACTCAAATATTAGAAATTATAATAATGAAATAATACTCAAAATATAGTCATGGATAATACAAAAATATAATCTATAATATTAAAAATAATTCGTCTGTATACAATTTGGTATACTCAAAATTTTGATGTTTTCACTTTTAATATTTACTCAAATAGGAAACCAAATATTATATATTTCTCAGTTAGGTTATAATTTAAATTTCATTATTTAAATTTATGATATTTGTGATGCATTCACATGGTGTTTGTTCAAACATAGATTGAGTGATACAAATGTCTCTTAAAATTGGACGCGCACACGTTACAGTTAGACAAAACACTATTAGGCACATTTAGATACGAAAGTAATACATATTTTCTAACAGTCATAGCATTATATGTTACTTCGTGACTAAATGTGACTAACCGATGTGCGTTTGGCTAATCTAATAGTTAAAACTAGGAGCAGAGATGTTGGAACGAACGAACCATTGAGAAATATTTGGTGCTGTGCTTGTATAAATCGGATATTAAGTTTTAAGTTAGCAAATTGTTGATTTTAATATGTAATATTTTAAATTTTTCTTCGATGTAAATTAATTTTGTAATTTATTTTCTATTTATTTCTTTCGTGTAAGTTATGTGCAATAATATATTGTAAAATTGTGTATTTTTGATCTGTTATATACTTTGCAAACAATAAAAATATAGGTTTGTCATTAACAAAATATTTTAATTACAATGATTTAGATAAACAGAACAACGGTAAAATAACAATTTATAAATAAGAAACATTTTATTCATAAAATTTACATATACAATAAACTATAAATTCATTAAATGACAATTATTATTTTGGAATAAAATGTCCCCTTGCTTTTGGGCTATTTTTACATTTTTCAATATCAACATTAGGATATTGTTGTTTGAGTGCTTCCATATCCATATTCGGAAAACGTTTGAGTAATCCAATAACATGATTTTTATCACGACTGAAAATTAATTAATTACATGAAACAGAAATATAAATAAATTAGGTAAAACTTTACTTTACAGTTACGTAATCGATTTTCTTCAAACTTTACAGTTAATTTTGCACATATCATGAACGGCTGCCATATTTACATAACTACTAGCAGGTACTGTTATTTTTTAAGTTTTTACTTTAAAAACAACTAAAAATTCTTCGTTGCTTTAATTTAACTAAACATTAATAAATTAATCTCTTACTTTACCTATCCTGCAATTTATATCAAGTACAACCAATTCATCTTACGTACAACCTTTGTCGAAAACTAGTTTCGCGATTTATATTCATAAAATATAAATAATTAAAGTTTGAAGAAAATCAATTACATAATCATAAAGTTTTGCCATAAATTAGCATACTTCCTGCTTTTCCTCTTTTCATTATATATTTTCTCACGATAATACAATAAAAATTTATTAACGGCATTGCCACGAGGATCAAAATTGTGTCTCTTCTTCCAGCTACTATTTAATTCCTTAGGAATAAGATGTTCGGTATGTCTAAAAATAATAAATTTATTAGTGTCAACTAAAATAAAAGTTATAGAAAAACTATACCTATAGTAAAATTTCAATCCTAGTTGATTCGTAACTACTTCACCGTATCTTTCTCCCGTTTCACCCGTTTCTAAAAGATGATAAGCCTTATTTCTTTCCCGAACAACAGTTTCTAAATTAGCCATCGATTCTTTAACTTTGTCCAATCGTTCTGGGCTTGGAAATAATTTTGCCCTTTCCTGACACTCGTATTCCATTGTCAAAAGCATATTTTTTTCTTTTAATAATACGTACCTTTAAATAAATATTAAATAAGATAAATAATTTAAAAGTTAGTGATCAAATTACTTACCATAATTTATGTAAATCACTATTTGATTTTATTCTTAATTCGTCTAACTTCCATGCCCTACCAGATCGGATTTCATTTTCACCCCAATTCTTTTTATCATCGAAAAAGTCCATTAATCCATTTAATTGACGATTTGTATGAATATTTCTGTTAATTGTCACCATAAAAACAGCCCTGTAAAGCAAACCAAACCGTAATATTTGTAAATTTAAATAGAACACACGGCCAAAAGTTTGGTTATATTTTTTAATAGTTTTGTAAATAAAAAAAATACCTATTTCTGGTATTAGCGGCATTTTTAATTATTGGTACTGAACCAATATTAATCGAATTAATTCCTTTACATAATGTATTTATTGTTCTTGACAAATTTGTTATTTTATTTAAAGACGCCATTTGACGTTTAGTATTAGTTTAGTATTTTATCGCTTGATGTCACTATCTGCTATTTCCGTTTCAAAATTGCGTCAACCCTCGGAAATTTTTAAACTGAAAATTGTTAAAATAGCAAAATGTGTGATAAAATACCGTTTGTAAAATGTAATTGCAAACATTTCGATTATAATTTGCATAATGAAAACTGTCCACCAATATGTCATTTTACTTCGATATGTAAATTATCGAAATTATTAGAAGAACCCGAATCAAGAGATTTATATGAGCAGCAAATTTATTACTTATCGGAGTATGTTAAAGCATCCCGCAATGGTTTTGTAAGTTCGTAAAATGCACCAATAATATATTTCACAAGGAATTATTGCATTATAATAAATTGTCGACATATAGTAAAGAATGAATTTAAAAACATTTAAATTTGAAATTAAAAAGTTTTACCATACTTAATAAGTTTGATTTCGAATTAATAATTATGTTAATATGTTGACAATTAAGTAAATAGTATGCTATAGTAGTTAAATGTTAAAATGTATTACAATGCAATTAACTAGCCTAAAGCTAAATAAAGTTTGATTTGATTTGATTTGATTTGTGTTACAGCATGTTAACGATCTAATGTTTCTAACAAAAGTATTAGAAATCCTATCAGAACGTATTAATATAGTACCATTTTATGGTACTTATTTAAGACAATTAATTTATATTAGCAGATTGCCACCGCGATTACATAATTGTACTGAAAAAATATTGGGTATCGAATTTCTCTCGGAATACTTAACTGGATTAGGTAAAGATGTAAGATCAGGTAATTCAGAATGGAAAATAAATTAATTCCGATTATTAATAGGAATGCTGACAATTTGGTTAACAAATATACAAATCAGACGACGAGTATATGCGTCTCTATTACAATTTTTAACAACGCCAGAAAGTAAAGACGTTACTATTTCAAAACCCAATTTTATCTTTGATGCAACGGCTAAGAGTCACTTACCAGAAATAATAACACAGCTTTTTAATATGGTAAATGAAGATGAAGAATATATTGATATATTAAATATCGCTTTGGTTCTTTCGGAAACATCTGTCTATATTTGTACGTTATTTACTCGTAATTTGTATACAAATAATGGCTCGTATTTATAGCCCCTTATAGAGTATTTTTAATTAAATTATATTATATTTAACATTTCAAAACTTAAATAACCATAAAAACTGTTCTAATATTTTTTAAAATATACACACTTTTATCTAAAAGTACAATAAAAGAGGCCATTAATAATTTCAAATAAAATTAAGTTTTATTGATTTTTAGGTCAAAAAATGGTTTATGTAAATGCTTTAAATTATATTTTGGTTAATTTACTACCTAATAAAGATCAAATAGGGCCTGATATGCTTGAAAATATTTTGGAAACTGAAACATATTCGGAAATTTTAGAACTATCCTGGCAAATATTGTTAAATTTAGTTCGAAGTTTGAGAGGTTTAGATGAATCAGTTTTAAAAAGTTTAGTGCCGAATGAAAATAGCATCTGGTGATTATTATATTATGATAATTATTAGGGCTTCGAACTGTTAAATTTTTCGTTCCGGTTCAATTAAAAAAATTATATATCGGTTCGGTTCTAAATTCCGTTACGGCAAAAATAACGGTTTTTTTCGGTGTTCGGTTCAGTTTCGAGTGATTAATTTTTAAATTTTTTAAATGTATTAAAAATTTATTTTCTACCAATATTTAGAACATTTTATTCCTAATGTTATAACAAGCTTACTACATAAATTGATACAATAATATGAATAATAATAATTAAGTAATTAATTAAAGATGTAATAATTAGAAGTATATAATATATGATAATAAGATAACACGTTAACGTAACAAATTCTTGTATACCGGATTTTTATTTATTTATATTTAGAAAAAATAAAAATTACCTCTAATTATTAAAATATTTACCAATATATTTTCATTTAAACTATTTAAAGATTATTAAAAGGAAAGTTATTACCCAAAAATAACCTTCTTCACTTTCAATTTCATTAACTACAAAGAACAAAAAATAAAAAAGTGTTTCAACATGTATTGAACCGAAATAAGCCGATATTTTTTTCCGGTTCAGTTCCGGTTCGAAGCACCGATAATTATAGTATTTGATAATATTAAATTTTGGATTAATTATATTATTAGGTCGATTCGATATATATTGCGAATGCTACTTTTAAATAAAAACAGTAAACCATCCCGAAATTGTATCATGGAATTTATATTACTTTGCTTCGATATATTTCCTTATGTACCATTTTCTGAATGTTACCTGACTGATGGCAAGTTTTTTTTTAAGTTAATATGTACATAGTAATTAGTAAATTTCAGTAATAATTAATCAATAAATATATTAGATTTAGTTCTACTAACTATAGCAACTGAAACAAATGTAAAAGAAATATGGATTAAGGATATTCAATTTACAAATTCTAATTACGATTTAATATTCAAAAAAATGTTACTTATGAGTTTAACATTTTTAGAAAAATATCCAACATTTAAAATGGTAGTTATAATTTTGTTTGTATATCGAATATAATTTTTAGATAATAATATTGATATTTCAGATATACGAAAATAAAAATGTAATGTCTGCTCTTCTAAAAATAATTAGTTTTGGTTATGTAAATGATTGGCATCCGGATCATTTTTTATCAATAAAAAAATACGTTTTGGTTGTATTGTATTCTATGTTGCCACAAATGCTGAAAAGTTTTTTGGAATATAATGGCGTTATAACGTAAATGTTATTAATTTTATTTATTAACATAGTAAAATATTTTTCATAAATTTAGTCGATTTGTTAGGTCCCCCTTTATGAGTGCATTTCATAATTATTATTTCAGTTTATTGATGATCATAGAAAATTATGCTGTAGCCCCAGACGAGAGTAATAAAGAATTGATTGAAGAAGCATTACAAATTTTAGTTAAATTAACAGAAACTAAAGATGAAAATTTCATAAATATGACAAGATACCATTGCGGAATTCCTGTATTAAAATGTATTTTATTTTGTTATTCACTTATAAAATAATAATTTAATAATTTTACGCTTTTTCGTACAGTGTTATGTAATTCTATATTAGATAAAGACCAAATTAAATTTTACGAACAAAAATTATTATCATGCGCATTTCATATACTTCATTGTTTATCAAATATACAACATTTACCAACGGATACATCATTAGATTTAATAATCAAATATTTTCAAAGAATTATAAAACCGCATGAAAACGATACAGTATTAGATCCACAAACTGTAATTTCATGTATAGATTATTTATGGTTAGTGATTTATAGCGACAGAGAAAAATTAAAATCATTTGTCAAAATGGAAGGGGTCTATTTACTGCTGGACATAATTGAGGTTTAGAAATTTGTATATATTATTAGATTAACTTTGATAAATAAACCACCGGACATCTTATCTAGATGACCTCACTTCCCGTACAAGTGATTGGATTAAGTTGTTTGGTTGATATTTGCGAAGAAGAATTTACAATTCCTTGCCTTCTAACTTGGCGCGGTGGTCATGATAAGAAATTGATACTGTTTTCATTGCTGGCAAGAATATTTAGAATGGAATGTAGAAAGATTGGCGTTCGATTAGATGCCAATGATATTATTGAAGGTTCTTTTTATTAACTCTGTTCAATACAAATTTTGCAATCGATTTTAAACTAATTTCCCTATGAGCTAGAGACTTGACTCTTTAAACATAGCTCAGAAATGAATGACAATGCAATATTAACATACATACACAACCACATTATGTACTCAAAAGGGTGTGACACAAACTCTTTCCACTATCCTCGCAATTAGTTTTCTCCAAACATTCCTATCCAGACAAACAACTCATACAGAAAATGCAGAACACGCACACACAAGACTAAAAAGCAGAAAATAATTATTTATATAATAAATATAAATAATATACCAAGTTTTTAAAACGGACTAAAAAGTATAAAATAATTTCTTCTAGAAAAACGTGGGGCTCATGCAATAGATCAACGGTGGGCAACCCCCGGCCCGCGGGCCAACTACGGCCCGCGAAAAGTTTATATCCGGCTTGCGAGATTTTCAGAAGAAATTATAAATAAATATTTTTTGATGTAATTCGTCTAGTTTATGCTAACAAAATCTTTGCAGCACCAGATGTCTCATTAAATAAATACTTTTTTTATTTATACATGTATATTTATTGTTTTATGATTAATAAGATATTTTTTTCTAATTCTTTGTAATTTTTCGAAGATAAGAAAAATAAATGTAGTAATTAACTTCTTTTCTGCAGACTAAAAAATTACAGGTCACAAGAAGGTGTCAATTAGCTACTACGGCCCGCGGAAAAAACGTAAAATTTATTCTGGCCTGTGTTATAAAAAAGGTTGCCCACCCATGCAATAGATAATAGTAAGGAGTGCGCACTATGTTTTTCTAGGAGAAATTATTTTATACTTTTTAGTTCGTTTGAAAAACGTAGTATATTAATTTTTTTTTTTTATTATTTAAATAATTATTTTTTATTATCAATTATTATTTGGGTGTTTTGGGTACGTTTTCAAAGAAACCCGTCTGAAGCCTGTTTGATGTATGGTAGTGAATGTTGAATTTGGCTGCAAAAGGATAAAACGGAAAATGAGATTTTTACGTGGGGTATGTGGTGTAACTAGGAGGAATCGAGTACGAAATAGATTAGTGTATGATGAGTGTGAAATTGAAAAAAAAAATGTTGTAGCAAAACTTGGTGTTAATCAGTTAAAATGGTTCGGACATCTTGAGCGAATGTCTAATGAATGTTCGGTTTGCGTGGACGTCCGATGAGTAGTTAGAGTGGTATGATTGAGAGAGTGGCTTGTGTGAGCGAAAGATTTCAAATTATGAATGTGGATGAAGCTAAAGTTTGGAGGAAACTGATTTCAAAATAGTGGAAAGAGTTTGTGACACACTCTTTTGGGTACATGGCGTGATTGTGTATGTATGTATGTATCAATTATAAAACAACGAATAGATCTATTTTTAATATTTATCAGATATTGATTTTCCACTAATGGGAAAAACCCAATATGAAGCAATGATGTCACCTGAAAAAGACGTTAAAGTTACAATGGCCTTAGACGATATGTACAGTAGTACAAGACCAAAAATTTATGCTCTAATACAATTATTAAAAACACGTTTCGAGGAAAAAGTTCAGTTAACCAATGAACATTATAAAATTTCTAACTTACCACTTTCCACAAACGATCAAGTAATCATAAAATATTATTACATTTAAAAAACTAGTTACACTTACAAGTTTTTCTGTAGATTATTTTACATTTGGCAGAAAATTTCTTCGCATTAAAATTAGCAGAAGTTTGGAACGAGTTAGCTTGCGATTTGGATATTGCAAATATTACACCAATAAGTATTGATGCAAGATTGATAATAATTTTAACTGATAACATGCAAACCTGGAATGAAGGATTGAAAGTAGAACAAGAAAATATATTAAGAAAGGAAATGCGAAAAGTATTCTCTTTATATTTATACCCAGATTTCTAGTACAATAGTATACAGAAATACTTCGCATTTGTGGCAACAAAATATCGCCCTCTGCGAAGTATTCCTATAAATTCGAATTAATTGATTATGTTAGTCAGTTAAGATGGTTCGGACATCTTGAGCGAATGCCTAATGAATGTTTGGTTAAAAAAAAATCAATTTTCTTCAAATCTCTATCCAGACAAGCAACTTTAGCTTCATCCACATTCATAATTCCTCGCATACATGCTCTTCTATTCTCACTACTTGGAAACTTTCGCTCACGCAAGTCACTCTCTCATCATACCACTTCAACTAGTCATCGGACGTCCACCCAAATGTATAGCTTCAAAATCATTCATATATAAATGATTTTGAAGTTATATGAGTAGTTGAAGTGGTATGATTGAGGGAATGGTTTGCGTGAGCGACAGTTTCCAAAATAGTAGAAATAGAAGAGCATGTATTAGAGGAATTATGTATGTGGATGAAGCTAAAGTTGCTTGTTTGGAGGAAACTGATTTCGAAATAGTGGAAAGAGTTTGTGCCACACCCTTTTGGGTACATGGCGTGATTGTGTATTTAAAAAAAGCATCAAATTGTCGTAGAAACAGAGAATTGATTTTAATAAAAATTATTTATATTTTTATAGAAAACAGATAAAGAATATGAGTTTTATGATAATTTAAAGAAATGTAGATTGGCTCAAGCGATTGACGCTTTACGAGAAATGAAATATTTAGTACGAACGACTGATGTAATGTTTCGATTATCACATAAACAAAGACAAACACGAGAAGTTGAAAATTCCCTTGCTAAATCTAAAGATCCAAATTATGTCTTGCATAGAACTTATATGGCTAATCCAGATGTAACCGTACGTATAATGATGACAATATCGTTTAATACAATGTTAATTCTAAATTTACTCTTAAATTTTACATATAATATTTTTTTTGTTATTTCAACTGAAGATTACTTCAGCATAATTAAAAAAACTCTGTAATTTTTTAAAATTCAAATTTTACAAGCGGCGTAAAACATTTCTTTGATATAGTTACGTTGTTTTAAAAATCTGAATTTTAATACTGTTACGATGGTTTCGTAATCCGATATGTTTTACGTTACATTATGAGGTTTCCTAATTAGGGTGACAATATGAAACTATTATTTTGTTGTAGGCAATATTTAACTTAAAATATAACTTGCAATATAACGAAGATAACGTGTAAAAATAAAAGAAATAAGACAGTTTTTTAGAGCACATATGAGAATATTTATTTAAGTAAATTCGTTGAAACAGAAAAATCCTTATTACATAGAGATGGTTATTGAAAATACAATATTGAAAGATAAATATGTATACATAATATTAAATTTTGTTACTTTGCACCGCGGCGTATTGACTGGAAAATTTTTTTGTTGTCATTAAACACGTTTATTTGGTTTTGAAAAATTTTTTACATATAAAAATAAATATTGTTTATTATTACATTACTAATATATGGTATCATTTTATAAATAAATAAATATTAATAAATAAACATGAGTTTTACTAACAAAACACAACGTACAATAATTACAAAAAATTAATACATTTAATAACTAATTGAACTTAAAGCCAACTTTAAAGGTTAGAAACTTCTTTGGTACAAAAATATATTTGTTTGCAACAATATGAATAACTAGTGCACAAATTAAACAATATTGTATAGTGCAGAAAACATGAAACGGTAGACAATGAAGCTGGAACATTTTGGAAAACTATTTTGAAAACTAGTACACAGTTACATACGGTTAGAATTGGAAATATTTCGGAAAAAGTTTAGTTACGAAGAACAGTGTTCAGTCTTGCGGTGGGAATAACCACGATTATATTCTCGACTCTCATAATGTGGCGGTCCTTGTGATTCTTTCGGTACCACCGGAAAGCAGCACCATAGTATAAACGCTACAAATGCTACTAATGTACCAACCAGCAATATAAAATCTTCCACAGTCTGGAAATAGACAAATTCGATATTATATTATTTTTGAAAAATGTATTTAATCACTTACCGGTTCCTCTCCTAACAGAACATGATTGATTAAATAGGCGAAATCATCGAGAGGGGTCATCATTTTTTAGCAAGTTGAGGTTATATTTACGTATTACACATTGTTTTTTAGTAATTTACCCGCTTAAATATAAGCCACGTATTTCACATTGATTATAATAATTTCATCGAATATATATAGTTATAAAATAGAAGAATAATTTACGCGTATGTGTTTTGAATTTGACAGTTCATACGTCTACTTGATATGACGTTTGTTGGTCACAGGTATGTGTTATAGATGGCAGCACGTACCATATACCGCATTGGATCAGTGGGTAGTTTAATATTTGAATTTTGATATTTTTATTGTAAATTTTGCGTAATCGAATTAAAACATATTAAATTACGAATTTTATTAATATTATATAATTTTTAATTAGAATAAATAATATTTATTTTTAATTTCTGATGTTACGAATATTCAGAATTCTGACCCCGGTCCCATGTTGACGCTTGACGTATTTGTCAGCATTTGTCAGTGAAAACAAAAATGGCGCTGGTGTGTGTGCAATGTAAAATGTTGTGTGTGATATTTTTGTTAATTTGTTCGTTTTCATCAATTTATTCACTGTCAGGTAACTAAAAACATTAATATAATACTAATGGTTTACTAAAATTATTATAATTATCATATAAAACTGTCATAATAACTATTATATTTTACCTTTTTATTCAACAATATTTTTATTATTTTTTATCAAATATCTAGTTGGATGCACATTGCAGTTTCACTTAAGAAAATCAATTTCGCAAGATAATTTTCTTGATATACAAACCGCAGAAATATTCTTGTACTAGTTTAATGTGTAGTTATGTAAAATATACTCACGTCAAATAGTTTTTATTGGTGCAATTCAGAAGAAATCTTACAAGTTGCTTAAAACAAAATTATAACAGAAATTGTAATTTTAAAGTTGAAAAATGTTGATGTAATATTTAGCAAGATAATGTAGGTAAATAATTTTATGTTTATTTAGTATTCGCAGTAAATAACGAATATTTAGTTTATAGATATTTAGATAGCAATGCATCATATTGAGAATACTTTACGTAAAATTTATAAAGTGGAATTGCCTTTAGATGTACATAATCTACGCATTAAATTTTAAAATATATTTTATTTTTTCGGAAATGCTTTAAAACGACTATTGCGTGTAAAATAAGTTTTGTAAGTTTTAATATTTTACTTGCAATATCTTATAATTATTTCGATTGCTACATTATAATAAAAGCATTATTTTCTAATTTCGCATTTTAAGTTCAATGATTTTTACGTAATAATGAAACAAATTTTAACATTAATAAAAAATTAATTACGTCTTATTTTATATCTATATTCTTGTTTTGCAAAATCAAAATTAATTGTAATTTTAATTATATACTTAATTAAATCGTTTTATAATTAAATTTCTTGTTAGATTTCTATAATTGGATATTTGGTTTATTTCTAACCTTTAAAATATTTCAATTATATGATTGTATTATCTATATCATAGTTTTTGTTTAGAAATGAATATTATATACCGTTATTGTAATTTTTACGTATTAACAAAAAATGAAACAATGCAAAAAAAGAAGTAAAATAAGAAAGAAATGAAATTTACACGAAAAAAAAAATACTTAAAAGAAAAAACAAAGGTAATTTTTGGCTAATACAACTATACGTTATACAGTGTGGTTATTTTTACAAGTTCGCACCGTGTCTATACATATATATGTATAATATTTATCTTGTCTGATAGAAAATGAGTGCATTGCCTTTCCGTATTTATGATACGGTATAGAACACACCGTTGTTGCTATAGTGACCGTGAGACTTTGATGCGGAGGCGGAGCACCTTGGTGGCCGTTATGGCCCATCCATATAAGCATATGAACGCTACATAGGCCCCCCTGTTTATTATAATGCCCATCTAGTTCGCGGACTGCGATGTAGTCGGTGTTTTTAAAGTCCAGTGACCCCCAAACTTTTGATACAGATTTTTTCGTGCTTTTCTATTTGGTCCAGTAAGCGTAAAAAATGCACCGAACTGTGTAATGAATTTCCTGTTTTAAGATCTATCGTGTTTGTTGAACTCATTGCATCGTATTATAATAATTATTATGACTAACAGAAAATTCATTCATTGTATTGCCAAATAGCATTAATTGAAACAAGATATTTATGAATATTAACCAAACTGAAAATATTGATCCGTTTTCCCACCACCTCTTTTGTTTATGAGAAAGTGTTTTTATTTTTTTTTGCTTGAAAATAAATTTTTACTCTTACCTCTTATCAAATATGAACAGCAAATTTTGTTGATCTTGGAAAAGTCAGGGAATTCCATTTGTAATCAAGGAATTTGGCGAATTCACAAAATTACGAACACAAATTTGCAGTGCAAATTTGTATTTGTATTATTATAATATCGGCAAAAATTAATAAATTTCACTTTTAGTATATTAAAATTATTCTCATCTCATTTTTTTTCACGCCTATACTTAGAAATCTTTATTTTAATGAATATTTTGTGATTCACATTACTTAGAAATTTACATTTGTTTAATAATAAAAGTCAGGGAAAAATCTAAATATATTTTATTTATATCTGATATTATAAAATGTAAATAAACGAATTGAAATAGCTTAATAAATAATTTTAAGTAAACGTTAAAAGTAATTTTGATAAAAATCACTTTTAAAAGTGAGATGAGAATACATTATAAATATGTATTATATTGAAAAAAATTGATACGAATGCATAATTAATGCAGCCATTAAATAACATTGGAATTGAATTGTATAGTATTCAACATGCTTGTAATAATCATTACATGCAAGTAGAATACTATATACTTGATATGAATGACAAAATAATTACACTGAGAAAAATAGATATTTAACAAATTGGATAATAATAAGTAGATATTTATTTGAAATATACGAGTATGTTTACTGTATTCACAAATTTATACATTTTTAAACTCTACTAACATATATATTTTAATACTATATTAAGAATTAAGACTGTAATACTATATACAAATTGATGGTGTTAAATTTTTGTTTTTATTATATTTATAGTTAATTTTTAAATATACTTATTTTGTTATTTTTAATATCTTGTGTTTGTGTCACCTTTTTAAATATAAATACCGTTACGGTAACTATCCATTTTTCTCAGTGTATAATTTATTAATTTTACGATATTCCAGCAACTTGTCAGATATTTTAAATGAAATGTTGAATAATATATTTATACAATTTTGATTTATATATATATTTATATATTTTTAATTAAAGGAAGCCAAATTTTATATATCAGTTATTGGTCACACTGATTGATGTTATCTATTTCTTTATAAATTTCTATTGCTTTTGTTATCAATTACCATTAATATTGATGGGTCTTGCAATTATTACAATATCTTTGAATTTTACATCACAATAAATTCTTGAATTCTGTATGTTTGACAGGTTTTATAAAATGCAGTATCATAGTTAGTTCCATTAATTTATTTGAAGAATTTGTCATTATGGAAGTTACAAAAAAAAATTATAACAAATTAAAATAATCAAAAACTTTTCTACAATAATGTTATCGAAAGTAAATATTTATTAATCTCAAAACAATATAAATTTATCTGTCTACGCATATCTTTTACTATAAAATGAAACTATTACTATATTTATTTACTAATTCAACAGACTTTTACTTAAATGAGTCATTTCTTTAAAACAGCAAAAATCCCAGGCACACAAAAGGTTAATGAAATAAATAAATTAATAATTTTTTGACATTTAATTTTTGCAATGATTTTTAAGAAATTTTTATTGTTTTCTCATAAGTTTAGATTTATAACGTAGTAAAAAATCTTTCAAAACTCATTATATAGAATAAAAGTGCATTAGGTTCAAGTTCTGTATTAAAATTTCTTTATAATCAACGTTTCGACGAAACTCAACGCTCGTCTTCATCAGGAAAAACTGTAAAGCTATTTTAAAATATTAATTAACGTTGCAGACAGCGTTTCGCTTTGTATATATTGTGACAAATTTTCTTAGAATAATGTGATTAATTTGTGAAATATTTAGAAACTACATCACTGTCAATTTTAGATCATAATTTCTATGGTCTAGCATTAAAAAAATATATATTTAACGTATAGAAAAAATGTGGTTTTTCTTGAAAACTTGTTTGTTTACATGTGAAAAAAAAATGCAGATTTGTCATAAATTAATTCGCATGTACATTATAGATTGAAGAAATTACTTTTGATATTTTACGAATTATAAGGAAAGTAATTGGGATAAAAATTGTTTTGCATGATCATATGATACATACAAAATGTATTTACGTATATTTGCTTACGTCATAGATTTTTTTACTTGATATTTAACACATACATGCAAATTAGATACTTATAGTTACAAGTTCGAACTTTGAATTTATAGAATTTTCTGGACTGGTATACCGTGTTCAATCTATCCTAGTCGCAGACGTTTCGCTATACATCATAGATGGCATTTTTAGTGCTTGGTGACTGAATGACAGTTTCTGCTTGACAATCTGGTATATATATATATATATATATATATATGTACCTGTTTTCTACCGTCTTCCATATATCAGATTGTGGAGCAGAAATTGTCATTCAGTTACTAAGTACTGAGGATGTCATCTACGATGTGTGGCGAAACGTCTGCGACGATAGGATAGATCGATCACGGTATATACCAGCCCAGAATATTTTATATATTCAATGGATATCGGCCCGTGAAAGCCTGAAGATTACATATCGAATTTGTTAAGAATATAAAATTGCATTTTTTTTTTTTTTGAGAATTTCAATTAGTTATTTAGGTCATCTTAAATAAGGACAAAGAACAACAATATATTTAGATAAGTTAATTGAAATCAATTTCAACGTGCTCAATCTGAAACGATGCGTATTTCCAATTGAAATCAATCAATATTTTATTAATATAGATCGCAAATTACTTCTTCTATTTATTTTTCGCTGCATTAAAAAACATAATTTGTCTTCGCATTAAATTTATTATCGAACTTTCTAATAATTTATTTCTCTTTATAAATTAGATAACGTGTTTGCATGCTTGCGATTTTCAAACTCATTTTTAATGGAAGTATTAAAAAAACCGAAACTAATTCATATTGAAAAAAATAATTTCAGAACTCATTATATTAAAATAAAACTGCTTTAGGTTAAAGCTCTGTATTAATATTTATTTAAAATCGACGTTTCGACGAATTCAACGTCCGTCTTCATCAGGAAAAATGATAAATAATAAATATTAATACTTTAAACCTAAAGTCGTTTTATTGTAATATAATGAGTTCTGAATATCGATGAAGCTGGCAGACATATTTTGGCAGAATGACGTGAAACTATTCTCAAAATTTTAGGTTCATTATGGACTATTTTAAGGCCTTAAACGCCAAATTTTTGGCTTTAGCCGTTTTTCTAAAAATTTTATTTTAATTTTCTAAAATATTTCGTAGTAATTCGGGAAAATAAAAAATAAAAATTGACGTTAAACTAAATATAATTCTAAAAACAATTTAGACTCATTATGGGCTGCCTGAATTACCAAATCACAGATTTCGAAAAAATTTGTTTAAAAAAAATAGACTTGTCTGCCAGCTTTGCGGCAAAGTTAGCAGAATCACCAAAATTAAATTCCTAAAATTTGTTAATTATGGGCTATTTATGGGCTCCAGAAGTTATAAACAAAAATTAACGTTAAACTCAATTAAACTGTGGACACAATTTTTTGTAAACAACACATTTTTTTGTAAACAAATTTTTTCGGAATCTGTAATTTGGTGATTTAGGTAGCTCATAATGAGAATTTTATTTAATTTGTCGTCAATTTTAATTTTATATTTGCCAAAATTACTTCGAAATTTTTTTTAAAAAAATTAAGAAAAACAAATTTTGCATTGAAAGTCATATCGTGAGTGTTTTTGACATCGTTTTTAGGAATTTTGCTAACTTTTCGGAAAAGCTGGCAGACATAAAATTTTTGGAAAAACCACCGAAGTTCAAAATTTGACGTTTAGGGCCTTCAATGGCCCATAATGAGCCTAAAATTTTGAGAATAATTTTACATCATTTTGCCAAAATATGTTTGCCAGCTTCATGGACATTAGTTCTGAAAGATTTTTTACTATTTTTATGTTGAATTTTCTGAATATTTTCTTAGTATTCTTTTTAAACAATTTTGCGCATTATTTTTTATTTTTTTTTTTTTAGAAAATCGTGTCAGACGGATTTAATAGCATAATTATTTTTATTTTTCAAGTTTCTTTTGTAAATTTGTCTGTAAATACGTATGTCATTGAATTTTAAATACATTAATTATTGCTAATCAATTTTATGACATTTGCAATCAAATTTATCTAGATTTGTTATTTGTTAGATCTGTAAATTAAATTTCAACATTTTATGATGACTGTTTTCTTTAGTTATGTATTTTGCATAAATCTTAAACCTAACTTTACCAAACAAACAAAAAAAAACATTAACGTTGTTTTTTTTTTATTCAAGATCTTTTTTTCTGTCGCTGACGCATTATCTTAACACAAGGTCAGAATTATTGCACCGTTTACGGAATAATATTTATGAAAGACTTGTTGGAAGTTATTTAACAACTTTTACATTTGTAAATTAAATAAACATATAAATATCTGCTTATTCTATGATATTTTTATTTGTCAACAAGAAATTTCATTAAGATTTTAAACAAATACTTGTAAAGTTTACACTCTCCTATTAAAAAGACATTAGAAATTAAATTTAGAACTGATTGTTTTTGCAATAAAAAATTTAATAATTGTATTTCATCATCCTTATTTATATTTAAAGAATTTTAAAAATAAAGTTCGACAAAAAATGGTTGGTCTTAATTTTGTTTTAATAATAATTTTTACATTATATTACATTTTAATTTTAAATCTAATTAATTCCTTTGACATAGTAAAAATATTTTCAGAATTCATTATATAAAATATACTGCTTTATGTTCAAGTTCTGTATTAAAATTATATTTATAATCGACGTTTCGACGCTCATCTTCATCAGGAAAAACTGATACAAATAACATTACTAATGTCATTTTTATCAGTTTTTTCTGATGAAGAAGAGCGTTGAGTTTCGTCTAAACGTTGATTATAAATAAATTTTGATACAGAACTTGAACCTAAAGCAGTTTTGTTTTATATTTTTTTTTATTTTATAATTTTTTCTTTCTACAAAAAAATTTGCATTTTTTTACAATTTAATGAGCTGGTCTGTAGTGTTACAGGATATTTTGTCTTTTTCTATCAAAAGAACAATTCCATTTATTAGAAAAAGACAAAAATATTGTATACCACTACAGGTTTTACAGATGTGTTCAGAAATAACCCATAAACCGAAGCGTGAAACGGAAACCAGAACTCCAAAGCCCTAATAAATACAGTTATCTATTTATAAATTTTAACCACAGCTGATTGTACATTTATATTAATAATACTTTGTAAGAAGGATATTACGTAATTTTTGCCACATTTTAAATATTTTGTTTTGCAATAATTGTTTTAAAAGGAAGTTAAAAATGCGGGTCCAATTAAAATACGTATCGTTTCTGTGAAAGTGTAAAAAAATATATATCACGCTTAGCATATTATAAATATACATATTTATTTTTCTTACCATGCATAATAATTTATTTATAGCATTTTAGAAAAATTAATTATTGTTGTTATTTTTTATTTACGGTTTTTATCTATTCTATTCATTAATTCTATTCTGACATTAATGAATGAAATATTGTAGAGTTCATTTTACACAAGATAACAATAATATATTACTATAATTAGTTGTATTTCCTGAGTTCATAACCGTTCAGTTTTCAGTATTTATTTATAACGTAATAATTGTTTCCGATCAAGTCTAATAGTATATTAGGTTACGAGGAGCTGAAAGTGATCTTTATTTGTGTTGAGCCCAGATATTTGCTAAGCAATCTGAACGACATATGCTAGTTTATCTTCAAGCGTTTCAAACGAAACGAAATTAATAATTATTTAAATTAAAATATATATATATATATATATATATATATATATATATATATATATATATACCACGTGTTTAGCATGGACTAAAAAGTATAAAATAATTTCTTCTAGCCCCATACAGATTTATAACATGCAATATGCAATAGATAATAGTAAGGAGTGCAGAGAGTAGCTGTTGTTTTTTTGTATGGGTTTATAAATCTTTATGGGACTAGGAGAAATTATTTTATACTTCTTAGTCCGTGTTAAAAACGTGATATAAGTAATATTTTTTTTATTTATTTAAATAATTATTTTCTGCTTTTTCGTCTTGTTTAACTTCAACTTTGACCTAATTAATTCAGCGTCTTTAGCATATAGTTGCCTTTTGAAATTATGAGAATTAATAATGTAAATATGTATAATGAAAATTATTGTAAACAGGCTTCAGCTGTTAATAGTTATTATTTGACACATCTGCACTCTTAAACAATTGTCCTTGTTCCATTAATTTGACAACTAGAACAAATTAAATCATCTATTTGTCTTCTTACATCTTTTTATTGATGCATTACAATAACTAAACTACATTATATTAAGTGACTGTAAAAGTTCTTGCATATAATTTTTGCATATATAACAATCTATAAGTTTTACTAATAACAATCGGAAATATAGATTTGTGTTAAATGAAGCATTCAAAATAATATATAATATTATCACCAACTTTTGCAACATTTCTTTATCAATTTTACACTTTCCATACATCAATGTATCTTACACCAGATTCCTTCTAGCTCTATGTATTATCATCAATTCATCTGTATGTATACAATATTTTTTATTTAGCAGTAAATATTTTTATTGATAAATATACAATGTTCAGATATAAATAAATTGTCCAACTATAAAACGTATTAATTTTGTATATTTTCTATATATAATTTTGTGCAGAAAAATGTATCGTGTAAAGCCAGTAATATGTTTTTGTTTAAAAACATTAAATTATAATAGCTTGTTTTTGCAAGTATGTATTATAAATGGTGTACATTTATTCTTTTTTCTTTTTGAAGATAACTATTATAAAATAATTACATATAAATGTTATGAAACAGTATCGCACTTATGCAGGAAGGAATATACACGTACGTATGTATGTATTTAAAAACCGGATGTAGCTTCTTTAGCGATGCACCGTTTAGAATGTCAATTTGACTTCTGTGTTCCCCTATTCCGGAAATACACAGTCATTCTCAAACTATTTTATTGTTACTTTCATTCGAATATCAAGCTAGCAATATTCTAATAGGCATACTATAATCTTGGATTTAGATTAACTAATCTGGGAGATAATTAACAACAGTACATGGAAGTTGTATGCCTTATTATTTTAATATTTACTAGCAAGACATTTTTCTTGAAATGTGATATACTGATATAATTTAAATGCTGAATAAGTTGTTTTTTTTTTGTTTATGATGATCAGTGTCGCCATATTTATTTCAAGGAGAAAAAAGTGCTAAATAATGTCTATTATGAATATGCGTTTTATTTTTAAAATGTATATATTATTTGAAGAGATATTAAATTAAACGTGCTTTTTTATGAATTTGTTTTATTTTTTGTCGTAATAATGTATTTTTTTAAAGCAGAAACCAATTTTTTTTATAAAATGTTGACAAAATGATAAATCAGGGTTTCGAACCGTTATATTTTTCGTTCCGATTCAATTAAAAAAAATATATATCGATTTTGTTTTTGGTTTTCGATCCGGCAAAAATGACTTTATTTGTATTAAAAACTTATTTTGTACCATAATTTAGAACATTTTGTTCTTAATTTTATAATAAGCATACTACATAAATTGATACGATAATAGAATGTAATAATAATAGTTATTAATAAATTAAAGGTATAATAATTAGAAGTATATAATATATGATAATAATATAATTTATTATTCGAAACTTATATAATTCGTATGTATGTTTTAATGATATAATAATAAGATAACATATGTTAAGTAACAAATTTTTTTGTATACCTACAGGATTTTTATTTATTTATAATTAGAAAAAATGAAAATTAGCTGTAATTATTAAGGTATTTTCCAATTTATTTTCATTTAAACTATTTAAAAACTATTAAAAGCAAAGTTTCATTTTCAATTTCAATAACTGAGTATTCATCATTTTTTTTCATAGAATGTTAATAAAAATTATAAATTGGAAATATTTTGCGAACATTCTGTATAATTCGAAAAGAGATTAACGTAAGAAACCATTTCTGTTGCAGATATTTATTTATACAATACGCCAGCTTCAGTATCATCAAAGACTTTCGAACAGCTATCATACAAATCGCTTTACGACAATGAACCACATATTCTTCGCAAACGTCAAACCGAAGATTCAGGCGGCCCAACTACAACCACAACTACAACCATTCGTCCGATTTCATCATCAACAATCACTTCCAGTTCGGTGACGACCAATCAAACTCAGATCGTTGCTGTAACGCCCGCAACGACAGAACATCCCGATAGTAAAATTTTGCTCAATAAGAATCTGGGCGTTAATGGAACGGGTATTCGAAAGAATATAACGCGTGATAGTATTAATAAGTCAACGGTGAATCTAACGGCGCTGGTACATACAGAATTATCGAATCCGAATGCGACTGATATTCGGGTGCTACCTGGTAATCAGACAAGCGAATTGGATGATGATAATAATGATGATGAAACACCATTGTCCAGTGGTACGATTGATCTGGAGAAAAAAGTTATGGTCGCTAATCATATTAATGTTAATAATACCAAAACGGTATGTTGGTTTATATTATTGATAGATTTATAAGTAGTTTTTAATAAATTTTGATAATTTTGAATCATAGAATAATTTGAAATTTTCGGATTTTGGCGTTTAGGTTACAAAATTGTTTAAATTAGTTTAATTGAAATGTTTCAGTCTTGTAATTTGACCATCATCAGTCATGTTAATTAATAAATTTTTTTTATACATTTCAAAGGTTTATGTAGGACACATGGTATGAAGTGGATGATATAAAATTTTCATTTTTGAGAAAAAAAAATTTCTTAAATAAAAAATTACACGTTACTACGTTGATGTTACATTGTGCAATCATTGCACAATGCATTAAATTACAAGACCGAAACGTTTCAATTAAACTAATTTAAACAATTTTGTATTGTTTTATTTATGAACCTAAACGCCAAAATCACAAAATTTCATATAAGTAGTTATGAATATCCGGTTAGGCCGGATAATCTGTACTATCCGGCCAGTTTAGCTGAATATCCATTTCGGTCGGATAATAGATAATATGATATTTGTATTTAAAGGAGTATATACCTTTTTTAAAATATCGCTTAACTTTATGAATATTTATCTGCGAAACTATGAAAGATATCATACCGCAGTTTTCTGGGGATGAAAGAATATACTTTGAACTTCTTCATGAATTTTTATTTTTAGTTTTGTTGGAAATCGTCCGAATTCTAACTCTTTCTTCGACTGTGAACAGTCGTCCGATTCTGCAGAGCTTCGAAGAAATAGTTAGAATTCGGACGATTTCCAACAAAACTAAAAATAAAAATTCATGAAGAAGTTCAAAGTCTATTCTTTCACTCCCAGAAAATCGCGGTTTGATATATTTTATAGTTTTGCAGCAAAAAAATCATAAAGTTAGTCGATTTTTTTTAGGTTGAGAAAGGTATAGATCCTTTTAATATTTAAAGATAGGCTAACCTATAATGATTATTTTTGTTCTAGGATATACATACGTTTTATAATAGTACATTGTCAATGAATCAGCAAGAAGCACATAAATACTGGGTTAACATGAATCGAAGCGATGCTAAAATTAGTGATTTATTATCACAATCACATAGACGGGCTGCTGTACGTATATTTATACACTATACTAGTTTATAAATTTGTATACACACATAAATAAATATTTAATAAACAATTTATAATAATTAAAAATCGAAGACAATTTTTGTCGGGACCCAGTAAGTCATAACTAGTAAATTGGTTTACTAGTGTTTAAATAAAATGTTAGAAAATCAATCAGTAATTTTACAATTATTCAGAAGTTTATGACTTGTTTTTTTTTTCCTGATATAATAAATAAGGCTAACGCGATTGATGTTACATGTAATAAACTTCTAACGACTACAGTTCCGTTAGAAAGCATTTTCGGACATATGTTTATTTGAAGTTTTTTTATTTAAATTACTCATAGGAATCATCCGGTATAGTTTTTCCCCGACGTCATAAATCACCCTGTATGTATAAATAAGCTTTAATTTGAAATATCTCATTTGTATCATGCTTCCATTTGATTGGAGTTCTTTTTTCTGTATTTTACCCACCAAGGAAATAATACTTCGGTTTTTTCTGCTACTTTTCTGAAGTATATATTATTTCTAATTTGACTTTTGTTTATAATAATAATATTTCGATTTTCTTTTTACATATTATGTGTTTTAGACTGTCCGACTATCATTTGATTTTCCATTTTATGGCCACATTGTACGTAATATTACAATAGCAACGGGAGGATTTTTATATACCGGTGAATACGTTCATTCTTGGCTGGCTGCTACACAATATATCGCACCTCTTATGGCCAATTTCGATACAAGTTTATCCAATGATAGTTATATTAAATATTACGATAATGGTATGTATCTTTAACTAGACATTTATCACATTTTCATGAAATTATTGTTAGATTAATTGAGCCGTTTATTTTGAAAGTGACCTAAGTCCATTTTTCATTTTTTTTTTCTGACAGAAAATAATAATTATTTAATAATTATCTGTGAATATATATGTGTTAATAATTATCATATACTTTAAATATGCTTAATCGCAAATTGTTGTTTATGATATACCGTGTGTTGACTTGGATCGTCGTACATAGGGAAATAGCATGTAAAATCAGACATGTGCGATTTCCTGCTTCCCAAATTATTTTACAAAAAAAAAACTTTGGGATAAATGTTTTAGGAAACACTTTTTTACATGTAAATCAATCAACAAAATTTTTTTTGGAACCATCCCAACGTCAGGAATTAGCCTTAAAGTTGTCAAGAAATTGACTGAAAATGGCATTAGTCGGCCGTGCATTAGCATTTGTTTGATTTTTTGTTCCAATTTCACGGCTACTGCCATTTTCCAGTCAATTTCTTAACAACTTTAGACCTAATTCTTGACATTAGGAAGGTTTCAAGTAAAAAAATTTAGTAATTGATTTACATGCAGAAAAGTATGGCCTAAAACATTTATCCCTGCAGTTTTTTTTTTGTAAAATAATTTGGGAAGCAGGAAATCGCACATGTCTGATTTTACATGCTAAATCCCTATGTACGACGGTCCAAGTCAACACACTGTATAACCTCAAATAATAAACTTTTCTACTGTCATCAGAAAAAAATTGAAAAATGGACTTAGGACTGAGCATTTATCAAAAAATAATTATTATACAAGACAAAAAGACAATATTAGACTGGAGCTTTGTAGATTAAATATTGCTAAATATTTATCTTCACATGTTGGTGCATTTTTATTTAACAAATTGCCTAATAATAAATTTAAAATAAAAGAATTTTTGATTATACATACATTCTACAAATTGTATATCTGATATTTATATTTTCTTAAGTTTTTGTACTTAATTTGTATTTAAATATACAGGTACAGCATTTACGGTACTGTGGGAGAAAGTCGCTTTACAAGATAAGCCGAAAGACGGTAATTTTACATTCCAGACAACGTTGCATAGAAACGGCGATATCGTATTTGTCTATGAGAACATACCGATTAGTATTGGCACAATACAAGACGATCATCATCCGGTTAAAGTCGGCTTATCCGATGCGTATATCAGCGATCGAACGATATTTTTCGTTCGACGAAAAACCATCTACGAATACCATCGTGTCAACTTTAACCGGGAGCATATTCAGAATTGGACGATGATCTATTTGAAAGCATTGCCAACGTGTCTTTCGAATAAAGATTGTCTATCTTGTGTTTCGAAACCAACTAGTTCATTCCAAGTAGGTAGATTTACTAGTTTTTTCTTTTTTAAAAATATACTGTAAAATATATATATATATAATACATTATTTTATTTTACCATAAATATTCTGTATTTCTACCTTTAAGGCCATTTCAAGGCAAACAAAAGGCTATACTCAGACAGGTGGTGGGAATACAAAAAAGAATAATTTTACATTACATATTTATGGTAACTAATTATTAGAAAAATTTGCTAATTTATGTACAATTAATAATCTAATAACAATTTTTATATATTTGCAGAATTAAGATATAAAAAAAATTAATTAAATATTTTATTGTCAATATTTTCTTTGTTTATTATTATTTTGATTTCCAAAAAATATATATGTTGTTAAATATTATTATAGTACTTATGTATTAATTTCAGAATTTATTTATTTGTAGTTTATTTGTAAAAAAATAATTTTCTACATTTTCCTTGATAATTATTTCACATGTTTTTTATTTCAAAAAAAATATGATTAATCTTTATTACAATTAACAAAATATATATTTTTTGGAAATCAAAATAATAATAAACAAAGAAAATATTGACAATTAAATATTTGATTACTTTTTTTTATATCTTAATTTTGTAAATATGTAAAAATTGTTATTAGATTATTAATTGTAGATAAATTAGCTAATTTTTCTAATAATTAGTTACCATAAATATGTAGTATTAAACGAATAAATCGAATGTAAAATTATTCATTTTTGGATTCCCACCACCTGTCTGAATATAGTCTTTTGTTTGCCTTAAAGTGCCCTTAAATCATGGGTGTGGAGTCACTTTAGTTTCGGATTAAATTCAGCTCCGACTCCGATCCAATACGAAAATATATGATCATAAATTCAATTTCCTACGTTGACAAGACAAGGGGAAGCGAATGATTTGAACGATCTGTGTATATTTAGTTCACTATTACTGAGTGTAGGCATATTAAGTTGTCTATGCTGCAAAAAAATGAAATGAAATTACTGTTCTCTCTGTTGCAAGTTATTTTAAAATTTGTATTAAAAAAATCGGAGAGGGCCTACTTAAAACTACTCCTACTCCGGCTCCACAGCCCTGCTTCAAATTTCGTAATTTTTACATAATTCATAATAATAACATAAAGTACGTAATAAATATGTAATATTACTTACTTTTTGCAAATTGCATCACATACTTAATGTAGAATTACGTATTAATGGTATAACTTCTTAAATTATGTAAAATTGCAGCTTGCATATTAATATTTGTAATAATATTTTGTGTAGTAATACCAGTAAAATATTTTAACTGTATAATTCATTCATTTCAAAATACATCCTTTATATAAATTTCGAAATGTATGTAATTATATCAACAATAATATTACAGAACTAAACAAATTTTAGTTATTTATGCAAATTTACTGAAGTTCTGTAAATTTATTTAAAATAGCAGATTGTAAAAATCATAATTAATAATAACAGATCAATTTTTTTCTTTAAAATTTTACAGTAAAACTTTCAAGAAACAAAACCATTTATTATTTTTATTATTCGACTGCAAATATTATTACATTAATCTATTAACGAATTTATCTGTTATATTTAATTATTTTCGACTTAATGATTTTTACAATCTCTGCTATTTATATGTTTGCTATAACAAGAACGTGTCCTGAAGAAGGTGAAAAATACCACCGAAAGCTTGACACAGAATCTTTTATGAGAATTTGATTTTTAACACCTAATCTTTGACTATCTTCCCATTAAATAATTTTATATATAAATAAATTAAATTATCAATCTACAAATTAAATCCGATCAAACGATTCGATCGATTTTTCTTTTATTGTGATCATTTGGATCAATCACCATGTACAACTAACTCCGTTCATTTTTAGTGTTTCTGGTGCCCGGGAACGAATCGCTGTTCGAGCGGAATGGATCGTAATCGTCAGGGTTGGCTATCGAAAGGTTGTGATCGTAAGAAAATCACGAACGAAACCCAATGCGCAACTGCTGCCGCCACCGCTGACAATGATTCGAATTTGGATTATGCAACGAACAATAATACGCAATACAATACAGCGGCAGCGGTCGATGCAAGTAATTCGGCATCAGGCGTTGCTCAATCGTCGGCCGATGAACCGCGACAGGAGCCACGTATCACGCATTCGGAACAGCCACCCGAACACATGGGCACTTCCGGAATTATACTAATACTGATCATTGTTTCGTTGGCTATAGGATTAAGTGTTTGGGTATTATATGCGTATAGGAATCCGCATAGTACCAGCGGACAGATTCTTATAAGAGTAAGTTTTATTTAATTAGTTTTACATACATACACCTAAGTGGATATGGCACAAACTCTTTTCACTATCCCAAAATCAGTTTCCTCCAAACATTCCTACTCAGACAAGCAACTTTAGCTTCATCCACATTCATAAATTTTCTCATACGTACTCTTTTATTTTTACTACTTGGAAACTTTCGCTCATGCAAGCTACTCTTTTAATGATACCACTTAAACTACTCATCGAACGTCCACTAGCAAACGTATAGCTTCAAAATCATTTTTAAACCAAATTGCAAATTAATAATTTATTTTTTTATTATTTACGCAGCATTCTAGAGTATGGATGTTTTCTCAGGTAGAAATTATGAAATTTCCCTATTATATTTAGAATTTTTACGAATGAATATCTATTGAAAGTAGTTTCTATTTTTATTTTTTTTCGTTTTTGTTATTTAGTATCGACCGAGTCAGTGGAGTTGGAAACGGGGCGAAGCACGTTATACGGCTGCCACCATTCATATGTGACCGCAATCAATTCAACAATAAGAATACATCGATTTGACGACAGCTAATTATACCATCTAGTCCCCGTCCTTCTTATTATTATTATTATTATAAACATTACGTCTCATTGAAAATGTTATAGGTTTTTTTCGACATTTTTTTTACCAATTCACACACACACACACACACACTTCTACTCTTCACTCAAATTTAAATAAAACAAACAAACAAACAAAAATGGTTCTATAATGTTTATAAAAGTGCCTAGAGTAATTTTTTTTTTCGGTGTATACTTTTTTAATAATATTTAACAACAACAAAAAAAACATCTGCCTATTCTGTGATAAAGAGATTGGTTTATTTTTATTTTTTAATATTTGAATATAATGAAATATATTTGACGAATTTCATATACGAAAGTGCACTTAGTCTAGGCTAATTACAATTACAAGCAATAATAACTAATTGCCGATTTATATGAAATTGATGATTATTTTTTTGTTGCACATTTTTCTACGAAAATTTCTACTAAACCGTCCATTATACGATGTGAGCACCAAATGATGAAAATATTTTTAGGGTCTCTTGTTTTTAATTAATGTCTAAATGTATTCGAGTCACAAATTATTTTGTAACTGATACACACAATTTACGTATTGTAAATTAATTTTAATAAGAGATCGTGTTATTTACACTGTAAATAGAAAATCTGAAATTTGTAAGTAAATAAGTAACATTGGAAAATCTATTAAATATTAAACAATTTTCTAATCGATATATAAAGAGATTGGTGCTTTTATCAATTTTTGTGCAAAATAATCGGTGAATTTTTTTGATCACACATAAAGATTATTCGTTGATTTTGCTCTTTGATCGTAAAGCGTTTTTTACAAATTAACGCGCATGTAATAATGATGATTATTATTCACGACCGCAGTCGAATAGAGTACTATATTTTTTTTTTATAACTATACAATAGAAAATTACACAATATTGTTTATGTTGGCTAAAAAACGATATAAATTTAATGATATAAAATTACGCGTGTCCACTTTAAGCCGACAAAAAAGCATCATTTTTAAATTCTACCGGCATAATTATTATTGCTGTCAATAACAAATGCTTTTTTGTCAACTTGTCAAACTTCTAATAGAAAAATTATTTGTTTGGTCATTACGAAACTTGCTGTAATTTTTTTTTTTTTTTAATTTAATCTAATACGGCAATAAGTCAGTATAAATCAACGAAAATTTTTCGGTGATAATAAAAATTTTGAAATTTGTATAAATACGCAAAAAAATTAAATTAAATTAACGTGCCTTTTTATTCTATTTTGAGTTCTTTATGTATAAAGTATAAATAATAAAAAAAATATTAATGCATATCAAATATTTATAGTAAATAAATTAACTAATATTATATCGAATTTAGATTTTGGAGCATGAATAGCTTAGATTTTTTAAGTATTTTATAATCGACTAATTTCTTTTTATTTATGATGAAATTTTAGAGAAACAAAAAACCTATTTAGATGAAAGTGTCTGCTAGGCCGTTACCTGCTCCAAAAACATTTACTTTTGTAAATAATTTAATTAAGTAAAACATTTTAGAATTTCATTAAAATACAGCCGTTAATTATGTTTTAAAATGAATTTCTTTTCTTGTAATTTTTAACGTAGTTTATTTTTATACAATGTATAAATTGTTTCGTTATTCCTATATTTGCTTATATGTGTATTTAGTGTTATTAAAATATTCATGTGTTTAGTTAACTTAAATACGTGATTTATTCCTTCATTTTTCCTGTTTAATTCGAAATTTTTTAGCGAGTGCAACAAGATTTGCAAAATAATCGCGGCACGTTTTTTTTATTTATTGCAACAAATAATTTTTAATTTAAGATTAATACAACTGGAACCATCTATTGATTTTTGATATTAACTTATTTTGTTTTAATTAATAAGGAATTTTTTCATTAGCTTGTACAAAACAAAAATATTGCTCGCGCAGTTAAAAATGTTTAACGAGAGGCATCAGGGTAATATTGTGTGAATCAAATCCGCACATGGGTGTCTGTGGCCCAATTGGAATTACTTCTGTTAGTTTATTAACACTAGAACTACCAGGATTTGTTCTATACCTATTTCTACCAACCGGTCAAAATGACCGGTTTGATGTGTAGTTGCATGTGTAATTACTGAATAAATATATGGAATATTATGTATATGATAAAAATATTTGTTCACAACTAACTTTTACAATATTAGCAACAATGGTAAAATATTTGTTCACTTTTTATATTTATTTCACCTCGCACCAGAATCACCAACAAGAAAATGAAACTACTTAGCCGCAGAAATGTGAACCAGAACAGAATCTTTTTATTCGTGGGACTTCCCGTATTTAGAGTAAAAAATATGTTTTGTGTATGCTACAATGTTGACAGAGTGTGTTGCTAACGCGTGTTTTAATTTTTTTGCATTTGCACAAGCAATCCTAAACTCTGGTAAAGTTTTTATATGACGGTCAGAATGACCGGTTGGTATATTTAGGTATACCACATATTTATTTCTGTAAAATGAAATTGCACGAATCTAACATTTTGTAAAATTAAAGATTTCATAAATTTAGAAAAATACATAGTATTCTAAAAACAATATTTTTTGTAATTATGAACAAAAAGTGTTGATGAACTGATGCAACCGGTCATTTTGACCGGTTGGTAGTTCTAGTGTTAAGGTAAGAGTTTTTCATTTTATTCAGTTTTATATTTATGCTGCTGCTTATAAATTCAATCATTACTTATTATTTTCTATTACTTTTTAAATTGATTGTTAAAGTATTTCTAGTATTTAGGAGTTATTTTACCAAAATGCAATTTCGTATATCTTTTGTTACTGGGTAAATAAAGTTTGTCATGAGATGGGGTAGATGGTAGATTATTTCGAATTTTAATTTTGCAAGATGACCCCCTCCTCATCAAATATGCATTTTTCTATATCATCATATATTGTAACATAATGATGATTCATCTGTAACCCACCCCTCCCCTAGTGAAACTATAATAATATTTATTCAATTAATAATTAATTTGTGTGTTATTACAGTGTGAACTACTACTACTACTACTATGCGATACGAAACAGTGTCCCAGCCCCAAGACGAACAGGCGATTGACATCAATGTGTTTTTCTCCGGATGGGGTTAGCAGCAGCAACCAGATGCAAATCTTGAAGAGAGATTAGATGTACATGAGTGATAGGAGTGTTTGGACACAACGCCGACCAGGGCCGGCGCAAATCCTATCACCTTCATAAATATTGAATGATAAGGTGAGATAATCAAATTAATTTGCTGCATTTTTAAGTAAATATTTATTTGGTTATAGAGGGAGAGATGATTAATGTGGAATTTTTCTTTTTTTTGTTTCAGAAATTTGAGATGCGGGAGATGAAGAAATAATGAAGAGAGAAGAAATTTGGTTTGGAGAAGAATTGTAATCGGAGGAAATTAGTGATTAAGTGTCCATAAAATGTTTGTGTTATATATATTACATAGTTAATTATATTATTAAGTTAATTAAGTGTGTTTTGTTATTTTAATCACGTAGTTAACAATGTGATCAGGTTACTAGATTTGTATTTTTATTTTTATGAAATTTTTACATTTTAATTATTTAAATTATTAAACTGCGTTTTGGACAATCTAATCACATAGTTAACCATGTGATTAAGTTATTAAATTTGTATTTAATAATTTATTTTTAAGAAATTTTGAGTTCATTTTTGTATGTTTTGATTATTTAATTATTAAATTGTATTTTGATAATCTAAACACATTGTTAAGTGTGTTTTGCGAACTTAATCACATAGTTAACAATGTGATTAAACAATAATAAAGTTATATACGTATTCTATTTTTTTTTTGTAATAAATGTATTTTTTTTTCTATTTTTCAATAAAATCCTTAAACAAATAACTGTATTTTTTTATTTTTTTCCCGTTCCTCAAATATATTAAAAAAATAACAGCGCTTCCATATTAAATTTAAGCAAATCTTTCAAAATTGTCAAAATTTGTTTAATATTTTTAAAGAATTGTTAAAAAACCAAATTTGTTATTAATTAAATCTCCTAAATGAAGCACAAAAAAAATGCAGTAACCCCTTGTATCAGGCAACCAGTGTCCTAGGGGGTTGATTTTTGGATATGTTGTAATACGTACCTGGTTTATCAGGGGTTCGTGAGGAAACGGCAAATTTTGTTATTTTTGCGAAATTTTTTCTTGGTTCCTTGATAAAATTTCATTAAAATGTTTCATTTTTCGCTTTCCTGTTACAAATCTTGCATTTTACGCTTTGCTGATACAAATTTTGTTAAAAACTCTTAGCTTATACAATCCTGCATCTCGCAATGCATTATGTAAAACTGGTTGCCTATACGTAAGTGTTAAAAAAGCAAATGTGTATTGCAAACAACGCTGTTCTCCTGATACAACTTTTGATTTTTTCGCAAGAAATGAAACATTTGGAGAAAACAAGTTATGTTTGCAAACGACCATGTTCTCCTGATACTATTTTAGATTTTCGCTACAAATCAAACATTTGGAGAAAAATTGAAATTTTTCTTATATTTTTATCACGGTTTTAGGTATTGGCTTAATTAATAAGGGGGTGTCCTAGGGGGTTGATTTTTGGATATGTTGTAGTACGTACCTGGTTTATCTTGGGGTTCGTAAGGGGACGGCAAATTTTGTTATTTTTGCGAAATTTCCAGCCGTTTTCGAAATATTCGCGATTAAAGATATTTTTTGCAAACATTAATAATTAATAGCCGAGGGCTCGTAAAAATGTATCAAAATGTATCAATGTATCAAAATGTATCAATGTATCTATGCATCAAAATGTATCTAAGCTATGGGGTTTTAACAAAATTTGTATCAGGAAAGCGTAAAATGCAAGATTTGCATCAGGAAAGCGTAAAATGAAACATTTTAACGAAATTTTATCAGGAAAACAAGAAAAAAATGGAGATTTTTATTATATTTTAATCACAGTTTTGGGGGTTGACTTAATTAATAAGGGGGTGTCCTAGACGGTTGATTTTTGGATATGTTGTAGTACGTACCTGGTTTATCCAGATGTTCGTAAGGGGGTGGCAAAATTTTGTTATTTTTGCGAAATTTCCAGCCGTTTTCGAGATATTTGCGATTAAAGATTTTAACTAATTTTAAGGGATGAAATTGGGAAAAACATAAATACAACACAGCATCTGTTTTTAACGAACTTTATTCAACAATAAAAAAAAATACATTTCACCAAAATTTCAATTTCAATATTTTCATCAGTTTTGTTGGGGGGCTTGACTTAATTAATAAGGGGGTGTCCTAGGGGGTTGATTTTTGGATATGTTGTAGTACGTACCTGGTTTATCTACAGGTTCGTAAGGGGGTGGCAAAATTTTCTTATTTTTGCGAAATTCCCAGCCGTTTTCGAGATATTTGCGATTAAAGATTTTAACTAATTTTAAGGGATGAAATTGGGAAAAACATAAATACAACACAGCATCTGTTTTTAACGAACTTTATTCAACAATAAGAAAAAATACATTTCACCAAAATTTCAATATTTTCATCGGTTTTGTTGGGGGGCTTGACTTAATTAATAAGGGGGTGTCCTAGGGGGTTGATTTTTGGATATGTTGTAGTACGTACCTGGTTTATCGAGAGTTCGTAAGGGGACGGTAAATTTTGTTATTTTTGCGAAATTCCCAGCTGTTTTCGAGATATTCGCGAATAAAGATTTTAACTAATTTTAAGGGATGAAATTGAGAAAAACATAAATACAACACAGCATCTGTTTTTAACGAACTTTATTCAACAATAAGAAAAAATTTATTTCACCAAAATTTCAAAATTAATTATGTGTGTGTGTGTACTTTGACAACTTAATCACGTAGTTAAACAAGCGTTTTAATCAATTACGCAATATTATTAAAGTATTGTTTTTTTTTGAGATAATCTAAAAACACACTTGTTTTAAAATAAATTCTTTTTCTATTAATAATTTATTCTATTTAATAATTGTATAATTAATTACTTAATCGCGTGTTTAACTACGTGATTACATTGTTAAAACACACTTAATTATCTTGTTAACTTAGCAATGTAATTTAGTTTATCGGAACACACTTTAATAATTACATAATTACAAATGTAAAAATTTCATAAAAATATAATATATAATTATATATATAATATATAATTATATATATTATATATATATATATATATATATATTTGTTTTACCGCTTATACAAGCCCAAATTAATATAGTCTACCGACGTTGTCAATCCAATTGTGACGTTGTCAGACCCGGAAAATGGTCTGACATCGTTTTACATGTTATTTGGGGTTCTTGATATCTACATGTTAGGTAGCAATAACTGACAAAATTTAAAAAATGGTCGGACTTTGTTGTTCATATATATTTTTACATACACATTTAGTTCACAGATTTGCCGTGTAGAGCGCGCGCTTATAGTATATGTATATAATAAAAATTTATTGTTCCAACCTTTTCAGACCTGCATGATTTTATCGTCGTTGTCGAACCATAAATTTGACAACACTGTGCCAGATAGCCAAGTAAAGACTTAAACACTAGTATTATGCAAAATGGAAATATTTTTGAAAGAAATTTTAATATTTTCTGAAATATAATTTGAATAAAAACTAAATTTTTGATAAAAAGAAAACAACCTATAACTAATTTATTGCAAATTAATTTAAATATAAAATTTTGGAATTTACACATACTCAATATTATCTCAATATTTAAAAAATCTATTGTAAATAATACAATTGTAACAAATAAAAAAAAGTCTTTTCTTAGCATATTATTATCAATTAATATACATTTTTAGTAATATTTAATTTTAAATTATTGTGTATATATCTCACAGAAAATACCTCTAATGTCCTTGTCAAAAAAAAAACAAAACATTCATATTACAAACTTTTTATTTATTAACAAAATTATAAAAAATATAAAATATGTATTACAAATATAGAGTTATAGAGGAACATAAAAAAAAATATATTTAATAATAATTATTATTTGCAAAAAAAAATACATGCTACTTCATGCGATATGTATTAAAAACTAGAGTTTTAATGCGAACCCAATCAGTAACTTTGAATAAATTAGGATTTTGTGAAATAAATTTCAAACATTCCTGCTTTTTAGGTGCTACTTTATTTTTAATATGATTTTTGAAAAAATTCATCACCAATTTTTTCTCGTTTTTGCTCCACCTGACACGAGTATTTTTTTTTAGTTTATGAAAATTTTCATTTATTCCTTTTTTATTGCTGTTTAAGTTTTTTTCTTCATTTACATTTTTTAACTTTAATACATTGGTATTTCTATTTATTATTTCCGTGTTACATATTTCTGTTGTTTCGTTGCTTTCTTGTTTGTCACACATTTCTACGGCACTGTTTTCTTGATTTTCAATATCGCTATCATAAACATTATCATCATTTTCAACAATAACATTTTCTACGTTAATATCTGATAAATTTTTTCCTCTTAGTTCAGAACCTTTACCAGCATTTAAAAGAAGCAAAACTTTAGCAACTTTAGCTGTTTGATATACGTCTTCTGTGAGTCTATAGAATTCTTTATGTGTCTTTTCAGTATGACCCATAAACCGTGCGATTTGTTCTATTTCGTTTGTTTCAAAATGCATAATTTGTAAAATTGTAGCTATTTGCTTACGAAATCGTGTACTTGTCAATAATTCGGGACGTTGAGCTCATTGGTTTATAAGCTAAAATTCAAAATACAAGAGTAATTAGTAAATAATTTTTATAACCAAATATCTATAATATTTGTTTAATTGCTATATATTACATTAACAGCGAAATAATCTATTAAAATGTAAAACATAAATCTCAAATTATTTTATTACTCAATTTTACTTATGTTCCTATTATAAATAAACATAAAAGTGTGTTTATTCTTAATATTTATTAACTTGATTAATCCAGATTATGTATTAAATTACTATACCATTCAAATTTTAACAAAAATATAAAGTAAATGCGTTTTTGAATTTATTTAAAACTGATTAAAATATTTTAGAAAAAAATTAAATATAATACAACAATTTTTCCAGCAAATTGTATGAATCAAATATGTAAAAATATGAAACGTCACGAAATAAAAATATAGTTCGTAAAGATAAATTTTAAAATATAAATAATAATCAAAACCTATAAATGTAATTTACAAAACGCAAATATTCTCTTTTATGTTTCGCATAAAAGTTATTTTATTGTAGCAGATTCTTCAATACTGATATATGAACAAAAATTAAGATTTATTAGCTGTTACGAATAGAAAGATATTACACCGAATATATATATACAAAGATTCCTCGCTTATGCGTAATTACGAAAGGTTAGAATTTTTCATGCTAGATTTGATTTATGATTAACTTATAAGTTACTTACCTCGTTCATAAATTTGAGTCGCCAATTCCGCAAGTTTTTTACCACGATTCATTTTAAAGCACACAATAATAATAATATAACTTTAAAGCACTCGAACTGAAAGAGTCGGTTCAAATGTTTTAAATTTGCAAAACACGTTACATACACATATTAATACATGACAACGTCGCAGGGTCTGAGAGCGTCGATTAAACAAAATGTTTTTATACTCGTTGGACTGAAAAGGCTGTTCTATTTATAAGGTCTGATAACGTTCACTAGATACATCAATTATATTTTTGTTTTAAATTCTTACCCCTCTCAAGTTTTTCTATGAGTTATAATTGAGCACATTGTATTTGTAACAAATATACACTTAAAAACCGTTAAATAATGATAGGTCTGTGGTTGTCTGTTAGATACATTTGGTCTGACAACGACGATAGAATTCGTATATATATATATATATATATATATATATATATATATATATATATATATATATATATATATATATATATATATATATATATATATATATAAATTGAAATTGTTGAATAAATACACATCGATACTAATTTGAAAATTAAATTAAAAATTAATAATCTTGCTGACAAGCATCAAAAAAAACTCTTACTAATATATTTATATATTTATATATATATATACAATGTATAAATTTCAATATAAGCTTTTTCACAATTTGAAAATCTTCAATTTATATAAATTATTTAATTAATTAATAATTATTATTAATTAATATTTGTTTTTAGTATATATTTAACAAAATTTCAGTGAGATCAGATAATAGGAAATGGTCTAAAAATTGGTTACAAGATATGACTGACCGGGACAACAACTCTGTAAGCGTGGTAAAAAAATAATTAATATTTTACAAAATTGTTATTTTTTTTTTATATTTTAATACTTTCGAAAGTATAAATATAAAAAAATAATATTAACATTTTTTTTCCTCCAAAATGTGTAACATATGTGGAAAAGCTTTTAAATACAATACAATCTCTTTCCAAGTTTGTAAATTCATCTGATCAATATTTTTATAAATAAAATCAATATATACATATAAAGAAAATTAAAATGACTAAATATATATAATTGGAAAATCTGACATTTATCTATCACTTTTCACACTTATGTGTGATATATGCAGGGCCGTTCCTGGAATGATAGCCGCCCAGGTGCAAAAAAGAAATAGCCGCCCTTAAAAATTGACATGATTTATTTTACTATTAATTTTATTTCTTTTATTGAATTATGGGTTTTTTTCTGGATCTTTTTGGAATGTTTTACTATTTATGGAAGTTTTGGATTTATTAGGAGTATTTAAGGCCGAGTTTGGATTACATTTTTAAATAATAAAACAATAAAGATTTTATTTAAGATATATTCATTTCAATCATAATTTTTAGAATAAAGAAACGAAAGACTACATAAACATTCATAAAAAAAGTGTAATTTCGTAAATATGTATAAACATAGTTTCTAAGAATAAGTCATAAATTTATTCTTCTTGCTTTTTTAGACGCAAATTCATCAATTATCACGGATAAATCTAATTTCTCGCAGATATCTCTTTCTATTGACAATAACGCTAGATTCGTTAGCCTTTCCTGTGACATGGATGATCTCAGGTAATTTTTGATTAATTTCAATTTGGAAAAACTCCTTTCCCCCGATGCTACAGTTACCGGAAGAGTTAAAAAAATTCGCAATGCCACAGAAAAATTAGGGAAAGAAGATAGTAATTCGTTGTCTATTATGTACTCTAACATAGTTAATGGCTTTGTTGTTATAGGAGATATTTCTTTAAAACTTGATATTTCATGGAACAATTCAATTCCATTTATAAATAATGGAGCTATGCGCGCATACAATGAAAATACGATTTCGGGCGGTAAAAATGCGCCAACCTTAAGTTGTCGCATATTAAATTGTAGCTAAACTTACCGTCTGTACGATGCGCGATGAGATTCTATTGTGGAATTGTTGTAAATAAGGTATTTTTATCAATTTCGATATATTAATTTGACAATTTGACATATTTTTTCAATATAGCAGAGATATTCATTTTTTTCATAGCTATCTATGTTTATTCAACATACATATATTAAATTTTTGAATGCGATATTACACACACACACACACACACACACACACACACACACACACACACACACACACACACACACACACAATTAATTATTATTATAAATATTATATAAATAAATTTTTTGTAAAAATAAAAGAGTAATTAAAACATTAGCATCTGCATCATGAAATGAATACAAAAAATTAAATGTATTGTTACATTGACCTAATGATATAAATCTTTCCTCTACAGCTCTGTCCTCTACTGCTCTGTCTATAACAGGAAAATAAAAATTAATTTTGAAATCTTGTTGGAGTTCATCATTTGATTCGTAACTAAACTAAAATTAAATAATATTTAGTATTTTGTATTCTACATAGAACACGTTGGGATTGATCTCCATAATGTTATTAAGGCTTATTAAAATTTAAAAACATTCTATATTTTTTGTTTTTGATTATTTTATTTCATAAAATGACATCTTTAACTTTCTTCTCTTCGAGTTTATTTATTTTTTAATTAAAAAATAAGGGTATAAGTAAGCTATACAATCCCGAGGAGTTGCTGTGTTCACGTTAGTTGAAAAACCAGTGACTCTCAAAATGTGTATTATGACAAAATGTAATTTTAAATGTGTCTTAACGGTCTTTAAAAAACAAACTCCTACCTGAAACCTACCTACCAAACCTACCCTAACCTACCGGACTTCTTAACGGTCTTTAAAAAACAAACTCCAACCTGAAACCTACCTACCAAACCTACCCTAACCTACCGGACTTCTTTACGGTCTTTAAAAAACAAACTCCTACCTGAAACCTACCTACCAAACCTACCCTAACCTACCGGACTTCTTAACATAACATAACAAAAGGAAAATTACTAATGAAACATTTTGAGGTTCACTGGTTTTTATACACCAAATATGGGCGTTCCGATGTTCACGCATGCGCAAATCTGGTTTTTTTAATATTCGTGAATACAGCAACATCTCGGGATTGTATATCTTACTCCAGCCAAAATAAGAGTAAAAAAAAAAATAAAAAAAACCCTAACCCTAAAAGGGAACCAATATGTACCCAAACTCCATTTCCGCAATATTCTTGAGTAGATTATAAATTAACTTACCTCAAGTAATAATATGATATACTTTAAATTAATTTATCATTAAAATCACAATCACAAATTCATGATTTTATACAAATGTCGATGATTATTAACTCAGTTTTATTTTGTCTAATCAGTAAAATCACAATCACAGAATCACGATTTTTCATAAATTCGATGTTTCTTAAATTTGCTGAGAAAAAACTCAATTTTTTTAACGACCACGTCGTAAGCTGAACAAAAAACGTCTAATTGTGCGACTGTATTTAGTGTAGGGCGCAAGTGTGAACCGGTGCGCTCTGGTCACAAACATTTTTTGAAAATCCCCGAGTACAGTACAAACTCAGCAAACCACTCTGCTGGCGCTGTATGAAAAATTATATACATCGTAACCTCAGAAAGCACGTATGCTGATTAAACAATTTTAAACACAAAAGCGATTATTTACAAGCAAAATCCAAAAGCGGCTACTTGAGGCTAAAAGTGGACCACGGCCGCCCTTTCGGCTGGCCGCCCTAGTGCGGGTGCACCTTTTGCACCCCCGCCAGGAACGGCCCTGGATATATGTTTACAAACAAATTCAAATATACACGTGTAAATGAAATCAGATATGTGAAAAATATTTAACACACAATTTTCATAAATAAATAGAAAAAGATTTTTTATTTTAAAACAAGTGTGTGTGTGTGTAAAACTCAAAATGATTTCATTTACATTCACATTATAAGTTATAATTTAATAAATTTAAATTACAGAAAACATTTTCAAATAGCTTGATAAAAATTATACAATATAATAAATATTATAAATAATACTGTGGCGCGATGTTATCGCTTCCATCGAGGCTGGATTCTGCTCGCATTTATAGGTTTTCCATCTCTTCATTAAGAACACATGATGTATCATTCGGTTGTTTCAGGACAAAGAAGAAAAAAGTTTAGAGTAAAGAGAGAGAAAAAAAGAGAGAATTGTGGTGAGTGTGTGTGTTTTTTTTTAAATTATTATTAAATATATATATTAACACATTCGACGTTTCAAGTTGAAGTTTTATCTTGAAAAATTCTATTGTAAGTATTTGGTAGTATCTGGTCTTCTGATATCTTCCAAGTACGTCGGTAACTTAACCCTCAAAATATGCTACTAATTAATCGCATCGCGATCGTGGGTTTTGCAAAAGTGAGGTGATTGGCATGAGTTTCCAATTGGAGTGGCTACCCTTACGGATACGAGGCAATTCCAGCCGAAAACACTAAGCTAACGAAGACCGAAAACTGGCTCGCTTTGGCACGAGATCGTGGCGAGATCAAGCGCCGCAGAGAAGCACGGTTCGGAAATCGCACTTAGGCCGCTTAGAACACCTCGACACCGAATTGAATCGTGCAATGCGGACAATATACGCTTGCTCCGGCCCCCTACAGTGCACGGTTCCATGGCACTGTACAATGTACGGGAAGAGACGCGGCCTCATGCGCCATTCGTAGTACTCCAAGTGGGCTTACCCAAACACCTAGACAACGATGACGGAACGACGAATGATTTGCGCGCGATAGTTTTTTATTGAACTGAACGGGGACATCTCGTTAATATTATGAGCTTTGTTGTGCGTACTGAGAAGCAGCACGACTTAATTTAGAAAAATAGAGCACTTGTCCTGTCCGGGATATAACAAAGATTCGCACGCCCAAAAAGCCTTTGCCCATACTCCATCCCCCACCCAATAGGGGATCGAATCATTTCGCACTCCCAGGACGCAAGTTTTAGAACTAATCGCCCCCCTGGAGCAGATCAACTAATGCCTCCAAAAGGTAGTGATCAGCCATACAACCTGAAGCCCTTTTCTCATTCATGCACGACGACGGCGAGAACAAGAGAAACCAAGACACATTGCTGCAAATTCAAGTCCCAACAGAGCAATTGCGCGCGCGTAAACGCGGCAGATTGTACGAAGGCACAGGAACGCAGTGTCATTTTGGTTTTCTGTCTCTGTCCCTATCTCACTCATGCATCTTCTAGTTAATCCAAGTTCCGACAGAGTAGCACGTGTGGTGGCTAGACGAAGTCACGAGGATACTTCCAATGCATGAGTCCCAAGCTCCACCCCAGCTAAGTTTTTCGTTGTTAATCCCCATTCGGATCCATACTTGGCTGCATACATACACTTAAAAAAAAATGGAGCAGAAAAAGATGCTATCACGGAGGAGATAAAAACAAAACAAAACAAAACCGAAACCGCGAGGGTGGACACAGCAGTTACAGTAAGAAACGCGGACATACACAAAATAGAGAGCCTCGGAAACTCTATCTGTGTATCAGTCTAATCCAGCAAAAACAAATTCGGCGAACAAACACTTTATAAGTTACCTAATACAGCGCCGCGCGTAGCAACTTCTTTCTTCTTGATTGGAGATAAATGTTAAGAGAAATGCATCCATTTATATTATATATTAACACTAGATAATCAAATATCGGGCTCATTCCTCAAGATATGCTACTGATTTGAACGCGGACAAGGAGAACAAATGGCAGGTGCATTGACGCAAATTCCGTTGAAATTGACCACCCTTATGGGCACAAGAAAACTAAACGGTTCTAAGCTACCGTCAATCGGGAATTAACTCGCTTCGGCTCGAGACTGCAGCAAGTCAAGTGCCTCAGAGGAGTACGTCCCGAAAAACGCACATAGGCCGCGTAGTAGACGTGTGACCAAGTTGAATAAGATACCCGGGGACCTTTGATTGCGCAGGCCAATTTTCGAAAATCATCGCATTAATTAGCTTTGCTACGACACTGCCATGGCACTGTCGTAACAATGTTAACGAAATGAAATGCATCGAACCGAATACCTTACCCGTGGGTATCAACGAACCATGTGTCTGCCCAATCACCCAATGAATGAACGACGACGACTTTAATATATTTAGTGAGCTAATTTTTCTTCATCTAAATATGCAACGCACGCGTTTAATTAAAAGGACACAATCTTCGACATCATTTGTGTGCGCTGAGAGCCAGCGCAATTCGCGTACTTTAATATTTTGAATGCTCGGACCACGCAACATTCATTCTCATTTTCCACTCCAATACGGAAAATGAATCAGTTCGCAACCCCCTGAGTACACCATGTATTAGACAGGCCACCCTCCCTGGAGCACAATTCGCCTGTTGCTAAAAGCCCCCAAAGAGTAGCTGACACTGTCAGACAACAGATGCCCCTTTCTCAATCACACTTTCGACGAAAGACAGACCAAGACCACAGGAGCAAATTCAAGTCCCGACAGAACAGTACTGTAGAGCTCGCGATTCTCTTAGACCTGCACAGCTTGGCTGCACAAAAATCAAAGATAACCAGAGAAGCTCAGACTGCACGAAGGCACGAGAACGCGTCCTGTCTGAATAGTCCTGGCTGTGTCACCCAAGACTTAACACGTCTGGTACAACAAACCAGTACACGCCCGCGATTCCTTGAGGCCGCGCCATTGAGCCGAACAGTTCTTCGTCGGACATCAAAACGCAAAATCAAAAGTAATCAGAGAGGCCCTGACTGGATACGAAGTACAGAAATGTAAGCCTTTGCCCCAACCCCATACGAGAATAACCCCAAATACAACTCAATGTGTATCAATATCACCACATCATACGAAACAACACACTTGTGAGCTGATGAAAAAATGGGATGGACTTAACAAACCCGAAACCACGAGGGTGGAAAATAAAAAGCTAGTAAGAACCGAGGTGGCTGAAACAGAACTGCCGGGCCAGTTAACTGCCAGTACCACCTATGCTACTGTTATATTTCAAAAAAATATAAATATATATCGACGGACAAATACTTTATGAGCCATTTAATTACTAATGTTCTCTTTTCCTCCGTTACAATTATTTCCAATCAAATTTCTTCTCTCTTCATTATTTTACTTCATTTCCCAATTCTGTAACAAAAGAGAAAAATTCACATTAATCATAATCTCTATAACAAATAAATATTAAAATGAGATTATTATATTTACTTAAAAATAAAAAATTAAATATCTCACCTTATCATTCAATATTTTTCGGAATATTTCATTAATCCCCAGTTGAATTATCATCACAAGTCTACTTTTCTCATGAGCACCCTCTCCTTAAATGTAAGAGAAATGAAAGTATGAAGTTTAGTATATTTAGTTTAAAAAATAAATTATAATTTGTGTTGTCAGAAAGGGGACGAGATAGAGATTTTTAAAAGAACATAGAATGAAATAGAAAAATTTCAACAGTTAAGTAAAAAGAAAAAGCGAGAAAAATAAAAGAAGAAAATCGTTCATTATTCTTCAATCCATTTCTGTATATCACAATTTAGCCCTGGGGGATGGATAACACATCTTGTAGTAGAAATCTAGACACCTCGGTCTCGATGTAAAACTGCAAATCAATAAATCTATATTTAATAATTGGTAGGTAGATATTACAGTAAATTATGTATATGTATATTAGTGATGCAACGGATAGCGATTTTTAAAAAAAACCGCATAACGGATATTCGGAAAAATTTTAAAGCCGGATAACGGATTATCCGGTCGAATAATAAATATTAATAAAAAATCATAAATATCAAGTTTTAACATCAAATTTTCGTATTTATAATTCACATGTGGTTATAGTATGCAACATTTTTAATTATTACATTTGTATATACATGTAGTATAATCAAAACAAATCCAATTTACTCATCGAAAGCCTACACTGACGTGCCTTCAATAAGTATCACTTACATATATTCTGCAAATTTTTATAAAAAATATAAGTTTTTATAATGTGAAAAATAAGGTTACATGTTAATTACTTAATAAGATAACTTATAATGTTAATACTAATAATGTAACTTTGTTTCACAGAAAGCTTTTCATAAATATGCAAAAAGTTTGAGCTTCATTAATAACTATTCCACTGGCATCGTATTGAAATTAATAAACAAATATTAGATATTTACTGAAAATAGTAAAATTTGTAATTTATGTTTTCCATTCGATAATTATCAAATCAAAATCAAATAAAACTATAAAATTAACGGAAGATTTAAATTTTTATACGCCTAATTACAATGATTCTGTGATTCAATTCGAATATTATTTAATTAATATCAATTTGAAATAATGGTAAAATAATTAATTAATGATTGAATTTATTTAAGTAGCATAAATAAAATTATAATTAAATACGATCATTAAAAATCTTACCTTGAAATTAGAGCAGAAAATCTGGTAATTCCACAATTTCGTAGTTGATCCACCAATCTATATATATTTAGGTAATTAATTTCCAATCAATAAAACAATAGATATATTTACAATTCCGCATTGTTTTATTTAAATCTGTAGCCAAACAGGGCCCATCCGATTTTTGTAATGTGGATTTCTTTTAAGTTTAGGGGCCCTCAGTTATAGAAAAAATTGGTCCATTCTTCAAATTCAAATTATTCCTGTAACACAAACAAAACACATAAATATAATTTCAAATTAAGTATTTTAATTACATTTAAATTAATATAGTGCAACTAATGCAATCCACAAAGTACTATTTACTTTTCTAAACCAGTTTAATCGAAAGTTATCTAAAAACAGGATTAAATCTAATTCCAGTTTAAATTTGTATCATTTAAATCATTAAATATTGAAATAATTGATTTTAAACAAATGTATTTTCATTTAAACTATTTAAAAATTATTAAAAACAAAGTTATTATCAGAAAAAAAAAATAAAAAATTTACAGGCAGAATTTTTTCTGGAGAACCTTTTTTTGACGCCATTTTGCAAGCCTTTTTTATCCGATACCATAGATCTGAGAGTGTTTTGCGTGAGCGAAAGTTTTCAAGTAGTAGGAATAAAAGAGCATGTATGAGAGGAATTATGAATATGAATGAAGCGAAAGTTGCTTGTTTGGATAGGAATGTTTGGAGGCGACTGATTTCGGGATGATGAAAAGAGTTTGTGCCACACCCTTTTGGGTACATGGCGTGATTGTGTATGTATGTATGTATTAAAATAAAAGTATCATGTTTCTATAAATATTTAACATATTTTGTTAAAAATTTCAGATATTTGGTGACAAGCTGAAGGCCAAACAGTACCAATTAACAAATAGATGATGAGCTAATTAAATCATCTATTGTCGATTCACTCATAAACCGTTTCTTTGAGTGTTTTCTGAATCCATTTCGACTAAGTAATATATAAGTGATGACCAATTAAATCACTTAATATTGCTCATAAATTGTCTCTTTGAGCGATTACGTAGAACTCGTCAGTTCTACACAACATTTACAAAATATCGTGGATTCATTTCAAAATTTCACTCATAAATTGTCTCATTGAGTGAACGTATAGACTTTCTATAAGTCTACAAAATATCCAAATAATATTCTGGATGTATTTGGTCCGTGATGGATATGGATTTCGCAAGGCCAGGATTTCCGAGGATCAAATTCAGTAGCAGATTCCAACCAGAAGCTGTAGATGGCAACAGATCTGTAGCAGATTCCAGCAGAAATCATCTTTAAAAAGGTTTGGTGTATTGCCAGGTATTTAAATTGTATTTCTGTTTCTTCAAAATAGAAAATACATCTATTTTTGGAAAATATTTTAATAATTAGAGGTAATTTTAATTTTTTGTGATTATAAATAAATTAAAATTCTGTTTACAAGAATTTATTACGTTAACATATGTTATCTTATTATTATATAATTAAATCATAGCTACAAATAATATAAGCTTTGAATAATAAATTATATTATTATCATAAAATGTAAAATAAACACTCAGTTAAATTTTCACAATAACAATAAAAAATCCTTTATTGGCAAATTTCGGTTCTTAAGCCATCATCATCTTAAGGGATTCAGTTCTAAATTAGCAAATAATTGGAGAAACCTGAACATAAAAGCAGGTTTTTACAATAAAAATACTTTAAGACATATTCTAGTTAACAATAAATTAGGGTGTAAAGATTCTTTGTTAAATTCTGGAATCTATGAAATTGAATATAATGATTGTAACTTTATATACATAGATCAGACTGGACGTAATTTTAAGATTAGATTTAAAGAACACCTCAGCAGTTACTTACATGGAAATACCAATTCAAATGTAGCTAATCACTTACTTGAAAATAAACATATTTGTTCCATTGATAATTTAAAAATTTTACATTGTCAGGCTAAAGGAATTTCACTTACCTTCCTGGAAAATTTAGAAATAAAAAAAGCATTGAAATCAGGTAAAAGTTTAATGAACGAACATTTAGATTTAATTGAGTCTCCGTTTACAGATATATTCTTACAGGAATTTCCCCTCTCCTTTCCCTTTTGTTAATTTTACTTGTACTTAGATATATACGAACAAATTTTGTTAAACTTTTTGTAGTATTACTTTCTGATGATGGCTTAACAGCCGAAATTGGCTAATAAAGGATATTTTATTGTTATTGTGAAAATTTAACAGAATGTTTTATTTTACATTTTTTCATAATGTTTCACCGAGTACCAAAAGCGACTTTAATAAATTGAATTGATAATAATTATCATATATTATATACTTCTAATTAATTAATAATTATTATTATTCATATTATATTATGTAGTACGCTTATTATAAAATAAGAATAAATTGTTCTAAATTATGGTGGAAAATAAGTTTTTAATACAAATCAAAACAATGAAAAAATTTGAAAATTAATCAATCCGAACTGAACCAAAAACCGAAAAATACTGTTATTGTTTCCGGAACGAAAACCGAAACCGAACCGATATATATATATATATATATTTTCTTAATCGAACCGGAACGAAAACCGGTTTGAAGCCCTGGTAATATTTCGATGGTCCGACTCATTGAATTATTAATCGGATTGTCGGACCAATCTATGTGCGATTCAATCTCGTGTAATGGAATTTATATGAAATATTACAGAATCTCATATGCCAATTACTATAGGCCCTCAAGGTCACACTAGTGCACCCACAACTTGTCTCAGCAATAAATTAAGTCGTTTAACTCTGGCTACGTTTGATGAAGATGGACATTGTGTCGGACAGATGGGATCTTGGTCGTTCGGATATTAAATATCCGTGGATTTAATTAATAGTGTGTTTACAACGTACATACCAAAAATACTCAATCTATGCTTTATTGTAATGTTAATATTTATATATTTAATACACATTCCATATTTAAAAATATCTCATACAAACTAGATAATATTTGTATTTCTTATTATTATTAGAATCTGATATTTATCAAGCCTGTTATTAGTATTTAACTGAATTATTTCAATTATTTATATATATATATATATATATATATATATATATATATATATATATATATGTTAAACTAGAATTAAAAATAAATGACCTGGATTTTTACCACTTTGACTGCAAGGAAAAGTGGTATAGCGTTTGGTATAGCGTTCAAATTCAAGTCAAAATAAACAATGTAACTATCAATTAGGTTAAATTAATTATTTTTAGTATGACCGCCGGAAATGTCAGATTAAATAAACTTAACCGTGCAATTAAGTTTAGTGCTGCCACCAGTTATGTATATAGTAATTAACTGCTGTATAATAATGTACAATATTATACAGCAAATAATGTAGTAAGATAATATCAATATTATGATATGCTGAAAGAAAAAAATATTTTACAAGAAATCTGGAATAATCACAACTTAGATATCTTAAAAATTAATTTACACTTGCAATTTTTACTATTGGTCGAATAGTGGCAAATATAAATTAAAAAGAGGATAATTATTTCTTACGGAGGACTTTTATTTAAAAATGAGAACTGTCCTCTCAAAAGATAGACAGGTGGAAACTGTACTTATCATACAAATTATTATTTCGGGGCGAAAAATACGTAACAATTTATAAATACAAATATTTCAAATATTTGAAGAATTTCGCACTGTTATTTTTTCACGTTTATATCGTTTATAAAATACCTCATTATATTTAATTATTTATTAAAAACAAAATTAATAACCAGAAAATGATATTTTCTAGCATTGATTACCATAAAATTAAACTGAAAAACAACATAATTGGCACTTTAATGCCGTAAAAATCTTCAAAAATAATTGCTGACAATTCACACGCCATGTTTATTAATTAAACGTAACCGTATAATTTTAATAAATTTATATTGTATATTGTATATGATACTTCCGGTATTTCTACTATAATGTTTTTTAAATAATAGATAACTATATTCACCTCCGAACTTAAATATGAAATTTTATAACTGAAAACGCTGAAAACAGTTAATTCGTGTTGCTATAAGCCAAATTTCGTTCTTATCTGTAAAAATCTCAATATGTCAAAGGTATAATTACAATTATATTATAGATACGGTTCTGTAAATATGCTTACTAATTGTATTATTAAATGTGTGGTTGTTTTTGTTTTTTTGTTATTGAAAGGATAAAATAAAATAATCAAATATAAACAATTAAATAAATCATTTAATTTTATAAGAGGATTATGCAAAACAATTGTTGTTGATTTAAAATTAATATTATTTGAAATGCAATATTAATATTTTCAGTGATTATATAACTGAATTAATTAATTTATATTTTTAATTATTCGAGCTAATATTAAGCTGGCCGCTTAGAATGGGTTTCGAACCATTCAATTTTTAGTTCGATAATGATTTGCATTTTTTATCATATTAATTGACTACAGAATGTACATTCTGTGATTAAACTAATAGAAAACATTCACAAATATAATGTTACTAATTATTTGAAATGTGGCAAACACAATGTAATGAATTTAGTTATGTAAAAAAATACAATGTCGTTTATCATATTTTCACATAGTGTTCAGTAATATTGTATTAGAAATGTTTAATATTATGCTGTCTTTTATTTTGTTTGTTTGTTTGACTTAGTGAAAAAATTACTGTCTTTTCCAGCCATGAGACGATTATGTGCTTATATTTAAGTTTATTGATCAGAACCCATTAACGTATACGTCAATTTGCTTATTAATTTGTCGACGTGCATTTAATAAAAACAAGTGTGTAGACCTTATAACCATGGTTAGAAGCTCGATACCCGTAATTCTCAAAGCGAGCAATATCGTCCCCCCCCCCCCTTGTGAGCAATTTCAGATCCGTGGTGAACAATAATGAGCTGATGGGTAATAAGGGGACTATGAAGATTCCGGGGGCAAAATAAAAATAACGGATAACGCGCAAAACATTATCTCTATATAGCAAGGGAGGGGGGCATAGGAGATTTATTTTATTCATAATTGGACAATAGCTCAAATAAGTTTGAGAATCTATGGTCTATATAATTGAATGCGTGTCGGGCCTCTTAGATAATGCAAATTGTTAGTGGCGTTATTTTTAGTATTAAAACAAAAAATATATATATATATATTTTTATTCACATGCTTTTATATTTGTTAATTTTTTGTTTTAATGAAAAAAGTCGGAGTCGGAATTGCAACAAAAATAAAATCGGTTCCGAATCCGACTTTGACTCTACGACTCATACGAACACTATTAAATAAAGTTTAAGACCAATAATAATTTAACACAAAATTTCGATTTTATTTCATGGTTTATTACAATAATAAAAGAATTTCTACTCACTGAAATTTACAAACATTTATCAAATACTTATGCCCGTAAACATGAACGTTTTTGTTAAATATAACAGTTCGTTAAAGTGAAAATTCTTGCATCGCGTGAGAAACTTCGTTGTAATGTCTAACGTATCGCGGGTCGAGAATGCAAAAATTGATAAAGTTAAACATGTAATTTTACAGATTAGCAATGATAAGACAAAATTTATTAAATTGAAAATAAATAATGTAATCCATACGTTTGTAGTAGATTCAGGGGCATCTGTGTCCTTAATTAAAAATAGCGTTGTTGCTAAACACAATTTGTGTATTTTACCTGTTGACGACATACTAGTGGATATATCTGGTAATAATTTACATACAGAAGGTGTGATTACCACAAAAATTCAGTTTGAATTTGGAGATATTAGCCATCGCTTTATAGTATGTCCTGAACAGTTAGATTTTCCAACAGATGGATTAATTGGTATCGATTTTTTAAATAAAAATTTTGTAACAACACGGTTTGGCTATAACGAATTTATTGTAAAAAGTTAATTCGATAGTTATCTAACATTAGAATTAAATTTAATTCGAGTTGAAATTTATATATAGACGTGTTTAAGAAGTACAATTAAGTACGTAGATGCAATTTTGCAGAAATTAAATTAATTATTAGGTCATTTTTTACTTACGTTTATGTGATTATTATGTTAAAAATTACAGAGAATTTTGAAATAGAAATACAGAATATTTATGGTAAAATATTATTATTATTCTTCTGGTAATTTCGCTATTTTGTTTTTACAGTGTAATTATCGGAAAATCAGTTATCGCGCAAACTAAATACCAATCATTATTCGATACAGGAAAATCAATTGATAATTTGAAGAAATCTTTGGGGCTTCGTAAACGCCATTGCAAGCAATAGTTCTGCGATTTAGAAGAAGAAATTTGGCCCGCGCGCTCGAGGCTTAAGACATCGAATTTTAAAAATCAAAGACTGATTGATCGAATTAATGAATTTGATTAAAGAAGCTAGTCTGTTGAAAAACATGTAAGTTTATATATTTTTTGTTTTTTTTTTTTAAGGTTATAATAAATTTTTTTTTGTGCTTAAATCGACATTAATTTATTTAGTTAGATTTTTAAAATGAAGAAAAATTAACTAAATGACCTTAATTCGTTGATCGGAAATGAATTAATGGCGATTTAAGCATAAAAAAACAAAATATATTTTAATGTCATTTGATAAATTTTCGATCTGCTGAAGACACGAACGGTTGAGTTTAGTCGAAACGTCTCGTTTTTATGTATAAATAATTAATTTTATATTCAATACAATGAGTTCTGAAAAATATTTTATTACGTGAATGAATATTTTTTGTTGTTAAATTTTGTTTATCGTTTGCAAAAGTAATTTTCATTTAAAATATATATTTTTTTAGATTAAATTTGGAATTATTTAACAATTCACATTTCGGTTTTATTTAAAAAACATATTTTTTAAATAGTATTTTTGTTTAAATCGCCCATTAATTTATTTCGGATGAACTAATTAAACTATTTAATTTAATTTAATCTTCATTTGTTGCTGGGCGTTTTCGAAAAACCGAAAATTTGTTTATTTCGCGATTAAATAACATTTTTTTTTTCTTGTTTTTTTACGCAGTTAATGAAACTATTTAAAATGGGGTGTCACGGTTCAGATTTGACACTTGCTCTAGTTCAACATTTTTTGTATTGTTCTGTATTGGTGCTGAAAATATATAATGTAGTTACATTTTAAATTTTAATACATAGTAGTAAAAGTTAGGCAGCAAGTTGTGCAGGAAAGTTTATATGGTTGCATTGCTATTACGTTGTTAGATTTTTTTGGTATGTTTGATATGATCACAGTAGCGACAGCTGTGGTGAGTTTTGAGTATTAGGAGGATCAGTTGTTGTATTTTAAGTTATTTTGAAAGGTATTATTTTAGTGTTTTGAGATTATAGTAATTTGTAATTTAAATTGAAATAGTTGAAGAATAAATTCAGCGGCATTTAAATACAGTACAACACATTAGTTGTTAGATAAATTTGAAATACGTAGTGGTAATTTGCTGATTGTGATTGGTGGTGTATTAATTAGCGGTTGTTCCGTTCCTGTTTGAAATGAGTTGAAGGGAGTGCAGTTTGCAGTTCGGTGCAGATACCTATATGATACCTATGGCAGATACAAACACAAATTATATCAATTAATTAAGGGACAATTACCAGATTGGAGCGTTTTATTTACAGAAGGTTCTATATCGGTTGAATCAGTTCTTGTCAAGATTGAAGGTGATGATGATGAACAAAAGAGTGTTTTTGTTTCGTGGACAAATCAAGATAAAGATTTAGGAAGTTACATTTTAGGATTGTTAAGTAATATGGGACAATAAATTGTTGAAAATTTTCTGAATCATATTTTTTATAATACAGAACAAAAATAAAAGTTATTTTTTTTGTGTAGGTATATTATTGAGTTAAAAAATACAGGCATCAAAAAATACAGGCATCAAAAAATTGAAAATAAATATAAAATACCTATATATAAAAAATATCACATCATAAAAATATTAAAAATCTTTAAAATAAAAAAATTATTGAACATATTTTTTCTTCTTTTTAGCACCCGTAATACAGGCATCAAAAAATTGAAAATAAATATAAAATACCTATATATAAAAAATATCACATCATAAAAATATTAAAAATCTTTAAAATAAAAAAATTATTGAACATATTTTTTCTTCTTTTTAGCACCCGTATCATTGTTCTCCTTAAGTGGCCTAAAAAATATTTTTCATTAGTAAATTAGTTCAATAGCAATAAAATAGCAATAACAATAAAATTACGTTTGATTTCTTTTTAATAAATTACGGACGTTTCCATTTCATTCGAAATGAAGTACTGCCGTGTGAACATCTACTATTTATACCATTAACCACCAAATACATATATGTAAATCATTAAAAAAACTTTATACTTTTCTAAAAATTACTTGAAAATTTATGTAGAATATTCCAGTAAAGAAACTGATATTTTCTTTGCTAATTTCACTATATAATTTAGTAAAATAGCAATAAATTATGCTGTGTTGAAAATTCGTCGCTAATGTAAATTTTTCATATATAAGATTAATAATAAAAGTTATTTACATTTCAGATTTTTTGTTTAATTTATTCAAATGTCTTATATATTTAAATACGATGGACAATAAAAATTTTATTACTTATATTTATAATGGCTCGTATTCATAGCCCCTTTTAGAGCACTTTTAGTTAAAAGTAGTCAAGATTTCAATATTAATTTTTGCTTTAATTATATATTAAATATAAACTAGTTTTATAAATGAAATACTTTTTATTATGTTTAACATTTTAAAATATAAATAATGCTAAAGACAGTTCTATTTTTTAAATTGATAATTTGTTTTTAATGAACTGTTTGTTTGTATAGAAAAGTTTACTGGAATATTCATTCTATTTGATAAGTTCAAACGCAATAATTCCGCTAATTAAAATTTACATACGAAAAATAACTTACGATAAGTTTTTCAAAAAACCTTCGCTACTTTCGTCACTATCCTCAAGTAATTTTTTGGGACCGATTGACTGCAAGAAAAATGACTTCCATAAGTAAAATATTTTTTTAAATAAAATAAAGTACATTTAGCTATACCTGTGTTGTGTCACGATTAAGACAATTTTCAGCGGTGCATTTACATAGATCGGAACACAAATTGTTAAGTTTTTTGCAACCGCAATAGTTTGTTTTACAATTGGTTTTACATAGACATTTGACTGTTCCATCGGATGATCGTTTTCTCGCTCTGTCTGTTTGATGCAGGTTCTGATTATTTGACTAGAAAAATATCAATTTCATCAGGTTAAATATTCGTTTTTTGCTTAAATCGCCATTAATTTATGTTGATAAACTAATGATTTAATTAGTTCATCAAAATAAATTAATGGCGATTTAAGCAAAAAAACATATTTCAACGTAATATATAATACGCCATGTGTAATTAAGAATATAAACAATTACATACATACATACATACACAATCACGCCATGTACCCAACAGGGTGTGGCACAAACTCTTTTCATCATCCCGTAATCAGTCTCCTTCAAACATTCCTATCCAAACAAGCAACTTTCGCTTCATCCACATTCATAATTCCTCTCATACATGCTCTGTTATTCCTACTACTTGGAAACTTTCGCTCAGGCAAAACACTCTCAATCATACAATTACATCATTTACAGAAATTCGATTTGATAATTTTTATAAGAAAATTTAATTTTTCCGAAAAGTTTTGTTTAAGAAAATTTTATTTTTTCTTCAAACGAATTAAAATTAAAATATTTATATTATGCTACAGAAACAAAGGCCCGTATTCTCACCTCACTTTTTCGTGGAAAAGTGCTTTTATCATTAATTTCAAAATAAGTTTTTGATCATTTTTATTAGATTTAGTATTATAAAATTTAAATAAACTATTATAAAGTGCTTAATAAATAATTTTAAGTAAACGTCAAAATTACTTTTGGCAAAAATCACTTTTATAAATGAGGTGAGAATACGGGCCAAAGTCCGTAGTCAATGTTATGTAAAAATTGTCAAATCTTTAACGGTAATGCCGGATTAATGCGGACCAATTTCAAACTTCAATTTCGATCTAAAGTACAACTACAATTTCAACTTAAAATTCGCTTGACTTAAAAGATAACCAACTGTTATCTTTTATAGTCGATGATATTTTCTGTTTAAATGTAAATAAAAATATCAAGATATTGATAATTTCATATTCATTATTATCAGAAATATTAAAAAGTTTGCAGTGTGTGTGTTGCGCATGCGTCAGTTACGCTTATCTTTGCCTGCAACATTTTATCAACAGTTGTAAGTTAAGTTCTAGTTTAGGTTAAAGTTGAAAGTGAAATTGGTCTGCATGAATCCGGCATAACACTAAGGGCAAGGAACTTGCATAAAACTAATGATTTTTGAAACGCTTAATTGATTAATCATATGACAACAACGTCATTAACTAACTCTGAAATTGATAAAGTTTCGTACAACTAGCACTAAAAGTTACATTTAATTAGTTTTTTAATCAAAATAAATATAACATGAATTGTATGACGCATTAATAATTATAACTAAATTATTTTTATAGTAGTTAAATTATTACTTACTCTTTTTTTTAAACTAACAAGTTTTCTATACGATGGTGTTTTCTTCCAATCTGGATCTTTGTCAGGATCATCATCATCACAATCATCATCATCACAATCATCAAACAACTGTTGGTTAGGTGGTGTCATTGAAATTTTCGGAACTTCTAATTTTATCTTTTTTTTCTTTTTGTCAGGTTTCTTTTCAATGTCCAAGACAAGACACTATTCATTAATAATTTTATAATCAAATGAAAACAAATCGTACAAAATAATTTCTAGCAGGAATAACAAACTTTATCATTTGATTACTATTAGATTATTATTCGTTAATGGTAAAACGTTGATCCTAATATTGAATTGAAAAATGAAATAATGTACCTTATATATCGAAATTGAGAGACTATTTTGTTATATACAGGCTGTGCAACGAAAAGTGGAACATAGGAGTTTAACATGGGATTTTAAAAATGTGCGGAAATTGGCTCTCCTGTACATTTTAGCGAAAAAATATAAGAATGAAAATTTGTTTAGAATTAATTTTCATTTTTATAAAGTCTAAATTTGATGCAATAGGATGTCTGTAGCACGAGATATTTAGAAAATAAAGTATGACATTTTCGTCAAAAATCAGATAGCCGTGAAAATAAAAAACAAATGAAACAAAAAACCGTTCTGACAGTTCAGTTCATTGTTATTGATTTTAATTGTTGTATTCATTGTATCTACCTTGTTATAGTCCATAAATTTCTTTACTGTGTCTGTGAATTGTAACATGGATGTGTTAAGTACTGAAGAAAAAATTTTGATTGTCAAATTGCATTATAGTGGAAATAGTTATGAAGAAATTCGTGCAGTTTTTGGTGGCTCTTATCCTGATCGTTCAATTCCAAGTAAAACGTCAATATTTCGTGTTATTAGCTGTATTCTTTTTACCTAAAATTTACTGAGATCTCAGCTCACTTCAGATAAACTCAGATCATCTCAGATAATACTTATTCTTTTTATCTTAACTGAGCTACGACAAACTGAGTTGGATACCTTCCCCCCTTACCGATTCTGCTGCACCCGCAAAATAATCTCAAAATGAAGTGAGATACTCAGTTAAGTAGTAGGGGTTAAATTTATATATTTATTGCTGTTTTTAAGGTTAGCCGCGAAAAATGTCATACGAAATTACTTATGAAACAGGTATTGTAATCAATTAATTCAAATTGAATATTCTTTAAATTGTCACTTATGCGTGTTCTCTTGCTAGAGTTTGAATATCTTGTTCTTTTTAAAGCAACTCAACTCACTTCACTTCGTTTCACCTCACTTCACTTGCCAACTGAGCTGAGTTAATCTTTTGGTAAAAAGAATACAGCTATTGATAGGTTTAATAAAACAGGAAGTGTGTTAAAAGCCTGCAAGTGTATAAGGCCAATTGCAGTTCAAGATAATGTAAGACAAGGAAACAAAATAAATGTAATTGCAGCAGTTGAAAATAATAAAAATTTAAGTTTGCGGCAAATAGAAAAAGAGACTGCAATTCCATTTAGTACTGCAAGAAATTATTTAAAACAACAAAAATATAAATCTTTTAAATATAGCAGTCACCAAGAATTGAAAGAAGAAGAAAAGTTTCTTAGAGCAACATTTTGTGAATTAATGCTGGAGAAGGCTAATGCAGATGCACATTTCATCGAAAATATTTGTTTTTCTGACGAAAGCACCTTTACACTCAATAATGAGCCAAATAATCAAAACTTTAGATATTGGAGTAAAAATAATAAAAATCTGTACGTTACTACTCATACCCAATATCCCCAAAAAGTAAATGTTTGGATTGGAATTTTTAAAAATAATATTATTGGGCCATATTTTATTAACGGAACTTTAAATGGTCAGTACTATTATGATCTACTGATAAATCATATTGGATCGGCAATTGAAGAACTGAATAATGATCGTGAAGTATGGTGGCAACATGACGGCTGTGCAGCTCATAATAAAATGATTGTGAAACAATATCTAGACGAAGTATTTCCCGATACATGGATTGGTAGAAACGGACCCATTCACTGGCCCGCGAGGTCTCCAGATCTAGCGCCAAATGATTATTTTCTAAGGGGACATCTAAAATCAATCATTTACAGTGATAACAAATATCTAGATTTAGAATCGCTAAAAGACAGAATATCTTTGGAATGCACTAAAATATCGTGCTACCAACTAGCAAATGTTAGGCGTTCTTTTTATGATAGATTAGGATATTGTTTGGCACAGAATGGAGACAAATTCGAACATTTAATATAAATTTAAACTTCTCTGTTTTCATGGTATTATTATAATAAAGTATTCTTTATTCCAATTTATGTGATTTATTTTATCATTATTTGATATAAATTGTTGGGGCACTTACCATTTACAATATAAACCGAAAACTCAATTTAGTTCAGTATTATTAATCTTGTTTTAATTATTGTGCCTACACTGTCATAATTCAGAATTCAATATTCAAATATTTTTGATTTTAATTCATATTTGTTTTATTTGTTTTTTATTTTCATGGCTATCTGATTTTTGACGAAAATGTCATACTTTATTTTCTAAATATCTCGTGCTACAGACATCCTATTGCCTCAAATTTAGACTTTATAAAAATGAAAATTAATTCTAAACAAATTTTAATTCTTGTAATTTTGCGCTAAAATGTACAGGAGAGCCAATTTCTGCACATTTTAAAAATCCCATGTTAAACTCCTATGTTCCACTTTTCGTTGCACACCCTGTATATTAACTATGTACCAATATTAGGTTTGTTCGATTGTCACAAAACGTGTAACTGCGAAGTGAATAAATCAACAAACATTTACGCAGTAGTAAACAGTAGACGCAAGTGTGCGAATCGAACAGGGCTATTTTTTTTATAGCTGAGCTATATTATTTCCCAAGATGTCTCTATTATTTTCTAATTTTTATATTGATTAACAAAAACAAGATAAACTTTAAACTGTCATTTTTGAAATAAAAAAAAATAGTGAGAGAAAGAATTTTGTTTCTATTATTTATCAGTAGAAGAGAAAAATTTATTATTAGCCTAAATCAAAAAAAAAATCAAGATAATTTTTCAATTACAAATTTGAAAGTTGACAAAAAAAAAAAAACAAAATCGTTTTATTGACAACAATATTAATTATGCTAGTATAATTTAATATCGATACTTTCTTGTCGTTTTAAAATCATCTTTATTATGTTACGCAGCATTATAATGAATCGGACAAACCAAATAGTATAAAACTAAATCCAAAACTATAAATAAAGATTTGCTATTTTTATAGAAACATAAGATTTCAAAAAAAATCCAGCAAATGCAAATTATAAAAGAAAACAAAAACAAAATAAAAAAAACCGTAACAAATTTATTTATAAAAATTAAATATGAAAAAATTATAATTTATTAATGGAAAGTCAAGTTTGTTATATCAGTTAGCCAGTGTAAAATGTTCTACTCACATTAATTTGGTTCATTCGTTCTCGAAGTGTTTCAACTTCTTGCTTACAGCTTTCTAATTCACTTTGTAAAGCAATATTTTCGGTTCGTAACTTATCTAGTTCTTCAGATGGAATAACCGATTGACCATTGCAAAGACGTTCGACACGTAGTTGTTGAATCGGATCTTGATTTATTATAGGTTTGTTCTTAATTTTTCGTGCACGATCTGCATAACGCAGCGTACTCATTGTTTCATCCAAATTATAATCAGCTGGGCTGACGCAGGCAATCATTAAAGTTATAGAATTACCACCCAAAGAATCTAAAGTAAAAATCAATCAAATACATCAAATTAGAAACAAACACATTCATTGTGTTTTACCGAAAGAACAAGAACAACAGAAAATTAATTGTAGAATGTGTACGAATACAGCAAACAAATTGCAAACTATTAAAGATTGTATGCATATAGTTCATATCAAAAACAATACAGACAAAAAAAAAAGGTTGCATCGAAAAACTGTGAGGTATTAATGACCGATGTTGAAAGTTACAAGGAACGAATAAATTAAAATTTATAGTAGAATTCTGAAATAAACCTATAAATCTGTTGCACATAGAATGAAATTTAACATTTAAATATCAGAAAAAGACGACATGTTTTGTAAAACAATAGGTCCTATAGGTTTGTTTCACAATATGAACATAATTAGGTTCTAGATCTGTATTCATATTTATTAATAATCGACCTAAAGCCGTTTTATTTTAATATAATGAGTTCTGAAAGATTTTTTACTACATATGTTATAAATTATAATATTTTAAATAAGACTAAAGGCGTTTTATCGCGATAAACACCACAGTTAGCTACGTTTAGAAAAGTTTAATTCAATGACATAATGAGTTTGATGTGGTTGGCAGTTTCAAGAAAATTGTATGGTTTGATATAGTTTAGTATTATTGACAAATGGAACAACAAAAAGGTGTTTATTTTATCTATTATTTCAAAATTGGCTAAATATTTACATTAATTCAGAATAGAACTACAAATTTTCGTATTCTCAGTTTTTGCGAAATATGGATATAAAATTAAATACGACTATAAATGATCATTTCATGTCGCCATTTTATAATTTAACTTTAAAATTGATATTTTTTTTAATTTGTCAATTTTAAGTTAAAGATAGATTAGCTTGCAAAATGCTAAAATAATGAACTACATGCATTATTCGCATGCTCCCAAAAAAGCTTAAAATTCAAGACAAAAGAAAAACAAAATAGAAAAACGATAAATGTGAAAACTTGTTATTTTAAGTTTAAATGAAATAAAAAACTTTTGTAACTTTGAAAAATTTCACTTTAATACATAAATATTGTGACTGCAATTTCGACAAACATTGTCATTATCAAACAATGTTTGTCGAAACTGCAGTCACAATATTTGTGTATTAATGTGAAATTTTTCAGTTACAAAAGTTTTTTATTTTATTTCAGTATGAAGTTTCACAAAGTAACGGGCAAAAGTGTTAATTTTTTCAGTTTAAATGATAATATTCTCCTCACCTTGAAGTAAACGTGTTAGTTTGCTATCACGATACGAAATGAATCGTTTTTGTGTCTCGTCTCCCAGAGCTGATATTACATTCCCCAATGCAAAAAGGCCTTTATTAATATTTACGCCCTCACGAAACCGTTCACCTGTCGCCTTTGTCTTTTTTGATCGCTCGGAACCAGCCAAGTCAACTAGATGAAATTTTGTTGTTGTTGCTGAATTTCTGCAATATTAATAGTAATTATACTAATTTGATTTTTTATTTAAATTTATATATAGCGTGATTTCTTTATCTGGATTTCGTCAATATCTCATTTATTATTAGGACGAGAGTAAATATACTACACTGCTTTTGAGATATGTGACAAATTAGCGCTTATTATAATTATTTTGAAATGTCATACTTATTAAAGCAAATATTTATTTAAATAAAATAAAAAAAATTAATATAACACAAAAGTTATTATTTTTATTTGGTTTTGACATTTTATAGAAAACAAAATTCAATATTTCAGCGAAAAAGAAAAGTTAATTTTTTCAAAGAAATCTATTTTTTTTAATGTGATATTTTTAGGCATTTTATATACATGTAACGTTAATTAATTAATTAGTTAATATTGCATTGCCATAAAGTTAGTTTAAAATCGATTGAAAAATTTGTATCAAACAGACAAACAAACAAACAGACAAACAAACAAACAGGAAGAAAAGCGAGTTAATATTATATGTGATATCAAGCCCTTTTTTAAACTAGTTTAGTTTTAGATCAAGCAGAATCAGTTTCTGAAAATTTTAATTTATTTGCTCATATAAAAAAAAAATATTTGAAAAGTACTACTTACGTATCATTTTTCTTTTGCATATAAACAGTTATCGTAAAAATCGCGTGACTTCGAAAAGACTGGGCGTTCATTGCAGTTGCCCCAACTGCTCTGCCAGCAGAGCCTTCAATAAGACACTTAATAGTTTCTCTACTTGATGTAACAGGTAGTTCTGTAAGTCCCGGCATTTTAATACCTTTTGTGTCTTCTCGAATATTAATTAGGCACTGGTCACGCGATTTATTTGATAATAAATCATATAAATTCTCTTGATACACTTCTATAAATGAAACGCTAATTCGAAATTCATAATCGGACGAATTATTAACACAATCAAATATATCGTTAATTGCGCGTGGAATAACGCCCATTTCTCCAATGCCATCGTAATTCGTTCCAATCGAATGCGTTTTTCCCGATCCAGTCTGACCGTATGCAAGTATAGTTACATTGAAACCTTTAAATAATTTCGAAATCATTTGTTTGATCGCAGTATTATAAAAATCCGATTGAGTTGTCATTTCATCGAACACGTAATTATAGGTAAATGCCTCATCTGTGCCGGGTACTTGTACTTGATTTTGACTTAAAATGCAATTCAGACTATTTTGGCATCTCCTTGCTATTTCTGTATCAACTAAAGGGCGAACTCTTAAAGCAACTTGTACGGTTATTGGATCTGACATCTAAAATAATACAAAAAAAAAATCAGTAAAATATTTTCTACTGAAATACTTTTCAATTCAATTACATTAAGATAAAATTTATAAAATCTAATTTAAACTAAGAAAATAATGTAAACAATATTTTAGATAGAAAAGAAATTCAGTTGCATTATATTCAGGCCAACTTTGCCGGCATATTCACGTATTGCATTAGGGTGACCACCTTTTATTTGAGTTAATACCCGTTAAAACAGATTATAACACAGGTAAAATTTAACATCAGAAACGTTAGAAAATCACAATAACAAATAATTTATACTATATTTTAAAAATCTATAAAAGTATAATATTAATTACAATAATATTCGTATTATAATTCATGTCGTTAACTGATTAGAATAAATCTGGATAAAACTATGGCAAAACATGGAGACAAATAGTTGAAAACTGGAAAGTTTATCACCTTAATTTCATATAATTCGTTATGTATAATATTATTATTGAATAAATACCTTTTTCAATATCCTTAAGCCCCATTCAGACTGCCGTTTTAGTTATTGCAGTAGTTATAGTCGTAGTTATAAGCATAAGAAAATACATGTAAAGTATCATTCAGACTGCGGTTGCAGTTTTTGTTATTGCCGTAGTAATAGTTGTAAGCATACTTGACCATTCACACTGGCTTGTGATGCTAGTGAAATTTGACATTTGACATTTGACACAAAATAAATAAATAAAATAATTAAATAATCATAATAATAATATAATAATAATAATATTAATAATAATTAAACATTATTTGATTAATTTTGCTTTCTAAAGTCGCCATTTTAATATATTTTATGAATTTGACGTTTGTTTGACGTTTCTAAATAAAAAATAGTGCTATCTCTTTTCACTCCAACTCTGATTGGCCAATTCTTACAACTATGTAAAATTTTAACTAGAATGTTTGGCCTGTTCAAATGTTTGGCTGCTTACAACTACTGCTATGTCTTATAACAATAACCACGCATGCGCATTGTATTCCCATAAGCTTACATGTATTTTCTTATGCTTATAACTACGACTATAACTACTGCAATAACTAAAACGGCAGTCTGAATGGGGCTTAAACGAAATAAAAATTCAAACACCAAAATCTAAAGTAAACTTAAAAATAACACAGTTAAAACAAAATCCGTTACAGGTTGTGTTACATTTGGTAGCCGTGCCGTAATGAAAGTGGCATAAGGAAGTTATTTGGAAAATTTTAAATTTGAAAATTTCGAATTTTATTGGTTGCTCGCATCTGTTCATGCGCAGCAGCAGTAACATCTGGCTTTTTGATTGGTTCAGGATTGAAACTTTATAACTAAAAAAGTTGCTAAATTTTCCCCTAATTTGCACTAGAAATTACTAGAGGTGCCCAACTTCTTGTCAAAGGTGGCTACTGCATATCTACGCAGCGTATTCACACACATCGCACGTATTTATTTGTTAAAATAGGTTATGAAACGAAAATTTTATAGTTTCGGTTTCGAAATGGAAATTGATAAAAACTCGAATAAAAAAGGTATAATTTCTAATAAGTTTATTAGATTTTTTTTCCATAATGCACTAAATTTTATTTTAGTTAATTTAGTAGAAAGAAATGCAGCTCCGAATGGAATTCCCCTGGTAAATACTGTAGCTATTGCAAAAAAATCACCTAATGATATAGTGGAACTAGCAATGGAAATACAAAGGGTACAATTATGTCTTTAAAACTAAATATTCTATTAATCAAATATCCTTTTAGGCTGATGAATTCGTACATGCGACAGCATGCAGTAAACTTCAAGTTATCGCCGAACAGGTTAGATTTTTACAAGAACAAGCCAAAAAAATATTGATTGATGCGAAAACCTATTCGGAGTTACATCACGCGGCTTGTAATTTTAAGAAAATACCAGGAAACACTTACTATTTGTATAAGAGACCATCCGGCCAAACGTATTTTAGTATGCTGTCACCACAGGTTCGATTTTCTTGCAATATTGTGATAATGTAAAGATTAAAAAAACAAAACATTATTGTAGGAATGGAATAATTGTCCACACGAATTTCTTGGTGGTTATCGTTTGGAAGTTGATCATACATGGACAGTGGAAAATGATATTAACAAGAAAGACGCTCAAATTTCCTTGTTAAATAAAATTATGGCTACTAATGAGCAAGTCACATTATCGCATGCTCTTGAATCATCAGCTATGGATATACAATGAATTTCGTAGATAAATTAATTTCAAATACCAAAAATTAGAATTGCAGAAGGGGCTAGTTTTAATTGAATTAATTACTATACTATATAATACAGTCAATCCGGCATGAGACTAGAAATTTTTTTTTCTTGGGTTCTAAGAGACTAGTAAAATACTATACTATATTTTCTTTGGTAAAACTAAGTTTTCGGATTTGGAGGTGTCATTCGGTCGCTATTTTTGAAATAAGGCTGCAATTATTGTTTTTTATTTACCTCTGTAACCGAAAGTCTAACTAATTATCACTAATTATATTTTATTGATAAATTTTCGTCGTAATGTAAAAAGTTATGGGCAAAAATGTTTGGAAGTTAAATTTTTTTAAAGTTTTACTTAATACATTATCAAAAAAAAGTAAGTAGGTTAAATTATTTATTAGTTAATGCTCTATAAAAAAGCTAACAATAGTTTTTATCTCAGGTTAAAAATAAAAGAGTTATATAAAATGTATTAATGGAAGTTGTAGTTATCTACAAAAATATTTTGTTAAGAGATAAATGAAAAAATAATGGCCCCCAGACTGTACTAAGAATATATATTGTTTATCATATTCAATTTTCATTATATTATCGAGTATATTAAAGCTTAAGGCATTAAAAATAATAATGAACTAATATATAACAATACAAGGATTTATTTAAAAACCATCTTTATATTATTTGTTTATAAAGATTTAACAAAAGAGCATTGTTGCAACATTGTGAGTTTTTGTTTTTTAGATTTTTTTTTATACAATTAACACATAATAAAATAAATGTAATGACGTTTTTTTTTCCTCTATTTTACAAATCAATACTTATTAACCATCTACTGGTCAAGCGACTAATAAACTTTGCAACTACATATCTTGGTTTTAACAACACTTCGAAGATGGTAACAATTGTGTTGAAAGAATCAACATTTGCAACAATGGTGTTTCTGTTTTACTAAGTAACATTCGAACGATGCGCTGGAAAAATAAGATTAATTAATTATTTAATTTAAAGAATACTGAAATATCTTTCAGAACATTCTGTTTAGCCAAATTTAAACTAAACCCAAAGTTGTTTTAATTATATTTAAAAGGATATTTATCAAGTCAGTTTACTTACATAACTTATAATTTAAAAAATATTTTGAAACATTTTTGAGATTTTTTTATTACTGTATTTTTCGGATTAGTATCCGATGAATAAGCTGTATTTACTAATGTATAAAATATTGAACTGTATATAATCTTTAAATAGTAAACAAATCTTTCAGAACTAATTATATTAAAATAAAACTGCTTTAGGTTAAAGTTCTGTATTAATATTTATTTATAATCGATGTTTCAACGAATGGCATTTACTGTATATGATTTGTATAATTTTTCCTGATGAAGACGGACGTTGAGTTTGTCGAAACATCGCTTTAATCTAAAGTAGTTTTTATTTTAATATAATGAGTTCTGAAAGATTTTTTACTATATTAGTATTTTAGTAAAAAATAAATAAAATTTAACTTTCAATTGGAAATTTTATGATTTAGTTATTTATTTGTTACCTAGTAATTTGTTTCTATATTCTGGTATTTACTATAAAGAAGACGAACGTTGAGTTCGTCGAAACATCGATTATAAATAAATATGAATACAGAACTATAACCTAAAGCAGTTTTTATTTTAAATATATATTTTACTTACATGGCTTGGGTATTCTTAATGCTTCGTTATCGTTAACGGTTACTTCGTAATTATTCGTGTGGTATTTGTACTCTATATGCAAGCACTTATCTTCGCCCACACACGGATCAAAGAAGCCAGGTAACTGACTCTATTTTGAAAAAAATAAATAATTAAATAATGCCACAAATGAAAATAAAAGTAGCTTCATTACCTTTGACTGTTCATGTAATATAAGTTTACTATCTTTTACAAGGCACTGAAGTGGAATTGTAACGTCAATTAATTCTGATTCATTTTCGCCTGATCCAAATTCTTCTGTTTCTAAACAGAAACAAATTTTAAATTTTAAAACGTACTCAAGTTCTTGTATATTTTATTTTAATCAGGACATGATACCAGGTAAAATAAACCGGTTAACTGATTATTTCTATAAATATTTTGCGAACGATAATAAAAAAAAATCAATTAAATTAAAATTAACTCGAAATATTATTAATATTTATAAACAATTACAGGTAACAATCCAACAATTCTAAATGATTTTAAATTATAATACGTCGTTACCGAGTGAAAAAAAAAACTAATATTTAGTATTAATACTTGTAGAATTATTGATTTTGTTTAAAACGTATTTTATATAAATTGTATTTACCGTCTGTCAATTTCCCGTAAATAGCTTTGACAATAATTAATCCATTTTTCGTATGTTCATCGTTTGTTATCCTGGAATAAGTAGCTTTCATTAATTCAACAGCTGCTTCAGCTTCCCTTCGTTTCTCGATTAATCTAAAAAAAAAAATATTTAATTAGTTTAGAAAACTTGTTTATCGAATATCCGCACAACATTTACTTCGTTCGATTATTTTCTCGCTGTTTCTCTAAGTTTCTTTGTTGTTTTTCTTTTAAAAACGGTTCTACAATGCCCTTTTTAATTACAATATATACTATTAAAGGCACCACAGTCGCATAAAACACCGGTGCTGGCATAATTTCTTCACATAAATGTATTGGAAATGTGTAAACTTGATTTGCACGTGTCAATCTAAAACAGATCCATTTTTAGAAAAAAAAAAAAAAAAAAACAAACATGCAGCTGAAAATAGGTAAAGTTTGGGAATTTTTTTCGGGTAGATAGAATAAAGCACATGTTCCGTGGTTTTTATATGTTTTAGAGCTTTATTTGATCTACAATTTAGAAAAGTTTCAACCAAATTGGTTGTTGCAGTGGTGAGCTGTAATTCGCTCAGTTGTGGACTTGTGTTTAACAAATCATTGGTCAATTAGTAATGAAGCTATAATTGAACTATAAATTTCTTGTAGAAATCATAAATTACTGAATAGTTGTTACCTTATTTTTAATTTAACTCCAGTTGGCACTCCTACAATAATAGTAGCAGATACTTGGCTATGTTTTGATATTTTCTTTTCAGCACCGTACTCAATTAAGCCACCAAATGTTCCAATCCTAACACATCACCAAAAATAATTATTCATCAATTAATAACAAATTAGCATTTTTTTTACATACTTAAAAGCGATACGCAATTTTAATTCTTGATTTAACATTTTTTTAGCATAACTAGCTGAGGCATATGAATGAGGAAGACCGAACTGTACAGAAAAATTATAGTGACCGTATTCTGAAAATACATATAAATACTATTTTTAAATCGAATGTTTAATTAATAAATATTTAATTTACCTGTATCTCGAACAACAGAGGTAGATAATAGTGATTGTATGCCGCCACGATAAGTAAAATAACCAACTGAATATTTATCAATTTGCATTGCGAGAGCTGAAAATTTATATTCATTTAATCGATCAACATTAAACCAGTTGAAGGCAACACTCAATTATTTTCTGGGAAATATCTTCAAAACTAAGTGGAATTTTTGTACTTTAAAAGCGTATTGTCAGAATTATGTCTAACGCATCGTGGAATTCGGATTGTATAATTTTATTTAAAAAATTGTCTCTAATGACAATTCCCAACAGCTATATAAATGTTTAATTCATTTAGAAACCTTTAGTACAATCTCAAGTTTGCACAATTAGAACACGAGATCTATTAATATATTAGAAATTCCAAAACATACATTAGAAAAATTTAAAGATTTACCCAGATAAAATTGGGTTATGTTTTATAATAAATTGCCACATACTTTAAAAGACATTTAAACTCAAATTAAAGCAATTTCTAATATAAAATTGTTTTTATTCTGTAAATGTTTAGTGTAATATGTTGCCCACAAAAAAAAATCGTGGCAATCTTTCCCACTTACTTGACATCAGTCCAGGACGAATTCCTGCCGGAGTAAATTGTAAAATCGTTCCTCCGTTCCAGAAAAATCTTTTACTTATCGTTCGAAAACCTTTTATAGATAACATTGGTCCATTTCCAGCGCCAATTTCACTTTCGATCCATCCCTTATGTGAAAATAATTTTCGCCAGCCTAAATTTATACTACCCGCGCCTAAATACGAAACAATTCAATTAAAATTAGTAAAAAGATAAAGTTATTTTAAATAATAGTAATATACCTGTTCCATTTTGTGTTTGTAGCTGACCAGATAATGTACATGTATCTTTTTGCGTTAACGGAAATTCTACAGATTGGGAAAAACTCATACCAGAAACTTCTATACTTGGCAGAATTCCTTGACCACCACTAGAAAAATAATGATAACTAAAATGTTCATTCTATAAATTCTAAAAACTATAGTAAAAAAAAAACCTTTCGAAACTCATTCCATTAAAATAAAAAGCTTTAGGTTGAAGTTCTGTTAGTTTAGTGAAAATTTCATCAACCAAAACCGAAAAAAAATGTTAATAATAAACCGGTAACTTTTAACGAAATTACTAAAATTACTTAATTCTGTATTTGCTTTGTTTATTATTTATGTCATTTGTATTTATTTTCCCGATGATGATACACGTTTAGTGTATCGAAATGTCAAATTTTAATTATAACAGAAATCCAATTTAAGATGATTCATACAGGTCATACTTTCAACTCAGTTTTTCCCATACACTATTCATGTTTAGTGTGTAGTTAAATCGTAATAAACATTTATAATGCAGATTTTTTCAAAAGAAGCTCCAAAAATTCTCTAACCCATGACATAACTGAGCATGTATGGCCCCCGCCTAAAGCTTTTTATTTCCTTATAAGAATCTTACAGGTCTAAGTCTTCATAATCAGCTTCGTCGAAATAAGGATTAAAACAATCGGTGGCATTAATATTAACAGTAACAGAACCTCGAGGATTTGTATTTTGTTGCATACGTCTATCAGCTCGTTCTTGCGCCAGCTGTTCGTATTCCGCTCGAATCTCTGCGGGCGTTTTTGTCCGTTGAACTATTTCCCATCCTTCGGTTTCTAATCCACGTACACCTAGACTATCGTAAATCGCTCTTCGATGCGGATCTGATAGAACTAATCAATTTTTTTTATAGTAAATAATTATTCCGATTCGAGACAATGTCAAACATGGTACTTACTCTCATACGCTCGCTTTGTTTTATTAAATAACAACTCGGCTTTCTTCTTCTGTTCATTATCTAAATGCTTATCCGGATGATATAATCTGCTTAATCGTCTATATGCATTACTAATTTCATCAATAGTAGCCTAAAATCATTTTTTCCAAAATATGTTATAACCTCACATTCACACATTTATTGTAAAATTTTAATAGAAATACAAAATATATTAGATATATCTTTTGCAATTTCTAATGGTTTTAATAAAACTTCGCATATTTAACACAAAAACATTATGATTATTATGTAAATTAAATATTCTAACCAACAAACATTGAAATAATCAAGGCCATTATATTATTTTAGCTGACGAAATTTTATTATTTTATATAAAATAAATATAGTACCTGTTTAGACACATTTAAAAATGCGTAATAATCTTCATCTATATTACTTTCATCATCTGAATCTAAGTCCATTGTAAAAAATTAACCTTTTTTTCTGTCTTGACAAGATCTTCTATTCACTGGCCCGGCATACCAAATGACTGATCAATCGCAAAAATTGAATTTTATTTGTCAATATTCAAACTCATGACATAATTGTAATTTTAGTTTAAATCCCTGTCTTGTTTTTTAATTAAATAAAAAAAATTAACGTTTATAATCAAGTGACTAATTCTATAAAAATAATTTCATTTGTTACATAAGACATCGAACAACATAAAAAATATTTTTATTGATTTATTTTTTTTATAAATAATACATTTATAATTAATCACTTTCGTGAGATTCTGAATCTGAATCTCGGATCGCTTTAGTTTTATCGACTTTTTTAACACGACGAGCTTCAAAATCGGAACCTTCTTCATCAGATGAGTAAATATGGGCGCCACCTAGTAAGAAATTATTAAATATTAATAATTTTGAAATTAACTAGAATAAATTGAAAATACCTTTACTACTGCCTCCACCGCTTTTGAAACTATTTTTAATTGCATTCAAAGAAATCGTTCCTTCCTCATCGCTTCCCTCTTCTTCTCTGTAAGCAGCACTACTGGTGCGTGCTCTCGTCGTATTTTCGCCCCTTTTACGGGGTTTAGCTCTTGCAGTTTGTCGTAGTTTTTCTTCCTCTTTCTATAATCGAATTTTATTAGTAGTATATTCAGTAATTCTTTAAGTAGATTAGTAATTTAGCAAGAGGATCAAAATAAAATATCTCAATTATTAAATAATATTCGTTTCCGGAATACCTTGAGTAAAGTCTTTCTGTCTTGGTCGGGATCGATGCCGACCTGTGATAAAATTTTAATGCCGGTTGTTTTCTGTGAACGATCAGCCAATGAAAGTGTCATCTTACGATGCGTGAAACTCTCAGTTGAATGCGGCCGGAATGATAATTTAGTGCGAAACACGGCCTGACCTTGCAGACCTGTACCTTGTCGAATAAATAAATGATTGTGGTCACCCTGTCAAAAAAAAAAGAAAACATCATATAAAATTTCTACGATCTTATTTATATTAAAAATTTCTACAGTCTGGTATAGAAAATTTGAGAAAGTGGTATTATTGCAAACTATACCTGTAAAGGTTGTTTGTAAACATCAAAAATTTCTGAACCAAGATGCAAACTAAAGCTGCCATCCGACCACTTAATGAATCTAGCGTTTGATTCCCGATTAATATTACCATCCTTATCAACGATTTCCCGCCATCGAATCGTATTTTCAACTTTTAATTTCAATCTAGCTCTGCCTTCTTCGTCCAATGTTTCTTCTTCGTCGATTTCATCTTCGTACGTTTCTTGATCGAATGGCCGAGTTTCGACCGAGAGAAAATTGGGCAATTTAACGAAATGTATATCTCTGCCCAAGTCGGTTGTAATTTTCGGAATTTCAACGTCAATTCTTGTTTCTGGAATTGGTTCCGGTTCTTTTTCCTCATCCTGCAAGAATATTTTTGTTAAAACGTAAATATACAATGTGTGTCCGCCAAATATCTGCATCATATTGTTAAATATGATTACTTAAAGAGGCACGCTTAATTCAGTTCAATGAGTTATCTACAATTATTACAAGAATACATTTTAAGTAATAATAATGCATTTGGATAAGTGATATTATTGTCTAATAATGATTAAATACACGCATTTTTTTAATAAATAAGAAATTATGATTGAAAACATTTTTCATTAAAAATTTGTTTAAGGGTCTTAAACGTCATTCTAATTTCAAAATTGTTACAAATAAAGTAAAGTTATCTTTTTCGACAAGCACCAAAATTGATTATTTTCGAAAAGAAATAATTAAAATCGTATTTAATTACATCGTCTATAGCTGGTCTCTGTTCACCAGTTTCGTCTTCATCTTCCGATCGATCTCTATCTCTATTGCGTTCGTTGTCTTCGTCATCTCTTTCATCACGATCGGATTGGCGTTTTTCTTCAACTTCCTTATCTTCTTTATCTTCATCACTACTTATATCATCTGCATCACCAAATAAGGCGGCTGCATCCTGATGCGCGTCATCTACAAATCAAAGAAGAATTAACAATTTGACCAATTCAAACACTTGATGACAAGTACTTGGAATGGTTAAATTCGTGTGCTTGTGCGTAAAACTAAAACGGTAGACCGCGAATGAAATTTAATATGAAATAATTTGCCTAATTAAAAATCCTATAATTTAAAATATTTATTATTTAAAATCAAATTAAATACAATAATAACACAAAGTTACACCATCTTTGGCATTGATGGTGTAAAATTAAAAAAATAAAGTCGTATCTACAACTTAATTAAAACATAATATACATATTACAAAGATTATCACAGTATTTGAAATTAATCTTTAAATTGGTGTGCAATTCTATTAATTAATTCTACTGAAGTTATAAACTAATAATAACATAATTATATTATTTACTCAACTGGAAATTTTTATTAATAATAAAGCAACTACTCAGGATTTAGTCAATCTTTTATTTATTTAATTTAGTTTTTCATTTGTACATACAATGAAATATCTCAGATTTCAGAATATAAGATTCCGAAATATTGAATGAACAAATAATAAACTAAAATAAATAAACAAGAAAATTGACTGAATCTTGGTGTAATTGTTTAATTCTAGAATCAGATCAACCATAAATATAGAATATAGATACCTAATACATGGATTGTTGTTGTTATATACATTAAAAAAGTATAAATTTAATGTTTGTTTACAACATGACACGACTATATCTCTAAATCAGGGTGTCAAGCGGGGTTTTATAAACAAAATTCCTGCACATTTTCAATAAATTCCCGTATATTTATTTAAAGGAATAACCAGCTTTTTCTACTCTAGAACGCCCAATGACACATTTTTATATCATATAAAATTACATGATATAATTATATTAAATGGGCCTTTCCACTAATTTTTTTTTATTTGAAATTTGGAAAGTAATAAATAAACAAAAAATTTTGTATATATTTATTTTTCAAATTTATTTATAATAAACCTTAAAAAAAATATTAAAAAACGCTAAATTGGCGCCAAACTTCGACAATTCTCGTATTTGTCCGTCCCGTGACGTATACAAGTAGTAGAACATTTCATTGGTTGAATTTCACGTGAGAGATATAGAACACTGGATGACGTATATGGTTAGAGGTGTGGCTATATTTAAAACATTCAAATGTGTCGTTTTTGTAGCCTTTTTTCAAATTAGTTTATTTCAGTAAATATAGAATTTTAGAACGTAAAATTTAAATCATATTATTATTTTAGGTTGTAAAACAACATAAAGGTATTAAAATTATGAAATTTGATTTTAGTGGAAAGGCCCATTGTAATCTTGTGTATTAATTAATTTTGATTGACAAATTATTAAAATTTATAATGTTTTGTAAATTAATTCGGTTAGAAACTATTATATAAATTTTGTATAAATATTGTAGAAAATGCTGGCTTTGTTAGGTTGGTACCGATGGTATGTCGCGTCAGTTAAACTAATTGTAGATGACGACATACACGTACTTAAATCGAGGAATCCGAAAATCTAATGGAATGGCAGAGATATCGATGCAAATGTAAATGCAAACATATTTCTAAACAAGCCCTATTATGATTGATCTGTGATAAATTAAATAAATATTTACCAGCATCGCCTTCTTTTTCGCTATCCGAATCGACGATTTTTTGTTTTTTACTACGTTCTTCCGATCCACTCCGTTTCCGTTTCTGTCCAATTTCCGAACCAGGCGATGAGGCATTCGAACCAGCATCGATTTGTAAATTCGGTGAATTCGATCGACTATCGTCGTTTCGCTGTCGTGATCTGGAACGTGGCGATCGTGAATCAGATCGATTCGTATCGCGCGATTTTGATCTAGATCGATGCGATGCGGCACTTTTCGACCGCGATCGATTTGATGCTGGCGAACCGCCCGATCGTTTCGATGCAGGCGAACCGACAGATCGACGAGATCCAGCTGAACCAGATCGACGTGATACAGGTGAGCCGGACCGACGTGATGCAGCTGAACCAGAACGATGCGATACAGCTGAACCAGACCGACGTGATGCAGCTGAACCAGAACGATGTGATACAGCTGAACCAGAACGATGTGATACAGCTGAACCAGAACGATGTGATACAACTGAGCCAGATCGACGTGATGCAGCTGAACCAGACCTGTATTTTTATTTGAATATTATTTATTTTATTAAATTGTAAAAATAAACGACTATTAATATTTCATATATAATTATTAATAGACAGATTTCAGTCTTTTTAATGTTTTTAATATAAACTACAAGGCCAACGTTTCGGTCTTCATCAGGGCTCTACAAAAATACCATATGTGTTTTTAATTACTTGCATAAAACTCATGTTGATGTATGTGACATTTCAATGTCGTTAACATTATAATGAAAACAAAATCAAAAATATACAGCATAAAACATTGTTATTTTCTTTTTTGTTATATTTATTAAAAGATTAGAAAATGATCTACTGTGGCGAAATTTAAATAAAAATAATATAAAAAATCCCAAAACCACACTTAAATTAAAATAAAGCTAAATACGTATTTCGGAAGCTAAGCTTCCATCTTCAGTAGCTAAATAAAATCTACAAAAATCTTACCTGTAATCCAAAGTACATAAACACTTAAGCACTTTGGATCAGAGGTAAGATTTTTGTAGATTTTATTTAGCTACTGAAGATGGAAGCTTAGCTTCCGAAATACGTATTTAGCTTTATTTTAATTTAAATGTGGTTTTGGGATTTTTTATAATATTATTTTTATTTGTTATATTTGTGTTTGGTTTTTAATATATTTAAATGTATAAATTGTTAATTTGTTTCAAAAATTGTTAGATATAAAACATTATTTCTTTTATTACAAAATAACTACATGTTTCTTAATTAATAATATACAAAAATAAATAAATGTAACAGACCTACGAGATCCAGCTGATCCGGATCGATGTGAAGCCGCCGATCTGGAGCGATGCGATCCGGCCGAGCCGGAGCGTTGCGAATGTGCCGATCCGGAATGGGTCCTACGCGATGCATTCGAACCGGAGCGATTCGATCGTTGCGAAGCGGGTGTTTTCGATCTAGATCGTCTAGAACCTTCCGAACCAGTCGGCGAACGATTCGACTTATTCGAACCAACCGATTGAGATCGATTTGATGCGGGCGATTGACCGACTGATTTAGCGGTTGCGGCTGTTCGATTTGAGCCAGCTGACTTATTCGATGCGTTCGATTCGACAGAATTCGATCGTGATCTACTACCACTACCACGTGAACGATTCGATTCTGGACTGGGCGATCGTGATTTGTTTGATGGTGAAGCACTGCCTGATCGATTTGAAGTACGACTTACCGGTCGCGAATCAGACTTATTACTATATGGTGAATTCGATCTAGCGCGGAAAATTGAATTAAATTTTGCATAATTTGAAATGTATTATTTATTTCTTACCTTGAGCCTTGATCTAATCCATTTCCTGGAGTAGGTACAGGACCATGATTTAAACTTGATGCTGGACTTACACTACGACTCCGGCTTGAATCACTATCCGATCTCGAAGTCATTTTTATGTTTATTAATTTATTATTATATAAAGATTACATTTAAAATAATGGAAATAATAAATTCTTATTCTTAAGCACTTTGTTTAATGTTTAAATGACTGAACCAAATATAACCTACAAACACATTTGACGTTTAATTTTTAGTATCATCAAGATGTCGCTAGTTTGGGCCAAAGCGGAAAATTAAAAAAAAATATAATTCCTTTCAGAAGCACTTTTAATTAAAATTGTTATTTAATTATGTTTTTAAGTAAAGTAATTAGTATTTTCATATCAATATATATATATATATATATATATATATATATATATATACTGAAAATGTATTTATTTATTTTTGTATATTATTAATTAAAAATTAGTAATTAAAATAATTTATATTATGGTTGATCTGATATTATTTTTTGTGATAAGGTAACAATAAAACAACAAAAAACTTAAGACTAAGAAAAATATTATTTTTATCTTGCGTTGATATTTTTAATAAGACAAAAACAATGATTTTTCCAATATAAATAAAATAGACATATATATAATAATAATATGTAGAGTTGTATATATATATTATATGCATATTAAATATTTTTTTCATTGTCAAAAATTTGGTCATGGTTTTAGATGAGATCTATTGATGGAAAGATTCCACGAATGTAAAATGTTTATGAATCGGACAGCCTTTGTACATCTTCCATCCAAGTAACATTTAATACTTTTTGAACGAATATTGTTAATTCTCTCGAGAATTTACTATACTGTTTACTTTTCGCTGACCATTTCACGCAAATATAGTAGAATGGAATACCTGTTTCAAAAATTATTATTATATAAATTAATTCTAAATTTTGAAACGTAACAGGTCAACTTATTGTATTTTTTTTATTGAATACAATAATATTGTTTTTCAAAGTCAAATAATACACTTTGTTTACATTGGGCATTACTTTTATTACGTTTGAGACTAAATTTTCATTTTCACACTTATCTATTTCGTATCCGATTCCTCTTAGCTACAACCCCACGTTAAAATCTCATTTCCACAGCAGTCATTTTCCGTTTTATACTTTTGCAACATTTACTACCCATACATCAATGTAGGCACCAAAACAGCATTGTATATTCTCAAACGGGGGGTGGCTTCTTTAGAAACATTTACAAGTACCCAAAGCACCCAAAACCTTACAACCAGCATTAACTCTTCTTATAATTTTACGATCAAAACGATCATCCTTTGACAATAAACTACCCCAATACACAAATTCATCATAAAGTCATCCTTCTCAAAAACTAAAACTTTGCACTTATTCAACACAAGATTCATATCTTTACCAACAACATTAATTCTATCGATCATCCTTCTCAGTTACTCTTCAGATTCAGCCAAAACAACCACGTCGTCAGTATACGCTAAAGCAGGTACAACACAATCATTTATACGTATACCATCATCACCACAGAAAGCTTTCCGAAGAACATCCATATATAAATTAAATATCCAAGGAAACATTACACAGTCCTGTTTCACGCTGTCATAAGTCACAAAAAAATGTTTTTTTCCGGTTATAATAATTCAATTACCTGTCAATGTAATCGCAATACTACCAACTGCATTCCACGGCTTCGACGCGATCGGAAACAGCACCAAGAACATGCAACTGACGAGGAATACCAACGGTATTATAATGTTAACTCTAATCGGTCGTGGTATGTCGGGTTGTTTGTGCCGTAACCACAGCATACCAGCAATGCTCAACGCAACGGAGAACCACAGTATCTGACTGTAATAGTTGATCAATTCGAAAACGTTGTCAGTTAACAGCATTGCTAATGATGTAACGCAGGTAAAGAGTAGCGATGGAATCGGTGTATGACGTTGGACATGAACGTAGGAAAAAAGTTCGGGTAAGTGGCCCTCTTGCGAGCCGGTGAGAAATAGACGGGCGCTGGTAAAAAGAATTCCATTCACGCCGCCAAATGTTGACAGAGCCACGAAGATTGGAACGATCCATGCTATCGAGCCGAATGTTCTGTTTCCGAAACTCTGAAAAAATAAATGAATTATATGAATTAAAAAGAAAAGTTCACTTCGTGTTTCATTTCAAATTTGTGTTTTACATTTACCACTGTAATTAATATGTAGTTAAACAGTCGTGACAAACTAAAATGAGTTATAGCCGATTTCAAAATATACATTTTAAGCTGGCAAAAAAGTATCCTTTTTAAAATTCTACCGGCATAATTATTATTATTGTCAATAAAATGATGTTTCTTTGTCGACTTTTCAAACGTTTAATAGTAAAATTATTTGTTATTGTCAATAAAAGAATACTTTTTTGTCAGCTTAAAGTCGACTTTAGTTAAAGTGTTCATTAAAAAACTGGTTGTTATTTTGATTAATTCAATAATCTAATAATAGATTATTTAATTATTATATCATATTGTTATTTCATAATTTATTTGTAAATATGATAATAAATAAAATGTGTCAAAGATCTATTATTACCAAAAAAAAATATTTAAAAATAAAAGTTTCAAAAAACAAAAAAAGTATATTATATGTAATTCATTAATTTAAAAAAAATAATTAGTAAAAATAGATTATATAAATAGTCGACATATTTGGGTAAATACTTTTTTTTGTATAATTTAAACTTTTAATAAAATGTATGTTTCTTTTCAAATATGAGTACTTATTAAAAAAGTAAATTTAATAACTAATTTTTGAAATTCCATTTCAATACAGAAAAACAATAATCAACAACATATCAATATAAATTTTTGTATTTAACATTAATTTTACTGTAATCGCTAAAGCGACAAATAACAATTGGTAAATAATTAAAATTTTTATGAAAAAATGCAAAAAAAAAGAAATTGCAATATTTCACGTTGATAAACAGTTATCAACATTCATTATCGGAAAATTATTTGAGCATGTAAAAATTGTTTCAATTTCAAATTTAACTTTAATTACTAATTTGTTGTGGATTATTTTCTGTTTAAATTTCTACATGGTAGTAGAATATATATTTTTTAAATTACGATAAATTGTATTTGAGTAGAAGTTTAGAACCAGTTTATTATCTTGTAATATTTATATGATTAACAAAGAATTTTTACATGAGTTGTTAGGGTTAAAGTATTCAATTATTATTACTGTTTGTTTCCGAGATTAATTGAGGGACTCAGAGGAAGATAATTTTTAGGTTTTGAGAAAACAGGGTATAAAGTTTATGAATTTTCAGTTCCTTGTTTGAACTATTAAAGCTATATTATTTTTCTCTAATAAGTGTTAAGTTCCTTTTAGCTTTGTGGAAGAAGCAAACACAAGCGATTCAGCGATGAAAATTCCACATGAGACAGCAGCATTTGTCATTTTTCCATTAAACTCCTCACTTCATATTTATACACAAATGGCGATTTTTTTGTATATTAAATAAACCGATAATATCTACATATTAATATTAAACAAAAAAATAATAATAATAATAGTAAAAATTGCGCACCAACCACAGCAACGGCTGCCGAACTAATCATTTCATCTCCGGATAAAACGGCAAAATACGCCACGTTAGCCAGCACGTAAACGAGCGTAACGGTCGGCAGAGCTATCCAAATCGCTCGTGGCAAATTTCTGTAAATGAAAACAAAAAGGCACATATATAATCATCAATCAAGAGAGCGTTGGAAACAGAGAGAACAAACACAAGTGTCTTGCTAAACAATAACGTATTGCCTCATAGAAACTAAAGAGCCGAGAATCTATGAGAAACAATCTAAAAGTAATGCTTCCGAAATCAACTAATTCAATTGAAACGCGAAAGGTGTAATATTTTTTTAGTAATTTGAAATACAATTTTTCTATATCTAATAAAATATCTTCCTAATATAAATAATTATATTTAAGAAGGTATTCCCGTTTGCAGCATCAATTTTTTGGGAACTTTTACAACAAATACAGTAAACAACAATTATACCATTGGAAAGTGTATTTATTGAAGTTTTCAGTAATTTTTTTTTTTCAAAAAAGTCAAATTTTCACTTAAAAAAATAGCATCAAAGTAATCTGAAACAAAAACAAATTAGACGTTAGTACTTGTAACACAAGTAACTTTCGTTGGAACCTACAAAATGTATAATTTTTACATTTATTTTCAAAATGGTGGCCTTCTTAAACAAAAGTACCTAATATTTACCCGTTTTTTTATAGTTTAGGGTTTAATATCTGTAAAATCGTAGCTGGTCGCAAAGTAAACATCGTTCTGATTTCATAGTCATTACTTTTCGATCGATCCTCAATATAAAGTATGATAATCAATGAAAACTATCTCTTTCTGCTCATGCATTAAAACATTGGGGTAACGCAATCACTTTGCTCTTGACATACAAAAAAAAAATCCAGAAGAAAAAAGGATGAAGCAAAAAGAGACCAAAGAGAATGAAAAATAAAATTCTTCGTTTCACGGCTTTTGTTATCTCATCTATTTAACCCTCTCGTCCCCGTCGCCACCTGACATTTAGCTTCCGCAATCGGTTTTTATTTCGCGATGAAAAACGTGCTTTCAAAGAAATGAAACTGCTTACGAGTTTTCGAGCAACAAGTGCCGCAAGCAACAATTGTTGATCGATTGCAAACTGAAATACGTTTCTAGTTGAAAACTGAATCGGATTGATTTTTAAAATATTTCAGATAGAATTATGTGGAATAATAAATGTAGGTTAACGATTAATAAATTATTGCGTAAGTTATCACAATTATGGTCTATAATTATAGGTACAGAGAGTATAGATTTTTTATACTATATTTTAAATTTATAAGGCCGCAGTATTTAGTTAAAGCCAAAATATAGTTAACTGACATATATTTCCTACTTTATACAAAATTTGAATACCTTATTTAGATTTCGAATTTTATTAAAAATTATGTAGTTATGTAGATCTCTTTTCATGAATTGTGTATTTTAAGAGGAGCCATTTAAAAAAATTGTGTAGAGAAGCAAAATTTGTCGTTACAGCCCACTGACATAATTTCAAAATTATAATTCGTGTTTGTATATTAAAAGGCTTGAATCGTAAGCCTTTTAACATATTTGAAATAATTAATAAATAGGACTAAATAGTATAAAAAAAATTCTCCTAGCCCCATACAGATTCTTGACCCCATATAGATTGTTCTGAAAATTTATGATTGTGAATTTTGTAATAGCTATGACAATAATTTAAACCGAAAAACATGGGGCCCATGCAATAGGTAATAGTAAGAAGTGTAGGGAGTGGCTGTCGTTGTGTTCCACGATTTTTGTTTAAAGTATTGTCATAGCTATTGAAAATTCACAATCACAAATTTTCGGGACAATCTGTATGGAGCTATAGGAGAAATTATTTTATACTTTTTAGTCCGTTTTAAAAACGTGGCATATTATTTTTTAAATTTAAATAATTATTTTTAGATTGATTCATGATCAGCACTGATAACTAAACGTGTATATAAGATTAAAGTTATATAATAAATGTATTCAAATTTTTCGTTTATCTATGAAACATTGTAGTATACAAAATAGAACATAAAAACACTGGTTATGTAATTTGACATTTAAAAATTCTTTCGTTACAAAAATTTTATTTAAAGATTATGAAATATGTATATAAAAAATATAAACAAAACATAACTGAGAAAATATTCGAAATTATGAAATAAAACAGAGCTAGTAGTACCAAGCATCATGTTTTAAAATCTTCAATGAATTTAAACGTCTAAATTTTTCTGCACATTCAACTTAATCTCTTATAAACATTGTGAAAGTCTATCGCATATCGACTTTAAAATCGATTAGGTCAAGCATATAATACGATATAATAGAAAAAAGAAAAGAATTAAAAAAAAAATCAAGATAGAATTATTCAACGAAGGGACAGTATTTCCTATTTTATTTATTTGTAAGTAAAAAAAAATTATTTGTATCCTCAGTATTGCATTGGCTAATTTTAAACTTATTCCAAAATTTGTAAATACTGGGCCTACACCAATTAGCATAAATGAACAGCGACAGAAAATAAAGTAAAACCAATGAATTTCTCTCACCTGTACGGATCTTGCAGTTCTTCGGTGACAAAATTCAAGAAATTCCATCCGCCGAATGCAAATAAGCCGGAATAGAAAGCCTCGGCAAGATTCGTTACGTCCACATGCTTGGGGAATGCATTTGTGAAATTATCCGTGGGATCTGTGTGCGTGCCGAGTGATAATAAAAATAAAAATTTATTATTTTATCCGAAAATTTTGCGCAACAAGTGGGTCAATTGTGTACGTACCGTAGAATAAATAAAAAACGCCAATGAGTATGATAGCGGCGAGAGCCAGTAATTTTGCCGCTGTAAACACGTTTTGAATACGCATTGCCCATCGGACACTTGCGCAATTTACTGCAGTGAGTAGACCTAGAAAACAATTATGATATAAATTATGTATTTCGAAAATTTAACGAAGTATAGCCCAGTTTTCTGGATCGAAAAAAAAATCGATTTTTCGTTTTTTGCATAAAATTAATATAATAATAATGATATAAGTTATATATCGGATTTCTTTTAACGATAATATGAAATTTATACCTGATATTTAAAAACTTTAATATTGCTTACACTCTAATTATTATTAATGGATAAAAATATGTGACCTATGAAAAAAAACATATGATCTACCGAATAGTACCTATGAAAATAATAGTTTACCTATGTATTAAATAATTAATCTATGGTTTTAATTTTTGACCTATAAAATTAATTACTAATCTATAGAAATATTTATCGACCCATGAAAATAATTATCGACCTATGGAAATAATCAAATACCTACTGACATAATTATCGATCTATAAAATTAAGAAAGTGGCTATTTATACATACGGTATGTATACGCAATTGGCTATTTATACATACAGTATTTTTACGTAATTGGCTATTTAGAGTAGGTTAGGTTAGTAGGTTGGTTTAGGTTTTTTGTTTTTACTATAGATCATTTTTTAATTATTAATAGGTAAATGATTGATTTTTCTATAAATAAAAATATAAAATTTCATAGGTAATATTTGAATTATTAATAGATCATAAAATTAGCATCCTTTGTTAATTATAAAGTATCATATCAATTTAATTAATTAAAATTTAAAAAAGTAAGATTTTTATATGAAATTTCACGAACTAAAATTTGTTTTTATTTTTATCGTACACAGTAGGAACCTTATTAATTCCCATAATCAAAAAGTTCGATTAATTCAACATGAATTTTCCGTTATGAAAAAGATAACTTCGGGTTAAACCAAACTTTCACTAATTCAGATCAAATGCGGTCCCGCCGAATCAAAATTAACGAGGTTCTATTGTATAATGATTGTAAAATTAAAATAAACATATTTTTTTATTAATGTTTATAAAATATTTCAGTTTCCATATGAATTACAGCTAATTCTCTCATCAGATCAATCATCAATATAGATACTACGTAATAGATAAGTGTTTGTTTACATTTTGTAACCTGATATTTCTATATGAGTAAATAAAATTAATTTTTCGTTTTAAATTATCTAATACTTAATACATTATTCCCTGGTAATAATAATAGATATTTTCTTATATTCCGATTAATATTATTCTAAGAATAATCCTATTTAACATTGATAGAATTAACTTAACTTATAAATTTATTTTTCAATTTAGTAAACTTCTGTTTATTATTATCAGAGTAAGCATATTAATATTACGTATGTTTAGTCAGAAAAACAATTTAAAATTTAAGTTTGAATAATAAATAAATCATAGTGGGGGGCCAATTTTGAATAAAAAAATTGAATATAGACTAACAGGATAACATCTATGCAAAAATGAATGAATATTTTACATATATTTTCTATGAATTCATACAAACAGTACAGATAATCTATACAAAAATACATACTCTGGAAAAATTAAACTGCGTTTAATAGTTTTAATTCCAAATTAAGTGTTAGAAATATAATTTAAAAAAAATACTTACATAGACATACAGCAGCTAGAAGACGCACAGTCTGTTGTGGTGGATCGCAGTTCGGAAAGAATGGTTTCGATGCATACTGTGCAAATGTCAATGCGACAATAGCTTGGGTAGTTGGTCGAATAATGAGTAAAGCCACCCAGAGTCGTAAAAATGCAGCCAACGGACCGAAAGCAACATAAATATAGGCATAATCACCGCCAGATCGTGTCACCGACGTACCCAATTCAGCATAACACAATGCACCCAGCGTTGACAACAATCCCGATAAAATCCATACAACAATCGATAGACCAACGGAGTTTGTGCTGACAAAAACACCCGTTGGCGATACGAAAATACCGCTACCGATAATTGTACCGACGATTAATGCTACACCGTTCATTAAAGTGATTTTTCTTTCGAGTACAACTTTATTACCATCGTTGGCTACCGGCTCCGACGGCGATTGTTTACGTGAAACCGTCATCACGGCCGGGATTTTTTTTCTATGTCACGCACGTTTTACTTCTATCACGTTATGTTGCGCGACGAGGAATGCCTAAAACACGCGTGCATGGAAAGCCGGTAACCGTTACGAATGCTTAAACACCAATGCGCATGCGTAGTACCTGCCGCCATCATGCCGCTGCATTCTTTCATTATCGTGTTGCGAATAAAAATCACAATGCACCTATATTTCTATTATATTTATTGTTTTTATTGATATTGAATATTCATAACTAATATAAACAAATAAAATTTAAACATTTTTTCTGTAACAACATGTGTTAAAAAGATGAATATTTCCTTAAGATGATCTAATCAAAAAGATCCAGAGTGTAAAAGAATGCATCGCGCAACATTAAAATTTCAAAGCCATGTGCGGCCAAATATGTGTATGTTTTTTGTGCATATAATCTAATACAAACATTTGTAAAACATAATTACATATTGCCGAATTACTTTTGATATCATTGTACCCGCATACAAAGTTGGGGCGTTGTCCTGAAATTACAAACTCAACAAAAATATTGATTTACATATAGTGGAATTGAAAATTTATTTTTATATTATTTTGTATGATGATAAATTTTCACTCTACCGCAAACTTATGTAATTTACGGAGGTGGTGTCTTATCTTTAATAATTTTTTTCTGATGCAATTTTCGGTGACATATTCAAGTACTTATTTGTATTTTCTGTTGCATCATTTCCGGTTTACGGAAAATCGATTCCTTAAATAACAAACTCAACACGCAATTAAATTGTAGCATTCTTCGAAACTTTATTTTTAAATCTTTTCTGTTCAATATTTTTAATTGTTTTATTTAAAAATGTTGGTACTATACATAGTTATTTAAGTATATATATCTACACTTTCTATACTTTTTACTACTTTGACTGCAAGGAAAAAGTAGTATAGCGTTTGGTACGGTGTCTGTAACATTTTCAAAAAAAAAAAAAAAAATTGTATAGAAATCCTTCATATAACCTGTAGATGACGAATCTGAACTTAGTTTATGTGGGTGTATGGATGTGCGTCGTCAGCTCGCTCGCTCGCTCGGTCCTCAGACAAAATTTTGTGATCGCAACTCCTCCTAGACGGTTCAACCGATTATAATGAAATTTTCAGGATAAATTTGCCTAGTGCCCAAGATGGTCATGTGGTTTTTGTTTTTTCCAGTAATGCCAACTTTCCGAGAAAAAAATTACTAAAGTTTTTAAAAATTTATTGTGGCTACATTATTTATCCGATTTTGATCAGATTTTCAGAAAAGATTTCCCTAATGCTCCCATTAATTACATAATTTTATTAATATTCATTGTTGCCAACTTTCCGAGAAAAAAATTACTAAAGTTTTAAAAATTTTATTATGGCCATGTTATTCAACCGATTTTACTCAAAATTTCACAAAAGATTCTCCTAGTATTCATATAATTTATGTAATTTTAACAAAATACAGTGTTGCCAACTTTCCGAAAAAAAAAATTAGTAAAATTTTTAAAAATTTATTATGACCATTTTATTTAACCGATTTTAATCAAATTTTCATAAAAGTTTTTTATAGTGCCTAAATAAATTATACAATTTTAACAAAATACAGTGTTGCCAACTTATCGAGAAAAAAATCACAAAATTTTTTAAAAATTCATTGTGGCTACATTATTTATTCGATTTTGATCAAATTTTCAGAAAAGTATCTCCTAATGCCCACATAAATTATAATATTATTAAAATACAGTGTTGCCAACTTTCCGAGAAATGTCAAAGTAGTCTATATATGGGTTTATCCATATACTTCTAATCTTGTTTTTTTAAATCATATGAAAAATGTCCTACTTTATTCACGAAATTTTAAAAAAAGTAATGAAAATTTTAGAGGCCGCAGCAGTTCGAAACAGATGCTTGCTAAATAAATTAATTTTTTTAATATGTTATTTATGATTCTAATATATAGAAATTAGAAATTTAATAAATGAATATCATTTTACTGACAAATATATTTCAAAGTTGCGTAAATTAGATTTTCACTGTAGGAACATAATTTGATTAACACTTCAATATGTTCATTTATTAACTTTAGATCTTGATAAGTAATTAAATTATGAATTAATCAAAACACACTTGGATTAAGTTTTCCCTATAAATTTTACTATAATAAATTTGGTATAATAAAATAAAAAAAATTCAGAAGACATTAGAATAAAATAAATCGGCTTTGAGTTGTAGTTCTGTATTAATATTTATTAATAATCGATGTTTCGACGAACTCAACATTAAATGACATTTGCAGTAAATAAAAGAACATAGAAACAAGTTAGTAGGTAACAAATAAGTAACTAGATCATAAAATTTATACATTTTTAATTAATGGCAGATTGATAAGAGAAGCAATAGAAATTTATATAGAAAAATAATACATAAATCATTGTGAAGACACTGAGTTAAATAAAATTTGGTCTCCATTTATTAAAAATCTATAAATTTTGTGATCTAGTTACTTATTTGTTACCTAGTAACTTGTTTATATGTTCTGTTCTTTACTATAAATCTCATTTGTATGTTTTCTTTTTTTTCCAGAGGTCGTAATTTTGTCCCGAATGAATATTTGTTGAAAAAAATGGGTTAAAAACCAGATAATATATTATACTTCAAGGGTGCCTTTTGATTTTTGTTTCAGATGAACAGGGAAGAAGTTATCATTGTTACCGAACAGCTGTCCTGTTTTGCAGAGCTTCGAAAAAAGGCTTAGAACTCGGACGATTTCCAACAAGAGTAAAAATAAAAATTCCTGATAGAAGTTCAAAATCTATTCTTTCAGTCCCAAAAAACCGCGGTTTGATATCTTTTATAGTTTTGCAGAAAAAAATTCATAAAGTTAATCGATTTTTTAGACCGCGAAAATAGATATACCCCCTTAAATCAGTGTAATAATCATCGATTGTAGAAATGGCCGTTAAGTAAAATTGAATAACAAAATGACGTCACGAGAAAATAATTTTGTTCAACACACATACTCACACATCAACATCATCGTATCTTACGTGTTGTGTCTCTTAGCAGGAGACATGTCCGATTCCCAAAATAAAACACCATCGCAGCGCGGCCGGAATCATCAACGTATCCGAAAAATCTCCTGGCCCCGGCCAGTGCCACCGCAACGTGTCGACTGTGTACGTCGCGACGTCGTACCTCATCCGAACATCCGACGACAATGTTTTCCCCAACAATCACCCGCAGTTATCCTTTTGCATGTTAATCAACCCGTTTCCGATCAAACACCTATCCATCGTACACCGTCTGAGTGGCGGCGTGAAAATATGTTTTCACGTGATGCTGTTTTAAGAGGTTACACGTTATGTTTTACGCGACGAATTCAGCGGCCACGTTTGTGACGTAGATTTGTCCTAGTGTGTTGTGTGTATGGTGTAATTTTGCGGTTTCTTGGCGTACGAACAAGGTACCAAGATTAGCTCGGACAACACGTGGTTTGGGTGTTTGGAATAATGGAGGTAGTGCGAGGTATGGAGAGACGCAGTAGCAGTCGGAGACAGCACAGGTTAGATATATGCGCGCGATGGAAACATCAAAATTATTGTTTCATCTGTTTTTCGGAAAATACTCGTGTTTTTTCGATAATAATTGGAAATTCGTCACGTTTTACTAAATTAACATAGAAATAAGTTACTATAGTTACTATAGGTAACTAGATCATAAAATTTTTAATTAACGGCAGGTTGATAAAAGAAGCAATAGAAATTTATAAAGAAATAGATAATATCAATCTTTGCGAAGACACTTACTTAAATACAATTTGGCTTTCATTAATTAAAAATCTATAAATTTTGTGATCTACTTACTTATTTGTTACATAATAACTTGACATCAAAACATCAAAATTGTTTCACCTGTCTTTTGGAAAACAGTCGTGTTTTTTAACATTCGATTTTTGATAATAATTGGAAATTTGTCAAGTTTTACTTACTAAATTAACATTTATTTTACTTTACAATATTTTTTTGCTGCAATTCATATATTAATTGTAATTAACAAACATAATCAGAACTGGGCACTAAATTTAAGTACTTTTAATATTATGACTATTTACTACTTCACAATTACAAGTATTTATGAAAAGTACTTATATTAAATACTTAAAATTTGTGCTTAAGTACTACAGAAATTAATTAACTATTGACAAAGTACTTATATTTGTTAAAATACTTAAATAATGTACTAAAACTTTTTTTTAATGATATAATAGAATTTATATTATTGCGTTTCATAGTTAAATCATTAAGTTTAAACGTATATTTCAGAATTCATTATATTACAAAAAACTGCTTTAGATTAAAGTTTTGTATTAATATTATTTAAAATCGACGTTTCGATTAAACTCAACGTCTGTCTTCATCCGGATAAATGATACAAACAACATTTACAGTAAATAACAGAACACAGAAACAAGTTACTAGGTAACAAATAAGTAACTAGATTATAAAATTTTATAGATTTTTTTAATTAATAGAAGCTAAATTTTATTTAACTCAGTGCTTTCACAGTGACTAAAGACATTGAGTTAAATAAAATTAACTTAATCAATGAGTTAAAGACACCAATACAACAACTAGAATCAAGTTATTATTCCTGCAAGAAATATTTTTCCTGTAACAAATATTTTTCTTGCAAAAACTAGGAAACTAGATTATTAACTGTCTTCAAACCGACTTATTGATTGTTCAGTTGGCAAAGTTAACGATAGAATTAACTTACGAAGCATTTAACAATACTTTGTGCAACCGGACCTTAGATATTTATTTGTCTATATATTTATTTATTATTAGGAAGACCTACACCCTCAAAAAACCGCGGCTTGATATCTTATAGAGTTTCGCAGAAAAAAATTTATTACGATGCCCACAAAAAATCTGCAACAATGTTTCTCGTTCCATGCAAATGCACTATTTTAAAATCGAAATGTATTAAAACAGAAAACTTGAAGGCCATTTTGAATTAAAGGCGCAACAAAATTTTCTATGGCCTTGACAGTGAAAAAAAACTATTGATTCATTTTCTACACCAAATATAGATAATACTTATAGCGATTAACTATACTAAATAATAACTTGTTTAACTGACAAATTGTTACAAGTACCTATTGTTCCCAATAATAGTTCAATCAAAAATCAAATTATTTATATTCATTTAGTAAACACAATCAAAATATAGATTTTATAATGAATGCAATTAGTTATCTAAGTATGGTACCTACAATAATATTATCTCTTAGTGCAAAAATACTAGAATATATTACGCATACTTAAAGTGTATTATGCATTATTTACATGCAATTATATTACATGTTAGTTAGGATGACGTAATTATGTTTTATTTTTTAACCATAAAACATCCTGTAGAACGTGTAAGTAGTACCTTATTTATTGCAGAATAATATTTTACATAGTAAGATACGAGCGTGTAATCTAATATTTATGCTTATATTTCGTTCATGTTCGTATGTAGTTTTATTCATTTCATACAAACTTATCAAAAAGCATTATATTATGTAATATGTTGCTATTTTCAGATAAGTTTAATAAAATAGTTTTTTATTACTAACCATAAAAATAGTATTATTGCAGAAAAAATGATTGAAAATTAATATTTTTTGCATTTTAATTTATTTTTTCTTTCCTGCCAAACCAGAATAAGTTAGAGAAAAAAGTTACTTAGCTATTATGTAGCTAATTTTTTTCTCTATTTTACTGAATTTTTTCAAATTTTTTGAGCAAACTTTCAAACAAAGTCTTAGCCGTTTTATTTTAAAAATAAACTTTTTTCACACTTTAATTTGATATATAAATGAAATTGATTTTGGTACATTCCTTACAAATAAATTATTCTGTGGTATATTCAAAAGTATTTCAAGTTTGTAGCTCAAGTTACTGGCTAAAGTTTTTATTTAAAACTTATTCTTGTAAACTTATCAGACGAAGAGATAATGACACGTAATGTTACTTTTTGTACACACTGTATAGATGAATAGATGCATAAAATCTTTGCAAATAATTTAAATATAAAGTTAATAAAAACAACTGGAAAAGAATATTATAGAAAATGATTCATCCATATTTACAAAATATAATATTTTTTTAATTTACATTTATTGAAATTGAAAAGAACCAGTTTTAAATGCAAATCAATTCTAAGTATATCTTTGCTTATTGAATATTAATATTTATCATATATTATTAAATAATATAAATTCATTAAACGATTTTTTACTACTTTGACTGCAAGGAAAAGTAGTATAGCGTTTGGTACGGTGTCTGTAACATTAAAAAAAAAAAAATAAAAATGTATAGAAATCCTTCATATAGCCTGTAGATGACGAATCTGAACTTAGTTTATGTGGGTGTATGGATGTGCGTCGTCAGCTCGCTCGCTCACTCGCTCGCTCGCTCACTCGCTGGCTCGGTCGTAAGTCAAAATTTTGTGGCCGCAACTCCTCCTAGACGGTTCAACCGATTTTAATGAAATTTTCAGGATAAATTTGTCTAGTGTTCAAGATGGTCATGTGGTTTTGTTTTTTTCCAGTAATGCCAACTTTCCGAGAAAAAAATTACTAAAGTTTTTAAAAATTCATATTGGCTACGTTATTTATCCGATTTTGATCAAATTTTTAGAAAAGATTTCCCTAATGCTCCCATTAATTACATAATTTTATTAATATTCAGTGTTGCCAACTTTCCGAGAAAAAAATTAATAAAGTTTTTAAAATTTTATTATAAAAATGTTATTCAACCGATTTTACTCAAATTTTCACAAAAGATTCTCCTAGTATTCATATAATTTATGTAATTTTAACAAAATATAGTGTTGCCAACTTTCCGAGAAAAAAATTAGTAAAATTTTTAAAAATTTATTATGACCATTTTATTTAACCGATTTTAATCAAATTTTCATAAAAGTTTTTCCTAGTGAATAAATAAATTATGCAATTTGAACAAAATACAGTGTTGCCAACTTATTGAAAAAAAAATCACAAATTTTTTTAAAAATTTATTGTGGCTACATTATTTATTCGATTTTGATCAAATTTTCAGAAAAGTATCTCCTAGTGCCCACATAAATTATAATATTATTAAAATACAGTGTTACCAACTTTCCGAGAAATGTCAAAGTAGTCTATATATGGGTTTACCTTCATACTTCTAATCTTGTATTAATTAAAAATCGTATATGCAAAATATATGAAAATAGCTCATTTTTGGACATGCAAGTACCAAACCGTTGAAATGTAGGATATATGATAAAACTTGTAATAATAAATACAATTTAAAGCTGTATTTTTGTTTAAATAAAAGATGACTCATCATATATATATATATATATAATTCATATATCACATTGAAGCAATTGGAATCATCATCAAAAAAGATACCCAAACATTGCGAAGACACTGAATTAAATCATTTGTTGTTGGTAAAGATATGAATCTTGTGTTGAATGTTGATAAGTGCAAAGTTTTAGTTTTTGAGAAGGGTGACTTGATGACTGAATGTAATGTATATATTGATGGAGCACGTTTAGAGCAGGTAGATGAATTTGTGTATTTGGGTAGTTTGCTGTCTAGAGATGGCCGTTTTGATCGTGAAATTGAAAGGAGAGTAAATGCTGTTGTTGTAAGGTGCTTTGGGTGCTTTGTGAACTTCTGCTAGGAATGTAAATGTTTCCAAGGAAGCCACCCCCCGTTTTAGTATATACAATGCAGTTTTGGTGCCTACGTTAATGTATAGGGTAGTGAATGTTGGGTTTGGTTGCAAAAACATAAACGGAAAATGACTGCTGTGGAAATGAGATTTTTACGTGGGGCATGTGGTGTAAATAGGAGAGATCGGGTACGAAATAGATTAGTGTATGATGAGTGTGAAATTGAAAAAAATGTTGTAGCAAAAGTTGGTGTTAGTTAGTTAAGATTGTTCGGACATGTTGAGCGAATGTCTAATGAAAATTTGATTAAAAAGATTTATTTGAATGATTTTGTTGGTATACGTTTGTAGGTGGACGTCCGATGAGTAGTTGGAGTGGTATGATTGAGAGTGTTTTGCGTGAGCGAAAGTTTCCAAGAAGTAGGAATAAAAGAGCATGCTATGAGAGAGGAATTATGAATGTGGATGAAGCGAAAGTTGCTTGTTTGGATAGGAATGTTTGGAGGCGACTGATTTCGGAATGATGAAAAGAGTTTGTGCCACACTCTTTTGAGTACATGGCGTGATTGTGTATATTTGTATGTATGTAAAATTAGTTTATTTCGCTAATAGTTCGAAAATTAATTACAAATTTCTTTTATACCAAAATTAATTAAAATTAATAATCGAAAGATCTATTAATAATTAATTAATCTATTATTAGATAATCAGTAATCCAATAAATATATTTTAAAATTTATAATAAAAAAAAATTAGAGCTTATAACATTCACGCAATGCAACTATGTTAAAATGGTTGCCTATGTATCAGTAATGAAACTAAATATAACAACAATTCAGGAAATTTAATAAAAATTAACAAAAAAATTGTTAAGAAAATAACAGAAAATATAAATAAATATATTCTTTAATCAACAATATTTTTAAAAAGCATTATTCAGATTTAGAAAGAAATATAAGATCTAATTTATATAGATTTTTTTTACGAAAATAAAACAATTTTTTTAGTCAACTTCTTCAATAAATATATATATATATATATATATATATATATATATATATATATATATATATATAAGTGTGAAATTGAAAAAATGTTGTAGCAAAAGTTGCCCCGTGTTAGTCAGTTAAGATGGTTCGGACATGTTGAGCGAATGTATAATGAACGTTTGGTTAAAAAGATTTATTTGAATGTTTTTGATGGTATTCGTTTGCGTGGAAGTCCGATGAGAAGTTGGAGTGGTATGATTGTGAGAGTGGCTTGCGTGAGCAAAAGTTTCCAAGTAGTAGGAATAAAAGAGCATGTATGAGAGGAATAATGAATGTGGATGAAGCAAAAGTTGCTTGTTTGGATAGGAATGTTTGGAGGCGACTGATTTCGGAATGATGAAAAGAGTTTGTGCCACACCCTTTTGGGTACATGGCGTGATTGTGTATGTATGTATGATATATTAATATTATCTTCGTATCTTCAAACCGAGATAACATCAATTAGCGTAAAGGTATTGAATTAAATACAATCTGGCATTCAACAAGACAATTGGACCACTGTATAATTCACTATTTAACTGGGTCAGAGTAATTTTAAAACATTTTCTCTTATTTCACATATGTTTTTTATTTGAAAAAAAAAACATGATTAATCTTTATTACAATTAACAACATATATATTTTTTGGAAATTGAAATAATAATACACAATAAAAATATTGACAATTAAATATTTGATTATTTTTTTTTTTTATATGATAATTCTGTCTGATTATTAAATTATTAATTGTAGATAAATTAGCAAATTTTTCTATTAGTTATCATAAATATGCAGTATTAAACAAACAAATTGAATGTAAAATTATAAAATTAAAAATAAAATTAAATTAAAATTATGTACACAAAAATAAAACCATCTATATATTATTCGTCATTTTCTAAATTAAAAATTTGCTCCTGTACACGACGCGAGATATATTTTTCATTATCAGTTTCAACACTGGGCGTCATAATACTGAAAGCAGTCCGATCCGTCTGGATTCTTTTCGGGGTGCACAAAAATGGAACTCGTTTACGCAAATCGTTGTATTCTTTCATTGTTTCATCAACTACTTTATGCGTTAAAGTTGTGCTCTGCGGCGTTGAAACATTTCCGCGAATTAATTTCGCGCAATCTGGTAAAGGTGAGAAGACCGAATCATCTAGCACGCTCGGGTTCGGTGAATATTTGGCATTTTCTTCTAGTCTTCTAGATCGATACTTTGGAATTGCTCCTTGAGCCCGAAATTCATCTGTTTTTTTGGTATATTCGATGGTAGAATTTTCTTTTACAACTGGAGGCACTATTCTATTCGGAGTTAGCGGTAGAGCCAAGCAGCCAGAATCGTTAAATGAAATTAGATCCTGTTCTGTTTCCGGTTTATTTTCAGAAGGAGCAATAAACTGGTCAAATTTATCTTGAATTTTTTTTTGATCAATTTTTATGGCTTCCACTTGTTCTAACACGGTGCGTAATAGTTTAACCGTTTCGCAACGGGTGGTTTTAGCATTTGACTGTTTTGGAGATTTTATTTCGAGGCTTGGTGACGCAAGTGATTCAACTATTGTGAATTGAATTTTTGGAATTTTTGTTTTCAGCGTAGACGGAACTGATTTATCGAATACCGTTCTTCTATTCAAATTAGGAGTTGTGCTAGACTTCGTCGTAGCTGTTCGTAGCTGTGTGGAAGTCGAAGTCCTGATTGTAGCTCTGATTTTCTGTCGATCTGGCTTCCCAATGCTTTTCCGTTTGTTGTTCTTATCATCCGGCCAAAGTGATTTTTTCTCCTTTGGTAAATTCCACAGCGCACCGAATTCTACAAAAATATACAAATGTTTTATTTATTAGACATACATACATACATACACAATCACGCCATGTACCCAAATCAGGGTGTGGCACAAACTCTTTTCATCATCCCGAAATCAGTCGCCTCCAAACATTCCTATCCAGCACAAGCAACTTTCGCTTCATCCACATTCATAATTCCTCACTCATACATGCTCTTTTATTCCTACTACTTGGAAACTTTCGCTCACGCAAAACACTCTCAATCATACCACTCCAATTACTCATCGGACGTCCACGCAATCGTATACCATCAAAATCATTCAAATAAATCTTTTGTCTATATTTGTGAATGAATATATTTGTGCTTTCAAGGAAAGAAGATTGTAAGCGATTTCAGCATGATTTTAAGCGATTTTAGCATGATTTTGGAGCGAGATTGTAAAGATTTTACATGATTTTATAAATTTTAAGTAAGATTCTAAAGATTTTACCATGATTTTACTCAATTTCATATGAAATTTTTTAAATTGTAGCGAATTTTACTTGAGATTTTTAATGAATTATAGATCGTATACGAATTTTTTAATGTGTTTTAATTCTTTTTCAAAAAATATTTCAGTAAATATGCACTAAATATTTACGAACTATTCATGATTTTACTAGGATTTTGCCATGATTTTATAGATTTTACCATAATTTTAAGGGATTTTAATTAATTTGTGAAATTTGAAATTTTTTATTACTTATCTATGACAAACTTTGAAAAATTAAAGCCAACAGCTTTCGTAATCGAAATTTTAAAGTATTAGTTTACGAAAAATAAACCAACGTGTCAGAAAATACGCTCTCATCTGATAAAATTATAATTAAATTTTAAAAAAAATAATCATTTTTGATAAACAGAAGTTTACAACCACAAACAAGTTCAAGTCTGCTGAATGCGACCATTAATTAAAAATGTAGTTTTTTTTTAAAAAAAATCGTTAAAAATGTCTCGTAAAAATTCGTTACAGTAATATTTCTAGTGTAAATTACCGATAATATAAATTATTTATTACACATACCTTTCTCAAGTTCTGCTCTTCTCAATGGTCGACATACAACTTTTTTCTTGGTTGATGCAGTCTTTTTCATTGCTTTTTGTGCATATGCTATAACATTATAAGAAAAATTTAAATTTAGCTAATTTTGAAATATATATATATATATATATATATATATATATATATATATATATAAATTAAAAGAAACTCACCTTCCATACATTCCTGAAACAATTTCCTGTCTTCTAGGAATTTCTTTTCTACAAAAATTTGAATCATTTATTATCATATACTATATTATTTGTAATTTATTATATTATTTACCTTTTGTAAAATCAACAAGTTGATCTTCCATCTTTCAATAGATTTATTTACCAAAATAACGTGTAATTAAATCGTTAAAATACTTTTCACACAATGAACGTGCGTGCAATTGAAAAATCGTAAACTAATTCAAACAAGCCTGTGAGTGATAATGCCAATCATAAGAATACTAAATTCACTAAGATACTACCAACCATATAATAAAGGTACTAGATACAAATAATAAAATATTTTAAAATGTTTTTGTTTTATTTTAATATTTATTATATAAATATAAATTATTTAAAATAGTAATTATTACTAATGCACTTTTTCAAAAGGGGTATCCGCCGTTGATGTTTGAATGTTTGGAATTTGAATAGGATTTCTTTCGTATTTAGTAGTGAGACAAACGTTGCATTTATTTATAAAATTTTATATGTCTTTTATCATATTGGGCCAATAGTATGTTTGTTTTAGTTTATTATAAGTTTCTGTAATGCCCCTGTGGTTAGTCTTACTCTCATATTAGTTGCTAATAGTGAGTTGTTGTTCTTCTTTATTTTCGATATCATTATTCATTGTTTTGCAAGCTACTAATTTATAGCTATTATGATTGAAATAAGTTTGTAAAACAGCATTAAAATTAAATTTATAAATTTCTGGTATTAGACAATAGTATGTTATACTCCGGGTTGCAAATAAGTTTTGATAAAATTTAAAATAGATTTGTTACTATTGATTTTATTCAAATATAAGTAAATTCGTAATACTTTGTTGTCGAAGAGTTTGTTAATTTTGATTTCATTTTTACCTATTGTTTCTTTAACTACTATTTGATTTCTACATGAATTTATATGTATAGGAATATCTAAATATGTTAAACCGTTTACTGGGCTCTCGTCGTCAGAATGTACAGTATCGATTGTTTCGATTTCGCTATCTGCCTCTACGATAACTGAATCTGTGTCTGAATTTAAATTTAGTTCTATATTATTTGGTTCTAAATAAACATTAATTTTAATATTAGAATTTTGAAATATTTTTTTAATTATATTTTCTATTTGATTCCAATTTTGTTTATCTAAGCCGGAACAAATTTTTGGCATGTCTAGTTCGTTTATTTCATTTTGCAAACAATAATCTAGCAGATTTTCAAGACAAATTTTTATAATTTTAAGTTTTGGTGTATGAGAATAAGTTTCTTTTGTTACTAAATGACAAACTAATCTTGGGTCTTTTTGAATAAAAATTTTGTTATTTAAATTGTAGTAATTTAAGCATGGATATTTTTTTTGACTTTGATTTTAATGAAATTTTCAGGATAAATTTGTCTAGTGCCTAAGATGGTCATGTGATTTTGATTTTTTCCAGTGATGCCAACTTTCCGAGAAAAATATCTCTAAAATTTTTAAAAATTCATATTGGCTACGTTAATTATCCGATTTTGATCAAATTTTCAGAAAAGATTTCCCTAATGCTCCCATTAATTACATAATTTTATTAATATTCAGTGTTGCCAACTTTCCGAGAAAAAAATTACTAAAGTTTAAAAATTTTTATTATGGCCATGTTATTCAACCGATTTTACTCAAATTTTCACAAAAGATTTTTCTAGTATTCATATAATTTATGTAATTTTAACAAAATACAGTGTTGCCAACTTTCGGAGAAAAAAATTACTAAAATTAAAAAAAAAATATTATGACCATTTTATTTAACCGATTTTAATCAAATTTTCATAAAAGTTTTTCCTAGTGCTTAAATAAATTATGTAATTTTAACAAAATACAGTGTTGCCAACTTTTCGAGAAGAAAAATCACAAAAATTTTTAAAAATTCATTGTGGCTAGATTATTTATTCGATTTTGATCAAATTTTCAGAAAAGTATCTCCTAGTGCCCACAAAAATTATAATATTATTAAAATACAGTGTTGCCAACTTTCCGAGAAATGTCAAAGTAGTCTATATATGGGTTTACCCATATACTTCTAATCTTGTTTAATTACGCCTAGTTATATACAACCAACAAAACTTCAAGAATCGGTTAGTTGCATTACCTTGTTTTAAATATATGTAAAGGCTGGTTAAGCCTACAGTCCTTTAACTTTAAGAACGAAACATTATAAAAGATTGGATAATATTTCTTACCTTGGGATTGGCTCAAATTTCAGACAAGTTTATGTTGAATTTGGAAAAATTTGATTTTTATCTGACAATTTTATCACAGCGTATTTTATGTTCGAAGTCTATTTTGTTATAATTTTGACAAATCAATTATTTTATAAACAGATTTAACACTCTTTTAAAATATAACTCTATGCTAAAATCGATTTTAAATACGTTTTTATATTATTATATACTTTTAACATCGTTGTTAAAATTTTACATTCCTTTATGAAACCTAGTATTAGATTTTTCAATTCAGTATCAATTTAGTAATTAACTTTTTATAGCAAATGAAATATTATCATGGCGTAAATAAAATTACTCTATAAATAAATATACTCTATATACACTAACAAACATTATTATTTTTTTTTGTAGACGTTCTCACGGCTACATAGACGATCGTCGTCCAACCAAACGTCTCTTTACGCCCGAAATCAAACGATTCCTAAAGGGATGGTTGGTTCGACGTCGCGACAATCCCTATCCGAATCGTGACGAAAAGAAAACCCTAGCAGTTCAAACCGGTCTCACCTATGTGCAAGTCTGCAACTGGTTCGCAAACTGGCGACGTAAATTGAAAAACGCCGGCGGCGAACCGCAACGTTCAACATGGGGCCATCTGATCAAAGCATATAACACCCAAGCGCATGGAAACGTAGAACATTTTAGTATTTGTTCCGATGACAGTATTTGGGAGGAAGCACAAACTACAGCTGCAACCGTTGATCATTGCTACACGGCTATTACAGCCGAAGATAATATCAATTGTGGCAAATATAAGAGTCATATTATGGAGAAATATCTGCGTGATTTAACATCAGAGTCACCGTCGATTGCCGATGACGAGAACGATGAAAATAATATAGACGATGGACCGAAAATTTTATCGAAATGGTTGCAAAGTGCGGTTAATTTTCGACCGAGACGGGAAAACTATGTTGGATGGGATAGAAGACGATCGAGATCTTCGGGAAATAGAAGAAAACAAAATCCGATTACCATACAACATGGCCGCGAAGAATTAGATGCGGCTGAAGCACTTACTAGACTTGCCTGTACGAGTGCTTCAGCTAGTTGATATTATTTAGAAATATATAATTACGCACATCTGTGATCAATTTAGTAGTTATTTAATTTTTTTTTGCTTTAATTAATAGCGCTTGTACTTTTTAGGTATACCAAAATTATCGAAAGATGTTTTTTGAGTACCATGGATTTTTAACAAGTTATATTTTTGATATAGTAAAAAAAAGTATGAATAAGATTTGAATGAATATATATATATATATATATATATATATATATATATATATATATATATATGTTATATATATATATATATATATTTTATATTAATGAATAGTTATTTAGAGTTTAAATATAAAAAAAATTGTACTTGGTATGGTATTCAAAGACAACTTTATATATATATATTTCATATATTATAATTACAATTTTGAGAAAATTTTATCAGTAAGTTCTAAAAAAATATAATATAAACATAATTTATAAAATAACTATTGTAAATATTAGATAAAAACTTTTTGCCGAATTCCAAAAATATAATATTTAAATATCAAACATTTTAGTTTGCAATCATACAAAATTTAAAAAAAAAAAAAACAGACCCTAAATTTTATATTATTTTAGACTGTGATATAACAATGCAAATACACATTATCTAATTTTAGGAAAAATTCGACAATATTGCAATAATAAACAATTATAAATCATTTCTTTAAATGAATAAAAGTTCGAAATATATTTTCAAAAATTCTTAAATCAGTTAACGAGTTAATCAATGCCTTATTTTAGATATTATTGTATTAAAAGAACTAAAATATTTATTCTAAATTGCGAAAATTGAAAATGATTAATACGTTGAAATTATTTTAATAAAAATAGTAAGGAGAAAACTTTTACAATCGGGTAATTAATTAATAAATAAAATAAATAATTGTAAACATTAATTCAAATTGAAATTAGTGAATTAGATTTTTTGAAAATCATGTAAAAATCCCTATTATCTTACAAATTTCGTATAAAAATCTATAAAAATCATTACAACCTCAACAATATAAAATTTGAGATAATGATTTCCTCTCCGAAAAATACGAAGTATAATAAAAATTAAAAGCAATAAAGTAACATTTCTAAATGATATTATTTTTGTTCAATCTCATTATAGTATAATAACACAGGAACATTTGGCAAAAAAATGAACATATTAATTTAAAAATGAAATTATTTATTAATAAACATTTTATTGCCAAAGATTGCAAACGCATTATATTGTAACCTATATTATATATGGCTTCGTTTTGTTGACAAGCATTTGACGAGTGTGTAATAAATAAAACAATTTTTAACTGAAATATAGAATTAAAGATAACATTTACATTACTATTTATCCTTTAATTGATCGGCACGTCCTTGCAGTCGAGCCACGAGCGTATCCTGTTGTTGAGTTAGTTTCTGCGTCAAATGAACTCCAGCACTTTGTAAAGTTTGTACTAAAGATGCACGAGCCACTTGTATATCAGCGATTTGGGAATATTTAATTAACTCCTCTTTACTTAAATATTTTCCCTCAAATATTCCCGCTACACACAAAAAATATTGATTATAAACCCTCATATTTGAGGTTCTAATTCGCATGACTTACCTAGAAGAATCATTTGCGGAAATTTCTTATTAATTTTTAATAGTTCTTTGATATTTGGTTCGGGACTAAACAAAATAATATTATGCGATACGTAATTCTCAGTAAAAGCTTCATATACTGTTCCATCCACAGCTTTCTTTAAAGTTTTAAGTCCGTAAATTTTCATATGAATGTTACTCTTTGTAAACGCAACGTAAGCTTTAAATTTCTCCTCAGACGGCATCGGATTTAAATGACATAATGCTATTAATCGTGAATGATTAAACCAATTTAAACATTCTTTAGCGAGAATATTTTCATATTTATTTTCTATTTCGCTGTCAGCCACTTTTGATTTTAAGTTTCCACATAGTTTTATAAGTGGTAAATTTTTTACTTTACTTGGAAAATACGGTTCGGTTAGTTTAAGCACTCTGGCTTTTTCGTAATGTGGGGCTCTTGGTCTTTGGATGTTTATTTTGCCTCGAAATCGTTTCGATTGTAATAGTACAGGATTCGTTTGCACTAATCTGGAAGCTAAAACAATATAAAATATAATATCTCCTTCTCAACTAGTATATCATAGTATTTAATTAATACCTTTATTTAATAACGCTGACATTTTTTTGTCTGTCACATTAATTTTATTCGATGAAAATTTAAGGTTATGTTTTAGCGAATGTTTGACATATTCACATAGAGATGGCAGCACTAATAAGTAAATTATTTTTTTTATTGCAAATAGAATTTAATTATTTGCATAGATAATAAAATTATATATTATTTGTTTATCAATTACTTGGTTGTAGCATAAATAAAAAAATAAGACATATTTATTTACAAAAAAAATTATTTATATCAAAACAAAAATTGTACCAAATCGAAAATAATTAAAATATTTTAATATATGGAAATTATTTAACTTTTGCAATTTGTTTATGAAGTATAAATATTCTAATTATAATTTTGTTATTTTTATTTTATTCAATAAGCAAAATGTAAACAATTGTTGCTTTTTTAACGCTATTACACAAAGACCCACTTATTTAATTACCTTATAAATTAAAAAAAAATCAATTTCGATATAAATTATGTTAAACTTAAACACATGTAATAAATAATTTATTTATTTATGAAGTTTAATTCAATCTAAAAATATACTAGAAGTTTAATGTAATCAGGTCGTTGTTAAATTCTTATTTGAAACATTTTCCGAGTATTTGTTTTTGGTTGATATGATCTCATTAGCCACATGTAGATAGATTTTTAAGGATAAAATAGATGAGACCATGTCAATCAAGCATCAAGTAACTTGTCAATTCATAATTAAAACCGGAGATTAAACTGGAATACTGTTCCACTTGTTTTTAGTATTAAAAATAATAATAATAATGTTCAATAATTACCTGTACAATGACGATCATTTTAAGTATTTTTATGTAGGTACTTTAAGTACTTTTATGTACTTTAAGTACCACAAATGTACTTAAGTATTAAGTACTTATGAATAAGCTTTAAGTACAAGTATTAAGTATCACATTTGAAAAGTACTTAAAGTAAAGTACTCTAAGTACTAAATACTTAAAGTACGTACTTAGAGTACTTTTACTTTAAGTACTAGCCAGCTCTGGCAAAAACACATAATATTTGAAATGAAAATCATATTTAGCACTTTTTCTCTATTATTATATTTTTTTAAATCAATATATTATGTTATCCAATCTTGCATTCCTAGCTCAACTTACTTTCACATTTATTTTCATAAGGAAATAATGTACATAACCAAAAAATTTGCATTGTCAATCAATTATTATTTAATATATTAATTGTGACAATATGCACTGATAAAGTTCCACGTGACACTTAAAACCTAAATGCCACCGCGACATTATAAATTACAAAGTAAAATATATAGAGTGTTCGTTTGTAAAGTTGCAATAAACTAGTTATTTTTTTAAACAGCAGCAAAATCGTAAAAAAAATCTTTGGAAGCAACGTACTCTTATTTACTTTAATGTCATTGATAAATAAATTATAAAACAATTAAACAGAATCTAATGCGAAAACAGTTTTTATGTTAATACAATGAGTTCTGAAAAATATTTTACTATGCTAAAAGTACAATATAAATATAGCACAGAGCAACTTTACAATCGAACACTTTGTATATGTGTTACCTATTGTTTTCTCACAAAAATAACTTAAGAAATACGAGAGAAGATCGTCTACAAACTAATTGAATTCCCGGACTTGAAACCACAACAACAACAACGATAAAAGTTGTCCCACCATATTTGTTTATCACTATCACTAAATAATAACGCGTATGCTTCGTATCAAACGTTCCACAATATAATCACGTACGTAAACACATCACTTACAAACTAATATGATATATATATATATATATATATATATATATATATATATATATATATATATATATATATATATATATATATATATATATATATTATTATTATTATTATATTATGAGAGAAAATAAGTCACTTTGTACCAAAAATAACTTTCGAGAGAAGAGAGATTTGTTTGTGTATGTTTTACAAGGTTGCAAACCGAACCGGAACATAAACGATTTTTTTTTAAATCTAATTCGCAATTTTCTTTTTTTAAAAATGCTTTGAGCCTAAAATGGTTAAAATATGAGCGTGATATCTCTTTTATACCAGCTCATCTATGCAAATATTTTGTTTGTTATTGCAAATAATTTTAATTATTTTTGGTATTTTGGTATTTTTGGTTTTTGCTTAAATCATCATTAATTTATTTTAACGAACCAACTGAACCATTAGTTAATTTTTAAATGAAGAAAATTGCATTGACCTTGTCGGGATTTGAATCCGGGACCTTTTGCTTTCGCGGCTAACCAACTGCGCTACAAGATCACAAAAACAAAGTAATGAAAATATAGATTGTTGTTGTTGGAATCTTGTGGCGCAAAAGCAAAAGGTCCCGCTGACAAAACCTCGGCGAAGTCTTTATTTAAAAATTAACTAATGATTCAATTAGTTCATCAAAATAAATTAAATGGCGATTTAAACAAAAAACAAAAATACTATAACTTAACACATTCACTGCCCGCAACGCGCCTGGCGCGTTCACATGTACGACGGATTGGTGCCCACACCGCGCTAAGCGCGTTCATGTTCCATTTGAATTCTAAATGAGTGGCGCCTGAGGCATTGCACGCTTTTGGAGCGGGCAGTGAATGTGTTAATATTGCATAATACGCCAATCTGAACAAATCTGAACCGTTTGAAGTGAACTTTATCGGTTTTCCAGTTTGATTTAATGAAAACCGATTCAAAATTTTCTAGCGGTTTGCAACCTGGTTGTTTAATGCGGCTGTAGGCCGTTTTGGAGTACACTTTGCGTCATAATCGGATAGGAAACCATTGGTGTTGTATTAGACATGGCAATTGCTTGCGATGTACTTATCGCACCGTTCATCTGCGTATTGGCGGTGAGAGCCATTTGTTGCGAACTGGCTAGGTTCTGTTGCGCGAGCAACTGTTGTGAAGTGCTCGCCAAGGCGAGTTGTTGCGCCTGCGATGTTAGCTGCTGGGGTGTGCTAGCCATTGCGAGTTGTTGCGCCTGTAAGAATTGGAAATTCATGATATTATACATTAAAACAAAACTTTCAAAATTTAGCAATTTTTTTCTCGGAAAATTGACAACACGATACAATAATAAACTAGGAAACCCGTGACCCTTAAAGGGTCACGTTTGAAGTCGAAAATAGTAATTAAACATATAAACATAATAAAAATAAATAAATAAACAAATAATAATGATAAAATATCAATTGCCGTGACCCTTCAAGGGATGAAACTTGCCTATTCTCAAATAGGGAATGAACCAATTAAAATGACACCACTCCCATCAAAATCGATTCAGGGGTTTAGGAGGAGATGCTGGAGGAACATATATACATACATAAATACAATCATTTGACAATTAGAGAGATTAAATAACTTGTGAATTTTTTTTTTGGAAAAAATCTCTACATTTGAATATTAATATATAATTTATATGAGCACTAGAAGAATCTAGTTATTCATAATTTATACATTTTGTAGGTTCCAACAAAAGTTATTTGTGTTATAAGTACTAACATCTAATTTGATTTTGTTTCGGAAATGTGAAACGCAAAACCTCAATAAATACACTTTCCAACGATATAATTATTGTTTACTGTATTTGTTGTAAAAGTTCCCAAAAAAAAATGTTGAAAAACACGGGAATACCCTCTTAACCGGTGAATCCATCAGATGGATATAGAGTAACTCCTTACCTGCGAAGTTAGCTGCGGTTGATTCTGCTGTGCGGCAGCTAAATTATTCGCGAGATTCTGCTGAGCAATTGCGGCCAGCTGCGTCGTATTGCTCGCCAGCGTAAGCTGCGAATTCGGATCGGCCAGCAACTGTTGACTCTGCGCCAATATCTGCTGAGCGGCCGGTTGTGCAATACTAACAGCGGGTACAGCTTGAACGGGCGCCATCGAAACGGTGCCCATCGATACGGAATGATTACCAGCCGTTACGGTGGCTATCGAAACGGGCACGGTGGCTACGCTAGCCGTCACCGTGCGTATCATTTGTTGTTGGGGCGGTGGCGCTGATGTGTTGATCGGTGGCACGGTTGTGTTGGTGATTGTTACCGCTGGTACGGTGACCGAGGTGACATTGCCGGCGTTTCGCTTACCGGAGACCCGCAATTGAGCGTTTTGATCGAGTAGGAATTCATTGGTGGCGGTTAGATCGGAGACTTGTTTCTTTAGTTCAGCGATTTGCTTGTAAAGTATGTTGTTTTCTTCTTCGAGTAAAAGTGCTCTAAAAATGTGTATTTGTATAAGTAAAAAAAAGATCAGAACTTATTTTACTAAATTTCACGGCATAAAGCCTTATTCTGACTACCGTTTTAGTTTTAAGCACAATAGATTCGATTGTTCTTTCCTAATTTATGTGCAAACTGTGTTGTATTTAAACTCTATTTTCGTACATGCACATACAGTAATACATCCATTAACTGTCAATACCTTAACGTTAATTGCTATGTTGAGGCACGTAGCTCAAATACAAAACATGTTGAAGTTAATATTGAATTTATTCATTTAATACAACTTATTTATTGTAACTGACTGTTCTGAAAATTACATAATGAATGTTGAATTAATAATTTATTTAATATTATTAATTGATTTATATAAAATAAAAAATAGCATATTTTTAACTGGCTCTATTTTCTAGAAAAACGATTATTATTGTACCGACAAAATACCTGAGATATAGTATTCTATGTAGAATTATATATATTTTTTGAATTTTTTTGTATTTATAATTTGGTCAAAAAAAAGCAAAAAATGTGTTTTTTTTTCTCTATTTCCAGCGCCTGCTGGATATGCAACCAAAGTTACATTGATGCTAATCAAATTGTATATCACAAAGTCTGTAATAATTCTGATATATATATTTTTAAACAATTATGTAAAAAATTACAGCAGTTGAGTAATTATATCTGAAAATATTGGACATGCATATAAAAAAAACTACATAAATAAAATAATATTTTCAAAAAACTGTGAAACAAAGTGATAATTTGTTACCTGGGATCTATTCGGGACAATAACTGAGTGGTTTGTGGGTTTCCATTAAAATATCCATTCATCCTTAACGTCCTCGATTCCAAATCACAGTCGGAGATTTCATACGAATTATCGACGAATTCAACTTTATTTTGACTGAAGAAACGACGCTTAATATCGGGCGGTCCATATTCGCCAAAACTATTATAATTTGTACCATTTCTTCTTAAACCGTTTCCTATATTAAATCAAATCAATACATATCAAACAATGTTGTATTAAAAAAATAAAAAATGGTGGATTTAAAAGCAAATATCAATTTAAAATCATAAATCAAATTTAGGTAAAAATGAAGATAAGAGGTATTGTTTCTTAAAGGGGTATACACTTTTCTCGACCTAAAAAAACTACTAACTTTATGAATTTTTTTCTGTGAAACCATAAAAAATATTAAACCGCTGTTTTCTGGTGGTGAAAAAAATAGACTTTAAATTTCTTTCAAAAATTTTTATTTATACATTTAGTGGAAATAGTCAGAGTTCTAATCCTTTCTTCGAAGCTCTGCAAAATCGAACGACTGTGCGGTAAAAATGATAACTCCTACCTGTTCATCTGAAATAAAAATCAAAAGGCACCCTTGAAGTATGATATATTATCTGGTTAATATCTAGATAATTAGTTAATTATCTGGATAATATATCATACTTCAAGGGTACCTTATGATTTTTATTTTAGATGAACAGAGAAAGAGTTATCATTGTTACCGCACAGCCGTCCGGTTTTTGCAGAGCTTCGAACTCGAACGTTTTCCAACAAAAGTAAAAATAAAAATTCCCGAAACAAGTTCAAAGTCTATTCTTTCATCTCCAGAAAACCACGGTTTGATATCTTTTATACTTTCGCAGAGAAAAATTCCTAAAATTCGTCGACCTTTTTAGAACGATAAAGGTATATACTTGCCTTCAGCGTCAATCTATGCTTACGAACCATTTAAGAAACCAATCCGCTGCTGCCTGGGTAATGTATCTTGTATATTATTTGGTATAAGTGCTTCGGTAACATCGTTCGTACGATCAAACGGATCTCTATCGGTTGGACCTTGTAGTTTCAGTGCACGACGAATTTCCGATTCGTGTTCGGTACGGGTTATATGACGATATTTACATGAACTGCGTCTAGAATTAAATTTATATTTCAATTTGTAAACAAATATATATATATATATATATATATATATATATATATATATATATATATATATATATATATATATATATACTTTAAAATAACTACGTAAATATGTTTCAAAGCAAATTTATGTATAATAAAATACGAAAGGAAAGTCCAAACTATGAAAATGGTAAATGTAAATCCAAAAGTAACAGAGAGAAAGGATTGTGGATACAATGAGAAGGAGGAAGATAATATTTTATGGCCACCTGAGTTGAATAATCAAAGTGTATAACAGAAAGTTGAAATAAATTTCCCGTATAATTCCCGCTTTTCTCCCGTATATTTAAAAAAAAATCCCGTATGTAAATATAAAAGTTTAACGATAAAGAAAGTTAAATCAAAGTTATTTATTGCAAATATTATATTTATTTATCATAATTACAGCATGGAACATAAACTATCGCAATCATCAAATTATAATTCCATCTTCTTTTTCTTTATTTCTTCTGAATTGTATTTGTTGTTAAAAGTTTCCAAAAAAATATGTTGTAAAACAACTAAAAATTCGCTGCTACAATAGCAAATTTTACTGAATGCAACGTACCCAATAATAAATAATAAAAGTGAAAAATATGAAGAGAATTTACCTGCAATCACCATTGAGAAAATTCTTGCATACTGGCGGCTGTGAGCCGTAGGCGAGCTGATGTTTTCGTATCGCATCAGCTTGCAGATGTAGCGGTAGTTCACCGGTACGTTTATATTGTTCCTCTTCGGCGGGCGTACAATGTATGAAGCGACAATTCGGACGCGGACAACTGTTGTTTTGATAATCGTGACAGAAGTTTAATACGACTGGACCGCCACCACCACCGCTTGAATTATTCATCTCGCTTAAATGATTCGTCGCTTTCTCGTGTTTATATTTGCAACGATGCCTGCGCAAAAAAATGTATTTATATAATTCGTATGTATGTTTTACATACATACATACACAATCACGCCATGTACCCAAAGGAGTGTGGTACAAACTCTTTTCATCATTCCGAAATCAGTCGCCTCCAAACATTCCTATCCAAACAAGCAACTTTCGCTTCATCCACATTCATAATTCCTCTCATGTTTTAATTATATAATAATAAGATAACATATGTTAACGTAACAAATTCTTGTATACAGAATTTTTATTTATTTATAATTAGAAAAAAAAAAACGAAAATTACCTGTAATTATTAAAATATTTTCCAATGTATTTTTATTTAAACTGTTTAAAAATTATTAAAAACAAAATTATCAAAAAAATATACCTTCCTAGTTTCATATTCAATGTCAAAATGAAAAAATATTTCAATATGTATCGAACCGAAATAAACCGATATTATTTTTTTTTCGGTTCAGTTCTAGTTTTCGTTTAAGCAAAAATAACGGTTTTTTTCGGTTCAGGTTCGGTTTGAAGCCCTAGTAATTTGTCTCAAAAATAATATATGCAATTTAGGATCCGATTATCTGATCTCAAATTATCCGAGAATTTTACATTAGAATATAGAAATTACAAACGAACACAAAACTCTATATATTCTGTAGCGCAGTGGTAAATACAACACCTTACCAAAACAAGTTAAGTTGTACAATTATAAACAATTTTGTAGAGAGTTAAAAGACATATTTAAATGGTTTTTTTTTTTTAGTTAAGATTATATATTTCTTTTTTTATATTTTTTACATATTAAGTATTTAATATTAGTTTTATTTTTGTATTTTTATAATTGATTGCATTTAAATGTATTCTCTCTATTAGCGCAAGCTATAAAATAAATATATTATTATTATTACCTATCGCATACGCCTCGCAAATAATCCCGACATAATCCGTCTCGATGGGCAGTGCTGATATTGGCTTGTCCCTGTGCTACACCACCGCAAACTGCTATCGCTGTACCTGTGTCTGCGTTATGCTGCTTATTACAATCCAAATTATGATCCACCCTCTCATTCATATTACACGACCATGTCATCCTCAAAGTGTTTCGCTACCAACATTGTAGGACGATTGGTCTGCTGGTACCTAGAACAGAGTATGTGTGTGTATTTTTATATTCTTAATTACGTTACATAACATAATTATAAATTATGCATAGTGTTTTTGTTTTTTGCTCAAATCGCCATTAATTTATTTTGATAAACTAATTAAATCATTAGGTAATTTTTTGAATGAAGAAAAATACATTAATCTTGCCGGGATTTGAACCCGGGAAGAATATAATATATACTAAACATTGCTAGATTTATAGGCACATCATGTAATGTATTAGACTGGATTAAATTCATGAGTTTATCGTGACCAGTCAAAATATATAAAAAAGTGCATTTTTGTTGGTTAGCGCGTTGGTCGCGAAAGCAAAAGGTCCCGCATTCAAACCCCGACAAGATCAATGCATTTTACTTCATTTTCAAAATAAATTAATGGTAATTTAAGCAAAAAAACAAAAATACTATAACAGAACTGTATGTGTGTGTGTGTGTGTGTGTGAATGTCACGTCTTAATAACTCTTACTCGATTTTTTTTTGTTTCATAGAAAACAACAAAACACCCCCCCAATCGATTAAAGAAAGCAAAAAGTGCACGATCTTGTTCGACTCCTAGGGGTGCTATGGATTTTTATACAGGAACGGAATTGTCACATAATAAATGAGATCTAACCGAGAAAAAATATTAGTTAACGAGAGCTAAATTTTAATATTAGTTTACATTCTTTAACCGTTTTTTTTTTTGTAATATTCTAAATCAGTTAATTTTATAATACCATCATCAGTTCCACTAATTCCTCTTTTGTTTAAGAAAAAGTACTTTTATTTTTGAAAGTGGCTATTTATACATACGGTATGTATACGCAATTGGCTATTTATTCATACAGTATTTTTACGCAATTGGCTATTTAGGGTAGGTTAGGTTAGTAGGTTGGTTTAGATTATTTTTTTTGTATGTATAAATAGCCAATTGCGTATGTATAAATAGCCTCATCCTTTATTTTTTGCTTTAAAATAAATTTTATTTTAATATATTTTTTATTATATCTAATATTATAAAATATAAATAAACTAATTAAAATTGCTTAATAAGTAATTTTAATTAAACGACAAAAGTACTTTTGACAAAAATCACTTTTAAAAGATGAGAATGCGAGCCAAAATTTCTTAACACTTGTAGTGCGCGGGTCGTTATCCCACAACCAAACAAGGGACCTACAGCTTATAGTGGGTTTCGAACAACTTAAACCTAGCCGATATCAGTTCAGTGGTACAAAATTTTGATACCAGAAATAATATTGAATTTAATTTCTGATGTGAGCGCAACGCAAACCAGCAAACACCCAAAAGAGTGTAGCACAAACTCTTTCCATTATCTCTAAATCAGTTTCCTCCAAACATTCCTATCCGAACAAGCAACCTTTAGCTTCATCCACATTCATAATTCCTACTACTTGAAAATATTTCCCCACGCAAATCAAATCAGAACTATTTTTCTGGGTTCCAACCCTGTCGAGGGTTGGTAGACTATAAAAATGTGATTCGATTAGTCGCATGGTCCAGTTAGAACGCAAAAGTCATGGCGTCGAAAACCTGGCAGCTGATCCTGGTTGTAATTGGTGTATGGCATACCGTTAAGGGTCAACTGTCAGGCGATGAAACCTGTGAGACTTTACCCTCGGAAATTCATCTGATTAAAGGTAGTTTTTGTTTTCAAGTGCTACTCGCATTTTTATTTTATTTCCTATTTGAGAAACGGCAAGTTTCATCTTTCTACGATTTCATTTTGGTTCACAAAAATTTGAAAAATTATGTTTATAATGCAAATGTCAAATGATAGCTGTGTGAAGTTATATACACTACTGATGATAGAAGTGTTGCTTTTGAGTAATATATAATAGTGCAATTGATATTTTATTATTATTATTTGTTTATTTATTTATTTTTATTATGTTTATATGTTTAATTACTATTTTCGACTTCAAACGTGACTCTTTAAGGGTCACGGGTTTTCTAGTTTCATTTTTATTTAACGATTATTCAAATTCAAACGGATAAATAATTTTTCGAAATAAATAAATAAGTCATTTAAAATATATGTCAAAAATTGTTTTAAACTAAAAGTGCATCTATAAATGAACAGACTACAATATCCAGGTTGAATATCCGTTTTTGGCAGGATAATAAATAATTCATAAAGTTTTTAGAGCATACTTTTTTTTTAGGTTTTTCAATATATTTTTTTGGCAACTTTTACAACAAGTATAGTAAACAACAATTATACCGTTGGAAAGTGTATTTATTGAAGTTTTCAGTAGTATTTTTTCTTTCAAAAAAGTCAAATTTTTACTTAAAAAAATTGGCGTCAAAGTGATCTAAAACATTCACCATAAATTTACATCTATAGTAATTGTCATTATGTTGATATTTATGCATTTTATATTAATTAATAACTTTGCTAACTTTTTTCGGAAATTGGCAAAGTCACGCATATAAAAAAAAAAGATTTCGCGACTAATTTACGACATATTCTAAAATTTTTATTTTTTTTTGTATTTTAGGCAAGTGACTTTGCTAACTTCCAGAGAGCTAAATTTTGATGCATTATTTCAATCTTCACATGTACGAATATTTGCCAAAATAAATATACTTTTATAATAAAACAAGTGAATAGTGTTTAAATAAAGAATTCTTATAAATAAGCGTTTAGTCCTTCACGATGCTAAATATGAAGATGAGGAAATTTATAAAATTTAGTTTTGTAAACAAACAAAACTTGTTAAAAAAAATGTATTCTTTCCAGAGGAATACGATGAACTTGGTCGACTCCAGCGCACCTGTAACGGTGAAGTTGCCGTTAATAAATGCGAGGGAGCTTGTAATAGTCAAGTACAGCCATCGGTCATAACACCAACAGGTTAATAATCATTTTTATGGCCCCCTATTCATTCTTTGCGTTGTGTAATCAAAAGTCACTATATTTACATTGTTCAATCATTAAATCGTTTCCATTTTATAGGTATGAGAAAGTTCGGTCAAAATTTATCAAAAATAATTAATTGTAAATTTTACTAGGTAACTGGTAACTAGTTCATAAAAAAATATATGATCTAGTTACTTATTTTGTTACCTAGTAACTTGGTTCTATGTTCTGTTATTGTATTGTAAATGTTATTTGTATCAGTAGCGTTCGTCGAAACGTTGATTATTAATAAGTACTAATAGAGAATTTAAGGGGGTATAGATCCTTCTCGACCTAAAAAATCAACAAACTTTATGAAGTTTTTTCTGCGAAACTAGAAAAGTTATCAAACCGCGGCTTTCTGTGAATGAAAGAATAGATTTTGAATTTCTTTCAAGAATTTTTATTTTCACTTTTGTTGGAATTCGTCCTAGTTTTAATCCTTTTTTCGAAGTTCTGCAAAACGGCTGCCTGAAAGAAACTCAAAATCTATTTTTTCACCCACAGAAAACCGCAGTTTGATATCTTTCATAATTTCGCAGTTAAAAATTAATAAAGTTAGTCGATTTTTTAAATCCAAACAGTTTCATAGTTTGTAAAAAAACTATCCTCTTATTATTAAATTTCTATTGTAAAATATATATCTTAAATTTATGTAATTTTACATAAGTTTTAACAGTAAAAATAACAAAATTTTGTAATTTTACTATAATAATTTTTATTAAAAAAAAATAAATTCAAAAAACGTACAACTACATAAATTTGTTACAGTATATCATTTCACGTAAAGTGTTTTTGTTTTGAACAGGGTTCCTAAAGGAATGCTACTGCTGCCGGGAGAGTTATCTACGGGAACGAACAGTGACATTAACGCATTGCTACGATCCAGATGGGATGAGACTTACGTCGGACGTCATGAATAGTATGGATATAAAATTACGCGAACCCAGCGACTGCAAATGTTTCAAATGTGGCGATTTCAGTCGATAATTTCCATTTCACATGAAGATAATATTGTATAATGAAATTATGTACAAGGTACATTGGCCAAAAATATGACTTTAAAACCAACGTTTTTACTATCAATTGAAAATTAAACATACTTTTGTTCTGTAAAATTGGATTTATATAATAGAAATAAATTTCATAATAAAAATCAATAATAATAAGTTATAGTATAACTTATTTTAATAATTTTGTAGAAAATTGTTTACTATTTGATTTGGAAAAAATATATTTTTTCTCAAATCAAATAGTAAGTAAATTTATAAAAAAAAATTCAAAAACTTACTAATATTTATTTTTATCAAGAAATTTATTTCTATTATAAAAACCCAATTTTACAGATCTAAAATATGTTTACATTTAAATTAATAGTAAACATGTTAATTTTAAATTAATATTTTTTTCAGTGTACAAATCAGATTATGTATTATTATTGATATTATAATAAGATAAAAATGTACTATTATTAAATATAAATAAAAGGATTTAAGCATTTTATAACGAAATTTGTCTCATTTATTTGTGTAGTATCAGTGTAGTATCATAGTATCAGTTGCATAAAACATTACCAAACACTACAACTAACAACGTGATTAATTGTCTATTAATCAATCAATAAATCAGACGTTTTTAAAGTTGATAATTTAATTAAGTAACTAACCATTGATTTATGCAACTGGTCCAAAGTTAAGGGTTAAATATTTCTAAACTATATTTGAGATTATTTTAAATTTCATAGATAATTTAAATTAAAAATTAACAATTCCGAAATAAAACAATAAAACGATCTTATAAATTAACTAAATTTATTGAAATTAACTTTTAATTATTCAAATTTAATACAAAACATATTATGCATATGCCGATTAATTCTAATTTAAAAGTTATAACTTATATTTTTCAATTGCTTAACTTTTTACATTGATAAAATTGAACTAAAACTTTATAATATGTATTATTGCAATACAAATATAATATCATGAAAATTAACAATATAAATTAAAAATCAGTTAAAAATTATCTTTCTTATGAAAAAAGACATTGCTACTTTTTCATTCAAATCTATAACAATAATATCGCAAGTTATATATAATATGCTTACTGTAAATGATATATATGTTCAATATTTTTGTAACTAAATTAAAAAAAAAAAAGAAAAAACACAGAATACTAGTAAATGCACTAACTGGAAACAAGAATTTCAATCAGGGATAAAATCGAAAACATGGTAGCCTGCAGAGTTGCTAAAAGTCCGTAACGATAATTCTCTGTATGGTAGCTCAAAGTGCTAAATGCAAAACTGAGTGCTAACATGAAAAAAAAAAAACACGCAATCTAACCTAAGCTACCAAAGATTTTTCTAACAAAAAATTAACCCACCCCCTATGGTATATATAAACTTTAAGCCCTGATTTATTTTTTCCATTCTGTGATATTTTGTTCTGTGACAAACATATTGGGAAGCATGACACATTTTAGTTATAATTCTATTGGTAAGAATATAAAACAAAAGAAGAATCAATGATAAACAAAATTATAAAGTTCTGAAAAATATTTGATTAATATTCATGAATTTTCAACAGAATTTTGTGCAGCAATAACATTTTTACTGGCTAGTATGTGTATGGATCCAAGATTTTCAAAATCAGTGACAGCAAATGCTTCAAGTACAGGAGATGAATGTCAAGTGACACCTGTTATTCACGTATTACAATATCCAGGTTGTGTTCCGAAACCGATACCAAGTTTTGCATGTATCGGTCGTTGTGCGTCCTATTTACAGGTTAGATTTAATCACTATAATTGCATAATATTCTTTATTACTAACTAAAACATAGTTAAAATTAGCTTTAATTTAACAGTAAATTCAATTTTCTACGTGAAATTTAAGTTTGTAAATGTAATTATGTTAGCGATTCGTAAATAATTTTTGCATAAAAATAGACATTTTGATTACTATATGTTAAATGACGGCCAGCGATTTTATAATGACAAGTGTTTTTTATTTAGGTTTCGGGAAGCAAAATATGGCAGATGGAACGATCGTGTATGTGTTGTCAAGAATCGGGTGAAAGAGAAGCATCAGTATCATTGTTTTGTCCGAAAGCAAAACCAGGAGAACGAAAATTTAGAAAGGTAACCAATGTTTAATTAGTACAAACGGTAAGGTTAGAAACCACTAAATACATCTATCGATATCAAAAATAGGCAGTACAGGCATAAAATTAATAAATATAATGAAATACTTACGGTTAGATAAACATAATGCGAACTATTTTCTTATTTTTCACACTGAACACATAATTAACAGACTGTCAACACCATTTTGTTTGGCAGTTCAATGTCGGTAACATAGATTACTATGTCGGTAAGACAGATTATCGATAATAGCATGCGTGCTATCTATCGCGTAAAAAATGTATTATTGCATTTAAATATTTTAAAAATTAGTAGTATTATTATTGGAAAATAAAAATCTTTCAAGATATTTAATTTGAAATATTTAATTGTTTATAGGTTTCCACAAAAGCACCTTTAGAATGTATGTGCCGACCTTGTACCAGCGTAGAAGAAAGTGCAGTAATACCGCAAGAAATGGCCGGATACGATAGCGAAGGACCGCTATCACATCATTTCCGTAAATCACAAAATCAGTAATTGTAAAAATGTATTTAATAAATGATAATTATTTAATAAATAATGCTACAATAGTTTATATTCCATTCACGTTAAGAATGAAGTAGTTGGTGCTGCAATCTGTGCGCGTATTATGAAGAATTAAAAAACCGAAAATCACTGATACAAATCAACATAAATGTAGCATATTTTTTTCGGGCATAATAATTGTTTCAGCCAATTACAAACTGAGAAAATCCTATCTCGTTCATAACGCTTCGTTCTTAAATAGAATGGACTATAGTTTAAAATAAAACAAAATTTAATTTACGTAGTTGTTTGAAATTATGTATTTATTTCCTATTATTTATTTTAAATTTGTATTTACATATTTTGTGTAATATATATTAGAACTTAAGCGCTATAAAGTATAATCACAATTTATAAAAGTCTGTAATGCCTGTTTTACACTGCAATTTTTTTGTGCAACAAAACTGCACAAGAAAATTGCGCAACAAAATAGCACAAATATATATGTTTTACACTGCCCTGCGATTTTAATTATTTCATTTAAAACTACCAACTTATAAAAAAAAAAAATTAAATGTAAAAGTATATTACAATAATTATTATAACCTATAATTGATGTGTGTTTCATGTATAAAACATACAATAAATATTATTTTGATCTATTAAATATATTTCAATACGATAAGTTTAAATAAATGATTATAATTATATAGCTTGCGTGTTCAATTGCTGTTCTACACAAGCAATTTTAATCGTGTAAAACTAGGTTATAATGATACATTTTATTTATCCCATAATCCCACTTCTTTCATTTTCGTTTGAAAATATTTCTCCAAACCAACAGCACATTGGTAGTATTCCGTTTTGGCTTGATTATAAATTCGACAATTCGTAAAAATACGCATCATATCCGCGATAAACAATCTTCGACTAACATAATATTTATTCTTTAGTCGTTCGCTCATCGTCTTCAGATCCATTGAATATTTGATATGATCGTAATAATCGGTGACAACTTTCCTATCAACCGGTTCTTGAAATGGCCAGGCCATTTGATGATTCTTCACCGCGTTTAGTACGGACTTTAAAGTCGACGTTAACGTATCGATATCTTGGCATTCTTCCAGGCCGTAACCGCCGCGAGTGGAGCGGGCTGCCGGGCGCCAGCCAGCTTGTCTAATACCCGGGATCGCTTCCAGTGGTATACTACGTACACCCTCTTTGAAGCATTGCAGACCGGGATGTTCCTGGATGACCTTTTGCTGTTGCTGTCTGATCAAGTATTTGACGATCTCTTTCTGGCGTCGTATTAACGAAATAAATTCGGTGTAGACGATTTTCGGATTTAGTTCGCAGTGCATTGGTGTGGCGCTTTCGTAGTCTTTTATGTAACCCTGATACACGGATCTGACAAGAAATAAGCAAATTGTTAAGCTATTCATTGAATAAAATATATAACTAAACTATTAACTAATCAAATGTTAAAGTATATTATAACTGTATATTATAATTGTTAACAAATTATTTTATTTTATTAAGTAGATACTCACTTGGGTAATTTAATATCTTCGGAAAATCCTTGTTTCTTGAAGTAACCGATAGCAAATTTATCCGCATAGGTCAAAAAATGTAGAATACCTTGTCTGACATGATAATCCTTCAAATGATTCATTAAATGCGTGCCGTATCCCTTAACTTGTTCCTTGAAAACGACCGCACAAAATACGATTTCGGTAAAGCCTTGCGTGGGAAACATACGAAAACAAATGCCCCCGATCGGTTTATTATTTTTAATCAATGCCAATGTTCGATGTTTACTATCGAAGATCAGCTGACTGATATAGTTGATCGGCATTTGTGGTAATTGTCGGCTGAAGACCTTCTGCAAACCGATTAACCAAAGCATTGTCTGTTTGGAAACGGTTTCCGTCAAACTGTTGCCGACGATATGGAACTCGATGATTTTCTGTGCTTCTTCGGAAATTGCCATTTCATCTCTCGGTGTGTTTTCCGGAAAAACAATCTACATAAAAAAAAGCAATTCATTAATTTTCACATTCAGGAATGTTAATCATTGTTTAGGCATTTAATTAATTTTTTGTCCTAAAGTTTGCTAATAATTAATATGGTAAAATATTTTTCAGAACTCACTGTAATAAAATAAAAACTATTTTAAGATTCTGTTTAATTATTTTATAAAAACGATGTTTCGACAAGACTGAACGCTAGTTTTTATCAATGACAAAAAATTTTGACTTGATGAAGACGAGCGTACAGTTTTGTTGGAACGTTGTTTTTATAAAATAATTAAATAGAATCTAATCCTAAAACAGTCTATATTTTATTGTAATAATTAATAAAAACACATTTACATTTGGTCCGGTCATATATTTGGGATCATCTATTGTAGCGATAATTTCTGCAACAGTTTCATCGCTCAGATCTTCTGGTTCTTCAACACGTTTCCGTTTCACACTTTCACGATTGACATTTTCAAATGGTTTACCCTCGGATTTAACCGTGCCCGAATTTAAATTGATTGTCGTAAATGCATCTTTATCGTTCGGTGTTACGTTGACTTTTTCAAATTCGCCCATTCTTCTTTGTGAATCTTAAACAAACATAAATTATATTTATTTTTGGCTAAACTTTACTTTACTTCAAACTTTATAAACAGTTACTTTAGCACATTTACTCGTAAAACTAGACTGAAGTTTGCTGTATAACCTAAATATAGTGGCATTTATTTCGGGTTAGGTTAGGTTAAAGTATCATTCAGACTGCGGTTGCAGTTTTTGTTATTGCCGTAGTAATAGTTGTAAGCATACTTGACCATTCACACTGGCTTGTGATGCTAGTGAAATTTTTACATACGCATGCGTACTGCAATGACACATTTGACACAAAATAAATAAATAAAATAATTAAATAATCATAATAATAATATAATAATAATAATATTAATAATAATTAAACATTATTTGATTAATTTTGCTTTCTAAAGTCGCCATTTTAATATATTTTATGAATTTGACGTTTGTTTGACATTTGTTTGACGTTTCTAAATAAAAAAATAGTGCTATCTCTTTTCACTCAACTCTGATTGGCCAATTCTTACAACTATGTAAAATTTTAACTAGAAAGTTTGGCCTGTTCAAATGTTTGGCTGCTTACAACTACTGCTATGTCTTACTGCAATAACCACGCATGCGCATTGTATTCCCATAAGCTTACATGTATTTTCTTATGCTTACAACTACGACTATAACTACTGCAATAACTAAAACGGCAGTCTGAATGGGGCTTTAGGGATTAATTTGTTGTTTGGAAAAGTTTAAGTTACTTACATTTTTTTTAGTTGTTTTCAAAGTTCAAAATTAAAAATACCAGTATCTGCTAGTAGTTATGTAAACAGTTTTTCAATATTCAATATGTGAAAAATAAATTTTCAAAATAAGTTTCAATATTATAAATATTCATTTTCGCACTAAAATTTTGTGATATATACATATTCAATAAAATGTGCTAAAAAATATTTGAAGTAAATACATTTCACACCTTTATTTTTAATAATAATAATTGATACGATCTAAGATTTAAGATAAAAATATTTCAATATTATACTGCGATTCAAATTGTGATCACTGATCATAACTCAAATTAATATCAAATTTTATCTAAAAAGCATTATTATATTTTATTAATAAACCTATTCGAAAATTTGGGTCCCTTTTTAATAGTAGTATGATACTTAAAGCAAGAAAATTATTTAATTATTAGGTAAAAAATTGTATTATATTAAAATTTTTAGTTAATCAGTGTGAATTCGTTCTTGCATATAATCGACGTATTTTGAAGAATATGTATGAAGTATTTTACATAATTCACTTTTATTCAATTAATATACTTATTTGAGAAACCGTTTCATATCAATAGATTTACGTTATCAGATAAAGTTACTTAAGGGGGTAGTACACTCTGGCGGCCTGAAAAAAGGTGATTTTCGGGATTTTTTTTAAAGATAACTATAAATGTATGACACAAATGGAATATATATGTTTATTTTGCCGTTTTTCGGCTACAAAAATTAATTTTTTGGCCTACATTGGGCAACTCCTTCGGCCGCTACACCAGGTGCAGCGTTGCACCTCCGACGGCAACCTGCTGATCGGCGGACATCATAGAGGCCGCACCGTTGGAGCTCGAACAAAATTGATATTTTTTCCTTAATCTCCGATAAATTTCCTGTCATCGTACGTAGGATTTTTTTGATTATGTTGAAAAATGAAAAATTGACAACATTTTGAAAAAAAAATCAAGTTTTCGGACGCAAAAATAGACATAAAAACTTGCACCGAAGAGCCATTTTTTAAGATAAAGAAAAACGGCTACGTACGATGACTGAAAATATTGTGTAAAATTCAAAAATTTAAACCGCGTTCAAATCGGACGAACCGTTTTTGAGTTATGATGTCCGCCAACTTTGAAAACATGCTTTCGAGATAATCGCGTTTGAAGTTTTAAGTCCAGTTTTTCATCAAATTCGTTTACATACCTTCAGTCTGCTACACGGCTACGCTTTTCGGCCTGTAACTTTGAAACGGAGTGTCTCATGAACTTTGGGTAAAGTTTACAATAAAGTAGACACTCCAAAGAATTTTTTAAGCAAACAAAAAAAAAATTGATTTTTTGTAACTTGCAGAGTGTACTACCCCTCTTAAACATTCAACGATTTAAATTATGTAACGGGTTGGCGAAAATATGGGAATAATAAATATTGAACATTATTTTTTAATCACTGTCAGTTTCATCAGTTTCGTTAACTATTTTATTTAAATTTGTAATTATCAGGATTATATCTTAGGGTGTCTAGCGGGTTTTCTAAACAAAATTCCCGTACATTTTAAATAAATTCCCGTACATTAATTTAAAGGGGTAACTAGCTTTTTTTAATCTAGAACGCCCAATGCCACATTCATAAAATTACATGAATAATTATATTTGTAATCTTGTGAATTAATTAATTTTGATTGACAAATTATTAAAGTTTTTAATCTATGTTTTGTAAATTAATTCGGTTCGAAACCATTATATAAATTATATAAATTATATAAAACTGGTTGCTTAGATACACGCATTTTAACGTTTTTATTGTATTAATTAAAATAAACAAAAGTAAAACTTACTTTTCGCCTTGTTCTTTTCTAAAAGCGGTTGTAGATGAGCCGGGGGCGCCTGCTTAAATTCCGGATCCCAAATCGGCGACTTATCTTTATAAATCTCCTCTTCCAAGAACGACAAAAACTTCGGAAAATGCGTTAGTACAATTACGCGTCTTTCATACTGCATACGATCCCTTTCCAAATGACACTGATCTAACAACTGTCGTTTCACAAATCGAAACACAGCCCTCAGTAAAGTCTGCCCGAAGACCTGAGTGGTTTCGTAATGCGGCAACGAATCGCAGAACGCGGGCACATGGCAGAATACCAACCAACGAATGTAGTTCTTTTTGTAAACGTCCGCATCGTCGGTGCCCATTGTCTGTTTGCGACTGTTTGGTGATTCAAAGTCCCACCGGTTCATGCAGTGTAGAAACATTTTCGCTAAATCGTAATAGGTTTGCAACTCTTGGCCCGGGAAATTGACGAATTTGTACAGAACGAAATTGGTCACTGCTTGATTAATCGATGGGTGTTCGAAGGGTGGTTGGCCCAAAGATGCTTCAACGACGGGTCGGACTTTTAGTAAAATGCATTTTCGAAGAAGCTATTTTGAAACAGAAAATTCCAATTATTACAAAAAGAAAAGGCTAAACTTTACTTTACGGTTATGTAATCGATTTTTTACAAACATTTTATATATTTATCTATTTTTAATCTACATATTAATTTTAAAAATAATATCAATCACTGTGAAGGGGCAATGAGTTATATAAAATTTGGCTTCCAAAGTTACTTATATAGTTTCCCCTCGTAATATATAAAATAAATAAGAACTTGCCTTGTATAAATAATAATAAATGTGTTTTGTATCGACATCTTCCTCGCGATTCATCGAAGTAAAAATATTTTCCGCATCAACAACCATTCCTGATAACCGATTGATTTCTTGATCTGTACTTTGCATATGAGAAACATGTTTCACTAATAAAAAGAAAATGTAATAATAATATAAAAAACGAGAAAATAATCAATTATAATATTAATATATTACCCAATAAATGATTGCAATTACGACATGGTTCCGTAAACGATTCTAACGGTTGCGTAAAGTCAGTCTTCTGTGATTTTATTAAATGTTCCGGTGTTTTCCATCCATTACATTTACAACTGTTGTCAACCTTTATAAAGAAACATTATTAAATCAGAATATCACTCTAAAATATTGACACTTACCGTGCACTGAGAGAACATAGCTAGTTTGAACAGTTTTTTATTTCGCGGCCAATTATAAACATCTTGTTTCTGCTGTTTAATACGTTGCAAGTTTGTCTGAGTCGGTTTTGGCGGGGCTGCTTCTGTAGTAGTTCCACTACTAGAAGGCTGTGCTTGTTGTAATGTTTGTTTTTGGGATTGATCAACCGATGCTAAATTACCGGAACTAGTTGCATCCATATCGGTGTTTGTTGTTGCTGAACTAGACGAACATTCTGCTTCCATTACATCCGAACTCATTATACGTTCTGTTTTGTAAAGTAAAATAAACATAGCAAAAAGTAGGGTTAGGTATCATGACATTTTGTTTACATGCATATGTTAAATTTTCTTTTGAGAATTTACAACAATATATTTATATAAAACTCACCGCAATATAAAACAGTTTATGAATTACGTTTATTTAGGTATAAATGACAGAAAACAAAAAAATGACAGTTGTACATTTCCAGGATTAATGCAGATTAGTGTCATTAGTGTCATTCAGGTCAGGTGGTGACATCCAACGGTGAAATTATGAATTAAATTTAAAACTTTCGGAAAGGATTGGTTTTTCATATTTATTAAATAGGATAAATATACATAATACTATCACGCCATATACCCAAAAGAGTATGGCACAAACTTTTTCTATTATCTCGAAAAATTTTAAAATTTATATTTATAATGTAACCATTAAAGTTAACGTGTTTCAAAAACAAACCACATTACAGTATTATCAGCAAAAACCAAACTTAACCAATCGGTTTATTTGGTTTAATTTCGGAATACACTATTGTTGTTTATTATTTTATTAAATAGGATAGATATAAAACAAATATATAATAGTTTGACAACATTTATTGATTATATTTGAACAATTAGCTACAAAGTTCAGTTTTGGAATACATTAATACGATTATAAGTGAAGGAATAAAGTGACTACATCAATCTTTTTTAATCTTCGGTCCATTCAAATGGTTCTGGTGGTTCTGGTTCCTTTTCTTCTTCAGTTTTCGGCCCAAATGCTGTAACATTTCGTAAAAATATTAGCTTATGATTTTTTATAATAATATAACGTAATTTATTTATGATAAACAAAACAATTTATAATGAATTTGACAATGTCCATTATGCAATATTTTTTAAAAACTTTTAGATACTTTCTGTAAATAAAAATTACTTTTATCATTTTTAAATCATTCAGTATAATTATGTGTGTATTTAAAACTGTTTAATTTCAAAGACAAATGAAATACATCTATTATTTTGTTCATTAGTTATATGATTTCAGTGTTGGTACAGATAAAGAAAAAATTAATCTAGATAAATATGAAGATTAATTAATTTTTTATTATCTAGATGAGATAATAGACATCAAAACAGAAGTTTGTCTAGATAATAGATAATTAGAAAATTGGCATTAGTTCAATTTTTTTTAAATGCAAATTACGATTTTCATTGCACATAAAAACATATTTTTAAAAATCCATTAAAATATTACTAGTTTAGTAGTTTGAAAAGTTAATAAATATAATAAAAAATAACAAACCTGCAACTGGTTCGACAAGTTCCTCTTCACCTGGTCGAGTGCAACGTACCATAACAATACCGCCGATAGAAATATCCTTTACAGGAACATATTGAGATCCTTCAGCGACAGATACAACCTTCAACTGTTGCCGCATAACACGAGCTGGATTGCTCAACACCTCAAAATTCGGTTCCGGTTCCTTCTTCTCCGTTTCAGTTGTTGCAGGCGTAGTAGCAGCAGTAGTCGTAGCAGCAGCTGGCTGTGCTGTAGCTGCAGCTGTAGCTGTAGCTGATGTAGATCCAGCAGCTGTAGTTGCAACTACCGGAATAGCAACAGCCGGAGCAGCAGCTGCCGTAGTAGCTGTTGCAGTAACAGCTGCAGTTGCCGCTTTTTTCTTGTCTTCAACCTTGGAATCCGGTTTCTTCTCGTCATCGTCGACTTCCATGCGTGAGCTATCAGCTGAAGCGATTGAAGATGTTGCCGAAGCAGCTGCATCACGCTGACGACGCTCGTGTTCACGTCTACGTGCACGGGCAGCAATACTTAGTACTGCAGTAGTTACTTTTTCACGTTCTTCACGTTTCTTCTCTTCCAACGGTGCGGGATAAGCGTACAAAGATGGACGTGCTCCACTTCGATACTCTAATTTCGGCATACGTAATTTAGCATTCAACGAAATTAAACAGGTTGGTGTAAAGGCAAGCGCCAAGCAATGAGCAAGTGGGAACCAATACCAGTATTGAGTGAATACCAAAGTACCAACAACAGCAAGCATATTGGTGTGTCCAGTTCGTGATTGTAACGAAACCGTGACATTTCGTCCGCCAGCATCGATAATACCTTGAGCGAGAATAGCGCCAAATTTCGCCATTACATCTTCATGCTTATTGGCAATGACTTGGGCGTAAGATTGCCGGAAGAAAGTGACTTTCGGACAGGTTTGTTCCGTTTGCTGAATGAGTATCATCGCGGAGGCGATCAATGCACCCTGTCGGACAAAATTAACCGGATCGAACATGACCATTGGTTCGAGAAGGGCGATGGCTTCGCGTAGACCGGTGCCAGCGCATGCGATACCCAATGCCATTGCGGCACCGTACCGGACGTGCGGATTGTAGCTTTCAGCTAACAGGGATACAACGCTGGGACATTGTTCGGGTGTCCTGCAAAATAAAAACATACAGATATAGTATACATAAAATCAGTTGACAGCTGGAGTGGTGGAAGGGGAGGGTGGTTTTAAAGCGTAAATTGGCAAAAATATGCTCGGTCTAGTGGAAAACTTGTCTTACAGATACGAACACTCGGTCGGAATTTAAATGAAAGATTTTATACAGAACCGGATTTTACTATTTTTCTCAATTCAATAAACCAAAAATATATACTTATTTTATTAGTAGCATTGTGACAAATTATTTTAAAAAAAATCTAGCTTAAGATCAAGATCCTTACAGTTAATATGTTCTAGGTCAGATCATAGATCAATTTCTACAATCGGATTTTTTTTTATAGATTAGATAAGGAATTTGTGATTTTTATTTGAGATCATAGTAAAAGATCATTTTTGATAATTTTACTGCTACTATATTTTTTTAGTATATTAAAAACCTTTCAGGAAACGCATATCTATCAAACACGAAATGCTGGAAATTTTATATTAGAATCCAGATATTACAAACGAACACAAAACTCTATATTCTTTAAAGCATTGGTAAAATACAAGAGTTAAAAGACTACAATAAAAAAAGATGTAACATGATCCCAAAGTATTCAATTAATAAATACAACTCTCTCTACTACAACTTTTATTAATAAATAAAAATAAATAATAAAATAGTTATGAGCAAAAAAAGTTTGATGGTGAAATACTTATGAGTGAAATAACTCTCTTATTATCGATCTGAGATTACAATTCCTTTTAACTTGTTTATAGAACATTTTCTAATATACAATTTAACTTTTTAATTTTTAATTCAGTTTTTTTTTTTTTTTTGAAGTTAATGTATTATGTAAAATTTATAAAAATATTTTATTAGACTTTCCGGTTACGCAGATAAAATTAAGGATCGCATTCGAATGACAGCATTTAAAGACTCGAAAACTCAGTTTTATATTCACAAGCGATGCACAGTCTTATGCGGGATTGATTATATTACATGAATATTTTATTAATTTTGATAATGAGATAAATTTCTGTGATTCTTGCAAAAAAATGTATGTAACTTCACAAAAAGTTTATGTAATTTTTCACAAAAAATGTAATATTGAGCAAATTATCGCAGTAAAATGTTGTTATTTTTACTATTAAAACCTATGCAAAATTACATAAATTTAAGATATATTTTTTTCAGTGTAGTCAATAGGTAGGTCCGACACTGGATCCAGAATGTAAATGCAAGATTTCAGAAGTTTAAATAAAAAAAACTAGAAAAGAAATAGTCGGTTTCTTTATCTAACTTCTTCGCGTGCTGGGCATTTGCTCAGTTTTGGGATTTTAAGATGACAGTTTGAAGCCCATTAGTTATGCTTCCGTGGTTTAATTACCAAGTTCTAACCCTTTCCATTCGAAATATAATATTTTAGAATACACAACCCTTCTATATATATATATATATATATATATATATATATATATATATATATATATATATATATATATATAATGAAATATTTGTTATTTGTTTGACATTTATGAAACTTAAAATTATCCACCCCTCGATGCTATTAATATTTAGGGCAATAATTTTCGACCTCAACTTTTGATTTTCCATTTATGATAATTAATTTTCATACACCTTTGGTAAACAATTAATTAATTAATTAATTAGTAAGACAACGTAAATAATTGTGTGATTGTACAGACTAATAATTAAGAAATGGTTCAGCTTAATTAGAAATTTAAAAAATCCCCTTTCAACTTTTTCTGATTCTCTACTTCATATAAAACTAGATTTTATTAATCATTAAAAAAAATTAAGATAATTATTTATGATTGTTTGTTAAAAAAATGCCTTATTGTTCTTGCATTTATTGTCAAAATTATTTTTGAGATTTATCTAGATAATTCATTTAGATAAAAAATAGTTATCCTTTATCTTATTTAGATAAATTTAGTATTTAATATCTATTATCTAATCTAGATGAATTTTCTCATAATCTATTGTAAAATAATCTATATAATACTAGCTGGCCCGGAAACGTTGTCTTGCCTTTATTTTAATCTGTATATTAAATTTTTATGAATTTTTTTTGTATTACAAAAAAAAATCAATTACATTTCTTATATTATAATTATTTTCAATTTATTTGGAATCAATTTCTTTCACACTTTTCTATATTTTTCCTGACGCCCCCCAGGGCCCTAGAATCCTTTGCGGGAGTGTACTCAACAACTTCCCAAAGTTACAAATTTATTTATTTTTATTTTATTAAGTTTGGCTAAACGGAACCCCATTGATCAGCTATCGACCGGGGTTAAAAAATATAAAATGCTATTAAAAAGTAGGGGTTGGTGGTAGGAGGGTAAAAATTTAGGACTAAATGTATTTTTTAATGGCACACCATAAAAAAATAACCAAAAAAAAATTTTTCCAAAAATAAAATTTTTTTTTTAGGGTGAGCCACCCTTAACACTTAAGGGCATAAAAATTATTTATAAACCTATTCTCATACCTACTGAATATACATATAAAATTTCATCAAAATCGGTCAAGCCGTTCCGGAGGAGTATAAACACTAAAACTGTGACACAAGAATTTTATATATTAGATATAATCTACACTGTAAAAGAAAAAAATAGCGAAATTACAGAAAAATAGTAGAAAAATTTAACTATAACAAATCTGTAATTACATTTTACTATAAATATTCTGAATTTCTACCTCAAAATTCTTAATTAATTCATAATAATCACATAAAGTAAGTAAAATTGCTTTCTTTCTGCAAATTACGTATTGTTGGTATAACATCAAAATAATTAATTAATTTATCAAGGTGGGGGTGTTTAGAGTGTACATAGATAAAATTGGCGTATTTAAATTTTTTGTCAGTACAGTACAGAACAGTACAGTTCGTAATTGTTTACATATATAATTTTTTTATCAGATTTTATCAATCAGAGATCAAGGATAAATATGTCTTATGTTCTCCACATAAAATTCTTAAAAGGTTAAATAAGAAGACAGCATGATGGCCAAAAATTGATAACGTGCCTTTTAAGGTTTCACTGATTCTGATATACATATTATGCTACGAGTTCAATTTTAATTATGTTTAATGTTTAATATTGTCATTTGCACAAGGTTAAATGTTTTATAAAAGAAATGTTTATCATTGCAAAGAAAGACATTTACATATAGCAATTATAGCAGAAAAACTAGGTATATAACTATTTTAAGCAATATAGAAACTCAAATTCATATAAATATACATATTTATCAATTTGATTTTAAATTGCTGCATTCGTGTTACGATAAAAATTCTTGCACAAAATATTCAAATTGAAAAATAATAATGAAAGTAATAAGCGGAGACTTTTTTTAATAAAAAAATGTAAATGCACAGAAATATTAACGATGAATATTTGTCGAAACGATGTATATATGTGTGTATATTCCTATATAATGTAATTTCAATTTTGTAGTACGTAATTATAACTTTTTACGAAGATTAAATAAGGTAGAAAATATATTCATATTGCGCTTTCAGACTTTTGTTTATTTTTAGTTTTTGTAATTCGTAATAAGAAAGAAATTGTTTCCTAGTATATTCAGAGTTATTTTTATAAAAATTTTATGATTTTTAGACTTAATAAGAGATGTGATTAAGCATTTTATTCGGTTATTAATTATACTTTGGATACATCTAAAAATAACTAGTATATGTATTTACGGCCGACCTCTAAAGTTTACATTCTACATACTATAGACACTGAAAAATTAACATTTAATATATTTTTATGTAATTTTACATAATTATTAACAATAAAAAACATCATTTTGTAATATTTACTGCGATAATTGATGTAATAATAAATTTTTTTCTGTAAAAACACATACATAGAATATGTACATCAATATTTTATAGTGCAGTTGAAATCATATCAAATTTCTTATTAATTGTGTTACAAGTACTAACATCTAATTTGTTTTTGTTTCAGAAATGTAAAAGGCGAGTTTTATTTGCCACCATTGGCAAATCTAAATTTTGACCTGATCACTTTGACGCCATTTTTTTAAGTGAAAATTTGACTTTTTTGAAATGAAAAAAATAGTGTTGAAAGCTTCAATAAATACACTTTTCAACGGTATAATTGTTGTTTACTGTATTAGTTGTAAAAGTTCCAAAAAAATGAATATTAAAAAACATCTAAGAAATCGATACTACAAACAGGAAAACCCCCTAAATTTTGAAAATATTACGGACACCGCACTGAACGCTACACGACTTTACCTTGCAGTTAAAGTGATAAAAATCTAGACAATAATAAAATTATGTATCTCAATATTTTTTGCGTTGTTTCTTCTATCCTTCCGTGAAGGTAAACCGATTTTTCTGCTAAAAACAAATCCAAATTACAAGTTTTAAGTTCTATCAAGTTTTCAACGCGAGCAAAATCCTCGAGAGAAATTCGCTATATACGAGATAAATCAAAATAAAATATCTTTTTTTCGAGCGAGTCACGAGTATAAATTCATTGAACCTGTGTGACCGAAGCTAGGACATTCACACACACACACACACACCAAAAATATCTAAACAGTAGCAAAGACAATATTCCGGTGGCATGCCGGCCCACTATGCTACAGCATTAATCAGAGCATGAAACCGGGTTAGTATAAACCGGTTAACCGGTATTTTTGTAAATAATTTGCAAACATTAACCATACCCTTAACCGATATTTTAAAATACTTAAAAACCGGTAATCTTTAACCGAACAAATACCGGTTTTTTTGAAACGAAAACCGAAATATGAAATAATTTTTAAATTGGAAAACTGGATCTTTATTTCTAAATTAAAGAAAGAATATTTGAAATACACTTGACGTTGTAGTTATGTTCGGTGCCGCCTCCAGTAGTGTATATAGTAACTAACTGTTGTATAATAATGTCATTATTGTACTAGTAACCTCTTTAGCACCAACATTTTGCGATCTGCCATTGTATCTCAACTTTAGCAACAAATATCGTCGATACATTCTGCCCAGCGCGGTGTTCGAAACAAGTAAAAAAAAAAAAACAAGCCGTAGCAGAAAGTATTCAGAGAAAACAAAATTTCGCCTTGGTTCCAGTTCTTTATTACGTTTGATCGAGGTGTACATACAATGTAAAAAATATATAGCGAAATAACAGAAAAATAGTGGTAAAATTTTACTATGCAAAACCTGTAATTTAATTTTTCTATAAATATTCTGTATTCCTACCTCAAAATTTTATAATTTTTAACATAATTTACAATAATCACATAAGGTAAGTGAAAATGACCTAATAAGTATGTAAAATTTGCTTACTTTCTGCAAATTACATCACATACTTAATGCAGAATTACGTACTGGTGGTATAACTTCTTAAATTATGCAAAATTACAGCTTACATATTAATATCTGTAATAATTCATCAAAATAATGAGACTTAGTACATATTTGTGTAATAATACTAATAAAATATTTTAAGTGGAATTCATTCATTTTAAAATACTTCCTATAAATAATACTAAACAAATTTTACCTATTTCTTGAAAATTCCCGGACAGCAAATTTACTGAAGTTCTGTAAATTTACTAAAAAAACTAATATTTCATATATATGTACTTTTCTATCCCGTTACATAATGTTTGTATTTTGTAATAGTTCTGATATTATGCATTTTTAAATAATTATGTTAAAATTACAGCAGTTGAGTAATTATATCTAGAAATACTGGGGCATCATAGTGTCTCATAGTTTGTAGATAAAATTACATAATTTTTTTTAGAGTGTGTGTGTATATATATAGAGTAAGTAAATTTGAGAGCTCTACGCGCTAAGGTGCTGTGTGCGACTTTGTGTTCCGGTAGTGATTCTTGCGGTTGGCCAAGCTAAAGCTCACTATGATCGCTTTCAGTTCCCGATGGCCTCGAGGGGGTTTTGCGCGCCTCGGCTCTTCGGAAAACTGCTGGCCCGAAACGAGAACGTATATACGCAATCGGGCCAAACGGATAGATGATGGCCCCTTTCCCCTTCACCACACTGCTGTTTCGATTAGGACATGCTAAAATTGATGATACTTTTTTATTTATTTCTCTCCAATAGGTAAAAAATAATGTGTTTATCGTTTAATTGTTGATAAACATTGATAAGTATATGATAATAATTACTAAATAAATATTGAAAGAAAAATTATCTATTGAATCGTTTAAATTGAAGTATTTAACATTTAGTTATAAGCGTTTGAAAATGCTGTTTTTCAGGGCTTTTTAACTGATCTTTGACAGTTTTCTTGTGCTTGAAAAAAATGTCGCACTTTTAAGTGGGCATAAAAACACAGAGTTACGGCTCGATTAGAAAAAATGTTGATATATGTTTAGGCCATTATATGAAAAAAGTCTCTAGATTTTGTTTAATATTTTAATCGGCTTGCGTAAGAACTTTTTTGTTCAGAAATTTTAATTATTTTCTCTCGCCGACGAAATATTTTTTTTTTGATACACCCTAATATATATATATATATATATATATATATATATATATATATATATATATATATATATATATATATATAGGGTTTTTATGGTCTTCTTTTAGGGGGCGATAGTACATCTCAAAAAAGTCGATAAGCCTTAAATGAGGTTAACTAAATAATTTTATTTCGTAACATCTAACCAATGACGTAACAAGTAACAGCACATCTAATCAAAATGTAAGCTTGAATTAACCCGGTTACCTCAATAAAAATCGCCTATAGTAAACCTGCAGTATTTATTCCCTACTATCAAACATTAATCCAAAGTTTAATCTTTCGTTTAATCGGCAAAACTTTAATAGTAAACTGCACTATTCTCACTCCTTCCACTGTCGAACTTTTAATCTTACGATTAAGCCCGAGTGCTAAATCAAAAGTTTCCTGCTAGACATCTCTAATAAGCGCGCGCGATGCTAAAATTCCTGCTCTCGCCGGCCAAACTCCTGCTACTGCTGCTGCGCTGAATTGCCTCGTGAAACACGTGCGTTCTCCGGCTGTTTGTCCTGCATTTGCCGTTTCGATATTGCGCTATAGAGTACGCGACGCACGAGGCGGACCCGTCTAGGCTTCGGACACACGGGGTATTCGGCCGATACACTAGTCTATTGGTTAAATAAATAGTTTGGTTACAGCACTGTGGCGGTAAACTTTGTTTTACGAAATAGAACCCAGTCAGCTGTTTTAACGCGTGTGATGGTGTAATAGATGTGTTTTTTTTTTTCATTTGTTATCTGTGATAATTAAATAATTTTGTCTTAAAAGTGATGTTTGTGGCACTGTGATACTTCGAAGTAGTGTTCTTGCCTGCGTACGAATATGAAATATTGTTTCCTCAAGTTTATTGTCAGACAACTATCTTTTCGTCATTTACTCATAAATTATGGTTCGAAGTTATTATTACAAAATTGAAATTATTCAAAATAATTAGTTGAATATTTATCAGGGCATGAAACTGGTAAAATAAATCGGTTAACCAATATTTTTGTAATTATTTGCGAACATTAACCATAATTTTAACCGATATTTTATAATTCTTAAAAACCGGTAACTTTTTAAGTTTTTTTTTAAAAATAAAACTGAAGTATAAAACTTTTTTTTATATAATATGTGATGATGATACGAATTCGTGAAGCAACTGAATGTTATTAATGTTATAAGTTTATATTTAATATTTTTAAAGTCGAAATATTAAATGAAAAAATTGCGTCATCTGGCGGGAATCGAACCCGCAATCTCTCGATTAAGCGTCTTGCCTGTTATATTCTTATATAACTCTTTTTAACGAAATTTATGAATTTTAGACGTTGTTATATTAAATAATTTTCAAGCAAGTAAACAAAACTAGATCTTTATTTCTAAATTAAAGAAAGAAATTAATAATTTTACTATATTTTTATAAAATACAGTCAAAAAATATGTACATCATTTCCACAATCTTATTTTATAAAATTAACCGGTTAAAACCAGTTTAGAATATAAAAAAAAAACTTGCAAAGTACAAAAACCGATATTAAAATATAGTTACATGCCGTGATATTTATTTAATTTTCTGAAATGATTTAAAAATTATAGAAATTAAACTACAAATATTAGATAATTTTATAAGGTTACTTTGATCATTTCTACACTCCAAAAACTACAATTTTTAACACATTTTAATAAAAATAATTGTTGATGAAATTGGTGAATACAATGTGTAACATAATTCATAAATGAATAATTCTAAATATTTAAATCTTGTACAATATGCTAATGAGGCAAATAACATATTTCTAGTTAGCGAAACTATACCTAAGTGTGTTAAAATTAACACAACTTCATATAGGTCCACGATTTCTAAGAGTGTAGAAATTATAAAATAGTTTTATACTGTTTAATATTTTTAAATAAAATTCAAACAAAAAAAAATTGAAAAAAAAATCATAAAAAGTAGTTTTGAATGATATATTCTCAGTATAATTTAAATCTACACTGATAGAAAAAAATGTGAAATTACATAAAATTTACGTAATTTATTGTTGTTTTCGATTTTTATTAAACTTCTAAACTTTCGTATAAAATAAAAAGTTCTGTTCAATTTGATATTGAAAATTGATCATAAAATAATTAGTTATTTTCTAAAATACCGACCGTATACGGTAGTTAAATTACAGAATAGTTTTGTAATTCGATATTTTAACTAAATATTGGTCGCGATTTATTTCAAGTATGTAATGAACTGTCATATCACATTTATAACTTAAAAAAAATCACGTTAAAATTGTAAAATCAATTGTATTTTAACTTAGGTTAGATTAGGTTAGTTAAAAATTTTATTATTAATTTATGTTTATTTTAGAAGAATTTTTTTTTAGACAAATAGTTTTTTTTTTATTAATTACCAACTACTGAAACTTATCTAATTATCAAATAATAATCTATTTATTTCATACTTTATTTCGTATAACTACGTTATTTCATAGAATAACTAGGTAATACATAAAATAACTAGATAAGATATCAAACGACAAAACTATTCTATAATTTAACTAGCGTAGATCAGTATTTTATGAAATAACTAGTTATTAATAACATAATTAAAAAACAAATAAAACATAGAAACAAGTTGCTAAGGTATAAAAAAATACAAGTAGGTAACTAGATTTCAAAATTTTATAAATATATTTTTGGTTGTCATTTATTATTAGACGCTATAATTAAATTAGGTAATTTTTAATTTAAAACTAAAACTTTGTAATATTGCATGTACATTCATGACAACAAATTATACTTTTACTAACAGCGTAACAAATTTTTTTTAATAATATAATTCCTGCAAATCATTCATATATATGTATATACATATTTTGTTTCCTTATCAAGACTTCGAAAATCAATTAGCGTACTAAACTAATTAATTCGTACCAAAACTAGAGAAGCGAAGTAAAAAAGTAAACATTAGAATGACACCTCTCAAGTAGCCAGCCTATATTGCCTTGACTGACAGGACACCACGAAAACAAATGAAGGTGCGGGGGGGACGGTGTTAAAATTATAAGCACAATGGGTGGTAACTCGATACGACGGACCAGACATTTATGTTGACGGCCTTGCCGGTTGCTATAACAACACCATAGTAGCCTGCTTTGATAGTTATTAATTCGTCTTTAAAGTATAGTGTCAGTTGTTTTTTTTTTGTTTGAAGAAAACAATTGAAATAATGTGTGGTTACTTGATGAAAGAAAGTGCAATGACGAACAACAGTGTCTTATCACGGTGTGACGGGTTGTGGTGTTGGTGGAAGAAGATTTGGATTCTGCAGACATTTGGACTAAAGTGAAATTATCGGTAAGACGATTAAATAAAAAAAATAATCAAAATATTACATTACTATACAAGGTGATTTATGACGTCGGGGAAAAATTACACCGGATGATTCCTATGAATAATCTAAATAAAAAATTACAAATAAACATATGTCCGAAAATGCTTTCTAACGGAACTGTAGCCGTTAGAAGTTTATTACATGTGACATCAATCGCGTAAGCCTTATTTATTATATCAGAAAAAAAAAACAAGACATAAACTTCTGAATAATTGTAAAATTACTGATTGATTTTCTAACATTTTGTTTAAACACTTTTGTTTCGTTTGAAACACTTGAAGTAAAAAAATAGCATATGTGACTGTTTAAGTTTTGCTCCGATTGTTTGGCCTCGGCACTGCCTCGGTCGTAAATATCTAAGCTCGAAACAATACAGATCAATTTCTGCTCCTCGTAACATAATATCGTAAAATAAAAACAAAAAAGCATCAACTAGGTCTTTTCTTATTATCTTATACTTTTGCGATGCTTTTTTCCTGCGTTTGTGTTGGGGAAAATTTTAACGCATTTTCTCCTCGCAGAAGAGCGAATGGAAAATAACTTTTAGCAGATGACGCCACTTTTCAATAGGGTAAATGTAAACATCAAATTTTTGTCGAATTAATGACCGAATCACTGAAGATTTTTTATGAATCGAAATCGAACGGTTCAAATTTTACAGGCAAATATTAAAATCCAAGTTTTATTTCTTAATTTAAATTTAATTAGATTTCTTTTTCTTTCTTCGAAACTGTGTAACCGTTCAATCTAGTTTTATGGTATTCTAATTAGATGAATATTGGTTTTCAACTAAGGCATAAAACCGGTAAGAAAGACGGTTAATTAAACCGGTTAACCGATATTTTTTTCAGTATATTTTTCATTAATAAAATATAATTAAATAGAAATATAAACTAGGCTTTAGAAATCTTGGCCCGTATGCTCATCTCTTTTGTTTATGAAAAAGTACTTTTATTTTTTACTTTCAAATAAATTTTTACTTCTACCTCTTATCAAATATGAATAGTATTTCTATTTTGGATATTTTTTTCTATCTAATATTATAACATTCAAATAAACTAATTTAAATTGCTTAATAAGTAATTTTAAGTAAACATCAAAAGTATGAATGAAAATCACTTTTAAAAGTGAGGTGTGAATATGGACCAATGTTTTTCATATGTTACATAGATTTTTGTTTGTTTAGAAAAAACAAAATAATATTTTTTAATTATGAAAGTATAAACGCAACAGTCAGAAAATATGCAATTATGTATAATTAAAAATACTGAAAATGGTACTGATTTATCTAGTTTTTTATTTTACTAAAAAAAAAGCGGAAAAAAAATGTTATGATTAGACAAAATATTTATATTAGTTTTTGTAAAATCTAAGTGAGTTATGAAACTATCGTCCCATTACATAAAATATTGTTAAACATTTTGTTAACTCTCTCGTTAAGTCGTTAACCGTTCGTACTTGTGTGGGCACGGATTCGAATCCCGCTTGGGGCATGGATGTTTTTGATATCTCTGTATCGACCAAATACCGAATTCATTTGTGTAACTCCGACTCCACACCCCCTGGTAGTGTTATTAATAATAATAACATGCAATAATGTAATTCATTCAAAAACAAGACAATAATAAAAGTTCGAAATTAATTAGAAAAAAGGCAAAAACATAACCTAGAAAAACTAGTAGTTTTATACATAGTAAAAAAATCTTTCAGAACTCGTTCTATAAAATAAAACTGCTTTAGGTTCAAGTTCTGCATTAAAATTTATTTATAATCAACGTTTCGACGAAACGAGTGTTAAATTTTCGTCGAAACGATGATTATAAATAAACTTTAATACAGAACTTGCACCTAAAGCAGTTTTATTTTAGTATTTTTATATTGAAATCTGTAGTAAACGAAAAACATTGCATTTAAATTATTTATCTACATGAAAATGTACGAAATATAAAAAGAGACAATAGAGTGTTTCGTAAAACTTTTGCATTTGCCAGATTTTAAACAAAAAAAAAAGTTACTACTCATCGAAAAAAAATATGGAGAGAAAGAGAGATAGAGAGAGAGGGTTGACATAAAAATTCTATCATGCCTAAAACGCGTAAAATTAAAAAAGAGAGCAGTAGGCGTTCAACAGTGACTGATGCTTTTTTGTTTTCCACTGATATGACTGTGAAGATCACAGTATACTTTGATACTCATAAATATATCATATAATTTACAGAGAGTAAAAAAAAATATGATTTATAACGTTTTTACCGAATATCTTTTAATATATTTCAACGATAATTAGTCAATAGGTTTTTTAAATCGTAATGGTGAATTATAACTGTTAAAAATCAAAACTAATCGATATGTCCTTGTTAAGTTAATTAATTTCCAGTTCGAAGTTAACGAAATTAATATTTGGAAAATATGAATTTATAAAAACCCAAAGAATTTAACCTTAAAACATTTGGTTGCATGTTAGTTTAGTTATGAAGTTCTAAATTCTAATTTTAACGTGTGTTTATCGAGTGTAAATACTATGTTTTCGACAATATGTTATATATCTTTAATGCTTAACATATAATTTTGTCACACTAATGCTGTATAATAAATTTTAATGTACTTAGAAATTATTTTTTTTTTTACAAAATAAATAATACAGATTTATTATGATCTGTTTTGAACATGTTTTATTTAATTAAAATATAAGTAAAATATAGTAATTTTAGAATCACTAGTTCTACGTAAAAAATAACACTATTATACTGAGGAAAATCTTGCTTTAGAGCCCGAAATTTTTACATTTATCTCAAAGGAAAATGGCCCGTATTCTCACCTCACTTTTTCGTGAAATAGTGCTTTTATCATTAATTTCAAAATAATTTTTTGCTTCTGTTTTTGATCAAATACGAATAGTTTTTCTATTTTTGATCATTTTTATTATATTTGGTATTATAAAATTTAAATACACTATTATAAAGCCCTTAATAAATAATTTTAAGTAAACGTCAAAAGCACTTTTGGCAAATATCACTTTTATAAATGAGGTGAGAATACGGGCCAATGTGTTTTTGAACTGAAAACTTATGAGTTTCTAATAGAAATAAAAAATTTAATAGAAAAAAAATAATAATAGTAAGTTACAGTATATAGCTATTTCAGAAGTTTTGTATAAAATTATTTACTATTTAGTTTAAAAACATAGGCCCGTATTCTCACCTCATTTTTAAAAGTGATTTTTGTCAAAATTACTTTTGACGTTTACTTAAAATTACTTATTAGTTTATTTGAATTTTATAATATTAGATATAAAAAATATATATCAAAAATATCCAGATCAAGATAAAAGTAAAAATTTATTTTTAAGTTTACAGTTCAAAAACACGTTTAGTGTTTAGTTAAAAGTAAACTTCGGATCTGAAGCAAAATTTTTCTCAGTGTAATTTTGATAAGTATGGTAGTTAAACATAGTAAAATATTTTTTAAAACTCAAAGTATTAATATAAAAATTGTTTTAAGATAAAATTCTGTTTAATTATTTATATCAGATCACAATTTACCAAGTAAATAGCAGTACATAGCAACAAGTAACTAGGTAACACATAAGTAACCAGATCATACAATTTATAGAGTTTTAATTAATGGAAGCCAAATTTTATTTAACTCAGTGCCTCCTTCACAGTGATTAATGTTATTCTTTTCATTATAAATCTCTATTGATTCTCTTATTAATCTGCTGCTAATATTGATTGGTCTAGCAATTATTACTGTATCTTGAAATTTTACATCATGAAAATATTCTAAAGCATGTTCAGCAATAGCAGATTGATCTGGATGAAAACGAGCGTTCAGTTTCGTCAAAACGTCGTTTTTATATAAATAATTAACAGAATTTTATCCTAAAACAGTTAATGGAAGTCTAAATTTTTCTTGAATAAAAAATAACATAAGGGCTGATTTTGCGAAACAACATTTCAAAAGAAATCAATTTATAAACACAGATGTGTATTAGCAAAACGTTTGTTTCCTGCGTTTTTAGTTTGTTATTTCTGGTGATCTCCAAAGAGTGAAAGAGAGAGAAAGAGAAAGCGAGAGCAAATGAAAAAGAGAGCGTTTCCAACATAAATTGCTTTAATGGAATCAAAGATTAATACAATCAGCTTTGCATAGTAATAACTAATGCTATACTACTAACACATACAATCTTAATAGATTCAAATCCTAAAATTTTAATTAGCCATCCATGTATGCATTGTTTATAGTATTTTACATTCAAATTTAAAAAAAATCCACTTTTTGCTGCATTCTTTTTAAATACAGGACGTTCCATTAAAATACTTCTAATTAACTTTCAACGGCAGTAACTCGATATCTAAAAAAGATGTATATTTTATTTATTTATTATTTATTATTGACACAACAGACCTGATTTCCAAAATGTGTCTTTACATAAAAATACATTCAAAATGTTTCAATATACAGACATACGTACAAATATACAGGGTATAACAGAATAACTATTCCTAATTTTAACTGGAGTATCCTGGGCTCAGAATATGAAGATTTAATGCAAATCACTGAGATAAAATGTGGCTCCTTACTGAGCTACAGGGTGTTTTATATAAAAATTTAAAAACGATTTTTGCCCAGTACTTTAAAACTATTTGACGTATCCTTATCATACTTGGCAGGAAATGTAGGTACCGTACACCATACTAAATTATGTTAAATAAAAGTTTCTGGCTACTGCCAGTGGCGTACAACAGGGGCAAGTGAGAGGTTGATTCTTCCTAAATTCTACGCCACTGGCGGAATTGTCATTTTAGCACAATTTTTCGATTCTCCAATACTTGCTGTGTAAAAAACATACTCTTCCTTTGTAACGATAAAGTCACTGTTTTTCAAGATATTTAAAGTTAAACATAAGCTGCACCCTTGGGATTTTTTCAAAATTTGCTCAAAAAAATCTGAAAAATTCAGTAAAATAGAGAAAAAAAATAGCTACATAATAACTAAGTAACTTTTTTCTCTAACTCATTCTGATTTGGCTGTAAAAATTATTGAAAATAAAAAAAAAAAAAAATGCAAAAAATATTAATTTTCAATAATTTTTCCAGCCAAACCAGAACGAGTTAGAGAAAAAGTTACTTAGATATTATGTAGCTAATTTTATTCTCTATTTTACTGAATTTTTTCAGATTTTTTTAGCAAATTTTAAAAAAATCCCAAGGGTGCAGCTTATGTTTAACTTTAAATATCTCGAAAAAAAGTGACTTTATCGTTACAAAGGAAGAGTATGTTTTTTACACAGCAAGTATTGGAGAATCGAAAAATTGTGCTAAAATGACAATTCCGCCAGTGGCGTAGAATTTAGGAAGAATCAACCTCTCACTTGCCCCTGTACGCCACTGGCAGTAGCCAGAAACTTTTATTTAACATAATTTAGTATGGTGTACGGTACCTACATTTCCTGCCAAGTATGATAAGGATACGTCAAATAGTTTTAAAGTACTGGGCAAAAATCGTTTTTAAATTTTTAAATATAACACCCTGTAGCTCAGTAAGGAGCCACATTTTATCTCAGTGATTTGCATTAAATCTTCATATTCTGAGCCCAGGATACTCCAGTTAAAATTAGGAATAGTTATTCTGTTACAGCCTGTATACAGGGTCCTGCACCTCACCTCCCGTCTTCTGTAGCTCAGTTATTAATTAAGTTAGGATTTTGATATTTTGCAGGCGTTCTCTGTACCTCCGAGTCTATTTCAGGAAAATATTTTTGATTATACAGGGTGTCCCAATAAAGTGTTACGCCATGATGATATATCTTTTTAAATTACATGCTATACTTTTTTTTACTTATTTGGGTGTCTTTTATAGTTGCCTACATATTCCTAAAATTCTATTGAAATCGGTTCGTTGAAGTCAGCAAAACAAAATAAAAACCAAAAAAAGTCGGTTTTGCACCACTGGCTTTAAAAATTAATAAAAAACGCAAATAGTATCTGGTTAATAAAATTTTAGGACACAGTCATTAAGTAAAGTCTAGTAGTCTCGTTAACCAAGTTTTTATTGATCCAGATTATACAGGATGATTAAAATCTAGTGTCAAACTTCGCAAACTTTAAAGCACTTTATCTTTCTTATTTCAAATGGGAACCCCTATATATTTTTATATCATTCGATGCGGAATTGAAAAACAAACATTTTTTCTAATTACAACCAATTCCTAACATTTTACAAGTTATTCACCAAAAACTTATTTTATCAACTATTCCAATAGCAATTTTAATTGATAAAAATCGAAAGTGCCTTTGATAAACAATTAAAATTGCTATTGGAATAGTTGATAAAATAAGTTTTTGGTGAATAACTTGTAAAATGTTAGGAATTGCCATAGGGTTGTAATTAGAAAAAATGTTTGTTTTTCAATTCCGCATCGAATGATATAAAAATATATAGGGGTTCCCATTTGAAATAAGAAAGATAAAGTGCTTTAAAGTTTGCGAAGTTTGACACTAGATTTTGATCACCCTGTATAATCTGGATTAATAAAAACTTGGTTAACGAGACTACTAGACTTTACTTAATAACTATGTCTTAAAATTTTATTAACCAGATACTATTTGCGTTTTTTATTAATTTTTAAAGCCAGTGGTGCAAAACCGACTTTTTTTGGTTTTTATTTTTTTTCGCTGACTTCAACGAACCGATTTCAATAAAATTTTAGGAATATGTAGGCAACCATAAAAGACACCCAAATAAGTAAAAAAAAGTATAGCATGTAATTTAAAAAGATATATCATTATAGCGTAACACTTTATTGGGACATCCTGTATAATCAAAAATATTTTTTTGAAATAGACTCGGAGGTACAGAGAACGCCTGCAAAATATCAAAATCCTAACTTAATTAATAAATGAGCTACAAAAGACGGGAGGTGAGGTGCAGGACCCTGTATATATAGGTACATAATATAAATACATTTCTACTCGTACTTATAATTTTTATTTATTACTGTGTTATTAAAAAATCTATAAGCATATTTGTAAGTGATACTTCATATACCTATATTTCTGTTTCTGACGTAAAATAGAAAAAATTAATACTTTTCAATTTTTTCAATTTAAACTCTTTTTAAAGAACTATTAACTATTTTTAAACAAAAAAGTAAAAATATACGATAATAAATTAAAACTGTGTGTCCAACTTCATTATAATGAAAATATTTTAGTTAAATTTCGTAAAACTAACGAATGTGTGCAAAGTGTAAAATTAAATTCATCTTCATTACGTAAGAATGAGTAAACAATGTATATCACAATTAAAATTCTCATTGTTTTACTATAAAATTTGTCACTTGAAATTAAAGAGACAAATGTCATTCGGGGACTAGTAATTAAGCTCTAAAGTCTATTTTCTAGGTACCTAATTGTTCAATTTCAAAGTCGAAAATACGCACACTGAACAATATTCAACATATATAAGGACACAAGTTGATGATTAATGTCTTCTATATTATGTAAAATATGTTTGAGATAAAGTAGTAAGACTGTTATTAAAATCAAGTAAGTTTAATTTACTACAATTTTATATATTTATTTTTCAATGTATCAAAATTATTAGCTCCGGTTTCAAGATAAAGTTTAATTTTTATGGAATTTGAAGCTTTTTTTTTTGATCATATGTGAATCAATAAGAATGTAAAGAAAGTAATAATAATATCTTTGAAATTATAAGTTTCAGCGAGAGTTGTGTAAAATACTTTTAGATAAAGAACAAAACGCTTACATAAGATAATAAAGTTTAATATTTCTTAAAAATTTATACCACCAAAAATAGGCAACGCGAAATATGTCTCAAAATACAAAACAATTTTAAAATTTAGGTCCATAGGAGCGTAATATCTTTGAAATTATATGTTTCAGCGAAAAATGTGTACTTTTAGATAGAGAAAAACTGCTGTTAATATTGATTGGAGAAGCAATAGAAATTTATAAAAAAAATGATAATAACATCAATTACTGTGAAGACATTGAGTTAAATAAAATTTGGCTTCCATTAATTAAAAATCTATAAAATTTTATGATCTAGTTACTTATTTGTTATCTACTAACTTGTTTCTATATTTTGTTATTTACTATAAATGTCATTTGTATCATTTTTCCTGATAAAGATGAACGTTGAGTACGTGGATTATAAATCAATATTAATACAGAATTTTAACCTTAAGCAGTTTTATTTGAAAGTTTTATTAAATCATGTAACAGCCGGTTCCATAATAAACACTGTAATTAAAATCCATTTTAAGCTGGCAAAAAAGCATCATTTTTAAATTGTATCGGCATAATTATTATTGCTGTTAATAAAACGATGTTTCTTTGTCAACTTTTCAAACTTCTAATAATAAAATTATTTGTTATTGTCAATAAATGAATGCTTTTTGGTCAGTTTAAAGTCGACTTCAGTTTAAAGTATTCATTATGAAACTGGCCGTGAACTTATCCGGTTGAAATGAATATTCGGCGAAATTAACCATATTAGGTAGAATATCTGTTGCATTCCCAATAAGAATACATACAATTTTTTTTCCTAAACCAAATGTAATAATCGTAATGTAATAAATAGTAAAGGTATTGAAAATGACTACACAGGAAATGATAATTAATTAGTTTTAATGTTGTTAAAAATTAGTTTTTTGAGCAATGCAGATAACTTATATGTATACATACATAGATTCTTCATTAACGTGGCTAAAAAAAAAATAATCAAAAACCGAAAAATTCCAAGAACTTAAATATTTTTACATAAAAAGATATACTCAGATACATAGATACATACATACACAATTACGCCATGTAACCAAAAGGGTGTAGTATAAACTCTTTCCATTATCTAAAATAAGTTTCCTCCAAACAAACATGTATATGTGAATATACTGTGTGTCTTAGAAATAAATGAACAATGTGTCTTTTATGTACAATTTATTAAAATTGTTCGAGCTGTTTTCAAAATCAAATTTACAAGCAAATGTATAATTTTAACTCGTTTAATAATATAAGATTTTACTTGAAATATATAAATTAGACGATAAAATTTTGATGGATAATCCAATCTACAATTTATCAAATTGTGTATACGAATATACAATTAATTTGAATTTTAAATTATTATTCATCAACCAAGTTTTTCCTGCGTTTGTTTAAAAAAAAACACAATTTTTTTTTGGAAAATAAGATTTCAAATTACTAACGAGCAACATACTTTTTAAATAAGATTCAAGTTATTAAGAAAAAGATTTTGGAAGTCTTTTAGTGGCCCCGGCCACTTTATAAACATTATACGCAATCTCATTATCAAGAGTTATAAAAACTTTTTAAAGAAAATTTCGACCTACCCTTAAAAAACAAAAATCTAATGCAGTACTTTCCTACCAAACAAATTTATTCCCGGAAAATTTCTAGTTTAAATTTCTTGCTCTATTGGTAGTTTCAAACTACCGGTATTTATTTAAATCAGAGATACTCAAACTTTTTTGTCTCGTAGACCACATGCTAATTTTTTATCTTTAAGTTGGTATTAAATTGAAAATATGTTGGTATTAGTGCCATTAATATTTGCGTAATCTAAACAATTACACCTAGTGTTGTTGTAATTTTCGAATTAATGAAGGAAAAACCTCTGTTTTTCGCAGGCAGGCTACCCAGTGGATGGAATCATCCGTGTGCGAGTCGTCCTGCTACGGCGACGTATCAGCAGCTGCACCTACCCTTGGTGCAGCTGCAGCATTTCCACCACCACCAGTACTCCAATTTCCACCATCAGCTACCGGCGTCGCCGGCGCCGCATCAGCATACGATTGGAGTTTCCTGTTCGCGGTCGTATTCATCGTGGCTGGCGGACTCGGCAATATACTCGTTTGTCTGGCGATCGCTTGGGAGCGACGTCTTCAGAACGTAACAAATTATTTTCTACTATCACTCGCCGTTGCTGATCTGCTGGTCAGTTTGTTCGTAATGCCCTTGGGCGCTATGCAGGGCTTTCTTGGTGAGTTCATACACACAACATGTCTGCCTCCCTCCCCCCTAATGGTGTTTGTTATTCTATTCATATTTGATAATATACTGACACGACAACTAGTGGTAAAAAATAAACTGTTAAAATTAGTGCTCGTTCATATGTAACAACTGTTCGTACACTACCAGAATAATTCGTAAAACAAGTTTTTTTTAAGTGTAAGTAATAAGAAATATAGCTTTCATAGTATATCTAAATCAAATAAAAATAAAGTTATAATTTTGTAATAAAATAGAAAACTGTTTTAGCTTTAGATTCTGTTTAATTATTTTCTAAAACGAAACTGAACGCTCGTCTTCATCAGGTCCAAATATCTATCAATGACATTAAGTAAATAACAGTACGTAGCAACAAGTTACTAGCTAACATATAAGTATCCAGATCATAAGAATTATAGTTTTTTTAATTAATGGAAGCCAAATTTTATTTAACTCAGTGCCTTTACAGTGGTTTATGTTATTCTTTTCTTTATAAACCTCTATGCTTCTCTTATTAATCTGCTGCTAATATTGATTGGTCTAGCAATTATTACTGTATCTTTAAATTTTACATCAGAAAGATATTCTAAAGCATGTTCAAAAATAGCAGATTTATCTGGATATTATACAATAAATATCTAAATGACAGTATTATTTGTGACGATACTGATAGGACTATTGGTAGTGTTAAGTCATAATATATTCTCTAATTAATTTTTTGTTTGTTTTGTTTTTATTTAATATTCGCAGTTTATTTTCTATTCGGGAAGGTAATTTACATATACACACGTACAAGTAATTCTCAAAGGTGTTTTGAATATTTAATGTGTAAAAATTAAAAATCTATTTTGAATTACCCTGAAGATTTGTTAATATGAAACTCTACCCCAAAATAACTTGTTTCTAGGGTATAGTATTTCCAATTTCAGTTACCACCGTGCCGGAATTAAAACGGAAATGGTTTGACAGCTGTTTTAAAAATACTGATAAAATTTGTGTCTCTTATTGCGAGATACTGAAAATTTTTAGCAAGTATTAAGGGGGGAAACTCATATAGAAAAAATTTTTTTAGCAAAAAATTTTTATTGCTTTAAACTACTTCTTATATATTTAAGAATGAGCCCTTAAAAGCATATGGCCATCCGGAATTTTTTTGCAAATATATATTCATTTTTGTGAGTCCATGTCAGACGGCTGAAATACGCCTGTGGCGCGCTGACCGAAATTCACCTTTTTCGACACCCAGCGTTAACTATAATAGGAAGCTATATCGACTGCTGATAAAGTAGATTCCTAGAAATGTTTTCATCGTGTTTACAAGCCATAACCACGTCAGAAACATAACCTATATTTATATGTTCAAATCCGTTCGCCGGTTGCACAAGTGAATTGAAAAGTGCAGTGCAATGAACCGAAAATGCGATTTGGCTCGTTCTACCTTTCGTCCGAATTGGTCCCGAAAAGCGAAATTTAAAGGAAATCAGTACTCTCACACCGAGAATGCAGCGGAGGGCAGCAGCGCGTCCGCCAAAAAGTTAAAAACCAGCAGCGCCGGATCTACTGGAAAAATGTCTTGGAGGTCACACGCAAAACGCCAACGAAAGTTTTAATGCCACCGTCTGGCGACTGATTCCAAAACACCTTAACTGCGGGGCAAGTATCATGAAAATTGCCTGCATTTTAGCTGCTGGAACTTTTAACGAAGGTTGTTATTATTTTTTGCTCATACGGGTATAATAATGACACAATGTTAATAAATTACGAATTACATGTTACAACTTCATTCTGAGAACAATGCAACAAGTTAATATCATCGTCGGAACCGGATGCAAGTCATTTTGTGACACCTCCCAGCGTCAGCGTACCGACCGCCAGAACCGGCGCAGCCGATCCAGAAGTCAATCAGCGATCTCGGAGCTGACTAAATTTGCAGCCGATTTGAGTAAGTGTAACATACGGTTACATGAAGTTGAAACTTTAAATGGTTCTCCTGAAAAGTTGTGTTTTTGAAATCGCCGGAACACTTGGAGACCAGAGATTTGGTCGGAATTCATTGCGATTTCGTGGGCTGAATAGAGAATTGAATTCTCTACTTCGGTAACCTAATTATTTTTGTTTAATGTAACCTAAAGTAATATTTTTTTTTAAATAGGTTGAAAAAAAACGCGAAAAAAGTGATTTTTTTTTCAACTCGAAAATTTTTTACGAAAAAAATTTTTTTCCACCATATAATGAGGTCTCTGAAATGCGCTGTCATGTGAACTTTAAGGCCCTATTCTTGTTTTCTGTTTTAGTCACGATCCTGAAATTCTACAGAGGCCGGCGCAAACCGCTACATACGAAAACCGATATTTGCGCATGTAAATAAAACATGTAAAATAAAACATTTTCCAAAATTTTTTTACATGGTTTTACTCTTAAATACATGCCCAATAAGCTGCAAAAACAATGACTTAGTTTCATTCATTTTCCTAGCCGCAATCCACTCCCAAAGTTACTTGAATTTTTCGGCTTCTAGATGAGTTTCCCCCCTTAAGTCTCATTCAGACTGTTGTATTAGTTTTAGTATAACGCACAAGCATAAGAATTTGACCATATCCAAACACTTGGTGTTAAAACTAGATATGTGTCAAGTGTTTGGAATGGTCAAACTAAAATGGCAATTTCTATGGGACCATTATTTTTCAAAGAAGAAAAATGTGTTATTAATGCAGAAAATATTTTAATATGTAGTTAGTAAAAATTAATGAAGATGAATGTAGATGAAGTTAAAGTTGTTTATCTGGATAAAGATGTTTGGAGAAAATTAATTTCGAGATAGCCGAATGAATTTGTGCCACACTCTTTTGGGAATATGGCGTGATTGTGTATGTATATATAAAGTTTGTGTTTACAAAATATAGCAAATATAACTATACGATGTAACAAACGATTTTCGGGATAAATGGTTTGTTCATAAAATCCAGTACATTTCCGCTAAAAACGCATTGTGTTAGAAAATATTTAGGAGGCTGTTGAAGTACAAAACATAACAAATGATATATCAATAAATAGAAGCTTTAATGCACTTTGCATTGAAGTATGTGTCATTGTTGTGATATTGATATAACAATTGTTATAAGCAATCAAACGGTAGTTTGTATAAGTTTGGTGCGATTTCGTAGTAAATATCTGTTGTTATAAATTATTTATGTTGTTATGAAATTATCAAACATAACAAATGATATATCCATGGATAGAGGCTTTAGTGCACTTTGCACTGGAGTATGTGTCATTGTTGTGACATTGATATAACAATTGTTATAAGCAATCAAACTCTGTTTGTAACAGTTTGTTGCGATTTTGTCATAAATATCTGTTGTTATAAATTATTTATCCTGTTATGAAATTATGAAATATAACAAATGATATATCAATGGATAGAGGCTTTAGTGCACTTTGCACTGAAGTATGTGTCATTGTTGGGACATTGATATAACAATTGTTATCAACAATCAAACTTTAGTTTTGATAGATTGTATGTTCTGTTACACTTCTACATGAAGTGTTGTATACCATTGTAACCGCCGTGAAAAGATCTTTAATTTGATGTATATATGAGCATGAAACGCAAGGTAGTTCGCGAGATAACCAAAAATATAAAATCTCATAATGTTATACATACAAAACCAGCGCTGAGCGAGCGTACCGACACGTTTGAAACCAAACTCGGCGAGTTAAAACTTTGTTTTCGCGCGCTCAGCGCTGGTTTTGTATGTATAACATTATGAGATTTTATACTGCTACAAACAGAGTTTGATTGCTTATAACAATTGTTATATCAATGTCACAACAATGACACATACTTTAGTGCAAAGTGCACTAAAGCCTCTATCCATGGATATATCATTTGTTATGTTTGATAATTTCATAACAACATAAATAATTTATAACAACAGATATTTACTACGAAATTGCACCAAACTTATACAAACTAGCGTTTGATTGCTTATAACAATTGTTATATCGATATCACAACAATGACACATACTTCAATGCAAAGTGCATTAAAGCTTCTATTTATTGATATATCATTTGTTATGTTTTGTACTTCAACAGCCTCCTAAATATTTTCTAACACAATGCGTTTTTAGCGGAAATGTACTGGATTTTATGAACAAACCATTTGTCCCGAAAATCGTTTGTTACAACATAAAATAAAACTGCTTTAGGTTTAAGTTCTGTATTAATGTTTATTAGTAATCGACGATTCGATGAACTCAACATCCGTCTTAATCAGGAAAACTAATGAAGATGGACGTTGAGTTCGTCGATACGTTCATTACTAATAAATATTAATACAGAACTTAAATCTAAAGCTGTTTTATTTTATATAATGAGTTCTGAAAGATTTTTTACTATATATAGTAATAGTTAATAGTTTAAAATTGACATGTATTTTTAAGAAAATGATATTAAATACACGCAAGTAAGCGTTCTTTTACATCATTACCTATATTTCACGGTATCCCTACAGTGTTATTGTAGCACCCCCAGTTAAAAGCCAGTTCAGGGTTTGGATTATCAATTTCCAGATAAATGAAAGACTAAACCGTTTTGGAAATTGAGACAATTATCCTGCTACAAGGACAATAAATATGATGATGACAAAAGTTAGCGATATCGTTATAAATTGTCCTGTTACAATAAGTTTTAATTCGTTGACAATTTCCTTGTTTTCTCTGGGTTGTTTTGTTTTTGATCACATATCTATGTAAAATTTAATATGTTTTATTTCTCTTAATTTGCATATCCAGAATAAGTTAAATTCGTTAAATACAACTTTCACTCGATTACCAAAATTATTTTATAAATTGCTTTTGATCTCCTTCATTTAATATTTCATCTTTTTTTTGAGTTGATTAAGGTCCTTTTCATTTACATATTTTAACGCTTAAAATATATATTTGTTCACACAACAATTAACACTAATTAAGCATAGGAGATTCTCATTAATTTATTCGTAAATTATAATTTGTTTCAAGTTTCCAAAATGATTTACATGATATACATAATGTTTAATGAAGTATTAATGTAATTTTACACATTATAGAAAATTTTTAATTTATCAAAGAACGTTTTGCATAAAAAAAAAAGTTTTAGAAAAATTGTAACACGGTAATTAATTTTTTTCTAATTTGTTTTAATAATATATTCATTATGTACACTGTAAAAAAAATTAGCAAAATTACAGAAAAATTTTTTTAATAATATTGTTTGTTGTAGAAGGGAAATTATTACCACTTTGACTGCAAGGAAAAAGTGGTATAGCGTTTGGTACGGTGTCTGTAACATTTTCAAAAAAAAAAAATTTGTGTATAGAAATCCTTCATATAGCCTCTAGATGACGAATCTGAACTTAGTTTATGTGGGTGTATGTGTGTGCGTCGTCAGCTCGCAAGCTCGCTCGGTCGAAGGTCAAAATTTTGTGGTCGCAACTCCTCCTAGACGGTTCAACCGATTTTAATAAAATTTTCAGGATAAATTTGTCTAGTATCCAAGATGGTCATGTGGTTTTATTTTTTTCCAGTGATGCCAACTTTCCGATAAAAAAATTACTAAAGTTTTTAAAAATATCATATTGGCTACATTATTTATCCGATTTTGATCAAATTTTCAGAAAAAAATTTCCCTATTGCTCCCATTAATTATATAATTTTATTAATATCCAGTGTTGCCAACTTTCCGAATAAAAAATTACATTATGACCACTATTTAACCGATTTTAATCAAATTTTCATAAAAAATTCTGCTAGTGCCTAAATAAATTATGCAATTTTAACAAAATACAGTGTTGCTAACTTATCGAGAAAAAAAATCACAATTTTTAAAAAAAATTCATTGTGGCTACATTATTTATTCGATTTTGATCAAATATATATATATATATATATATGGTGATGTTCTTCTTCTACAAACAAATAATACGACGAATGTCTTTATTTGGTTGACTGTTTAGTAAAACAGTCAGGCGTCTGCCCTTAGGCTAGTAAAACGATATTTAGCTTTAGAGTTACTACGCATGCTAAGCTCATCTATTGTATCATTGGATTCCCGATAACGCATTTTATTTTATCGCGATTTTATTGACCCCCCCCTCGCACATCTCTACGAAACGAACATTTTTACATTTTCTAGCTATACAATCCTACCCCGTTTCCCCCTTAAACAGTTGGATAGTGCTGACAGGCCGTATTACGTATTACTGCCAGATAGGCAAACGGATACAGCGTGAAAAAAGAATTGGAAAACTCGATTTTTAGAACAATATTTATTTAAGGTTTGGTTTGGTGGTGGTGGGAAAAAAGGATTTAGTTTTTTTTCTGATTCAAATGGAATTTATTACAATAGAGATAGTAGGTGTTATGTTTTTTTGCGGTTTAAGATTGGCAGAATTATGTATTCTTTTTATCGACCGTACCATATAGTGTAGCAAGTATTGCAGTCATACTAATTTTGAATTTTGAATTTTGAATTTTTTTTTTATAGTTAAACACGAATTAGGCCAAAGCTGGGAATAAAACCGGTAAAAAAACTGGTTAATTAAACTGATTAAATTAAAACTAGATGACAATGCAATATTAACTAATTAATTAATTAATAATATTAGTAATAATAATTTTTATCTTGTGCCATATTCACAAATTCCGTACATTGGTTTATTTAGCAAATTTTTTTTTTCAAAATACGGAAAATACAGAAAATATAGAACACACACACACAAGACTAAAATGCAGAAAATAATTATTAAAATAAAAAAGATTTTTTCATATAGTACGTTTAAAAAACGAACTAAAAAATTTAAAATAATATCTCTTAGGCCCATACATATTTATAATCCCATACAAATTCCCGATCTCATACAGATTGTCCCGAAAATTTGCGATTGTGAATATTTAATAGCTATGACAATACTACAAATAGTGGGACACAATGACAGCTATTCCCTACATTCCTTACTATTATCTATTGTATGCGCCCCACGTTTTATCGTTTTAAATCTTACAAGTATTGTCCTAGCTATTAAAAATTGGCAATCACAAATTTTGCAGGACAATCTGTATTAATATTGGGTCAGGAATCTATATGGAGTTATAAATCTGTATGGGGCTAAGAAAAATTATTTTATACTTTTTAGTACGCATTAGAAACATGATATATTAAAAAAAAAAATAATTTAAATATTACATACAAACGTTCAAACAAAGAATAGTTTAAACACCAAATCCTACAATTTTTTTAAATGCGTATACTAATATATTAATGTATATTTACTTTCCGTGTTTCATTTTAAAAATGTAAAATTCACATATCATCACATTTGTGTTATTTCCCAATAGAGATTTGATATGAATACTATATAACAATCAAACACGTTCAATCACCAAATAAATTACCGAATTAAATTTGCACCACTCAGCATTAAAATAACAACAATATTTTTTTTATATTCATTATTATTATTTTTAATTTTTAAGGCTGCTCAAGTACACTTTAAAAAAATGTTGCCATTTTACATAAAAACCATAGTAAAAAAATTACATATTATTTCATTAATACAATGGATGGTTTATATAAATTTTCTTAAAATATAATTTTATAATTTTAAGTAAAACAATTAATTTACAATATAATTTGTATGTTTTTCTTTTTTATTAAAAAACTAAGTAAACTTACATAAAATATACGTATTATATAATGTAAAAATTTTCTTTGACGTCTGTAAATCTACATATTAAACAGTTGCCCCAGGTTTTTATGTAAAATTACCGAATTTTGTTTTACAGTGTACATGGTCATATGCAGCCCATAATCATTATTATTCTACATTTTGTAATTTTTTTAATTTTAATAAAAATATTTTTTCATTAATATTATACAAATATTTTACTTTTGGGAAACTTTTTGGTAGAAAAAACACGAAAATATTTTTGCAGTTAAATACCATATTTAATAAAAATATGTTAATAAAATAATACATGGCGTCATTGTGTATGTATGTAATACTATGTACACACACATTTATATATATATATATATATATATATATATATATATATATGTGTGTGTGTGTGTGTGTGTGTGTGTGTATAGAAACGTCAAATACTAATTTTGATATTTCTATAACTATGTAGTTTTTTTTTATTGTTATGTTATAATTTTTTCGTATAATAGGTACTTTTTAAAATGTTTTGTTCATGAATGAATTCTGTCTCTGCGAAAATTGTAAGTTAAATATGTGCTTTGATGTTAACCTAACTATAAATAATGTTATATTAATTACATGTATGCTATCGTAGCTCCCTGATGATGATATAAATATATATTGAATTTTTTTTCTTTGTATATATATAAAAAAAAAATTGTGTACCCTAGAACTGTTTGAAATGATAAACATGGAAACCATGCCCAAAATTTTTTGTCGATACCATTAATCCGTGCCCATATAAGTTGAAACTTAATTTTTTTTTGAAAAATTACGTAAAACATAGTAAACATCTTAATTTTAATAATTACTAATAAATATATTCTAATATATTATAGAAGTACAGTTATATGTTTTTTGATAAATAAATGTAACATATTGCAGCATTTAAACTACTTAGTAATAAATATATATGCTATGTTTGTCATCAAAGTTTAATTATTTTATAGAAAAATACGATATAAACATTATTCCGTGCGAAAATAAAAAAAAATGGTAACATTTTAACGAACAGCAATAGTCACAATAAAATGAAACAGAACTGACACATTTCAGAACAGATTTAGCGATTCAAGCATCCATCCATTTCCCCCTCCTAGTAATTATGCCTGAAATGATTATATTTTTTAATTGAATTGTGAGCACATTTCTCGTTTTCTCGCAATTATATTTTGTCTCATTTTAATGTATATTTTTCTTTAATCTACTCGCGGTTCGTTGCCGTTGCGCGATCTTCATTTATTTTTAAAAAAATAACACTTTAAAATTGAGAAAAATTATAATTTGTGTTATATTTCTGTTTTTCTCGGTTACATGAACACCGGATTTAAATTTAATTCGACTTAAAATTTATATACGTTTCATAAACTATATTTTCAATTTTTAAGTCTGAGTTAGTAAATCCTAAAATAATTTAATATCATAATAAAATATTTTTGAGAACTCATTGTATTAAAAATCAATTCATTTAAATCATCCAGATAAATCTGCTATTGCTGAACATGCTTTAGAATATCTTTATGATGTAGAATTTGAAGATACAGTAATAATTGTTAGATCTATCAATATTAGCAGCAGATTAATAAGAGAAACAATAGAGATTTATACTGTGAAGGGGCGCTGAGTTAAATAAAATTTGGCTTTCATTAATTAAAAAAAATCTATAATTCTTCTGATATAGTTATTTATATGCTACCTAGTAACTTGTTATTTACTTTAATGTAAACTTTGTAAAATAATTAAATAAAATTTTATCCTAAAATAGTTTCATTTTAATACAATGAGTTCTGAAAAATATTTTACTATATTAACATTTTTTTTGTTTCACACATTTTCATATTTAATCTCGAGTTAATCATTTTAACATGAGATTAAATAAATAGTTAAACTAAACCATGATTTAAATAGGGCGTAAAGTAATTTATTTACAAAGTAAGCTTGGGTTAAAATAACATTAATACTTTTGTTTTATTAATTCGAGTTACATTTTAATTCATGTTTATGAAACTAGAAATAAATGTTCTTATTATTTGATGATTATAATAAAATTTGTTATATTTTCAAATATATAAATAAATGGTACTTTGTTGTTTGATTATTATTATTTACTGTTGTAAAATTGTAAATAAGTTACACCTCTTGCGTAAATTTTAACTTTTTAAGTTTTTTTTTTATAAAGGAATTAATTACAAGCTATTATTTAGTTACTCTGATTATAATTATAAATTTTTTAGGCTATAGCCTACGGTTATATAGTTACCTTCAGAGAAATTTTAAATTTGTAATTTGGTATTCATAAATAACATTAACATTGAAAATAAACATGAGTTGCAATAACCTTTTATCTTGGGAAAGATAGAATGAAGTTTATTAAACAGAACAGATTTTTTTTTTACAAAATAGTTACACGCAGTGGCTGCGCTAGAGTTATAAATTAGTTCGGGCCAACGGGGCCCCATTTTTTTTTTAGCGGAACACATTTAATCAACTAAATTCAGAGTTAAATAAAATTTGGCTTCCATTAATTAAAAATCTGTAAAATTTTATGATCTAGTTACTTTTCTGTTACCTAGTAACTTGTTTCTATGTTCTGTTATTTACTGTAATGTTATTTGTATCAGTTTTCCTAATAAAGACGGACATTGAGTTTATCGAAACATCGATTATTAATAAATATTAATACAGAACTTTAACCTATAGCAGTTTTATTTGATATTTCTTTTATTTTTCACTAGAAGAAGGGATGTTCAATCCACATATTCCAGTTAATTTTAATATTTGTCAAATATCTATTTAAATTAAAAATATATAAATTTTATAATCTAGTTACTTATTTGTTACGTCTAGTAACTTGTTTTTATGTTTTGTTATTTACTGTAAATATCATTTGCATCATTGATAAAGACGGACGTTGAGTTCGTAGAATAAGTCGATTATAAATAAATATTAATACTGAACTTTAACCTTAAGCAGTTTTATTTTAATACAAGATAATAATTATAGATATTAATTAATCTGTGTAATTTAGATTCGTGGCAATTTTATAAATGATATTTGTAGATCGAAGCGTGATAAATTTTCAAATAAAAACAACTCTTATATATTTGAAAATCAATCACTCTATAATTATAGAGATTGAATCTGTTATCAATAAAAAATTTTTTTTCGTTTTTATTTTAAGAAATATTAGGTAACGTAACTGGTTTTCAAAGAAAAGTCCGCTGTTTCGTTAGCTTTATCATTTTTTTATTCAAATTCTAAATTATGCACAAATCACCAATTTTCTTCTATATTCATATTAGCTTTTAGTTAAATCATTTTTTTTTTTTATTAAATTCTAGAAAAAAGAGATTTAAATATAATCACGTTAAATTAAAAAATACATTGACGTTCTGAATTAGCTAATTGAAAAGTTTCGTGTTCGAATATTACTAAATATTCAAAAATAATTACAGAAATTTGTACGTATTATTAAAAAGTGTTTTCTAATTACTAAAAATTCTATTCAGTTCCTTTGTATGTTTAAGTGCATAGCCAGTAAGGTTTAAAAATGTGCAGTTGAGATATATACTTGTATGTTGCGATATTAAATAAAATAAAGCATGATATATATATATATATATATATATATATATATATATATTTTGGTAAGTTAATATATTAGAAATAATTTATAACCGGTGATTTACGCTGAAAAATGAAATTACCCAGAACACTTAATGAATCAAATAAATATATACGCAAGTATGTTATGACATTTTTATGAAATAAAACATTAATTTATCGGAGAGTAATTGGCGTGTGCAAAATTACAAATATGAAAAGTTTTGAGCGTTCTAAAGTAATAATTTATTTTACTTACAAACATCTATATATAAATGCAAATATATTCTCGGTAATTTTAAACTTTGTCATCATATTATACAGTGTCTTGTACAAGAGTGGACATCTTGTAATTTAGAATTTATAGAGTGCTAAAGTACTAAATAATTTATTTCATCTACGGCCGGCTCTAAAATTAACAATTTACACACAGTGACAAAATTGACGTTTACCAAACGATGTTATAATACGATGGGTAAAGTTTCCAGTAATGCTTTTGAAATCAGATCAGATTTATTATTATTTTATTATTAATTCTGTGTTAATATTTTTTCTCTTTGTCGAAAAGTCATACTAGAATAAAATAAATAATAATGCTATATAATTTTTGTTTTGAGTTCGTCGAAACGTCGATTATATACCTAAAGACGTTTTATTTTAATGTATATTTTTCTTTAAAGTTTGCTCTTTCAAAAAATAATTAATGTCCACACTAAAAACGATATAAAATATTTCGATTTTAAAATAAATTGGCTTTAGGTTTTTGTTCTGTATTAATATTTATTAATAATCGATGTTTCGATGAATTCAACATACGTTTTCATCAAGAAACAAGATACAAATAAAATATAAGTATAGTAGATAAACAAATTTATAATTTTTTAACTAAAGGAAGCCAAAATTTTTAAATTTTTTTTATAAAGTTTAGGATCTAGTTATTTATTTTGTTACCTAGTAAATTGCTTCTATGTTTGGTTTATTTACTGTAAATGTCATTATTAATAAATATTAATACAAAACTACAATCTAAAGTCGTTTTTTTCTAAGTTAATATTTAATGAATCTATATGGCCAAAGAAATACTAAAATAACAATTCTGTTGAAAACAAAAGCCGAGCCGTAAAATAAATGAGCAAAAAATTACAAATATAAATTGGCATTTTTCTTCGCGAATAATCACATAGAGAGTGAGGTTTAGTTCCTGTTCCCTTGACGTTCAATGAAATCGAAAAGAAAAAAAATTACCCTTCTTCTTGCTATATTTGCTTGTGCTTTCATCTCTCGGCTAACAATAATTTGAAAGTAAAGTAAGTTTGATAAAAGCGTTAGCATTGTTATATAAGTATATATCTAAAAAGCTCAAGCAGGAAGATTTATACTAGACAGAGCAAAAGATTCTTTATCCCTTTTTGGACGGTCGCCCCCCTGCGACTCAATTCTACAAGTTGTGTGTTTTAGGGAGAGTGGTGGTAAAAAGTGGTAGGGGTTGGAGGAAGAGGGGGACTCAATATCCGGGCAAAAGGCACTAGCATCGATTCCTGCCTACCACTACAGGAATCATGCCAATTATTGTTTTACTGGTTGCGCGCTGGCTCCTGCTATACTCTTAAATTTACATTTCCCCAATGGGAATCTAGTGCGCGCTGGCTGTACGCTTATCCGCGAATGAGATGGAATTTCCATGGTTCTCTGACTCTCCTCACTTCTTAGCGCGCGCTCACATGATTGTAAGGCTAGACTTTTGCCATATTACTATGAATACTAAGTTTAAATATTTTCAATATTGGATTATAAACATTTATTTGTACAATTTCTTTGGTATTTTATTCGGTATATTGTTGTATTATAAGTTTTTTTTTTAAACGGTACATACACAAAATTAAGTAATTAAGTAATTAAATATGATAATTAATATTAAAGTTCTGTATTAATATTTATTTAAAACTAGCTGGCCCGGCAGATTTTGTCTTGCTTTTATTTTAATGTGAATATTAAATTTTTTTATGAATTTTTCATGTTATAATTGTTTTCAATTTATTTGGAATCATTTTCCTTCCCAAAATTTCATGGCGATTGGATAAATGGTGTAGTAATGCATAAAGGACAAACAAACAAACAGACATACACTCGTTTATATATATATATATATATATATATATATATATATATATATATATATATCTATATATTATTTTATATTATTTATCCTGATGAAGACGGAAGACAGTGTATAGAAACTGCTTTATTTATCTTTAATAAAATTCAACTTTGTAATGGCTTACAATCAAAAACATGTAAATTGACCGCAATGGATTTATAATTACAAAAGGTTTGTGCTGAATTGTGTGGTCTCTAATTTATTTTATATATATATATATATATATATATATATATATATATATATATGTTTTAGGTAAAAGCATTCGTATTAATTTGAAATTACAAATTAAGAATTATCGTATAAATAATTTAATTCCAAATTGAATTAATTAAAATACATAGGTATATATGTCAAGTATACTCATATCTTTTCTTATAATGAGATATATCTTTTTTTCTTTTTACATATGAAAAAGTTCTTTTTAAGAAAATTTTAATTATAAGACTATTTTACTATTTTAATTTTAGTTAGATTTAACTTTGTAATATTTTTTCAGTATATCATAACATAATATAAATGAAAAGATTCTGGAAGCTAGTCCCTCAAGTATGCCAAAAGTGAAAACAAAATATGCCAAAATTATGTGATATTTATGTGCCAAACTCAAAATTTTTGTGCTCAAAAGGAAATAGAACTTCCAGTTTGAGGCTAGCTAAACCTAACCTAACCTACTCTAGGTTTTAATGGCAATAGTTTTCGAACATCCTATGTATATATAAACACCTCATATTCACATTTCGTAAATATTCGTGCGAATTGTACAGCTGTAATAATATTCCTAATACGAGTTGCGAATTACATAATACCATATTATCACCATGTAATACATGTAATTTTAATTATTTCAATATTTATTGTGCAATTCATAATCGATGCTTGACATGTCAAGATAATATGTTTTCAAAAAAAACTATATATAGTTGATAAATCTAAATAGAATAAAACTACGTATTTTCTTATGTAAAATTTATAGCTGTAAGAAGGATTACCATTTTTCAACTGAAATGTAAATTTGATTCTATGCAAATCATTCCATAAACTAGCTTGTTCAAATACATCTAGTACAGTTTTCTTGATTAAATTTTAAACTAAGAAAGAAAGTTTTTCTCGTTTTTATTTTTACAATTTTGTTGAGGTTCAGAAATACGTCTGCAATAAAATTATTTTTATTGACGATAAATAATAATAATTGTTTATACAGTTTTATTTAACTTAGTAAAGAATCTGTCAGAACAGCTTTAGGCTTAAGTTCTCTATAATTTTAAATTAAATTCGACGTTTCGACATAAATAACAAATAAACAAAACATAGAAACAAGTTACTAGATTATAAAATATATAAATTTTTAATTAAAGGATGCCAAATTTTAAATCAGTACCTTCAACAACAGTGTGAAAAAACGTACGAATTTGATTTCAAATATCGATTTCAACCAAAAATATTGTATTGCGTTTATTTATGTTTACTCATAGAACCCTTAACTTGTATGTGCGTTTTTTTTGTCACTTCCAATTTCGGTTCACTTGATCCTTAGATTTTATCATTTATAAATTACGAATTAGCATCAATAAAAAATAAGACAAAGTACATTTATAATAGACATACATTAGTTGAGATAAACCGACAATTTATTACGTTTGAAATAGATAACGGCGTACAAAGTCGTGCCTATACCTGAGGCAAATTTCAAAATTGCATCCCCAATTTGTTTTTTTTTTTTTTTTTGGACAATATTATTATAAAGGAATAAGATATTTTTTCAATAAAAATAATAATTTTTATTAAATATATTTATATTTTTCGATTTCAAAAACAATTTTTTAAAAATATATTTGTAATATTTGGTTAAAATGTAAAAGATATTGGAAAAATAACTAGAAAATTTGATCAGTGAATGAAAAATATACAATAAATTTTTTCATAAAAATAACATTGACAAAAGTCTAATATTCTAATGTTAAGATTTATCCCAAAAATTTCACAAGTTACTCAATCATCCTGTATCAGTGTCTTCGGACATTGATCAAATGAAAACACGTGTCTATGGTTAACTGACCAGTAATTGATGCATAGCTTAACAAGCTTCTATATCAGAATATTATATATTTTTTTCTATGATTATACTGAAATTTGTCACTTATTAATCTATCATTATCCCAAAAGGGTTGGACACAAACTTTTTCCACTATCCTGAAATCAATTTCCTCCAAACATCCCTATTCAGACAAGCAACTTTATAGCTTCAGTCACATTCATAATTCTTCTCATACATGCTCTTCTATTCTCACTATGTTAATATTGAATTTATTATAAGAGTATATAAATTTTACGCTCTTCCTGAATTTTTACATGAGGCAACTGTCTGACTTGCCATATCCTTGACACGGCTCTGATGGCATCTCCGTTAAAGGGTTAACTTAATAGAGCGATATTAACACTACGCTAATGATTATGTCTGCGTAATTATTAAGTGTGAGTTTGAGAAATCATGGCAAACTTTGGCACAAACTGTTAAATTATAGTTTGTCGTCTTTCAGCCTTCGGAGTGTATTAAAAAGTTTCTAGGCCGGTTTATCTCAGCCTGTACCTACACATCTAATCAATATAAAACCTAACATGAATTGAGATATATATTTCTTTTTCGGATAAAGTAAAACTCGATTTTTACTGTCGAAAATATCTTGTTAAAAGTACGTATTTTATTTATTTCGTGTTTGTATGCTAGAATTTATTTGCAGACCTAATGGTTTCCCTCTTGTCACGTTGTTGAAAATAAATATTTGATTTTCTTGTTTGTTGCAATTTTTTTCAAGCAAATACACACGTATTCATATTTTGTTTTAAAGAGCATTGAATGGGGATAGTGTATAAAAAAAATCTACAAAGTATAAAAACATTTCTAAATACAGTCATCCCGCCAGTTATTTATATATATATATATATATATATATATATATATATATATATATATATATATATATATATATCGCGTATGCAACGACAATATGTCGTAATCCACAAAATATGTCAAAATTACTTTTTGGTATTTTCCAATAGAGGACACCTCTATATACAATACGTCATACTCCACAAAAATTCATTTCTGGAATAAATTTGGTATTACTATAATCGGAATTCTAATGCTGATCAAACTCAAATAAAGAAGTTTTTTCTATCTTCTGTAATATATTGGTTTTGAGGCTTACAACATACTGTTGTTGCATAGACTATACAGAGCGAGTGTAAAGTTTGGAACTATCGCAATAAATCTTTTATTAAACGTTTTTGAAAAAAATCCTCGAACACGTCAATTTTTATCTTAAATTAGACATATTTTACTGTAATCGTCACTTAAAGATCGTCTTTTGTTTTTGAGTTATGACGTAAGCGATAATTTTTTTAAATGAAAACCTATATTTTTTATTATTGATTTTGGTAGTACTTTTTATTCCGTTTCCAACCATATAAAATTTTAAATATGTTACATTTGAAAAAAATTGAGAAAAATAATCTTAAAGTTTTAATATTAAAAACCAATTAAATTGGCAAAATAAGTGTTATTATTTTGCTTTTTCTCTGTTTTTCGCTCAATTACACAATTTTTATTAATAAAATAGTTTTTGAAATTTGGAAAAAGCAAAATAATAACACTTATTTTATTATGATATTTATACACTAATAACTAGATTCATTTTGCCAATTTAATTAGTTTTTAATATTAAAACTTTAAGATTATTTTTCTCAATTTTTTTCAAATGTAACATATTTAAAATTTTATATGGTTGGAAACGGAATAAAAAGTACTACCAAAATCAATAATAAAAAATATAGGTTTCCATTTAAAAAAATTATCGCTTACGTCATAACTCAAAAACAAAAAACGATCTTTAAGTGACGATTACTGTAAAATATGTCTAATTTAAGATAAAAATTGACGTGTTCGAGGATTTTTTTCAAAAACGTTTAATAAAAGATTTATTGCGATAGTTCCAAACTTTACACTCGCTCTGTATATATAAAATTGTAGATTATTGTACATTATAAATGCCTCGTACACTGCATTTCCGTGAAATAATACATAAAAATGAAGTAAATTAAATTTAATTTTAAATTTAATATATTAAAATTTAATTAGTAAAAATCCACATTTATAAATCATATTTTCGACTTGTAGTATAAGTTAACAAAATTAGTTAGAATTTTTTTCTTTTTTTCTACGTATCATTTTTTATGTAACATCTGTTATTGCCATTGATTCTTCGTAAAATTCTTCGTAAATGTATGATTCATTAATTGTATCATTATTCGCCAAATAAAAATATTTTTCCTGAAAATAAAAATAAAACTTTGCCTATATTATACAATTCCCAAAAATATTTAGAAAATTCAATGAAAACTGTAATTTTTGGACGAAAAAAAAAATGTTCATGACTTGTTTTCAAAGTTCATTCATAATGAAATTAGTACAGATTTAATTAATGCAAAACCGAATCATGTTTTTCTGTTCACACGTGAATTCAATTGAATTAAATTAACTTCATTTGCAAATTTCAAATTTTTGCACTGCTTGCTTTTATAACAGTTTTCAAAGCTTCATTTTGCAAATATTACGAAGAATATAAATTTTACATATTTCTATTTTTTTTTACCATTCACATAGGCCGACTTTAATAGACTTATGGATAAAGTTAACGCACCATTTGAATTTAAATATTTATTTGTAATTATAATTTTGCGTATTAAAGGGAGACACCACTTAATTTACTAGTAGACCAATATCCTAGCCCTTAATATAATGTTACTAATAGTACTTAATATTAAAAAATATTGATAACTTCAATGTCCTACTTGTATGCATTGCAGTAGAAGTCCGGACTAATACATGTTCTCAATAGAAATAAACGTAAAAAATGCCAAAAAAAAAATTGCGGTAAAATAAAATAAATATGTATGCCATTAATAAAATTAGGGCATTACCAAAAATAATCGTGCTGAATTTCTTCAGCGGTTTTACGTTCGGAGAGAAAAAAAAAGTTAAGTAAGATTTATGTCGAAACTTTGGGCAAGAGGCCGGGCTAAAAGAATCCATGCTAATCAACACCAATAAAAAAAAAAAGTTGAAAACTTTTTCATCCTATTTGATTTCGTGATCAGACGACGTGTACACGCCAAAAATAAAAAGAACAATCGCTCTGAATCACAAAAGTTACACACACCTTGCGTTTGTCTCAGTTTTTCGCTAGCTTATATCGGTTTCAAACCGAATCTCCAACAAAACAATTGAGTATCAAATCAAATAGATGAGGTACGCAACACAATGCTGACAATTGTCACATCAATTTTAAACGGTTTTATTTAAATCTGCACTGTAAAAAAAAAATAGCGAAATTACAGAAAAAATAGTGGTAAAACTTTACTATAAAAAATCTGTAATTTTATTTTACTATAAATATTCTGTATTTCTACCTCAAAATTCTATAATTTTTACATAATTCATGATATTCACATAAAGTAAGTAAAAATGACCTAATAAGTATATAAAATTGCTTACTTTCAGCAAATTGCATCACATACACTTAATGTAGAATTACATATTGTTGATATAACTTCTTAAATTATGTAAAATTACAGCTTGTATATTAGTATCTGTAATAATTCATGAAAATAATGAGACTTAGTACATATTTTGGTTGTAATAATACTAATAAAATATTTTAAGTGTAATATATTCATTTCAAAATACATCCTTTATGTAAATTTTGAAATATATCTAATTATACCAACAATAATATTACAGAACTAAATAAATTTTACTTATTTATGGAAAATTCCTGATAGCAAATTTACTGTAGTTCTATAAATTTACTAAAAAAGACTTTACTAAAAAAACTGTAATATTACATACATATGTACTTTTCCTTTCCGTTAGTAATATCATATTACATAATGTTTGTAATAGTTCTGATATAATGTATTTTGAAACAATTATGAATAAAATTACAGCAGAAATTATACAAAGGCGGGAGGGAGGGGTCTACGCAAAACAGAAAAAACTGGTAGGTAATCTACGAGACAAAAAAGTTCGGGGACCTCTGGTCTATTAGATATAGATATTACGTATTTATATTTATGGTTGATCTAATGTATCACCTATCTGGAAGCTTGTTATAAACCTTTTCTCTCTCTATCTGTTAAACTCTAGACTTTTAAGACAAATGAAAGAATAATGAGATACGATTCGCTCCATATCGGCACACGCAGCTGTAGTCTTCAACTGTTACTAGTAAAAAAAAACCAAAAACGAATCGATCTGCAACTGTTTTTAAGGCATAAAATAGAGAATAGTATTGAGAACTAACAGAAACAGACACGACACCTAGTGGAAAAAAATGAACTATTCAAATTGGTAATTGTTTATATGCAATATAATATAGTACCAAAATAATTCATAATACAAGTTTAATAGAATTTTTAAGTATACGTTCTCATAGCATATCTACAACAAATAAAAATACAGTTACAGTTTTATATTCACAAAATATAGTGATTATCATATATCGATGACAAATTTTAAAGTAGAAAACTCCACATATAAACATATAAATAGTCAAGATAAAAATTACTTTATATGATTCTTTAGATTGTACGAAAAATTCTTTAGACATATTTTATACAGCTGAGTACATCTATTTCTGACAATGAAACGCATTGCATATTCATGTATATAAAACATATTGCATATAAAATTCTTAAAACACACTGCATATATGATTCTTTAACCGTTTGAGTGCCACGGGTTTTTGCTGTTTCCCCATCCAAAAGTGCCATAGAGCGCTTGTCTTATTTACTGTTCTACATTATTTAGTTAATTATATTATTATAGTAATCGTTGTTTATAAAAATAAAAAGTGCACACCTACAAAGTCTAATATTACTCCAATTTTATTTTTACTTAAGGGGAGGTACCACTCTGAAAATTTCAAAAAATCGATTTTTTTTTTAACTTAAATGTGTTTTTTTGAACCCTTTAGAACCAGGTTTTAAAGTATGGAAGCGTAAATCGCAATAATAAATGTGCAACAAAGCATTTTATAGAGAGCGCTCAGCAGCGCTCTGCTTGGAACTTGAAACTTTAAACGCGTTTTTCTAGAAACTATGTTTTTAAACTGCGTTGACAGCATACAAGTCGCAATTTTTGTCCGATTAATTTGGAATTTGGGGAAAATGTTGCCAAAACTTCAACTTAGGGATCAACTGGTCATTTTTTTGATATGTAGTTTCTTCGATTTTAGCGACCCAAAAAAAGGACGAAATTTTCAAACTTTTTTTTCAAATGAGTATAACTTGGCGAAAAATGTATTTTTTTGAAATCCGGCCAGTTGATCCCTAAGTTACAATCTACTTTACATTTTAAAAACAAGAAAATTTATTTCAAATGAGAATTGAGCGCTCCAGCCTGTCAACGCAGCAGCAGTCTTTTTGGGACATGGTCTTGGTTCGGAGGTTGTAGCGGTCGCAATTGGTTACAAAAAGGCTTCGAACTATTTGAAAATATAGAGGAATATGTGCCAAATACAATGTAAAAAAAAGTAGTAATTTATTTACATTCCTGTGCCCAAAATTAATTCGTGAAAATAGCCTCTTTTTTTTAGTATTCAGGGTGGTACCTCCCCTTAAAACAGAACGGTAGCCATAAAAACGGACATACGGAAACCGAGCTTGCTTAGAGCGCTGGGAAATTTCGAGCGTAACAGAAGAGCGTAAAATAAAATTTCCTAGACACAATGTATATATGATTTTTATAGACACATTGTATAGTAAATTAAAAACCGAAAGAAGAAATTTTAGCCTGATGTAGATGAGTGTTCAGGTTCGTCGAAACGTCGTTTTTAGAAAATAATTAAGTAGATTTTTTTTCCCTAAAACAGTTTTTATTTTAGTACAATGAATTCTGACAAAAAATTATTTTACTATATAATTTTACGTATTGTCAATGTAATTTTTAAAAAAAATGTAATACTGTGTAAATTATTATAGTAAAATTACAAAATGTTATTATTTTTACTGTTAAAACCTATGTAAAATTACATAAATTTAAGATATATTTTTTAAAGTGTAGTTAAATAATTTTCATCTTCATTTAATATTTTATTTTAATATCTACGAAAATGGATGTTGAACGAACTTTAAATTAAACTCGCCTTTACCAAACTACTAACTTTGTGTATACAGTTACTCTACCAAGAATAGTAAAGTAAAGTAATTGAAAAAAAAAGTATGCATATATATGTACTTTACTGTTACCCTGGCTTAATTAAAACAAAATATTTTTCAGAACTCATTCTATTAATATAAAAACTGTTTTAGGATAAAAAAATTTTAAAACGACGTTTCGACGAAACTGAGCTGAAACTGAACTGAAACTGATGAAGACGAATTTTTATATTGGCTTAATTATCTATAACGTCCTACCAAATACCCCCCCGCATAATAAATATATTATTTAATAAATACGAATTTCTATTTATTTCGTAAATATGTGTTTATGAAATAGTGCAATAAATTAAAAGCAGCTATACGACGTCTGAAAATTGTTAATCACAAGTAGTAATAGAATCGTAATAACAACTAAACTTGTACTTCTCTCTCTCTCTCTCTCTCTCTCTCTCTCTCTTTGTATATATCTGGTAAGTTAAATAACAACTGTAGTTAACAAACACCAACAAATGATATAGTTCGTAACATAATTTCAAGCAAGCGATAATCGCAAACTTTGATTTAAATTTATCCAACACACAATAGCAGCCAAACTTATGATTCATAGTTATACATATATATATATATACCATGAAAACTATTATTTGTTTGTGTTCATTTATATTAATTTAGTAAACAATTGAGTACAAATTTATAACGTAGAGTAAAAACCCTTTCAGCACATATTAAATTAAATTCGAAAAGGCTGCAGTTGTTTTGTATTATTTTTTATTAAAAATTCAAATTTTAATAAAAACAGTACAAAACTTAAACTTGTTCAAGTTTTGTCGATTATTAATAAATATTAATACAGAATTTTAACCTAAAGCTATTTTATTTTAATATAGTTTATATATACATTTATGTGGAATTGTTTGAATTTTTACGGCCGCTTGGTAAATTGAGTCGAAATATTTTTTTTATACTATACATGCTGTCAAAGTTTGTCAATTTTTTAAAGTCAAAACATGTTTTTTTTTTCTACAGGGTGTGGTGGGAAGCGAAATGGTTCAAATTATACATATCTTCATGATCTTAAAGATGAGACTTCAATTTTTTTCGGACGCAAAATTTTATTCAATTTTGTTCAAAATTGGCCGAGTTATACTTATTTGAAGATCAGTAATTTTTCTGATTTTTCGAGTGGCGAGTTTTTTGTTTTTTCGACGAGTATATATATATAATCAAATTTTAATCAGAAAGAAATGACAAATGAATAGTTGCGATGAACAGTTAGAATACTAAGTTGGGAAAGGTAGTTTTGTATGTAATGTCTGAAGTTTCTAAAGTGATTTACCAACTTTTCGGAGAAGGAATACAATTCACTAGACGCAAACAATTTACAGTAAAGCATATTCCAAATGATTTGGAATCCCCGGAATGGGTTTGATACAAATGCATGTAATTTACTTACATGTCTTCTTCTTACTATAAAATGAAGATTGCATTCCTTTTACTCGAACAGTTTAACTGACATAAATTGCTAAAATGCAATTTGAAATTCGAAAAATATTTTATCATATTTTATAGATAGAAATATCTACACTGAAAATAATTATTTAAATAATTTGTTTTTTTAATATATCATGTTTTTGAAACAGACTAAAAAGTATAAAATAATTTCTCCTAGACACCATACAGATTTATAACTCCATACAGATTCCTGACCCATACAGATTGTCCTGAAATTTTGTGATTGTGAATTTTCAATAGCTATGAAGATGGACGTTTAGTTCGTCGAAACGTGGATTATAAATAAACATAAATACAGAACTTGAATCCAAAAACAGTTTTATTTTACTGTTATTAATGTCCCAATATCGCAATACCACTTTGGATAATGTAGCTTTCAAAAATTTTATTGTTATCAAATTAACATACAAATTTGATTTAAAAAACATACATATCTAATTTAAAATTATTATTTAATAAACACTATGTACAATAAATTGCGCAACTTCAACTAACTAAACTAATTTTCAGTGTATATTATGCATAATACACAATTATATAAATTTATATTATTTTGGTAATAACAAATTTAATACAACGAATTATTTTTTAGAAAAATTTTAATTATGTTACACGTCAAATATTATAAACGATTATATATATATATATATATATATATATATATATATATATATATATATATATGCAATTTACATAGCTTTTATAATTGTGTATAACAACAAATCAAAATAAATTTTAATGGTTCTGACGCAGCTAAATGACAGATATTCAATTTAAGTGTAATTTTAAAATTTGTTTTAATCCATTATTATATTTATTTACTGTTTTTCAGGATTAAGTGTCTAAATATAAAAAAAATATTAAAATATTAAAAAATAATTATTATTAAAAAATCAATATCGAACCGATAAATGAGATACGTATATGTATATTTCCATTGTTAATATTTTAATTCTATAAAATAAATTTATCGTAAAATATATGAAGCAGTTTTACCTTATTTAGTTGTAAATTTGGGGTAAATTAATATTCCAATTTTATGATAAGAAGTCTCACCTGAAACAAACGAAATATATTTAGGTTAAAAACATTATTCTTTTTACAATTAGACTAATTTTTTAATGGGATTTTTAGAATATTATTTTCAAAAGTTGAAACTATGATTTTATGTGTTTTATTGTTTGCTTTACCGAGAAAAATTGGAGTCGCAACAAAAAAAAATATATATATAAAAGTTATATTTTGAATTTTCTCAAATATAACTTTTTTCAAAATTTGCTCAAAAAAATCTGAAAAAATTCAGTAAAATAGTGAAAAAAATTAGCTACATAATGGCTAAGTAACTTTTTCTTTAACTCATACTGATTTAGCAGGAAAAATTAATGAAAATTTTGAAAAACATTTTTAAAAAAATTCTAGCGCCCAAACGGCACATGCTAGCAAATTAAAACTTATACCAAATTATAGAACTTTTTATCCTATCGAAAAGTATTCTAAGTATTTCTCCGAATTTTACTTCAGAAAAAAGTATTCTGCATATTATCGGTATTCCATGTTTATTGCCCTATATCAACCTGGCAAACGAACACCTGTATATATTATTTATAAAAAAAATAAAAATATAAAAAAGTCTAAACAAGTTTGATTAATAAAACAGTAATATTATTATTCTATTTGATGAAACCACATTGTATATAGTCCACGTTCCACTTTAACATCTTGTTTTAGACATGTCATGTTTTTTGCGGTAGCTGTTACAAAAACTGACAATTAATTACCTAAGTCAGTTAAAAAAAAAAAAAAAACAGAATTCATCAAGATAATGAACCGGTAAAAAACTTATTGTAAAGTTCGTAGACGAAAAATCAGTACTATCTAAATTTGAAATATTTATCAAAATAAAATCTAATATATTTAGGATCAGTTGTCTAGAATGTTATTAACATATCTAAATAAAACGTTTAAATTATCGTCAAAACTGAATTTTTCTAAAACAAAAGTAACTTTTTTCTAGTCAATTTTGATGTAAATATCCTACTTGATAAACTCAAATAGAAATAATTAATAGATATTCAACAATCAATAGTAAATAAACGGAAACTTTTCATTAGTTTAATGGAAAAATGTTATACAGAATTTAGAAAAACTTTCGAGTTAAGAAAATAAAATTAAAAAACTATCGCAATAAATATTTTATGCGGTTGACATAAAAATAAAATTCGAACAGTTTAACAAATCAAACTATTTCTATTTATTATTTATTTGCAGCTATTTACATACATATACAATAACGCCATGTACCCAAAAGGGTGTGGCACAAACTTTTTCCACTTTCTCCAACATTCCTATTTAGCCAAGTATAACTCTAGCTTCATCCACATTCATATTAATATATTTAAAAAGATATATATATATATATATATATATATATATTTTAATAATATAAAAATATATTCGTTATGTTTTTTCAACTGTCAATAAAATTGGAATCCGCTGTGACAGTTCATATTATAAGCAAAACGAGAATTGTCAAAATATCTTTCGATATATTTTATATAAAAATTGAAATTGAAAATGACATTTCACTTGTTTTGTAAATACATTTATTTTAATAAATTTTCATAGGCGGAAAAACAAAAAAAAAAAATATTTCAGGAATATTTTTGTGTAATATGTCATTAACAAATGTATATTTACTTTTTATATAATATACAGAAAAATAAAAAAAAAATTACTTTAAAAATATGTAATTAATATTGTTTGTTAATAAAGTTTTCTAATTACAATTTTTTTAAAAGTTTTGTAGAAAATTAATCACTGAAATATTATACGTATTTATTTTTATAATATTCAGAACTTTTAATAAATAATTTGCCTCATTATGTTTCTTTCAAAAATTTATGAATGAAAAAACAATATATTATTAATAATTTTATTTCATATAAAAACTGTTTTCGGATACAATTGTGTTAATTATTTATATAAAAACGACGTTTCGACGAAACTGAACGCTCGTCTTCATCAGCAAATTTATCTGGATGATTTAGACGAATTGACCTTATATGTTCTGTTAATTTAGTAGTTAATCTAGTAATTTAGTCCTTTTGAGGTGTACAGTAATTAATAATTAATTAATAATTAATTGTATTATTGTTCTTTTGATAGAGGGAAGACTGTAAACAACCTGTATGTATATTTATGGTTGATCTGATGGTACAACAAAAGCATACGAATGAATAAATTAAAGCTTTTCAATAGCAGGTTTATATATATATATATATATATATATATATATATATATATATATATATATATCTGTCCAATAAATTGGAATATCTTTGATATTAATCAGAGATGTTCCTCTTGAATTTTTTGTTGTTCTGGTTGTTGATTTGCTGACAATGCAGTATTCCATCATAGAACGTTCATATCATCACAATTAACGCGCGACATATCTCATTTCATCACTTTTATTTTTACCCCTTTTATTATTATTACCCTCACCTAGTATAATCAAAGTCACTATACCACTAACTGACTGCCGAGTACCGAAAGAGAGCATTCGCTGAAAATTGAAGCACGAACCAACCAACTATAGACAATATGGAATGCATAGACTCAATGAGAATTTTTTTCATCTAAATGAACATTTTTCATTCTTATCTGATTTATTGCACTCTAAAAAAAACATAGCAAAAATGATAGTAAATTTTACTATAAAAAATCTGTAATTTCATTTTACCATAAATATTCTGTATTTCTATCTCAAAATTCTGTAATTTTGTAATAATCTCATAAAATAAGTAAAAAATGACTTAATAAGTATGTAAAACTGTTACACTTAATGTAGAATTACATATTGTTGGTATAACTTCTTAAATTATGTAATATTACAGCTTGCAGATTAATATTTGTAATAATTCATCAAAATAATGAGACTTAGTACATATTTTGTGTAGTAATACTAATAAAATATAAGTGTAATATAAGTGTAATTCATTCATTTCAAAATACATCCTTTATGTAAATTTAGAAATGCATGTAATTATACCAAGAATAATATTACAGAACTAAACAAATTTTAGCTATTTATAGAAAATTCCTGACAGTAAATTTACTGTACTTTCTTCCTATTTCGTTGGTAATATCATATTACATAATGTTAGTAATAGTTCTGATATTATGTATTTTTAAATAATTATGTTAAAATTGCAGCAGTTGAATAATTATACATATCTTAATGTCTCATTATTAGCAGGTAAAATTATATAATTTTTTTAGAGTCAGAGTTTGTCATAGAGCTAACAAATCACCGTGTATATAGATATAAATATTGCAATCTTTTTTTTTTACGTTATTTATCCTTGTGTTAAACTACATATACTTGTAAAACAGTTTTATTTATAAAAACATAAAAAATTAATTGTAATATCTATCGGTTTATCTGTCTATGGTAATCAAACAGACAAAAGTCGTATATAGACGAATAAAAATTACGGGAGAGAGAGAGCGAAAAAAATCCCACAATCAGCAGATGGCCAAGGCGATGGGTGACCGACGCCATGGAAAATTCGACGCTCGTGCGTCTACCCGGAATAGCGCCTCAATCCACCTCCTACTCCTACCTAGGGGCTATAGAGTATCACCCCCCCTCCCCCCTCCCACACTGTGTGCCTGACAAACCAGGTTGTTGCTGATGTGGCGCGTCGCTCATTCATTCCCCGGTTACACTTGGTTGCACATGCATTTGTGTCTCTATTCGTTATGACTGAATCTCGGTTCTATATAACTAATATTCTAGTGGTACTTAACCAGAGGCAAAAAAAAACTAATAGTCACCGGTGACTTAATACCAAGATAGGTTATACCATAGCCGTGATTCTGTCTACTATATTTAATGATGTATTGCATTAGTGTAAACAATCCGGTATTTGTAATTATATTTTTATTAATCTTCAGGCTTTCACGGCCGGTATCCATTAAATTTATAGAATTTCCTGAGCTGATATACCATGGTCGATCTATTCACGTTGCAAACATTTTAGTGTTTGGTGACTGAATGACAGATTCGGCTCAGCAATTTGATATATATATATATATATATATATATATATATATATATATATATATACCTGTACTCCCACCATCCTCTATAGATGTCGTTCGCCAATGGTCGACTCTGGTTTGTTCATTCTCTGCACCGTCCTTGATGACGTGGAATTTTTGTTTTCGCAGTACTGGTTTCCACGCTGTGTACCAATCCTTGTGCCTTCATTGTTTATGCATATATATATATATATATATATATATATATATATATATATATATATATATATATATATATATATATATATATATATATATATACCGACTCACCGCAGATTCAGAGAGAGTAGGAAACTAAACACTGTTGGCACAAACACAATCACATAGTGTAGTGACTCAAGCGGGCATATTTCTGATTCGTTGGTATTTGCACGCCTGGTATTATAATCGTATTAATTTGAACGCGTTTACTATACATACTAGACTGGATTCACCTCACTGCGTTATATGAATATCGTCTGTATAATTGCATATAACATGTGGCTCCGTTATACTCCATATTTGCATTGCATTGTTTTCAACATCACAATAAAACAAATATCTACTGTTAAATATTGTAACAATGATTTAAATATTACGACTTATTTTCTACGAAATTCTCTTTTATAATATTCTACAATATAAATTGCAAAACTAAACGTTAGTAAGTACACTGTAAAAAATCAATGTAAATTTACATTAATTAATTTTTTCTTTTTTGTGAATTTACAAGAATTTATATAAATAACTATTTAAAATATAGTAAAATTACTATGATTATTAGAGTAAACTTATATTGATTTTTTTTATTTTCTGTACTAGTATGCCGTGGTCGATCTATTCTCGTCGCAGACGTTTTGCCATACATCGTAGATGTATAGATGAGGATAGATCGACCACGGAATACTAGCACAGAAAATTCTATATATTCAATTAAATGTTAGTATTTATGTAAGCAAAGTAGCATGTACCCACTTAATTGGCCGAAGAGAATTTAAACGTAAATTTGTTTGTAAACAAAACGTGTCTCTCTTATTAACAAAACATTGTGTTAATGGCAAGAGTTTGTGCCACATCCTTATATGCATTAGGTGTAACTGTGTATGTATGTAAATAATCCTTTAATAATTTGATTGTTCAATTAGCTACAAATACAATAATATCTAGAAATAATATAATAAATTTTAGTTACATTGTAATGTTGAAGTTTAGTAAAACAGTTTGTGTGTTGGTATAAATGTTTCCGGTTCTATAAGCACAAGGCGAACGAGACTAGACGCAGCCATGGTTTTGATTACATCGTCTTTGTCAAAGCTAAGATCAGCGAAAAGCAAAGCAAAGCTAAAGCCGAGCGCTCCTCCATCTTAAATGACAAACAATATTGTTTTGTCGTATTATAGTTATACGTATTTTACTTCTCAACATGATGACGGCAAAAACTATTTATCAGAAAGAAATAAAAAAAAAAACGTTTTGATTAATAGAAATAAAATTAGATACAAACTAGGTTTTGTAAGAAAAATATTTGTTGCAGGAATAATTTTCGCAGGAATAACAGTTTAAAAAAAATTTAATGAAAATGCATTTATATTATTCTAGTCAATTACGAAAACAAATAAAAAGTTAAAAAAAAAAAACAGAACATATTTTAATAGAACTTTTTTATTTTAAAACATATTTTATTTATTAAATGTTTAGTTTGTACACAACTATTTAAATTATATGAAATCAGATAACTAAAAAAGTTATATTTTCTTTGTTGTGCAAAGATTGATAATATTTAAATAAAGATATCAAATATAAACTTCGTCATTTGAAATTTTTTGTAGCAAAAAATTTAAGAACAAAAACATTGGTAGCAATAATTAAATTATTATTTAATAATGATTGACACTAGTTTATTTTTTATCAATGTGTCGAAAAAATTCTTTAACCAAGTCCATTTTTTTACAAGTTTCATTCCATCATTGTCTGTGTTAGTGAGCAAAAGTCATCAGTTTGAAACGAGTAAAAATACTAGCTAGTTCATCAATCTTTCACCAAACATACATTTTCAGTTCACATCAATTTTTTCCCCCCTATTTTTATTTTGTTTATTTCTAATTCTAACCTGACTAGTTCACATTAGTAACAATGTACATATATATATATATATATATATATATATATATATATATATATTTCTTTTCGACATGATCACGAAGTTACTAAACAGGATATTTGATATAATTATTTTTTATAAATGATTCGTAAAATATATATACGGTTAATAATACTTAAAACAATGTGCAAATCTTTTAAGATAATATTAGTGTAATATAAATCATAGAGTATAAGGTTTGCTAGTGAATCCACTTATAGGACATAATGGATTTTAAATCGATTTAATATGGAATAATGGAACAAGTACACAAATAATTTCTTCATAAATTTCTAATCGAGTAAATTACCAGCTTAAACACATAATGTATGTTAAGAATACGTATGTTAATACGAGTATATTTGAAATTGAATGTATAAACATGAAGGTCCGAATATAACGGGACGAAAAAATATTCGAAGTACCGATTTTATAAAAAAAAGCATCTTGTATCAATATATATATATATATAGAGACGCTAAGTTATATATATATATATATATATATATATATATATATATATAAATATTAGGGGTAGGAAAAATGTAATCTGTATGTATTTATTCTGCGATCTTCTTTTCAATTTTTACCATCCATTTCATTTTACATACAATTTGTTTACTGAAAAAAAAAAAAAACTAGAGTGGTAGGAGAGAAAAAAATGTTTTTCTCCTAGTCTAGGTTTATAAGAAACATTCTTTTCAACTCACCACAAAACGATTATACTTGACTCACTAAGTTGAGTTGAGTGAATATTTATATAATTACAAGTTTATTGTTTCCTTATAGTATATAGATTACAATAGTAGAGTATACTAGCAAACTATTTCTTCAAATCGTTCTATTCTACTAATTTTGGTATAGTAATTATTTATACAAAGCTGGTAGTTTGGTATAGTAGTATTTTATATTCAAATAAAATATTGATTGAAACACTGAGTAAAAATTAGTACCAAATACGTACTATACGTATTAAATAATTGCATACAAAACTTTTAAAAAACCCAATTTCACCGATTAAAAGTACGTTTACTTTTGAATTAATAGTAAAAACGTGGATTTAAAGTAATATTTTTTCCAGTGTATGCTTGTAAACGTACTAAGGTGTGAATATTTCAATTGGATCGCGCATGTATCACGTAAAAATAAACTCGTCACAGTGATTTTAGTATAGTATAGTGACATACTTTTCTGTTTTCCTCTTTTATTTGCTAGTGTCAAATGCACAAGTATTCCCAACTATAACACGACATAATTCCTCTTATTCGTTTTTCCAGCGGCAGTTTTTTTTATTTATTGCTTTTCATGTACTTCGTAAGAATTGTGTTAAGCATGCATATGATTTGCGACATTTTCTGGTAAAGTGCTGTAATTTAAAACATATAAATGAAAAAAAAAAACTTATTTCAGAAATTCAAAGTGGCATTATTTTTAAATATTATTTCAAGTACATGAAATAAATGTTTCTGTTTATAAACAGGGACGAAATAACGTTTCAAATCATTACGTTAGTGAATAACGTTATTTATTATTTGTTTTCGTTACAGAACGTTATAAATAATATTTATAAAAATGAATTGTTATGTTATATAATGTTATAGAAATAGTTTTTATTTGTAATTTTGAAATGATCTGTAACGTTTAAATTAAAGAAAAATATTACCAAATTAATTTTCATTTTTGAAATACAAACCAAATATATCTACCCCTCAAAAGAAAAAATCATAGAGAATAACATCACAAAATAAGAATAAAATAAATAAATTTTATTCTTTATTTAGTTTATTTGATAACTTATACAGTATACATATAGAATTGTATATACAGGGTGATTTGTAAGTAATTGGAAATATTTTAACTGGAGTATCCTGGGCTCAGAATATGAAGATTTGACCCGAAACACTTAGAAAAAATGTGGCTCCTTACTGAGCTACAGGGTGTTTTATTTAAAAATTTAAAAACGATTTTTGCCCAGTACTTAAAAACTATTTGACGTATCCTTATCATACTTGGCAGGAAGTGTAGGTACCGTACACCATACTAAATTATGTTAAACAAAAGTTTCTGGCTAGTGCCAGTGGCGTACAACAGGGGCAAGTGAGAGGTTGATTCTTCCTAAATTCTACGCCACTGGCGGAATTGTCATTTTACCACAATTTTTCGATTCTCCAATACTTTCTGTGTAAAAAACATACTCATCTTTCCTAACGATAAAGTCACTATTTTTCGAGATATTTAAAGTTAAACATAAGCTGCACCCTTGAGATTTTTTCAAAATTTGCTCAAAAAAATCTGAAATAATTGAGTAAAATAGAGAAAAAAATTAGCTACATAATAACTAAGTAACTTTTTTCTCTAACTCATTCTGGTTTGGCAGGAAAAATTAATGAAAATTAATATTTTTTGCATTTTAATTTTTTATTTTCAATAATTTTTCCTGCCAAACCAGAATAAGTTAGAGAAAAAAGTTACTTAGTTATTATGTAGCTAATTTTCTTCTCTATTTTAGTGAATTTTTTCAGATTTTTTTGAGCAAATTTTGAAAAAATCCCAAGGGTGCAGCTTATGTTTAACTTTAAATATCTCGAAAAATAGTGACTTTATCGTTACGAAGAAAGAGTATGTTTTTTACACAGAAAGTATTGGAGAATTGAAAAATTGTACTAAAATAACAATTCCGCCAGTGGCGTAGAATTTAGGAAGGATCAACCTCTTACTTGCCCCTGTTGTACGCCACTGGCAGGAGCCAGAAACTTTTATTTAACATAATTTAGTATGGTGTATGGTACCTACACTTCCTGCCAAGTATGATAAGGATACGTCAAATAGTTTTTAAGTACTGGGCAAAAATCGTTTTTAAATTTTTAAATAAAACACCCTGTAGCTCAGTAAGGAGCCACATTTTGTAGCTCAGTAAGGAGCCACATTTTATCTAAGTGTTTTGGGTCAAATCTTCATATTCTGAGCCCAGGATACTCCAGTTAAAATATTTCCAATTACTTACAAATCACCCTGTATAACGAATTCTAATTTTTTGTTAATAAATTGTTACAACTAATAATTAAATTTCTAATTGACAAAAAAATGTATAGTTTATATATTTTTTGCTAACATTTTACAGAAATACCTGAGAAATACGAGTATTAAAAAATAATTACTATTTTTAATATATTTTGTTTTTCTGTGTTATTTTTTAGCAACTTAATAAAAAATTTAAGAAATGTCACTAGCCACTACTACTGTCTATAACTAAATTTTATATATATATATAACTTTTTCATTTTTATAACGTTGCAAATAAATGTCAGAAAAGTTTGACAATCAATATAGAAATATTTTTTTCTTTTATGTTATACAATTGAGTTGCACAGAATTCCGTTGCTTTAATTAATATTATTTCAGTTTAAAATTAATGTTTATATTCATAATTATAAAAACTTTAAACAACTATAAAATAACAACACTATATAGCAATAATTTCTGTAAACATATATATAACCTGTAGAATTTTATACTACAGGAATAAATATTTTAATAAAAATTAATAATAGTAAGTTATAGTATAATTATTTTAAAAGTTTTGAATGAAATTATTTACTATTTGTTTTGGAAAGAAAGTGTTTTCTCGAAGAAACTTTAAGTGAAAAATTATTAATAATTTTCAAGTCAAATATATATTTATTTCCAAATTGAATAGTATGACAATTTATAAAAAGGAAAAAGTAGTTTTTCTTCAATTCAAGTCTAAAGTTCGACAACCTTTTTGGCAGTTTACTTAGATGATCGCCCTTAATATACTAATTTTGTCGTAATTTTTATTGTGTCATAGTTGTTGTTCGTAATACCAATTAAATATTTTCCCATTTTTAATTATACACGAGTTAATATTTCTCTGTTTCTTTTTCAGGCCGTTGGCCACTGGGCATGGCATGGTGTAACGTCTATGTTACATGCGATGTACTCGCCTGCTCATCCAGTATCATGCACATGTGTTTCATCAGTGTGGGCCGATATCGTGGCATACGTAATCCACTACGAACACGTCGTTCAGCTACCAAGCGTGCGGTTAGTGTACGAGTTGCGCTGGTTTGGTTATTGGCCGCGCTGGTATCGAGTCCGATAACGGTATTAGGACTTACCGATCCAGCGAATGTGATGCCAACACCAAATGATTGTGTCATCAATAATCGAGCGTTTTTTGTTTTTGGATCGCTGGTCGCATTCTATATGCCTATGCTGGTAATGGTCGCGACTTACACGTTTACGGTATGTGATGGTCTTGGGTATTATTGTTTAAAGGGGTATTCCCGTTTGTAGTATTGATTTTTTTAGGTGTTTTCCAAAATTTTTTAGGAACTTTTATAGCAAATACATTAAAAAACAATTATACCGTTGGAAAGTGCATTTATTGAAGTTTTGAACAGTATTTATTATTTTTCAAAAAAGTCAAATTATACATTTTGTAGGTTCCAACAAAAGTTACTTGTGTTACAAGTACCAACATCTAAGTTATTCCTGTTTCAGAAATATAGAACGCGAGTTTTATCTGCCACCATTGGCAAATCTGAATTTTGAACTGATCACTTTGACGCCTTTTTTTTAAGTGAAAAAAAAACTAGTGCTGAAAACTTCAATAAATACACTTTCCAACGGTATAATTATTGTTTACTATATTTATTGTAAAAGGTTCCAAATTAAAAGTTGGAAAACACCTAAAAAATCGATGCTACAATCTAAGCGTATTAAAATTTACAGTATTGGTATAATCTAGCGTATAATCTACGCCACGAAAATATATACATGATACTGTCACATAAATTAAAATTTTATATATTTTAACATATTTATCTAGGAGATTTAACTCTAATATTAATTATTACCTGATTTCTCCTAGTAACAACCACATACCCCACGTAAAAATCTCATTTCCACAGCAGTCATTTTCCATTTTATGCTTTTGCAGCCCATACATCAAACGTAGACACCAAAACAACATTGTACATACTCAAACAATATCTTGTAATGGTACGAAATGTAGCATTGTGCTTTCAGGTTCATCTGTTGCGCCGTAAAGCCAAAGCACATGCAGCTGCAACTAGCGGCACTGCCGATCGTGCCACTCAAACACCAGATGATATTCCCGGCGAAGCATCCGCCGTCTCATCCTCGAGTGCTGCCAATCGAGCACGACGTCTACGCTCCCTGCGCCTTCAACTCAACACAGCCGTTGCGGCCGTTCCCATGTCATCGGCGCTCGATCTCCGTTTCCTGCCCGGTCGTCGGGCAGACGGTGCCGTAGCGGCCGAACAAAAAGCGAGCAAAGTCCTCGGACTCGTTTTCTCCACGTTTGTGCTGTGTTGGACGCCATTTTTCGTGTTGAATATGTTGTTCGCGGCGTGTCCCGAATGCGCAGTGCCCGATCGTATTGTGAACGTTTGTCTGTGGCTGGGTTATGCATCGTCAACGATCAATCCGATTATCTATACGGTGTTTAATCGACAGTTTCGTGCGGCGTTTGTCTCGTTGCTGTTGTGTAGACCGATTGGGACGGCGGCTGCAGCTGCTGCAGCACGACGGAGGGGTGGTGGGGCGTGTTGTACGCCCGCGTCTGCTTCGGTTACTTTGCCGTTGGTGTTGCATGATACCCCACTGCTGACACCAGGGTCGGTTGGATTGCATACGGGCCGATCACCTTCTATACGGTGTGATAGCATATCTATTCGTAACTGAAAGCCATCTGAGGGTCGATTCTCAAGCAGGTGAAATATTCTCATCGAGTGAGACATTTTTTCACAGAGTGAAAGAGAAATCGTATTCTCGAGCATTTTTTTTTTCATTTTATTTACGTTTCATTTCATCTCATCGTACATAAAATATCTCATCATATTTTAGTACGTGAGATTGTCGTGAAATTCAGTGAAATTTGACAGCTCAAATAATTTGAATATAACATTTAATTCACGTTTAAAGATATGAATTTTATTTAAAAATGCACATGAATATTGAGTATTATAATAAATATTATTGTTTAATTTTAGAAATAGCTGATGAATTTGAAATTACAGCTGCAATTTAAATGATATTTATATTATATTAAAATATAATCAAAAGAAGTTATTTTTCATTTTTATTTATCTGTTTAATGTATCTTACAATTTATTTGTATGTAAATTTTGACAGGAAACAAATGCACGCGCATGTCAAATCTCATATGTAAAACTAAAACCGTATATATATATATATATATATATATATATATATATATATATATATATATATATATATTACGACTTTAATTTCACATATACTCGAGAATACAAAAAATTATCTGAAATGAGATATTAATAAAATGAAATATTTTATCTCATCTCATCTCACGAAATATATTAATATCTCGAGAATCGGTACCCTAGTGGCAAATTTTGGTAGTAAACTTTTTAAGTGTGAATGGTCCACTACTAATATTGCTCTTTCAGAGTTAGATTTCGAAGTTAAGAAATTGTAATGAGAAAATTTAGTAGTTAATTTAGCAAATGTTATGGAGAAAAATTTCTAAATGGGCCTATCCACTAGTTTTTTTTTACTTGCAGTTTTGAATTTACCGTATATAAACAAGTTTTTGCACATATTTTTTTAAACAAAACTTAATTGTCACACATTCTTTAAAACAATTATTAATAACGATTATCATTCGCTATTTCTCGTATTTAATCTAGTTATACTTACACATATAATATAAGTCGCGTTTAATATATTTGTTGTTGCAGTATAGAAAGAAATAAACTAATAAGTTTTGTATACGTATTTCTTTTCACTTGCAGTTACTTGTGTTAAAGCTTACGTACTGTTTATTTTATGATTTTGTAAGATCTTCCTTCAGTATTTTTATGTTGTTATTATGGTATGCCGTACCAATAACGTAATATATGCCTCCGGTAGTTGGAGAATGTTTAAAGATTTAAAAAATATAATTTTTAAAGGCTTTTTTCAAGTTGATTTATCTAAAAAATATTTATTTTTAGATATAGAATGATATAAAACATTTGAAATAATAAAATTCAATTGTGGTGGACAGGTCCATTTAGCAAATATGCAGAAAAGTTCTTCTATTAAAAAATTTAAATAAAATACACTGTAAAAAATCAATGTAAATTTACATTAATAATTATAATAATTTTACTATATTTTTTATTGTAATTTTATAATTTTTCGGTAAATTTAATATATTTTATAAAAATTACAATGAAAAATATAGTAAAATTACTATAACTATTTATGTGGCTTTCTGCAGTGTACAAATAAAAAATATCTTATAATACAAACAATTAAACTTCTGGATTTGATACTTTTATAAGAAAGATTTTAGTTTACTGCCAAAGTTAGGCGATTACAACTCTACCATTGACAAGCTCCGTTGCGAATAAAATAACTAATTGTAAGATGAGAAGAATTGTCAATGTGTATAGGATAAAAAGAAATAGAGAGTATAAAAAAGGAAAATGCGAAAAAAATTGTTTTTGACATTTGCAAAAAATTATAGTTTCTTTCATTCAATCTATATTTATCTATATTTTACAAATCTCTAAAAGCAAAACTTTTTAGATGTGATGTAATTGTAAATTGTTGTTTCAATTTAGGATAACAAAGTTCTGTTCCATTTCTTTTTATTACATAGAAAAAAATATAAATAATAAATAAAGTTAATTAATTATAATTATAATTATATAATTATAATTAATTGAATTAATTAATTAGGTTAAAGTTAAACAAGAATAAAAATCAAAACAAATAATTACTTAAATAGAAAAAAAAATGAATACACCACATTTTTAACACGGACTAAAAAGTATAAAATAATTTCTCCTAGCCCCATATAGATTTATAACCCCATAGAGAAAAACGTGAGGCGCATGCAATAGATAATAATAAGGAGTGTAAAGGAGTAGCTGTCGTTGCCTCACGTTTTTCTGGATGGAGTTATAAATCTGTATGGGGCTAGGAGAAATTATTTTATATTTTTTAGTCCGTGTTGAAAACGTTGTATATTAATTTTTTTTCTAGTTAAATAATTATTTAGATAAAACAACTATAAGCCTTTTAATATTTTTTCTGTGTATTTGTATATCACGTACAATTGAACATGTTTCATGATGTCACATCTAACGAGTTTTGGAAAGCACTATATCTCTTTTTATCCTTATTCTGTATATTTAAAATTCTTGTTCAATTATTTTCCTATATGTTGTGTACGGTTGTGAAAGTTAACAACATCATATTGCAAGAGTGTTCGCAGTAATTTTATCGATGGAACCAAGAGTAATTGAATTGGGAGTGTTGTTTAGTGTTACCCAGTGTTGTTACAAGAACGTAAAAGGCAAACTTTAATTACTATATAGTGGACAGACAAAATTGTGAAAGCAAACTTTGATTATTATTATTTTTCCAGTGATAATGTTACTATACAATATAATGTGATTATTGTCAACCCCTTTTTTTTTGTACTTTACTTTTTATACAGCGTGTCCTACGACGCTGTATTTTAAAAACTATTTAATATTATGCCATAAAATTTGGTATCTAGAGATATTCCAATATGCTTATTTGAATTAATATATTGGCCATAACATGCCACTTTTGATTTAATAGGAAATCTATTGTCACTTTCTTAATTTCAAGGGGTATTCCCGTTTGTAGATGTTTTCAACATTTTTTTCTTTTCAAAAAAGTCAAATTTTCACATAAAAAAATGACGTTAAAATGATTAAATCAAAATTTAGATTTGCCAATGGTGGCAGATAAATTTATATATTCTATGAATGTATTTTTTTCAGAAAAAATGTAATATTGCATCCATTATCATAGTAAAATTTACAAAATGCTGCTATTTCACTGTTAATAGTTATGTAAAATTACATAAATTTATTTTACAGTTTTTACACTGTACATAATACACAATCACGCCATGTACCCAAAAGGATGTGTCACAAACTTTTTCCATTACCCGAAATCAGTTTCCTTCAAACATTCTTATCCAAACAAGCAACTTTAGCTTCATCCACATTCATAATTCTTCTCATACATGCTCCTACTACTAAGAAACTTTCGCTCACGTGAGCAACTCACTCAATATCCCTCCAAACTACTCATCGGACGTCCACGTAAACGTATAGCTTCAAAATCATTCAAAATAATTTTTTTTAAATAATTATTATTATTATTATTAATATTTATTATTACACCGGTTAAATTGGAAGCGTCAACTTATTGAAAATATTTTATTTCAATAAAAGATACAAAAATTTCGTGATATAATATTAAATAGTTTTTAAAATACAGATAACGTAAATTCATCGTGGAATACCCTGTATGCTATATATGTCTTACTGTTCGTGTAATACGTAATTCAATATTTAAGATTAAGAGAGAATTAAAATAAAAAAAAAACACTTAAAACATATGACTGACAATCTTAAATGGCGCGCAAACTTAATTATAGTGTCATAAATATTTATAAAGCAGTTAATTAGATATACAAATTTTTTTAAGTTTATAATTTTTACATTATAAGATACACAATATATGATATTAAGAAAAAACCCAATTCATAAATGTGATTAGTCAAATGCCATATTCATTGTTGTACATTAAAAAACCTATTAAAGAAAAAATAAAGTGTATATTATTATTCAATTCTATTCGTTTTTCTTCATAGTTTAAATAACAAATTAATTAATTACTAATAACATTTAACAAAAATGTTCATAAGTGTATATCTATGAAATAAACTAAAATAAAATTGAGATTTTTTTCTCAAAATTTCACGAGTTACTCAGTCATTGAATCGGTTAGCTAAGCTAGCTCAAGGATAACAACATCTGCATCAGTTGTCTTCGAACACTGATCAAAGCACCATAACTGATGAGATCCTAAAGATCGAAATACGTGTCTATGGTTAACTGGTCTTTCATTGATCTTGAGCTAGCTTAGCTAGCCGAATTAATGACTGAGTAACTTGCGAAATTTTGAGAAAAAAATCTCAACTTTAGTTTATTTTAATTAATTAATAGTAAAAAATCTGAAATTCCGTAAGAAATCTTGCTTATAGCAACGAGATTTCTTACAGAATCTCAAATTTTTATTTTAATTGACCGTTATTTTTAACAGAAATGATACAGAATACACCCATTGGTCAGTTTAAGTGCTGTAAACATACTTTATGTATGTACATTCAATGTAAAGTTGATATTTTACATAAAAACCGTAATAAAAAATTATATTATTATTTCAGTAAAACGATGGATTATATAAATTTTCTGTAAAAATAATATAATTTTGTAATTTGAAGTGAAATAATTTATTTACCATATTTTTTATTTTTTTTTACCAAAAAACTAAGTAATTACTTACATGAAATATACGTATTTTAAGATATAGTTAGGTTATAGTTCTGAATTTATATTTATTTATTAATAATCAGCGTTTTGACGAACTCAACATACATGTTTATCAGGAAAAATGATACCAATGATACATTTACAGAACATAAAAGAAGATAGAAACAAGTTACTAGGTAACAAAATAACTAACTAGATCTAGTAACCTATAGTAACTCAATGAATAAGTTTCATTGAAGAGTGGTTTTTATCTGGAGTGTACTTCCGTTCCAAATAATTTATCTGTAAAAAATTTTCGTTAAGAAAAACTTTCATTTAGCTTGTTTTTTTCTTGCGGTGTTAAATTGACAGCTAAGGGGCAAAAAAATCTGACTGCACATCAAAACAAAGAAAAATAAATTACATTTTCAAGCATCATCATTTATAAATTTTTTTCTCCTCCCTTAATGTGCCCCGCCAGGTGAGGCAAGGGATGGGGGAGTGGATATAAATAAAATAACAAGAGGAAAAAATATCTCGATCGAACGATAAAACACAATGAAAACAAAACAAGCCAGAAACTGAACAGAAAAGGAATAATATCATACAGATTATCATTTCACATCAGTGGCTGGATTCTACACAGCATTTTCGTAACGGTAATCGAAATTGAAAAGTAGTTTACGAAACTGAACCGTATAACGGGCCTTACACGGTCAATCAGGAATGACAGTCCTAGTGAAAAATCAGACTGTTATTTCTGACTTCAATCACGAAGTCCCCTACACTTATCAAGACTTTAACAAAACTGAAAAAAAGAATTACAGTTGTCACTATACTACCATTTGAACTGTCAGTCTCCCCTCCACTTCCCGTGATTGAAGCTCAGATTTTTTTATTTTTTGTGGATAAATATGCAGTTAATAAAATTGAAACTGAAACTGCGAATGATCACTTTGAAGCAGATGTATTTATTTGATAATAACTTTGCTTTTAATAATCTTTAAATAGTTTAAATAAAAATACATTGGAAAATATTTTAATAATTAGAGGTAATTTTCATTTTTTCTAATTATAAATAAACAAAAATCTTGTATACAAGAATTTGTTACATTAGCATATGATATCTTATTATTATATAATTAAAATACACATACAAATTATATAAGTTTCGAATAATAAATTATATTATTATCATATATTATATATGTACTTCTAATTATTACACCTTTAATTAATTAATAATAATTATTATTATTCATATTATATTAATGTGTCAATTTATGTAGTATGCTTATTATAAAAATAGTAATAAAATGTTCTAAATTATGGTAGAAAATACGTATTTAATACAAATAAAAAATTTAAAAACCGTTATTTCTGCCGAACAAAAACTGGAACCGAACCGAAGCCCTGTTTTTTATAATGGTTTTTATGTAAAATGGCAACTTTTTTCACAGTGTATACGGTACATTTTTGTGAACTACTATTCATTTTCGATAACGATTACAAAAATGCTGTAGAATCCGGCCACAGAAGAAACAATAATTTTCAACCGCGGCGAAAAGAAGTGAGACGTGCTTTTCACTTTTCACTGATATATAAAACGTTTTCCATTGAAAATGAAAATTGTTCGTCATCAAAAGTGGCGGAACGGGTGCTCGCTATCAGCAAAGGACGCATTTACAATTAAGATTATATCGGGCGATGCCGATACTGTTTTATTACCTATCAACAAGTTTTATGTGTAACTAAAGTAATAATGAATATATTGTTTAAATAGATTTCGTTTTTATTATCATTTTACAATAATTATATTAAAATAACTTGTCGCATTAAAGTAGTCTTTGCATAAAATATATATTAAAATTTTTCAAAATTATTTTACAGTTTTTCGAAACTATATATATATAATATATATATATATAGCACAAACTCTTTTCATCATCCCGAAATCAGAATCCTTCAAACATTCCTATCCAAACGTTCATTAGACATTCGCTCCAGATGTCCTAACTATCTTAACTGACCTAATCCCAACTTTTGCTACAACATTTTTTTTTTCAATTTCACCTTCATTATACACTAATCTATTTTAATTTAACTTGTATGTGGAAAATTAGACAATCTCTGAAAAAAATCAACTACAATTTTATTTATTGGTCAATACACAAAATTCCACAGATGAACTTACACATATTAAAAAAAAAAAAAAACACATTTTTAGTATCGTCAGCTAATCAACGCACATCCTTAACGTGTATCAATCCTAAAAAAAAAAATCTATAGGTATATATAATGCTATTTATCTTCATATCAGCGTTTAACAGCAGCGAGGGTTATTTTGCAAAACATGTATGCCATCAATCAAGGAACGGAATAGCGAAAGTTTTAGCGGGAACGGGTCTCAAGCCATCCCTCACCGCAAGCTTATTCAATTATAATTCAATTGGTGTGTTACACCTTTTCACACAGGCAACGCGACGCTCAACCGTGTACTTATACTTTTTTAATTAGTTCACGTTTTCCTTAGCGAAACGATGTGAATTCCTTAAAACATTACATCGAACCGCCGGGGACGAAGCACGATAGAAGGAAAAACTAAAGTGAGAAAGAATTTTGTTGGTCTTGAGATTGTGTAAAAAAAAACAGTGCTTCTTAACCAGGAGTACAACCAACCAGAATCGACCAATGGTGAAGTAGAAATAAGTTACTAGATAACATATAAGTAACTAGATCAGAAGAATGATAAATTTTAAATTAATGGAAGCCAAATTTTATTTAACTCAGTGTTTTACAGTGATTTATGTTATTATTTTCTTTATAAATCTCTGTTGCTTCTCTTATTAATCCGCTGCTAATATTGATTGGTCTAAATATACCGATTTTTTTTCGATTCAGTTCTGGTTTTTGTTCCAGCAAAGATAAAGTAAAAATGATCTAATAAGTATGTAAAATTGTTTATTTTCTGCAAATTGCATCACATACTTAATGTAGAATTATGTATTGGTGATACAACTTCTTAAATTATGTAATATTACAGCTTGCATATTAATATCTGTAATAATTCATCGAAATAATGACACTTAGTACATATTTCCGATTTAGTTCCGGTTCGAAGCCTTGGCAGATATCACACTACAAACAATTGATTCAATTAATCTGTAAAAATCCCAAAAAAAAAATCTAAATCGATATGATTATAATACCTCCCCTCACCGTATGTGACGATCGATAAAAGTTAAGAAGCACTGGGTGAAAGACTAGGAGTATTGTGGACCTATTACAGCCTTAATCTCAGTCGAGTAAATTTAATCTGTTGTCGGAGGGTAAAGGGGACCGGAAGGGGTAGTAAATACAAACTGTGGTTTAAACGTAGACCACTTGGGGGGCTAGGGGGAAAGGAAGAGAATACGGAGTTTCGACATTCAATGTTATTGGTGTCGACATCTAAAACGGAGCAGGAATGCGTTGTGCAATGACGAACACTAAACGAAACCCCAGATTTTGATTTAAGATGCTGGCTGCGATGTATCGAAAAATGGATTTCTTATTATATTTAGTTGATTGAATGACATTCAGGTAAGTGAGATTATTAAAAAAAGAAAAATGTATCTTGTACACAGAAAAAATTCAATTACATTTCGCCCGGTTTCATGAATGTGAATTAAAATTTAACTCGAGAGTAAATTTGAAAATATGTTTCACAAGAGAGAGTTTAATTAAACTCCGAGTTAAATACGAAGTTTTTATTATTAATTTATTAATATCTGTATTAATTCATCAAAATAATAAAACTTGATACATATTTTGTGTAATAATACTAATGAAATATTTTAAGTATAATTCATTCATTTTAAAATACAACCTTTATGTAAATTTAGAAATGTATGTAATTATATCAACAATAATGTTACAGAACTAACAAATTTTTGCTATTTATGGAAAATTCCTGCTAGCTAATTTATTAAAATTGTGTAAATTTATTAAAAGAGACTTTTCTAAAAAACTTTAATATTACATACATTATGTACTTTTTCATTCCGTTGGTAATATTATTCTGATATTATGTATTTTTAAACAATTATGTTAAAATTATAGCAATTAAGTAATCATACCTAGAAATACTGAGCATCATAGTATCTCATGGTTTGTAGATAAAATTACATAATTTTTTGAAAAGTGTAGATACAAATATTTTTCTAATTCAGGTTCTTAACGAGCTAATATAAATAAAATTTTCACAACATAGTAAAAATGATTATTATTTAAAAAAATTGCTGATCAAAATCTAAAATCGGATACTACTCCTTTCTCATTCAAACAAATCAATTCAATTTAATTTCTATAAATACATATTAGTAGTAATAGTATGAATTAATAATATGAATACAGGGTGTTCAATGTGGTGAAATAATTACTACCTATAGAATTGAATTGTGGCCTGTATAGTACTGATAGATGATTTGGAATGTTGTGCCTACATACACACACACACACACACACACACACACACACACATATATATATATATATATATATATATATATATAACAGATTAGAAGCTACTCACACACACACATACAGATACATCTATATACATATAGAATTCACACAGTCTACCGTAATAGTAGTTTATCGATTACAAAGCTCAGTATTTGTATTAGATTCGGCATTTCGTATTGTCATTGAACGATTAATAGTTTTACCCACTAAAGAGATTGAATTCGCCATCCCTAGCAATCTATAGAAAGGTAGGTAAGTATACTTTTACGTTTAGTTGAAAAGAGCCCCATTCCGCTACGCTCCCTGAAATAACATCAAATATCTATCACGTTCAACAACAAAACAAACTCGTTGGTTAAATAACTCTTTTAACTAATTCACGCAACTGATAAAACGCTTCTTTAAAAATGATTTGTGTACACGGATCTTAGCGGTATAATGACGAACACGCCACATTCATTAAATTTGAGATTTTCGTTTTTCCATTTGTAGAGAGAATGCTCAATAAATATAATGTATACTAAAACTTTAAAAATCAACGTTTTCATTATTAATTTAAAAGTAATCTGTAAAAATCTGTAAAATTAGATTTTTAATAAAAATAAATGATATTAAGTTGTAGTATAACTATTTTGAAACTATAACCTAAACCTGTTTTACGTTTTACATAAACTTTTTTGAAAAAATTACTGTGTTTGAAAATTAAATTTTAATATAAAAATGTCTTGATCTTTACGTGAACTATTTCCAATTTAAATTACTAAATCGTAATTTTGTAAATTTGTAAATTGTACTTGATATAGTTTGTTTCATATAATATAAATAAAAATAAATAATTATTAATTGACGGAATTCAGTCTTTTATATATTTTTATTAACTACTAAGCCAACGTTTCGGTAATCACTATTGCCTTCTTCAGGGCTAGCAGAACATATATAGAATGTTTTGATCTACTTATGTGACATTTATTATTAAAATGATTTTTTGACATGCTTTTCATATAACAGTAATAATTTGTATTTTTAAATTTACTGATCAAATCAACTAAATATATTCTGCTGTAAGTGTTTTTTGTTCTGTTGTTATATTTATTATTATATGTATTTGTATTCATTGTAGAGTCCTGAAGAAGGCTTAGTAGTTAATAAAAATATATAATAGACCAAACTCCGTCAATTACTAATAATTATTTATTAAATATTAATAATCGACTATTTTTCCAATTTAATAAATAAAAATATTTCCAAAAAATATTGCGATTCCAAAAGAAACAAGAAAAAACAAACGTGGTATACTATCTGGTGGAAAAGTAACAACTTTTGAAATGTTATCAACACCACAACCAACAAGAAAAAGTGTAAAAATCTTAGAGAATTGAACTTTATCAGTTCAAAAAGTTTCAAATTGTTAGCAACTAACACGAAACCACATATATCCCCAGTGGAAAAGTAACACTGTAAAGTCTATTACAACTGTGACGATTTACTATTGGTCAGGTAATTTCTACCCTCTAACCTAAACCTCACTTTCATTTATTTGTATTACTTTGTTATTTTACTGCTTTTTTGGAAGAATTGAGAATTTTATTAATTGCAACCGATTATTGAAACTGGAACTGATGTCATACAAAAAAATCATAAATTAAGAATTCTAATTAAAAAATAATTATTAAAACTAGTAATAGTAACCGTTGTATTACATATGGTAAGGGAGATATTGTAATCATACCAAATTTAATATAAAGAGATTATTACAGATAAGCACGAATTAGGCTTATAGTAAAACGACACGTGTCCGCCTGTGGACACGTGTAGAGTAAATTCGGCTGAAGAGATTGTTATAAAATTTCATATTTAAGCTTTAGAGATAAATATCTCAATTTGATCAACTTTTTGGTAAAGATCTGTAAACCGGAGCTGGTAATTTTACTGATGTCACTTTTATGTGTTTTACAAATATTTCGCAACGTTTCGTCAATCACTATTGCCTTCTTCAGGGCTAGCAGAACATTTTAGTTGAATTTATATGAAACGCAAATATACATTATTTGATCAGTAAATTTAAAAATACAAATTATCATTGTTACATACAAAGCATGTCAAAAATCATTTTAATATTAAATGTCACATAAGTAGATAAAAACAATGTATATTATTATTAAAATGATTATTTGACATGCTTTTTATATAACAGTAATAATTTGTATTTTTAAATTTACTGATCAAATAATGTATTTTGGGTTAAATGTAAAATCAACTAAAATATTCTGCTAGCCCTGAAGAAGACAATAGTGATTGGCGAAACGTTGACTTAGTAGTTAATAAAAATATATAAAAGACTGAATTCCGTCAATTACTAATTATTTATTACAAATATTTATATTTATACTTTTTAAGTGAGTATAATAAATGTCAAATCACTACCAACTTAAATTATTTTAGACTTTACTAACTCAGACATAAAAATTAAAAATATATTTTACAAAACGTATATATATATAAATGTTACCTCGAGTTAAATTCAATCCAGTGTTAGATAATTCTCGATTTAATTCTTGTTCATGAAACCAAGCATAAGAGTTTGTTAAATGCTTAAAATTCAACATTGCTATCAGAGTAACAGCGCCATTGAACCGCAGAAATACTTTTCCAAATGAGACGCAGAATTGCGCGCGGTTTTACAGGACTCGGGGCAAAAGACGCCAATCTAAAGAAAAAGGGAAGGAGAATCCGGGCGTCGTAAACGAATTAACGTTGGCATCCTTTCGGCATCACGACGCTGAATGTAAAGCAAACAGTGTAAAAAGGCAGACGCGTTTACGTTCTCACTCTTTCTCTCTCACCCTTAAAATCGAGAATACCCAAATTCCTAAGCACTCCCACCCCCACCCCCCTTCACCACGCTTGCACAACCAATGAGTTAAGAGTTTCTCGCGCTAATGTGTTCTTGTATAAAGGTAATTTTCGGACCCGGAGTTTTTCGGTGATATTAATTTATGTTGATTCAAACCGATAAATTTTGTGTTACGAATTTATTTTAACAAAACCGAAATAGGGATTTTAATGTATATGATAATTGTTTTAGATATTTAATTTTGAAAAAATATATATTTACGTTTATTTGTATAAATATGTATGTAAATTTTAATGCATATTTGATAATTTTATTAAAAATATGTCTGTCACATCTGCGGACTTGATTTCATTAACAGTATTTTAAATAATTTACATTAAATCTGGTTTCAAACGATACGAGTATTTTATATAAATTGCTAATATTCAAGTACTGTTCATATAAATGCGAATTAAAATATATTATAATAATGTTTTAATTGCAATTTAATATAAAATTGTTATTATTAAATTTTCTAGTATAGTATACGTAACGAAAAAGTAACATTATATTAAGTGTTTGTGTTTTATTTAACATTCAGCTGATAAACTCATAATGTAATGAAATATGTCTTAGTTTTATCCGAGAAAATATTTTTGCAATTCATTCATTGTATGTTTACAGTTCTTCATTTGAAATTCAATTGAAAAATTGAATAGTTATGTAACAATCTATGGGTTTTCTAAGGGGATTACAAAAATGTCAAAAATAAGTTATAATAAGTAACATTTCAGTATGCGGGACAGTATCATGTAAACGTACAATTATTGTGCAATGCCATATTCTAATGGCGTAGACCATACATGATTTATAATTGTATATTTTTAAAAATGTTATATAATTTTTCGAAATTTTTATGTACCAGTTATAATGCATTGATTTAATTTGAAAATATATATTTTAGTAATTTAATATAATTACTTATTTACATAATAATTAGTGATTATTTTAATAAAATTATTTATTAATTAATTTAAAATTACAATGTTTGTTTATTACTACATTTTCGATTAATAAAATATTTAAATAACTTTTTTTATTCAATCATGTATTATTCAAGCTGACTTAATACCAAATCAGGTTACGCCATAATGCAGTTTATAGGGTGCATCTAATCTAGGGAAGAGGGGAAATTGATGACGTTACTAATGTATATTTATGATGTTAATATTGTTAAAGTTGGTAATATTTAATTTGCCTTTCTGTCAATATTTTTTTTCTATAAGTTAGTTTTTCCAATTTGTTTTTTTTTTTTTTTGAATTTATATTTAAAATTTATTTTGTTTATTGAAAATGTGTGTGACAGAAATTATAAATATAATAAATATTCTTTTGAATAACGAGTTTCATATTTTATAAACATTATGTTTTGGATAGTCCACATGTAATTTGTATCAATATATACGTCATCAAATATGGTAGACAGATTGACGATTATGGCGTTACCTGTCTTGGAATTCTGCACAGATCCTGTAGCGTTACAGAATGCATTATCTTTTGCTAGTAAATGAAATTTTGCATTCAATAGAAAATGACAAAACATTCTATAAAGCTACAGATCCGGTTCAGAATTCTGACATTAGTCACCTTGTCTAGTTAGAAAGTTTTTTGTATAGTTATTTTATGATGACGGTCGATTTTATATAATAATTTATTATGACAAATTTGATCGTAATATGAGTTTCCATCGCTTCTGGTACGTAACGTGTATTTAAAAAGTAATAAATAAATTCTACGTTTGAACAAGGGAAATAAATTAACTAAAGCAATTGAATGATCAGTTTTCGCTTGTGACCTGGAAAATACTTGAAACGTGTTAGGTACAGGGTGGTTGTATACATATATATATATATATATATATATATATATATATATATATATATATATATATATATATATATATGGTTGTATGTTCTCGTCGTGTCCTGTCGTGTTCAACAACTGATGAAAATTAATTTCATTAAAATTACAGCTAGAAACCAACACACACACACACACACACACACACACACACACACACACACACACACACACACACACACACACACACACACACACACACACACACACACACACACAGGAAGAAGAAGAAATAAATGAGAGAAGCAGGCATTTAAGGCTCATTCACACTGTAAAAAAGTATTCTAAATTTACATTGATAATTATAGTAATTTTATTATGTTTTATAATTTTATAATTTTTTTAATAAGTTTGTGATAATTTATAAAAATTACAACAAAACATATGGTGATTATGATTATCAATGTAAATTTATATAGATTTTTTACAGTGTATAGGACTGGTATCAGTTTTGTAATACACAAGAAAACGTACATAAATTTACATAAAGTTAAGTATAAAGTTAAGAGTATTTCTGTGTCAAAATGTTAGACGATACGTAAAGCCTATGTATTTTGCATGTAAAATTAAAACTATACTAATTGTAAGCGTACGCTTATTACTGATAAGCTTGCGTGTAAAACTAAGTAATCCTATCGATACGTAAAACCATGTAAAATTACAAACTAGAGCTGTGAATGATGCTTTACGCTTGCCGGGGATGAAGAGGGTATTGCTGTCACAACGTCATATGTGGCTGTCATAGACTCTAAAGCTTTCGATTAGTTTCAACTGGACAACAAGCGCTTTTCAAATGTGCTTTAAATGTTTTACGGGTTCTCGATAATTGTACAGTACGAGTAAAAATATTATATATATATATATATATATATATATATATATATATATATATATATATAAAATGGACTTGATCCACTACAGTTCTGGACACGCCAAATAATAACGATGTGCTTATAAATCATACGTAGCAAAAAACAAAACGTAACGTTTGTATTTTTATAAAATTTAAATAAAACATTTTTTTGGAATAAAAACACGTTCGAAATAAAAACACATACGAAATAAAAAACGTTTGATATCTTACATTTATCAATAAAAATAACAATATTATTTGATCTAAAAAATATACAAAAGTTTCCTTTAGTTACACTCTTCAAATATAAAACATTGACAATATTTTTCTTTCTTCGAAACATACTTATTTTGAAATATTTATTTTTAATAATTACCAGCTTAAAAAACAATCCATTTCCGAAACAAAAAAAGATTATTTTTCTTCAATATGAAGAAAAGTGAGTCACATGTCAAATTATTATTATTATTATTTATAAATTATAAATAAATAGTAATACAGAACTTTAACCTAAAGTTTTATTTTATGTATTTTCTATTCAACTTCCACATTGCTAGAGTATAAAACATTGAGAACACTGTTAATATCACTAGGCCCACAAAACAACATAAAACTTTCCTGAACACACTCGTAAAACAACATAAACAACGTAGATATACTAAAAAAGTTAAAAATCTCCGATATTTATATCATATGATATATGTATATATATACATACAATCACTCACCCTTCTTTCATCGCCTAACCCTTAACCTACAAAATGTATTACTAAAGTTTCACCGAAATGTCAGTCTGTGTCCCAATGGCCTATTGCCCGCCCTATACACATAAAAGGAAGATTTTCAAAATCGTTGCGATTTGATTAAAAAAAAAAATGTTCACTTTAAATATTGATTATAAAACAACTACTTGAGTTTAAGTCTTTTAATTTATTTTAATACATATACGGGGATTGCCTTTTATATTTCGGGATCAGAAAACAAAAACAAATATTTGGCTTTATTGTTTTTCAAAATATTCTCCATGAAAATTAATACACTGATACAAAAATTACTACTGGTAGATTTGTAAAAAAAAATGAAGTTTGTAGACTGCCCTTGTGAGCTTCCGATCAAGATAGCCCAAATGCAAAGCCTGACTAAAACTCAAAGAGTGATTTTAATATAGAGAAGGCTATGGCGCGTCGAAAAACTTTCATCCAATCACCCAGATGGCGATGCGTTTTAACGACTCAACCAACCACGGCGTCAAAAGTCACACGAATGTGACATTTGGTGAGATTTGGTTAGGTTGATCTTTCTGCTACGTCCTATATATCCAGGACTAGGAGTCCTCGTTTTTCACTAGATTCGTGATTAGACAAAGTTTAATGGCTCCCCCACTCCCGCCGGATAAATGGGTTTTGATTAGTTAGTTTTTATTGCCGATTACATTTTGCTGGGGGTGAGATAAAAAGTTGAGGCTGATATATTTTTTTTATCGTTTGCTACTTTGAACGAAAATATTATAAGTATTTTACGAATATCTTTGAATTGTTCAGATAAAATATTCGTATTTTAAAATATAATAAATATTCAGACAAACTAATGTTTAATGTTGAAATATTAAATGAAAAATATGCTGTCATCAGGCGGGATACCAAACTCGTAATTCGCCTGATCTTCGGTTATAACTTTATGTCTATCTATCTACGTGTAACTTCATTAAAAAAAAAAAATAAACAAGCAAAACATGGAAACAAGTTACGGGATGACAAAATAACTAAATTAAAAAAAAATATAAATTATTTATAATTTATATTTACATGGTTTTATAACGAATGAAAAAGCGAAAATTTCTAGCCAATCACAAAATTTAATCTTTTTTTAATAACCAAACTAAACTATAATAATATAGATAAAAATATTTGATTAAGTATTTCCATTTTAAATTTCCAAAGACCATGCTTTTTATTTATTTGAATGTAGCACAATTTTTTAGTAAAAAAAAATAATTTAAATCTCTTTCTTCTCCGAAGTTATCTAGGCGTTATCTTTAATGAAAATTTCTCCTGCCAGTGACAAGTTTAAAGATATCGTTATGTGTTTTTGAATAAGGCCGACCAAATAAAATAAAAAAAATGCGCGCGCATCCGAAGCAGTAACATTGCCGAGTAGTACGGTAATAAACTCGACTTTAAATTAGTTTAGGCCTTCTTGTTTTTTTATGGACCATAAATGTTTTGCTCACTCTCCCTCGTAATTTATTTTAGAAGTGATGCCCCCCGCCTGCCTACTAGTGGGTTGGCACATCCTTGTTGTCGAAAAAATTTTTTTGTACCGGTGTTTCGCTTGGCGGTTATTACAGCGGCTGTGATTTATATTAAAGTTTTTATTTGTAACTGGGAGAATGAGACAATTTATATTAAATATAGTATTTATTATCAACGAAGATTATTTTTTTTTCATACTTATTCAAGATGTAACTGTTTTTTTTCCCTAGTAATTTAGTTAATAGTTTAGGTTTTGGTTATGGTTAGTAAAATTCTCACTAAAATAAAGGTTAACCAATTTTTTTTAAATCGGTTTACAGTTCTCGTTAATTAAATTAATTTTATAATAATTTTTATTGAATATAAAAGAATTATTAAATTTTTTCTTGAAATTATACCCTATTAAAAACCGGTCTAATAGTTTTTTGCAGTTAACAGAAATTTTTGAAACCGATTTAACCACAAACCGAATATATAATAGGTTAATTTTTAACCAAAATTAATTACGGTTTTCAATTCTGATTAAAATATAACATTTAACATTTTTTTTTTATTTTATAAAATAATTTCTGAAAGATTTTTCAAGTTTGTTAATGTAATTTTTGTTTTTTCAATTACTACAGTACATATATTTGAAAATGACATTTGATTAGTTCCTCTTCTCATGATATGTAAATATGTAATACATAAATATGTAAATTTATTCCGCAATATTGTTATAAATATTACGTTGATTTATTTGCAATGTAATTTTCGAAAATAATACTTGTACATTATACGAGTATAAACAAGATTATTATTTCGCTTATCAAAAGTTTTGATGTGAACCTAAACTGAACAAAATCAGAGCCGTGCTGAGGATGTAGTAATTCAGAAAGTTGCATCAGGTACAAAATGAGAAAAGGCACAAAATTTATACAATTTTATAATCAATTAAATATTAATGTAATATAGCATTTAAATTAATTCTATTTTATTTAATATGCAATCAGAATAAAATATATAAAAAAAACTTTTTAAAAACCACGCTTATATTTAAATGCACTAAAAAGAGGAAAATAAATTTTTAACCTAAAGCAGTTTTATTTCAAACTGTACTTTATTTCACTTATTTTGTTGTACCGTAACATATCATTATTTTACTATAATGTTACGTAAATACAGACATCAAAAGAGTGAACAGAAAAAGCATTGTAACAAGTCAATTTTTGGCAGCAGAAGTTTTGATGTTTGTATAAATAAATTCTCTTATTTACTATCATAGAAAATATATGTTATGGAACTCATGCACTCACTTAATAGTCAAATTTTTATTTGCTTTTTCCACTTTTTCCACCATTTGAAAAATATAAATATATTTATTATTATTGACAAATTGTCTAGTAAAAATTTGAAGGCCCCAATTTTGAGATTGCTCTCGGTACGGCTCTGCACTATACCTACATTTATGTAATGGTAGGAAATTGCATTTTACTGTGTGTATATGTTATGCGACTAAACTTTACAGAAATAATGTGTCACCCACCCGTGGTATTCGAGCTGGTCATTTTAACTTTCACGTTAGTTTCAATTCGAAAAAGGTGGATTCTATTACAAACAACTTTTGATAATACATATACCTAATATTATGTGACATCTAAGTTTAATATTATATTATTTACATGATGTCCAGTATAAGTTTTATATTTGACGTATTCCTTAATTTTTAATAAGGATGAAAATAAAACTACTCTGTATCTAATATTTATTAAAAATATTTTAAAAATTCTTTAATGTTCGATTTTTATAAAGAAGGATTACCTCAATAATTATTAGGTGGAGTTAAAATTTAATTAAATATAGATTATAGTTACTTAAATTACAAGTTAAATTAAAAAGGAAAAAAATGAAACTAAAAAAAAAAAACAAAAAAAAAACTATAAATATAAAATTTATTTAATTCGGGGTAGTGGAAAGAGTTTGTGCCATACCCATTTAGAAACATGATGTATATGTATATATATATATATATATATATATATATATATATATATATCTCGTAATGCACTATTTTGTGTATAAAATTATGCATAGAATTCCAGCATATACACGCAGTTAATTTTGATTTTCAGTTTTGAATTCAATAATATACAAAATGGTGAGGTAGTATTATAATCTACTATAAATATAGGTAATTATTTATCAATTAAAAAATAATAAGCTTAAATGTAAATATATTTCAATGAGATATTGATTTAATTAAATTTAGATTCTCTCAGTGACATATTTATATAGACAGACACTGTTAACGGAAAATACAAAATATAATATAATTTGGAAAAATATGTTTGTTTCGCCAAGATCTCGTGGTCTAGTTGGTAGGACGTTTGCCGCGAAAGCAGAAGTTCCGGGTTCGAATTCCGGCGAAACCAATACATTTTTTCAAATTTATTAAATTTCCTAATTAGTTCAGTTCGATTAAGTATATATTTAAATATTTATCAAACTCTTAATCGGGCCTTATACGGTCAATCAGGAAGCCCCTACACTTATCAGTCAGACTGACAGTCTGATTGAAGTAATTTTATCTTTGAGATGACTATCGTATGGACGAAAATCTTTTTAACATGTTGATCACCATATTGACACCATATTTATTCAAAATAAATACAGTTATGCGAGAGATTCAATATCAGTTCGTCAGAGAAATTAGCGGTTACTTTAAGATTCCTTGCGACTGGGAGAAGTATTCAGACTGTCAGAGTCTCCCCTCCACTTCCTGTGATTAAAGCTAGGATTTCAAAATATTTGGAAATCTGTCAATCCATTCAACAGTCCACCAGTCTTAACTTTACACATCAGAATGTCAAGGAATGTAAAACACGCTTTAGTGTCATCGCAGGAAATATTGTTTTAATATTAAGAAAATACTGACTTGATAATATCTTTATTAAGCGGACAATATGTAACGATTTGCGCATGCGTCCAAAATATCGGTAAACACTATTTTACTATATTTAAGTGCATCCCAGTGCGACAAGTACCGGTTTTTCTAATGAAAAAACTTTGGCAATATCTCTCGCAGATTTTTTCCCGTATTCGCTGGGACGGAAATATATTTCAAAATCCGGTCAAGTACCTTCTGCCTGCCTGGATACTACGAGCAACTGCCGAAGAGAATCCTAGCGTATACACGGGATCTGCCAAAAAGTCTGCGTCATATAAGAAAAAAATTATTTGTTTTTTGAAAATTATTAATATTATGAGATTTTTTTGATGTTTGTCTAAAAACTATAAGTACTGTTATCACTTTCTGTATAGATCAAATTAAACAAGAATTAAAAAAATAAATACATAAACTTACACTTTATTTGAAAAAAAATTATTTGAAAGAAAGTTTTAGTATAACATTTTAAGTCTTTATATAAATTTTTTGTATTTAAAACCGAGTTAGATAAATATTTTATTAAATATATGTGTTCACTGTAGAAAAAATTCAGTAATATTACACAAAAACCTGGGGCAATTGATTTACATCAGTTTAATATGTAAATTTACAGACATCATACGAAAATTTTTATATTATATACATATAAAAGACATATATTTTAAGTTTACTTACTTTTTCGGTAAAAAAACATATAATAAGGTAAATTAATTATTTTATTTAAAATTACAAAATTATATTATTTTTACAGAAATATTATTTAAAATAATATTAAAAAAAAAAAAACATTTTCCAAATTTTTTATCTGCAAATACACCAAAAGTGGTATCAGTATTTCTGCCCGTGATAATAATTTTCAAAAAAACAAATAATAAAAATTTTTCCCACATGTTGCAAACTTTTTGGCGGACACTGTATACATATACACACACAGTTATTCAATTTCGTTGCGAGAAACTCAAGTTTTAATTCTCACATCCGGCGAAATGTTGAACGCGCTAAATTGCCGATATATACGTATACAATGTGATTAATTGTAATGAAACTATATAAAAAATTTAATGAATAAAATTTCAATCTGTTCCTGTAATTCCTAAGTGAAATCTTTTAGAAACTCATTTTAGAATGGAAAAATGGAAAGAAAACTTTTGCATTTTGCATCAAGTCTGACAATGAACAAAAGTTCGAAATATGTCGTAACAAAAAAGCCGTTGGCACAAACTCTTTCCATTATCTCGAAATCAGTTTCCTCCAAATAGCCCTATCCGGACAAGCAATTTAGTTTCATCCACACCTATTTGGGTACATGGCGTGATTGTGTATGTATTGAAAAAGCCGTTGCATATAACGACTAATAAACAGCTAAATTAGTTAAAACAAAGAAAAACATTAACATAGTAAAAAAATCTTTCAGAACTCATTATATTAAAATAAAAATGCTATAGGTTAAAGTTCTGTATTAGTATTTATTTATTTATAATCGGCGTTTCGACGTACTCAACGTATGTTTTCATCAGGAAAATAAACAGAATATAGAAATAAGTTACTAGGTAACAAATAAGTTAGCTAGATCATAAATTTTTTATAAATTTTTAATTAATGGAAGCCAAATTTTATTTAACTCAGTGTCTACTGCGAGATATTTCCAAAGTTAAAGTTAAATAAAATTTAGTTTTCCTTAATTAAAAAAATCTATAAAATTTTTATGATGTAGTTACTACTTATTTGTTACCTAGTAACTTGTTTCTATGTACTGTTATTTACTGTAAATGTCATTTGCATCATTTTTCCTGATAAATAAATAAATATTAATGCAGAACTTTAACCTAAAGCAGTTTTATTTATTATTATTAATCGCACTGTATATTCGATATCGGACATTGATGGCGTTCGATCCTGAGCAATGTCGAAGATGTGTAAAAATTCTACTTGCAAGTTCAGAATAGTGTAAATAAAACCACGTGACTGACGTTAGTAACGTATATGTGTGCGTCCTTATTGATTTATGGTCCAAATACAAAAAAAAAAATATGTTTATAGTGATTGTATTTGAAACACATTTGGTTCATCTGATTTTTAAGTTTATGTGATTACAAGAAAAAAATTTCTTATAGTTGCAAAAACTTTAAAAAATATATATTTTCAATTAAACACTGTTTAAAAACAGTAATTTTATCATCAATAACAAACAGGGCTTCGAACCGGAACTCAACCGAAAACCGGTTAATTTCGGTTCGATACATGTTGAAACATGCGCGTTAACACACTCTTACGTTCCACGTTAATTGTCTGGAAGCGTAGTCGTAACTCGTCTTAGCGAAAGAGTATTTGGTTCGTTTTTTGTGGATGAACAACACTCAGTTATTGAAATTGAAAATAAAACTATCGATCACTTTTTATAATCTTTAAATAGTTTAAATGAAAATACATTGGAAAATATTTTAATTATTAGAAATAATTTTTATTTTTTCTAATTATAAATAAATAAAAATCCTGTATACAAGAATTTGTTAGGTCAACATATATCATCTTATTATTATATAATTAAAACATACATACAAATTATATAAGTTTCGAATAATAAATTATATTTCTACAATATATTTATATACTTCTAATTATTATATCTTTAATTAATTAATAATTAATATTATTTATATTTATATTATTGTATCAATTTATGTAGTATGCTTATTAGGCTGGGCAGTTATTCCACTATTCAAATTGATATATAGTAAATCAGAAAATTAATATCTCTGCTTTTAAAAGTCTCATTAATCAATCAGTGAAATTGATAGATAGCTTCGTAATGTCTAGTTTATTGTTTTAAAATGGCTTATATTTGCGTTAAACAATACATCAAAATGATAAACTTATTTCAAAGCGAATATAACCGTTGAAATTGTATTTCTAAAAATTTTGTATTTCTATCACTGCAAAATACTGAAAATGATTTATTCATTTAGTTTAATAACACCATTACAATAATTTGTACAACAAGTTTGGTTTTCAGTTCATTTGTTTAGTGGTGCTCATATGGACAGTTAAGCTGTCATAAAATCAGGGAATAAAACCGGTATAAAAACCGGTTAACCCATATTTTGCGAACATTAACCGCAACCTTAATCGATATTTTAGAAACCGGTTATCTTTATTCGAAAAAAAAAATACGTATAGAATTCTTCAGATATATTGCATATATAATTCTTAAAAAACACATTGTGTACAATAAAGCACTACATCTCCGTGAAATAATACAGCTTATGTAGAGAGATGGGAGAAAAATACGTTACTTGTAAAAATATACTGTGTAAAAATATCGCATTAAAAAAAATAGTGGGTAGCTTTGAAAAAATGAATTTTTTTTTGCAGAAATATTGAATTTCGCCTTCTGAAAAATATCGAAATGATGAAAATACTTCTCATACTGCAGTAAAATCATTTTTTATTTCATTTTTTTTTTTAGTTTGTTTCAAAAATTTCTTATCAAAATTAAAGCAAACGCCATGTATCCAAAAGGGTGTGACATAAACTCTTTTCATTATTCCAAAATCAGCCTCTTATAAACATTCCTATCCAAAAACTAATCAAGCTAATTAAAAAAAATAAATAATAATTTATCTTGAAATTGTAACAATAAATTAAAAGAACTGTATTTTCTATAAAAATAAAAGACACTTCGAATCTACATGCAATTATAAACGTATATGGCTTATTGATCAGTAAACAAACAAAAGCAAAACAAACGAAAAAAAACCTTAATTACAGGCTACAAAATTTTATGAGCCTATTTTGTGCATTTTATTGCTAGTATTTAACAATGATTTATTTTTCGAATCTATCCAATTACAGCAGTATATATTTTACAGTAAATGTTTACATGTATAATACTTTATTTTTTAAAATTCAAATTGTATAATAAATACATTTAAATTACTATTGACAAATTGTTTAAGTAACTTAAATTTAGCATAATAATTATACTTTCTAACCTATATTTTCATTAAATTAATTTTTAATTTTAAACTTTTGTAAAAAAAATTGAAATAATCCTGGGTTATAGTATCTTGTTTTTGCTTAAATCGCCATTAATTTATTTTGATGAACTAATTAAATCATTAGGTAAATTTTAATTAGTTCATCAAAATAAATTAATGGCGATTTAAGCAAAAACAAGATACTATAATCTAATATAATACGCCATGTGTAATTAAGAATATAAAATAATCCCTTTTTTAAGAAATATAAATATATTTCAAAGAGAATAATTTTCTAAATAAAATTAAAAATCTGCTGTGTTCACCATAAAATTGACCGTCAACGTATTAAATAAATTTATAGAATTAAAAATTTCTATAACAACTACTGTAGTCATGATAACTTTTTTATAAACTTTTTTATAAACAAAAGAGGTGGTGAAATACGGACCATTATTTCTATTATAAAAACCAAATTTGACAGAACAAAAGTATGATTAATAGTAAAAACGTTGGCTTTAAAGTAAGAAAAAAACAATACATAATACATTAATATTCTATAGTTTACGATAGTAAATATTCTATTATCTTAAAATTGATAAGTTTTTCAAATATATCGATTTCAATATCAACATTAAAATATCAAATTGTTTAATGCCGTCTTTGAAACGACAGCATAATTCATCGTAGTTTTTTTTTTGTTTGTCTAACTTTTATGCTAAAAAGGTCGACAGAAAAATACCTTATACTTTTTATGATATATCCACTTTTCACAAACGCCTCTGTTTCAGTATTTGTGCTGGTTTTGTGGGTGAAAAAAAAATTGGCTTTTTATGTAGTTAAATAGTGTTCATTTGTAACCGTGTCACTGTGTTTATACAGTTCTGTTAAAGATGTTTCTGTTTCTAAAAAAAAATTATTGCCGTTTTATTTTTTATTTGACAATTATAAATAAGACAATTTGTATCGCCCGGTTCTGTAGATATTATAATCTGTCTTTATCACCGATATTAGATAAATAAATTATAGTGCCAGAGAAATGAGTGCGGGGTAGAATAATTGTATTATAAATTGTCTTACGAGTCCAAATATGTTTGGAATTTAAACCAGAGTTTCTTTAACAAATTTATATTAATTTAAAAATAATTTATTCCTTGCAATCATATATGAATTAATATTTTGAAGAATACTAACTATTTGTAATAATTGTAGAAATTTATAATATACTTAATTTTTTATATTTAAAATAAAATTTATCCTACCTTCATAAATTCATTCGCTAGATCCAAATTAATATGAGGGACATGTTTTTCGCTTACCTGAAACAAAAAAGAAATAAAAAATTATTAATTTATAATAAAGAGCATAAATAATAAAAACACATTACATTTTCTTTTAATGCATTTTCGTTTTACTTATTAATAAATATATATCTAATAATAAAAGTCTATTAATAATACATAATCTGTTTGCATAAATTTATAAAATATTAACATATTTTTTTGATAATACCAAAGGATTTTGATATTAATGAATATGGGGGAGATTTCAGCTTGCTAATTACTGTGGAGGCAAATACAGTTTTCAACTTATGTCATTAAATAAAATTATGGCACGCTTTTTATCAATTTTATATAAAAGAATTGATACATATACACAAAAATATTAACAATTTTACTAATATTCAGTGTTGCCAACTTTCCCAGAAAAAAATTACTAAAATTTTTAAAAATTCATTATAACTTCATAATTTAGCCAATTTTAATAAAATTTTCACAAAATATTCTTCTAATGCCCACATAAATTATATAATTTTACTAATGCATCTAATTTTGTTCACTTAGATATAAATAAAATACGACAACTGGAAGAGTCTATACTATAATTTCCTGCAACCATCATCTAAATCCTGCGGTTTGAAATCATTTTTTTTCTTCTCGTCCCAGTTTCTCTCCTGCTAGCAACTCCCTTAGCTGGGGCAAGGAGATTCCGGTACACGGCGGGTAAACCACAAGAACCTAAGTGGGACGACCATTCCCACAGCCTACTATATGATGATGGTTGATCGTCACCAGGGTTGGAGCGGCCCCGAAGCATTGTCAACACACGTGACAATGAATAAACGACAGCCGTAGCACGTGACTATCTATAAATACGCACAACCCGCATATAATCCACACATAACAACTTTGTGTTGAATTATACAGTTAGTGTGTCCCGGACTTGTATTTGCGACAGACGGAATTACGTATTTTCTTTTGTATCATAATTAAAATGACATTGTGATTATGTTGTGGCATAACGTAAAGATATAATGGCTATTGTTTTGATTTGTTTTCGTAATCTATTAGGTAACGCAAATTAAGTAAATTATATTAAATTCTTAGCGAAAGATTATATACGTCGAAAAAACATTAAACTAAAGTTTTTACTATTGATTCAAATATAAACATATTTTTGATATGTAAAATTGGGTTTTTATAATAGAAACAAATATTTTTATAATACACTCCAAAAAAAAAATTATGTAAGTTTTACCTATAAACCATGAAACATTATAAGGCCAAGTACTTATTTCTAGGTTTAATTACTCAACTGCTGTAACTTTATATAATTGTTTATAAATACATAATATCAGAACTGTACACACATTATGTAATATGATTTTACCAACGAGATAGAAAAGTACATATGTATATGTAATATTACAGTTTTTTAGTAGTTTCTTTTAGTAAATTTACAGAACTCAGTAAATTTGCTGTCAGGAATTTTCTATAAATAACTACAATTTGTTTAGTTCTGCAATATTATTATTGGTATAATTACATACATTTCTAGATTTACATAAAGGATGTATTTTGAAATAAATGAATTACACTTAAAATATTTTATTAAAATTATTATACAAAATATGTACTAAGTCTCATTCATTTGATGAATTATTACAGATATTAATATACAATTTTACATAATTTATGGAGTTATACCAACAATACGTAATTTTACATTAAGTATGTGATGCAATTTGCAGAAAAGTAACCAATTTTACATACTTATTAAGCATTTTTATTTATTTTATGTGATTATTATGAATTATGTAAAAATTACAGAATTTTGAGGTAGAAATACGAATATTTATAGTGAAATAAAATTACAGATATTTTGTAGTAAAATTTTACTACCATTTTTCTATAATTTCACTATTTTTTTTACAGTGTAATCAATAATAGTAAATTGTAGTATAACTAGTTTAAAACCTTTTTATAAACGCTTTTACTATTCAATTTAGGATAAAAATATATATAGTTGAATCGAAAATTATTAATAATTTTTCACTTGATTTTTTTCGAAAACAAAAAAAGTTTTATCATTATTTCATTTCCCGCAGAGTATCAAATGTAGAGAGAGAGAAAGTTAGTTGTAATATCGTTCAGCTTATCTTATTTAACTACAAGATAAATAAACGACTGCATAAATCATCTACAGATTCTAGATAACTGCCATCCAGCTTGTAATTTAGCATATTGATTTTCAAATTGTTGCCTATTATTATTGTCTATGGGGAGACGTAATGGCCCGTATTCTCACCTCACTTTTAAAAGTGATTTTTGACAAAAGTGCTTTTCACGTTTACTTAAAATTACTTATCAAACAATTTTAATTAGTTTATTTCAAATTTATAATATTAGATATAAAAAAATAGAAATACTATTCATATTTGATAGAAGATAAAAGTAAAAATTTATTTATATTCATTTATAAATGTTGGACTGTCAACTGAAATTACTTTATAGTTTAATAATATCATATTACCTACGTTTTTTTATTTTTCTATCTTTAGATTATATTAAACTTGTCAGTAGCATACATTACTCATGTTCAGACATGTGTACATCGAGCTGAATATAAAAATATTTAATGTAGTTGAATTTGTATCATAATGCTTAGAGAATATATAATTTTTCTCTTCCATAGGGAAAAATCGATATATGTTACTTACACAAAATTTTGAATAACACTTTATAAAATTGTCACACTTCCTTTACGTGTTTAGTTCAAATACACTTTATCTTAAACTAGTTACGAAAGTATATATGTAATCTAAGTTGTCATTCATGTAATAAATTTAATTTTACGACTATGTACTTTATAATTTAAATACAAAATTATGTAATATCTAACTTTTACTTTTCTTCACATTCATAACATCGTTATTTCTTGCACTAATCATTATGGTTTACAAAATATCCGAGCAAAGTCGGGTACTTTAGCTAGTATAGAAATACAAAAGTAAAAGATTAATTAAATAATTTGTAAAATTTATAAAACTAGAATAATTTTATAATATCGTTAAGATATATTTAAGAATAAATATTATTCATAGCATTTGCTAAAACAATAACCTAATTCTAAACCAATTTAACTAGTTACGTTTCTTCTTCTGGGTAAACGCATTCCAGCGTATTCAACCAGACCAATATTTCAATTTTGCAATTTCCTGCAAAACAATTACGAATAAAAACTTAGCACAAACATCAGATCAACCATGATATAGATAAAGAACACAACACAATATTTTCTTATTATCAATAAGACAGAGAAGTTTTGTTTATAAATACGTTTGTGTTTTACAATCGCTTCCATGTTTCTGTGTTAGCTGGCGTATCAATATACACTACATTCATCTTTTTTTAATGTACATAACAAAATAATTTATATGAATGATTTTGAAGCTATACGTTTGTGTAGACGTCCGATAAATAGTTGGAAGTGGTATGATTGAGAGAGTGGTTTGCGTGAGAGGATGTTTCCAACTAGTAGGAATAGAAGAGCATGTATGAAAGGAATTATGAATGTAGATGAAGCTAAAATCACTTGTCTGAATAGGGATGTTTGGAGGAAACTGTGCCACACCCTTCTGGGTATATGGCGTGATTGTGTATGTATGTGCATATCTATATTTATGGTTGATCTATTGCACAAATCATCCGAATGGTGGGGGTGCTCCAATCAAAGCAAAACCAGGCGACGTTCCAGTAAAACAAAACACAAAATACCTATATACAGACTCCGCAAAGACAGACGATGGGAGCAGGCCGAAAAAAAAAACGAGAAATTTAATTTCGAAAGTCGTACTAATTGCATTCCAGTGTTGTTATTTTTTTTGCCACTCGGTGGATGTGGTCGTAGGAGCAAGTAATAACGAATTTTGTTAGCGCGCTCACCTCCAATTACCTTGGGAGAGAACACCGGTAACCCGTCTCGAAATGGAAGACCAGTGCCGTGCCTTGTTTTCAAGGGAAGTAAAGGTTGATTCACATTCGATGTATCATTTTCTAGTTCCTAGTAACTTAAAGTTAGCGACTTGCGTATTTGATAATGACATCATAGATAGAACTAGCCTAGAAAATTTATTTTCTTCAGCACTAGTTACTATCAATAATTCTTTACTTCTCATTTTTAAATGTCAATTATAATGACATTTGATATATATATATATATATATATATATATATATATATATATATATACATGTGCTAAATAATTCAAACCTCTATTTAAATTTAATTCCGAGCTTTCGGCCTTATTTTAGGCCATCTTCAGGGAGAAGTTCGAAGAGATTAGTGTTAATGGTTGAAGCTCGTGAAAACAAACACATATCTTTATTTAGAATTCATAAAATTGGAATTAGGTGTTTGAGATTAAAATTAAAATTATTTTAATTGTTACAGTTTAAAATGAAATAAGTTATAAAAAATAAAAACACATTATTATGTTGATGTATAAAACTTGTCTGATTTACCAGAAACCATTGTACTAATAAATAAAATTTTCGTTAAAACTTTTTTATATTACTTTTGAAATTTCATTTAAAATTTTGACACCATTTTGTGCGATATATATATATATATATATATATATATATATATAAATTTTATAATAATAGACATTGGCAAAAATTTATATAAGTTACAATTGTATTGTCAAAATTTCACAGATATTTATAAGCTTCATCAGGGCAAACACACTATAATAACAAATTAAGAATTACAGTACCGTACGAATTATACAAAGCATATTACTCACAAGATTGAAAAAGATGAAAATGTTATATAAGTGTAACTAATATTAGAACATCAGTCAATTAGGTAGGTATTTTATTTCTTCGTTATACCCATTTGTCAAATTGATTAAAATTGGTTAATTAATACAATTATAAATACTGTATAATAGTTATCAAATAAAATAAATAAATAGTGAATAAATGAAGTGTTGAAGTTATTAACACTTAGTTTCTAAAAAAAATTTCTTTTGCAAGTTATACATCGTTATAAGTAAATAAACAAGTAAAGAAAAAGATTCACATACTGTTATCGTATATATACATATACATATATATATATATATATAATATGATAAAATATCTAGAATAATTTTGCTGCGAATATCGAACGTATAATGTGAATCAACCTTAATGGTGGCACCGCGCGACGACGAATTGAAATTTCGTAAGGGCAGAGACAAAATTGGGTTAGTACTTGGGGAGCGCGCCGCTCATTAAGGAGTCTGTAACGTCTTATGTTCGAAGGGATGCAAGCAACACGCTGTTTGGTCAAGTTGGTATGTGATAAAGAAGACGGCATATGTTACAAGAAAATTTCTAAATGAGATTGTTACATGCCGTGACATAATTACTATTTTATATAATCAAGAAAATGCTAAAATTTTTCAAGTAAATAATATATACCGTGTTTGCCAAAGATACCGTCATCATATAGAAAAAAAAAATTATTTGTTTTTTGAAAATAATCACTGCGAGACTGATACGATTCGAAAAATTATTTTTTTTTATAAATTTTTATGATCTAGTTACATATTTGTTATAATATACATAATAACTTGTTCCTATATTCTGTTATCTACTGTAAATGTCATTTTTATATAATGGGTTCTGAAAGATTTTTTACTGTTAGAAATAATGTATATTTATCCAAATTTTATCGATATTTTTTGAATATAAACGTTAGAAATTTGAACCATTTAGTTTACCTACATGTATTAAATTTTTTTAAAATTTAAGTTGATTAAGGAAATTTAAATTTCGTATAGGGGCCTAAAATGTTAATCTAAAACTTTTTTACAAATAAACTAAATTAATCTAATTTTTTTTTAAATTATTATTTAAATTGACTTATATTATACTTCGATTAATCCTTGTATATAAAATTTTCTAATTTTTATAGTCAATGTGAAAAAATTTGATGTTAAATATATTACACGCAGAATAAATAAATAAACTAGTAAAGTTAACAAAACAGAAACTTGCAAACATACAATAAATATAATTATTAATGCATGAGACAGTGAATTACTTGATCTCAGCGTGGTCTATGTATTATTAGGATAAATAATACTCCAAGTATACAGACTCTGAAGTCTGACCCTTATGCACGCAAATGTTTCACAAATTTAAAAAAATCACTTTTCAGTATTGCTAGAAGTTTCGAGAAAAAATTAACCAGTACGCATTTAGTAAATAATAAATTTTTGTTAAAGGCTCTATAATACATATAAAATAATATACAGAACAATTGAACAAAAACACACTTATAGCAGAATATAATTAGCTGATTATGTTCCACAGATATATATGTATATATGAATGTATTTTTATGTATACCGTAGAGCCCTGAAAAAGGTACTAGTGATTGCCGAAATGTTGGCATAGAAGATAATAAAAATTTTAACTGATTGAATTTCGTCTATTATTTTATATTTAAAATTTTTTGTATTTTATTGAAATATTTTTGGAATAAATTTTACTGAAAACAATACATTTATAATTTAAATAAACAATAAAGAATTGCAATTTATGTTTTCAATTTATTTTGTAAACTAAAAAAAAAATTATAAATATTTATTTAACATCGACAAAAATAAAATGTCACTGTTTTGAAGTAAATATCATTTCCGGAAAAACGAATTTAATCTAAATTTTTTAATCATATTTTAAAATTTTATTTAGCAATTTGCCAAACAACTACTATTTTTTTAAAAATTAAATAAAAATAAAATTTTCAAATGACAAATAATAATATTATATTTGTATTTATGACATTTTTACTAGAATTAATTAATTTTTAACTAAATTTTTTCGCATCGTTTGTGCCGTACAATAAATTCGAAATAAAGAAAATAATCATAAGCTGAAATTGGTAATTTACATTGAACATAATTATATTTAAAGCTAGCCAATTATTTTGATTTAATTAATTTTGCTAATTATATTTATGAAAATACACATTTCTCCATAAAACCATTTTAATTTTCTATAATGAAATTGCATTAATTACTTAATTTATTATTGTACAAATTCAAACAAAATTCATGTCTATATTTTTCTTCACAGTTGAATTATTTACAATAGCACAATAATATATATTTAAAACGAAAAAAAAAAACAAAAACGAAATATATTTTGAAATGTACGGTTGCGTGATTTCAAACTCGTTTAATATCACTTGTTTTTTATAAAGGTTTGAGTTCGAATCCCGATTGGGTAAAGATCTGTGTTAGGAGTATGTTTTGTGTTCACTAAATCTTACACAGAAAGTAATAAAATTGCTATATCATTTCATTAAAATTAAGGCTAGTATTGCTAAATGCTGGAAAAATTATCCTTAGAATAATTTAAAATATTGTCGGTGTGCCATGGTCGATCTATCCTCGTCACAGACGTTTTGCCATCCATCGTAGATGGCATTCTCAGCGCTTGGTGACTGGATAACCAAGTCATATATACTCGTATATATATATGTTAATATAACTTTTAGCTAATATATGTATATTGTCCATTTTTATCTTGTAATAGGGCTGTTCTAAGATATATATATATATATATATATATATATATATATATATATATATATATATATATATATATATATATAACTTTATAATTAAAAGACAAAAAATAATTACCGTATTATTTGCACCCGATTAATTAAAGTATGAACCTGGTTTCCAATGACTAATTTAATAATTTGAAGAACCGTTTCCGTATGAAATATTTGGAAAAGATATTTCGCTTTATAAATAGCGTAAAATTCAATTTCCTGTAATCGATTTTTTTTCGCCAAGATAAAAATTGTGAGAAAAAATGTGAACATTTTAATTTTCTAGGTAAAAATTTCACTTATTTCACCTTCCTTGATGATCAGTTTGATGTAGCGATCTTTCATCGCTGATTTTATAATTAAAAAATATTTTTCCTCTACCTTGAAAAGAGCAAAAGAAAAAAAAATGTACGCAAAATTTCTAATTACCATCAGTTGATTTTAAGTAGCTAATTACAATGTTGAAAAAATTAGAAACGTTAAAGTGATTGGTGTAATATTCAATTTGTATGTAATTATTCATTTTGTAAACCTGTAAACTACTAAAAGTAACTATAAGCTATTAAAAGCAGCTCTAAGCTACTGAAAGTAGTTATAAGCTACTAAAAGTAGCTTTAAGCTACCAAAAGTAGCTACGAATAGTAGCTTTATGTTTTAGCTACTATTTATAAGCTACAAACATACACAATCATACCATGTACCCAAAAGAGTGTGGCACAAACTCTTTCCATTATCTCGAAATCAGTTTCCGCCAAACATTCCCATCTAAACAAGCAACTTTAGCTTCAGTCACATTCATAATTCCCCACATACATGCTTTTATTACTACAGCTACCAATAAAAGTAGCTAAGCTACTAAAGTAGCTAGCCACTGTTCAGCTCTGCTTACAATTAAATGGTTGTGTGGTATAACCACCCGGTTAAAATCTATATATCATTCGGCAAGTTGTTTTCCATCGCGCGCTGCTATAGCACAAATGAAGAAAGAACAACGCAATGTACGAAGAAGAATGAAATAGAAATGAAAACCATTTTACGAAAAGAAAAGAAAAAGAAAAAACATCTATATACGTATTGCGAAAACGATACACAATTTATATTGGGTACGCCATCAGGTTTCTGAGCCATTAAACTCTTTTCACATCGTTTCCGGATGCTCAAATACAATATTCTCATAGTTTAATTGTTAATTTATGTTCTAATAATTTATTTTTTTTAACATATTATAATATTAATATTACGTTACCATAGTGCCTATATAAAAAGAGATCATTATGTTACCAGTACAATAATGTACATTACTATACACAGCACTGGTAGCAGTACCAAACATATCTACAACGGCAAGTGTATTTAATCTGACACTAATTTAGTAATCATATTTAAATTTAAAGATCTTTAGCTTCAATGAAACTTTAACTTGGCGACTTAAATAGTGCAGTTCTGAACATTCATAACATTAAAATTTAAAAAAATTTAAGCTAAAAATTTGAAACCTTAAGTAGTGATCTGAATTGAAATTTACTTAAAGTTCTTTAAATTTAACGATTTAAACTAAATTTAAGGACAAAATTAGCGCCCAAAATTTTATTTGTAAATATAGCTAAATAATCATTAAATTTATCGTATGTCGAAGGTATAAAAATAGTGTTAAATAATCTTGAAAAGTACTTACATTTTATTAAAATCTTTTAGTTGAACATAAGTGTTAAAGTAAGAAAAATTTATTTGTCATCCGAAGACAGATAAATACATGTATGTCGAGCACAAAAATCTGCTTAGTTGTGACGTGTGCGTCAATAAAACTTTTTTTAAGGAAAAAGTTGGAAGAAAACTTGGAAGTTTTTCATAGAAAAATTACAAAATGCTTCTAACTGGGTCACACCCAAATTCACTCAACTAATCTTAGCTTCGCCGAGCGCAACCCATCCCGTCTGTAAAAACGTTCGCGGAATAATAAATTATTTTTACAATATTCCTTTATTCGGTAACTTAATTTACATGTTTTCATAGTTAAATATATATACACTTGCATAAACATGTTATAAACTAACTTTGTTTTACATAAAATTCAAATATTTAACATAAGTAAGGACTATTGAAAAGTAACACTACCGGATAGGTGGTATGCATTTGAAATAGATACTCTCAGTTTCGTTATTAACCCATTTAAAGCCAGCGTTCTTTTACGATCATTTGCCAAAGCGTATTATAGTTGCAAAAAATCGGAACATAATTTAATGAAATTTTTAATTAACAAAAACTATTACAAGTTAGTGTGGGTGATCAGTTTACGAAGATAACCCGTTCCAGGACTATGTTCGTAAATCGAAATTTTCGTTAACCGATCACCCTCATAATATTGCCAGATTTTCTAATATTTTTTTGTTAATTTATTTTTTATAAGGGGTTCAAAAAAGTTCGTTATCCAAACATATGCTTGTTGTCCGAACACAAAAATCTTTCGTAAAAGTGTTTGTTGTCTGAATTGTTCGCAGTCCGAATTGTTCGCTAATCGAGATCACCCACTGTATAATCCTTTTAATATAAGATGTGTAGGTAAATTTTTTCAGGTATATATATATATAAGTCAATTAAACAAAAATTTTAGTTTTTTACATGCAGCATCAAAGCATTGAAAACTTGTTATATGTAAAAAAATAAAATTTTGTTTAATTGACCTAAAACCTAAAGAAAAAATTACTTATGCATCTTATAAGTTTGATGATTATCTTCCTGATAAGTTCTCATATTCAGTTATAATGTAAATTTTGTGTTGTACTGCAATTTTTATGTGCTTTGCTTTAATTGTTATGTTTCTTAAAAAGCCTTTAAATTTGTTTGATTAATTATTATGACAGTAGCATGTAGACGAGTACTACTTTGAATAGTTCATTTTTTTCACCACTAGTTGTCGTGTCAGTTTGTGTCGGTCCTCAATAAAAACTAGAATTTTACAAATAAAATCGCAGATTTTTGTTTGAAATTCAGAGAAATAATATCAATAAAAATTATTTAGATGTTTTTATGTTACCAAAAAATATGTCAACAGATAATGATAGATGATGACAGCGACTAATATTAAAAATATATTATTTTTAAATAAATATTCATCTGCATTTTTATCGATATGTTTGATTGATTAAAATATCAATTCTTATTTATAAAAATCTTGCTCATACTTCTCTTGTTCGTGAATTCATTTAAGTATTATTAAACATTTAACAAAATATGCAGTGATGTAGTTCTGAGAACTCTATATCATTATAGAGTTATAATAATTGATAATTAATTATTTTTTGAGACAAATAGCTAATTTTTTTTCTGTGTACTATTAGAATTTCTCCTGATATATAATTAAAAATGTGAAAAACTTTATTGATCCCCGATTATAATTTTAATTTGAAAGGTTTGAAGGCAATCATTTAATAAATATTAATTAATTATTAATTTATTTATATTTATTTTTTTGAACGTTCCGGTCATTAAATCATGATCATTCTCAGCTACATAATATATCAAGAATACAAAATAATACAATTAAATTCTTCTTCGTTAGTCAACATGACTAAATAAAAACAAAATAATAAAAAAAATCAGTTTTCAAAAAATCTCCATATAATTTAAAATTGACTTACGCCACTTTCAAATAAAACGGTCCATTTATTAAATGATCTAATTGCCAAACCTTCCAAATTAAAACCTGATATATAATAAAATATATGGGTAGCATCGATAAACTAAACCTAAGTACAGTAACATTACAAAAAACAATAATTGAGGGAAATCCTATGTTTTATAATGGACAAAAAAAAAAACTAGGAAGCGAATTTAATCATACCTAAACAAACGGATCATTGTATGCCATTGGAACGCGTTAGAACAAGAATAATTAAAACAGATTTTAAACCAAATAGAAATTCCACTATTTACCAATGCCTATGTTTTTTTTTTCGCTATATATTTCCTATTTAGCAATCATATTGTTACAGGGAAACTGGTGTTTTTTTTTTGCTGTGTGTGTTCGGATTTTGGACTATGCATCATTTGTGATGATAAATCCCTGTTATTACATCTAATTCGAATCAATACGGTTTCACAAAAATACTATAAGTATATATATATATATATATATATACTGTGTGATACACTGTAAAAAAATAGCAAAATTATAGAAAAATACTTGTAAAATTTTACTATAAAAAAATCTGTATTCATTTTATTATAAATATACTGTATTTCTACCTCAAAATTCTGTAATTTTTACATAATTCATAAAAATCACAAAAAGTAAATAAAAAATGACTTAATAAGTGTGTAAAATTGTTTACTTTCTGCAAACTGCATCAGTATGTAATAATGTTGTTCATAAAAATATAATATTACATATATTTATATTGTAAAAATTACAAAATGTTGTTATTTTACTGTTCAAAACCATGTAAAACTACATAAATTTAAATTACATCTTTTACCGTGTATAATCATCTAATTAATTCTGCAATTTCTGTTTATTTATCTAAACTTTATATGAAATAACTATTTGATTTCAACTAATTTATATATAGATGAAATAACTATTGCCACTAGCATCTAATTAAAAAGACAAATAGTTACAAATTTAGTCATTTAATTTGAATTAAACGAAATAGCTATTTTATTTGCTTCTGTGCAGCAGAGTCCTCTGCAGAACAAAAATTCTATTATAAAATGAAGATAAAATAATAATCTAAACATCTGCGTCGTAAATCAATACTAGTAAAATTTCATTACAGAAACCTACATAAATTTTACCTATAAAACACAAATCCAGGACACAAACCATGGTTATCCTATCCTGAAAATGTCCTGCAGAATCAATAATTCAGCGCAAACTCAAACCAATACTGTACTATCAAGGTTTCAAACCACAAATTTATCTTAGTTTCCAACATTGAACACCGAATGGCGCTAGTTATTTTTCAAAACTGAATACATACTTATAATAATAATTATAGCTCATCTTTACAAAATTATTGAATATAATATAAATAATGAAATACATTATTTTTACTTACCTGCAAGTAAGTAACTAAATTATTATCTAAATGGTTTTGTTAGTGTTTATGATATATGAAACATTAATTATGAAATTTAGATTAGGTATTTTTATCATTTTTCATATTATTTTGACATTTTTCAGAAGACGAAATTCAATATTTCAGCAAAAAAAAACTTTCATTTTTTCAAAGCTGTCTACTATTTATGTATTTTTTAATGCGATATTTTTACGCCATTGTGATAAACAAGTAACGTATTTTTCTCCTCTCTTTCTCTCTCTCTCTCTCTTCCCTATATAAGTTGTATTATTTCACGGAGATGAAGTGTACGACACAATTATATACGATGTGTCTAAGAAAATTATATTTAATGAGCAAATTTATCAGGATGATTTAGACGAATTGACCTTTTATATTCTGTCAATCTAGTAGAAACAGTTCTACCTGTTTGTCCAACATAAACCTTATCGCATTCACAAGGTGTTCTATATATACCTGAAGATTGAAGAGAAATAATATCTTTTACGCTCTTCAAATAGGAAACTTTAATATGTTTCCTTAATAAGTATCTCCCAATTTTATCAGTACAAAAACGTCTGATTAGACCGCAAAACTTTTCCATATAACTACCATCATCAACTTTTCTAATCATCAGTTGCATATAAATATCGAAACAGAAAAAAAATAAACATATTGTGTTGTAAGGGCATCATTGGTCAGCCGCAAAATAAATCGAATTCCGTGTGACAACTTTACTAGAGTAGCGAGTGACGTTCTAGTTTCGCTTCATCGAATTATGGAGAGCGCACACTATCGGAAACCCTGACATTGGAAAACAAGCCACCATTCATTTTCCAGAGAAGGTACATACATCCCACACTAAACCCCCTTTCAGTTAGCTATAGAAGTAACTCTATTTGGCTGAATAGAAACGAGAAGGCGATCAAAAAGTAATAGTCTTCTGATTTTATTTAGAAATTTAATTCTGATTTCTTTTACACTGAACGTAATTTAATCATTTGATTAAAAAACAAACGATGCATAATTTTTAATAAAAAATACAAAATATTGTATAATGAAAATATTATAGTTTTTTATATCTCTTTGTAATCGTGATTTGTGAAAAACTTCGGTTAATTAGTTAAAAACAGAAAAATAATCGCGGTTAGTTAATACCATGGTTAGTTAAAAACTGCGGTTTTTAAAAAGCCGAATAACGGGTTAAACAAATAATTGATTAACCGGTAAACCGACTAACCGGATAATCAATTTTTTTAATATTTAAAAATCGTACTAATCTGTTTTTATTAACTTCAAATTACTTAAATTTTCGATAAACGCAAAAAAAAACACTTGTCTTGCAAGTACTCCATTGTTTTGTATTAATTTTCTTAAATACGACCAATATTTTCGCAACATTTTTTTATAATTCAAATTTATATTTTTTAACAATTGACTTTATAAAATTTAACTAATTAATTTAAACTACAATGATAACATGTGATCGAAAAATTAATCAAAACTATTGATATGTACCACATTTGCATATTAATTATGTAATTTATCTCTATTATTTTACATTTTTCTTTTATATATTTTGTAGATGATATAATGACCGAAACGTCCAAAAAATAAATTAATTATATATCTATTAAATGATCCACTATGACTTTGAAACCTTCCAAATTATAAATAAAACATTGTCACTTTTTTGTTTTGTTTATATGTCGGTTTATGCACTAGTGTATAGTGTCGAAACGTTAGCCAAATAAAATCTAAACAGAAAATTCGCTTTAATTAAAAGTTTCTATAATTTTTCACTAACAAATAATAAATATTAATTAACAATTTTTAATATCAATTTTCAATTAAATTAGTTAAAAATTACGTAAGATATAAATCAGGAATCATTACTTTTTGTTCAAACCGTGATATAGTGCTGCAGCTCTACTAGCTGTTCACTGAGAAATGATCGTAATTCGAATTTCACGAATTGAAACTCGGCAAACACTTTTCAAGTTATTTGGTGTGTGCGAGTGAGAGAGATGGCGTGAGCATAGGAGATCTTTTGGGGTTAGTATGTTTTTGGGTTTCAAGTTTAGTTACCGGCGGGGGTTAGATTGTGGTTGCGTAAATAATGCAAATGTTCCACAAGGTTTACCATTGATCACTTAATCAAAATAGATTTTTCAACTTAGGATTCGGTTTATCATCCTCACACCCTATTCTGTTTCGATATTGATTCTTCTTACCTTTGTTGTAAGTATGCATTTTTAATATAATATAATTTGTATTTGCCACTGTTTATAAAATATTTATATATTTTAGGGGTGAGTGTATGACATTAGAACAATTAAATTTATGTTACCACTTATTCCATCCCTTATGATTAAGGGGTAGTTTTGGTGACTAATTAATATTAGTATTGTATGATTCTTTTGAAAGTTGTAAGTTTTCATTAAGTGTTAAGTGTTGATAAATGGTTTTTAACGTACTATCAGCTCTAGCAATTACGGTACATAATTCTGGACTATCCTGTATATACTTGCCCTTTTATGCATTAATATAATAATCTGATTTCATGTAATACTAATTATTTCAAGGTCATGCGTAGAAAGAAGAAGGGTGGCAAAATAAAGTATATGATATATAGGGAAGAGCTAAGAGAAAGTGGTGCGGAGGGGTGTAAATGTTAGATTTAGCTTGTTCCATTAGTATGTGTGTGTGTGTGTGTGTGTGTGTGTTCCACACCCTTGGTTTTAATATAATAGCGTAACATACATACATGGGATATATATATATATATATATATATATATATATATATATATAATATAATACTCGTAGTGGGTGGTTTGAATATGCGTGAATCTCACGTATACCTATTACGCTCACACATTTGTACACTGATGGAAATTGTGGTTCGAGAAGGTCAAACATGGAACGTAGACAAGAACAAGAATTGCTATACGTGATGCTATTTCACGGCTTTCACACACACACGCACACACTTATAGACATATATATTCAAACTATGAAAATGAAATATTTATATGGACATGCATTACAGTTGTTATTACATGAAAAAGTATAATAAAACACTAAATTTAATTTAACTGCATTTATATTATGTCTATACAAAAAATTCAGATTTTGAAAAATAAAACGGATATAGTATTAAAAAAAATAAAACGGATATAGTATTAAAATAAAATTATTTTAAAAAAATTGTGGAAATAAAAAAAATATATTTTTTTTTTAATATCTAGAGGAGGAGACACCATCCCTAAGTGATCTGAATATCTGAATTTGAGATCCGGATCCGAGATCTGGATACTCGAAAACCCAGTTATCCGGATATTCAGATAATTTTAGATTCGGATCTAAAATTTTCCGTATTTGGTCCCCAACACTAATAAATACGTTAAATTAAATTTTAATTTTAATCTAATCTCTATAGTCAACAAAAACTATATTAATATAAAATATAAAAAAACAATATTCGTCTAAATCATCTAGATAAATTTGCTATTGCTGAACATGTTTTAGAATATCTTCAAGATGTAAAATTTGAAGATAAATAATAATTACTAGACCAATCAATATTAGCAGCAGATTAATAAGAAAAACAATAGAGATTTATAAAAAAAAGAATAACTAAAAGCACTGATTTAAATAAAATTTGGCTTCCATTAATTAAAAATCTACAATTCTTATTATTATCCTAGTAAATTGTTGCTATGTCCTGTTATTTACTTTAATGTAATTAATAAATTTTTACCTGATGAAGACGAGCGTTCAGTTTCTTTGTAACTTTGTTTTTGTATAAATAATTAACAGAATTTTATCCTAAAATTACAAAATGCTGTTATTTTTACTGTTAAAATCTATGTAAAGTTATATTTTTTACAGTGAACGTATGTAAGAGTGTACGGTATTTTCCTAAGGTAAATATAAGATTTTATCAATAAACCTAATGACTACAAATTACTTACCATGAAAATATAACTAACGATATATAACAAAATGGAAAAGGAAAGCCAAACGCAAATATAATCCTTATGTACATTTCACTTAAAATTCCACAGCAGTTACACGTTTTCGTTCAACGAGAGAAGATTGTAAATTTCATTCATTTTAAGCTTTCGAAACAATTCCATCGGATGACATATTACGTATCAAATATATATAGTAAATAAACTGTTTTTGCTGTTGTAGACATAGACAAGTTTACACTTAATATTATCTGAAAAGACATGTATTTCTATCTTCTTCATTCTTCTTCAACATGGTTATATAATTGAAGTTGGAAAGGAACTACGTATAGCGGATTGAACCAAACATTATACTTCCGATATATATTCAGATTAAATTATTCCTAGTTATCTTGAAATGAAATAAAACTGCTTCAGGTTAAAGTTCTCTATTAATAATTTTTATAAATTCTTTTGGTGTAAATGTTTAACTATTTTTTTTTTTTTTTTTTTTAAATAATATTTATTTATAATCACTCAACAAGATAAATAATATAAATGACATAGTAAATAACAAAACATAGAAACAAGTTACTAGATAACAAATAAGTAACTAGATCATAAAATTTATGGATTTTTAATTAATGGAAACCAAATTTTATTTAAAATAGTGCCCCCTTCACACTGATTGATCCTTAATAAAAACTGTGAAGACGCTGAGTTAAATAAAATTTGGTTTGCGTTAATTAAAAATCTACAAATTGTATGATCTAGTTACTTATTTGTTACCTAGTAACTTGTTTCTCTGTTCTGTTATTTACTGTAATGTCATTTGTATCATTTATCCTGATAAAGACGGACGTTGAGTTCCATCGAAACGTCGACTTTAAATAAATATTAATATAGAACTTTATCCTAAAGCAGTTTTATTTTAATATAATGAGTTTTGAAAGACTTTACTATATTGGATATAGCATAATATTAAATAGTTTTTAAAATACAGATAACGTAAACTCGTTGTGAGACACCTTGTATGCTAAACAGTAACGTAGCTCAACAGAATGTTTTATCTTTTTTTTATCGAATGAAAAAACAATTTACAAAAAAATAAAACATTCTGTTAAGTTACATTACTCTGTTCAGAATACCACCAAGAAAATCAGCGAATTGCCAACTAAACTATGATTTCGGAAGTGTTACTTTATGGTTAATCTTCATGGTACGTGCATGTTTTCGTATGCATAGACCGTAGCGCCGCGCATATTTCGGTGGTGAAATAACAAACTAACATACATTTGTGTGTTACTACTAAAACCCAAGATGTACCGTATTTTAACTACTTTTCTTCGTAGAATATTGCACAGTCAGTATAAAAGGATACATTTATGATTGTTGTTTATGAGGAAATAACTTTTCGAATATTTTATTAAAAGCAAAACAATTTTAAAAGTTTTTACATTGTTAAATATTTTAATAACTCAATAAAATAAGTTAGGGCTTCGAAATTAGCATATTTTGAACTTAAATTTGTTCAAGTTAGGGCTTCAAAATTAGCACAATTTGAACTTAAATTTGTTTAAGTTGTCAAACAAATACAAGTTTTTGTTGTTATTTTATAAATTACAATTATTTCTTTCACCATTGCAAAAATATTAAATTTATCCAATTTTGTTTAAAAATGATACATCATCATACACTAATCTATTTCGTACCCGATTCCTTCTAGTTAGATATACCCCACTTAAAAATCGTATTTCCATAGAAGTTATTTTCCTTTTTTTTTCATTAATTAAAAACCCTATAAATCTTATGGTCTAGTTACTTATATGGTACCTAGTAACTTATTGCTGTGTACTGTTATTTACTGTCATTGATAAATTTTGACCTGATGAAGACAAGCGTTCAATTAAAGCGTTTAATTAAACAGAATCTAATCCTAAAACAGTTTTTATTTAATACAATGAGTTCTGAAAAATATTTTACTATGTTAAACTTGTAATAGAAAAAAAAGTTTCAAATACTGATTATTATTATTAATAAGTATTAATTTGATCTTCTGCCAGTAGCCATTAGCGTAATATCCCATTTCATCTAACAATAAACTATAGTAATGAATGAAAATTAATAGTGATTAGTCTTACCATATTTGTATAATTAGCAATATCGGACGACAAAGAGAAAGAAAGAGAGAGGAGATGAAACGACGCATTAAATTAGTAACCCAAACATATCACACATACATCTAACACCTTTATCTCCTTTTTTGGGAGGGAATTAATTAAACCAATCTTTGATTAAATTATTCACTCATTTATCCGCTTTCCTGCTTCGTTCCGACCTTCTCTCTCTCTCTCTCTCTCTCGCTCGCTCGCGAACTCTTTGTCGCTCAGTATCGATTGTCGATTGCGATAGCGCGATTCCACCCACGCGATTACACACGTTCAAAGATAAATCTGTCCTATCCCGCTGGTGTGCTGCTAGTGATCGTTTCTGCATTTGATACTATTCAGGGGGGCCGATATCGATTTTTAAGAAGATGCGAAAATAAATGGTCGAAATGGGGGAGATTCTTTTTAACGCAAGTAAAAAAAAAGAAACTAGATTATTGATTTTTTTTTCAAAGTTCTAACTAAAGGTGTAAGGTCGGTTGTTTTAACTAAAACTCCGACATTTTTTTGTTAAAGTAAAAATCAACAAATTATTATTAATTAGTCTGTAAAAACAAAAGGAAAATTACAGAAAAATATCACCGAAACAGCATTGTATATTCTCAAACGGGGAGCTTCTTTGGAAACATTTATATTTTTAGCAAAAGTACCCAAAACACCCAAAACCTTACAACCAGCATTAATTCTTTTTTCAATTTCACCATCAGAACAACCATCCTTAGATAATAAACTACCCAAATACAGAAATTTACCTACCTGCTCTAAGCAGATATATATATATATATATATATATATATATATATATATATATATATATATAATGTAATTTTAAAATACAGATAACGTTAGGTTGTCGTGTTACAGCCTGTGTACAAATACAGAAAATTATTTCAAATTAGCTAAGAATTACAAAATAAAATTAACTGAACACAAAAAAATAATATCATATTATCATATGAAAGCAGACTCTTTTCGATTGATTTTGGTATAGTTATAAATATTTGCAGTTATTGGTAATGAAAGCGACGTAGTTTTCTAATATGAAAAACAAACATTGTCCAATGTTTTTCAATATAGAAATCAACTGATAATTGTATTGTAGTTTTAATAAAGGGGATCCAAGTACAAAGATACCGATATAATTTTATTTGCAAATAAAACTAGTATGTTGCCGTGTTGTGTTATGTGTAGTTTGTGAACATTGTATAATATCCAGTGAGCTATGACAAGCTGATAAAATGAATGCATAATATATGCCAAGAATAACATATTTTGTACACATACATCACTTGTTTATATTATATGTACTATTCATCTATTCATGCTCAAGTATATGTCAAATTAAATTAATATATATATATATATATATATATATATATATATATATATATATGTATACATATACAATCAAGCCAAGTACCCAAAATACTGATTATTATTATTATCTTATTAAGGAAGCTTCAAGTTATTTTTTCATAAAAAATAAATTAAAACTATTTAAAATATGCCTGGAATATTGCTGTAAATTTGAAGTTAAAAAAAATCGAACTCCCATTTTTTTACCACTTTAATGAATTTTATCTTAAAAAATAGTGTTAGTTGAAAGATTTTTAGTAATCTAGAAAAATATATAATTTGGATACGTTATTATTATACCTACATATAAAATATAAGTAAAGCTTTCAATATTATAGTACAGACGTCATGTGGTAACATCTGTGTCTTCTGAATGAATTATACATGGCAACATTGATATACCATCTTACATCAAAGACGGCTGTGCTTCATTTTTTCTCTCAGTTCTTTATTTTATCCCCTTTACATCCTTTTTTTTTAAATATTTTCTGTAAGTAGATTGCATTTTGATACAGTTAAGCTATTTATTTATTTTTTACAAAAAAGATATTTTTATAACGTCACCTTTTTGAACTGTTTGTACTGGTTTTTCAAGTATATGCATAAGTAATCAGTTGATTAGAAATTAAAACAAAAATACGGGCGCATTATTTTGTAATCAAATCTTATATATAATTTTCGTAATATATAAACTGTGTACAAACTTATAGCATTTTAATTTGTTTACACCAATAGTACATTGTTTTAAATTGTACGTTAAAATATTTCGTACTACACTGTAAACAAAAATAGCGAAATTACAAAAAATAGTTGTAATAAAAAATCTGTAATTTCATTTTACCATACATATACTGTATTTCTACATCAAAATTCTGTAATTTTTACTTAATTCATAATAATCACATAAAGAAAGTAAAAATGACCTAATAAGTCTGTAACATTGCTTATTTTCTGCAAATTGCATCACACACTTAATGTAGAATTACATATTGTCGGTATAACTTCTTAAATTATGTAAAATTGCAGCTTACATATTAATAATGAGACTTAGTACATATTTTGTGTAATAATCCTAAAAAAATATTTTAAGTGTAATTCATTCATTTCAAAATACATCCTTTATGTATATTTAGAAATGTATGTAATTATACCAACAATAATATTACAGAATTAAACAAATTTTACCTATTTATGGAAAATTCCCGACAGCAAATTTACTGAAAGAAACTTTACTATTAAAAAAAAAACTGTAATATTAAATACATAAGTACTTTTCCATTCCGTTGATAATATCGTATTACATAATGTTTGTAATAGTTTTGATATTATATATTTTTAAACAATTATATAGAATTACAGCAGTTGAGTAACTATATCTATAAATACTGGACATCATAGTGTCTCAAGGTATGTAGGTAAAATTATATAATTTTTTTTAGAGTGTAAACTGTGTACAAACTTATAGCATTTTAATTGTCTCACACTAATAGTATATTGTTTTAAATTATACAGTAAAATTTTTCGCACTAATAATAGTGTTACAATAAATGCACATGCAACTTTTATTTAGAATAAAAAAAAAATTATGCAAATTATTTTTGTTCCGATTAGATAATTTTGACAGTTACTAAGATAACGGTTATTGACTATATATTATAAATGACTAGATAATTGCGCCAAGTAATAAATAACTAGTTGTAAAACAGAATTTTCGCATTTGTTTTTGCTTTTCTTGTAGTTTTTTTTTGCATTGGCTATTGTTTATAATTTTTTTTTAATTGTTTCTTTATATTGTTAAAATTGTAGTATCTATGTACTAATGAAACACTAGTTGTCATTGTAAAAAAAAGATTATTTAAAACAAAAAACAGAATAAAAATTTATAAAACTCTGTAATTACAAAAATAAAATAATTATACCTATAGAAAAAATGTTGATATTGGTTTCATGCAATAATGTAATTAATTCATGTCAAATATAAAATAAAAAATACAAGATTTATTGTACTTTTACCTAGAATTAAAAAACTATTTGTTTAACTGTTTCTAATTTAAATACTTAAGATCCAGTTCTCTAATAAATACCTTAACTAAAGTCGACTTGAAGCCTACAATAAAACATTAGATTTAAGTTTTACTAGCATAATTAAGATTGTTTTCAATAAAATTATTCTGTTTTTAGCAATTTTTTAAACATATAATGGCAAATTTATTTGTTATTGCAATAGAACAATGCTCATTATAGTCAAAAGTATTTGTAGTTTTAACATACATAGTAAAAATCTTTCAAAACTTAGTATATCAAAATAATTATTTAAATTAAAAAAAAATTAATATACTACATTTTTAAAACGGACTAAAAAGTATAAAATAATTTCTCCTAACCCCATACAGATTTATAACCCCATTCAGATTGCTGACATGGGGCGCATACAATGATAATAGTAAAGGGTGTCGGGAGTAGCTGTCATTGCTTCCCATGTTTTTCGTTTTAAATCTTAAGTATTGTCATAGCTATTAAAAATTCACAAACACAAAAAAGGACGATCTCTATGGAGTCAGGACAATCTGTATGGGGATATATATATATATATATATATATATATATATATATATATATATATATATTATGGGGTATTTTATACCTGTTAGTCCGTGTTAAAAACATGGAATATTAATTTTATTATAATTATTTCCTGCTTTTTAGTTTTGTGTGTGTTCTGTATATATGTAGTTGTTTACTAAAAATGTACAGAATGCAACGAATGTACAGAATTCGTAAATGTGACACAAGATAAAAATTAATATTTCTAATATTATTAATTAATTAATTAGTTAATATTACATTGTCATTCAGCTCTAAGCTATGTTTAAAATTTCAAGTGTCTATAGCTTGTCAAATAATTACCATTGTTAATTAATATTTTATTTGAATAAATACGAAATTGAAATGAACAGAAGCTGAATAAACTTTAAACTAAACTCATCTCTACCAAACTAGTAGCTTTGTGTTGCTCTACCAAAATTAGTACAGTAGAGTAGAGTACAGTAGTACTCAACTACTATTCTACTAACTTTTTTTTTTTTTTGATGACGTGCATCTATTGATGTAATGGATAAATAATGAAAGCAATTTTTATCTTATGATGAAGTCAGCGCGTTTAATTCTGCGAAATTAATTTTTTCACAGGTGAAAAATTATAATAATAAAATGGAAAAAGGGGCAGAGAACTCAGCACAAAAAGACTGTAACGTAATCAAATTCCCCAGATTGTATCGTTCGTATGTACATACTACATACATATACGGAGGGCAAATAAATATTAATCAAAAACGCATTAAATATTCAGTATTTTAAAACACGCCATATATTTCAAACTATAATACACGTGATGGTTACTACATTTTTCAGTCACGCCCTCAACTTCATTTTACTACATGTGAAAAATACACACACACACACACACACACACACTTTGATATTATGCAGGAAAACTTTGATTAAAAACGTAGATTTTCTCAATGAACAGTAAGTGGGCTAATGGAAAATGACAACAAAGAAAATATATACGTTTTCAATTCTAATAATTAATAATTTATGAATAAATATTTATAATAAATCATGAATAAATATTTGAAATTCATTTATTTTCACTACATCTGTAAAATCTGTAGTGTCACAACAGAATATTTGATATAAAAAAAGCAAAATATTTCTTACAACAGATGTAAACTGAATCTTACGTAAATCTATAATCTAAAATTTTCTCAAAAAATATCTGTCGGGAACTGAAGTACATTTTGGGAAGACCATGCCCCTTGAATCCCCTCTAGCGCCACCAATGCATTACATACTCAATGATTAATATATATTAATTATATTGTTTGTTTTCTTTTGTTTATAAAAATTAAATATTTACGTTCAATTTAATATAAGTAAATATTCTTAATAAATATGTCTTCAGAAAAAAGTATAATATCAGAATAAGTAACGACGTGTTTTACGCATATTAAATAAGTAAGAAATCATAAAATGGTTTACATTAACAAAGAGAGTATTTAAAAAAAAAAAAAAAATTGTAAATTAAATTTTAAGCTGATGTTTTCATATAAACCTAATGCAGTGTCGGAGCTTTAAAGAAACAGTAATTTTTGAGCAAAATTATACTTTATGTTGCGTATCACAATAAATTTAATTTCCAGGCAAGATTAATTTTATTTTCAGAGATTAAAAATGGGCGACAAAGTGCTTTTTTTTGAGAATTGCAAATGCTTGTAATTTTTTCTTACACCCTGGTTTTTACAGTTATTTTTATGATAATACATCAAAGTTTTTATACTGAAATTTTAAGAGTGTCTTGTTATTATTATTTTCTTTTTTGTAATATTAAATATTTATTATGTTTAACAATTATTTTAATTTCAAAAAAAAATATTTAAAGCCAGGTAATTCACATGTAGTTCAAACTATGAGTGAAAGATAAATTTTGCTTGTTTGAAATCAATCGTATTTCAGATCATTTTTTGTTACAGATAAATCCAGAGACGCTGCAATTCACGCAGTTTACCGATTCCGCGCTGACACAAAAACAGTGAATCACGGGCGCCATTTTGTTTTTTATGAAACGACAATTTTTGAAAATAAAAACCAAAATAACATTTTTTCGAATCCCCAAACCGTTTCCTTCTATGTTTTTTCATTTACAAATAAAAAATTTCCAAACTTTGCGTACTTTTTAGTCATTCATAGGAGGAGAACCTCCGCTTAATAAAAATATATTTGACATTGACAAAAAAAAAGAGTTTGAGGACCTCTGGTCTAAAACTATCGGGCCTAAGACCAGCCTAAGGGCCAAGCTTTTAGTAAATTTAATGCCAATAGAATTGTAGTTAATCTCGAAGGCGAAGATCAAAAGATCTAGAGGCATTTACTAGCTTTCAATGCCTTTCGGATCTAACACTTTCCCACCTACGCATCCACGATTCTCTAACTAAGACCTGTGAACTCTGTGTACCGGATCCCGTATCGAGTCCGGTGTGGTAACCTGCGTATTGACCTTTGACTCGATGGTATTCAGCCGACAAGAGCTTTGGCTCGATGAAAATATTAATCGATATAAGCGACGAAATGATTTAAGTTAATGGCTCGCAATTTGCATATTGCTATACAGGATGTTCCACGTCAAGTTTCTGAACACATTCAATTCTTTTAAATATTTTCTTCACATATTAAAATCGAATTAATAATTTTTCTAATTGACATATTTTTGTATTACATTCATATCATTGTATTATATTGTTTAGATATGAAAATGGTTAGCAATAAATACCAGATATATTTTTCGAAAATATTTTATTTTAATTAAAAATTTCTTACCTTTCTCTATAAATATATTAAAATGATCATCAAAAATTATGAATCAATGTCCTTACCTGAAACAGAAAAAAAAAAAATTATTAACAATCATCAAAAATGATACATATTCGTAAAAATAGATAAAACGCAGAATAACCCACGTACGTAATAAAAAATTCTAAACATGTATGAATTCATTGTATGAAAGCAATTAATAAAAAAACTAAAACGATTCGAACTAAAACTTATATGCAAATTGTAAAAATAAAACAAAAAAAAAGTCATTAGTTGATTACAGGAATTTGTGGGCTGTTGTAACTCATCAAAAAAAAAATGACATACCGTTAATACAGTTTTTTACTTGAAACATCGAAATTTTTATGAATGGTGATTTCATCCCCATTACCATTATACTTGTTTTTGTTATTTTTATTTCGCCGACAAACATCAAAACAGATTTGGTTGATTTTTGCATTTTTAATTTGTAAATTGATGTTTAAAATATGTCGTTGCGCGCTAGGTTTTTCGTTTTAAATCTTACAAGTACTTTCATAGCTATTAAAAATTCACAATCACAAATTTTCAGGATAATCTGTATGGGAATTATAAATCTCTATGGGGCTAGAAAAAATTATTTTATACGTTTTAGTCCGTTTTAAAAACGTGGTATATTAAAATTATTTTTTTTTTTATTTAAATAATTATTTTCTACGTTTTAGTTTTGTGTTTGTGTTCTGTATTTCCCTGTAGTTTCTGCATTTTGAAAAAAATATTCGTGAATATAGCACAAGATAAAAATTAATATTTCTAATAGTATTAATTAGTTAATTAATTAATTAATATTGCATTTTCATCCAGTTCTGAGCTATATTTATAGTTTAAAACCTCTACCTCATCTGGAAGTTAGTTTAAAATCGATTGCAAAATTTGTACCGGATAGACAAACAAACAGACAAAAAAGAGTAAATAAAAACGTGTTAAAAACTTAGCCTGTTATATATCACAGAAACATATATATTTTACCCGAAAAGTCTTATTTTGTCTACACATAAAATACGAAACAGACCTAAAACAAAGTGTTATATAAAAGCGCACAACAGTAACCGTTAATCGTGAAACATGTCCAGTTTTGTATTCTCGTATAATAGACAAAAGTGTATATTTCGATTTTTTCTCAACAAAAATAAAAAACAAATAACACTTACGTTTTCGGTGGTTGGTACTAGATAAAACATTTAAATAAAATTAATAAGAAATAAAAATAACTATAACGGTTAATATTAAAAGAAACACCTGGTTAGTTTCACAAAGTTTTATATTACTCGACAATCTTTAAGAGTTACAAAAAGCAAATTAAATTGTAGTTAGGTTGTAGTTCTGTATTAATTTTTATTAACACAGAACTACAACTGAAAGCCGTTTTATTGTAATATAATAAGTTCTAATTTTTTTTTACTATGTTACAAAAAAACATAGCACCATAAGTTTAAAGTTTCAAGTGAGATGAAAAAAATTATACCAATTTAGGGAAATTAAAAAAAAAATGATCAACTTTAAAATAATTAGACACACTACAATTGAACGTAGTAAAAATTAAAATTCGAAAACTGAATATTGACATTAGTTTTACATTTTTGTTGAACTGAATTTTCAAATGTATTATTGATTTTCTAACATTTTAATGAACAATTTCATAGCAGTAATATTCGAAAGAACAAATTTACAAAGTGAACTACGTTTATTCTTCAACAATGCCGAAGTCAAAAGATTTTACAAATTAATATCTCTTACAGATTCTGTAATTTTTATTAATTAGTAAAATTTAATTCGTTGCGTATCGAGAATTTTCTTTTTTTTAAAGTAATTAAGAAATTGTGTAAACTTTAATGAAATGTTTTCAGCCAAAAATAAGCTGTTTTCATTTTGAAATTTTGTCTCGATAAATATTTTATTCAATATAAACCCCCACACCCGAACTTTTATATCGATTTGTTAAATTGGAAATTTTGGTATATTCAACTAAAATGGAACAAATTTATTTATTAATAATTATACCAATAAAAAAAAACCTAATTTGGCTGATTCAAATATTAGGTTTTAATCTATTTTGCATGTTCAGTAATTACAAGCAATAATTGTTAAATAGTATAGGAGTATTTATATACAGGAATGAATAAAATTTTACAAAGAAAAATTAGATGATTTTCCGCAATCATATTAGATGAAACGTTTAATGTAAGAGTAGATTAATTGTACTCGTAATTAGATATATTTTTCAGTTTATTATATGTATTTATACAGTCTTGTTTGTTGATTCATTCTGCAGTTCTGCATTATTAATCTAAACTTAATTTGAAAAGGTAAAAGCAAATTAATAATTGTGTTAATATGTTGATTAATATCTATAAGTGTAATATTTCTTTGTATTGTATTTACTAGCGTAAGCTATTTAATAAACTATTATTATTATTATATTATCTGATTATATACACAAATCATCTAAAATTAAACCATCTATGTAGTTCAAATAAAATAAAATAAGTAAATTAGTTTTTTTTTTCATGTTTACATTTATGATATCTCAGCATTGAGAATGCCATCTATGATGTATTGGCGAAACATCTGCGACAAGGATAGACCGACCACGGCATACTAGCATACATTCAGTATTACGAATATTATGTTGGCGCACATTAAACTATCGCTAAGCGTACCCCCTAACCGCTGAATAAATAGTTTTTACTACGGGAATACTGTGCGAGAGGTATTTTTATCATTTTCATTTGATATTGACATTTTTTCAGAAGACTAAATTCAATATTTCAGTGAAAAAAAAATATTCATTTTTTCAAAGCTATCTACTACTTATTCTCCAGTTAAGTTGTATTATGTCACGAATATATTATACAATGTGTCTAAGAAAATTATATACAATATGCTTTATTGTAATAATAATAATAATCTTTTTTAAAATAGCACATAAAAGCTACATAGTATACATACATACAATAATAATAAACAAACAAAAAACAAAATATACTACAATTATTGCACAATGTATTTTATAAGAATTATATATTCAATTGTATATAGATATAGAATTTTATATACAATGTATTATTTTAATTTTAATTTTTTAAAAAGAATCATTTTCCAAAATACTTTTTACAATATCCGGTAAAAATTAATACGGTCGTTAAATTAAAACAAAAACTGTTAGGATCGCAAGCAGGCGTAAACTATCTAATGTCATACTCCGGACGAGCTTTTGTTGGCTGGCAGCTTACCAGACACTCCCACGAAAAACCCGGAAAACATATTGTCTTACCGAAGTCGCCCGGTAAATTACGTTATTGTCTATGTGTAACGTCTGGCCATTCTCTCCAAATAGATCTTCCTATGATGGGACACAAAATTAAGCATCCTATAATAAGGTTAATATACACCTAACATATTGTAGAGATGATATGTTTTGAATTGTTTATATAGAAGGTAAAATATTATAAGAAAAAAATAAAACAGCTTTAGGTTGTAGTTCTGTACTAATATTTGTTAATAATCGACGTTTTGACGTAATCAACGTACGTCTTCATCAGTCAATAAACACAACATAGAAACAAGTTACTAGGTTACAAAATAAGTAAAATTTATCATCAAATTTATAAATTTTTAATTAAGAAAAGCCAAATTTCAATTAAATCAGTGCCCTCCCTATGTTTTATTTATTTACTGTAAATGCCATTTGTATCATTTTCCAGATGAAGATGTACGTTGAATACGTGGAAACGACGATTATTAATAAATATTAATACAGAACTAGAATCTAAAGCCGTTTTGTTTTGCAAAAAAAAATTAAATTAGGTTAAATTAAATTTACCTATATAGTTTACAAAGTAATTGTGTTTTATTATTGTACTAATAAACTTTAAATATTCTTGAAATTTTTATTTGAATTTTACTGTTACGCTATTTTTTTTAAATTAATTAAATAGAAGTAAGATTTGTATGCGGTTTTTATATACCCAACATTTCAATTTTATTATTTAAAAATGAACATAAAACGATATATAAAAATAACAACTGAAAAATAAACCGAGATTTTTCAACAAACACTAAACTGAGTACAAAATAAAATATATATGTATAAAACACGTAAGAGTCATATAAAACTTCTACAATATCAGCGCACAAAATTGGTGTTTGAAAAACTTGTCAGCGCAAAAATTTATCAAGAGAGTTTTCTTCGTACACGTGTAAAAATCGTTAACAATACCGTTGTACAAGAAAATCATTCTATCTTTTGGAAAAAAAAAAAAATGAAGTAACAGTTCAGATTTAAATCTTCTACTAGTAATATTGATACAATCAAATAAAAATAAAGTTACAATTTTGTATTCACGAAATATAGTGATTAATATAAATCGATGACAAACATAAATATACAGATTTTAAAGCAAACAACTCCACATATCAAGAATATTATAAAGAGATAAAACAAAAATCATTTTAAAATGAAGGTTGAATCACCTGGAATACATAATTTTCAAAATATTAACAACAAAAATGTCACATATAAAATTTGGCAAAATAATTATGTTAAATATTAAATAATATCTGTTTTTGTGCTAAAATTTTGTATTTCTCAAATATAAACCATTATATTTATGATATTACTGTAGTTATACATTTTTATATTATTGTTATTTGCGAAACTAATACATAATCTTATAATAACATGTTTTTCTTAAATATTACATATAAAACAATGTGATTTTACTTTGAAAATACGTATAATATAGTTACAAATAAATAACTAAATATATTAGCAACAACAAATAAAAAAAAATCATACAGTATTATTTAAAATTTGTGACGGTGCTGCCACCATCGGGAGTGCTGCTACCAATATTGCACTAACTCATTCCAGTCGTGACGACGCTCTTTTGTCAACCTATATGCGAGCTAACTCCTAAGCCAACTAACTTGAACTGCAAATGTGCTAGTGATCTCTGTCTTTAATTCAATGGCTGTCGCTACTTGACATGAATTTGTAGTCAGCAAAATTTCTGTTCTACTGCATGTACTCTAGGTCAGTGGTTCTTAATTTTTTTCCATGGTTTATCCACTTACATCTACAATTTTTCTCAATAAAACAAATTTAAATTTTATCGTAACTTCATATTTAACTCGGAGTTTAATTTAACTCTTCCTTGTGAAGTACATTTTCAAATTTAATTCCGACTTAACTTTTAACTTGAGTTAAGTTTTAACTCGCGTTTATAAAACTGGGATTGAAAATTTCAAGAACGTTACAAATTCCTGATTGAAAAATAAATAATAATAAAACAACAGTTAATCTTCAGGCTTTTACGGTCGATATCCATTTGTAGAATTTTCTGGTCTGATATGCAGTAGTATCTATCCTCATCGCAGACGTTTGGCCATACATAGAATAGAAACTCATAACACTGCGTTTGGCAGACCAAAGTGTTGGTTAGAACCACAAGTTTTTTCAATCTAGCCCGCAAAGAAGCATTGGAAATAATTCTTAACATTCTAGAAATTTCAACAGAGATGAAAGCACAAGGATTAGTACATCATGGAAACCATTACTGCGAAATAAACAGTCCACATTATCAGGAACGGTAGAGGTGATATATACTAGATTGCGAAGCAGAAATTGTAATTCAGTAACCAAGCACTGAGGATGCCATTTACGATGTATGGCAAAACGTCTGCGATGAGGATAGATCGATCACAGCATACCAGCCCAGAAAATTCTATAATAAAACAAGTTTTTCTTTTAATATTTCCTCTTGAAAAATCTTTACCTATGCCCAAAAAGTGCATCTACCGCTGGTTCGGAATCACTGTTTCAGATTTTGCCACGCTGATGAATTGATGAAGCGAGTCAGTAAAGTACATTTCACTTGTCCATGCATTGAGTAGTATAAAGGATCCGTATGTTAGACTATTTTCAAACCAGACGTCTTCAGTAATTTCAAGTTTGCAGTTTAAAAGCTAATTTACTTATGACTTACATGAATTATAAATGCATATGTAATTCTTATAATGTAATTGAGGTATTTTATTTGTTAATTTATTTCTTGTAGTTAAAGATTTATTTGTTTATATGTTAAGCGGGCCTTATACAATCATTCGAAATATCATTCAGACCGAAGATTGATATTCTGATTAATTATTTATAATATTATAAATATTAATAAAAAAAATTATTATAACATTTATTAAAATATAAAGGCTTTAGGATTTAGTTCTGTATTAATTTTAATTAAAAATCGACGTTTAAATGAAAACCTGGGGCAACTAATTTACATCAATTTAGTATGTAAATTTATTATAGACGTCAGTATTTTTACAAAATGTCCATTTTTGGAAAAATTTATTTAAAACATAAAAATCTGCTTTGTAAACTTATTAGTTGTAAACTCGTATTAGTTGATATATCCGCCGTCAGGGCAGCATACTACAAATACCCATATAAACATTTCAGTTTAATTTAAAAATGATTTTTAATTTATAATGAATACTGAAAATATATAATAGAACAATAATTTTATATATCTATATAAAAATGTTTTGTTTTCATAAGATAACAAAAAAAACCTGTTGTGCGTCAAAGTTGTGTTGATTAAGTTGTATTATATATTTTAAATAATTAATATTATAAATAATTCTTATATATCAGTTTACGTTGATAAATATTTATGAGGGTTTATTTTAATATCAAATGTTATTTTGATGTTATTCTGATAATAATAATATTATAAATCAATAGAATTTACTGACCTTTCCTACTTTAATTATAGTTTTCATAGTTCATTGTTGTATATTAATGTAATAAACAATTTATAAACATTTAAAAAATTTTATTATTAATGTAGATTATTGATTATTTCATTAATCCATTTGGTATCAGATTTTTTTAGACATGTTAAAATTAAATTCTACATTTGTAAAAACAGAAAAAATATATTTTCAAAAAAAAGATGTACAGAAATGTAAGTTTTTGGAACCAAAAACAATGTTTCCATTTGATAACATTGTCATTGTGGCAGTCATAATAAAAAAAATACAATCATTTGAATATTTGTATTAAAAAAGAATTTGTTTGTTATAATATATTGCTAAATTATTTGTAATATTTTTATATTAAATATATTAAATGTATGTATTATACACATCAGTTTTTTTCAGTCACAAAAAAATATATATATTTGAAGATATATATTTTTCTAAGTTATATTATTATATTATTTTTATTAAATTTTCTGTGCTTGCAAATATATTGAAATGGATTTTTTTTTAGATCTAAAGTGTTATATGTGAAAGTTGTCGACATATATTTTCTTATAAAATATATTCAAAAAATGATAGAAAAAGATTTTATTTATTCATATATCAATCGTATCACATTTTTACATATCTTTTATTCAATGATATAAAAATATATATATTTTTTGAGACGATTCATTTGAAAATTCTTTTTATAAATTTTTCATCCTTCAAACAGTTACCAGTAATGATTAATCATTTTATGGAAAAAAAAAATTGGCGAAAAAGAATTGAAAGTTTCAAGTTGCGTCATTAACGGTTCTTTTTGCATTTCAGAGGCGAGTTTTGTACAAATGCAAGAATAAAATTATTCAGTTTTAATTTTATTATCGTTTTGTTTAGATTACGGACGAGATTGAAGGATGCTTAAAAAAATTCTTATTGAAAATAATGAGATGAAGTATTGGTTAACATTTAACAGAATCTCATTCCAAGTTTTTCTGATAGATTTATTATCTTATTCAGTGTTGGGACAGATAGAGAAAAAGATTGATAGTTATATCTTGTTTAGCAATCTAACCTAATCTAATATATTATTAGTCAATATGTATCACAAAGCAAAGGCTGATCAAATTAAATTTATTCAAGAAATAATGCATATTAATTCAAATTTTATTGATATTTTTTAAATATAAGAGCTAGAAATTTGAAACATTCAGTTTATCTACATGTATTAAAAAAAAATGTTTATTTAAGTTGGCTACGAAAATTAAAATTTTATCCTAATACATTTTTAAAAATTTTACAAATAAAGTAGTTTACCTGATTGCTTTTTCATTATTGTTTAATTTGACTTATACGGAAAGTGATAATAGTACTTCCGGCTAATGCATTTTTAGTTTTTAGATAAGCGGCAAAAAAGTCCCGTAATAATAATTTTCAAAAAACAAATAATAAACATTTTTCCTTCACCAACAAAATCACAAAACTTAATCTGGTTTTTATGCTGCATATATACTGCAGTGAAAAAAATCTAATTATAACATGAACCATTAATTATAAGTACGCAACACAACAACAAGAAGCAAATATACAGTAAGTTACAAACCGAAATTAAACAACACTAATTAACACAGTAAAAACTCATTCAGAACTCATTATATTAAAATAAAATGATATAGTTTCTTATTTTGTTTGCTAGTTAATTTGTTTCTATGTTCTGTTTATTTATTGTATATGCCCATTTGTATTATTTTTCCTGATGAAGATGTACGATGAGTTCGCCGAAACTTCGATTATTAATAAATATTAATACAGAACTTAAACCTAAAGCCGTTCTATTTTATATAAGGAGTTCTGAAAGATTTTTTACAAAAATAGTATATATTATTTTTCCTGATGAAAACGTACGCAAAGTTCGTCGAAATGTCGATTATTAATAAATGTTAATACAGAACTATAACCTAAAGCAATTTTATTTTAACACTAACTAAGTACTCTGTATCTTATAATAACACATATATTACAACACCATTTACATCAAACGACACATCATATTCTAACATCTAATAATAGAGAGAGAAAGAGATATGTTTCATCTAAAACATACACCCGCCTCTTCATCTAGACATCTAGAGTACAGAATATTCCCAATGCATAGATAGAACCTAAATACGAAATCTATATCCTTCTGTATTGTCACAATCACTCCCGTAAAGTTTTGGTTTTCAGATAACAATATGTCGAGATACACGTGAAGGTTTAATTCTCATGTATGTACCTCCCATATACGTATATTCCACACTTTACTTGTGCTAATGTAAGTATATATATATATATATATATATATATATATATATATATATATATATATAAATAAAATAAAGCTAGAAAACACGATTAAGTATTAATTTAATGTCAGCAGCTGACGATGTGATCTGTGTTAATTTTTCTTGTGACGTTACACCCTCAAGAACGCTAGTGCCATCTTGAGTCATATGAGAATGTGAGTTAAACTAATAAAGACTTAACATGTAACTTTGTATTATATCTTGATATAAAATTATTTGAAAAAAACAATTAATATGCCACGATTTTAAAACGGACTAAAAGTATAAAATAATTCCACCTACAAAAACGTGGGTCGCATTTTTTACTATTATCTATCGCATGCGCCCGACGTTTTTCTAAAAGAAATTATTTTGTACTTTTTAGTCCAGGTTAAAAACGTGATATATTATTTTTATTTCCAAGACTTTCATCTCGTTCTATGCTAATATTCTATTGACAATAAACTATTGTGATTCTTCGAGAACAAATATTTTATATAAGACACCAATCAACATAATGTGTAGAAATTTGAATAATTGTTTATCTGATTTTAATATTTTTCATGAAAATTTACATTCACTAATTAATAGCTTAAATAATTAAGTTAGTCATAATAATATATTTGTATATGTATTAAAATTATTGTATATTAACTGATTTGTCATTTTTTTTTTATATATCTTGTTCTGTAATTGGTTGTATAACTGTTGAGTAATAAAAATCATTATTATTATTATTATTATTACATCATGTACCCAAAAAAGTATAGCACAAACTTTTTCCACTATCCTGAAATTAGTTATTGACAAACATTTCATCCACATTCATTATAAAAACAAATCTAAATCTTACATAATTTTTATTTAAACTATTGTATATTATGTTTAATAATTTAATGATTTAAATAAATTAAAAAAGCGAAAAACTGAAAAGACCAGCAACTAATCTGCATATCAAAAACCTAGTGATGCATTACCAAATCGTCTCGAATCAATGCGCATGCGTGCGCTACCTTGAAGCGTAAAGGGGGAAAAGTTATCGCGTCGCGACGCACCAGTGACATACTGGCCGCCGTCGGGACGCGTACACTTTATTTACCCGCGAAAATACGATACAAAATACGGAACGCGCGCCTCAACTGTTAAAAAACTTGTGTGCAAAATTGTGTCAAACTTTAATATACTCTCTTAAAAATTATGTTTCATTTCTTTAAAATTACTGTATACGAAAGTTGTTGAAATATTCAAAAAAATATTGTAATATTTTTACAATGTTTGACAGATGAATCATGTGATAATTAAAAGAATTGAGTATACGAAAGAAATTATTAATTAAAATCGTTATTTCATATGGAGAGATTAATAAAAGAATAAATTTGAAAGAAATTTAACTAAAGACATGTCCTATAAAAAGTTTAAAAAAATTGTTCATATTCGCGCGTGTGATGCCAGAATAAAATTTAAAATCAATTAAAAACAAATTTGAGTGATGTAGATGCATACATATATAATTAGACATTTTGGAAAAACATGTTTAAAGTCTTGTTTACATTATGCGATGGAAATAAAATGCATTTCATACCAATATATTTACAGTATAGCTTTATAAACTAATGTAATTTGTAGTTATATAAATGTTTTAAATTTATTCCTAAAGCCTTCGACAATCATTCATTTATTTTTGATATAACTTAATGAAATATTTACATAAAAAAATCTATTTCAAGTGCTAGAAGAACAACATAATTAATTTCGTACAGTTTCAATCACTTTACAAATTGTACAGATAATTTTTCGATATAAACAAAAAAAAGTTGTCGAAATTATAGTGCCACATTAATCAATCATTTTAAATACATTGCTAATAAATCTAAGCAAAATCGTGTTGTTCATTGTTGCCAAATTGTGATTTTATAAGCATAAGTGTCATAAGTCAAATTGTGTAGTTTCAGTTTTCGTAAAATTAACAGTTTTTTTTCTTCAAAGTGGTGTTTGTTGTTTTGTTGTAACATAAAGTTTCCGCTCAAGTTGAAAAGTGAACTGAATATTACAAAAAAAAAAACTGTTGATATTTTTATAAAACATACATGTTAAACATGTATACAAGTGATGTTAAACAAAAAATTTGTGTTGACTTTAAATTTGTTCTTGACTTATAATATTGACATATAATATTAATAAATTTCGATGTGTACCATTAGTGCTACTAAAATAATAATAAAAAATCTAAAATTTAGAATAAAAAAAATAATTAAAATATTACTTTTAATTTGCGAAATAAATTTGTGTACAATATCGTTTTCAAAATCTTTTAACCTGTATCAATAATGCAAATACTAGTTGGTTTATTTTAAATATTCGGTAACAATAATTTGCAAATATACCTAATTAATAACTTGTGTCAATTGCTGAAGATGTTAAGATTATTTATTAACTATCTTGACAATAATATCAAAAAAAGATATGGAATTAATTATCAATGTCATGTATTTAAAACCATTTTAATGATCCACCAATAGAAAGAATACCTATATATAATAGTTTAATGTAAAACTTCAAAATCTGAAAAATATTTTAAGCACATAATATTTAAAGACACTGTCGCTAAGTTCTATTCAATGTGTTTATATTTCTGTGGACACACTTAAATAGTGTTGCAAATTGAAAACAATTAAAAAAAATATTCTACTACAAGATAGAAATAATTTGGATGATAAAATTACTAACCAGTGTTTAGTGTTTCTAATAATATTCCCAGTTTGGTAATTTAAGATCAGTGTTACCAAATATATAAATAAAAACAAAATATTTATTAATCATGTGCTCTCCAAGTCAAACTGATGGCTTCAATTATTTGTGTGATTAGCAATACCAGTGATAACTTCTTCGTAACATAAAAACTATGGACTTGGAAGTCGTATTAAATTTATAACCAGTGTTAATAGTATTCAAAACCACTAGTAAGAAACAACATAAATAACCAGTTTCCAATAATATTCCCAAATTTAAAACTTCTGTTACCAAATGTATAATAAAACAAAATATTAACAAAGTGGTATATGTGTTCCAAAATAGTAAAGTAAAACCATGAACTTGGAAACCAGTAAAATAGTGTTAAAAAACCATTGCAATAATATTAGCACTAGGAAATATCTGGGTAACGTATTTAATAATCAGCTTCCAAGTTTGGTGTTGAATTTAAAAATAATGGATAACTTTCTCGTAACGTGAAATCATGGACTTTGAGGTAACGTTAGGTTCGTATTCGGGCAACATCGCCTACGGTACAAACAGCACCAGAAACACGACAAACATATGGTATCATAGCATCGAAGATGATCTCCAAAATGGTAACGATGACGATAGTCATCATCATCATTTGAACAACTGGTGGGCATTACTAGCGCTAGCATTAGTGCTGGCAACAGCTGGTGGTAATATCCTGGTTTGTTTGGCTATCACATGGGAGCGACGATTACAAAACGTCACCAATTATTTTCTAATGTCGCTGGCGATCACTGATTTGATGGTGGCGGTACTTGTTATGCCAGTTGGGATTTTAACTCTCGTGCGAGGTGAGTCTTTATGCACTTAGTTAAGTAAGTGGTTTTCTTGTTTTGTTTCTTCTTTTTTTTTACAAATTTTAACAGGTACTTATCGGAAAAAAACGATTATATTATATTGTCCTTATAGAAACAAATAAGTTCCTTCATATTTAATATCAGGAATCTCAAGCTGAACCCAAAACCCGAACCAAAAACTTGAAAATACTTTTCGATTTCTTGAATCTGACTCTGAATCGAACCAATATATTTCAAGATCAATAGACCAGAATTTAAACCCGAATGTTTTACAATTAACCGGCAACCATGTGTATTTAATAGATTCAGAAAATTATTGCATATTTAATATTTTAAAATTATTATTTCATATATATATATATATATATATATATATATATATATATATATATATATATATTTAAAAGCTTTAATTGTTTTTAAAAATTTAATTTAAATAAACTATTAATTTTTTTTAAATATAAATAAAATTTAATATAATTTTCTGTATTATAATAATGTTAAATAATTTATGTAATTAGGCGAAAGACAATGATAATTGCACAAAATAATATATTAAAATAAATTTTTTAATCAAACTGTAAATGCGATAAGCACGTGATATGCGACAGTTTTTAATTTCACCACTAGATGGATGCAGGACTTTTACGATTGATAATAACATATATATATATATATATATATATATATATATATATATATATATATATATATATACACGAGATTACCAGTATGAAGAAAATAAACTTCTTAAGTTAGGTCTGCCTATGAAGTTATAATAACTTTAATAGATTTAAATTTCATGATAATTTTCAAAACGTCTGCTAATTTTTAATTTATATTAATATTACACTATCTTATTAAAACTTTCAGTCAGTCATTTTATAAGTTAAAGAACTCTTTTTTATAGCTTAAATGAACTTAATTAGTCAGGAAGTAATGACAAAATTATTTTTAGTAGAAAAACGCGGAAGATTTTGCTAAACCTAGACTATATTTTAAGAATATTAAGATAAATATCAAGGAAAAAATATTTTAAGCACCATACACTGTAAAAAATTGATGTAAATTTACATATTCTATTATCATAGTAAAAATGTTAAAAAATAATAAAATTAAATTATGGTGGACCGTAAAATAAAAATTAAAAATACACAAAAAAAACTATATCACATATTAAAAATCATAATATGTTCAGTCGAATATTTGAGCAGACCACAAAAATCAATTCGTTAATTGGTTTTACATCTGAAATCGCGGCCATTATGGTAAAATTTTGCGAATTTACAATAAATTAACAAAATTACCATCGAAACAGTGTTGTAAATTTAATTGAAACAACTGAATTACGCAGTTAATAATATATTTTAATCTACTAAATGGGAATTAAAATCGCCTATTTGATTTTGAATAAAAAAATAATGTCCCTACTAGTTAATATTAAGTTTTTAATAGTTAAAAATCATTTGTAAAACAATAGTAATACACAGTATCAGTTATATGTAATATTGAATAAAGACAGTGATTAAAAGTCGTTTAATAAAAATAATTAACAGAATTTAAAGCTGAAACTGTTTTTATATTAATACTATGAGTTCCGAAAAATATTTTACTATATTAAAAAAGTGACTATTACCACCAAAGTAAAGAAAATAGCCAGAGAACTTTTCTAAGCATGGGTTTTAATCTCTTTGAAGGAAAAGTTTACAGTTCATGAAAATGCTCTAGGTTTTTCCAACATGGATTCATCATAAAGTCATTTTTGTCCGTGCACATTTTAATTTTCTTTTCGTTTTTCCTCTGGGCCGCCTTCCTTTTTTGTTCATAATACGCCCACTCGTTGCTGAAAAGTTCCGGACAAGATCCGTAATTAATAAAGGTAGTTTTTCTTAAAAAAAAAAAAAAATGTTTCACTATGACACAAATGGACCTGATATCAAACGGTGTTCCACTTTTGAGTCACGAGCTTTTTGAAAATATCTAAGAAAAGATATGAAAGAGGATTATATTTAACACGCCGGTACAATCTACAAGATTTTTAAAAATAAAAAGTTTTCAAATATTGCCTTCCAAATAAAAAGGAATCAGGTAAAAAGCTATTTTTATATTCGTATACACATATATAGAATATGTTCAAAATGAAAATATTTCTAGGTTAGGTTTTGATTAAATAAAAAGTTCAAAAGTCAATATATCGAAATACATACTTGTTTAAAAAATCAGTTTAGTGAAAATTTCACTAATCAAAACTGAAAAAAAAAATATTAATAATAAATCGGTGATAACCTTTAACATAATTACTAAAAAAACAATTTGTTTTCTTAATTTTTAATATAAATACATATTTGTAATATATGAAATAAATTATGTCAATTTTTGAGGTTTTTTTTTGCAATTAACTACTGAAAATTTGAAAAGTTCAACCTCATTTTCCAAATAATTTCCCTATTAAAAACCGGTTTGAATAATTTTTACGGTTAACCAAAGTTTTAGAAACCGGTTCAACCAAAAACTATTAATTTTTAAACGAATGTATTAACCGGTTTAACCGAAATTAAGCCCTGATATAAGTTAGTTATATTTTTTATTCTCGTTGCATGTAACTGAATTGTGTAATATTTTAACATAATAAAGCGAATACAGGTAATAAAAAAAATAAAAATAACCGCTAACACATCGTATATGTGTGTTTTGCATATGTTTATAAAAATATATGCTTGCCAATAAAACGCGTTAAAATAATAATAAAAAAAAAATTTCTTTTTTATCCATGCGAAAAATGTGTCCATTTCGTAAAATTGAAATACATTTTTTATTGATATTGATTCTTATAGACGTGTTGAAAAAATACTGTTAGTTGTAATTATTTCCAAGTGAGATATATATAAACTATATCAATTTTAAGTAAAAATATAATTTTATATGATTCATAAAGTGCTCTCTTTATTTTTCTAATTAATTTTTTATTTCTATTAGAAAAATAAAAGTTTACAGTTTAGAACACGTTTACTTTTAAGTTAAAAGTAATTATGTAAAATTTCGCTATTATTTCTATTATTTCGCTTTTCTTTTTATAGTGTAGTTTACCCGTAACACACATAGTGGGTTCAGTATCTGTATAAGATAATAAAACTAAAGTCTATTACGCTTGTCCGTTTAACCCTTAGAATGACAAGGGATGATTTCAAAATCACCATATTTCCCTAGTTTATCTTCGCTATATTGTTTAAATTTAGTATAAGGGCACTACATTACTGTCTCTATGTTATTAATAAATTTCAGTCAGCGTTTTATGTATAAATTATATTGACGTAGCATTTCTAATTTTATTCTAAGTTTATCCAGGTATTCAAGATATTAACAGATTTTTTTATTGATTTGTTTATTTCGGTTAAACCCAAACATCCATAAATTTATCATATTTATTTGATTTTTTTTTTCTATTAGTAGTTGCTCTGTACAGACTGTATACAGTTTCAATGTCAAATATGTAAAATTCTTGAACTTGGTCTAAATATTCCCGGTGTTATGAACAAGACTTAACTCTACAGTTATCTAACGCTGGATTAAATTTAACTCGAGTTAAAATTTATATCCGTTACATGCACTGTAAAAAAATAGCAAAATTACAAAAAAAATAGCAATTTTATTTTACTATAAATATTCCGTATTTCTTTCTTCTACAAAATTCTATAATTTTTTACATAATAATAACATAATAATCACATAAAATAAGAAAAAATTACTTAATAAGTATGTAAAATTGCTTACTTTCTACAAATTGCATCAAATACTTAATTTAAAATTACGTATTGTTGATATAACTTCTTAAATTATGTAAAATTACAGCTTGTATATTAATATCTGTAATAATTCATCAAAATAATGAGACTTAGTACATATTTTGTGTAATAATACTAATAAAATATTTCATTTCAAAATACATCCTTTTTTAGAAATGTTATATAATATTGTAAAATTAATAAAAAGAATGTATCAGCAAAAGATTTTTATTTATTATTATTGTTATTATTATTAAATAAGATCTAATATGATTTAAAGCCTGAAAAATCATCTTGTATTTTTTATTTAATAAAACAATTCTCCCAGGCAGTTCACGGTAAAATTGTCAGTAATAAAATATATTAAAATATTATATTCCTTTTTATGTTATATTTAGAATTCACATTAAATTTTAATATAATTTTCAGAAAATTTATGAATTGAACATGAGTGGAAAACATTTTTGAAGTTATATGTATATTTTAAATAGATATATTGATGAAAATTCAATCAAAATATTTTGATAAAAATTCTAATATATTTACAAATTTTATTGTTTATATTAAACCGTTAACAGATTTATTAGAATTAGTAAACATAAAAATGTTCTTTGTGTAATATTTAAAATAGTAATTCAACAAAAATTCCTAAGAAAATTTTAAATTCATTAAAATATTTTCTAGAATATATGAATGATGAAAATTACTGGAAACTGTATGACAAATTTTCCCGTTACCTATATTTTTTTTTCAGAACTTTTAATGCGGTTTTAAATGAAAAAATTTATGGAGGCAAATAATTTTATTTGAATTAATTACAAGTTTTCTACAATTTTAATTAATTTTCCTAGTTTTTCTTTTTTCAGGCATTGTAGGAAAGTTTAGTTTTAAAATATAGAGTTTTTATTAGGTTACATTAATGCATACAAGCAATTAATTCTTCAGTAATTGTTTTTTTTGTATGAGAATTAAATATCAAGTTGATATAATTTAATTTTTAAGTATTGACAGTTAATAAAAATTGATATTTTATATGTAGAATAATAAATTAAATTATAATCTTACTGTGGCAAAAAGTTAATAAAATAAAATAATTTCTTTTAAATTACAAGCAATAAAGCTATTTCGAAAGCTAAGCTTTTATCATCAGTAGCAAAAGATAAAGTTAAAGTCCTAATCAGTGATCTAAGATTACACAAATACTAATAATATGTTACATTCGGACTATGATTTTTAGCAGTGGATCATTTTAATGATCATTAAATTTTTGCCATATGTTGAAGGTATTAGAATTTCAGTTAATAAATTTGAAGAACCTGACTGCATAACATAATATAATAAAATATAGTTTATTTTTAACTATATTAAATTATGCAAATACTATTTTATATTGCTTAGGTATATAAACACATTATCGAAGTTTTTCGACTTGAATAAATCTTCTAAATATAAACGGAAGAACCACTATGTCTCTGACAAGAAATAAACACGAAACACTGAAAAACTTAACTGCGGTTGTAGATATATCAAACACTCCAAAAGTTAAACCATTTTCAAATATTTGCCGTACACTTGAAAACTGGAAAGTATCATTCGCCCTCAGCTACTAAACTTAACTGCAACAACACAGGAGCAATTTGACAACACTACTACTTAATGCACTTGAGAACATCGACAACGGGATACACCCGGACACTTCTCGAAAAGACAACACCGCAAAATCTACAATTTCACAGCCCCGAAACAAGGCTAAATAATACCTCAAAATGCTACAAGATTCTGATGTCTTGTAACCTTCTACTTTTGCCGAAACTAATTCAGCAATGTTGCTATAGTCTACGCCACGGAAAAGTGGCAATGCGCAATATTCAGTGTATGTTTTCATACGACATACCTACTAACTATTCTATACTTTTTTTAACACTCAGCTGACAAACTAATATATAATAAAGTTTGTTTTTAGCTTTATTGTTTATTCAAAGTACGTTTATAGTGCTTCATTTTGTTAATTATTAAATTGTATTTTTAAATCGTATTTATTTTTATTAAATGTTTATAAATTAATTTAATAATTAATACAGAGCCCGTACGCTTCGCTACATATTCAGATTAAATTGACTAAAATTCATTAAAATAAAAATTACAGAATATTACAGAACTAAACAAATTTTACCTATTTATGGAAAATTCCTGTCAGCAAATTTCTGTAAATTTACCAAAAAAACTGTAATATTACATACATATGCACTTTTATATTCCGTTGATAATATCACATTACACAATGTTTGTAGTAGTTCTGATATTATGTATTTTTAAACTAGAAATACAGCAATTGAGTAATTATACCTAGAAATATTGGACATCATAGTGTGTCATGATTTGTCGATTAAATTACATATTTTTTTTTAGAGTGTATGTATAGATTAGAGTTAAGTAAGACAGCATCACCTTTTTTTCAATCTAAATAAGTTAAAATATAATTACATTTAAATTTGCGGGACAGTTCACCTAAATGTCTTTATTTAACAAATTAAATTAAATCTAAAAATGGTCATTGCATTTAAAAAGAAATTAAATTCATTCATGCAACGGAATATTTTTGTAATATGATTATGTCCTATATATATATATATACATATATATTATATATTATATATTATATATTATATATTATATATTATATATTATATATTATATATTATATATTATATATATATATACAGGGTGTTTGCAATCAAGGTATTTTATTTTTAAGGGGTGATACTACAGGTCAAAACAAGGCGATTAACGCCCAAACACCTTAGTAAAAGTTTTCTAATAAACGAGATATTCATTTTTTTTAAGTAAAATGGTAGCATATGGTATAATTTTTATTATCCAGCTCACAAAAAAAATTATTCTTTATAATAGTTTTGGATTTGCTTGAAACGAATAAAAATGTAAAAATATTCCAGGTTTTAAATACAGGGTGACTCGGATTTGCTGATTTGTGTTTCAACTTTTAGGTAAAATACCCATATTTGATTAATAGGATTATATTATGTTTAAAATTACAATTTAAGCTTACATACAAAAGTAAAAGTTGTAAAGCTTACATACAAAAATTTGTGCCGATTGTCGATTGTTAAAACACCCTAGTAAAAGTTGTCTAATGAACGAGATATTACTTTATTTGAATTTATGATTAAGGGGGCGAAAACTTTCATTTGATCTTGATTTGTGTCATTAATAAAAATATTTAAATAAAGTATCTAATATCTCGTTTATTTGAAAACTTTTGCTAAGGTGTTTTAACAATCGACGATCGGCACAAATTTTTGTATGTAAACTTAAATTGTAATTCTAAACATAATATTCAAATAAAATTATTCAAATTTTTTAAATAAGGGTATTTTACCTAAAAGTTGAAACACAAATCAGCAAATCCGAGTCACCCTGTATTTAAAACCTGGAATATTTTTACATTTTTATTCGTTTCAAGCAAATCCAAAACTATTATGAAGAATAATTTTTTTTGTGAGCTGGATAATAAAAATTATACCATATGCTACCATTTTACTTAAAAAAAAATGAATATCACGTTTATTAGAAAACTTTTACTAAGGTGTTTTGGCGTTAATCGCCTTGTTTTGACCTGTAGTATCACCCCTTAAAAATAAAATACCTTGATAGCAAACACCCTGTATATATATATATATATATATATATATATATATATATATATAGGGTGTCCCCGGATGGGGTTGCGCACTCTTGTAAACTTTTTTATTTTGGAGTTTTCGGCAAAATGTTATTCTTTATAAAAAGTTTTGCTTGGCTTGAAACTTATTTTTAGCCTACTTTCGATTTTTTAAAATCAAGTAGGCCTTTCCAGTTGAGCAAAAACTATTTTCATTTTAGGTAAAGTACCTTTTCTGTTCACAGTGTGCCAAAATCTTGTTAAGAAAAGTTGTTCGGAATGAGAAGTTATGGCCATATGCAAATAAATAAAATAATAATAATAATAATAATAATAATAATAATAATAATAATTTAAAAGACAATTTGGAAAATTTAAAACAAAAAATCATAGAAGCCGTTGCTAGTGTGAATGAAGAAATGCTTTCATCGACCTACCTAGAATTTAGAACCCGAATAGAAGAATGTGTACTAAGAAGAGGATATTACGTGGAATAATTTCAATGTTTAGAATTTATTTTTTTTTTGTTATGTTGTATTAAAGAATAAAATATCCTAGATATGATGTATGCAGTTACAGCAATTGTTTACTGCAGTTCGTTCTATTTTTCCATTACATCATGCGAAGTTTATGCAATTTTATAATATCGTTGAAATAGCAGTATTTGACTTGCCGTACTTTGATAATAATCAATATGGCGTCGACAATAGCAAAAAGATCTTTATTATTAATTCTGCGACGAAAATTTACATAACTCAATAACTTTTCGAATTTTATCAAAGTAAGACTATCATCCTGAAAATTTGCATATGGCCATAACTTTTCATTCCGAACAACTTTTCTTAACAAGATTTTGGCATACTGTAAACAGAAAAGGTACTTTACCTAAAATGAAAATAGTTTTTGCTCAACTGTAAAGGCCTACTTGATTTTAAAATATCGAAAGTAGGCTAAAAATAAGTTTCAGGCCAAGCAAAACTTTTTATGAAGAATAACATTTTGCCGAAAACTCCAAAATAAAAAAGTTTACAAGAGTGCGCAACCCCATCCGGGGACACGCTGTATATACCTATAACGTATGTATAATAAATGTCTGTTATATGATATTGTAAAATAAAATAGCAATAGCCAAATAAAGATTTATTTTATTTATTTATTATGTCCATATTCCCTTGATATAGACTATACGGTCTAATGTCTATATTCGACGAAACTAATCCAACAATGTTGCTAAGATTCTTCGTCATGTTTGCCTAAAAGCAACACCTTGTAATGTAGCGGAGTTTATAGTATTCCAGTCTGTTGCTTTTCTTCCTCACATCCTTATTTTGCTCTTATTTCTGTTTCTAGGATAATTTTAGTTGAGAATGTTTTTAGCGAAGATGCAAATAGACGAGTTTCAACATTACTACATGTTTATGTACTATAAGCAATGATGGGAGATAAGTTTGAATTTATGTTGTTTGTTATTAAATCCTCGTACTAATCAACTAAGGATTACTGCTTGCAAATTTTAATTCCTTACAAAATTAATCCAAAAACTTCAATTGTATAACAGATTATTGTATACACATTACTTGTTGTAGGTATATCTTTTATGAAAGATATTAAGTAAATTGATTAATATTAAAATAAAACTGCTTTAGGTTGAAATTTTGTATTAAATTTTATTTATAATCGACGTTTCGACAAAAAGGTTCTGGATTCGATTCACAGACTATATAAGTTGACAAATTTTTGATTTAATTTTCAAATAATCATTGATATTTATTCAATTTAAACTATACTATATAGCCTTATGGCATTAAACATTTACATATATATATATATATATATATATATATATATATATATAATATACGGTGTGTATATGTGTGTGTGATGCATGCAACATGTCCAAAGCTATTTAAATATTTGAAGTACTTCGGTGAGAGTGAGCTGAGTGGCCTCTCGAACCATATACCTAGCTGTCACCGAAATATATTCGGCTCTCTCTGTATAACATCAATTTCAACAGTTTAATTTACAATTAACGGGTGGGTGGGGGGGTGGTTCAGGAAAGCAAAGATTTATTACACATGCGAAAACCGTGCCACGTGTATATTCAACCACAAAGATATTATAGTTCTCTATTTCGTCTATTTAAACTTTTGTATACGGGTTTTATTCAGATTTATTGGAATCATTTAGTTGACCACTTATGGGTCTATTTGATTTAGATTTGTAAGATCTGTAGTGCAAGAGAATATCTTGTCTTTTTCCAGTAAACGAAATTTTTCTATTGCTAGAAAAAGACAAAAAATCCTGTGACGCTACAGTTCTTACAATAGACCTATAAATTCATAAACAATTGAGTATATTTAGTAGCAAAGTAAAAACGTTTATTCTTATAGTAACTGTACTAATAAATTTACTAAATGAACAAATTACCCGAGTAAATTACTTGGTCAAATATTATACTAGTAATTTTACTCTAAAAATAAATACATTTAACCTAAATTTTATTTCAGTATTATGTATGTTCAGCATAAATAAATTTCCTTTGTCACAATATTTATCTATTTTCAAGTGCATTTTAGCAATTTTAAACTGTTATTGAATACACAAGAGTTATATTGACACATGTCAAAATTCTCGATCGAAATAAATTTATTTGTTTATAATTTACTTTGGTGTTTATAAAACCGGACCTTATTCAAAAACTGAGTTTGTAGTATTAGCTATTGTTTTCAGATGTTCAAGCAACGTATTAAAAATACAAAATTTGTTACCGCAAGCAATGCTATTTCCAGACAAAATCTTAGCTAACAAGATTGCTTGACAAAGAATGTTTGAAGAAACGTTTAAACCTTTAAGCAACGTCATGTAAAAATCAAATAAATTTAACAAACCTATTTTTATATAATAGATTTGCTTAATATTTAGACTTCATGATCAACTGACATACAGTTTCGAGAAATCTACATTTAACTTCATCTGAACTTGAACAGTCGATCCAAAGTGGTTTCATATATATAATATAACATACTATACTGACTTTTATTTATGAACGTTTAAAATTAAAACATTTCAAATTTATTAAATCATAATTAATCTTCAAAGAGAAATATTTAGTTGATAAATATACAAAACTTAATAATAATTATTATAAATTTTCAAGATCGACTTGACTAAATTACACCAAATTTGTTTTTAGTTTCTATATACATAATTTAACTGACAGATATAAATAAACTATTAATGTATACTAAGTTTTCGTTAATTTCCACGTGCAGCAAGGACAAGCACAAAAAAACTTATTTCATTATTACAAGTATTAAATATAATTTTTTTTATATAACGTAGACACATAATTCATTAGCATCGAATAAAATAAAATATTTTCATATGTCAAAACTATTTAAATTATCATATTTTAATAATTTTTGCATGTCAAGCGAAAGTCGACTAGCCAATGACAGATTCATAAGTGACAAATTTCAGTAAAGTCGTAGAAATTTTGTTTTAAAAAATGTGTAAGAATGTTTTTCTATTACACATAACATCGTAATGAAACTATTAAAATCAGTACCATAAATTTTAAACATAAATCGTTAAATCTAAGCATCAGAAATATATATGGCACTGTGGTCCATTTAACAAAAACATAAATATCAGAAACGATTGTCATTAACAACCAGATGTTCGAAGTCAATATCATTATAAAAATAGTTAAAACATTCTGTAAGAAAATAATTCTAAAATTAAATTACACACACACGCGCCAACCCAACTAATTCAAGTAAACTAAGCAGGCGTCAAAAATTAAGCGAAAAATTTTCTACGTAATTTCGTATAGTTATACCCGTGTGTCGTCAATGTCAAAAATTGAAATAAATATTTTTGTTTCACGTCATTGCTGAAATTTTTGAGCGACAGATTAGGAAAAATCTTTGGCCCGTGTACGGTTCATCCATCGCATCATTATTTTAGAGAAAAACATAACAGACAAAAAATTTCAAAAAAAAATTCAAAAAAAATTTAACTAATTATTCGAATGAAAAATAAACACTAGTCTTTATCAGGTTAAAATTTACTAAAGACATTTACATTCAGTTTCATGGAAACGTCGTTTTTATTGAATAAACCGTAGTAAAATAAGTGTGAAGAAATAAATTCAGGCAAACTTCATCTCTCACTCCGTTTAGTAAGTTATCCTGTATGATGCTAACTTTAGACCCATATTCAATGTGTCCCACTAGGGACACATAAAAGCCCCGGCCCAGTTTTTGGTCTTACGAATATAAATTTCACTTCAAGGAAACTTTGTATACTTTGAAATTATATTTTAGACAGATGATATCTTTGTACGAAATTTATAGGCACAAGAAAAATGAATAAAAAAAATTTTAATATGCCTTTAAATTTACTACCGAAATTTAATTAAAAAAATCGAATTTAAAAGTTTTCTAATAACATAGACTTATTTATGCAATGAACAAAATACATATCATCTATGTAATTTTTACAAAGATATAATATTACATAATTTTTTTCAGTGTGGTTAATAAATAATGGTTTTTTAAGTGTATGTTCTTGCAAGAAATAGAAATGTTTAAAAAAATTTCCAATGAATAGTTGGAGTGGTATGATAGAGAATGTTTTGCTTGAGCGAAAGTTTCCAAGTAGTAAGAATAGAAAAGCATGTATGAGAGGAATTATGAATGTGGATGAAGCTAAAGTTGCTTGTTTAGATAGGGATGTTCGGAGGAGACTGATTTCGAGATAATGGAAAAAGTTTGGTGCCAAATCCGTTTGGGTACATGGCGTTATTGTGAATTTATATATGTATGTTTAAAATGTGCCTGCCAAAATTATAATTTTTATCATTTTTAAAGTTAAATAAACAATGATTAAAAAATAAATTAAAAATAAACAACCATTTCTGTGTCTGAATTCATAAAAAAAAAGCATTTATAGTGAGTTTATCTATTCTTATTATTGTATAATGTTTAAAAAACAAATAATATTTTTTCCTCCATATGTTTCACATACGTCCATATGGAGGAAAAAATAACTAAAATATATTATGAGTCATTAGAACTTTAATTACTAATAATAGAAAAACTAAAATCATTTAAAATTTCCTATATTTATTTCATGTTCTACTAAATATTAATATTAAATGTTTATAAGTATTATTCCTTCAATATTTAAATTACCAATAATACTCATTAATAATTCATTTGGCTGAAACAATACTTAAGAAAATTACTATAAAATAAATAATAATACCGTACAAAATAAAATATGTATAAATGTTTATATTTCAAAATTGAAAAAAAAATATAACATTTCTGCTGGTAATAATTGAATAAAAGAGAAAAAAAAAACAGAAAATAAATAATGAATATTTATAAGTTGTAAATAGAGAAAACAAAAGAATACAAAGCAAGCAAAAATTGATAAAAAGGCAGAGGAAAAAAGTTTTCTTTCATAATTCTGTTTAAACGTGGTAATCTTTCTTTGCTTAGCACAGCATAATCTAAATCTTTAATCACATAATTAAAACATGGCTTTGAAGTTTATTTATTGTTTGTCAAAATGTACATATTTTAAATGTTATTTTTTTTAAAAATATAGCAATAGTTCCAATCAAAAAGTAATTTCTCTCATAATTGATATCAATTTATTAGCCAATAGATACAAAGCTAAACTAGAAAATTAAAAAAAATAAGATAATAAACAGACGGACGTTGAGTTCGTCGAAACGTCGATTATCAATAAATATTAATACAGACCTTAAACCTAAGGCCATTTTATTTTAATTAAAATTTATTTATACAAAGTAACCCCAGAAATGCAACTAGAAGTGTGTGATTACAGTGTACTAGGACTTTGTTTGACATAAATAATATAATAAATTAAAATTTCTCGTACGTATTTCCATTATCGTTTTAATTCCTTTTTAATTAGTTTTCACCACCAATACGTAAGCATACAATATATCATCATATGACGATTATAAAACACTAAATTTAAGACAAAACAAAAGAACCAAAAAACAAAGTATGAATATAGTAGTGGCTGACATAAAATTTGTTCGTTGTAGAAATGCAATGTTGTGCAGTTTACAGACTAATTATTATATTATGTAGGTACGTGGGTACGTGATAATGAAAATGTTATTCAGCGTAGAATGAATGCATTATAAACAGTTTATATTATCTCGGTAGGCTTTGGGTGCACGACTCACTAAGCACGAATAAAGAACAATTGAATGATAGGCAACAATGTAGTTTAGTCAACGCCTGCATCTACATACACTCTAAAAAAATTATGTAATTTTATCTACAAACCATGAGACACTATGATGCCCAATATTTCTAGGTATAATTGCTCAACTGCTATAATTTTACATAATTATTTAAAAATATATAGTATCAGTTATTACAAACATTACGTAATATTATAGTTTTTTTTTTTTAGAAAAAGCTCTTTCAATAAATTTACAGAACTTCAGTTTTGTTGTCAGGAATTTTTCATATATAGGTATAATTTGTTTAGCACTGTAATATAATAATTTATATGAAGGATGTATTTTAAAATGAATGAATTACATTTAAAATATTTTAATAGTATTATTACACAAAATATGTACTAAATCTCATTATTTTCATGAATTATTATTACAGATATTAATATGCAAGCTGTAATATTACATAATTTAAGAAGTTATACCAATAATATGTAATTCTACATTAAGTATGTGATGCAATTTGCAGTATGTAAGCAATTTTACATACTTATTAGGTCAGTTTTACTTACTTAGAGGATTTTGAGGTAGAAATACAGAATATTTATAGTAAAATAAAATTACAGATTTTTTATAATAAAAATTTACTAATATTTTTTATAATTTCGCTATTTTGTTTACAGTGTACTATAACTTGTCTATTTATATACTCTGTTCTACATCAATTCTATTATACGACATGATTATTTATAAACGTTGCGAAGAATATTTTAAGTAATAAATGTTATCGAAATTTTGTCCTGAATCAGCTGACTGAATAAAACAAAACATATTCATAACAAATGAGTATTTTCTTTAGTTTTAATTATTAAATTATTTACAAGTTGCATTTTACGTTTTTCCATTTCATTAAATTGTTTTCCACAAAAATATGAGCTAGTTCAGTTTAAAAATTCCTTTTTTATTTACAAAAATATAATTTAAAATAACAAATAAAATAATATTCCTAGAAATATTTAACAAAATAATATATGAAACATTTAATTAAAATTTAAAATAAAATGTAATATATCGAAAGTTTCTACTCACAGATTAATTCAATCGTTATTAATTTACACAAAGCTTTTTTTAAAGTGATCATATTCATAATTAATTAAAAATACCATCAAAAATATTTTTTGTATATGGATATATTTTTGATATTTCATTTCTTTAATTGTTTTTTATATTTCCAAATTTACATCCGTAATTACCTGTCATAAGTTACAACCATGACCAAACATCATTTTTTTTATAACAAATATATTTAAAATTTATTGAAATTTTTCAACTCAATATTTATTCATAAATTTTACGCAAAAAAAGCTTTATCTTTTTTCATTTGAGCGTTTAAATAAATCACTAAAACAAAACCAAATTTTAATTGAAATAACAATAAAAAATATAAGTACGTTTTCATGTAATTTAAATTTCAATAGGTCAGTGTATGATGAGTGTGAAACTGAAGAAAAAACTTGGTGTTAGTTAGATAAGAGTTAGTTAATTTGATTAAAATAATATATGTGAATGATTTTAAAGGTATATATTTCCAACTGGACGACCGATTTTATTTAATATATTAAATATTTCATATTTAAGTCTCTCGCGCATATAAACCGTCAAGATATGATAACATCAATCACTATGAAGGCAATGAGATAATAAAATTTGGCTTCCATTAATTAAAAATCTATGTTTTATGATCTAGTTACTTATTTGTCACCGAGTAATTTGTTTCTATGTTCTGTTATTTGCTGTAAATCTCATTTGTATAATTTATCCTGATGAAGACGGACGCTGAGTTTCGTCGAAACGTCGATTTTAAATAAATATTAATGCAGAACTTTAATCTAAAGTAGTTTTCTTCTGATCTCTGTTAGTATATCCAGAAACAGAGTACCAACCATTGTGTTTCTTTTTATATTCGGTTTAGAATTCGAACAAAATTTCAGCTACAGAGTCAGTTAATTAATTTGACTTTCATATAAGTGATGTATTGGTATTTTGACTGAAAGTTTAGAGAATTCAATGTAGTTTGTTTATCAATTACATCAACTTTTATATTTAGGTTGGACGGCAATCAAAAACAAAGCCAAACAAATATCGACAATGTCGATATTTTCTCCGTAAATCGTCAATTTTATTAAGCGTCAAATTGAATCGCAAATTGGCTAGTGTATGTACGAGGTATTTTTACCTGTGTATATATATCGTTGGGGGGAAAATTGCGTATCACACACACGCGTTTGACTGTATCTATTTTTTTTTGTTATATGTATTTCCAGTCATTTTTCGTATTCGTTTTATGGATATACGTGTAATTTGGTTCTTTTTTTACGCGCTGAAAGTGAAAATTGAAACATTTTTACGACCAAAGATGGAACAGTACGAATTTTAGATATACATTTTGTTATATCTATTTTACTTGTATCTTTCCCACATTTATTTATTTTGATTTAGTAATTTTGATTTAGAAATTGCTGACAGTAGCTCTAAGTTCAATGCATTAAAAATGCTTAACAAACGTTTACGTTTGTTACATATTTAATAGAAGTACAAAAATATCGAAAACTAATAAAATCAAATCACTTCTCAAAAAATTTAAACTATACTATAAAAAAATATTTACTGAAAATTTGTTACAAGTACAAAAACAGCCAGTAAAAAATATTGAGTTGAAAGCAAAAAAAGCTCCGTAATTCAACCCTTAACAGTGTTTCATTTCCTCATAATCTTCTTGGCAAAAATTATTCCACGTTATTTACATTTGAAAAAGCTTTTGTTGTTGGGTAATAAACTCGAATATATAACAACAAAAAAATCACTGATATATTTCACCCCCAAATAAAGTTCTTAAAAATGTCAGAAATAATTTCATATAACAAAAGAACACCCCAATATTAAATTTAACCTTTAACGAAGTTCTCTCTGACAATAAAAAACAGTTTAAAAAGCGGAATTTAAGCTTTTATGACCAAGAAAAATTTAAATCGAAAGTTATTTAATATTGGATTAAATTTCGTAAAATATATTTTTATTTTTAGGTTTGAGTTAGTCAGTTAGTAAACTTTAAAATAATTTAATATCATGTTTAAGTTGGTAGTGATTTGACATTTATTATACTCACTTCAATTTTAATATTAAATTTAAATGTTTACATAAAGTAATATTTCTGGAAAAATTATAAAAATACATAATGAAAAAATGTCAACAAATTGAAGAAGGAAAAATAAAAATGAATGTATATTTCTTTGTTAGTTTGTCATATGCGTTTACCATTCATCCGATTGCGATGAAACTTTAGTGGGTTGTGCACACGTCCGCGAAGGGTTAGGTTAGGGTATGTTTCTTTGAGTGGCATTGCGACGCATGCCGGGTCCAACTAATGTATAATAAAAAGAAAATAAATTTACGGATTTCCAATTAAAAAAAAACGAATTACGTTCTATAGATTACAGTTACTTAATTAAGAAATTAAATTAAAACAAAAAGAAACTATAGAAATTAAAGTTAATTTTATTTGTAATATATATTTTTTAAAACAGTTTATATAATATTTCTTTAAATCGAAAATTAAAAAATATTATTTATTTAAACATTAAATAAATAAATAATACTCCATAAATAACAGAACATGGAAACTATAAATGTCATTTACATCAGTTTTCTAATAAAGACGTACGTTGAGTTCGTTGAAACGTCGATTATTATTATAAAACGTAAGCCTAAAGTGGTTTTATTTTAATACTCAAAATATTTACATTACTAGAATTCAAGAAAAAATTTTGATACTCTACATTTTTCTCAATAAAACAGAAGTAGAAATGTTTCGTTAATTCAAGCTCTGAACTTTAAGTCCACCTTTGTAATCGAGTTATCGTAACAACGTTTTTAACTCGGAATTTAATATAACTATTCTTTTAATCTCAAGTTAACCTGAGTTAAATTTTAACTCGCGTTTATAAAACCGAGCATTAATCATGTGTAGTAATGAGACACGGTTTAGTACGAAGAAATGCAAGGTAAATTATAGAATAAATTGGTGGAAGAAATAGAGAGATAATACAGGTAAATGCTGAAACTTTTACAGTGTAGGTATTATCATTATTAACCTTTTTATAGCACTACTACTTTCATACAAAAGTCCGATTCACAATGCTACATTTTTCTGGATAGTTAAACCAAATTGAACCCAACTATCCTATCTTGATTTGAAAACTTGTACAATTGAAATGGACTATTAACAACTGGCTACAATGTTCTTCCATTTCCGAAACTATTATTATCTTATTAGAATTCCTGGATGATATTGGAGGTAAAGCTAAATTAAATTGAAAATTGTTTTATTCAAATTTTCGGTTATTACTATTGCAAATGCATTATTTTTAAAATTATTTAATTTACTTATTTACTAATACAATTTGACTTAAAGGCTATTAGTATAATATTATCAATAGGATAACGTACACACGTACACTGTAAAAAAATTGTATAATTTTACATGTTTTGTGAATGTAATTTTTCATAAAAAAAAATGTAAGTTATCACACAGTTAAAACTAACTACTAACATAGTAAAAAATCTTTCAGAAGTCATTATATTAAAATAAAACTGATTTAGGTTAAAGTTCTGTATTAATATTTATTTAAAATCAACATCTCGACGAAACTCAACTTCCGTCTTCATCAAGATAAATGATATTACAGTAAATAACATAACATAGAAACAAGTTACTAAGTAACAAATAAGTAAGTAGATCATACAATTTATAGATTTTTAATTAATGGAAGCCAAATTTTATATAACTCAGTGCATTCATAGTGATTGATGTTATATTTTTCTGTATAAATTTCAATTGCTTCTCTTATCAATCTGCTGCTAATATTGATTAGTCTAGCAATTAATTACAGTATCATAAAGATATTCTAACGTATGTTCAGCAATAGTAGATAGGATATACTTTTTACAGTGTAGAAGAAAATATGTAATTATTTTTAGTTAAATTAAATTAATATAAAACTATAATTTAAGTTATTTTTTGTGGATATTATCATTTTTTAAAACAGTTAGAAAACTTAAAGAAAAATTTACATGTTTTTAATTAAACATCAATTTAAAAAAAATATTTTAAAACAAACAATACCGGTATTAAAAATTTTAAAATTTCGGTTAATGTTACGGTTAATGTTCGCAAACTATTTACAAAAATATCGGTTAACCGGTTTAATTAACCATTTTTGTTACCGGTGTGTTATACGGGTTTTAATAGGTTTGATACAATGTTACATTGCAACCATTTTACAGAGTTCAATAATACTGGTAATCTTCAGGCTTTCGCGACAGGTATCCATTGAATTTATTGAATTTTCTGGGATGGTATGCAGTGGTCGATCTATCCTCGTCTCAAACGTGTTGTCATATATCGTAGATGGCATACTCAGTGCTTGGAATAACAGATTCTGTACCCCTACCATTCTCTGCATATGTTGTTACTCATGCATACACATACAATCATGCCATGTACCCAAAAGGGTGTGGCACAAACTCTTTCCATTATCTCGAATTCAGTTTCCTTCAAACCTGTCTTCTCAGACATGCTCTTCTATTCCTAACACTTAAAAACTTTCGCTCGCGCGAAACACTCTCAATCATATCACTATAACTACTCATCCTTACTCATTAATACTGTTTTAACGAATTATTATATTTAAAAACATGTTTTATAAATTTGACAATAAGTTATGAATTAGAAAAATAACTTTAAAACCCTATTGAAATAATTAATGATAATACTCCTTTTCTCGAATAAATCTAACTATTAGAAATGCAACTTAAAAACTACAATTTAAACAAATAATTCCCATCTCTCCAATACTGGTTAATCTATCAATTTAAGTGTTTACGGATTGGAAAAGTAAATGATACCCAAGCTCAATGGGATTGCATCCTTTCAAGTTGCTACAATAAAAATTGGCTTCATGAAGAAGAGGAAAACCGATTGTATTTTGAAGTGGAAGACTATTTCACTTGTTCCGCCGATTTAATCGGAATTTATTGACGATATTTACGAATGCATTTGTTTGCTTGAGAATCAATTGGAATTCCGGGAAAAAAAAAACTGTGATACGAAAATAGACTTAATGTGCGATCATGCATAACACTGTATTTTGCTCTAATAAATTTTGAAGATTTATTGACGCACGAGTTTATATAAATTTTGTTGAAGTAATTTTAAAAGCTGTTATAACAACATTAATATTAGTAAATTGTGTTACCAAACTTTAAAATGAAAATACCTCAAGGCACACAATAAAACATCTCATAGTATATATACAATATACTTATACAATATACTTATATATGAATAAATTCGATAAATTTATTTGGTTTATTTGATTTAATAAACGAAGTTATTTCATTTTCAATTCAATTTATATTTATTGTTTTAATAAATCTTTAGTATAAATACGTAAATTAAAAACATTATATTCTAATGTTAAGATTTCTTTAAAAAATTTCATAAGTTTTTCAATCATTGAATAGGCCTGTTAAACTATGCATCAATAACTGCTCAGTTAACTATAGACACATTTGTTTGTTCAATGTTTTTGGGGGACATATTATAATACACTTATAAACTTTTGTTCAAGGTTATTAAAAATATTATGTTAGTATATTTTGTGTTGTACAAATTACCAGCAATATAATATTTAATAGAAAATAAATTACTGCAAATTTGAGAAATTTAAATTATAAAAAATAAGACTTTTCATTAAAAGCGACTCCACCAAAAAATGCCTGTTTTTAAAAATTAAGATTCAATTGATAAGTGTACTGCTAAAATATCAGTAAAAATTTACCTAATATTAATTGCAAATAGAGCGATAATAAATAAATAATTATTAATAAATATGTAATTTTTTTCATAATCATAGTTATTTTAAAATACTTATTTTTAAAGTAAGTATATTTAATAGACCTTGAACAAATAAATGTTCGTATTTGTCATTGTGAAATTTAATATAATAATACTCAAGAATATTGAGATTTTATATTTTTCCCAAAATTTCACAAGATACTCAGTCGTTGAATCGGCTGTTAAGCTATGCATCAACGACTGGCCAGTTTAACCGTAGATACGTATTTCGGTCTTTAGGACCTCATCAGTACGGTGCTGTGATCAGTTGCTGTGAGGCAACTGATAACCGATGTTAATTCTGGCTGCCTTTTATAGCAAGTACTTCAAAGCGATAACGATGAGAAGTAAATAAATACCACCAACGCCATCTATACAGTAATGCGATAAGCAATTATAGTAATAGACCTTGAACAAATAAATGTTCGTATTTGTCATTGTGAAATTTAATATAATAATACTCAAGAATATTGAGATTAGTATCTTGTGAAATTTTGGGAAAAATATAAAATCTCAATATTCTTGAGTATTATTATATTAAATTTCACAATGACAAATACGAACATTTATTTGTTCAAGGTCTATTACTATAATTGCTTATCGCATTACTGTATAGATGGCGTTGGTGGTATTTATTTACTTCTCATCGTTATCGCTTTGAAGTACTTGCTATAAAAGGCAGCCAGAATTAACATCGGTTATCAGTTGCCTCACAGCAACTGATCACAGCACCGTACTGATGAGGTCCTAAAGACCGAAATACGTATCTACGGTTAAACTGGCCAGTCGTTGATGCATAGCTTAACAGCCGATTCAACGACTGAGTATCTTGTGAAATTTTGGGAAAAATATAAAATCTCAATATTCTTGAGTATTATTGTAAGTATATTTATTTGTAACTTACCAAAATTTTTATAAAAATAAAGTTAAAATATGAAAGAAGTTGGAAAGCTCACCTGTAACAAAAAAAATAAGATATTAGTTATTTGATTAAAAAAAATTAAATGTAAATTTTGCATTACAATTACTTGATTACATTTAAATTCAGTTTTACGATTTAATACAAATTTAATTAATAGTACAAATAAGGCCCGGTTGCATAAAGCAATGTTAACTTAATAAATGACTAAACAACTAGATTGTCAACTGTTTTTAAACCGCCTCGCCTCATTGATAGGTCATTTAGCAAGTTAATGAATTGGTTAGCAATGCAATCAAATCTAAGTCAACCACAAGTTACATATTTCTAAAAAAATTATTTGGAAAAAAATATATAAAAATTATATTTTATATTCTTAATAATTTTTTCAAAAATTCATTGTCTTTTTAAAACTGTCAAATTTATTTTCCATACATCAATTTTATCATGAATATTATAATTTTCAGTTCGTCCTAGATACACACAAATATGATAAATTTTATTCATGTTATTCAGTATTTTAATTCTTCATTTTTTTTTACGAAACCTATCAAATAATGCATAAAATAGGAAAAAAAATCTTAATAAAGCATAAAAAATAAATTTTATTCATGTCGGTCTACTTTAATCTACGTTTAAATACCAGTAAACTGCGAAAAACATTCAGAGCAATGAAAAAATATTCATCATACATACACACTCTTATTTATCATGAATATTCATTTATTAAAAAAAAAAAATGAAACAATGTGACGTATCATTAACGAACAAAAGAAATCTACAAAAATACAACATTTTTTTCCATCATCTACATATAAATTAGATTAATAATTAATAGTAAAATCCTAATGATATATGTACCAAAATGAAAACAATAATATAATTCCTAAGTAGAGGTTAATTAAGACTCATTAAATATGCAAGAGAAATGCAGTAGTTGTTGGCGTATATGCATTGGCACCTAGATAATTTATACCTTGCAATTTGTGTATACATCAGATCAACCATACATATAGATAGACAGAACTAGCTAAATTATTTTGAAAATTTAATTGATTAAATTTTTTTTACTATGTTAAAAGTAATTAAATTATTCATAAAAATATTTAGATATTAAAATATTTAAGATTTTTATTACACTAAATTATTATTTTAATTTAAATAAGTGGCGATGAAATTATTACAGAAATACAATTTTTAAGTGCAATGATTGCCATTAATTTATTACAAAGAACTAATTAACCATTAGTTATATTTTTAAATAAAGAAAATGTATCTACGGCAGAGTCAATACATTTTCTGTATTTAAAAGTATAACTAATGATTAATTAGTTCTTTGGAATAAATTAAAATCCGATCAGTGCACTTAAAAATTGTATTACTTACTAAATTATTATTGTTTTGTTATAGACATAGGTATAGTGTTTGTTTGCATTTTGTAGCCAGCTAATACAGAAGCATCAATGCAAATGTAAACACAAAGGCCCGTATTCTCACCTTAATTTTTCGTGAAATAGTGCTTTTATCATTAATTTCAAAATAATTTTTTGCTTCTGTTTTTGATCAAATATAAATAGTTTTTTTTTATTTTTGATCATTTTTATTATATTTGGTATTATAAAATTGAAATAAACTATTATTAAAAGTCTTTAATAAATAATTTTAAATAAATGTCAAAAGCACTTTTGGCAAAAATCACTTTTATAAATGAGGTGAGAATACGGGCCAAAGTATTTATAAACAAAACTTCTCTCTCATTAATATAACAAAAAAACATTGTACTATATATTCATCTATATTATGGTTGATCTGATATGTGTACCACATATGCTTGGTTTGTGTCTCAGCTGGTATGTGGGTCTACCTATCTGTGCTGTGTGTTGTCGGTTCACGTCTGTGATATGCTTGTAAGACAAATGACATCTGCAGGTGGCTCTCTCTGTATTAGCGACATTCGTAACACAGAAGTCTTCTTCTGTGTGTTGAGGAATGTTTATTTACTCTTATACGGGAGAGCTAATGGACGTAGAAGATTTGTGCTGGAGAAATAAAAGGTTTTACGAGATTTAGGTAACAAAAGAAAGAAACTTATTTTTACGTCTAACATTGTAGTTTGCTTTGCACCAATTTCAAAATTTATATTTGTTTGGTTTTTCACATTACTAAGTACAGAAAAAAAAAACTATAAAATGTGTATGTAAAATATTTGAAGAACATACATGAAAAATATTTTTACTTTTTTTCTCCATATACACTAATATACGCTCTAAAAAAAAAAAAAACTTCAGTTGTCGGGGATTTTCCATTATTGTTGGTATAATTAAATATATTTCTAAATATACATAAAGAATATATTTTACAATTATTACAGATTTTAATATGCAAGCTGTAATATTACATAATTTAAGAAGTTATACCAACAATATGTAATTCAACATTAAGTATGTGATGCAATTTACAAAAAGTAAGCAATTCTACATACTTATTAAATCATTTTCAATTACTTTATGTGATTATTATGAATTAAGGGGAGGTTCTCATCTAGCAGCCCAAAAAACGGCCTAACTTTGGAATTTTTTTCCGCGATTATGGAAGCGCGCTGAAAAAAACGGGTTGGGGATTCGGAATGCTTGTACAATGGACTTTATTTTCGAAAATTTCTGTCACAAATAAAACAAAATGGCGGCCGTGAGGCCTAATTGAACAGGCCCATGTCAGCGAGGAATCGGTCGATGGTGTACATCGTACTGTCTCAGCATCAATCTGAAATCAAAAAAGGACAACAGGGTCATAAAGTTGAATACATTTGAGGGAGCATAGACCTAAAAAACTTGAAAAAAAACAAGTTTTGACCTTTTGGCACTATCATGAACTTTTAGGTCGATTTTTCGGCCTTTTTTTTCCACTTCAGAGGCCCATAAAAAATAGTTCAAACAAACAATTTTTCAATTTTATAGGTCTATGCTCCCTCAAATGTATTCAACTTTATGACCCTGTTGTCCTTTTTTGATTTCAGATTGATGCTGAGACAGTACGATGTACACCATTCCTCGCTGACATGGGCCTGTTCAATTAGGCCTCACGGCCGCCATTTTGTTTTATTTGTGACAGAAATTTTCGAAAATAAAGTCCATTGTACAAGCATTCCGAATCCCCAACCCGTTTTTTTCAGCGCGCTTCCATAATCGCGGAAAAAAATTCCAAAGTTAGGCCGTTTTTTGGGCTGCTAGATGAGAACATCCCCTTAAGTAAAAATTACACAATTTTGTGGTAGAAATACAAAATATTTATGGTAAAATAAAATTACAGATTTTTTTACAGTAAAATTTTACTACTTATTATTTTTCTATAATTTCGCTATTTTTATTTTACAATGTAGATCATTTTTTAGAATCAGTTAATGCAAACAACACAACATAGACAAAATTATTAATGTTTGAAAGAATTCCTGATAAAAATCTGCTACATTTAAAATTTCCTTCAAACACTTAACAATTTTGTAAAATTTATTGGAGGCTAATTATAAATTCCAATCCATATTTAGCATATAAACATAAAATCAAAAGCCCAAAAGGGGGAAAGATACTTTACTCTAGGGAGCGTTGTAACTAATATTTGACGCATCAAAAACAAATTCAATCATTTTCGGTAGCATATATTTAACCAGTATATCAATCAGCATATAAACAAACATCCCAGTCTATTTTGCGTATCACGTCATATATATATATATATATATATATATATATATATATATATATATATAAGTAAAATATCAGCAGTATATTAACTAACAATTATTAATTATTTGAAGAGAGAAATGTCAGAATGTCTGCTCTTGAGAACAGCGTTCCTCAACCGATGTGTTTCAATCTACTAACTGTTTTTGCAATGTGTTTAAAAGTCTGATTACAAACTTGTGTGCATTTGTAAGTTCTAAAAATAATGGTTTCTTCACTCAATTATCGTACTCATTACAAAAAATCAAAAAAAAATTGTAGCGCTCAAACGGCATATGCTAGCAAATTAAAACTAAAACCAAATTATAGAACTTTTTATTGTTTATCTAAAAGTATTCTAAGTATTTCTCCGAATTTAACTCGAGAAAGAAGTATATCGCAAATTATCGAAATTGCATGTTAAACGCCCATACAAACTTGACGAACGAACACCCGATATATATATATATATATATATATATATATATATATATATATATATATAATTCCATATTTTGTTTTTTCTAAATAAACCGTTATTATTTACGAAAAATATCGATTAAATGTTTTTTTTTTACCTGGTGTTATCCAAAAAATTATAAACTCCCTAGATTGAGAATCACTGGCTATAGATGATAGACTAATATATATAAAGTGCGTTCTCCTAACGTTTGTCTCCGTCGAATTACATTCGACTATAAATAAAGCCAACTTATTAATCCTTTATAACATGACAGCAGGCGCTGGCTTCATTCATCATTTCATTTTTGGGAAAGGTAAGACAGAACCGCGCGCGCTGCGCAACGCCTCATTTCCATACATATATACTAGGGGGAGATATCGCGTCATGTTTACGTTGTCGAGTTTTGCACACGAAAACAAAATGCGACAGCAACCCCTCCAACCCCCCCTTCCCACCCCCGACAAACACGAGATCATTTTCGAGTTACGACGGTTTCGAATTGGGCACGAGGTATACCCCGACGCCGTGCGTCGTGACGATGAAGAATGGCGGCGAGGTTCTAACGTTATACCTCTCATCGGTGGGTAGACTGATTGCCTTTCTAATTTTCAACGAAATGGAATAATTTTATTATAAATTACTCGATATTATTTACATCGCTTCATTGATAAGAGAATGCTTTCAAGTTTGGCATCTGGTTTGTGATAAGTATGTGTCAGTGGTTGCATAAATTAAAAAAAAATTACTCTATCCAACAGACAAATCCAATTACAGGATAGGTTAGAATATAAAAACATTGATAAAAATACAAAATTACAAAATAAAAATAATAATAATAATATAATATATAATTATAATATTAGTTCTGATTTACTCAATGAATTGAATTTTATCGCGCTATCTAATCGAATTATTGTTGTCTATTTTTATATCGCCAACTTTTTGAAAAAAAAAAAAATTTCTAAGCAAATTTTATCTTTAACTGAAAACATTAATGACAGCTGAACTTCAGCAATATCTCATTTGTTTCAAGATCTTATAAAAAGTAATAAATATTCGTTGAACGTTTTATCAGATATTTATCGGGAAAATAAAACTACTTTAAGTTAAAGTTCTGTATTAATATATATTTCAAAGCGACGTTTCGGTGAAACTCAACTTCCGTCTTCATCAAGATAAATGATACAAATGACATTTACAGTAAATAAACAGAACATAGAATCAAGTTACTAGGTAACACATAAGTAACTAGATCATAGAATTTATAGATTTTTAATTAATTTTATTTAACTCAGGCCTTTACAGTGATTGATATTATTTTTTTTCCTTTATAAATTTCTATTGTAAAGGCACTGGCTTCCATTAATAAAAAATCTGTAAATTGCATGATATAGTTACTTATTTGTTACCTAGTAACTTGTTTCTATGTTCTGTTATTTTCTGTAAATATCATTTGTATCATTTATCTTGATAAAGACGCACGTAGAGTTTGTCGAAACGTCGATTATAAATAAATATTAATATAGAACTTTAAGCTAAAGCAGTTTTATTTTAATATAATGAGTTCTGAAAGATTTTTTTACTATTTTAATCATATTTTAAAATATTCTCGTGTCTGTGTTTCAATGCAAAATATCAAGACCCACGGGTTTTCTATTGACATTAGTATATCCGTGAGTGAGTGTTTTGTCGTCCAAAGACTTACCTTCAATATTAAGGATTCAGCAAAGATATGATTATCATGGAAACGCAAGCATTAAAATGTAATTTAAATGGTATTACCGCTCTATATATCGGGAAATTTTTCTTCGTACGCATTTTGGAATTATTATTACGATGTATTTAAGAGTATTAGAGGAACGAACGGTGACATTTCCAGGCAGGGGAAGATTTTATAATTCGTGTATTGCCAAGACGAAAGTAGATTCTCTACAGATATACGTATATTTCCAAAAACAGATTATGCCGGTGATATTAATAATTAATATAAAATATGAATTTAATTTATGGCAATTTCGAAAGCAGAATGTTTTAATGCTATGACAAACTATTTTATTAATTACTAAATTACCGAATGATAAAACATACATTATAGTGTACATGCATGTTAATTTTGTATTAAGTTATATGTTAGGTACTTTACTGTATTTATATTAAAATACAAATGTAAACACACTTGATTGACTAAATCAGAAAAGGATGCGGAGACCTTTATAATACGCCAATAAAGAAACAATAAAATTAGTGACTTAGGTAAATATTCACTAGATTCGATTTAGTGAGCCAAGTATAAAAACGCAATTTTTTGAAAATATCATCTTTAGAACTTTCAATAATACTCTACCTTGAAAAAAACTAAAACAAATATGTGTATTTCAATTTTAGTTCGAAATTCAATAACACACACACAACGAAAAACTTCACCATCTTCAATTTATAAACTCCTGAACCAATAGGCAAATAAACGAACAAAGAACCACAAAACTTGATAGGGTACACACACAAAACCCAATAATATTGTAAATAAGAACGTTTGTGTTTAAAAAACAAAAAAACAACCCGAAAGGGACTTCACTTATAAACACAATAAAACTTTTAAGTGAAAAACTTCCTTCTATTGCAAGCAGACATTTCACCGCCTGTATGTTTATACGTTCCATTCACGGACACAACGACAAATTCGTTTCGAACACCCTGTATTACCAAGTTTTTATTAATATAATCTACGCCACCAGAATATGGCATTACAATAGTATGTCATACAATAGTACGAAATATGACTTTAAAACCAACATTTTTACTATTAATTGAAAAAAAAAACATATTTTTGATTTGTAAAATTGAGATTATATAAAAGAATTATTTTTGCAGTTCATTCAAAGCACGTTTACAGTGCTTCATTTTTCAATCATTGAGTTTCTGTTTTTAAATCGTATGTATTTTGTTTAAAGCGCTTAGAAATAAATTTAATAATTAATATTAGAGTTAAGTACGACAGCAGAATCACCCTTTTCCTAGCCAAATAAGTTAAATATTATAACATTTAGATTTGCAGAACATGCCATATTCACGTGTCGTAGACTATATATTTAAATGTTTTCTGTGATAAAAAAAAGCTCAACGATTTTTTCCTGCTTTCTTTAATAAGAAAAAATTTAAAGTCTTTTTCTTGATTCATTATTTATTTACGTTTATTTATTTCTTTGAGAATATTGGAAAAAAGATAGTATTATTTGTTATAGAACATCTAGTATAGTTGATGTTTATATGAAAAATAATATAAATAAAAATACTGTTTGTTTGTTTCCCGTATTTCTTGTTTTGTAAAAAACAAATTTTCGCTTTGACTTATTTAAATGTAACAAAGTAAAATGAAAAAAGTTAAATTTTAAAACAATAAACAATTTGTATAGTTTGTCCATAGTTTATAAACTCATTGTACTATAATTGAAGGGAATCTGTACCTAAAATATTATGTAAACACATAATATTTAAAATCATTTTCATATAACTTTAAGTTCTATTGAATATGTTTATGTTATAGCTAATATACTGTGGACACAGTTTTATATACCGGGTGTCCAAAAAGAATGGAAACTATTAAATATCTCGAGAACGGCACATCAGATTACAAAGTTACAAAACACGTTTTTTTTTTATTTTTGAAAATCTATTTAGGGGTGATATGCGAAAACCACCCACACCTCCCCTGGCGGGGGGAGCGGGGGCAAGTTTTAAAATTTAAATAGGAACACCCATTTTTTATTGCGCAGTTGCATTCTCCATAAAAAACTGTTTCTGGATTTGAAAATTGAGCCTCCCAGCTCCACCCCCCTCGGAGCAGAAAAGGGGAGAAAATTTGAAAATTTTTGCAGAAACTTTCACTTTTTATTGTAGTTTTGGATTCTCCTTCTAAAACTGGATATAAAAATATCGCATTTAAATTTGGTAGATAGCTTTGACCTAAATCCAGCACAATTTACCACCAGGTATTATTTGAGATGAAAAGTTGGTACCCATCCGCATGTGTGGGAGTGAGAATGGAGGTGCGTTTTTCAATTTTATATTCAGTTTTAGAAGGAGAATCAAAAACTGCAATAAAAAGTGAAAGTTTCTGCAAAAATTTTCAAATTTTCTCCCCTTTCCTGCTCCGAGGGGGGTGGAGCTGGGGGGCTCAATTTGCAAATCCAGAAACAGTTTTTTATGGAGAATGCAACTGTGCAATAAAAAATGGGTGTTCCTATTTAAATTTTAAAACTTGCCCCCGCTCCCCCCGCCAGGGAAGGTGTGGGTGGTTTTCGCATATCACCCCTAAATAGATTTTCAAAAATAAAAAAAAACTTATTTTGTAACTTTGTAATCCGATGTGCCGTTCTTGAGATATTTAATAGTTTCCATTCTTTTTGGACACCCGGTATATATATATATATATATATATATATATATATATATATATATATATTAATATCACGCTAATTATATAAATAAATAATTTGTTTCACATTTTTATTTGTTTTGTAAAATAAAAGAATATATATATATAAATAACTTTTAATTAAAGTAAATATATATAAATTTTGTGATCTTGTTACTTATTTGTTACCTAGTAACTAGTTTCTATGTTCAATTATTTACTGTAAATGTTATTTACATCAATTTTCCTGATGAAGACAGATGTTGAGTTCGTCGAAATGTCGATTATTAAAAACTTAAAACCGTTTTATTTTATATAATGAGTTCTGAAAGATTTTTTACTATGTTATTCTAAATTTAATCTCAAAGTATATACATTTTTTAGTGGAGTAATAATTCTAGTAAAACATACTTAATGTGTTGCATGAGTATGACATGGTAATTAAAGAAAATTGTAAACAACAAACACATATAATACACCGATAAAATTGTCAAATAAGTAGATAACTTTGTAATAATTATTACAATGAAGCCAACAGGCAGCATCCATCCACTTTCCAGTTAAAACTAAAACACACACCTAGCCCCCTCGAGTCGAGTAGGTGGTATGGAGTTTATATTGACGTAAAGTACATTCATTGTTTGAACATCATAATGTTAGTTAACCGCCAGAGAGAAAGGTAGAGCCAGGGTAATTCGCTTCTTCAACGCCTAAATTACAATTTTACGATGCTAGGCAACCATTACCGGGCGCATATTACTACATGAGACTGTTCAATAAATACTGAGACTAGCATGCATAAACAGTTTCGTAAAAAATAACGGTTCGTTAACACGTTGATTGCTAACCACGAGATAACTCGTAGTTTGCGTTCTTATCTAGAGCACCGACTACGAGTTAACTCGTAGTTGTTTGACTTGCCATATTAGAAAAGAATAAAAATCAAGGGTGGTTTAAAATAATAATAATTTGATATGATATATAACAATATAATATGATTAAATTAAATTGACTTTTGAGGCCAGGATTCTGAAAATTACTGTGGCAGTTAACGTATTAAAATGAAAATTCTTGGATTTCGTAAGAAATCTTTCTATGTGTATTGCAACAAAATTTCTAACGGAATCCAAGAATTTTCATTTTAACGAACCGTTACTTATAACGAAAATGCATATGGCCAGTATACAACATTATATTAATTAAAAGTTCAGTATTTCCAATTTTATTTTGTTCTTAAAATAAGTAAAACATCATTTGTGATTGGCTAACAATATAATCTGTAGAATTAATGACAATATTTCATTGGCTCATTTTCATATTATTTCAAGAATTAATTTATTCGTTTAGAAATATTGGGTCTAAAAAATAGCGGAAGTCCCTTCATTGTAATTAAACAGAAAGTTCAAGTAATTGAATTGAAAGTTTTGTTATGTTTATACATATTACTATATATATATATATATATATATATATATATATATATATATATATATATATATATATATATATATATATATTGTTCTGAAATTCGTTAAAAAATAAACTTCGTTTTAATGATTTTTAGAAATTTCCACAAAACTACTTCAACTACTTATTTTTAACATACAAAAAAAAACAGTCTCAGTATTAATTGACCAATCTAAGTACCCAAGTACCTAGTTAGGTGTGTAATAAGTATGACAGTGTGTGTGTGTATGATATGTCTTTTTCACTTTTCCGTATTCAGTAGCGTCGTGTCTTTAATGGGAAGGCATCTATACGATCGTTTCCACTTTGACTGGTTAGAACTACCTCGTCATCGACATGGCGTAGCACCTCCAGAGTGGGTGGGAAAGGGGTGAGACTGAACGCAAAAGTAATTAACCCAATGTAAAATCGATACACCTAACATCGTCTAACACCGACCAGTCAGGTAGAAAGAACCTGGTTTTAAGTTAAATTTCCATGTATTTTCTTGCCAAATTTTCCACTATACATAGCGAAAAGGTTTATTGTATTAATGCATTATACTAAAATAAGAAGCTCATTACTAGTAATAAATTTAAAGTAATGTGTAATTGCAGAAACTGTCATTCATTTATTTTGATAAACTAATTAAATCCTTAGTTTTATTATTTAAATAAAGAAAAATGCGCTACCAACTACGCCACTTGACAGGACTACCTACTACTCGAGTACATCATATGATGTATCCACATATCTAGTAATTTTATTACATATTTATTATTTATTATTATTATATTATTATAAAGTAGGTTTAACCGTTTGAGTGCCACGAGTTTTTGCTGTTTCCCCATCCAATAGTGCCAAGGAGCGCTTTTGCGCTTGTCTTATTTCCTATTCTACATTATTTAGTTAATTATATTATTATAGTAATCGTTGTTTATAAGAACAAAAAGGTGTACACCTAAAAGTGTAATATTACTCCAATTTTATTTTTACTTAACACGAAATGGCAGTCGGGCATCGACAGAAACCAAGCTTGCTAGAGCGCTGGCAAATTTCGAGCGTATCAGAAGAGCGCAAAATCGCTGCTTGGCACGGTTAAAGTAATGTGTAATTGTAGCAATCGTAATGAATTTAATTTGACATGCCTGTACTTTGTGATACAATTTTGTAAAACATATAAATAAAATCGAATACAATTATTTTGTTAAATACAGAGCTAGGTAAAATACTTTTACAAAGTATTTAAATATATTTTTTTTTTAATAAATATTAAATACAAATACTTTTACTAAAATAAATCTATATTATATAAAATTAATTGTTTTAATTACCCACCAAATAATAAATTAAAAAAATATTTTTAATCTGTTGTATTCCAATAATAATTCAATATTAAATTTTCGTTAAAAATAAACAATTAATTAAAACAATTATTATGTAAAATTGATACATGTAACATTGCATCATTCAATTTAAAAATTTGTTAATTAATAATGTTTATTTTTCAGTTAAACGTAAAAACCTCGAAATTAAAGCAAAAATTTTCACGGTATACGAAATGTATTATGTTTCATAAATTTCGTATTTTTTCTAATTTTTTGCAATTAAAGAAAATAAAATATATTCTGAAACTAGAGCGAACTTTTAGTAATTTACTATATTAGACGCGTGATTGTAACACCGCATTCTCTTTCAACTCATTTAGTGAAAAGAAATGAAAAATGAAAAGCAAAAAAAAAACAGTGAGTAAAATAGACAAGTTATAATGGTAATGATAATAGCGTCTGGTTCGAGTTAGGGGTGAAAAAGTCATCAATAAAAATGTTCTTTCTTTCTGTGGTCTTTCTGTACATAGTTCCTAGTTCGTTCCACATTAACCCCCTCGCTTTTTTTTTATTTTGCCATTTGTCATTTTACCAGAGATTACCAAGAAGACCGTTAATAATTTTCGCTGAATTTTTATATTAGTTTTATTCTATGTGCTCACTAAAATTTATCACACTTTTAAAGAAATTATTTATGTAATAAGTTTAATGAGATAAATCTCACAATCAGTGTTACTTGACTAGCGGTTTTTTAGTTTCTTGTGTGAAATAGTTCATTTCATATTATATGTTTTAAGTTCCATTTTAAATTTTCAATAAAAAAAATTATATAGTCATTATTTTTACCGTATACTGTAAAAAAAATTGTAAATTTACGTTAATAATCACTAAATTTTTTTATTGTAATTTTTATAACTTTTTGATAAATTTAGAACAATTTCAGAAAATTACAACAAAAAATATTGTAAAATTTCTATGATAATTGCAATGCGATACGATGCGGCCGGCATAGTGTGCGCCAGGCTTTATAGCAACGCTGTATAGTGATAAAATTATTTGTCTTCCATATAAGACAACTACAAAATCTATTCATTCCAATATATCAATAAGAAAATAGAGAAATCCTTTAGAACTTATGTTTATCTGTCTTACGAAACGGAACCAACCTAGACAGGTACGGAACACTATAATATAACTGCAGGATATATATATATATATATATATATATATATATATATATATATATATATATATATATATATATATATATATATGTTGAAATAAACAGGGAATCCCCTTCCCACAGACAACAAAAGACCTAGTGCGCATATATTCCATACGTCATCCAAAAAAATAGTGTCGTCATCAGATCAACTATAAATATAGATGGAGGAACACAATACAATGTTTTGTTATATTAATAAACCATTTGCACAAAGAGTAATAGAAATATAACGCGATTATTAGCGTAGGCAACACAATTCAGTATAATGATCTATATATTTCTTATAATACACATGTATACTATTTGTGAAATGATCATAATATGAATTCTTCATGTAGGTTTTTTAATAATAATATTAGTAATTCTTTATTAGTAGCTTTAAGCTATATATATATATATATATATATATATATATATATATATATAATACAAAGAAGATAGTAAGAAACATAAAATAATTTAATATAAATTTGAAATGTTACATAGTACGTATGTGTTACATAAAGTTTGTTATAAATTTTTTACATTATTTAAGAATTTTTTTTAATTTCAAAAATATTTTTAACACTAGTGCATACTATAATTTAATTTTAAAGGATTATAGTAATAAATAAATTGCCCTAAAGTCATCAAGCACTGAGGCGTTATCTACGATGTATGGCTAAACATCTGTAACGAGGATAAATCGACTAAGGCATACCAGCCCAGAAAATTCTATAAATTCACTGGATACTGGCCGTGAAACCCTGAATATTTACTAATAGAAGTTTTGTTAAAAAACACTTTCGTGTTTGCATATGCTTCAATCTCGCTGTCCATTTTAGACATGCAAGAGTTTACAAAATGTAAATAAAAACTATTTCTCTCCTTCTTCAATGTTCATTAAAAAAATTGTGTATGTATTAGATATAGGCATTACGTTTCTATGTTTATGGTTGATCTGGTGTTTCGTCGTCTAACGGCAATGAAAAAGGTAAACGTGCAGAACAAAAGATAATCAAAAGAACACACCAATCTCTGCCCCCCTAAAAAAGAGTTGTGTCTCACGCGTTCGTCTACGTCATAATTTCGTTCGGGAGAGTGTCACATCCCCCGCTCCGGCCGGTGTGTTACGGCACGATGCAGCCAAGGAGGCGATGAAGCGAAAGAAACCGACGCAGTAAAATTGTCGTTACTGTTTCTAGAAGATCACTTTTATAGCGACAGGGTATTGTCTCTGAAGGGTTAGGAGAATTTATGATAGTAATCTAATGCCTCAGTAAAAGTTGACTGTTCAGGTTTTTGTTTTTTGTTAAAATATTTTTTACTGTTGCTAAGAAGATTTTCTTTTACATAATATAATTCAGTTAGTGAAATTTAGTAATAAGTGTTTATAAAAACTTCAAAATTTTTATAAGATATTACTGTTTCGATGTTAAAATTATGACTTTTTAAAGATATAAAAAATGTTATACAAAAACACATTCAGACCAAAAATTGACATTCTGCTTGAAGGTGTAAGATCGAAAACCATGAACTCGTCATTTGTGTCAGTTTTCCTGATGTAGGCGGACGTTGAGTTCGCCGAAACGTCAATTATTAATAAATATTAATACAGAACTATAACCTAAAGCCGTTTTATTTTAATAATATACTATTTTGGTCATAAATATTTATTGGGTAGTTCAATTCATAAAATAATATAAATACAAATTAATTTGTACAAAATTTTAATTATTGTTCAAAAGATTCCAAATTTCTTTTTAATAAAATTATTATTTTTAACAAAATTATTAATAGATTAAAATATCATTAAATAATTAAATCAACCACCCCATCTACTTATCATTCAAAAATTAATTAATTAATCGAAAAATTCTTACCGCGACAGTGATAACATCATAAAATATTTGAAATATTATCGCTCACCTGTAACAAAAGAAAAGAAAAATTAAAATCATTTTATAAAGTATAATATAGTGCACATATAAATAGTGTTCAAAGTCGAAATTGTAATTTGATTAGAAAATTTAATGGCACAAAAAACTAATTAATTTATGGTATTTTCTTGGATAATATATAAAAAATGACAAATATATTAACGAAGTAAAAAGTTTTCAGAACTCATTATATTAAAATAAAACTGCTTTAAGTTAAAGTTCTGTATTAATATTATCTATCTTCGAATTTTACATTATGAAGATATAATAATATATGTAAATAAAAAAAACAAAAGTGAAAAAATCTATGAAATGTGAGATGGATTTTTATTTCATATCACAAAATATACAATAACTCGAGAATTGGTACACTTAGGTACTACTTGCGTTATCAACTGGGACAAATAACTATACCAATGTAAATGCGGCTTAATATTTAAAAAAATAAAAATAGAAAAAAAAAGGTTTTGATTCAATATACATTTTATAGATTTTTTTTTTTCGTTACACCGGTCGCGCTAAAATGTTTCAGCCCTTTGAGCTCGAGAAGAAAGAGTGCTAACGCGCAATTTGGCCCTTTCCTGTCGCGAGATAATGACCCCTTCATTGTCCGTAAAAAGGGTGGGTCTGTACCATTCGGAAAAAAGAAGCCCCTTCCGACCCCCCCTGGACGTTTTATAGAAAAGATTCATCGAATTTTGAGAAGCACTTCACTGCCAAAACTATTCACGGTAAAAATTTATTGAAATCGAAGCATATGCAATTGACTTGGAATGGCTGAATTTTACCGATGAGATTGAAAAATTTGATAGATTTAAAGTTGAAATACTTTGCTGAAAGGCTTTGTGCAATATTACAATGAGCAAATTTTACTATAGATTCAAAGTTTTCACTTTAAACTCAAAAGTAGATATGTTTTTAAACTGTAAACGTACGTTTTTTCTAATAGAAATAAAAATCGTAATAAAAAACAATAATGGTAAGTACACTCTAAAAAAAAATTATGTAATTTTACCTAGAAACCATGAGACACTATAATGCCCAATATTTCTGGATATAATTATTCAACTGCTGTAATTTTATCATAATTGTTTAAAAATACCTAATACCAGAATTATTACAAACATTATATTATATGATATTACCAAAGGAATGGAAAAGTACATATGAACGTAATATTAGAGTTTTTAATATTATAGAATCTCTTAGTAAATTTGCTATCAGGATTTTTCCATAAATAGATAAAATTTGTTTAGTAAAAGATGTATTTTGAAATGAATTAATTCCACTTAAAATATTTTATTAGTATTATTACACAAATAATGTACTAAGTCTCATTATTTTGATAAATTATTGCAGATATTAATATACAAGTGTAATTTTACATAATTTAAGAAGTTATACTAACAATACGTAACTCTACATTAAGTATGTGATGCAATTTGCAGAAAGTAAGCAATTTTACATACTTATTAAGTCACTTTTACTTATTTTATGCGATAATTCTGAATTATGATAAAAATTACAGAATTTTGAGGTAGAAATACAGAATATTTATAGTAAAATAAAATTACAAATTTTTTATAGTAAAATTTTACTATTATTTTTTACAATTTTTTTTTACAGTGTAATAGTATAACTATTCTCAAAGCTTTGTATAAAATTAGTTTAAAAATTAAACTAATTTGAACTATAAATTGTTAAAAATTTTAAAATTATATTTTTTCTAGAAAAATACTATGTTTCTAAACTAAACAGTAAATAATTTTATACAAATCTGTCAGTTCTCAGTACCCTAGCGTACTTTGCAACACCCAGTACATACCTGTGCTATAGAAACCGTATTTAAGCGATATGATATTAATTTATCTGTTATCAATATTATTAAACTCAATAGCCGCATGTATCTTTAACCGTTTTAATTCGGTTATAATTAGAAATTTATTCTGTAAATAAAGCGATATCAGAATATTGTTGCTATTATATAAACTTCTCAAATACCGTAATTTTCCTCTAATTAATTATTAAACTAATAAATATCGATAAATACGAAAACGGTAATTAGAAAATAAAACAGAACATCGTTATTAAACATTATTGGTTTTTATCACACTTATCTACTACAAGATAATTTTTACTTGTATTAATAATTATAATACATTTAATATTTAACATGTAAATTAATAATTTTTCCATGTAATATTAAAGAAACATGTAACATATTAAAATTATTCAAACTGTTAAAATATAGATTTTTTTTTAGATTAGTGCACTTGATAATATTGTAACGTATTCATAATATTATGAAATGAATCGTTTGCATGATAGGTAATAGTATACTAAAATAGAATTTTTCATTTTATTACTTTGGATTGTATTTTGTATTTAAATTTATCTAATTACTCTTTTAATGTGTTTTGTTCACATAAATTTCTAAATGTAAAACATAAAATTTATGATTAAGTTTATTACTAGCTAGAATCTTGATCGCCATAAACAAGCGATTAATTAAGCTTGTTTAGTAATTAATTTTAATTTAGTAGCGAGTTAGAATTTTCACTTCAATTTAGAGGTGTAGGTATGTTTCAAAGAATAGATAAACCAGGCTCCACAATAATTGTTTAGGGCCCCAAAATTATTGGTTTTTTTTTTCTATTAATACAAATTTTAGAAGATAATAATAGGTTTATTCTAGACTAGAACATATATATATATATATATATATATATATATATATATATATATATATATATACCATATGTAAGGGCATATTACATAATGTTGGTAATAGTTCCAATATTATGTATTTTTAAACAATTATGTATTATTACAGCAGTTGAGTAATAATACCTAGAAATACTGGACATCATACAATAAAAGTTGTAGGCATATATTTCACCCACATATCATCCTGACCTAACCTCAATTTAATAACAAAACAAGATAATAATAATAATAATATTTCATTTGTAAATTACCATTTGCATCATAAAATAGACAGTCTCTAACATCATATAACTTCAGGCGAAATTTCTGAACAATATATAGGAACACAAATTGGGAAATAAAACCTGTACGAACCATTTTATAGTTGCTCACTCATAAAATTTTGCAATTAACTGCAAATAGTATTTGTTACAGAAAAAAAAAAAAAAAACAAAACAAAACAGATATACGAATTTATTTGTGGAGTTTTTTAAATATGAATAATTTAGGAACAAGTAGTGAATTCTGAATTTTAAAAATATCTATAAATGATTGTACAACTCTAGGTTTATAATGACGTCAAAAAATTGTAATTAATAATTTAATGATACTAGCTAATCAAAACCAATATTGGTTGAAGATAATTTTCATTAATTATTCACAAATCAATAATATTAAGTTATTTTAAATACTAATTGTTACATGCACAATTTAAAATAACGATCGAATAAATTAGATGCTTATAATATGCATATTAAAATATATGTACATTAATTGTTAATTGCTTCATTAGCTAGTTATATTAACAAACATGTAATTTACTTTAAAAATATATTTTGTGTGTGTGTGTGTGTGTGTGTGTGTATATATATATATATATATGTATGTCTATTTAAGTTACAAAAATAGTTCTAAAAAATTTAAATAAAATTTGGTGGAGGTGCCGTAGGTAATTAAAATTGTTTCTTTGTACATAGATAATACAACTTATAAGGAAGGTAAAATAAAATAAAGTAAAATAAAATAATAATAGTAAAATAATAAAAAGTAAATTTATTTTCAAATTAATAGTAAAAATGTTGTTTTAAAGTAATTTTTTTTCCAGACAATGGAAAGACAAGAAATAGTGACAAAAACTAAAAGAATGTGTAATCAAAAAAATACATGCAGTAATACCACAACAACTACAAAAAAAGTTATAGCCATTATTCGTTATAGATATACACATAACTCCATACTTAAAAAAAAAGAACTTTTACTATTTTTTTAAAGATACAATGCCTCATATTCTCACCTCAATTTTGAAAGTTATTTTTATCAAAAGTACTTTTGACGTTTATCAAAAATTACTTATTAAGCAATTTTAATTAATTTATTTCAATTTTATAATATTAGATAAATAAAAATATATATAAAAAATAGAAAAAAATACTACTCATATTTGATAAGAGGTGGAAGTAAAAATTTATTGTAAAGTAAAAAATAAAAGCATTTTTTTCATAAAGAAAAGTGGTGGAAATACGGGACAGTATTTTTTCAAGAACACCCTATATTTATATATTTGTATTTGTGTAGATGATATAAATATCATTACAGAAGTAACAAAATATATGTGTTAAAGAGAAAAAAACAAATGGAGAGAGAGTGAGATGGAAAAGTATATACGAGAATTATTCGAAATCTAAACGTAACAAGATTAGAAGTATATGGGTAAACCCATATATAGACTACTTTGACATTTCTCGGAAAGTTGGTAACACTGTATTTTAATAATATTATAATTTATGTGGGCACTAGGAGATACTTTTCTGAAAATTTGATCAAAATCGAATAAATAATGTAGCCACAATAAATTTTTAAAAAAATTTGTGATTTTTTTCTCAATAAGTTGGCAACACTGTATTTTGTTAAAATTGCATAATTTATTTAGGCACTAGGAAAAACTTTTATGAAAATTTGATTAAAATCGGTTAAATAAAATGGTCATAATAAATTTTTAAAAATTTTACTAATTTTTTTCTCGGAAAGTTGGCAACACTGTATTTTGTTAAAATTACATAAATTATATGAACACAAGGAGAATCTTTTGTAAAAATTTGAGTAAAATCGGTTGAATAACATGGCCATAATAAAAATTTTAAAACTTTAGTAATTTTTTTCTCGGAAAGTTGGCAACACTGAATATTAATAAAATTATGTAATTAATGGGAGCATTAGGGAAATCTTTTCTGAAAATTTGATCAAAATCGGATAAATAATGTAGCCAATATGAATTTTTAAAAACTTTAGTAATTTTTTTCTCGGAAAGTTGGCATCACTGGAAAAAACCAAAACCACATGACCATCTTGGGCACTAGACAAATTTATCCTGAAAATTTCATTAAAATCGGTTGAACCGTCTAGGAGGAGTTGCGATCACAAAATTTTGTCTGACGACCGAGCGAGCGAGCGAGCGAGCGAGCGAGCGAGCTGACGACGCACACACATACACCCTCATAAACTAAGTTCAGATTCGTCATCTACAGGCTATATGAAGGATTTCTATACAATTTTTTTTTTTTTTTGAAAATGTTACAGACACCGTACCAAACGCTTTACTACTTTTCCTTGCAGTCAAAGTAGTAAAAATGACGTCACGTCACCAAACACAGTTCCACACAGTTACGTCATAAACACGAAGTGATAAGTGGAAAAAAGTTGGCTGTGACAGTTTGTTTTTCTTTTTTTTTCAGTACTCACTGGCTATGTTTTTTTTTTTCAAACCATTCGACGAGAAGATTGAGATTAAACTTTGGGAAAAATAACAAGACTATATATAGAGTGTTTGACAGACGATCAAAATACTATTATGAACATTTATGGACAACTTTTTTTCGGAACACTCACTTATGGTTAGACAGTTAGATTAGATTAGGTTAGGATAAAATATAATGATAATAATTATATACACTGTAAAAAAATATAGCAAAATTACAGCAAAATAGCTATAAGAAATTTGTAATTTTATCTATATCCTGACTGAGGTTCTGTAAATTTACTAAAAGATACTTTACTCATATTACATAATGTTTGCAATAGTTCTGACATTATGTATTTTTAAACAATTATATAAAATTACAGCAGTTGAGAAATTATACCTTATATGTTTTTAGAGTGTAGATTATATCAAAATATATACAAAAATTAATCCTAAAATTTTTTTATTTTTATATAAGGCGTTCTCAAAGATTTTTTACTATATTAATATTTAGTAATAGCTAATAAAATAGTTTAACATTCTTAAATGAACAAAATTTCAAATCAAGTACAAATATTGACAGATATGAATGGTATGTTTTGATTTGGTTTTAGAAAACCATAGTACAAATATATATTTTTGTTTGATATTGAACTAATGAGTATTAGAATTTCAAGTAAACTACATGATTCAAATCAGACATTCAATATACTTGTATTCTTTTGTGATAAATTATATGGTCAGCGCGATTTTATAAGAGAAAATATATCATTGCACGATATATATATATTTCAATAAATCTAATTTGTAAAATATTTGAATAGAGAAATAGCTGGTACGAATTTGTAAAGTTATGATGTAATTGGTTAGATGTCAAATACAGATTGCATTGATTTTAAAATACACAATGCATTTCATATTCGTAACATTTTTATATAAATAAAATACGTAGTTAAATTGTTATTATTTAAAAATACGGAACGTGTTTTATTTAAAATATAAAAAAACTTTCGGTTTTAGTTCTGTATAATTTTAAATTAGATTTCGATGTTTTATTTATACTACACGATACATTATTAGCAGGAAAAATATATACAAATAACATATAAATAATAAACAAACAAATCATAGAAAAAAGTTAGTAGATAACAAAATACAAGTAACCAGATTATTCTAAACGTCGGATATTAATTAAAATTTTAATATAATTGGTTCTGAAAGAATTTTTTCTGCGGTTTATTTAATTAAAATCATATTGAGAATTTAAATTTATACATTTTTTATATAAATGTCAAATCACTATCAACTTAATTATGAAATTAAACTATTTCAGAATTTATTAAGTCAAGACTTAAAAATTTAAAATATATTTCAAGAAACGCATATAAATTTTAACTTGAGTTAAATTGAGTTTCTTTTGTAATAAATGATAAAAGCACTATTTTACAAAAATATAAACTAAGAATACAAGTCTAAATTACATAAATGTTCTATAAATATTCTATAATAATAATAATCGCATTTAATTCGTAAAGTATTTGAGCGAAATTAACCTCATCAGATACGCTAATTACAAGGCAGAATTATTTCAGTTCAACTGGCGCAGTAGTTAACATTTTCATCCTACCTAATCGAAACCCAAAAAAAAGAAGGATATTTGCAGAGTGCAACTAAATGTGCAATTGGTAATTAGTTCTCGGTAGATCTATTAACTGAACCAGAATGTTTCAAACTGTGAGATTACAACAACGTCTTCAGTTACGACTAAGAGAAAAAAAAAATGGTTAAAAAGTATAGTGTTATTTTTAAACTACTTTCATTTACTGTGTAGTTGTTAAAATATTTAGGACTAATTGCATAAAACGTTGTCAGTTAAGAACGTGATTAACTTATCGACTAATTAATTTTCGAAACAATTATCAGTACATACAAATTTTCAAACTTTCGTTGAATTTATAAAATTTTCTATATTTATATATATTTTGATATAAAGTTCGGTCTAATTTTTATTAGAAACATATCTTTTATTTAAATCTAAAATAAAACAAACTAATTGCATGATTTCAAAACAAATATTCTCTCACTGAAAATTCCTAAAATTACACGAAATATTAATTTATCTTATAAAAATTGAGCTAATATTTTATAAGTACTGTCATATTTTATAGATTTCATAATTCAATTTTTATATTATTTAACATGCATTATAATTTTTTTTTTTTAAATTATAAAGAGTAAAACAATAATTACATTATTTTGTGCAACTCGCATAATAGTTTAAAAAGATATTTATTATGTGCTCATATAAACGTACTCAGCGATGATGTCATTAATCTAGTTACATTTTTGGATGATGTGCAACGGAACTTACAATAATCAGACTACAAGTGTACATATATTTTTAAAATACATTATGTATATATAAAGAAGTAGGCAAAGAAAGAGATAGAAATATGAAAAGTGTATTTAGTTCAAGTGCATGGTACAAGTTCGCTAAAAATAACACGCCAGTTTATTATGAAATAATAATAAGTTAGAAAGAAGCTAAAGTGAGAAACATGACAATCAGGCAATTCTCATCATCCAATATCGTGCATACAGTACAAATTCAGTGGCGTAGATAGACAAATTTTACATGTACATATAATAGTACACAATCTGTTTTTACTAATATAACACAATGGGAAAATATAAACGGTTTTAGGATTAGATTCTGTTTAATTATTTTATGAAAACGACATTTCGAAACTAAACGAAACTAAACACTCGTATTCATCAGTTCAAAATTTATTTAAATTTATTTTTAAATTTTGATCTGATGAAGATGAGCGTTCATTTTCGTCGAAACGTCATTCTTATATAATAATTAAACAGAATCTAATCCAAAATCAGTTTATATATAATACAATAATTTCTAAAAAATATTTTACTACACAATGGGAACTAAATTTTTGTTTCTATACTTTAGTTTCTATATAATTTAATTGAATATTTGTGAAATTTTTAATTTCGGCAACGTTTAGAAATTTTTTTTTGGTAAATTTTTAAGTATCTAGAGTATCTAAGTATCTATTTGAATTAAATTTGTTCTTGATGTGATTCGACACTTTTTATCTGGTGATATAAGTCACAAGAATAGCCCGTGTGAATCTTTACACTTGTTGCATTGTACGACTATTCATAGATATCTTAGATTATATCGAATTTATTTATGACATTGTTTATTTTTTTTTCCATAAGCGTTAATTTTTATTGTGCATTGAAAACCGGGTTTATTAAAAAAATAGTTACTTAAAACTGAAATTGGTTACATTTTTTTTATACTTGCTGAATAAAATATTACTTTGAAACATATTTTGGATCTTTAAAATTAGGTTTTTATAATAGAAATATTTTAATACAATAAGTATAACTATTTTTATAGTTTTGTATGAAATTATTTACTATTTGGTAAAAAAATGATTAATAATTATCAATTCAAATATATATTCTTTCCCAAATCGAACAGTAAGAAAATTTATAAAAAAATTTGAAAATAGTTATACTATAACTTATACTATAGTCTGCCGAAAAATTATACGGTCACCTATAGTTTTGCCAATTATACAAATAGTATTGTACATAAAAAAGTAACATTTGCCTATAATGTGCACTAAAAAATTAGAAACATTATGCCGTTCGCGGTTTTGTAATCGTAGGTTTCTAAAGAGCCCTGCACTGATAATTTTTAATCAGCGCCTACTTACGTTTGCCGAAATATTATACGGTCACTTATAAAAACGCTTTTAAAATGCATATATTTTAATAAACAAAACAAAAAACAGAGTATTAGTAATCTATTGAACAACCAATACAGTGAATTAATTTAAAAATTTGATTTGGCATACTTCGTACAAGCTTCTCCAAAACTTCATGTTTCAAATTGTCCCAAGCTGCCTGGATGGCCCGTTTTAATGCATCCTTTGATTCGTAATTCATGTTGTTGTCATAAACACGTTTTACCATTATTTCCCAAACATTTTCAATTGGATTAACATCCGGTGATTGCGCTGGGTGATCAAAAACAGGAATGTTTCTTGCACCAACCAAGCTTTTGTTCTGCGACTTGTATGGATTTTCGCGTTGTCGTGCATAAAAGTGAGGTCTTCATCACCATGTTCCTCTAGAAATGGAATTAAGGAACCCTCCAGTACCTCCTCATAATCTTCACTGTTCATGCGGCTTGACGTAAAGGCAATTCTTGCCTTTTCGCGAGAGTTAAATGCTGCCTAAGTCATAACCCTTCCTCCACCAAAATTTCTTTCAGAGTAATAACGTTGTTCTTTTCGAAGATCATGCCAGTATGAGTTGTAGTCATCAGATCCATCAAGGTTCCATTTTATTTTTTTATTTTTATATTTTTTTTTATGTACAATACTATCTGTGTAATTGGCAAAACTATAGGTGACCGTATAATTTTTCGGAGGACTGTATTATGTAACATAGTAAAAAATCTTTCAGAACTCATTATATAAAATAATCTAGTTACTTATTTGTTACCTAGTAACTTGTTTGTATGTTCTGTTTATTTACTGTAAATGTCATTTGTATCAGTTTTCCTGATGAAGACGGATGTGGAGTTCGTCAAAACGTCGATTATTAATAACTATTAATACAAAACTTAAACCTAAAGCCGTTTTATTTTACTATTATTTATTTTTATTAAAAAAAATATTTCTCTTATAAAAACCTTATTTTTACATATTAAAAGTAAGTTTACTTTTGAATTAATAGTAAAAACGGGTATTAAAATTATTTTCTTTTAGTGTCTGAATAAGTAATTTAATTTTGTTTTAGAATGCAAATATTGGTAAGTTTAGAAATAACACTTTTCTTTAAAAAACCATCAAAATTCAATAAGCAATAACAGACATCTTTCTTAAAATAAAAAGCACATTACATCAACTTGATATTTGTGTTCGACAAAAATTTGCTCAAGTTTAAGGCGAAAAACAAAACGATTTGTAACCAAAAATAGAAATCTCTCGACAATAAACGATCGTTAACCGTGAAAATGTCTATTCCAGTTTCCACAAGACAGGGGAGTATAAAAAATACATCAAGCCAATATCCAACATGCCCTCTGACATCCGTCAATTGTGGTTAGCCATCAGATGAACCATAATATAGATAAAAAACGCAATACAATCTTTTGTTATACTTATAACAGAGAGAAGTTTTTGGTTTATAAACGCCGTTTGTGTTTTCATTTGTTTCGATATCGCTGTGTTAGTTAATGAGTTCATTTTAGACAAAAAAAGGAGGTCTCAGGATGCACAATGTTAACAAACACTATATTTATGATTTTTTTAGTGTATTTAACATGACAATCCTTCTATTAAGCATTACTTATCTATACTAATGGTTGATCCAGTGGTTACTCAAACGCAAGTATAATCTCCGGAGGCAGGAAATCGCAAAATATCACAAACTAAGAAACTTGTAGAAAATTCCAATAGTTTTTTTTTTTTTTTTGTAGATCTCATCACGATCAAACATTTGTTACAATCTTTACTCTTGTCTATTTTTAGATTTAATACAATTTTTTAGAGGATGTTACTATTAAATTCAAAGAAAATATGGATAGTTTAGTTCAGAGGTTTTACAACTTTTTTTGATGGAAACTCACAACAGAAAATTCGTTTAATATTATTTTTAAATAAAAGTTATTACTATTAATATAAAAGCAACCATACTTTTGCTCGGTAAAATTAGGTTTTTATAATAGAAGTACATATTTTTAATAAAGATAAATAATACTAAGTTATAGTATAACTATTTTGAAACTTTTTTTTATAAATTTTCTTACTATTCGATTTGAGAAAAAATATATTGAAAATTATTAATAATTTTTTCCAGAAATTGTGTTCAAATTAAATTGTAAATAATTTCGCAAAAAGAAAACTTTCAAAATAGTTATACTGTAACTTACTATTCCATAACTTTTAGTTTTCGATAAAATAAAGTACATATTCCCTAATAATAACAAACAATTTTGATGATGATTAAATTTTCTATAATTTACATACGTCCGAATCCAATATATATTCAATCTTGTGAAATATGCTGTAAAATTTGTATTGTTTTATTTAATAAAATTATCTTTTAGAGAAGTAAACACAGAAAATGTTAAAACTAAATGTCAATTTATTTATAATGCCTTTTGCATATTTATGAGGAAAATGTTCCTCCAATCACTTGCAAAAAGCTGAATATTTTTCCAAATTCAATTTTTTAAATTACTGTCTGCATGTCTAGCCATCTTTGATGTATTTTCTATAAAATATTTTCTAATAAAAATAACTGTATAATATTATTATATACTGTCAACAATTATTTACTTTTAAAAATGACAATTTTTCTTCCAAATAAATTTAGTATTTATTATCAAAATGGATTCAAATAAATATTAAATTTATTAAAGAAAAAACTTATTGACTTTACAGTGACTGACGTTATCTTTTTCTTTATAAATTTCAATGCAAATTGAAGGTATTGATTTAAATAAAATTTTGCTTCCATTAATTAAAAATGTATAAAATTTGTTATTTGTTATCTATAGTAACTTGTTTCTATGTTTTGTTATTTACTGTAATGTCATTTGATTCAGTTTTTCCTAATGAAAATGGACGCTGAGTTCTTCGAAACGTCGATTATTAATAAATATTATACCCTAAAGCCGTTTTGTTTTATATAATAAATTTTAAAAGACGTTATTTTATTTGCAATTTTTAGTATCAAATTTCCAACAAAAGACAAATAAAAATAATTAGTATTTAAAAGTGTTTGCTTGTATTCCAGACCAAATAAGTTTTGCACGTAATACAACAAGGAAACCTATATAAAAAATTGATGAAAAAAGAAATGGATGACTAGGTCACGTGATCGTTGTAAATTTATAGAATAGAACATGCTACGAACCGGAAATAGCATTTGTTTTTTTTTTATTATTCTTTCTTTTCGACTTTTTTTACTTAAAATTCTTTCGAATATTCTATCTCTGATTATTATGTAAGTCTCGCGTATATTTAATTCCGCCAGATACATATCCAAGGAAGGAAATGAAATCTTTTATGTGAAAAATGCGAAATATAATTAAAATAGATTTTTTTTTTCTAGTAATCTTCAGGCTTTCACGGCCGATATCCATTGAATTTATAGATTTTCTGAGCTGGTATACGGTAGTCGCTATAATCGTCGCAGACATTTCGTCATACATCATCGTATTTACATCTTCAGCGCTTGCTGACAGAATGACAGTTTCTGCTTGACAATCCGGTATATATATACACATGTACCCCCACTGTCATCCACTACAGGTGCTGTTACGCTATTGGCCAATTCTGGCTGGCATAAATCGCCATTGATTTTATTATAGCATCAAAACTAATATTACGTGACGGTTTATAACTTAATCAAAGTATATAAATAACTATACATTAAACCTTTTGATCAATTTTATCAAATAGGTTATAATCAAACGAATATAGTTATGAAATTAATTAACCTGTCCCTTGTCATTATCTAGTCAGAGTATAATAAATGTCATTTCCGTAAATTTCTTTATTTTTCTATTATTTTCCTACTAGAAGAATGCTAGTGAAAAGTTAGTAACGGGAAAATTGCATAAAACAGTTGAACGATGCGAAATAATAGAACAACGGAATTCTATTATAGTTTATAATTTAGTTCGTCGAAATACATTTTAACAAGCGTTCGTATTAAAGTTTTGTAAAAGAAAATAGTTGGGAATAGAAACGACACTTAATATGGCCATTTTGCAAAGAAAAAGAGATAGAGACAGAGAACCAGCTAGCTGTGTCGTTTGCTATTCAAATTATTGTATTAATAGCTAAAATTATACCTATTACTTTATACTACATGTATTATTCATCATTATAATTTGGTAAATATCAAAACTTTATACTATCTCTCCCTATTCCAATTTACTTCTGATAATATATCGTTTCTTTTTGAAATATTTGGTAAATTTATAAAATTGCAACATACAAAATAATTATTCAAATTAATTGTATACAGTGTGTTTCCAAATAGGTGTTACAATAATAAAAATAAGTTCAAAATTGTATGAGATTTCAATTATATTAGAAAACCGGACTCGTTTCATTTAATATTAATAATAGTGTTATTCTTAACAGTGCTGTAGCGTCACAGAATGTTTTGTTTCTTTCTATCGAATGGAAAGCTCTATTTACACTGTAAAAAATGTACATGTTTTTACATTTTTCATAAAAAATGCAATATTATGCAAATTATCACAGTAAAATTACAAGATATTGTTATTTTTACTGGTAAAACCTATATTAAATTAAATAAATTTAATATATATTTTTTACAGAGTAAGGTTTATGAACTGTAAAATGTTTTTCTAACAAAAATAAAAAATTTAATACAAAAAAAAAGTAAGTAAGCTATGTATGAAATTAATTAGTATTTAGTTTAAAAACAAAACTACATTTGAATTGAAAATTATCAATAATTTTACAATTATATTTATTCTATTTACAAGTAGTAAGAATAGGCAGAGCATGTATAAGAGAAATTATGAATTTGGATGAAGCTAAAGTTGCTTGTCGGAATAGAAATGTTTAGAGAAAACTGATTTCGAGATGATGGAAAGAGTTTGTGCCACACACTTTTGGGTACATGGCGTGATTGTGTATGTATGTATATTTATTCCAGAAAAACACTATAGTTGATATTACAAGTTCGATTTTTAGGTGTATTAGTTCATTAGTTTAGTCGTACTCTTATAACAGTTACATTGTTTCAAAACTTGTATTAGTTAAAACCAATTTTCAAACCGAGCTCGTAATACGGGCCTGCTTTTCTAAACTAAATAATAAATAATTTTATACAAATCTTTTAAAATACTTAATTATAATTATTTCCTATTAAATTTTTTATTTCTATTAGAAAAATATTAGTTTACAGTTCAAAAACGCGTTTTACTTTTGAGTCAAAAGTAAAAAACCTTAGATTAAAAACAAAAATTTTCTCACTATAGTTTAAAAAGTGAAAATTTAATATTTTTTATTAAAAGTTATTGACAATTTATTAACAAAAAATATTTCAATCAAAAAACAAAATTAAAATCTATTCGACTCGTTCCTGATCGAACAACACCCAGCAACGTTGTCCTGCAATAAAGGCAACACAACTACATTTTTACTGCTGTGTATATTCTCAAGCACAAAGAATCTTTATATTCGTATGTCTGACAGGAGAATTTGTATAGCATTTTCTTTGCTAGAGTTATATGTATGTATATATACAACATCCCCTCGTTCAACATTATATATGTGCTACGAAATATTTTCATGTTGTAAGGTTGTGGCACGTTTGAAAATTTACTATAGTCGGAGTTTTCCTTGTGAAGCCGTGTATAACAAATATGTTTAATCGTTTCCTATAGTAAATATGAACTTTTGGGTGTATAAGATTTACATTGTAAAGCAAGTACCATATTGCTAGGTCGATTTACAGAGTTGATAGGCCTAGCAAAATATTTTTTTATTATTATTGGAAAAAATATATGTATATCTGTTATAGATAAATATAAAGCAATTTACTGGTTGACAAAGCCTTGAATGAATCTTTGAACAGTTAATAAACAATTTAAATCAATGAAAACATAGTTTTCTTAACAAACAGTTTAGTTATAAAAACAGATAAACAATTCAGTTTAAATGAAATAGATTTTTAGTTTAAAAATAACTATAAAAGGTATATAATAAATTGAAAGATATTGATTCCATTCATCTATAATAAATCTAAGGATATATATTAGATATTTATTATCTTATTTTATTATATACAGAGTGTAAAAGAAACAATAAACAGGTATGACTAATTAATAGTTACATACATAAACAATCACGCTATGTATGCAAAAGTGTGTGGCACAAACTCTTTCCATTATCCCAAAATAAATTTCCTCCAAACATCCCTATCCAAACAAGCAACTTTAGCTTCATCCACATTCTAACAATTCTAAAATTAAAATAATCTATGATTTAAACATATTCGTTCTTTATGATGCACCCTGTATACTATAGGAAGTTGATACGTACAAATCTAGAAGTTTTTTTTTTCTTCGTACCTTAAAATTTAATTATCAATATTTTAAATTTTTAAATGCATTTTCAAACAAACTGCATTGTATCGATTTTTAAACTAAGCGATATCTAACTACATTTTTTATTTATTTAAAACAAATGTTTTCATTATTCATTTCAATGGCGAAGTTAATATTTATTGATTTTACTTATTTCAATAGACAATTTGGTTATTTATAGTTTAAGTGGGCAGTTTAATATTTTTAAAATTAAATATGTACAAAATTTACAATACATTTATCTATAGAGAAATTATACATATATTAATTATTATGTAATTTCGCTATTTTTTTTTTTTTTTAATTTTTTTTTTATTTAAAATTTTATTTCTATTATAAAAATCCAGTATTACAGATGTTTGCTTTTGAATTAATAGTAAAAACTTTAACATTAAACTAGAGTCTCAAAAAAATGTGCAAACAATCTTAAAAAAAAATATATATATGTATATAGAAGAAAAACGACAGGACATGTTATTGAAGATATATCATTGAACAAATCCCAATTTATTATGTACGTGGCGCCCTGTGGCGATCTTATGCTACTTTCAGTTGGCGCCCGGAAAGAAAAAATATATAAAAATGAAAATTATGGAAATATGTTCTCACACCGGGGGAAATTCACTGATATATTGATTTATTGCAATTCAGAAAAGAAGGAAGAAAAAAAAGAAAAATGATATCGTTTTCCCTGTTGAACAAAATTTCATAAAAATGAATATATAGTGTCCGCCAAAAAGTCTGCATAATATGGGAATCTATTTTATTATTATTTTTTTTTTAATAAAACTGCTTTAAGTTAGAGTTCTTTATTAATATTTATTTATAATCGACGTTTCGACGAATTCAACGTCCGTCTTCATCAAGAAAATCTGATAGAAATACAGTAAATAACAGAACATAGAAACAGGTTACTAGGTAAATAATTAGTTTTTAGATAACCATCAAAAAATCCCGTAATAAAAATTTTCAATGAACAAATAACAAAAAACTCTTTCTACAATGTGTAAACTTTTTGACGGACACTGTATATGTACAGAGAAAAAGAAACAATATTGTCAACGGATATAAGAAGCAATAATTTTAAATATCGATTTTGAAATTTAAATTATTCGACTTGGTAGAAAAAAGCTAATAGATATTTCTGGAAATATCCAATAAATTAATGTAAATATCAATGATAAATTGTAAGACATTAATTCGTCGTTTTTGAATTTCAACAAAACTATAAATTATAAAGTATTTTGTGTTTGCTGTGTGTATTTTATTAATATAATTTAAGTATAGTCATGACTGATTTAGAAAAAAAAAATTAGTTGGCACTGTTTGAATTCATCCATCACTTTAGTCATTAACAACAAGTAATTATAAGTCTTAAATCTATATTTAAAATATCAGTAAGTGCATTATTATTTATAATCCAAATAAACTGAAATGACATCTAAATTAAACAAACATGAAATATATATATACTTCTAAAATACTAAGTAACTGAGTCATTAAATTTAAATTATTCATTATGAAAAAATAAATTAAATAGTGTAGATTAAAAACTATATAAGAAAATTGGGTATTCTGTTATAGTAAAAAAATTTTTCAGAACTCATTATATAAAATAAAATGGCTTTAGATTTACGTTCTGTATTAATATTCGACGTTTCGACGAACTCAACGTCCGTCTTTATTAAAAAAAACTAATTTAAATGACATTTACAGTAAATAACAGAATATAGAAACAAGTTACTAGGTAACAAATAAGTAACTAAATCATAAAGATTGTTTATAAATTTTCAATTAATGGAAGCCAAGTTTTATTTAAATCAGTGCCTGTTTACACTTTAAAAAAAATAATTATAATTACTTAGTAACTTGTTTCGATGTCCTGTTATTTACTGTTGTAATTTGTATCAGGTTTCCTAATGAAAACGGATGTTGAGTTCATTTGAAACATCGATTATTAATAAATATTAATACAGAAATTAAAACTAAAACCGTTTTATTTTATAAATAGTTTCTTGTGTAATTAGTAACATTTCTGTAATTAGATAAGACGGAGATATCTTAGGTAATTAACACAAATCTTGCATCTGGTTTCTCCAAGTATTTCGTCAGTTAATTATTATCAATAGAAAAGCGGACGATATATTATCGCTTGAGCTGATATTATTAAGTTATAGATTAAATTAAGGTTAGGTTTGATTGAATTATTAACTGACCGATAAAGACATTTTCATATTCTATTTCAGCGCACTTGTCAAATGTTTGAATAGTAGTCAAACACGATAAACTATTTTCCGATGAAGGATTATTTGAGTATATAACACATTAATATTAAAAAGATAGAGCTTCAGTCGCTAAAGAGAACAACTAAAACTGATACAAATAACATTTACAGTAAATAACAAAACATAGAAAACAAATAAGTAACTAGATTATAAAAAATTGAATAAATAGAAACCAAATTTTATTTCAATCAGTGCCATCAAATAAAATTTGGTTTCGATTAATTAAAAATTTATAAAAATTTTCAACAGCAACAACTTTTGTTCAATAATTTCCGGTTGACAAATCTTTATCAAAAGCTGATATTATTACAATAACTCCCTTATCATATGTGATATGACCGGTCGGTAAAAATATTATAAATTCATGCCTATATATTTTTAATTATAAAAATAACTTTTATTTTAATTAAACACATATACACATATGTAAAAAATTACATTTTCAGAATAAAACTGTTTTATTATTAACAAAATATTAATCATAACAATAAAACAAATACATATGCTACATATATTATGCTAGATAAAATTACTTTACAAAATGTATAATCATTATTTTTCATATATATATTAGGTCGATTTACGTAAAAATAACATTATCGATTATGTTTGCGTTAAATAAACAATGAAATAACATAATGGCCACCTGTAATACTATTTTGATAAATGAGTTTTTTTTTGTCGTTGTGTTTTGTTTTTGAAGGTTCTTTACAATGTTCGACACCAGTTGAATAAATAAATTAGGCAAGGCTCTTAACAGTAGTCAGAAAAAAAAAATCTATTAATGGTCTGGTTAAAATCAATCAATTGTTAATTAATTCATCGAGCAATGGCCGTCAAAGTTTCATTTGTTCTTTATGTTTATGAGTGTTCAGTAAATATTTATCTTTCAAAGTGGAATTTTTAGATATTTGTTGGAAGCATTTAGAAATAAACATAGTAAAAAATCTTTCAGAACTCATTATATTAAAATAAAACGGCTTTAGGTTTAAATTCTGTATTAATATTTATTAATAATCGACATTTCAACAAACTCAACGTTCATTTTGGTCAGGAAAACTGATACAAATGACATTTACAGTAAATAACAAAACATAGAAACATAGAAACATATTATGCCACTAATAAAACTTCAATTTCTTGAAGTTACGCAACTAGGTAGTATAGAACCTATGTTCATATGACATTTTTCACTCGAAATAACCTCCCTAACGAACTGTTAAATTTTGGTACACACGTTATAAATCACCCTGTATATTAATCAATTTTATTAAATTTCTAAGTATAAATAAATAATATTGATATATACCTATTTTATGTTGAAAAAACATAGAGACAATTTATTTTCTAAATTAGACAAAATAATTACATTTAATTTGGTTTTCCTTGACCTATAGCTTATATTTAATATTATTTTATTGTTCTTCTGTTTTCATAATTTATAAATGAACATTAATAAATTTTTTATTACATTTTATGTAATTACTGTAAATGTACAGTTTTACTAAAGTCATTACAATCATTACAATTTTATCGATAGTATATTATTAGAAATGATTTAATAATAATAAAAAAAACATTTTATATGGCGCAATAAATGAAAATAAAAATAACTGCTGGCCCAAAAACCACTAGATCATTTTAAAATAAAATAACTTTTTCTTTATTAATAGTTCACATTAATTTATTCTTTTATAATATAAACAGAATACACATTTTGGAAGTAAATTTTAGGTATATATATATATATTTAACAATGTTTGATTTCGTTTTCTTAAACATGTCAAAATGCGACAATATTTGAAACAAATTTTCAGTAATAATAAAATTTTTCCTAATCTATTTTTGTACAGCACCCGAAGTACTGACATAAATAAAAATAAATAAATCTAAACTTGCAAAAATATTAGATTTTTATTTAACAATAATAACTTTGAATATTCCTTGTTAAATCAATATTTATTTTTGTAAACTGATTCATAATGTGTATTACATATTGAACTGATAGTTGACAGAATTATTTTTAGTTAAAAATATGATTATTTTATGTTTCATTTCATTTTTTCCAGCGAAAGATACTTGTCTAGATAGAAATGTTTGGAGGAAACTATAATTTCGGCATAGTAAAAATAGTTTTTGTCACACCATTTTAAGTACATAGCTTGATTGTGTATGTTAAAATTATTATGTAATAAAGTGATTTTTAATTGAAAAGATAACTGAATAATATACAAGTCAGTGTTAATAAATTAAAATAAATTTTTGATTTTAATTTTACAACAAATTTATTCCGTTTCGACGAAATTGAACCTTAAAGTAAATAACAGTACGTAGCAACAAGTTACTAGGTAATAAATAAGTAACTAGATTATAAAAATTATAAATTTTTGATTAATGGAAACCAAATTTTATTTAACTCAGTGCTTTCTCATTTTATTCTTTTCTTTATAAATCTCTATTGCTTCTCTTATTAATCTGCTGCTAATATTATCACACTATAGTGTGGTGATATTATAATGGATTCATGTTAATGATAAAACAAAAATGTTTAAAAAAAGGTATCTTTAATTAGTTCGTAATTTTGTTCAACATAATAATTTTATTGTTAATTACGATAAAATAATCGATTAATTACCAATATTATAAAAACTACAAATTACAAACTACGAAGAATTACAGTTCATTATTGTTACTTAAAAGTTTTTTCAAATATTGAAAAAGAAGTTTTTAAAACAACAGTGAGAAAAAAAAACGAGACAGATAGGTTTAAATGTCAAGACAAAAGAAAGAGAAGAAACACAAATATTGATGAATACTTAAAACTATTTTTAGAATAACAAAACACGAAAAGAGTATTAATTTTACTAAAAAGCGAGACATTTCATTTTATTGTCTTTTAATTTATTATCTAGATTTCAGATTAGTGTTAATTTGACTTAATTATTTTTTTCACAAATTGATTGCTTTGTTTTAACAAATTGGCTTAATGAAAATAGCAACAAAAAAATATCGAAGGAATTTTTAGAATTAATTCGATTTCTTTAGACTTGTTTAATTGGAAAACCGAAATTGTCTTAGAATTTAATAAGATTTTTTTAATTTTATTTTAAATAAAAAAAAACAAAAAACTACACATAATTAAAAATAATATAAATCTTGCTTTAGATTTAATGACATTCATTATACATTCGGTCAAGATGACCGAACCATCTTAACTGACTAACTACCAACTTTAGCAAAAACATTTTTTTTTTAATTTCGCACCCATCATACAATAATCTACTTCGTACCCGTGTTTTTGAGATGTAACTGTCATTATGAAGTATAGTTATAGTTTAGGTAAAAATCAGGGGTTTAACATGCTTGATTATCAAATTTAAAAACAAGTTATTTGAATTAATGTTTGTAATTTGTATTAATGTTTAAAAACAATTTATTTGTGAGAAACTTATAGAATTACGTCAAATAGATAAATAAAATACGAACACATTACAATTATATCAAACTAAACATTATTTAATTTTATACAAAACTTTCAAAATAGTTATATTGTAACTTACTATTATATATTTTATTAAAACATTTATTTCTATGTATAATAAATACACATATATTCAATTAAAATGCATTTACTTTTAAGTTAAAAGCATGAACCTTGAATCTACAGAAATATATTATACAAATATTCTGTTTTACTGTTTTTTTATAATGCTTCTATGAATATGTATAATAAAATGTCTTCAATATGTACACGAAAAACTTTAATAAACTAAAATCATACATAAACATTATGTAAAATAAAACCTCCAATATCTAAATGCTACATCTTAAGTTTGTTTAGTTTTTTCATTAAACGTGCCAAAAAAAAATAAGGAAAAAAAATCTAATGTCACATACGGCTGAAGAAAAATCGAAAAAAGAAATCGCTCTAAGTTTTTTCTGATTAGATACATCTACGAGTATTTCGGTACATTCGAACGCAAAAAAATATACTTGATACGTTTCAAAAACATCTCGTTGAAAGTTGCACACAAAAAATAACATAAAATCGAAGAGAAAAGCAGACAGTGACGGAACTAGCTGGCAGTCTGCAGGGGACATATCTGCTCCCCAAATAAACAATGGATATTTTTGAGAAATTTTTCGGTTATAAATTAATTAATTAAATAATTGTTTGTTATTAATTTATGTTAATGACATATTGAACATATGTACATATTTTATTTTTAATTTCTTGTAGCCAGCAATGTGTGATTGTACTTCTATAACACACTAAAATTTTCCAGTGTTAAATATAGTAACGCTACTAATATAGTCTAGGCTTTAATATTTTAAAGCTAAATCAATAGATCGCAATAACATTATTAATGAATTTGCCATTTTTAAATAAAAATAAAAAACATAGTAAAACATCTTTCAGAATTCATTATATTAAAATAAAATTGCTTTGGGTTGAAGTTTTGCATTAATATTTATTTATAATCGACGTTTTGACAAATCATCTGGATAAAGACGGATGTTGAGTTCGTCGAAACGTCGATTATATATAAATATTAATACAGAACTTTAACCCAAAGCAGTTATATTTTAAAATGGAAAAATTAGATTACTATTTGGTATGTAATTTGTTTCTGTAAATGTAATAAATTAAGAAAAGTAGTAAAACAAGTAAAATTGATATTTTTTCTCTTTCGTACAAAACTTATTCTTAGTCCTACTGGCCCCCCAAGTATCAAAGTCTAGCGCTGCCACTGCAAACAGATTGGGGGCTGCCTGCAATATAGAAAGATAAATAGAGGTGTTAGTGGCTGTCACAGAGTAAGGTCAACTTTTAACGTAGGTCAAACTGCAGGTGCGAAAAGCCGCTTTGAAATCAGCTAAACAGTCAATGGTTAGGGGCTTAAGGATCAAATGAATCCTCCAATGATGGTGGTGCCTAGCTGGAATAGAAACTTTGTGGGAGACTTAACGTCCTTACTAACCGAATAACAACTAACGTTTTGCGCCCGCGACTATAGATGAAATATGCATGACGGGGCAGCAAAAGAGCTTTTGCCAACATTGAACAAATATTCCTAAGGAAATACCAACTGTCATTTGTCTCTCCCATCGATTAACTAGCAAACGATAGAAATAATAGTGTTCTAAATGGTTCTCAGTTTTATGTGTAACTATTTGCAGTTATGCATAGTAATTCTTCTTGAGGACAAAATATCTGAGATGTGGAATCAGTTGACAATGTATTTAACAACGTCTCTTGCAATTATGTAATATAGTTAGTAATTTTATTTTATAATATTTTAAAATATTTTGCAAGTTATGAAATCATACATACATACGCAATCATATCGTGTTGCATTATTATAAAAAAATATTTAATGATTATTTATACCCTTTTGGGTATATGGCGTGATTGTGTATGAATATTTATAAAATATGAAAAACTTAATTTGATCAATTACAAATCAGCTGCATTTAGATAAATGTTTAGAAATGTATGCATCAAAAACAAAATAAAAAAATCAAAACCTTGGACTTTAACTTTGACATTCGACTGCAAATGTTGGTATAAATCTAATATTCTGATCTTTTAAACTATTTAAAATCTTCGATTTTACTTATATCCGTTCTAACAAAAAATTTATGGAAATCATGAAAGTTTGCTCGTAAAGTGGAATATATTTTTAGGATCAATTTTCACTTACGGCTAAAGAAAAGTTAAAGGACATATTCTAAAGTGAATATTAGTATTTTACTTACATTGATATTAGTTGAAGAAAAAAAATCTATGTTCTAAATCGTTTCATAATATTAATTTTATGGTAAACAAGACGACTTACTCGTAATATTTGAAACAATATTTTGATTTTCACTAATTTACATATTTATGAAATAACTAAGTTAATTAAATAGATCAATCTTACAAAAAGTTCATTATAAAAAAAAAATTATTATTTTTTGAAAATAATTACTACGGAACTTCTTCTTCAAATTTAAATGCCACAACTTTGTTTAAATATTTATTTAAATCGGCTATAAAAATAAAAATGTTGTACATGGGTCTAAAGTGTAATTCTAAAACTATTTTGCAAATAACCTTTTTCAAAATTTTTACAAATAAAAAATTAAACTAAAATATTTTTCATAATTGTTTAATTTGATCTACATCGGAAGTTGTATCAGTAATTTCGCCTAATGTATTATAATAATTATTATTATTATATAAAAATATAAAATTTCGTTATTTAATTCAAATTAGATAAAATTAATATTTAACTCTTTCCTGTGTAGTAATAAACAAATTTCTAATTACATCCAAATACTGAATTTAATTAGAATATAATTCTTTAATTCTACGGCTAGGCTTTTTTATCTGCTAGTCCGTAAAAACGAAACTAATCCCGAAAAACCACTAACATGAAAGGTTAATCTTGATGTGGTAACGATCCAATGTTTATGTGTATATAGTAGCAAGTGGGGGCGGCCAAAAGTGCGCTTAGCCTGAACAAGAGTACATACGAATTAACGTAAATTAAGATAGATGAATGTTCTAATGGTAGCCAAACCTCCTCTCTCCAATCTAAAGATTATACTTAAGGGTTCTCAAAAAAAAAAAAAATCGTTACAAGAATAAAATCACCAACTAAAATGTTTATTTTAGATATTGATTTTGTTTTCGAGATATTTATTTATAACAGTGATAAATATGTCAAATTTAGTTTTCACAAAACAAAACCTTGTTTAAACTTTTTCATTTTAATATAAATTCTGAAAAGTCTTGTTTACTATGTTAACAACATATTTACTTGATTAAAAGTACGCCCACGTCCTTGCAAAAATGTTAATTCATTTATTTTATAAATGCTTCTCAAGTATTTTTTTTTTAATCTCACTATATCAAGTATCTCAAGTATCTTTTTATTTATTTTTAGTTTTGACTTTCTGTTTAGTAGTTTTACTTAAAAAAAAAAGAAAAACAATCTATAGAAAATGACGTATATATTAAAAAAAATAATTGTCTAATAAACATATTCGGTATTCGGTTATGTTTGTACTATTCGGTATTCGGCCGAATATTTGATTTCAATACCGAATAATCGGTTACAAAAATAAGTAAAAGTACTACACTTTCTTTAATGTTTTACTTTTAAAAAATGCAAACACAAATAATGTAATTATAATTATATTAATATTTATATTTAAAAGTAAATAATTAAATTTAATAATAATTAAACAAAATATAACAAATTTTATTATAATCAACAAATAAAAATGGAATTTAGTTATATATTTATTAATAAGTCAAAAATGTAAGAAATATTTAAAATAAATAAACATTCAATTCAATTGCTACACTGATTTTGGAGTTGTTATAAACGACCTTAATAATCGATAAACAAAATGGCTATTTACGGTAAATTCTCGAAAAATTCTCAGACAAACGGAACGAATATTTCACTTTTATAAGAAAGCTCATTTTACAAAACCACTTATAATGCTTTAAATTTTCGAAAAATATATTAGTAGATATAGCCGAATATTCGGTTAAAATTTGGCCGAATATTCGTTATTTGACTAAACTACTATTCGTCATATCACTAATATATATTCGATGTCCAATAACCATGAACTTGACAATCAATTGTTTTCTCTTGGCACGATATTCCGAATGTGTACGAAGTCCGACCCGATTCCAACCCGACCATCAATTTAAAAACGGTTATAATCGAACCGGAAATTTAATGCGGTTAGAGAAAATAATGCGATATATATATATATATATATATATATATATATATATAATGGATATTGATATACTCACACAATGCAAAAGAGGGAGTGACAATTGACTATTTTCTAATTCAAGGGTAAAAATATATGTATTCCGGAAATTTAATCTTTTCATGAACGAATTTTATTATTATATGTTCCATGTAAATATTTTATATGTTTTTAAATGGAAAAATATTAGTCAACAATATAAATTAACTGTTCGGTAATATTTCTCAGATTATATTAAATTAATTAAACAAAATATCGTATATAAATAGATGATTGTTTGATAAAGATACAAATTATATTTACGTGTCTAATTTTCTAATTGCTTCTTCTATTATTTGTTAAACATTTCGTTTAAATAAAAATTAATCGTAATATATTAATTATAGTATAAATAGATATAGCAAATTTAAAAGCAAATATTAATTTATCAAAATAAATACAAGTAAATTAAATATATACTACAACAAGTTTTACAATCTTTAATTTCCGTTAATAAATAAATAATTAGGAATTTCAGTGTATAGTTAACGCGTGATTAAGTTGTAACACTTTGGTATCTTTGACAAATTTTCTTCGAAGTAAAAAATAATTAACTAATTAAATATTTTTTTTTAATATACCATGTTTTTAAAACGGTCTAAAAAGTATATAATAATTTCTCCTAGCCCCATACAGATTTATAAACCCATACAGTTCCTGATCCCATACATCTTGTCCTGATAATTTGTGATTGCGAATTTTTAATAGATATGGCAATACTTGTAAGATTTTTTACGAAAAGTGTGTTTTTCGTTTTAAATCTTTCAAGTATTGTCATAGTATTGTCATAGCTAAGATAATAAATGTTGTGACATTTATTATTAAAATGATTTTTTTGACATGCTTTTTATATAACAATAATATTTTGTATTTTTAAATTTAATGATCAAATAATGTATTTTTGGCGTTACATGTAAATTCAACTAAAATATTCTGCTAGCCCTAAAGCAGGCAATAAAGATTGCCGAAATGTTGGCTTAGTAGTTAATAAAAATATATCAAAAAACTGAATTCCATCAATTACTAATTATTTAATATTCTTTTATAATTAAGAAAACAAATCGACTAAAAAAAGTGCAATCTTCAATTTTAAAGTATCAATTTCAATTAGCTGCATAAAAGTAGTACATCAGCGCACCTAATATATCACTTTCAAAACTCTATCATAATAATTACCGGGCGTAATCAATATTTATATGAAAGCAGAAACCGTACCGGCATTTACCCATGTAATTAATTCTTGTTTGGAGCCCATATAATAGTTTTCGGTGAGTTGCAATGTTACAGATACTTTCTGTACTAGAATAATTTGTGCCGCAAAATGTTTCATGAATGTGACGCTTTTATTCATAATAACACACCAATTGCTATTACATATTTACCGCAAAATTCCAGTCATATAAACCAAAGCCTATTTATTCATTTGTTGATTCTACCGAATATTAATTCAATATACAAGGTGTAAAAGTCATATTCAACAAAAGAAACACAGTTAAGTGTATGTATACTAATTTATGCTATAATAAGAATTATTAAATCAATTTAAGGTACCTGACAGTTGCATTGTTTATATTCGCTTGAATTTTATTTGGTTATTGAAAGCTGTGTGAAGAAGTGCAAGAAATGCCAAGTTTGTTAGAAATTGTGTATTCGACCACAAAAAGATTAATTCTCACTAATCACGTAATATAAATATACTATTCTACAACTGTTAGTAACTCAATTTGATCAACTTTTGGTAAAGATCTGCTAGCTGGAAATAGTAACTTACTGATGTTACTTTATTGTGATGTTTTATGAATATTTCGCAACATATTACGAAAAAAATTATAAAGTTATAACTAACTAAATATTTTTCGGTACGGTTAAATATATTTTTTTTTATATATAATTTTTCATATTTTTATGATATATAAGTAATTCTGTAAATAGGTGGCATATTTATTATTTATGTCAAGACAGTTTTGTTTTTAGTTACTCTCACTACATTAGTTGTGTTATACACATTTTTCTATTCCATAAATTTATTTAATACGATGACAAGACAAAAATTTAAAAATATTATTAATTAAAGCATTCCTAGCAGAAAATTATTTCAAAGCACATGATTTTATTAATCATAATTATAACTGCATAATATTCAAGATACTTATTAGTATAATTTTTTTAAAAAAATTGTGATACTCTACACTTTTCTCAATAACACCAAAGCAAAAATGTCGAGGTTTAATTTAGTTTCTTTTGTTTCACATATTTTCAAATTCAATTCAGAGATAATCATTTTTTTAATGTTTTTTGACCTAGTATTCCATATACTTATACTATATGCTTCGCAAATTTATGAGCTTTTTAAAACACCCGGTATAATTTGTGTAAAAAAAAAATAAATATATATATTTTGAAATAATTGCGTAAATAAATGATTCATATCACGGTATAAAATTTATTAATTAATATCGAAAAATATTTATATCTGATGTTACATAGTAAATTACCAATTGATTAATTCAATACAAACATATTTCTGTATTAACGATATTTTATCTCAATATCAAATTATAATAAAAAAAAAAAATTATAATTATGGTTCAAATTATCATTTTTGTTATTAATAAACTAACGAAACAGTTTGGTAATTAATTTTATTGAACTAATTTTAGTTCTGACCAGCATGACAAATATGTATTGAGGCACACATACTTAACATAATAAATAATAAATGTATGTAAGTTTGTCCGATTTTGAAGTGCAACTCAGAGGTGAGTTATAAAGTTGAAATTTGTACACAATGATGGAAAAAATCCAAAAGTGGAAATAAGTGATGAAAATTGACAAAAAAAACTACGCGCTTATAACTTGGCATTCCCGGAACAGTTTTTGATAAAAGTATTATTGATAGTTGAGTTGTTTTATTTTTTATTTTTAAGGAAAATTTAACTATGGGACAATGCAAAATTGATCAAAAGAAATCTGTTCGCTTATAATTTAAGATCTGCTGAACAGATTTTGATGGAAGTTTTATTCATAGTTGAGTTGATTTTGAAGGATTTTGAAGGACAATGCAAACAATAAAAACTCTGTAACTTGTTTCGATGTTCTGTTATTTACTGTAAATTTGTATTAGTTTTGATACAGACAAACGTTGAGTTTGTCGAAACGTCGATTATAAATAAATATTAATACAAAACTTTAACCTAAAGCAGTTTTATTTTAATTATAAATCAAGTAGAAGTTAAAACAAATTTTTGTCATTAGCTTATTAAGTACGTAAACCAAAGAAAGTTAGTTCAAATGACATGTAGTATAATATACGTATTTAGTTTGCATAATGTTATCATTATTTAACGGGTAGGCAAATGCAACTAAATATTTCGAAGGCCTGTTGTTACAAAATTTACATAAAATATACGGTGTTTAACCTAAACTGTAAGCTTACTTAAGCTAGTCAAAGAAATATTATCTTTAAGATAAAGTTGTATGTTTACGCATAACGATTAGAATTTGTAAATTAATACAGCTAATTCTAAAATTTACATAGTGATAAAAACAATAAATTCTAAAATATATTTTTAAAATAATTTCTACCTTGTTCGGTGTGAATGTTGAAGAATATAAATAAGTTGGATACACTCACCTGTAAATAAACAAAACAGTTTTAAAAACAGATTTTCAAACAAAAAAAAAGCAAATTGTTGAGTATAAGTGCTACAAACTTAAAATATTAAGCGTCGGTATTTTTGAGTCTCAGTTAAAATCATTTCGTAGTTGGTTAAATTCAATATTTGACCAAAAAGACATACACATTTTCTATAAATTATGTACTGGTTACATTAACCAGTGGACTTATTTATGTTACCAATTAAATTTAACAGTACATTTATTACCAGGTTAACTTGAAAACTCGATTAGTTTACTTATATGTATTTTAAAAAAATATTTATTTAATGGAAACAAAAATTTTATATAGGGACCTGCACGTTTTTGCAAATAGCTTTTTCAAATTTTTTACATATGTATATATATATATATATATATATATATATATATAAATTTATAGATATTGTTTAAGCCTTTATATTTTAATTAAGTAAATTTTGAAAACAGGTATGTTTAATTTATTTTTTCGTTTCAAAGTTTTTTTTTTTTATTTCATACAAAAAATAATAATAAATTTTCCATTCATACACATAATTTATAACCTAAAAAAATGTCTAATTTTGCAAATTAAATCTCGGAATGCCTTCTAAACGGATTAAAAATTAATTGTATGATATCATCCACTCAGTAAAAAAAATGTGTTGAGTCACCCAGTTTTGTTCACATATAGTCAGCAATTTAAACAAAGTTATATTGTTCCACACCTCGAAAAAAAAGTATGGTGTCTACCACTCTCCCCTCTACCCCCTAATTTGCTTTACTCGCTGAACAATAATAACTGACATAAGCAAATTCCGTACACACACACACACACACACACACACACCCACAAACCCCGTTTAATAACAAATGCAGTGTATGCGACCTACTAGGTTTGGATTATCAATCTTTAGCAGCAACCCCATGAGGCCAATAAATTTCACATGCTCCCTGGCATTTCATTATTCACTCCCCCCCGCTATTCCGTGCCAACCCACCCCCAGCACCCCCTTGCAAATGCCCTTTGTTAAACCAGAGTATGGTCGATGGTATGTCCAAGAATAATGCTAATTTTTGTACGGCGTAAATTTTGGAACTGAACACTTTACTGGATTTTTTTTTGCTCAAGAGAAGATTGACAAAATTGGTATAATTCACAACAGGTAAAATAAAATAAACGATAAATAATGTTATCCATGACAAAATGTAAATGCACGACAAAATATTTTTTCTTGAACAAAAAAATCCAAATATGTGCTAAAATAATTTTTCTCACGACAGAAAATGCAAGTGAACAATGTTTTAATAGCAAAAAAAAAATCCAATCTGCTCATTTAATCTAACACATCTAGTAAGGAAATTATTATATTAAAATAAAACGCCTTTAGGTTGTAGTTCCGTATTAATATTTATTAATAATCGACGTTTCGACGAACTCAATGTACGAATATTGATAAATATTAATACAGAACTACAGCCTGAAACAGTTTTAATTTAAAATAACCTTTTAACCTAAACTACCTAAGCACGATATATCGGTTTCATTACAACGTAAACTGTCATAAGAGCAAAACTAAACAAATAAATTAAAACACTCAGACATTCGCTCAAGATAACCAAACCATCTTAATTGACTAACAACGACTTTTGCAAATTTTAAAATATTTTAATATACTATTATTTATGGAATTTTCTTTGATCAATAAATCAGATAAAAATAACGATTAATTTTTTATTTACATAAAATGGCCTAATTTAAATAAAGCATAGTTAAATGTCTCTACATGGTAAATAATCTCTGAGTTTTATTATCATCAAAAAAAAAAAAAAAAACAATGAAAGAGGGGAAAAACCTGTTAAAAGTAATAGAAAAACTGTTTGACAATGTTTTCAATCATCATGGCATTTTAGTCGACGTGTACCCGCCATTATATTTCCATCATTTTCTATTGTCTGTATGCTGTGCATGGCTATGTCTTGTCATTTTTCGATTTTGTTTTATTTGTCCGTTACAAACGAAGCGGAAATCTCAAATTGCCGAATCGGAGAAAAATCATTAAAACATCTGCGCTTTAAACAGTTTGATTACAAATTAATGGGGCGTTTCTAGTTTGGTTTGTTTACTCACTGTCTGAATTTTTCACATCAGGCTAATTTTACAGAAAAGTAAAATTATTTTATCTACAACTGCTTTGTTATATGGTCATTATATATATATATATATATATATATATATATATATATATATATAAAATCAGATAAATAATATTAGTCTTTATAGCCCAAGGGAAATAAAATACTAGTCTTTATTAACCAAGGTTAAAAATATTAGTCATTATTAACCAAGGGAAATAAAGAAACGATCTTTATTAACTTGATTTCCGTACGCACGCTTCGTTGCTAGGCAACATCAACAAACTAAACATCTCTACGCCAGATGGCAGCAGTTATCAGTCAAAGTAATAAAATGACAGTTGTAGTTAGTTAGTTAGTTGTTGTTAACATCATAGATTTGAATAAGTAAGTACAATATTAAAAATATATAAGCAGCTGTAGATAAAGTATAGTATTTGACTTGCAAATAATGCCTACAATGTACTCGGATGTTTTATTCCCCTCGCTACGCTCGTGGACTAAACAACATCCTCGTACATTATAGGTGCCATTATTTGCTCGTTAAATAATATACTATTATTTAAATCCAGTGCCTTCACAGTGACTGACGTTATCTTTAAATAAAATTTAGATTCCATTAATTAAAAATTTTATGATCTAGTTACTTACTTGTTACTTGTTTCTATATTATGTTATTTACGTTAAATGTCATTTGTATTAGTTTTTTAATGAAAACGAACGTTAAGTAAGTCAAATTTTAATAAATATTAATACCGAACTACAACCTAAAGCCGTTTTATATTAACATAATGAGTTCTAAACGATTTTTTACTATGTATTAAATGTATTTCGGTAATAAAATTAATTCAGATATTAAAAATTATATTGACCATTTTTTTATAGCTACTTCTGTACTTAACAATATTACTTGCAAGCTTATAAAGATAAAATTTTGAGATTGGTTTTTTGTCACTAATTTTTTATTTTCCCAACATAATATCTCGCGAAAAATTAATCAGGCACCACAACAATTTAAATAGCCCTTGTATTATATACCCCCCCCCCCTGCCCACTCACTCTTGTAAGTTCATTAAAATTCAGCATTTGATAAATAACGAGGTGTTTTATTTCAACAAAACAACTTCGTTTTGCAGCAAGTGCGCGAATCTAAAGCATTCTAGAAAAGAATAGATTGTAATTCGTAAACTGTATACTTGGGTTATATATAAATTTCCGGGATTATTTAAATATACGCTTGTATTTCACTGTTTTTATTTCGGTATCGCGTAATCAAGGTAAATAACAATACAAAAATAAAATGTAATCGTATGAAAAATGTATATTGTATCAACTGTGTTACGCAAATTTTTAATGTAAATTTTAAAAGAATTTTGTATTAATGAAAAATTATCGATTTACACTAAAGTAAGATAAAAATTTTAATAGAAATTAGTATTGTAATGAACCTTGAACAAATAAATGTTCATATTGTCATTGTGAAATTTAATAGAGTATAATAATACTCAAAAATATTGATATTTTATATTTTTCCCAAAATCAATGACTGAGTAACTTGTGAAATTTTGGGAAAAATATAAAATCTCAATATTTTTGAGTATTATTTGAGAAATAAGTATTGGAAACTGTTCCAAATAAAAGTTGTTAGTTGTGTCTTGTTTAGCAACAATTGCGAAATATTCGTAAAACACAAATAAGTGACATCAGTAAATTACCATTTCCGGTTGACAGATCTTTGTCAAAAAGTTAATTAAATTGAGATATTCGCATCCGAAGATTAAATATGATATTTATAATAATCCGTTCAGCTGAATTTGCTCTACACATGTCCACCGATCGACAGACAGACCAACTGACGAACATCATCGTAAAAATAGTTGATTCGTGTTACTATAGGCCTAATTCGTGCCTATCTGTCAAAATCTCGATGTTAAACTTGATATGATTACAATATCTCCCTCATCATATGTGATATAATGGTCGATATAAATGAAAATAAAATAATAATAATAAATTTATCAATAAATTTTAAATACAGAACTTAAACCTAAAGCATTTTTATTTTATATAATAAGTTCTGAAATTTTTTTTATTATGTGAAAAAAAAATTTATTACTCAAAAATTTTTGAATTCAATTACTCAATAACGCGAGTAATAAATAGAATTACTTATCCAGAAAGACATTTAACTATAAAATAAAAATTAAATATAAATAAATATAATCAAAAATAAAAAATTATTGCCAAAGAAAAACAAACCCAAAATTCTATCTTTATAAGCTTGTAAGTTATATTTTTAAGCTATAAACAATGATCAATAATTTATATTTTATGATTTTTAATACCTGAATTAATTTCCTAATACTATTACACTTTTAGTTAAATTTGCCTTATTTATCTAAATATTAAATTTACTAAATATATAATATTATATTAAATCAAAACCATGTCAAATCGGAGTCCCCTACCCCCACTTTTCTCTGAAATATCTGTGTTGGCGTGAATAACATTTCTAAAACATATCGATCATTCCACAGCTGAGTGTGTCCTCGGCATTTCGTTTGTTTTATTTGTGCTCTTCAATTGTTTCTTTCGGTTTCTTGTTTTTCGTCGTAAGCGCGCCCCGAGTTGCGCTGGGTTTACCCCGTTCAACGTAACTATGTGATGTATTACCTTAAACATTTTCGTTGCCTCTCCCGTGTTTTGTTATATCATTCATTCCTTACGTACCCGAACCCCCGTTAACCGCCGGTACGTGTAACACAAACTTGAAAACTTAAATGTATCGTTCGTGTTTTTGACGTTTGAATGTTTTTCGAGGAAAGTATAGTATAGTAGTCAGTTAACTAACGACTTAAAAGTTGTAGTCGGTTAATGTACGGCTTGCACAATTCATGCATTACCGAATTAAAAGTTTTTAAGTCTACACTGTAAACAAAAAAAAAAAAGCTAAATTACAGAAAAATAGTGGTAAAATTTTACTATAAAAAAATCTGTAATTTTATTTTACTATAAATATTCTGTATTTCTAACTATGTATTTCTTACTTTCTGCAAATTGCATCACATACTTAATGTAGAATTAAATATTGGTAGTATAACTTCTTAAATTATCTAATATTACAGCTTTTATATTAATATCTGTAATAATTCATCAAAATAATGAAACTTAGTACATATTTTGTATAATAATACTAATAAAATATTTTAAGTGTAATTCATTCATTTCAAAATACATCCTTTTATATAAATTTAGAAATGTATATAACATCACATAACTATACAAGTTTTAGCTATTTATGGAAAATTCCTGACATCAAATTTACTAAAAGACTTTATTAAAAAAAATGTAATATTACATACATATGTACTTTTCCATCCCGTCATATTACATAATGTTGGTAATAGTTCTGATATTATGTATTTTTAAACAATTATACAAAATTACAACACAAATTTAAGTAAAAATTAAAATATTTGTTAAAACTTATAATGACATCGTAGAATAAATTGCTTTAATATCATATTTGAAAGATTATTTAACTATGTTACCAAAAATATAAGAAAAAGAATTCTCCATCCACCCTCAACAGTGTTACGTAATCATTATTTCTTTCCGAATTCCAATCAAAAACGATTAAAGTTCTTTTTCAAAACGAAAATATAATTGTTAGTAATATAATTATTCTATAGAAAGCATTTCTTCTCTCCATTTGGAGAAATTGCTAAAGAAATATCCGTCCAAGTCTTTCCAAATTAATCTCCATTTCGTAATGGTTAAAAATGTTCCATTCCATTGACAGTTCATTCTCTCACTCCATATATTTTTTCCTCACAGAACTTTTCCATTGTCGAAAGTAAGATAATCGAATTATCGGTTTAGAACTATCGAAAATATCTGGACGAATAAAGTGCTTTTGCGCACGAAAGATGAAAGTTAGGTGTAGGGAAAATGAATAGAGATTTCGCTGAGGCGAACACACAAACATATACCTATAAGTTGTTCGACTTTTTGGATTTCACGTCGGTGAGTCAATTGTGGAAGGTTTATAATTTCCGCAAATATTTGACGGCTCCCGGAACTTTTTAAGTACATAGAATTTAATGTATAAATACAGAAAACTTTCTACATTTTGCCTTCATCGTATTATTTTCTTTATTTTAACATTGAACAAATAAATGTTCGTAAGTGTATCTGTGAAATTAATATAATAATACACAAATATTGAGATTTTATTTAATAAGGAAGCTTATTGAATACTTAGTCGTTTTAATTCGGATGTTATTTATAATATTTAATAAATAACATCCGAATTATAACAACTGAGTATACAATAACCTTCCTTATTGAATAATTATTTTACAGTCGAAACAAACATTTCAATGATTGAGATTTTATTTTTCTATAAAAAATTCACAAGTTACTCAATCATTGAATCGGCTTGTTAGACTATGTATCAATACAGAGACTTTTATATATAACTAGATACCGAACTCAATATAACAAACCGCTCTAAAAGTGAAGCCTCAAGGTCACTAGACGCCATTTGTCAAAAAGGCAATATGTATATGTTGTGTATAGAATGTATGAAATATAACTTCAAATATAATTGATATATCAATATTATAACGAATAAAGTTATTAATTATATATTTTATTTAGTAAAATATGAAATAAAACACAAGAATTTTAACTCAACATTTATTTATTAGCTAAATAAAGTAAAAAGTTAACTGATTGCAAATATATTATAATATATATATATATATATATATATATATATATATATATATATATATATATATATATAATATATATATATATATATATATATATATATATATATATAATATGTAGCTTTGAAATAATTAAAAAAAACATGACAAATACAACAACAACAAATACATCTTACATTACATTTTAATTCATTGGTTTGCAAATAATATTAATTTATTGAATTTATGTCTTATACTAACATTATTTTTAAATAACTAGGAAAAGCGGGAAATATTGAGGGGACTGCATCCTGCTTTAATTTTTTAACATATATTCCTGGTCTTACTAAATAATCATTTTCTTTGAAATGGTCGCTGCAAATTTTACTACTTCTTGTTGGTGTAAAATCCTTTCTTCTTACACTTATAACCCAAGATTTTAATAAATCTTTATTTTTTAGAGGAAATCTAAAATTAGAAAAAAAAAACGTATTCAATTACGGATCTTCTAAATGAAATAATTTGATGATATATTGATAATATCGATATATAGGGCTGCCTTAAGGTTAGGATTTATTTATTTGATAAAAAAATTTGTCCCCTACCTCGATATTATCAAATTACCAATTACAGAAATATATTTAAACTTTAAATTTAATTATTATATTGTTTCAGATTATAAAAGTAGACAATGCTTACCCAAAAAACTGTACTGTCCCTCCAGTTTTAAATCTATTTTTACAACCAAAAGCGGAACACGAAGCTGGCATTGCTATTGGTAATTTGCAACTATAATAATAAAATAACAGTTCTGCACAACACAAATTAATTATATCACTTTAAAACGTTAAATATAAATGATTTCGTATACACGATTCTTTATCACTGTTTACACTTTCTGCCTTTTCGACAAATGGCCGCCACACGAATTGACATGCTTCACTTTTACGCATCGAGTTAGGCATCTAGGTTATATATAAAAATCTCTGTATCAATAACTGGCTAGTTAATCATATAGTCGTATGTTGCTTTGTCAGTATGGTGCTTTGATGATTGTCCGAAGACAACTGATGCAGGTGTTATTGTACTGACTGGCTTTTGTGCCAAGTAAATTGAAACGATGTAGTTGAGAAGCAATAAATACCATCAACGACGTCTATACAATAATGCACTAAGCATTTATAATAATATTGAACAAATAAATGTATCTGTGAAATTAATATAGTAACTCAAATATTGAGATTATATTTTGTGAAATTTTGGGAAAAATAAAATCTCAATATTTGAGTATTATTATATTAATATTAATTATTAATTATATTAATTAATATTATATTAATTTCACAGATACACTTATAAACATTTATTTGTCAATGTTATAATATTTATATATTTTTAATATAGAAATAAATATATAAACAAGCCTTTGTATAAATGTAATAACGTATGTTTCAAATAAATACATTATTAATGTCATTCGATACAATAATATTCGCTATTACTAAATAGAAAGAATAAACGCAATATTTTACCGTATAGCCGAAATATTTCATGATTTTTTGTGACGGGGTTCACTTCGTCACAAGATATTGAAAAATGTAGCTCTAATGCATAGATTCTCAAACTTATTTGAGCTCAACGTCCGTCTTTATCAGGATAAATATATTATTTATCCTGACGAAGAAGTTCATCGAAACGTCAATTATAAATAAATATTAATACAGAACTTTAACCTACAGCAGTTTTATTTACTAAGTTTTAATTTTTAGTTTGTTTCAAGGATAAATTTATTCCAACATCTGGAAATACTAAGCCTTATATCAATTTAAAAAATGCAGACTTCCTTTTTATTTCTTCAATAACTGATAATTGATTAGTTTTTTACAGTTTTCCGTGGGGACACCCTGTATATTAATTAAACCACTCGCATTGTATAAACATGATTTTTTATTGCCCATACGACCCACTTTAATAATCATAATTTTTATCGTGTTCTTTCTTATATTTCTACAGATACTTTTTCCATTCTCGTATATCTAGCAGTAGGCTTGCTCTAATACTTAAACGGACACCATTCACCCCATATTTTATAATTATTACGTTTCGCGCTGCGCTCCTTTCTTTCAACCATCCTTCCCCCTCTCATTTCTAAGAGGAGCATGGAGTGAAAGAAGTCTAACTTACATTTAGCTTTTATCTTTTACGTCTTTTCGGGCTTTAATTTTTCATGTTCGTTCATTCGGCATTGTGTCATTATTCTGCGTTTGGGGGTGGCCGTAGAATAGAGCGAAATGGGGTTAAAAGAAAAACCGGGCCGGGAAATGAAACGGTTTAAAGAAAACTGGTGTTGCGTTGTTTTGTCGTCGTCTTGAAAGGGTTTATTCGAAATAATAACTCAGTTGCGTAACAATCTGTGCTGTGCCCGTCTGCTTTTTGCTGTTCTGTTTTACGTCTTGGAAAATTCGTCTGGAAATTTCGTATTTTTTATTCCGTTTGCCCGAAACAGTTTTTGATCGTTTAAGTTTATTTTCTAACAGGTTTTCTCGTTTTATTTTATTACTAATAAATTATTTTATTATTGTTATTATTTTCAGGAGTTTTGGAACAGATGTGTTGATGCTTTCTTGATTTTGAAAATAAAGAATATTATCTTATGATAGTAAAAAGTCTTTCCGAACTAACTATAATAAAATAAAACGGCTTTAGGTTGTAGTTCTGTGTTATTTTTTTTTATTAATAATCAACATTTCGACGTACTTGACATATATCATCATCATCAAAAATTAACACAGAATTATAACCTAAAGTCGTTTCATTTTTTTATCTTATGATATTGAGCATTTTCAATAAATTTTCGGATTTGCAACACAAATTTACATAGAAAAATTACAAAATGATTCATCATTCTAGTTCTGTTTTTATAATATTTTAAAAGTTGTTAGGCACGATTTCATAAACATCAAAGTAAATTAAATGAAAAATTTGAAAAAAAAAAAAAACAATTACATTTCTGATTACTTTTTTATTTATTTTAATATTTGACTATAATTTTTGTTATATTGTTTCTTATTAATAAATTGATCGGCTATTTTTAATTATTTATCGACTTCATGATTTGTATAGTCAGCGGATTTTATGATTGCTGTACCATTTATGTATTTGTTACTGAATTTTCTAAAAAGAACACCGAAAGCTTGACACAGAATCTTAAATGAAAATTTAATTCGAACACCTAACCTTTTGACTACTTTCCCATCAAAATTTTATACATTATATATATATATATATATATATATATATATATATATATATATATAACTCGGTTAGTTATAATTGGTTTTTCGTCAATTAGTAAATAATTTAATACGAAACCAAACAAGCCGACTAATTATATTATAAATATTATTTCAAGTAAATTGACGTGCCGCCACTGAATTGAAAAGAGACGCAGGTGCCCGTATGATTCCACCGAGATTTGATTCTAATTTCGGAATGCCTAAAGAGAAGAAAACTTTTGCAATTGAAATATCTCCCCCGTACCATACCATACTTATCATTCATACTATTTTGAAAACAAATTTGAAAATATTTTCATTTATTTCATAAAATTTACATTACTTACTTTCGATTTCTAGTTTTTGTTTATTTTTTTAAAAATATAAAAACTGATAAAGCAAAATTATGTCCTCGAAATCTATGGCCCGTATTCTCAGCTCCTTTGTTTATGAAAAAGTGCTTTTATTTTCAGCTTTAAAAAAAAATTTTACTTCTATCTCTTATCAATTATAAATAGTATTTCTAATTTTAATATATTTTTTTTATATCTAATATAATAAAATTCAAATAAATTAATTAAAATTGCTCAATAAGTAATTTTAAATAAACGTCAAAAGTAATTGTGACAAAAATCACTTTTAAAAATGAGGTGAAAATACAGGCCTATATTTTTAATAGTTAATTAATTTAACGTGAGTCAATTCATTTAATTTTTTACTATATTAAAAATAACTTTTAATTTTAAATTCTCATCTATGATAATTTAAGACATTATTTCATAAATTCACTTCTCCTATGTGAAATTTACCAATAAAACAAATATTTATTTAGTTACACCAAACAGGCAACAGTCCAATTAAATGGCGCAAATGATACAAACATAGACTTAGAAAATATAATAAAATTACGTAAAAAAACATTAAGTGTGTACATTGTCTAAATGATTAATAAAAATACGAAGAGTACATAAAAAAATATCTATAGTTAATTGTAACTTATTAAATTATTACAGAATGAGCAATAGACAGATAAAAAGTATTTGTACTTCTTGTAGTGGAAGAAAAAAGAAATTGTAGTTGAGACATAAATTGAGATATAAATATGTAATGTTAATATTATTCAAGTGATTCACAAAATCGTTATTTTATCAAAATATATTTATCAATAAAAGATTTAATTACACTATTTTTAATCTGTTTTCCTCCAAGATCAGAATCCTTGTAACATGAACGCAACAACATAACCCAAAGGCTGTGGAAACAAACATTGCACCGGTATATTATGCAATGTTTATCAGCGCTGAGAGTAGCTACTATAAACATTACTATATACAGAAGACTATATAAACAGTCAGAGAAGTGACGGAAAATCAATTCACAACTTTACATATGCATATGTACACATATATTAGCATTTTTTTTAAAAGAAGCAAAACAAACATTATATTTACAGTGTCATCAAAAAGTCAAAATCTTTAAAAAATATATTACTACACAAAATATTTTTTGGATAAATATTATGAGGACTGCAGAGTGTCCCATGTTAAAAATATTCAGCTGTTATTTTAAAATAAATTCAGTTATTAAAAACAAAAATTGCGTTGAAAAAAAGATCAAGTCAGCCACTTTCTAATGGGTATAAATAATACAAGAAAATGTTTTTCTTCAAGCGTATTAATAAAATACTGATATTATGTTAGTATATGTTGCCTATGTAAAAAAAGGTCGCTATGTTGCTAGTACAATAATGTACATTATTATACAACATTCAGTGTATTTAATCAAACATCTACGGTAGCCATATTGTAACTTATTACGTTAAGTTAATTGACAATTGCATTGTTTATATTCTCATGAAGTTCATTTGATTATCGAAAATATGTCACATAAAAACCTTCAAATACATTGCATATATAATTCTTAAAAAATACATTGTATACAATCAAACACATTGTACATAATTTTCTTAAACACATCGTATATAATTGCCTCGTACACTGCATCTCCGTGAAATAATACAACTTATGTAGAGAGAGAGAGAGAGAGAGAGAGCGAGAGAGAGAAAAAGAGGAAAAAAATATGTTACTAGTATACCATAATAGCATAAAAATATCGCATTAAAAACAAATACATAAACGGTAGATAGCTTTTAAAAAAATTAATAATGATTTTTCGCTGAAATATTAGTGAGAGTTTTGAGCTGAATTTGGCTTCCTTTGATTAATAAATTGTGATCTTCTGTTTTTTAAAGTGTATATTCTGTGATCTAGTTGCTTTTCTATTTCCTACTTACTTGCTGATGTGTTTTTTGTTGTTTACTTTTCTGTCATTTGTATTTCTGCCTGATGAGGACAGGCGTTTAGCCTTGTGGAAACGTCGTTAATTTAAATAAAAAACAGAATTTAAACCTAAAGTTGTTTTATTTTAAAAATATGAGTTCTGAAAGATATTTTTACTATATTGAATTTCGTCTTCTGAAAAATGTCAAAAATCAAATAAAAATGATGAAAATACCTCTCATACAGTATTCCCACAGTAAAATCTATCTATTCAGCGGTTAGAGGGTAGCTTAACTACAGTTTAATATTCGCCACTTTCTATCGCATGAAATGCCTAATTTCATTTTTTATACAGTTTAGAAACACGTTCTTTGAGTTAATAGTAGTAAAAACGTTGAATCCAAAGTCACATATTTCACAGTTTACAATATTTTACGTATAATTTTCCACTTTTCCAAATATAATTGGCCTATATCGTCGTACACAATCCATCCATATAAAATTGTTTACATTTTCCTTCCATCTACCACTAGAACAGCCGAAGTGGATAACCCATAGCGTAAACTAAATCAAAAGGGTGGGAGGGAGGTGGCTGAACTACACTGAAATCGACCTAGTAGTACACAAGTAAACAAACGAGTTTACTCACTTCCACAACAACTGTCTACACTGAATAATTAACTGTGTGACAAGCGAGTGGATAGACATAGTTATATCACCCTCTCCCGGAACTGTTCCGGGCATGAGTGGTTAAAGCTGTTGGCCTATTCCGGGTAATGTTACCCGATACTATTTGCAACCACTATGCAGTTATAAGTTTTCCTTCAGCCTTCCGATGGGTTACCCGGGTTGTGCGTTTCGGGAAAAATAGTTTTCATGTTCAAAACAAGAACTTGCATAAGAACACTCTAAAAAAACATTATATAACTTTACCTATAAACCATGAGACACCATGATGGCCGGTATTTCTAGGTTTAATTACTCAACTGCCGTAGATTTATACATAATTATTTAAAAATACATATCAGAACTATTTCAAACATTATGCAATATGATATTGTCAACGGGATGGAAAAGTATATATGTATGTAATATAACAGTTTTTTTTTTAGTAAAGTCTCTTTTAGTAAATTTATAAAACTTCAGTAAATTTGTTGTCGGGAATTTTCCATAAATAGGTAAAATTTGTTTAATTTTATAATATTATTGCTGGAATAATTACATACATTTTTAAATTTATAATTTACACTTAAAAAATTTACACTTAAAATATTTTATAAGTATTATTAGACAAAATATGTATTTCATGACTTATTACAGATATTAATATGCAAGTTGTAATTTTACATAATTTAAGAAGTTATACCAACAATATATAATTCTACATTAAATATATGACATAATAAACAATTTTACATACATATTCGGCCTGATTCTCTAACGAAGTTGCTAAGCTTTAGCAACGTTGCTAACAACTATAACCAAAAGAAACAAATATAACAGTTCTCATTTAAATTTTTTATTTAGTGTCAGCTAATATTATTGGCTAATGTTGTTAGCAACGTTGCTAAAATTTAGCAACTTCGTTAGAGAATCAGACCGAATAGGTCATTTTTACTTACTTTATGTGATTAATATAAATTAAGTAAAAATTACAGAATTTTGAGATATAAATACAGAATATTTTTAGTAAAATAATATTGCTGATTTTTTATAGTACAGATTTACTATACATTTTTAAGTATACAGGTCTGTGTACTTCTTATAGAACATCGTATATGGTTCTAAAGATTTAAATAAAACTATTCAGAATTTAATGTGACAATTGTTGTAAAATATAAAATAATTTTACTTGCCTCTCGACTTTAGTTTCTGTATTTTTCTATGATAACTTGTTATTAAACTAGTGAATTTACTATGCCACTAATAAAACTTAATAATTTCGCAAGTAGATGCACGACCTTATAATCATATTATGACATTTTTCACTCGAAGAAACCTACCTAACAAATTGTTTGATACAATCGTTATAAATCACCCTGTCGTTGTTGAAATTTTGAAACAGAATAAAAAAATGATAAAATATGACTTCCTAATTTAAAGACTTTATAATCTATTTAACTTTTTAAAAATATATACAAATTTATTATAAAATAGAAAGTTTTAACCAAGTAATTTTTGTTTCGTGGAAAAATTTATACAATAAGAAAATTTTATTTACAAAGTATGTTAAAGATATATATAAACCTCTGAACAAACATTTCGGTAAATCGGATTATATAATGTTGAATTCCTTCGAATAAGGAAAATATTCTGAACTGTGACAAATAAAATAAGAATTATGATATAAAATCGCAAGGTATTGTAAAGTTCAAAGTAAATATTATTTACTTACTTATTTTGAACAAAAAAATAGCTTAACTGATTTCACTTATATTATGTGACAGTTTTAAACCATAATATTCTACATATAAATAATAAATAAAATTAATTTTGCATGCAATATTATGTAAATATCTACAAATATGTTTATTTTGATAGATAAAATGACAAAAATTTGGTTTATTTTTAAGCAACAATTCCATGAGTATGATTATTTTCAAGTAATTTTTCATATTTTCATATTTAATTTCTACCGTTGCATGCAATATAATTTGATTTACTGTTTTAGATGCAAAATTTGTATGTCTTAAAATTTACATTTGTATATTTTTGATTACAAAAGTCTAATTTTACATATTAAAATCTTATGTTTCAGAGTTGCGGTAACGAAAATATTTATATAGTAAAAATCTTTAATTCTATTTTACTATAAATATTCTGTATTTCTACCTCAAAATTCTATATGTTTTACATAATTCATAATAATCACATAAAGTAAGTAAAAATGACCCATAAAGTATGTAAAATTGCTTACTTTCTACAAATTGCATCACATACTTATGTGGAATTACGTATTGGTGGTATAACTTTTTAAATTATGTAAAATTACAGGTTGCATATTAATATCAGTAATAATTGTAAAATATATCATTTATATAAATTTCCAAATATATGTAATTATACCAATAATAATATTACAGAACGAAACAAATTTTAACTGTTTATGAAAAACTCCTAACAGCAAATTTATTAAAATTCTGTAAATTTATTAAAAAAGACTTTACTAAAAAACTGTAATATTGCATACATATGTACTTTTCCATTTCATTGATAATATCATATTACATAATGTTTGTAATTATACCTATTACATATTTTTTTAGAATATACTAAATTGATAACATATTTGTGACGTAAATCTAGTGACTTTCCTAGTAACCATCTACACAGAAATCTAGATAATTGTTCTAAGATTACTTTCGATAGCTCACGTCTACTTTCTATATTCCTCACAAAGAGAAAGGTACCGAAAAAAAAAAAAGAAAATTGACTACCCAGACAGAAAAAGAACTCGGGGTGCTAGTAAACTGTGTACGGAGGTCATCTCCTCGGGGACATTTACGCTTTCTATAAAATCGATCCTAACTGAAATGCTATTCGCTTTACATCTATATATATATATATTCCTACGGGAGTTTTGACGCTCAATATACTTCCTATTTCCGGAACGTAAATGCGACCAGACAGACACCACTGACGTACAAACCCGCCCTCGTATGTTTACGCGTACTTGCACATGGCGCAGAGGCGAACGACAAGCTTTTTGATATCATAACCTCACTGGATGCTGTTCTACTAGATCTCCGTTTTTGAGGTTAGCTTTTGCGGTTATTCCATTTGCTCTAGGAGATTTTTCTTTTTTAAATTAGTGGAAAGATAAAGGATCTAGTCTGAGGAACTACTAGATTATATATTTGTAAGATATTAAGACTAAGATAAATATAGATAAGCAATGCTTATACCTAATACATATAGTTCTTCCGTCATAATTATTATACATAATTATGATACAAATTTTCCGAACTAAGCTAAGATCTACATCATAATACAGATTAATCTGTCATACATGTCTAACAAAAATAATACACTTAGTTTGGTTTTAAATAAACCCTTACATTTTTTCCTCATACAAAATGTAGTATATTAGCATTTCGGACAAATTTAGCAAATGTTAACGAATATTCACTTTAAATTATTGAAATAGATATTTACTCAAATAATACGTAAATTTTTCTCTAAGTCTTTTAGCTCTTCCTCCAAAACTAATGTAAAAATACTTTTATCTCAGTTAGATTTAAAATTATTTAACTGTAATATTTTTTTCAGTGTATACTAATACTAACAAAAAATTATTGATGTTTCAATTCACATTAAAAAAAAATACATTAGTAATTAATAATAAATAAATAAGTTGAAATATCATTTGCTTCTAGAGAAAAAATGCCGACATATAAAAAGTTAAATAAATTCGAAAACTCCTAATTACAAAATAATGTATTGAATTATTACCTTATGTCGTCTTACTCTGGGAATTAATGGATTAAATATGTAGTTGTCACTCACCTGTAAACAAAAAAAAACAAACTTTATTATAACAAACTATACTAAACAATAGCAATAAATAATAACTTTGTTTCAAACAAAATGGTTTTGTCGTAAAAATACGACAGATATAAATATATACATTAAAAGAACATTAAATTCGATTTTCTTTAATAATGCATAGTAAACTTACCAATCTTTTTCGACATTTAAATCAAAAAAAAAAAAGAAATTTTAATTATAAATTAATCATTCTTAATGAGCTTAAAAGCTAAGCTTTTTCAGCAAACATTTACGTAACCTATTATAATTAATAAACCTATTTAAGTCATTAAATACAAATATATCAGAGCAAAATAATCCTATAATTACATATTTATACCATAATTGTCCCATGATAAATTATAATAGAAATTAATAATGTGACATATTTGCGTGTACCATATTAGTATGATATTCAAAAGATAAAAAGCATTTCCAACAAAAAGTGTCGGTATAATATAAAAGGCTGATCAAAAAGTAATACTTCAGTAGTAAAATAATGCTAGTATTTTATAAACTCTACAATATAATATTCTTTATTTTTTATTTAATAAATAGAAAATTGCATATGTCAAAAAAATTCCATAATATTATAGAGCCAAAATAATACAGAATCATTAATTATCAAATAAATGCAGTTAGAAAAACAAATATTGTGTTGAGAAGTAAGTTTTCAGTTTTGTAATGATTTCCGAACTTTTAATATTAGTATGAAATTTATTCTAATAATAAAATAGAAAATAAACGTCAATTATTAATAAAAAATTATAGAACTATATCCTAGAGCCGTTTTGTTCTAATATAAAGAGTTCTGAAAGATTTCTTACTATCTTAACATAATTATTGTTAAATAAAAACTGTTTCAGGATTAGATTCTGTAAAATTATTTTATAAAAACGACGTTTCGACGAAACTGAACGCTCGCCTAAAATTTATCAATGACATTGATACATTTTTCAGTTTCGTCGAAATGTCGTTTTTATATAAATAATTAAACAAAATCTATTTCTAAAACAGTTTTAATTTAATACAATGAGTTCTAAAACATACTTTACTATAATAATTACTGTTTATTTAATAATTGTATTCAATTGAAAAATGGCAGCTGATCAATTTTAATACAACAATTCATGATACATCTGTAGAAATCCAAACTACCTATTTTTTGACCTTTTGATCAACCTTATAGTAAAAGCATATTCACCGGGGGGAAAAAAACCTTCAGCATAATAATTCTCCCGAGACTAATACAAATCTGTTAACCAACCTAAAAAGCGAGTTTGTAACAATATTTCTATCAACGATGCAAATGTAAATACGAAATCAATCTTGGTTAGACGTGACAGTTCCGGGTTTTTATACAGGGGGGCGGATCGAAAGTGCAAAATATTATTCTGTAACAATTTTCGTAACAAAACTTTCGACCGAATTATAATGTATCGTGCTATACGAGAATGAGAAGCATTCTATTACAGCGCAGCGTCATAAATTAATTCTCAAATATTAATATGTGTGTGTGAGGTGTGGGAGTACAGAAAATACTTTTGCTATGCCCTCCCATTTATTTTCTAATGGCTTAATTACTAAATAATTAATATAAATGTTAATTACAACGTGTATTATATTACGGTATTAAATTTATTAAATACGTAAATGTAATATACGTTATTACCTTATTACTAATATTACTTTAAAACCAACGGTAATAATAATATAATAATCATCATAAATATTGGATTCTAACATTCAAACAAAATTTAAAAAAAATTTTATACATAAAATATTAAAATTTAAATAAAAACTCTTTTAGGATTAGATTCTGTTTAATTATTTTATGAAATCATCCAGATAAATCTGCTATTGTTGAACATGCTTTAGATTATATTTATGATATAAAATTCGAAGAGAATCAATAGATTTATAAAGAAAAGAATAACGAATTACTGTAAAAGTACTGAGTTAAATAAAACTTGGCTTCCATAAATTAAAAAACTATAATTCTTATGATCTAGTTACTTATATGTATATTACCTATTAATAAATTTTGACCTGATGAAAACTAGTGTTCAGTTTCACTAAAACATCGTTTTTCTATAAAATAATTAAACAGAATCTAATCCTAAAACAGTTTTTATTTAATACAATAAGTTCTGAAAAATATTTTACTATATTAAAATTTAACTTAGTACTAAATTTTCAAACTTTTAAAAGCTACAAGTTGAAATATCGAACTATTGGTTGACCCAATATTTAAAGTAAAGCAAAAAAAATCCTTTCACAAATCACCAGTGATATATAAATTTTCCTTTGCCCCTAAAAAAAAATCATCATATAAATCTGGTGAAAATGCATTCATCTTGAAAGAATCAAATATGATGATAAAGGGCAAAACTTTAACCATTCGTTCGTGTTCACGTAATATTTAATCCATAGGGTAAATATTGGAAAAATATGTTCACATGCCCCTCCCTCCACCTCCTTAAAAAGTACATACGAAAAGAAAATTTAAAAAGGATAAAACGAATAAAGATGAGAGATATGTTAAGAAATCAAACAGAAAAGGTCAATCCTTTTCAGGCTTTTAATCAGTACGTTCTACGTACCAAATAGATGAAGTCAAACTTTTATTTATTTAATTAAAGAGCTTCGAACCGGAACTGAACCTAAAAAAAAACCGTTATTTTTGATGGAACGAAAACCGGAATCAAACCGAAAAAAATATCGGCTTATTTCGGTTCAATACATGTCGAAATATTTTTTTGTTCTTATAGATGAATACTCAATTATTGAAATATTGAAAAATAAAACTAAAGATCACTTTGTGTAAAGTGTATTTTTTTGATAATATATTTGCTTTTAATAATCTTTAAATAGTTTAAATGAAAATACTTTATTATATAATACACATTATTTAAGGCTTAAGTTCTGTATTAATAGTTATTAAAAATCGACGTTTCGACGAACTCAACATAACTTTTCCTGATGAAGACGAATGTTGAGTTCATCAAAACGTCGATTTTTAATAACTATTAATACAGAACTTAAACCTAAAGTATAGTAAATATTATTATTGATAAATATGATTAGATATAAATAAAATGTGAAATTGTCTTCTATATCCGTGTAAAACGTATTTTGTATATTTTCAATATATATATATATATATATATATATATATATATATATATATTTGTATAGAAAAATGTATCGTGTAAGGTCAGCATAAGAAATATATTTTTTCATAATAATATCGTATCATTTCTGAAATTTATGAACACTTATATTTAATTTGATATATGACCGTTTCATATCTATAAAACTTGTCAATATTGTAGAAGTTAAACTCACTAATAAATTATATGAAATGTCAGTATATAAATAGTAGAAATAAATTTTATCAAAAGTCTTTTTTTTTAACCAACTTAGTACGACAATATATAAACAAAAATAGACAAAGAGAGTTATTCGGAAAAACAAATCCAATTATATATCAACAAATTTTCACACACGAAACTTTCCTCGAATCCAATTTCCAATAAAACAAAAGAATAGAGTCGCAGTCAACCGACTCTGCAGGATAATAAAATAGAATTAAAAAAAAACCAAAGCTTCGTTAATAAAAATTCCAACTAACAAACTTTCAACTAGAATATTACTGCATTAGGATCTGCATATTTGGTTTTAAAGAAAAAAAAATTGTATAAAAACCAAATCAATATGTAATTATACAGTGTGTCCCATATGCAACATGGTTATAATATCACAGAAGTATAAATTACTAGCCGATAGTATAAATTTTATTATCATTCTTCTTTCAAAATGCTGGTCGAAAATTGGTTGAAGCAGACAAAATAATTTAGTCGTTAATTAATTAAAATTGGACACTCGCTTTGTCTTAAATTGTACATCAAATTGCACAATAAAATGTATCGTTTCTCTATTTTAAATTACTTTAGTTGTAGATAAATTTAATGTTCCATTAAAAACTGATAATATGATAATAAATTAATAGACTAATTTCATTTAAAAAAACAATATAGACTGTTAAAAAAACTAAACTTTATTTCACTATACTCCGTTCATAAAATTACTGTGCAGAAAAGTCAAAAACGTAAAAAAATTGCCGTGACATGTTTTTTCACTCTGGCATTATCAAATACAAGAATCAAAAAAATACACTAACCACAATTAAAATAAATTTCGCAAATTCGGTGTTAGAAATGTACCAAATTTTAAATTTGTGTTTTAATGTTTAGTTAAATTAATTCTACTTTATTTAATTGCAGACAGTAGTAGAAATATATTGTTTTATGGAAAATTGTGTAAATACTGTAATGGTGTTTCTAAAAAATGTCCCTTTTTATGGTATATTTATAAGAGGACCCGTTTTAAAATATTGCGAAGAACCCAAAATTTGCGTCATTGACTATACATTATATATATATATATATATATATATATATATATATATATATAATTGGATGAAAATGATGGGTAAAACAGCCTATGTGGTTATTAAAAATCAAATACTCATTTGAAATTCACAAGCTTTCGGTCACAATTCGTGCCTTTTTCAAGTGCTAAAAAGAACGGAAAAAACCAACTTTATTAAAAAATTATTTTGTGATTTTTTTACAGTACAATTATATTTTACATTTTGAAATAATATAAATTAAAACTAATATAATAAAGATAAATTTTGTGACATGCAATTTTTTTTTTTTTTATTTTTTTTTTTAAATATAAATTTTCAAGTTTACATTAAGTAACAATAAAATGAGAAAAAGAAAAAAGACTTACTGTGTTTTCACAGAGGATTGTTGATGTGTTGTTAAAATTGTTAAAATTATAAAATACCAAATACATAAGTATAGTCAAAATTGTTAAAAGTTAAAAAATATAGGACAATAGTCAGTGATATAAAACGTAGACACACATTACTTTTTGATAACGATAATCTTCGTGGTGATCGTTCTTTTTTTGAAAAATGTATGTAAAAAAATTCAAAACTTAGAAAATGTCCATCAGAAACACAGAATACAAAATGGTCGAAAAATGTTTTATGTTTAGTCATTTTTTGGTAAAAACTGGTTTTTTTAAACCAGCAAAATTCTTCTTTATCTTGTAATTTTCTTCATTTGGAAATGAATAGAAATTTATATAAAAATTAAATAGCAACTCCATCTCTTACGATTTTTGTCAAGTACAGATGTCAACATAAATACATAACCTCATATATGTAACACGTGCATGTGAAAGTTAAAGGTTGGTTTGTTTAAGAACTGATTTGATTAAATAATCATAAATACTACTCAGACCTTTGATGTCAGATCTCTTATTCATCGATTGATCCTCTGATTTTATGAACACCATTTCCAAGAAACTGCGTTTAAACAGATTTTTTTCCGTAGATAAGATTTTTAGCACTTGAAAAAGGCACGAATTGTGACCGAAAGCTTGTGAATTTCAAATGAGTATTTGATTTTTAATAACCACATAGGCTGTTTTACCCATCATTTTCATCCAATTCCATATTTTCCAGCCATAAACATTAACTAAACTATATATATATATATATATATATATATATATATATATATATATATATATATATATTTCATTTAAATGCATAGTTTAACCTCAAAAGAGACGTTGCTTCAAGGTCATAATTATTAATATTTGACGTGCCTATTAATTTACAATATTTGAACCAGAAAAACAAGAGAAAATCTAATTAAAACAAGAAAACAAGTAAATAACGATAAAATATGTAATATGACAAAAAAATAATAGCTTACAATGGCTCTTATTATTCCCCGGTCTAATAGTATGCTTTTGTATAAATCTATGCTATTGTGATGTAATTGAAAGCAAAGTATGGGGGTTAACAACTGTCAGGGTAGCAGGGGTATTTGAGAGGTAGGGCAGAGGGGTGTATGGAATGCATACAAACCGGATTTAATTGTGCGCGGAATCGCGTATCCCCCATCAGATCAACCATAAATATAGATACATAATGCCTATACCTAATACATTATTTTATTATGCAGATCAAAATAAAACAAAAACGAATATATAGTTTTGTTTACTTTTGTAACCAGATACTCATACATGTTCTAAAATGGAATCGTCAGCAGAAACATTCAAGCAAATGTAAACAAAAACGTGGGGCATTTTTCTAAATTCACCTGGTTTACCTAAATTCATCGCTTTATCGGAGACCTAAAATTAGAAAATAAACTTATATATTAAATATTACATATTTAAAAAAATATTTTATTTTTAATTTCCTTCAATTTACTGCTGTCGCAAAATGGGTCCATCAGATGAATTTAGAGAAATGCCTGTATTTATAAATAAAACTTATCTCTCTATTATAAATATAACAAAATATTGTGTTGTGTATCTATATTATGATTGATCCGATGTATATAACGCTCTTTATCTATGTCATTGATGTTTGTGTGTGCAATTAGAGCCAGTGTGGCACAAGGGGCTTTCTATGTTGCACCTGTTGACTTTATATTCGGTTCGCAATTCAATGGCATTGGACATATTTATTGTGTTTACGTAGAATAGGTCCAGGAATAAATATCACCAGTTTTGTACAGGTTGCCGAATTTTTTTTTCCAGGGTTTTTATTGTGTTTAGATGTATATAGTCAAAATTTGATTCTATGCTTTTTGTTTTGTTTTTAGTAAACAAATTTTTTACAAAACTCAAAACACATTATTGATAATACTGCATATACTTGCTAAAAGATTTTTATCTCTTACTAAATGTAATAAATGACAATTTATAGCAAAATATAAATATGAAAAATAAATGTCAAAAAATAAACATTCAAAAATTTCTAAAATTGATATTTATAACACAAAGCCAGTAACTTTTTTAATGCTCCACTAAAATATATGTACAAGTGTTCAAGATTTGAACATTATATAGAAAATACATCTTTTTATCTCAGCTCAACATAATAAAAATCGCTTTCTACTCATCGTAACACAATACAATATTTTCTTCAACAATATTTGTATGAAATAAGCAGTTAGAATTTACATGTAAAAAATTAAAATTACAAAATTTATTATCAGCGTCAACGAAGCAAAAAGAGTATATATGTATACATATATATATATTGTAAGCATCGAAAATACATCTGACAGATTTTTGAAATGCGCGCCAGAAAGTGACTAGAGTGAAGTGAGAGAGGAAACACTAGATGGCAGTAGAGTATAACAAGATCTGTAATGTGAACGCAAGCCGATGAATAAAATAAATAATAAAGTGTATTATCCTGTTTTATTATAAAAATCCTTACAGAGAAAAATCAGAAGTGAGATTTACCGGGTTTCTGAAGGGTCAGAGCCTTGCGAAATCGATATATAGTGGCAAGTTTTCAGCCGGAAAACTTAGAATTGTGTAACGAATATTCGGTGAAAAAGCACGTGTTATCCAGTTACAAAAGTTGTGGTAATCGGAAAGCACAAGAAAAAATGCCGAACGAAAATACAAGTAATAACGCTAGCAGTGAGCAAGCAATACTTATAACACCAGAAGCAATGCAAAATATAATATCAAGTGCTATAACCGCAGCATTAGCACACATAAACATTAATGAACAACGTGGACAAAGAATGCCATTGTCAGAAATTTCTACGCAAATTCCAGCATTTAGTGGAAGTCATGATGAGGATATAGATAATTGGTTGTCGAGGGTAGACATCATTCAACTAAATCATCGATTGGAAGACACTACTGTACTGTTAATTGCAACAAACAAGCTAACGAAGAGAGCCAGAGAGTGGTACGATTCACAAGCAAACTTAGCACAGCTTCCATGGCAAGAATTGAAAACTAAATTAAAAGCAACTTTTAAATCAAATACCGATCGTTTAACACTTTTTGACAACATGCAAGCTAGAAAGTGGAAGCAGGGAGAACGAATCGAAGACTATTATTTCGACAAAATGAAAATGTTAAATAAACTAAACGTGACCAGTGAAGATGCTATCTTACACATTATTCGTGGGATTGATAATTTGGTATTAAGAATTCAATTAAAAGGGCAAAAACTTCAAACACCTGAAGAACTGCTCGAAAATATGAAATCGTACGCTGATGAATTACCTCAAAGTACAAGTACTTATCACTTAAATAGACGTGAAAATAAACAGTTCCAGAGTGGAAACAACCGTCCGAAGAATATCAATAAACCAAACATACAGTGTTTTAACTGCAAAAAAACGGGGCATTACGCGTCAACATGTCCGGAAGCTAAACGTAGCAACAATTGCTTCAAATGCGGCGACATTGGTCATCAAGTAAAAGATTGTCCGAAGAGAAACGCAAGTATAAATTTAACTCAACCAATATCAAAACATATGTCTAATATCCAAATAAAGTTAAGCGGTAATACTTATAATGCACTCGTAGACAGCGGAAGCATTACGAATGTGATGCGAGAAGAGATTGCTGAAGATTGTCGATTAAAATACGAAGAAAGTAATCAAATTTACACCGGTTTTGGAATGACCGACGTTCAAAGCAAGGGAAAAGTACGAACACAAATAAAAATAGGAAACGATAAATACGACATCAACTTTATCGTTATACCCAATTACGCAATATCACAAGACATTATTTTGGGTGAACCATTCTTTAATGATGCAAGTGTTACATTCGGTCCAAGTGGAATGAATATTTCTAAAGTCAAATCCGAAACACCATCGGAAGTAAACGAGATTCTGCAAATCGAAGTACAGCAAACTAGCCCAGACTATAATGTAAACCCGAACTTCAGTATGGCGCAGAAACATCAACTGGAACATATGGTAAGCCAGTACCAACAAAATTTATTAATTAAACCTGTTCTAGACAACGAGGACGTGGAGATGAAGATTCGACTGAGGAGCGAGACACCGATCGTTCATCGACCGAGACGTTTGGCACAGAACGAGTTGAAGCAAGTGCAAGAAATCGTCGATGATCTCCAGGAACGAGGTATCATTCGTCCAAGCAAGTCAGAATACTGCAGTCCAATTGTGTTAACAAGAAAGAAAAATGGTGAAGTTAGAATGTGTGTGGACTATCGAGCTTTAAATGCTATTACGGTAAAAGATCAATTTCCATTACCATTAATAGACGACTTTATAGATAAACTAAGAGATAAAAAGTTTTTTACTTTATTAGATTTAAAAAATGGTTTTAATCATATACGCATAGCAGAAAACTCTATAAAATATACATCTTTTGTGACACCTTTTGGTCAGTTTGAATATTTATATATGCCATATGGTTTGAGCAATGGTCCAGGAACATTCCAAAGATACATAAATAACGTATTTTCAGAATTTATAAGAAACAACGATATTCAAATTTATATTGATGATATAATGATAGCAACAAAAAGCGTAAAAGAAAATTTTGAAATCTTGGAACGTGTCCTTGATACTTGCAAAAATAATTGTTTAAAATTAAGACTTGATAAATGTCAATTTGGTGTGACACGTATAGAATATTTAGGTTATGATATTAGTTTTAATTGTATACAACCAAATATAGGCAAAATCAAATCTGTAATTAAATATCCAGAGCCAAAGACGATACATGATGTACATAGCTTTCTAGGATTGAGCGGGTATTTTCGTAGATTTATTAAAGATTACGCAAGAGTTGCAAAACCTCTTAGCGATTTGTTACGTAAAAGTACGGGATTTAAATTCGGAAAGATAGAACGAGATTGTTTCGAATTGTTAAAGCTGAAGTTAAGTACTAAACCGATTCTTTCTATTTATAATCCAATCGCTAAAACGCAATTATTTACAGACGCGAGTAGTAAAGGTTTCGGAGCGATTTTAATGCAAACGGATGAAACTGATAAATACCATCCGGTATATTATTTCAGCGCGAAAACATCGGAAGACGAAGCCAAATATCATAGTTTCGAACTCGAAACTTTGGCAATAGTAAAAGCACTTCATAAATTTCGTACATATTTGCTAGGTATTGATTTTACAATCATCACTGACTGTAATGCATTAAAACAGACACTTTCAAAGCGAGAAATATGTCCGCGTATTAATCGTTGGTCATTAGTTCTCCAAGAATTTAGTTATACGTTAGAACACAGAAAGTCCGAATTGATGAAACATGTAGATGCTCTTAGTCGGTATCCGGTTCAATTAATTCAATATGATTTGCTTGAATCACTTAAAAGAGAACAAGGTAATGATCCCGATATTCAAAATATTATTAATAAAGTTAACGCAGACAAATTACCTGAAAGAAACGATTATGACATTTTAAACGGTTTACTGTTTCGTAAAGTTTCGCGAAATCTACTAGTAGTTCCGCGAAATATGCGCAGGAATATAGTAAACGAATACCATGATAATAACACGCATGTAGGCCATGAGAAAACGTTGGCAGCAATTCGCGATTATTATTGGTTCAGAGGTATGAATAAATACGTTAAACAATACATAAAAAATTGTTTGATCTGCATTCAATATAACAATAAATTGAAAAAAGATGGTTATATGAACATACCAGATCACGGTGATCGACCATTTAAAATTTTACACATCGATCATATAGGGCCATTGGAAAAAACAAAATCCGGATCCAAATTTATATTAATTATAATAGACTCGTTTTCGAAATTTGTATTTTTACGAACTGCAAAGCAAACCGATAGTAACAGTGTGATAAAGTCGTTAACTGAAATCTTTTCGACTTTCGGAAATCCAAATATTATTATTAGCGATCGAGACACGGCCTTCACCTCAGCTAAATTCGAAGATTTTTGTACGCAACGAAAAATTAAACACGTAAAAATAGCCGTAAGTACACCGCGAGCTAACGGTCAGGTAGAACGGTACGTTCGAGTTACCAAGAATGCTTTAGCGAAATGCGCGACTTCGGAAAATTGGAATGAATCTCTAGAACTAATTCAGCTTAGTATTAACAATACCGTTCAGAAATCTGTTGGTGCCTCTCCTAGTAAGTTATTATTAGGGATTGATTTGAATTACTTAATAGATCAAGACATAAAATATTTAGTCAATCAGGTAAATGATTGTGAACCTGTGAATTTTGAGATGTTGAGACAGACTGCTATGGATAAAATGAAACAATCACAAAACTATAATAAAAATGTTTTTGATCAAAAGCGGAAACCTGCTGTTAGTTATCAAGTTGGCGATTACGTAGTTATAAAAAGACCACAAATATTATCAAGGGGTAGTACTGTCTTTGCACCAAAATTTAAGGGGCCATATATTGTTACTAAAGTCTTAGAACGCGACAGATATGTAGTTGAGGATATACCTGGATTTCAATATACTCAACGTTTTTATACAAGTATCTGTTCAGCTGAAAATATGAAACTATGGCCGCGTGAAGAAAATGATGTTATGAACACCAATTCTGATGTCGAGGACGACGATCCGGTCAGAATAGCCGAAGCTGTAAGCATCGAAAATACATCTGACAGATTTTTGAAATGCGCGCCAGAAAGTGACTAGAGTGAAGTGAGAGAGGAAACACTAGATGGCAGTAGAGTATAACAAGATCTGTAATGTGAACGCAAGCCGATGAATAAAATAAATAATAAAGTGTATTATCCTGTTTTATTATAAAAATCCTTACAGAGCATATTTATAACACAAAGCCAGTAACTTTTTTAATGCTCCACTAAAATATATGTACAAGTGTTCAAGATTTGAACATTATATAGAAAATACATCTTTTTATCTCAGCTCAACATAATAAAAATCGCTTTCTACTCATCGTAACACAATACAATATTTTCTTCAACAATATTTGTATGAAATAAGCAGTTAGAATTTACATGTAAAAAATTAAAATTACAAAATTTATTATCAGCGTCAACGAAGCAAAAAGAGTATATATGTATACATATATATATATATATATATATATATATATATATATATATATGTAATATATATATATTTTGAAAAACTACACAGGCAAAGACCATCATATATTTGATTTCTTCACATATATATGGTCTCTGGTTTTATATGAGCAGATTATTACCTCAGTCAGAGCGGTATTAAATTCTCTGCCATGTCTTTGAAATGGAAAAAAAGAAGCTCTTTTGATTTTTCACACCCACCAAACTCTATTTTTTCGTTACACGCTTGCGACTTGAGCAAACGATATCGCACATGTCATGTGCCCTTTCAAGTTTTCATTCCGAGCAAAATTGAACTAGCCTTTGCATTAAAGTTATTAGAATCACTGATTCAATACGAGCTGAACTAGGAAAATATTTCAGTATATATAATCGAGTATAGTAAAAATTGAATTCATTACATTAAAATAAAACGGCTTTAGGTTCTAATTCTGCATTAATATTTATTAATAATCTAAATACTCAACGTCCGTCTTAATCAAGAAAAAAGATGCAAATGATATTTACAGTAAATAAACAGAATATGAAAACGTATTATTAGATAACAAAATAAGTAACTAAGTCATAAAAATTTAGAAATTTATAATTAAATAAAATTTGGCTTCCTTTAATTAAAAATTTATAAAATAGTAAAAAAATCTTTCAGAACTCGTTATATTAAAATAAAACTGCTTTAGGTTAAAGTTCTGTATTAATATTTATTTTACCTGATAAAGACGGACGTTGAGTTCGTCGAAACGTCGATTATAAATTAATATTAACACAGAACTTTAAACTAAAGCAGTTTTATTTAAAAAAAATATAAATTGTGTTATTTAGTATTAATTGTATTATCTTGTTTCCTGATGAAAACGTACGTTAACTTCGTCGAAACATCTATTATTAATATGCATTGTCATTCAGTTATGAGCTATGTTTAAAGAATTACAGTTAACAAACTAACGTTTCTAAACGATTTTAGTCATCACAATAAACTAATTTGTAATATTTTTTTTTCAGTGCGGCGTTTATATTAAAGTTATTTGGATTCAAAACGCGGAACTAAAAAAATATTTTAAGTATACGTTTTTCTATGCCTGATTTAAAGTAATATTTTTTCAGTGTAAACTTTATATTAAAGATATTGGATTGAAAACGCCCAACTAGGAAAATATTTTAAGTAGATGGTCGAGCAAAGAGTATACGTAAATATATGCAGTTGGAATGTTTGACAGAGGATTCAAACATTTTACACGCGACCGGGTAATACTTTGGATATTCAAATATTGAAAAGAGTTTGATCGTTATTTGAACGATGTTTAGTTATTTTATTTTAAATTTTATCTTGTTTTTTTTTCTTATGCGCTAACGGAAAATAATTTCGACTTTGATGTGATGAAAGATCAAAGATTTTCGCCTATCTTAATTGCGCTGATGTGATGATGAAACTTGCGAAAGATTTACGCTTCTACTTGTCAATAATATGAAAACCATGTTTTAAATCTAAAATTCCAGTCTTTATTTATTTTATCCAATAGTGTTTGTATTTAAATAATGGTTTTAAATTCTATATTAAGAATAAAATAATGAGAATTAAAATTTTCACTGAGACTATATAAGTTTACTTAAATTTTAATTCAAGTCAGTCAGGAAACTTTTGAATTTGTATTATTAATTATATTGAAAACACTTCGGTAACACACAATTACTTGATTATAATAAAAAATCTGAATCATTAAAAACGCTTAGTACCATTTACTGTTTATATTGCAAATACTAATTACTTCTGTAAAATCTTTAAGAATATTTTTACAATATTTTTTCTCTTTCATTTTCGGCCTATAATTTTCAAACGAATAAACCTAGAAACATGCGATTTTCACAGTTCAATTTGTAATATAATAGAGAATCCATAACTAGAATAATATACATGTGTGTCCTTTTAAAAAAAGTTAATTTTGGTATTCACCTTACAAATGAATCACTCTGTTTAAGACCTTCTATATGAAACTTGTTTTGGAAACCTATCGGAAAGCAAAATATTGATACAATACATACTGTGTATTATATAATCAATATGTATTGTATTGTAACAATCTTGTAACTTTGTGCAACTTAAGATGACAAATTTTCTTCTGAATAAATTTAGCATTTATTTAAAATAAATCCTTTAACTGACCAGATAAAGTTGCACTTGAATCTTGGTTATTGAATAATTACGATAGTAAATAATAATAAAGTATAACTTTACTTATATAAATATTAGAGAAAAATTACAAAATAATTACATATAAATTTAACGGCAGAAATATGAATCCAAAATGTAACTTAAAACTGAATTCTTGTTCGTATCTTACTTATATACGTTTGACTATATGTTGCTATGACTTGCCGTAACTGACCATAACTAACTCTGTCTCGATGGTAACTCCTTTTAAAGTTACTGTGACATCGTATTTTGAACAACACTTCAAAATATATCGAAACTGCTCCCGGTATCTTAAAGTTCAATGCACGAAAAATGCTTTACAAATGTTTACGTGTCTTACAGTATTTAGAAAAGAAAGCCCAACCGTTCTTCCATTTTGCATTGAAGAGCCCAATTTTTGCAGTTACGCTACTGCATAACACATACCGTACATAAAAGCACCAGATGACGCACATACAAACACATACACATACAGACGCATGCGCACACGTGCAAAACACACGCAATAAACGAAAAACAATGAAATCACGCTGAATAGCTCTTTACATTCGGATCAGACGTATGTTCGTCCACTCGATCACACCATCCACTATGGAACGAACCAATTGTGAAAGGGGCTGACTGTTATTGCCTTTATATATATATATATATATATATATATATATATATATATATATATATATATATATATATAAATATATATATATATATATATAAGCCCTCTGCTCTCATATTATTGGTAGTTTTCCCAATTTACTTACTGTGTTTGTCTGTAAAATATTTGATGTTTCCGTTACATATTTATCTTATTAACTTGATCATACTTATTCACATATTTCTAGCGATTTTTTTATTTATTTTCAATTTAGCTGTGACTATTTGTAAAACACAGCACACATGTGTATGTGAAAATTTCTGCTGTTTTTGTATTTCAGTCAATAATACGCACGCAGCAAAAGCAACTAAACAAAATTTATTTTCAATAAAAATTTTCACACCGTTTAATTTGAACGTGAAAACAATAACAAAGGGTTAGTATTTCATTTTTAAACGAGCATTGTATGTTGTTTGGATTGTATTTTTATTTAAATTGTGTCCTACTACAAATGTTTTATAATAATATTGGTATTTTTTTTGCCTGTTTCACTACACATTCAAAACTATTTTACATTTTACTAAATTTGAATAGTAACATTTGTAAAAATCTCACTTGATACAATAGAACTTATATTACTAATCGTAAAAGTCCTGGATCCATCTGGTATTGAAATTAAAAACTGTCACAAGTGGTACTTGTCACATTTAGGGTTTGATTAAAAATAATTAATTTTAATAATTATGGAAAGTGCAAAATAAAAAAAAAGCGGTGTTTACTGTTTGAAATTAATATTTTTTTATCCGAGTAGACGGCCAAAAAGGTAGTCGAACTTTAGGCTTGGATTGAAGAATAACTACTACTAAACTGATTTAAATGCAATTTTGTTTATTAAAAAAATACAAGTTTTGGCTACATTTCATCCAGTGTGCAAACAAATAAAATATTTTTTAATAATAATTATCATTATTTTAAAAAAAAACATGTTTTCAAAGTCGGTGGACACCATATTTCGCTTATTTATAAACCGAAGATTTACTTCAAATTTTGTCTGAATTTTCCGTAATGTGTTATCCTTTTTGTGACGATCCACTTTTTTCATTTATTAAATTTTAACATCAAAAATCTGGATCGACAGTCTCATGATTTTTCAAATTAAAATTGATGAAGGAAAGTTGACAATTGCAAAGCCGTTCTAGGAAAACAATGTTTTTTTTTTAATTATAATTATTATTAAAATTATTTAAATTGTTTGTGCGAAAGCATAGACCTTTTTAATAAACAAAATTGCATTAAAATCAGCTCAGTAGTTTTTCTTCAATCCAAGCCTAAAGTTCAACTACCTTTTTTAGCCGTCAGTCGGATAATAAAAAAAATTATTTTATTTTATTTATATTAGTGATACACAAACAAAGATACACAATCACGCCATATACCCAAAATAGTGTGGCAGAAACTCTTTCCACTATCCCGAAATCAGTTTCTTCTAAACATCCCTTATTCAGACAAGCAAAAAATAAATAATACATAAATTTTGCGAAATCATCTACTGTGCACTCCTGTAATTAAAAACAAATAAACCAAACTAATTTTTTCCCTCTATCTCTTACAGGCTATTTCCCCCTACCATCAGTCTACTGCCTAGCTTGGATTTGCCTAGACGTGCTATTCTGTACCGCTTCGATAATGCATCTCTGTACCATCAGCGTCGATCGCTATCTCTCCCTACGCTATCCGATGAAATTCGGACGGAATAAAACACGACGACGTGTTACGTTGAAGATCGTCTTCGTCTGGTTGCTGTCGATTGCAATGTCGTTACCATTGAGTTTAATGTATAGCAAGGATCACGATTCGGTACTCGTCGATGGAACGTGTCAAATACCCGATCCACTCTATAAGCTCATCGGTTCGATTATATGTTTTTATATACCGTTAGGTGTTATGTTGGGCACGTATGCGTTAACTGTGCGATTGTTGGCCCAGCAACAGCAGAATATTGGGCCAGCAGGATGGGCTAGTGGATGGTTGGGTGCACCAAGTCAACCATTAGGTAAGTTTGGTTCTTAATTGAGATTATAGTTATTAAGATCTAATATAAAATAGATGTATAATGGGCCTATAATATGGATATGTAATCTGTCTAAAGAAATTTTCTATACAATCTAAAGAGTCATATACATACATATATAAACATGCAGTGTGTCTGAGAAATAAAGTACTCAGCTGAATACATTACATATTCTTATATAAAAAAACACACTGTATATAAAATTCTTTAGCTACATTACATATATAACTCTTAAAAAACACATTGTATAGAATAATTTAAAAAAAAACATTGTACATAATTTTCTTAGGCACATTGTATATAATTGCCTCGTGAAATAATACAGCTTATGCATACACTAATACCTCTTAATGCGTGAAAAAAAAGAGCGTTAAGCGAATCAAACGTAAATCGGGGTCAAAAACAATTAAATATAATAATACCATTTATTTAAGAAAAACTTGTCATACAAAAAATTACAATTAATAATAATGAAGAAAACAAAATTCACAACTGTAAATAGAGTTAAGGAATACACATATATATAATATATGATGTCCATATTAAAAATAAAAATTATTTTTTTATAAAGAAACTATCTAACTTTGCTAAACAAATCATCGGCGTAGATCCCCGCTATAAAAGAGCGTTATAGCAATCAGCGTAAAACGGGGCAACGTAAATCGGGATATTAGTGTACTCTATAATGGCATAAAAATATTGCATTAAAAAAAATATAAATAGTAGGTTATTCAGAAAAAAATAAATGTTTTTTTCGCTGAAATACTGGGTTCTGTCTTCTGAAAAATTTCAAATTAATATGAAAATGATTTCAGTACGTGCTATTCATAATTATTATAGAAACATTACGTAACATCATGGCTTTTGGATTAGATACGTAAGTACCATACATATGAAATGGTGTAGAAATATTTGAAATATTTACTAACTATCTAATTAACCAGGTAATTATTTTAAATATTTTTTTTTCAAAAATTACTCTATATTTTATTTTTCAAGTGTTTTAATTAGTTTAAAGTACTAGTGTTCTACGCAGTACTTCATATTATATTTAAAAAAGCACTACCTATATGTATTAAAATCTTTTCCCTGAATTTCCAACAAATCAATTTGAATATTTATTTCATTCATAAAATTGATAATTCCCAGTATTTCTATACAGTACTTTTTTTAAAAAAAATCATTAATACTTTCCCCAAATTCATTTGAGCATGTAAATACTTTTGAAATATTTATAAAATTTTGCATTAACGAGCAAAAATAATATTTAAACACGATGTGAAAATACAATTAGTATATTTTATAGTTATAAATGGAAACAATAATAAATAACTTCGTAAAATTCATGTAATCATAAACATACTTCCAAAAATATTTCTATTTTTAATTAATTAGATCAACTTAATTATAAAACTATAAATTAGTTCTCATTTATAAATTTAAAATGCACAAAGATGAATATCTTAGTAAAACAAATATGAAATAAAAATAGAACTGTATCTACTTCACGCTAATGTAATTTACAAACACAAAACTTCATCGCATTAATAAAAAAAAATTACGCCATAGAAAAAAGCACGCTCGGAAATTATTAATTACCTAACACGTAAATCGCGGATGTCATATGTCTTTTGTTTACTATTATATGATAATAAAACCTGATATACGCACCGATCAATTTAAAATCATAATATCTGATTGGCAAAACACGTTGATGCCTGATCCAATAATTCAATTTAACAACAACGATATATTACACTTATTATTGTTCGTAGTAGTCTAGATCAGTGGTTCTTAACCAGGAATACATGTAACCCCTCTTTCCCGTAAGTGGTATGCATAAAATAAAACAGCTTTAAGTTTAACGGCCAGTTTTATAACGAACACCAAAGTCGATTTTGAGCTGATCAAAAAGCAAAAAAAGTTTGAAAATTTGAGAAAAAAGCATAGTTTTATTGACAACAGTAATAGAATTTAAAAACAATGCTTTTTTGCTTAAATTAAAGCGTTTATTAGAAAACCAGCTGCAAGTTCTGTATTAATATTTATTAATAATTGACGTTTCGACAAACTTACTGTCCTACTTTAGCAGGAAGACTGATACAAATGACATTTACAGTAAATAAACAGAACATAGAAGACAAGCTATTAGGTAACAAATAAGTAACTAGATCGTAATTAAAAATTTATAAAAAAAAATATATGATCTAGTTACTTATTTGTTACCTAGTAACTTGTTTTCTATGTTCTGTTTATTTACCGTAAATGTCATTTGTATCAGTTTTCCTGCTGAAGACGGACGAGTGAGTTTGTCAAAATGTCAATTATAAATAAATATTAATAGAGAACTTTAACCTAAAGCCGTTGAGTTCTGAAAGATTTTTTACTCTGTTATAATTTTGAGTGTTTTAGTTCATTTAGTAATTAAAATCCTTAACGAATTATTAAAGATTACTAAAATATTGTAAAAATAAGTATATAAAAAATTTATATAAAAGTATGTATTTAATGGTAATTATGAACAAAAAAGTTACAAAGATAGAAAAAGGTTAAAAACCACTGGTCTAGACCGAATATTCCATTACAATTTAGGAAATTTAGTAACATTATAAGCTAGTGGCCACTTTGTTAAATTAATTATATTGCCCTTAGTAATACATAATAGTATGTACGGTTGTAACAAATAAACTATTGTTACTTCTAACTACTATGTATATTTGTTTATGTTCTATGTGCTGTGGCAATGGATGGATACATTACAAACGAAATTTATGTTCAACATAGAGAAAGACATTTACATAATTACTATTTCGTTACGGAATAAATTTACTAGTTAGTTGTTTTTGAATTGTCCTTAATTAGTTTGTAAAATTTGGTAATAGATACAAGTTTGCAGTAATAGATATTATTATTTATTGTATTAAAACAATGTTTTCTGCAATGATACTAAAAGTTTCAAGAAAATTATTTACAATATGTTTTATTGCATACAATGTGTTTTTAAAGAATTATATATGAAATGTATATCTACTAAAACGTATTTCTAATCCCTCTAGATCGACGCAACACTTGGCGACGTCTCCTTCTCGCCACCAAAGGCATTTCGGTGGGTACAACGGGTTCAACATCCACCTCCGTATCAACCACTGGCGGTCCGACAAGTGCCCTGCTAGGTAGCAGAGCGGCTACCCCCCAGCACGGACCACATTCAGCTGCTAGTACCGATACGGAACTAACCACGTTAGATACACACGATCTATGGATGCAGGAATCCGAACCTACACCGTGTACGATGAGCGCATTGCATCAATTCGGTGCTGAAATGTTGAAGTTGTCGCGCGGATTAGAAGCGGCTGCACAGCAGGCGAATAATTATAAGAGTAGAAATACGACCAGTACTGGAATTAGTACTACCACTAATATTGGGTAAATATTACTTTTGACAATGTTTATATTATTTGTTTTTTCATCAGTATGGGATTTTTAACGTTTTCAATATATATATATATATATATATATATATACATGAATGATTTTGAAGGTATACGTTTGAGTGAATGTCCAATGGATAGATGGAGTGGTATGATTGAGAGAATGGCTTGCGTGAGCGAATGTTTTCAAGTAGTAGAAATAGATGGGCATGTATGACAGAGTATCAGTATGAATGTGGATAAAGCTAGAGTTGCTTGTTTAAATAGGAATGTTTGGAAGTAATTAATTTCGGGATAGTGAAAAAAGTATGTATGTATTTAGATAACTACTTAACCGCACCGAACTAATTTGTAATTAAAATAAAACGGGTTAAGGTTGTAGTTTTGTGTTAATAATTAAGTAACAAAATAAGTAACTAGATCATAAAATTTATAAAATTTTAATTAAAGAAAGCCAAATTGTATTTAATCAGTGTCTTCACTCTGATTGATGTTATTTTTGTCTTTATAAATTTCTATTGCTTCTTTTATCTGTAATTAGTATATTTATAAACTTGAGAAAAATGTATTTGCCTTGCTGAGAATTGAACCCGGCACCTCGTTCTATCGAAGTCTTTGTTGCTCATGATCAGTTGATTAAGCTGGCTGGCAATGTAAAGCAGTCGCGGCTATTTACTGTCAGTTGGTAGCAATGGTAGATGACATAAATACACTTGTCCTCACAAATCTGTCGATTAAATCAATCCCAAATATTTATTCATAATTTATTACCGTCTAAAGTGACCTTAACATTTTCTTCCAATAAAAAAGCAATTGGTCCTAATAGAGATATTTTATAGTAAAAAAAAAAAAACCAGATAATTATACAGATTAAATAACAGACTATAAAACGATCCAATAATTCTTATTTGATAACAAAATTAATTCTATATATAGTTTTTGGGTTTATTTAAAGAAATCTAACCAATTCTTCATCCCCTAGCATTTTATCTATCAACACTATGCATAGTCATTAAGCCCCAAGAATATTATCTGATTCAAATCCAAATGATTCTTCTATATATCAAAGTCTACATCATAATGAAAAGTGCTTCGAAAATAAATTACAAATTGCATCAAACACGCTAACATTATCTGCTTCATTATTATACGTTTGTCTTTAAGGCTCATTCACAGCTCAGATTTTAATTTTAAACAGTTCCAAGTATCGGTAGAATAATTTAGTTCTACATAAACATATCTGGTATAAACGCACACTGTAAAAAAAATAGAGAAATTATATAAAAATAGTAGTAAAATTTTACTATAAAAAAATCTGCAATTTCATTTTACCATAAATATTCTCTAATTTTTACATAATTCATAATAATCACATAAAGTAAGTAAAAATAACCTAATAAGTATGTAAAAATTATTTACTTTCTGCAAATTGCCAATACTTAATGTAGAATTACATATCATTGGTATAACTTCTTAAATTATATAAAATTACAACTTTTATATTAATATTTGTAATAATTCATCAAAATAATTAATTCTGTAATTATATTATTGGTATAATTACATACATTTCTAAATTTACATAAAGGTTGTATTTAGAAATGAATGAATGACACTTAAATATGTACTAAGTCTCATTATATTGATGAATTATTACAGATATTAATATACAAGCTGTAATTTTATATAATTTAACAAATTATATCAACAATACGTAATTTTATATTAAGTATGTGATGCAATTTCTAGAAAGTAAACAATTTTACATACTCTTTTTTTCACTTACTTTATGTGATTATTATGAATTATATATAAAATTACACAATTTTGAGGTAGAAATACAGAATATTTACAGTAAAATAAAATTACAGATAGTAAAATTTTACTATCATTTTACTGTAATTTCGCTATTTATTTTATTTTATTTTAAGTGTATGTAACGACAAAACTGAAACCAGAGATGTGAATGAAACTTTAAACTATTAACGGGTAAAATTCACATCAGGTAAATATAGTAGGAGTAATAATAACTATAGAATATATATATACATCGCAAAGTTACTGACTGTTGTTATGTTGTTGTTGTTTGTAAGTAACCGCCGAGTGCATTGTTTGATGTTTTTGGTTCGGTTTGAAATCCACGGATAAAGCGGGCACACGAATAATTAACGATCCCTTGCGTGTAACTTTCAAACTCTACTATTACTAAGTTATTTCACACCAGAGGGAGACAGTCTGTGTACTCGACTAATGAACTGACTGACACGATTGTGTTATTTTGTTGATAGATCAAAAGTTAGAGATATATAAAATATATTTTATATCTTTTATAAACAAAACAATGTTTCGTTAACTAATTGTTATTTGTATTAATATAATTAATGATAAGATTTATATGGAAAGGATGTTCCAATGAAAAGTAGTTGAAATTAATCAGGTACCATTTTAAAATGATATATTTTGGATATATTAATTAAATTATTTGGAAAAAATTTGCGTTAAAAAAGAAATAAAAATATTAGCCTGTATTGATCTGAAAATATTTTTTTTGGGTTTTAAACTACACTGTAAAAAAATCGATGTTATATAAAACTGATTTACACCAGTTTAATATGTAAATTTACAGACATTATATATATATATATATATATATATATATATATATATATATATAATATAAATCTATTTACATTTTCGGTAAAAAAAAAAACTTATATAGTAAATTAATTATTTTACTTAAAATTACAAAATTATATTATTTTTACAGATAATTTATGTAAACCATGAGCTTTACTGAAATAATATGTAATTTTTTTTGCTATAGTTTTTATGTAAAATTTATAACTTTTTTACAGTATATATTATAAGCTACATTTTGTCAAGGTCAAAATTCAGCATAAACTTCCACTAAAAAAGCTTCAGAATTAAGTACAGTATATATTTTATTTAAAAGATCGACATTTCCATATACTGAAATATAGCTTTTTATAGAAAATTCCTGACAGCAAATTTACTAAAAGAGACTTTAGTAAAAAAAACTGTAGTATTACATACATATGTACTTTTCCATCTCGTTGGTAATATCATATTTAGTAAAATAAAATAAAATTCCTTGAATACTAAACACAATAACAATCCAAAAATTTCTAGTAAAACTGTTTAATTTCAATTGCGAATTCAAAACAAAAATTCCATATTCAAATTTTTTACCATCAATCACACACCGATTTTATCGAAAACAATTTGTAAAACCAGTTTAATTGTGTCCATTAATTCTTTTTATTTCTTTCTGTACTTAAAAAAAAAAACGAAATCCATTTAAATTTCACCAACCGTATCTATAAATAAATATCAACACATCCTGTATTACGAAAAAAACAAAAAAAAACAAAATCAAATTCCCAATGCACGTACGGGGCAATATGCAACCAAAATTGAATTCAAACCCCTTTCCGGTAATCAATCAAGGAAGAAGTGACAGAACACCAATCCGGATTTCACATCCGGTAACCGGAAAGAGCACCCGGAGTAGTAGTACAACATTTCGTCTCCTTCTGGGTCCCTCCTTGTATCACCTGTCCTATATATAGGACGACTTCAGTGGAATGGCGATGAATACCTCACGTTAATAAAAAAATTATAATAAAACAAGATTAGAAGTATATGGGTAAACCCATATATAGACCACTTTGACATTTCTCGGAAAGTTGGCAACACAATATCTTTAATAAAATTATAATTTATGTGGGCACTAGAAGAAACTTTCCTGAAAATCGAATAAATAATGTAGCCACAATGAATTTAAAAAACAAAATGTGATTTTTTTTCTTGATAAGTTGGCAACACTGTATTTTGTTAAAATTGCATAATTTATTTAGGCACTAGAAGAATTTTTTATGAAAATTTGATTAAAATCGGTTAAATAGTGGTCATAATGAATTTTCTAAAACTTTAGTAATTTTTTTCTCGAAAAGTTGGCAACACTGGATATTAATAAATTTATATAATTAATGAGAGCATTAGGGAAATCTTTTCTGAAAATTTGATCAAAATCGGATAAATAATGTAGCCAATATGAATTTTTATAAACTTTAGTAATTTTTTTCTCGGAAAGTTGGCATCACTGGAAAAAAATAAAACCATATGACCATCTTGGATGCTGGACAAATTTATCCTGAAAATTTCATTAAAATCGGTTGAACCGTCTAGGAGGAGTTGCGGCCACACAATTTTGACTTACGACCGACCGCGCGAGTGAGCGAGCGAGCTGACGACGCACATCCATACACCCACATAAACTAAGTTCGGATTCGTCATCCAGGGACTATATGAAGGATTTCTATAAACAATTTTTTTTTTGAAAATGTTACAGACACCGTACCAAATGCTATACCACTTTTTCCTTGCAGTCAAAGTGGTAAAAATAGTGTCCCATGGCTCTTACATAATTTTTTTTAAGTGTGTCGAAAACGTGCGTTGAAAATGTTAGTATAACTGAATGTATGTAATATTAGTATAACTCAATGTATGTAATGCTAGTGTGGACGCTTATTCGAGCACTGATTATTACCAATATTTGAACGACATTGTCTCGAAACTCGTAAAGGTGAAGGTATTTGTCAGTATTCCATTGAGGTCCCCTCAATGACATGGGCTGCAGACATATTTATGAAGCTAGAAGCTTGTACAAGCATCGAATATGAATGATGGCTACATCAGATCAACCAAAATATAGATGGAAAACACAACACAATGTTATACTAATATAACATTGAACAAAAAAAAATGTTCATAAGTGTGTGCATTTAGTGAAATTAATATAATAAATATTCTAAAATTAAAATTTTTCTCAAAAATTTCACAAGTTACTCAGTCAATGAATCCGGCTATAGCCTAGTAGCCGATTCAATGACTGTATAACTTGTGAAATATTTGAGAAAATTCCCAACTTAGAATATTACAATAAGCGAGATAAGTTTTATTTGCCATTCACTTCGATGTCTATGTCTATTAGCTGTGAATTCATTTCAGATATAATAAGGGTGATCATTTCCATCGTTTTTTTTTTGTATGTATATAACAAACTAATCCATGTGCAGATTGGCTCAAAGTCGCTAAACCATTTTAAAGGATGTAATTTTCAAAACTAAATAAAATGTATTTCCAAGAAGTGTGTTTTCTGTTTAGAAAAGAATAAATGTGAATTATTAATAAATGGAAAAGTTATTTCATTTTAAAATGATCTAGTGACTTTTGAACCAACCTGTATTAGGTATAGGCATTATCTATCTATAGCTATAGTTGATCTAATGGCTACGCCAGATAAAACGGGGCAAGCTGCTGCAAGGATTGACATATGACAGCACATGACATACGCGATGACATCGTACCCAATCCTTATACGTTACCCAGTGGAATATGAAATGACAAGAAAGTGTGTGTGTGTGAGTTTGTGGATATGTATGTACGTGTATTTGTGTGTATGTGTATTTGTGTGTATGTATGTTTGAATGTGGTATGCTCTTGTAGAACGTGAGATATACAAACTTATATAGCCAAACCAGTGGTGCTTATGATACTAGGTTATTTGGATTTTTCTTGAGCTTGTCACAAATAACTGTCATTAAAAAAATTTGAAATAATTTATAAATAGTAATTTTATTTGTGACAATTTCATCTATATTTAGTTTCAAATATATAATATTAAATATAATACAGATTGTAATACCTTGCATATTACAGTAGTGTTAGTTTAATCAAATTAGTATTAACTTTCTGACATCTACACAAAAAAGCATTATAGCGCTTGCATTAAGTTATTCAACATGTCAATTAATTAATATTTCATCTTTAATTATTTTCATTACACGAAAGTTCAATTTATCATATTCGAAAATTATTTAGTATACTGTAATCTTCAGACTTTCACGGCCCGGTATTTACAGAATTTTCTTGGTTGGTATGCCGTAGTCAATCTGTTCTCGTCGCAGACGTTTTGCCATACATCGTAGATGACATCCCCAGTGCTTAGTGACCGAATGCCATCTACGATGTATGGCGAAACGTTTGCGATAAGGATAGATCAACCACAGCTTACCAGCCCACAAAATTCTATATAGTAAACAATTTAATTTGCAGTCGGACCTGGTTAATTCAAACAATATGGAAAAGAGGGCAGTGGTCTGGTTTTAAAGTAAAAATACGAAAAGAACGAATTAATACAAATAATAAAAAGCAAAGGTAATTTGCACTAATAAATATAAACACACACTTTTGCGACAAATATTGATCAAGTGTTTGTTTTATTCGCAATGCAAACTTTGCACATACTCGAGGAATGCAAATAAAACGCACCGTTTTTTTGTTTTTGTTTCTTCAAGCTTTATAAATCAACCATCAAACAATATTAAAATTATTTCAAAAATAATTTTTATTTGTGTAACATTCAAATTATCCAAATATGTATAATATAAAAATATCGTCTTGAAATTAGCTTTTCTTTACATACATACACAATCATGCCATGTACCCAATCGGGTGTGGCACAAACTCTTTCCACTATCACAAAATCAGTTTCCCTATCCGGACAAGCAACTTTAGCTTCATCCACATTCATAACTCCTCTCATACATTACGTATTTTGTCTTTCTATCAAAAAAAAAAAACTCAATTTACTAGAAAAATACAAATTATCCTGCAATGCCACGTACTTTACTAGATAGAAACATAATTGCAGTATAAATTATTACAATGTGAAACGGATATTACATAGCTACGTGATTTTAAAATGTAAAAGCAAAAAAAAAAGAACAACATTTAAAATTGATCAAGAAATGCAATCACCACCAAACATTTGAAATTAAATCAACATGTAAAAGTGTTTCACCACTCTGAAATGGATGCCATTAACATAATTTCATCGTGTTCTTGCAAGGAAAATCCTAGTCATCTACGAAGGTAAAGTGTTTCCCCAACCACATTCTAACCTAATTTACCCATCGATTCTCGCTAGACAAAACCGCATAACCATCAGGTAAAAAACAAGAGAACCACTCAGTGTTTAATGTCTGTCAATAAACTCCAGGATCATCGTGTCTTTCTATCTATACCTAGCTACATATTCTTTTTTTTTCCTTCCAAAAAAAAAAAAAGCTGGTGAAAATCCTGATTCTGCAATCACCAGAAAGAAAATTCGCTGACATTCAATTTCGAATAGTCGGTTGCAATATTTTTTACTTAAATTTTAAATGTGGTTTAAACGAATCGACTAGCAAATTTTTAATAAATAATCCGTCATCGTACTAAATTGATTGACTGATTTAAATCGCACTTAACATTTAAGTTAAAAATGGTGCAATCTGCTATAAAAATGACAAAATAAAATAGATTACTGTCAATCGTTAATAATTTATTCATTTATAATTACCATTAAAAAATTACGCATCAGTAATTAATATTGATTATTATAATATAATAAATAAAAAGTTTTTTTTAAAATTACAAAGCCTTATTTAGGTTATCTTACTTATTACAAAATTAGTGTTATAATTTAGCGCAGAGCTAATGGTTCTGAACCGAAACTGCTTACTAACTTATGAAAAAACAACGCAAGCACACGATTTCATTTTTATAATTTGTTGTTTTTTTTTTCTGCAGCCAAAAATTAAAATTATTAATATCTTTTGACAAATTTTTATTGTGTTTCTACAGGCTAGTAGATAATATATTCCAAGAATGAATATAACACAATAATTATCGCTTTCTACTTCTCGTAACACGATACATATTTCCTTATTTTTTACTTTACATCTATTATTTATACCTATACTGAACATTTACTATTTTTACTGAATATTTTCATTATTTTACCAAGCGTATATTATTTTACTGAATTTTAAACACTTTTAAAGAAAATTTATAAATTTTATTATGCATTTATTATTTTATTTAATTTCTATTACCTTACTACACATTTATTATTGATTTTAAATAATGTTTATCATTTTTACTGGATAAAAAAACTTGATGCTTAAAAATAATACTGTGCAGTTAATTTGTTCCCTAATAATCATCTAAAACTTCCCTTCCATCCAAACAAACAAAAAAATACAAACTTTCTTTTCCAAATTACTCTCTCAATTATAAAAAAAATGTACTAATTGTCTATTTTAAATGTCCGTCAATAAATATTCCTTCAAAACATTCATTAAAAAAAAAAGGCGAAACAACAGTGTAGGTTAACTAGCAAAAAGTCACTTATTATCTATTTTAAGTGTCCATTAACCGTTTGAGTGCCAAGCAGCGATTTTGCGCTCTTCTGTTTTCGCCAGCGCTCTAGCAAGCTTGGTTTCTATCGATGCCCGACTTAACGGCTACCGTTCCGTTTTAAATAAAATTAAAATTGGACTAATATTACACTTTGTAGGTGTACAATTTTTATTCTTCTAAACAGCGATTACTATAATAATATAATTAACTAAATAATGTAGAATAGAAAATAAGACAAGCGCAAAAGCGCTCCTTGGCACTTCTAGGCGGGGAAACAGCAAAAACCCGTGGCACTCAAACGGTTAATAAACATTCCTTCACAACATTCTAAACCAATCTAAAAACTTGCTCTTTCCATTCCCCCAACAAAAAAGGTGTAACGACAGTCTATCGGGCTCGCATTCCTCAATCACCGTCTCCGAATCACTCCCATGGCCGGGTGGTAGCGGTCGTCAACGTCGCCGTGCCTCCACGTTCCACGAGGGTGCCGGTACTGCGACCGCGCCCAGCGAAGAAGACAGCCCGACACCGCCACCACGTTGGCGGAAACGTGGTGCGAGTTTCCACGAGACCCGATCAACGACAAGTTCATCAGCGGACGGTCAAACGTTGGATGTTGGAAGTGGTGATAAAACGACAGGCTCCGGAAATTTTCCATTGGCGTTACCACCGCCGTGCACCTGTCCCTATTTCGGTGATAAAAAAGAAGTACCGAAACCGACTGAGGTGAAGATTGTACCCAGTGATAAATTACTACTATCAGCCGGTGCAAGAAACGATGATGATAGCTCAACTATTACACTCAGGTGGGTTTTTTATATTTTATTTTTTTCGCTCTTTAAGATTTGTAATATTGTCGAGCTACAATCAGATTTATTTAGGTCCAATATTTCTAAATTCATTCTTGGACTAACTTTAAAATTAGCCAATAAAATATTGGCCCGTATTCCCATCTATTTTGTTTATGAAAAAGTGCTTTTGTTTTTTTGCTTCAAATAATCAAATATGAATAGTATTACTATTTTTGATATAATTTTTAATATCTAATACAATAAAATTCAAATAAACTAATTAAAATTGCTTAATAAGTAATTTTAAGTGAATGTTAAAAGTACTTTTGACAAAAATCACTTTTAAATGAGAAGTTAGAATACGAGCCTATATTCCCGTATTCTCACCTCATATGAAAAAGTGCTTTTTCAAAAAAGTGCTTTTGACGTTCACTTAAAATCATTTAATAAGCATTTTAAAATAGTTTATTTAAATTTTATAATACCAAATATAATAAAAATGATCAAATATAGAAAAATTATTTATATTTGATGACAAACAGAAGCAAAAAGTTATTTTAAAATTAATGATAAAAGCACTTTTTCACGATAAAGTGAGGTGAGAATACGGGCCATAGTCATTTATTTCGAGAATACATTGTCAACCAATCAAAAATACACGTTTACTTATCTTAAGAATAAATAAAATTAGAAATACTGACCCTTGTCATAATTATCATAATATTTTTAAATAAGTAATAATTTCACAATATTACATACGTCATCAAAAATAATAATGTCGAATTTTACTATTGCCATAAACATATTTACATACATAAATACACAATCACGCCATGTGCCCGAAAAGATGTGACACAAACTTTTTCTACTACGCCGAAATTATTTTCCACCAACATTTGTGCATTTTGCAATAGTAAAATAAAGTAGTTTTTAATCTTTTTAAATTTTTTTAAGAGAGTTGCAACACTAAATCCTACTTTATAGTTTAAAAGTTCAAAATTATTTTAAGCGAAAAATTCACGCGATACTAATATGTTTTTCTAATATACTACCCCGGAAACTGATCCAATATAATTTGTATATAAGAGTCGACCACAGAAACACACCAGACCTATTATTACACTGAATAATTCAGTGTGAACCGGAACACACACACACACACACATATATATATATATATATATATATATATATATATATATATATATACAAGGGAGCAAAAAGATAAAATTGCAAATAATGGTTTTATGTATCGCTACATTATTTACCAAAATACAATTGGCATTAGATCAACCGTAACATAGATATAGAATCATAACACAATGATAAAATGAAATTAGGATTTTTGTGCAATAGTAAGCGAATATTATGTATGCGAACATTAAATTGTAGTTAAACGTACCCCCCAACGTCTGAATAAATAGATTTACTGTGCGAGAGGTATTTTCATCTGTTTTATATAATTTTGACATTTTTCAGAAGACGAAATTCAATATTTCAACAAAAATATATTATTCATTATTTTCAAAGCATACAAAAATCTTTCAATTTTCAAAGCTATCTACTATTTATACTTTTTTTTAATACAATATTTTACGCCATTGTGGAATACAAGTAACGTATTTTTCTCTTCTCTCTCTCTCTCTCTCTCTCTCTCTCTCTCTCTCTCTACATAAGTTTTATTATTTCATGGAGATGCAGTGCACGAGGCAATTATATACAATGTGTCTAAGAGAATTATGTACAATGTGTTTTTTAAGAATTATATACGTACAATTTTTTTGACTTAAAAATTGTCAAACTTTAAAAATATGTATGGTAACAAAAAAAATATTTCTACTCAATTTACCAAGAGAGCGTAAAAATTCAAACAATTCGACGTAAATTTCGTTTAAGTTCAAGAACTTACGATGCTTTGGCGCGAAGATTTATATCTATATTTATAGTTGATCTGATGTTTTTCATAATACTACATTATTTACTAAAACACAATTGGCTGATTTTATACGAACGGTTGAATCGTGTATGTGTGCTGAAATGCTGCAACACAACATTCGCGTTGAGGGGGCCTTATTTATTTTTAATAGAAAATTTATTTTGGTATATTACCATTACAATATAGTGCTTTTGCTATGGAAAATCAGCATCAGTTCTACATTTATTTGTTATAATATAAATATACATTAAATATTTTTTTAAATATTATTATATATTATTTATTATTATTCTGTTTAATTATTTTGACGAAACTGAATGCTCGTCTTCATCAGGTCAAAATTTATCAATAAATAAATTGATAAAATTTGACCTGTCGAAAACAAGCGTTCAGTTTCGTCGAAACGTTGTTTTTAGAAAATAATTAAAACAGAATCTAATCTTAAAACAGTTTTCAGAAAAACATTTTACTGTATTATAAACAACTACTTGTAACATTACTAAAGAGTATTATAAGAGAATTACCAAAATGACAAAATTTTAGTTAACCATCATCGGTAATGTAAAACCTATTACAATATTAAACCAAACAACATATGTAATCTGCATGCAATATCAACCAATTTCCATCACCAAACTAGCTTTTGTGAAAAGTATCATGACTGAAATTAAACTTTCACGTTTATCAATATCTCTTCTTTTGTCATCAAATCAACCAAAAACATTGAACAAAAAATTTCAGAAATGTATTTGTGATTGAGATTTTAAACTAACTTCCCGATGAACTAGAGACTTAAAACTTTAATTATAGCTCAGAATTGGATGACAATGCAATATTAATTAATTCATTAACTAACTAATTATTTAATAATATTAGAAATTTAAATTTTTATCTTGTGCCGTATTCACGAATTCCGTACATTCGTGTATTTAGTATATATATATATATTGTTTTCAAAATACAGAAACTACAGGAAACAACTGCAGAAAATACAGAACACACACACAAGACTAAAAAGCAGAAAATAATTATTAAAAAACAAATTATAATATACCACGTTTTTAAAACAGACTAAAAAATATAAAACAATTTTTCCTAGCCCCATACAGGTTTATAATCCCATACAAGTATGGGGTCAGGAATCTGTATGGGGTTATAAATCTGTATGAGGCTATAGGAGAAATTATTTTATACTTTTTAGTCCGTTTAGAAAAAACGTGGTATAATACAATTTTATTTTTAATTTAAATAATTATTTTTAAAACAGTGTTAAAGTCCACTTTGCCTCTCTATAACTTCCACCCAACCAAACTGTTTACAAATAATTTTTCCAGACGTTCCCTGCTAAACAAGAGCGCAGACAGTTCGCCCAACAACACGGTGGTTACGTGGGAGGAACGTCGCAGTCATCGACGTGGTTCTAGCTTTGGTAGTGCACGTACCACACTCAGCTGTAACCATCGTCAACCGCTACGTCGTTCGGCCACCGTCCGACACAATGGCAACACCACAACCCATGACGGCGGTGGTTCACCGTTGCAGCGGGCACGCGCAAACGCAACCACTTTGGTAACATCATCACCACCCACCAGTACAATGGTGCGTACGCATCATAGTCGCAACTCGTCGGTGATATCGAGAAATTCATCACGGCATGGTCGGATAATACGGTTGGAGCAGAAAGCGACCAAGGTGTTAGGTGTTGTGTTTTTCACGTTTGTGATTCTATGGGCGCCGTTTTTCGTCTTGAATCTGGTGCCGACAGTGTGTGAAGATTGCGAGAAACATATTGATATTTGGGTGTTTGATTTGGTAACATGGTTGGGCTATGCTAGTTCAATGGTGAATCCGATATTCTATACGATTTTCAATAAAGTGTTTCGACAGGCATTTAAAAAGGTGTTGTTGTGTCGGTATAGGAAACAGACTTGGCGACCACGAAGGTGACCATGCAAGAATTAAAAAAATACAAGTTCCTCTATAATATTATTTCTTCTTAAGGTGGTATTCACGTTTGTAGCATCGATTTTTTTAGATGTTTTTCAGTATTTTTTTTAGAAACTTTTACAACAAACACGGTAAACACCGTTGGATTTATTTATTACAGTTAAAGTTTATTAAAGTTTTCAACAGTGTTTTTTTTTTAAAGTGAAATTTTCACTTAAAAAATGGCGTCAAAGTGATCAGGTCAAAATTCAGATTTGCCAATGGTGGCAGATAAAATTCGCGTTCTACATTTCTGACACAAAAACAAATTAAATATTAGTACACGTAACATATGTAACTTTCGTTAGAACCTGTAAAATGTATAATTTTTACCCTTAAACAAAAAAAAGGGCGAATTCTAGACACTTTTTTTAAGAAGGCCACCATTTTGAAAATAAATGTAAAACTTATACATTTTGTAGGTTCCAACGAAAGTTACATATGTTACAAGTACTAACATCTAATTTGTTTTCGTTTCAGAAATGTAGAACGCGAGTTTTATCAGCCACCATTGGCAAATTTGACTTATATACTTGTAAAAGTTCCCAAAAAAAATGTTGAAAAATCCTAGAAAATTGATGCTACAATCACGAATGGCATCTTAAACTATATATGGGATGTACAAAACTATAGTGTATCAAGTACATTTTTTTTGCCAGTTTGAGATAATTATAAGTAAATTTTAATAAATAAATTTCAGGCGCTATTCCGTTCACTAAATTTAGCTTAAATCTTCAAATTTAATAATATACTAGTTACCTACTTTGCTAACTATGTAACTTGTTTCTGTTTTATTTGTTTATTATTTATTTCAGTTGTACATTTTTTTCTGATGATTATATTACGTAGGGTATATATAAGATATATATACAGTACTTAATTCGAAAGTTTTTTTATTTTAATATAATAAGTTCTGAAAATTTTTTTACTATGTTAACTTTAAGTAAATTTCAATTCTAGTTAAAGTTAAAGGCTAAGTTAAAGTCTCATTTAAGCTAAAGATCATTAAAGATCTTTAAAGATCTTTAAAGATATTTAAATATAATTATGCAATAGATGCTATACGTTGAAACTTAAACTAAGAACTTGATTTGTTATTCGTCTAAATGAAATATAAATTTACAATATTTCATTTTTTTATTTTTAGACTTGGTCCACCATAGTTCTGAACAGTCCTATATATAAATGATAATAATCTATGGCTTACTTAAATGTGATATGTGTTTCAATATTATTATTATTATAGTTTACGCCATGAGAATATAACATTGTACAATAATAAAACTGGGCATGTAAAAGCAAAATTATTTTATTATGTTCATACAATTTATCGATTTATATTTTGTATTTATTTGTTATAAATATTTATAATTTTTAATTTTTCGTGACATCATCTGGGCTTCCTAAATTTGAACAAGCGCTCCTATCGTAGGGATATTGCAACTATAATGTTGGCCATTTTTAGTATTCACATAGCTACTTGCAAATTGAAATGTCATATATTTTAATTTATTTAGTTAGAAGAAAGGTAATACTGCTATTCTTAACGCTAATATTAATTATTAAATTTATTTCCAAACGTTTAAGGAAATATTAACACGATTTATACAGACAAATACAACGGTTGATAAAAATGAAGTCACTGTAAACATACTACATGAAAGAAATGCAAAAATATTTTCCGGATAAAGCACCAACATACTTGAATGTTTCAGCTTAGTGTAAGATAAAGCAAGGAATAGTTACGTATGTCGTACGAAAATGTACACTTAAATACTGCATAATGCCACTTTCTCATGGCGTAAACTATATTAAAATATATATATTTAGTTTCAAATGCAAGCGACAGTGAGAATTTGTTACATAACAATAGTTTTTTGCTGAGATTGCAGACAATTTCAATAAAATGTTACAACACAAAATATATTAATGTAAATTTATTTTTCATACGCATTTTTTTGGTTCTAAATCACATGCTGCATATAATAAAATGAGATAGCATTAATAAATATATTAATTAATCAATTAAAATGGGGAAAATAATGCTTCAATTAAATAAAAAGAAATTATTAAGTATTATACAACACAAACTTTGTATATATGTATATATATATATATATATGTCAAATGATAGTTTAATAAGTAAAATATATTTGTGCTAGTGAAATATATTTTTAACGCATAATTTTTTACATTTCCTATTTTATTATTAATTCTAATATGTCAATGGACTTTTAAATATTGTCAAATTCACTTAAAACGAACATTCCAATCATAACATTGTACGAGTTAAGAAAAGACAAGTACGCTATGCTTACACGTACGTCTAGCCGCATTATTCATAACTATATTGTCTGCAAACGTATGCTTATTATTAGTTTATGGAAACACAAATGTTTCTAATTCATTGCAAATGGATTAATTGTTTAATATTGTATTACAAGAGATTGTATTATAATATCAAATAGTTTGTCGTAAAATAATAAAATTTAAATGCCAGTAAATGTGATACAATCAGATAATTAGAAAATAAATATCAGTAGACCATGTGCAATGTACACATTGTAATGATTGAAATTTTCTTCTTACGTGACTTTGACTATATACTATAAAAATATTATTTAATGTATTAGTGTATAAATAAATAAAAAAATTATACAATATTTCTGTTGTTAAGGTTGCTTGTTTAATTTTGCCTTACTAACGCCATTAAATTAAACTGACATTACTTTTATAATAAACACATTAATTAAAGTTGACTTTAAACTTTCAAAAAGGCTGTATTTTATTGACAACAACAAATAATTTTACGATTAGAAATGTGAAAAGTTGGCAAAAAAAATATCGTTTTATTAACAACAATAATTATTCTTATGTTTTTTTAGTCGATTTATAGTTGACTTTAGTTAAAGTATTTATTAAATGTTTTATTTAATATATCGTTGATAAAGTTAAAATTTTCTAACCCCTCGTAAGGCGTTTTTAAGTTGCAATAAGTCACCTCACTTTTAAAAGTGATTTTTGTCAAAATTACTTTTGACGTTTACTTAAAATTACTAATTAAGCAATTTTCATTCGTTTATTTGAATTTTATAATATTAGATATAAAAAAAAATATCAATAACAGAAATACCAATTCATTTGATAAGAGATAGAAGTAAAAAATTTTAAAGCAAAAAATAAAAACAATTTTTCATAAACAAAAGAGGTGGGAATACGGACTCTTGATTTTATCATTAACATCGATTTTTTTCAACATCATTATTACTGCTCAAAACTTCAATAAATACACTTTTCAACGGTATAAATTATTGTTTACTGTACTTGTTGTAAAAGTTCCCAAAAAAATGTTAAAAAACATCTAAAAAATCGATGCTACAAACGGGAAAACCCCGCCTTAATTTGTACACCAGATTGTACAAGTTTGTTAAAAATGTATTTTCAGGCAACCTTAATAAAATAACGGAGCCATCTTTGATTTCTGCTCTCTACTAAAATACCCGCTTGTATAAAATAATAAAATGTCATTTTTCTATGTTCCTGTAACAATAGCGTAAACAGAATAACTGTAAACTAGTGTAAACAGAAATTGTATAACACTTTAAACTAGGTATTTTGCAAAAAGATGAAAAAAATTCATATATGGCTTGTATGTATGTATGTACATTTGTATGAACATCAGATCAACCATAATATAGATAGAGAGCACAAAACAATTTTGTTATATTAATAAGAGAGAAATTTGTATTTACATTTTCTTCAATGCGTCTGTGTTAATTAACGAACCATTTTTAGATTTATAGGGTGTCACAACAAACACAATTTTCATCCATTTTAATCTGTATAACATAATAATGCATATATTAAGTATAAACATTACGTATCTATATTCATGGTTGATTTAATGTATAAACAAATCAAAAATATCAATTTTATTATATTTATAAATGTACTTATAACTATATATTTTAAGTATGACGGTATGATTTTTGTATAAAAAAAAGAAACTTATTGAAAAACAAAACACAAAAATTTGTTGTAAACAATGTAACAAAACAAAAAAAAAACCAAAGAAACAGACCAAATAAATTAAAGTTTAATTAAGTACCCAATGAGCACAGTGTGACGTCCATCGTCGCACTGGTGATTAGATACTACAAGATATTCTAGTCACGTGATCAACACTCGTAAACATTTGTAAAACGACGCGAAACGCCCTATCCCTATTTTAATATCATCCGCATTCTCCCTTAGCATACAAAATCTCAGACGAATACATCCCATTGGACTAAATTATCATGACGAAAGTTAATTGCTAATAAATAGTTTTAAGTTTCTTGCATTTAACGAAAATTTCAGTAATTTGAAGTATGTACTTCCGCATAAAAATTATTTTAAAATTTTAAATATTGAGCTATACTATAAAAATTCTTGATTTAAAGTTTTTTTTTTTTATCAAAAGACAAAAAAAAGTACGTAGTTCCGCGGTTGATATTGTTGCGAATCTAAAAATAAAATGCTCTCGTAAGTGAAGACAAGCGCGAAATTTTGATGAGACTAACTCCAGGGAAAAGTTGCAACTCCACAAATTTTCTAAGTGGAACTTATATAGAAGACAGTAAGATATTCGTAAAATATAGAATTATAATGATAAGCTATTATTACAGAGTTATTACGAATATAATGTAATATAAATTAAATTTTGTCGTTTATCCAAGATATTAGACTCAATAAAATAGTGAATATTTTTTAAAACTAAATGACTAATTTTAATAAAAAATATAATTACAGAAAAATAATAAAAAAATTTTACTATAAAAAAAAATCTGTAATTTTGTTTTACTATAAATATTCTGTATTTCTACTTCAAAATTATATAATTTTTACATAATTCATAATAATCACACAAAATAAGTAAAAATGACCTAATAAGTATGTAAAATTGCTTAATTTCTGCAAATTACATTACATACTTTAATGTAAAATTACATATTGTTGGTATAACTTTTTAAATTAAGTAAAATTACAGCTTGCATATTAATGTCTGTAATAATTGTAAAATATATCTTTTATGTAAATTCCCAAATTTATATAATTTTACCAACAATAATATTATAGAACTAAACAAATTTTACCTATTTATGGAAAATTCCTGACAGCAAATTTATTGAAGATTTTATTTACTAAAAAAGACTTTACTGAAAAAACAGTAATATTATATACATATGTACTTTTCCATCCCGTTGGTAATATATTACATAATGTTTATAATAGTTCTGATATTATGTATTTTTAAACAATTATGTTAAAATTATAGTAGTTGAGTAATTATATCTAGAAATACAGAGCATCATAGTGTCGCATGGTTTGTAAATAAAATTATATAATTTTTTAGAGTGTGGTATAAAACCTAACGGCTCGGTTTTTGGATGTTTCAGTTCATTAGTTTAGTCCTGCTGTTATAGCAGTTACATTACCTTAAAATCTGTATTAGTTAAAACCGATTTTAAAACCTAGCTCGTAATACAAACTAAAATGTTTTATATATCAATAATTATTAAATATTTCTTCTGCAGTCACATGGGTAAGTAATTTTAAATAATATAAGCAAAACAAATATTTTAGTACCAATGGCACGGCACGTATTCCTGTTATTTACAAAAACTGTCAGGCCCACGTACTATATATATATATATATATATATATATATATATATATATATATATTTAATCAAACATCCGCCATTTTATTGAAACCCTAACCTACATTAAACCAGTCAGTCGGTCGGACCCTGTGCGTCAATTCCAAAAAGTCTATTCTTCAATTTTTTTCCGTTATCCCCCCAACTCAAAAAAAAAAAAGCGAAAACTCACGATATGAAAAACGTGCAACGCGTTGACGACATCGACTTTACACAAACACACAACTCCCTCAACCAACCAAACCCCCCCCCCACCCAACCGACGCACGACCCACTCTTTTAACTTTTTTTTACCATTCGTCTATCCCGTCAAGTAAACGATCCCTAGAGGAAAAAAAGCGGGTATGGTATGAGAGGGTGGGTTGGTGCATTTTCAAAGTGAATTGTTAATACCGGAACGTAGGGTTTCCGGTGAGCTTTTCCGGGTAGGGGTTGGGGGGTAGACAGCGATGGTACCAACCGCAGAACGGAAAATCGTTCTTTGTACGAAAAGCCGAATATGAAAAATTCGGCTCACCGCACACACGCACACACACACACACACACACACATACACGTGAGTTCCGTTTCGAGAAAAAAGAACAAACCGTCACAAAAACAGTACAAAAGTTTTTCATATTATATTGTATATTCAGTTAGAAAAGCATGCACTTTTATATGATAAAAAAGTTAATATATATGTATTTGAAAGGTAAGTATTAAAATACTTTAGGTACGTTTACATAATACTATTCCGTAAATTGAAATGTTACATATTTTAACTTATTTAGCTAAAAGAAAAGTAACTACCCCATATTTAAATTTTAAAATAAATTACTAAATTTATTAGTAAACTATTAAAGAAAATACATACGATTTAAAAACAAAAACTCGGTTATTGATAAAAATAAAGCAATGTAAACGTACTACAAATAACCTGCAAAAATATAGTAAAATATTTTTCAGAACCCGTATTCCCACCTCTTTTATTTATGAAAAGTGCTTTTATTTTTTGCTGTCAAATAAATTTTTGCTTCTACCTCTTATCAAATATGAATAGTATTTCTGTTTTTAATCTATATTTTTATGTATCTAATATTATAAAATTCAAATAAACAAATTAAAATTGCTTTAATAAGTAACTTTAAGTAAACGTCAAAAGTACGTTTGACAAAAATTATTTTTAAAAGTTAGGTGAAAATACGGGCCATTGTTTTAATATAAAAACTGTTTTAGGATAAAATTATAAATTCGTCTAAATCATTCAGATAAATCTGCTAATGCTAAACATGCTTGAGAATATCTTTATGATGTAAAATTTGAAGATACAGTAATAATTGCTAGACCAATCAATATTACAGCAGATTGATAAGAGAAGCAATAGAGATTTATAAAGAAAAAAATAACATGAATCACTGTGAAGAGACACTGAATTAAATAAAATTTGGTTTCCATTAATAAAAAATCTAATAATTCTTATGATCTAGTTACTTATGTATATGTTACCTACTAACTTTTTGCTATGTATTTGTTATTTACTTTAATGTCATTGACAAATTTTGACCTAAAACAACTGCAAAAATATTTTCCGAATAAAGCACCGACATACTTCATATGAGTTTGTCAGCCGAGTGTTAAGAAAAAGCAAAGAATAGTTACGTATGTCGTAATTTATTTTTACATGTCATATTGTCGTTGCGTAGACTATATATAACGCTGTACTGTAATTATTTAGTATAAAAAACAAACTGATATAGTGATATAATTAGTTATTAACTGCCATATAATAATGTACAATACTGTACTAGCAATATAATAATCTTCCAACGTAACATTAATATTTTAATAAATATTGTGTTATAAAATTAATTTTCCTCATTTTCATTTGCATACAAGCCGCAGTTAGTTACATAGTGCTCTACAAGTTATTATATACTATAAATTTTTATATTTTCTTTTTTATTAGTTATAAAATTTATATAGCATCATGAAAAGTTATATTTCATTAAATATATGTAGGTATATTATGATCGTTTTTAAAAATACGTTTTTATCTATAAAAATACTAAAATAAAATGCAGCATATTCAATGGGATATGTGAAAATTTCTAAATTATTAAAGCTCGGTTATATTAACACTGGTTAAATTAACTTTAGAAGTAAACGTATTTACTCTGCAGATTTTCGTATTAAAATGAGCGAATGAATTTAATCTATTGGTTTTAAAAAATCGTTATTATTATTAAAAAATAATAATTTGTTAGTAAATTGTTGAAAAAAATATTTGTTTTCAAGATTATTTAATAGGTGAATATTTATTGTTTATGCAACCGGGTTCAAAAATTAAAACGTTTTAGTTAAAGTTCTCTATGAACATTATCAAAAATTCGATGTTCCTACAAGATTGTCGGAAAACAAAAAGTCCATTGCACAATATGCATTAGAATTTCTTCAAGACGCAAAATTTGAAAATACAATGATTATGGCAAGATCCAATAACATTAATAAATAATTACATACAAAACTATAAAACAAAGGCTGCCAAACAAGTTTTTTAAAGCGATTTAGAAAATCGACTGACCGTTATTTTAGTAAAAAAATTTACTCTAAAATTTAAAATTTAAATTTTATATATTTATATATACATATATAAAGCAAAAAAACATTCAATTCATAAGAACCTGATCAATAGTAAAAATAAAATTCTTTTCATTGACTGTAGATTCAAAAAAAAAAAAAAAACATAAAAGTCCACATTTTAAAAGAGAATCTCGCGCAGTTATTCGAACCGATTTGATTGAAAGAAAACACTCAAACATAGTGTTTTCACTATGTATACAGACACACACAGTCACACACAAAACGCATACGAATTTTTTATTCAAGTCCTCGGTAAGTTTTTGCGCTGGCGTGCCTCAAAAAAAAACGGAAAAGAGCTTTTAGGGAAAAAGAAGTTTTTCTTTCAGAAAGCGCAAAAGGAAAATTTTTCATCCCAACTTACGATTTGACAAGTAAACGACAAACTGAAGGGATACATATAGAATGTAGACAAACAGAAACGCAAATTATTAAGGTTTTATTCATCATATTATATTCATTGGAAATGTTTGCTGGTATATTAGTCAGATGAGATGTCGTATATACCGCCCGACATCCCATACGTAAATATGAATATATGTATGCACACGGTAATATATTATGTGAGCCGGCTACAGTTTACTATTATACCAAATACGCAATTTTATTTTATACACGAGTAATCCTTAGATATTGCAAAATGTATTTAAATAAAATCCTATTCCAATATCTTTTTACTAACTGTTTGTTTCTTGTTATTATATTATTCTATCCGGTATTAAAAATATATATATGTATCTTACTGACAAGCAAACATATGAGGTGTGAAACGCTTGAGCTTCAGATATTCAAGTAGAACACTAAAAACTAAGCGACAAGGTTTAGGGGTAAAAATCATTGCCAACAGAAAAGTGTAAATGTACGAATACCTTCTTTTTTTTAAGAGCTATCCACTGATGGTATTAGTTTTTTCTATACGATTTTTAAAGTTACCCTTTTGCACCCCTGACATATATTTTACTCCTTATTTAATTTTTTTTTTATTTTTATTTTATATTAAGATAGCTCAATTAAAAATAAAATTGACGTGTTTTTAATTTTTTTAATTATTTATTGTTTTAAGGGGTCATACAGAAACATGTATGTACCTACTCATAAGTAAGTTAATATTACGTGATAGAAAAAAAAGTATTAAAATGTTTTTATTTGTTTAATATAAGAAATTTTATAAGATATTTAAAAAAATATTTATTAATTTTAATTTTTTTTATAAATTATCAGTTACTTATTTTTTACTAGAAATATTATTTTTAGCTATCAACATAGAACGTATATTTTTTTAGATAACAATATTTATTATTAAGATAATATATTTATTGTCTAGTTACTTTATTTTTAGATTTTCGCGTTGAATTTGCATTGAATTGAACGCAGGGGGTTATGTATGTAAAACAAAACAAAAATAATATATAAATATGAAACATATTTATAAAATTTTACTAAAATATAACAAGAAAGTGAAAATAATATGAATTGTCGTAATGCAAATTTTCTGTGAAACATGCCTGCATTTCCTCAAATTTTAATATATTATATTTTTCCTACAACCGTAATATGGCGAAAAAAGAACATTTTTCAATTTCACATTGTTCTTGAAAAACTACCATCTGCAGAAAATAATATTCGTTCTTTTATTACATTTTTCTATAATTTCACAGTTAACACATAGTTTTATAAAAAAAATTAAATTTAATAATATATATTTTATAAAAGTCATTTGATTTCCGTAGCCTGTTTGGTAAATATTATATTCATAAATAATACAAAAGGAATCAATTGAAAACAAATTATCCGAGAATGTATTAGCCGTGGATATATGTTAAATTCGATTAGTTGACCATATGACGTCATTCAATGTAATCAGCTTATTATATATTCAATTGTTATTATACTGGCTGCGTCTACTACTAATATAGGGATATATGTATTACTATTATTATGAATTATTATTAACGCTTAATTCAAACTATATAATTCTAATGTATTTTGAATGCATAATAATATTTTCACGTTAATCAACGCTAAAGTATTGAAAATTATTATATCAAAGTATCTACAAGTATTAAATTTATATAATAATATTAAATAACAGTTTTATTTGCTACAAAACATTCTAGATACATATAAAAACGATATAAAACAAAAGTTCTTAAGTGTATCTGTGAAAATCATATAATAAATATTTTAATGTTGAGATTTTTCCCAAAAATTTCACAAGTTACTCAATAACTGTTAAATTATGAACCAGTGACAAAAATAACGTGTCTATGGTTAAATGACCATGCATATTTTTTGGTTAAATCTCAACATTAGAATATTATAATCATTTCTTATTTACTGAAATATATACATAGGTATGTTCGTACCAACTTTCAGACAGATGTAGTTCTGTATTAATATTTACTTCTTCATCAGAAAAAAAGATACAAATAACATTTACAGTAAATAAACAAAACATAAAAACAAGTTACTAATTGTAAGTAACAAAGCAAGTAACTAGATCATAAAATTTTTATAAATTTTTAATTAATACAAACTAATTTTTATTTAAATCAGTGCCTTTACAATGGCTGATGTTATCTTTTTCTTTATAAATTTCTAATGCTTCTGTTATTCATTTGTAAAACGTCGATTATTAATAAATATTAATACAAAACTTAAAGACGTTAATAAGTTTTTAAAGATTTTTTATGTTAAAAAAAATGTACTTTTATTTACATAAAATATTATATTTAACAAAGTAATAATTAGGTTAGTTGGTGTATTTAAATAAATATTCGATTTCCGCAAATAAATTAGAAAATATAATAAATAACACGAAACAAATTGCTTTTGCCGACTAAATTAAAATAAATAAGTCGCAAAAATTTCTTAAATTATTCCGCTTGGCACGTGAATTTTCTAATAACTCGCAACGGAAATTAGCGAATTTTTCAAAACCAAGCAAACGAGAAAGAGAGAGAGAACATTGTCATTAAACTTTCATATAAAATTAAGACTCGACTGAAATAAACTCATTTTTGATGAAAAAAAATTCCAAAGATTTCTTTTTATAAGTTCAAGTGGTGTTAAACTAACTTAATTTGTTTTACTGCTTTCATATTTTCTTTTATGTTGCGTGTTCCTAAATTTTTTTTTTCCTAACTTGAGTCACTTTATTTAATCTAGTATACTCTGATTTTTTTTATTTATTTTTTTGTCAAGAAATTTATAAACATTGTTCAATTATCTATTCGTTTTTTAAATGAAATATTTATGTAAAATGTTGTTACAGAGTTTTAAATAATTTTATTGACACCTGTTAAATATACGCATTCGTAAAATTTTCCCTTAAATATAACAAATTATTAAAACAATTGTAAATACATAGGTCTAATTTTTGCTGACGGCGTCTAATATCATCGCGACTTTGAAATTCGAGAAGTAAACAGATTCATAATACACTTAGACAAACCATGAATCGATATACTCCTCAAATAAATAAAATTAAAAATTAAATAAATTTAATCAACAAACAGAACCAATTATTTTTATTTACAAAACAAAGTTACTGCCTCAGAAAATCGAGTTATAACTTTTGTGCCACCTTGAATTACATAAAAGTTCGCAAACATTATACATAATTCCAGAATTTGCTTTTTAATGATTTGTTTACAGTCTTTTCTGTATCCTTTTAGGAGGCGATAGTACACCTCAAAAGGCCCACTATACTTCAAATATCTAATATGCAGTTTATTTTCCATTTTAATTTTTTTTGGAGTAAGTTACGACACCATTATAACATTTTCAACATATTTCAATTTAAAAATCACCAGTAATTTATGTAATTCTACGTTTTGTAAATGTAATTTTTATAAAAAAAATTTATTATTACGTAAATTATCACAGAAAAATTACAAAATGTTATTATTTTTTACTGTTAAAACCTATGTAAAATTACATAAATTTAAGATATTTTTTACAGTGTATGTAACAAATTTGTAAAGAATCTATCTTACAAGTACAATAAATATTTCTATGTGCAGAAAAACAAACAAAATTTCAATGTAATATTCTATAATCTTTTCATAACGCTTTAAACCTTTGAAAAAAAAAACTTTCTTAATATTTCATTTTTCATATTGTTTAAAAAACTTTATCAATGAAATTTTAAATTTATATAGACTGTTTTAATAAAAAAGAAAAGAAACTTGATAGCTTATAATACTCACGTCTAAGATTTATTAAAATTTATACACAATAATATACTGTAACCTTCTATTGTTAATATAAATAATATATAGCAGCTACGTACCCATTAATAACATGACATATAATTTTGAAAGCTTTTTTTTGTCATAATAAAACTTTAATACGATATATTATCTTTGTCGTATAAATTTTAATTGGAATCATATAATATTGTTTCAGTTTCAGTAACTGAATTATCTGAGAAATATTTTATATGAAATTTTTATATTGGTAAGTCTGACCGAATCAGTTTTTTTTTTTCCTTACTTTTAACAACCAAAATTATTATGGTTATAAAGTCAATTTTTATTAACGATAAACAAAAGAAAGACCTATTAATATTTTTATGTAGTAATTGGAATCCAGAAAAATAAAATCACAGAAATATCAATAAATATAAAAATAAAATACATCCAACTCCATAAATACTAACAGTTACACTAAAATGCACACTTCTGCGAAGTTCAATTTAAATTTTTGTAAATTTGGCGCAGATTTATAGAATTACAAAAAAAAAATTATTATTATGTCGATAATAAAGAAATAATGAAGTGTTTTTGAATATTAATGCTCATACATTAAAAAAAATCCTACGAATAAAATGCGATTAATTCTAATAAAAATTATAATTCGTACACGGAATCCATTACAATTACAGCATTTCAATTATACATATATAATTAAAAACATGCATGTATTTAGTTAAGAGCCACGATTGTGCCGCGTATTTGACTCAGTCGGTAAAATAGGAAAACCGGATAGTATGCTTACACGTTATCGGCCGAGCAGCATATATGGAGTTCTAATTTCATTAGGCTCATCGTGTACTAGCTTCGTCTTTCGACATTTAATAATGCAAGGATTAACCGTCGTACCCGTCGTACTACTCAACTTCAGCCGCGGCTATTGTATGGTATATTACACATATATTCTCACAAAGTTGTGCACGATGCGAGTGTGTGGTTATCTAATATGCTTTTAATCAGCTTCAAACTACGTCCAGTCTAGATATTCTTGTTTAACTTTTACGCTTGCTATTCATTCTATCTGTTAACAAAAAAAGTATTTTTGAATAACAAACCCTGTGAGTAATATGAACTTTTTACCACTTTTTCACTGCAAAGAAAAGCGGTATAGTGTTCAAGTACGGCGTCTGTAACATTTTCCAAAATCAAAATATATATATATATATATATATATATATATATATATATATATATATACAGGATGATTCAGAACTAGTGTAACAAACTTTAACAGCTTATTCCTGAGGTCATTTTAAGCCAAAAATGTCATATGAACATAGGTCCTATTCCTTCTAGTTACCAAAATACAAGAGGTTGTTAAAGTTCTATAAATAACACGAAATTTTCTAATTTTTATAATCAAGATACTTTTGGAAAACAAGAGTTTTATTGAAAAGTCATACCTTATTTGTCTTAATTAAAAATTATACTTTTGATTGTATTTTTGCTTCATAATGGATGGTTATAGTACTGCTAAATATGCAGATATGATTTTTATTTATGGATTATGTAATGTAATGACAAATAAAGTATCACTTTTCAATAAAACTCTTGTTTTCCGAAAGTATCTTGATTACAAAAATTAGAAAATTTCGTGTTATTTATAGAACTTCAACCTCTTGTATTTTGGTAACTAGAAGGAATAGGACCTATGTTCATATGACATTTTTGGCTCAAAATGACCTCAGGAATAAGCTGTTAAAGTTTGTTACACTAGTCCTGAATCACCCTGTATATATATTAAATATATACTAAAATCGATAATTTTACATCGAAACAACATCAGAAATAATATTTTTTGCTTGTTTTTACAAAAGTAACAGGTTCCTCTACACAACTGAAATTTTCGGAAAATTCGTGTAAATACACATATCGTTTATATCGCGTATGTATTAACACGCGCTTTTAAAAACAAGCAAAAAATATTATTTCTAATGTTGTTTCAATGTAAAATTATCGATCCTAAAACATTTTTTATTTTAATAATAAAAAGTTCTGAAAGATTTTTACAATGTTATAATTAATTAAACTTTTTTGTTTTTTCCGAAGCAACACTTTTCATTACTGTTATTGATCACCTTGTATACCACAATTTTTATAATTACAACAATATTCAATAACAACACTTGTCTATTAATTTTAGCGTAAAAACTTTACACTCGCGTAAATTACACCAATTAAATCAAAAAAGGGGATAGACGCATTATTATTGCAAAATTCCAAGTACATCAAAGGTTAGAGCGTATCCATTATAATCGATATATATATATATAAACATAGTACATCCAAAATACTCTGACTATACAATGTAAATTAACAAATGAGTGAGTGAGACAGATGAATATACATAGAATGAGTAAGAGTAGGTATAAGTGAGCGATTAACATTTAACGTTAAAGGTAAGACAGGATGCATAAGAAAGAGAGAGAGAGAGAGATCGGATTTATGTTACGGTATTATATCGTCCGTCCTTTATATAACCATAACGTAAACATCAACGTAACGTAAATGGTGGGCCACGGCTAATTGGCCATTTACGCGAATGTTTAATACATCACGTTTCACAATCTGTACACATCCTACTTCCCCGGGACCACCCTTTAAGATGAACCTGCATTGTGTATAATAGAACAAGACTTCAAATGTTTAGATAAATACATACATACACAATTACACCACACTGTATAAAAAAAAATAGCAAAATTATAGAAAAATACTGATAAAATTTTACTACAAAAATCTGCAATTTCATTTTACTATAAATATTCTATATTTCTATCTCAAAATTTTATAATTTTTACATAATTCGTAATAATTAGATAAAATAAGTAAAAATGACCTAATAAATATACTTTCTGCTAATTGCATCATCACTAAATGTAAAATTACGTATTGTTAGTATAAATTAAATTATGTAAAATTACAGCTTGCATATTAATATCTGTAAAAATTCTTCAAAATAATATTTTGTGTAATAATACAAATAAAATATTTTAAGTGTAATTCATTCATTTCAAAATACATCCTTTATGTAAAGAGAAAAGAAAAAAATATGCATTACTTGTATATTGCGTAAAAAAAAATCGCATTAAAAAATATAACAACGAACATAGTTAGCTTTGAAAAAATTAATAATGTTTTGTTTTTTTCAAAATGTTGGATTTTATTTTTGAAACTCATGGCACAAACCAATTTTAACACGCTTGTATAAATATTATTTAAAAACTTTTAAGTAAAAAAAAAACTCCCAAATTCAAGGTATAAACTATTTAGTAACCTTCATGAAAATTTTCATTAATAAATTAATGACCCATAATTTACCTACGACATTTGTTTTGCAGGAAAATCAAAAGCGCTACCCATTTTGTGACGTTATTTAATAAGATAATTTCATTTAGCTTGCATTCCAAAATTTAATTGTGGTTATGGTAAAACCAAGGAAATAGGATAGGTGGGTTATATGTTTATAATAAAGTTGCATTGCTCTTATACAAACAGTAATCCTTTTATGTATTTCCATGATTTCTTTTTGACAATTTTGAAATTTATTTTATACTCATTTAAAGTACATTACTTTAATTAAATTACTTTACTAATGTAAAATACTTTTCGAGAAAAAAAAATTTAATTCTGACTTTACTATTTATCCGAAATTAATCAAATTTTGCAATAGATTCTATTAGTGCCCATATAAATTATATAATTCTAGTGTCTTACAGTGTTGCTAACTTTTTAAGAAAAAAATTACTATAATTTTTTTAAATTTGATTTCGGTTTCATTGTTTATCCAAAATTAATTTTAAAAAAATACAAAAATTCTTCTAGTGCCCACAAAGAATAAATAATTTTATTTTTGAACAGTGCTGCTAACTTTTGGAGAAAAAATATAAAATTTGTATTTCTATTTCTTCTAATTTTGTTTAGATTTTATTTTATTACCCCTAATACTATCTGCATACATTTTTAAAATTAAAATAATATTTTTTTCAATTCATATACAAGTATTTAGTTATCTATTATCTAGATAAACTTTTACTTCGCCTAAATGATAATTATTTAGATTTTTTTCTTTTCTATAACAATTTAATAAATAAATATTTTAAATAAATCGAAAATTTTTATTTAGGAATAAAACAAACCAACATTAAAAGAAAAATCTTTGGTTATATTATTTATAAATATGTATTTTGCCAATTCCTACCTTAATTTACGGCGCAGAATTTTTATTCAAAAACTGAAACGGAATCTTTGACTCACCTGAAAAAACAAAAAACACACAGTCTATTAAAAATCAATCAAATTTTCTGTTATCTTAAAATATAATTTTAATTCGAAGCTGACAATAAGTACTCGGGATAAAATTAAGTAACCATATTAAAATCTAGCAAAGGATTATATGATTTGAAATTCAGTTACAGAATTAGTTCTGGAACTTTACGTATTATCTGACAAAAGTTTAAGCTTCAAATACAATCAGATTAGCATATAAGATTTTTTTTCAATTCTTATTAAAGCGATTATAATAAGCCCTTACTATAAGAAAACTTATTTAATTTATACATTTAATAAAAATATTTCTATTTATTATTAGAATCTTTCAATAAAGAGAAAATTCTGTTTATTACTATAGTAAAAAATCTTACAGAACTCATTATATTAAAATAAAACTACTTTATATTAAAGTTCTGTATTAATATTTATTTAAAATCTACATACTCGACAAAACTCAACGTCCGTCTTCTTCAGGATAAATGACATAAATGACATTACAGTAAATAATAGAATATAACACCTTAAAACGTAGATTTGCCGAATTTCATCAAAACAATTAGGACCATATTAAAGATAAAATTAACACAGAATTTTATAAGTTATAGCTCGTTTAATACTATAGTATAATAATAATTTATAAACTTATACATAAAATTGCATATGAAATTTAAAATATCTGGATATTGTAAATTTTCATTTAAATAACAAAATTTATATTGAATTTAGAACTGTTGGTTTTACATTTTGGTCTATTATTTTAAAATTTATTATTAAATAAAATGCAAATTATGAATATAAATATTGATAGTTGTTATAATGCAAATATTGTGAAACATATTGTGCCATGTTTCATTATATTATATTTTGTGAAAATTAAATTATTTTACATTTTAACTTTTTAAATTGAATTATTTTATTTTGATTAAGGCCGAATATTTCCAAATTTTGGAATAAAATTATCGTTGAAATAATTTTAAAATTATCCAATTAAAATGTCGTTTATTCTGAGGATACATTTTTAGCCAATCACAGCTGATTTTTTACTTATTTTAAGAATAAATAAAATTGTAACTACTGACACTCTAATAATTAATGTAAAATTCTAAAAATACTTTACACTGAAAAAAATCTATATAATACATAGTACATATACCGTCTTTGCAAAAAAACCGTTAGTATAAAAAAAAAGTTTATTCAGGAAAAAACAAACGATCTATGTAATTTATATATAGAAAATTTATGTAAAAAAAAAATCGGTAATTTTACATAAAAACCCGGGGCAATTGATTTACACCAGTTTAATATATAAATTTACAAACGTCACATTTTTTTTACATAATATGAATATAAAAGAATAAAAGAGCATGTATGAGAGAAATTATGAATGCGACTGATTTCGGGATGATGAAAAGAGTTTGCGCCACACCCTTTCGAGTACATGGCGTGATTGAGTATGTATGTATGTATAAAGTCCGTGTATTTTATGTTAGTTTACTTACTTTTTCGGTAAAAGAAACATATATAATATGATAAATTAATTATTTTACTTAAAATTATATTATTCTAACTTGTAATTATCAGTTAACTATTATTTAATATAAATTGTAAATTCATGGTTGAAAAACAAAAATGAACGTATTATCTTGTGGGATGTGCTTCGCGAGTACGGTGTTAATGGTAATCTTTTAGGAGCAATTCAAGCTCTGTATGATGGAAGTGAAGCTGCTGTACGAGTTGATGGTTTTTTAAGTGATTGGTTTCGTATAGATGTAGGCGTGAAACAGGGCTGTGTAATGTCTCCTTGGCTATTTAATTTATATATGGATGTCCTTCTTCGGAAAGCTTTCTGTGGTAATGATGGTTTACAAATAGGTGATTGTCGTGTACCTGCTTTAGCGTATGCTGATGACGTGGTAGTTTTGGCTGAATCTGAAGAACAACTGAGAAGGATGATTGATAGAATTAATGTTGTTGGTAAAGATATGAATCTTGTGTTGAATGTAGATAAATGCAAAGTTTTAGTTTTTGAGAAGGGTGACTTGATGACTAAATGTAATGTATATATTGATGGTGCACGTTTAGAGCAGGTAGATGAATTTGTGTATTTGGGTAGTTTGCTAACTAGAGATGGCCGTTTTGATCGTGAAATTGAAAGGAGAGTAAATACTGGTTGTAAGGTTTTGGGTGCTTTGGGAACTTTTGCTAGGAATGTAAATGTTTCCAAAGAAGCCCGTTTGAGTGTATATAATGCAGTTTTGGTGCCTACATTGATGTATGGTAGTGAATGTTGGGTTTGGTTGCAAAAGCATAAACGGAAAATGACTGCTGTGGAAATGAGATTTTTACGTGGGGTATGTGGTGTTAATAAGAGAGATCGGGTACGAAATAGATTAGTGTATGATGAGTGTGAAATTGAAAAGAATGTTGTAGCAAAAGTTGGTGTTAGTCAGTTAAGATGGTTCGGACATGTTGAGCGAATGTCTAATGAACGTTTGGTTAAAAAGATTTATTTGAATGATTTTGATGGTATACGTTTGCGTGGACGTCCGATGAGTAGTTGGAATGGTATGATTGAGAGTGTTTTGCGTGAGCGAAAGTTTCCAAGTAGTAGGAATAAAAGAGCATGTATGAGAGGAATTATGAATGTGGATGAAGCGAAAGTTGCTTGTTTGGATAGGAATGTTTGGAGGCGACTGATTTCGGGATGTTGAAAAGAGTTTGTGCCACACCCTTTTGGGTACATGGCGTGATTGTGTATGTATGTGTATGTATGTATGATATTAATTATATCTGAAAATCGTTTATACCACTTGTACAAAATAACTTTGTTGAAACGAGGTTATTAACGAATTTCCCAGCGAATGTAATTCGCGAAAATAACTAAAACAAATACAACTTACATTTTGTTCAATTTTCGTTTCTGTACAATATTACGCAAAAATTTCCAAAGAAAACTTTCTCTAATTTTATTAATTAATACACAAATAAAAGATCACAGTAAAACTAGAAATATCGAAATAAGTTTCTTGAAAAACCTATTTTGAATAACTACTTAAATTTAATTAAAGTAATTACGAAACAACTGAAACAGAAAATCTATTTCGAAGTTCTAGTAAAAACTGTACGTAAAAAGTACATGAAACAGATTCCCTGTTTTCCTAATTACTACAGTCAAAATGCGTGTTTATTTTATAGCAATGTTTTCACTCAATATCTTCTTCAATTAATTTATTTATTTCGATGTTAGACAAACACAAACAAAAATAAGGAATAAGAAAACATCTTACATTTTTCAACACTTTGTATTAAAAATATCGTTATTAAAAATTATTTCTTTGAAATATTAAAAACATCTCGCATTTAAACAGCAAATATTAATCAGTTATTAAAAAAATTACTTTGATGTTATTTTTTTTACTTTCAATTATTTAATTACGAAAATATTGAAAAAATATTTTTGAGAAAAGAAATGAAAAAATATATATCAATATTATTAACTCTTTTTGTTCCCGTAAATTCGATTTTCTACAAAGAATTATACAGGGTGTTTACGATAGTACACCTGAAAAAGTAGTACACAATGCTACTATTTTACTATTAATAGTTATGTTAAATTACATAATTTTTTTACAGTGTAATTCCCGATAGTGATTAACCGTTAACTAATATTTTTATCGGTTACATGCCCCGAAAACAACGTAATTTTATTTTAATAATATATATTCTATACTTGTAACTACAAACATATAAATAATTAAAAAAACAAATTAAATAACTTTACAAACAAAACTGACAGTACTATTTCAAATTCATAACGATACTGCCACCATGTTAGTTCTCAATATACAAGTATAGAGGTGTAGTGATTGTCCCATCTAACGGTATCTCAATATTTTCGGCGCGTTGTCTCCCGGGGGGTGCTTTAGGGGACGCGTCAAGGGACGAAATTAATTGCAGTGAGAGCGGTAGAAGGAATCGCTTAATTTAATAAATCAAACGCGATAGGAACAGACAAGCCAGGACCAACCAGCCAGCACAAGGGCTTGAGTGCTGAGTGCCGCAGCTCTCACTCTCTCTCTCTCTCTCTCTCTATATATATATATATATATATATATATATATATATATATATATATATATATACGTTGAGGGTGTACTGACATTCTACGAGGACAGTACTACTTCGGCGCTGGTTATATGTGTTGTGTGGAAAGCCTTGACTATACGAGATATACAGGATGTTTTGCTTAAAACTCCCACCCCAATTTGTTCGAAATCTAAACAAGATATTAAAGTTCTACAAAAACCAGAGTACCAAAAATTCCTGACTACACTCTAAAAAAAAGTTATGTAATTTTATCTACAAAACATGAGACACTATGATGCCCAATATTTCTAGGTATAATTACTTAACTGCTGTATATTTTATTCATAACTTTGAAAATACATAATATCAGAACTATTACAAACATTATGTAATATGATATTATCAACGGAATGAAAAAAGTACATATGTATATAATATTACAAGCTTTTAGTGTTTAATGCTCTATACAAAATTATATATAGAAAATATATAAAATTAATACGTTTTACACGGTATACAATAAAATATACAGACACAAATATTTTGACAATTTATTTATATCTAATATAAAAATTAAATATTCATCTATAATGATATTTACTGCTTCAATTAAATAACAATTTGTACACAAAAATATAAATTAATGATAATACATTGAAGTTTCTAGTACCGTTGCACATTCAGTATTGCGTCGGAAATGCATGAAAAATCGAACGTGTTCTAATTCATACATTTTCCTATATAAACTATCACAGACAAACTGAACATGCACGTGTATAAATATTCTGTACAGATTTCTATATAGAATCGAATATTTGATCGTGTAATACAGAAAAATTTGTTTGTATAGAAAACTATAAATTTTTTTATATAGAAAAATGTTTCGTGTAAAGCTAACTTTAAATATAAAAGTAAAACTCTGTATTATTCTAGCTATTGATAATAATCTTTTCTTAAAGCGTCGCTACGCTTATACTATGCAAAGCCACAGTATCTATTTTAAGTCAAAATAAATAGTTATTAAAAAATTTTAATGCCTTGTTTAGATTTCGAATTATTGGCGGTGGTAGTTTTAAATAAAACACCCTGTATATACACAAGAAGACATATATACACACACACACACTATAGTTGAAAACATAGTGCCATGACACTGAACTGTTATTCACTTTGAAATATAAGAGATGATATGTTTTTGTCACGCACCAGTCAAAGGTGACGTGATTGTTAGAAATGGCAGACAGATTTATCATTCGGCGACTCTTATTTCCACCATAGATAATTGCTCCAGATAGCTTTGTACTACTATATGCTGTTTAATTATTTTTATTATCTTGTTCTTGATACAATTTAAGTCAGATTTTATTGTTATTTATTGACGCCACGAGATTTTTTTTCTATTTTGGAACTTCGTTTTTGGTAATACGAGAGTGAAGCTAGGACCCGATTAAAGGGGTATTTCAGTTTGTAGTATCGATTTTTTAGGTATTTTTCAACATTATTTTGGGAACTTTTACAACAAATACAATAAACAACAATTTTTCTCCTAAACCAAAAAAATTTAAGAACTTTTTTAAGATCGCCGCGATTTTGAAAATAAATGTAAAAATTATACATTTTGTAGGTTCCAACATGTGTTACAAGTACTAATATCTAATTTGGCCATTGGCAAATCTGAATTTTGATCTAATCACTATGACGCCATCTTCTTAAGTAAAAATTAGACTTTTTTGAAGAAAAAAAACTGCTGAAAACTTCAATAAATACACTTTTCAGCGGTATAATTGTTATATACTGTGAAAGTACCTAAAAAAAATTTTAAAAAACACCTAAAAAATCGATGATATACAGAAAAAACATACATTCGTCCTAAAAGATTTAAATAAAACTTCATTAATATAACTGTAACAAAATATTTTCAAGAACACCCTCCAATAATAAAATAATAAAAAAATTAATTTTCAGATGATGAAGGTTGGTTATAATAGCTTATTTTGATAATCAATACTAATCATACGTAAACTTCCTAAATTTAAACCATTAATATTAACTGTAAATTTTTTTTAGGAATATGCTGTTTTTACAGTCCAATTGGTAATTTAATAAATAATCCAAAAATAGAAAACTATACACGGTGTGTCATTTTGAAAAATAAATTTTGATAAACTCCTTACAAATAAATCACTCTGTGCTCTACTTCAAATTTATAGTTCAAGTTACTGCCTAAAACTTTATCTTGTAAACTTATCAGAAGATGAGAAACTGACACGTTACTTTTTGTACATACTGTATAAAAATTTCAAATAAACATTAATAAAATTTACAAAATTATTAAGCTCTCTCATAGTTACCGTATTAAAAACAGAAATATACAAAAGAAAAAACGAAGAATTTAATATTATTATACTTTTGTTTGAAGAAGCTTATATAATGTACTTAAAAATGATTTAATGACTTTCTAAAGAATATTGTTTTTTTATACTCAGAGAGCAAAAGTATCCGTTTAAAAACGTGAAAATTTTCAATGTTTCATGTTACGATTGTGTATGGTAGAGAAAATAGTATAAAGTTCTTTTCGCTTGTTATGTTATAATTGCGAAATTGTTTACTTTTCCGTCTTTAGTTTACGGTTGACAAATGCCCAAAACAAGAAAGTATAAGCAGAAAGAGAAAGATTAATAAACAAATTGTAAATTTTCGTCCATCATGCACATCTGCTATTAAATAACTCACCAACTTTATGATTACATTTTCTTAAATAAAGCTCCTTTTGTTGGCAACTTTAATGAAATTAATTTTTCTTTTGCAAAGAAAGCTAAATATGAAGTATAAATATTAAACAAACTTTTTTACAGATTTATTTATTTCTCGCAATTTACTTTAAAATCAGTGTTATCCACTATTAATTCAAAAGATACATAATTTAAAATACACTGTAAAAAAAAAAAAATAGCGAAATTACAGAATAATAATTACAGTAAAATTTTACTATTAAAAATCTAAAAATTCATTTTACTATAAATATTCTGTAAGTACATAATTCATAAAAATTCATAAAGTAAGTAAAAATGACCTAATAAGTATGAAAAATTATTAATAATTTTCAAGTCAAATGAATTCTATAAGTGAATGAAAAATTTCTTATAGGTTAAAGTATTTTAAGGAAATTGTTTCAGTAAATAATCGAATTAATCCAATTGGATTTTCAATAGATGAGTGAAAGCCACAGATAAACTATATAAATATTTGTCAAAATCGAATTACTTTAGACAAAGTTTAATTACAGATTGAATATAATACAATTCAAGAGTTTGCAAATCGCTTACAAAGAATTATCGTTTATACAGGGATGACTCAAAATATGTTAGTTTAAAGCCATATGAGATGAAATTTTCTAATTTATTAATATTTTTAAGAGCAAAATATGCATTTTTATATTTTTCGTTTAATACACAAGATAAGTTATTCTTTGAAAATTTTCTAAAAATTTAACAATAAAATTCAGAAATTAACTTATACAATACGATAAATAATAAAACACAATTACTTTGGAAAATATCACAACATTTATTAAAAATTAGTTACTGCAATTAGTTATAAAAATTCGTTCAGCCGAATTTGCTCTACACATATCCACAGATCGACATATAAGCCTAACTCGTGTTTATCTGTAAAAATCTCGATATATCAAAATTTGGAATGATTACAATACCTCCCTTATCATATGTGATATGACGGTCGGTAAAATTATTTTAATTAATGCTATTTTACAATTAATTACATATTCTATATATACACTTATTTCCTATAACAAGATTATTCTCTAAATTCATGTAACTATTATGAAAATTATATTAACAAAATTTCCCAGCCGATATGCGTATACCTATACACAAAATGCTTAGCTTATTGCATACAGCATTAATCGGTTAATTATGACAGCATAAAATAAGGTTAAAGGGGGTGCTTGTTACTATATCGTAAGTAAAATACGATAATCAATTAATAACTGGAACACTTTAAAAGGTTCGAAACAAAGCATTTATAACCAGGCGAATTTATGTATTAAGTATTAAATTATATCCAAATCCCCAATCTACCCTCTCTCACATTAATTTATCGGTTTTAATTAAATCTAAGCTCCAATCAGACGTCTATATTGTTCTTTAATTTTTGAACGAACCAGCCAATTATAGCTTTCAGTTCAAGTTCATTTGTGAAATGTTTTATTAATGTTTAGATAATGGAAGTAAAACAATTAATTTTTTCCCTCAAGACAAAATTAAATTTGATATTTTTAGCTTATTATGTAATTTGTATAATTATAACAAATTATTAATAATCTAATTGCTTAGATAATTATATATAATTGATACACAAAATATATATTTTTTTAAATAAAAAAAAGTTTTACTATATTCAAAATAGGGCTGTTTGAAATCATGTGTCAACTTTTTTTCGATATATTACCCAATCAGAATTGACTTTGTAGTACATATGAACATATGATATATCGTATGTTCTCTCACAATATTATGTAGAAATTAATTTTCCTAGTACATATTTCCTATTTAAATAATTCATATTTATTCATACGTCGTATTTGAAAAGTTTTATATGAAAAAGTTTTTCAATTAAAACTTGCAATTAATTATAATCTTTTAATATTTAAATACATTATGAAATTTAAAAAATATAGTCTTACTTTTTGTTTATTTTAAATTTTTAATAAAAACATTAAAAAAAAAAAAATTTAGGTTTCAGTTCTTTGAATTAATATTCGACATTTAAATCTATGTGTTTTATATTTTTATATAGATTTTTCACGTATTATACAAATATGTATTCATGTTCTTTTAAAATAAATCTATACAGGGTGACGTATAGATTTATAAATCACCCTGCATAAGCAAGCTGTATTATCTATTTTCTGTTTAAAATATCATGTGTGTACATTTTTTTTTAAATGTTTGTTAAATGGAATGAATATTCAAAAGACATTTTACAAGCTGTATTATTTTATCTAAATACGAAAAAAAAGTGTGCGACGTCAATTATATATGATTTATCTTAAAGAATCATATATTCAATGTGTCTCAAAATTATCGATATAAATATTATATATAAATACGCAATGTGTCTCAGAAATAAAAATACTCAGCTATAACAATATGTCTATAGCATTTTATATACAATGGCTCGATTTTTGAGTATTTTAGTTCAGCTCTTATGATAAGAGACACATTGTCTTAAAACTGATATTAGTTAAAACCAAGTTCGTAATACGGGCCATTCTATTTAAAGAATCATATATACAATGTGTTTCAAAAATCATATATACAATTTAAGATCCGGATTATTTCAAATATTGACAGCACTAGTTTATAGTGTTAAAATGTTCGCCAAATATAATCGAAACAAAACATTAAACCAAAAGTTGTTTTTATTATTAATAAACCCTACTTTTAACTAATATTACAAGTTTTCATAATAAAAAAACTTTAGCAATCTTGTTCCAAGCAGTATGTTCAAAAACTATTTAATTTAATCATGCATAATTCTGAATAATTTTATTATTTTTTTTTTGTTTTTTTTGTTTTTTTTTTTAATTGTAATCATATTAGATTTGAGTACAAGTTAGAAACATAAAGCTTTATAGAAGCTCTCATGATTAGTTTAAAAGTTGTTAGACTACGTAAAGTTTCTAATCCGAGAACTTATCGTGTAAGATATTGAGCAAATTTTACTAAAACTTCAACTTGTTTTCTGCATACATTCTTGGCCTTTCGATTATTTAACAAAATTTTACATGCAATATTCAAAGTCATTAATTATTAGTTAATTCAATCTACATAGAAAGTCATTTATCTTAAGAAAATTAGTTACTTATCAAGAATTGCTTCACAGTTATCAGTCTGGAGTACACTAACCTACAAATTTTTTGTATGTGTAAAATTAACGATATTGATAAACTTCAAAATCGTGCTATGAGAGTAATTTTGAAGTATGGTAGACTGACAAGCATTAACTATATGTTAAATATTATTGGAAAAAATATGAAAAAATTAATTTAAAATAAACTTTTAATGAACAAAATGAATTTTATATAAGTTCTGATTTTTTTTTTTACTATGTTATGTACAATGTAGTTACATTAACCAAGCAAAAACAGATGTATTAGTGATCTAATTTATAGTCATAAGAAAAAATATTTCCCTTTTATTTGGATAAAAAACTGAGCAAAATATTTAGCAATCATATAAAAAAAATTATCTGCCAAGAATTTATATATAGAAATTATGTTGGTGGTCACCCGTATTAACACTAATAAACAATTGCCGTTATCATTTTGATAAGCTGTCCCAATGGGAGTTAGGAAATGACATAATACCCACGTCAAGAACAAAAACCCCTTATGATCGATTTTAGCTTGTTATCCACGGTTTGCGGGCTGACGCGGCATTATTTAAAAATTCATAATGAAGTTCTCGTACATTAAAAGTGCATTAGACTTGTAAATTTCTTTTTTCTATTTATTTTCGATATTTTGCTTCTATCATATAGTAATTTACTAATAAGTATTTTAAGCTTCACACGACTAGGTAAGTACTTTATGAAATTATATCTAATTTCAATTGGAAACGAATGATTACTATAAAACAAAAGAATAACTGAATTCAAAATATTCAGTTATTTCTGTAGCAGGGCAGTACTGGGGGCCATAATGGTTCTGATACATATTTCTGAAACTAGGTAATTTTTTTATCTGTTAAAATTGATCTACGCTGTAACAATAAATAGCGAAATTACAGAAAAATAGTGGTAAAATTTTACTATAAAAATACTGTAATTTCATTTTATCATAAATGTTCTGTATTTCTACCTCAAAGTTGTGTAATTTTTACATATTTCATAATAATCACATAAAGTAAGTAAAAATAACCTAATAAATTATTGTTATTCATTATGATAAGTAAATATTAACTACTTGGTTTTTTGTTTCAAAAAATATTTTATTTCGGTGACTAGTTTCGCTATACAATAGTTTCGTCAGACCAATAGTAACTTAAACTAGATATTTACAATATTTATATATTATTTCAGATATTTGTTGTTGGGTGGAGTGGGTGTTTACAAATTTTCTAAGAAAGTTAAAAGGGGTGAGGTATATAGGTTGGTTTGGTCATTTAGTGTCTGCTAGTTTTTATTAAGGAATATCCTTATTTCTATTGACTAATAAATTTAGTTTGGGGCCTTTTTCTGTTAAGTGCAAAATTTCTGTGTGAAAATTATATAATTTATTTTTTTTAGACTATATGTAATTAAAAAATTGTTCTAGACTTGCAAATTATCTCGTAATTTATTTTAATTAAATATTTTTAAATTAAATAAAATATTAATTTCTGTTTTCATTTAACGAACAACAAGAAAATATAAACCAAAGCGTATTTAATATTTACAAAAACTGTTAACTTGTTTTCAACTGTAAACAAAATATTTATGGAAAATATTATCGAAACACAAATAATAAATGTAACCTATAGATTCGTTGACGGGGGAGAAAATATTTCGAAAAGTTCTGTAAAGGAACGTCCCTCTTTCACCTATTGAATGTTTCGAGATAAATATTTCTGCACGATGAATACAAAAAAAAATATTTGTCGCTCAGTTTACGTGGGGGTCCTCTTTCACTGGAGACAACTCCAGTTCCCAGCACAGCACACAGCGGGTCAACAAAAAGAAAAAAGGCAATGAAGTTAGGAAAGCAATGGCAGAAATTCAATTTTACGAATGACACAACACGAAAAGAGAGCGAGCATCATCAGATCAACAATATTATAGATGGAGACCGCAATACAATATTTTGTTATATAAGTATAGAAAGAGAAGTTTTGTTTAGAAATACGTTTGTGTTTATATTCGCTTTCATGGCTCTGTATTATCTGGATTTACATTTTTACAAAATGTAAATAAACATTCTTTTTTAATGTACCTACATAACAAAATAATCCATGTATTAAGTATAGACATTACGTATCTATATTTATGGTTGATCTAATGGCACCACTGTGTTTCATTGTGCCTCGTGTCACTACTGTGTTGAAAAGGAAAGTTGATAGAATGAATATCAAATAAGGTTTTGTTTTTGTTTTTTTTTTAACTTTAGATTAAAGTTCTGTATTTATTTATAATCGACGTTTCAACGAACTCAATGTCCGTCTTCATCACTGCACTGAATACAATAAAGTTTGGCTTCCATTAATTAACAATCTATAAAATTTTATGATCTAATTACTTATTTGTTACCTAGTAACTTGTTTTTATGTTCTGTTTTATTGATAGTCCAGTCAAATAAGGTTTTTACTTCGGAAAAATTAAAAGTGAGCTGAATTTTTGTGTACACCTTTATTTGGTATTTTCAAACAACATCCAAAAAGTACCCTTGATTTGACCTTGAGCTTCACGAGTTATAGGGCGCTAATGTATCAAAAATTCTACAGAGAAATTGAAGTTTACAAAATTCTCTACAAAAAAGTATTCTAGTAGTTTTTTCGTAAGTCTAACCGTTTTACCGTAGTATAGGTGTTAAAAGTGTGAATCCAATACGAAGTACCCCATTCCACACCACCTTTGAGGTTGAGTACGAGGCGCATTTTTTTAAAGGGGGCATAGTAGTTTTTTATGATCAAAAAATCGATTTTTTTTATTTAATATTATTAAAGAGTAATGACTAAAGAATCGTTTTCACGAAACCGTATGTCAAAATTATAAAAATTACGAAAGTTACATCACTTTTTGTAAAGAAACATAAAAATTCACTTGGGCTTTTCTTATGTGACATTAAACACATTCTGAAACTTTTTTTTTGTCGGTTCCAGTGATATCTCTAGAACAAACAATCGGATTTATTTGAATTTTTGTTCTTCTGAAAGCTAATAGAATTCCGCATCGTTTGACCCATCCTTTTTTTAAAATTTTGATTTGTTATATTTTTTTTACGTCGAAGAAGTCAAAAAAAAGGGCAAAAAATTGACCTCTTTTTTTGCAAGCCCGCCATTTTGCGAAAAAAAAACAATTTTCAAAAAAATATCGGTCAAACAATGGGGAATATATTCAACTTTAATAATCCGAAACGAGTTCTGTTTCCAATAACCCAGTCCCGAAATATCTATGGAACCGTGGACCTCGGCACTTCAGATTTGGTCTACGGGATAGGAGGGTAGGGAGGGGAGTTTTCGGGGGAGGGGGGTGAAAAAATTCTGACGTATTTTTCAATAAAGGATCTACATTATACAAAAAGTTTCAATGCTTTACACCTTCCCGTTATTGAGAAAAAAAATAATAAAAGTGGACTACTTTTTCATTGAAAAAAGTATTATGCCCCCTTAATGTGGTATCCTCTTTAGGCCTAATCCACAGTCTCATTCGATCAAAATATCTTCTCAATACTTCTTAAAACAGTCAAAATAGACTTATCTTAAGCTTATTTATTTAATTACTCTATCTGTTCAACTCCTGGTATATTATACATAATTTCAGACTTCAAATTGGTTGTGGAACTCGTATTACTGTCGTGTTACCCTTTAAATCAACGTTCACAGCGAGTTTTTGCAGAATTGGTTAGTCCTACATCAAAAATACCAGAACACTTTTTTGTAGAAAATTTTGTAAACTTCAATTTCTCTGTAGAATGTTCTATAGCTAAAGTCAATAGAAAAGAAGATATAAGCGAAAAAACTAATTTTTGCTACATTAGCGCCCTATAACTTGTAAAGCTCAAGGTCAAATCAAGGGTACTTTTCGGACGTTGTTTCAAAACACTAAATAAAGGTGTACACAAAAGTTCAGTTCACTTTTAATTATTCCGAGGTTTTACCGTAAAATTGTCTAATTTGACTGGACTATGACTGTAACTGTCATTTGCATCAGTTTTTCTGATAAAAACAAACGTTGAGCTTATAGAAACGTCGATTATTAATCAATACAATGAGTTCTAAAAGATTTTTTTACTATGTTATTAAAAATATTGTTTTAAACACTTATTAACAACAGTTATTTTAATTTTAATTTTATTATTACATTTTTAAACTTAACTATAAAATAATAATTTTTTTTTAATTTACATACAATTTATAATTGTTTTTACAATTATTTTTATTTTTTTTATTAATCTTTAATGACCGTAACTTCATGGCTTTTAGTCAGCATATAAACTTTTTCACTTTTTTCAAAGTGTATTTCAACGAATTTTTAACAACACAAACATCCATGCCCCAAGCGGAATTCGAACCCGGGCCCGCGCAGGTACGAGCGGTTTTAAACACAATGAGACACACGTCCTAAACCGTTCGGCTATGCCGACCGGCCAATTATTTTTAACACTTTGATACAATTTGTTAATTATTTTTATATTGCATTACAAAATAGGTTAGGTTCTCGTTCTGACGAAGTAGACAAAATTATGCCACGAAAGCTCGGATTGAATCTTAAATGAGATTTCTTTTTTGATTATTTTTGACTACCATATCCATTATCAATTCTTCGTATTAAATATTTTTAATACTAAAAAAAATTCAAAATAAAGAAAGCAAAATTCAGGCTTTTTAAAGCCTTAGTAACGCTAGCGTGTATAACCGTGCATGTAATGTAATAAAGACATAATTCAAGTTTATGTAAATTGTTTGAGAACAAATGTTAACCGACATAAGATAAATAAAAGTAAAATTTACTTTATATATTTAGCCAAACTAAAGTAACTAATTTTCTTGTCGACAAATTAATTTGTCACAATATTAAAACCGTAGAACGAATGATAAACGTAAGTTTCTAAAAAGGAAATCTCAGCCCTAGATCCAAGCACTATACCACACACCCGACAAAACTTTTTCCCAGCCGTCAACTTTAACTGAAACAGACGGAAAATCCAAGTCACGCGAAACATTTTATCGTCGACTAAGTTTAGAGCTTTTAATACATTTAATTGCATTTAGACTGACATGATGATTTGTTAAAAAAAAAAACATTTTAATACAGAAATCAATCCGATGAATCAAATATGGAAAAAAAAGAAAAAGTTGTGTAACCTTAGATCACTGATTAGGATTTTAGCTGTATCTTTTGCTACTGATGATGAAAGCTTGACTTTCGAGATAAGTATATAGCTTTTATTTAATATTATTGTTTGTGATTCAAGGAAATTTATTTTATTTTATTAACTTTTCGCCACAGTAAGATTTTGCAATCGATAAACTAACTTCCCGATGAGCTAGAGACTTGAAACTCTAAACATAGCTCAAAACTGGATAACAATGCAATATTAACTAATTAATAATATTAGAAATATTAAATTAAAGTTAACTAATTAGCTTAATTAATTAATTAGGTTAAATTTAAATTTAAACAAAACTAAAAAACAAAAAAATTATTATTTAAATAAAAAAAAATTAATATACCACGGACTAAAAAGTATAAAATAATTTCTCCTAACCTCAAACATATAAACCTCATAAAGAAAAACGTGGGGCGCTTGCAATAATAATAGTAAGAAATGTGGGAGTAGCTGTCTTTGGTCCACGTTTTTCTCTATAGGGTTATAAATCTGTAGGGGACTAAGAAAAATAATTTTATACTTTCTACTCCGTGTTACAAACGTAGTATATTAATTTTTTTAATTTAAATAATTATTAATTTATTAGTTCATATTATGTCTAATTTTAGTCACTTAGTTTTATTTCAAAGTTTTATTGGTTTTATTTTATTTTTGATTTCTTTTTTGTTGTTAAATTATATAAATGTACCGAAATAAATTTTCTTACATTTTTACTGAATTTACGCGATACTTTAACTGCATACTGTATATTAACAGCAAATAAAAACATTAATTATTTCTCGTACCATTACTAACATTCATTAATTTGAGTATCAGTTTGATTTATTCGTAAAATAACAGCGAGAGAATAAATAACAATAGACAAATTACATTATTTACCTCATATATATATATATATATATATATATATATATATATATATATATATATATATATATATATATACAAAATAATTGCAAACCATTTTCCTCCTCGATTTATATTTAGAACATTAATTTATTCCGGATGTTGAATAGTGAGAGAGTGCCAAGACTTTTAACGATAAACCATATACATTATTCCATATATATGCAAACTTATTATCATTGTTTTGTGTATATGCATATGAGTGTATGTATGTATGTGTATTTGTGTCCCGCGGTCCCGTCTGTGTGGAGAATTAGATTAGGTGCGTGTTCCGGAAATGGCCGCTGTTTCCGATATTTGAGTTGAACATGAGGAGGCCTGGAGTAATTTAGCCAGTTCACTAAACTATTAGATGTTCAAACACCCCATTTATAAACCAATATATTATAGATTACAAATGATTTATGTGCACTTTAGCCAAAGTGGATATTTTAATTGTTCGACCGTGATTTATTTATTATCATATTTATTTCATAATGTTCAAAGATATTTTTTTATTGAATTATTGCGTCTAAAAATAAGACAACTTAAATGATACAAACAAGAGCGAAAACCGAAATTAATGTTGATTCAAATTTAAAAAGTTATATAAATTATCGATTTTTGCTGAAACCGGTTTCTTAAATTTCGGTTAACTGCAAAAAAAAGATTACAAATGGTTTTTAATCCAGAAAAAAATTAGACTTTTCAATATAGACTAGAACTTTATGAAATAGTACAAAATATTTCAAAACTCATTATATTAAAATAAAAAACTCGTGTTCCCACCTCTTTTGTTTATGAAAAAATGCTTTTATTTTTCACTTTAAAATACATTTTTACTTCTACCTCTTTTATCAAATATGAATAGTATTTCCACTTTTAATACATTTTTTTGTATTTAACATTATAAAATTCAAATAAACTCATCAAAATTACTTGATAAGTAATTTTAAGTAAACGTCAAAAGTAATTTTGACAAAAATCAGTTTTAAAGGTGAGATGAGAATACGGACCAAAGGTTTCAGGATTAAGTCCTGTTTATATTTTAATAAAAAATCGACATTTCGACGTACTCGACGTACATCATCATCATCATCAACATACAGTAAACAAACAGAACATAGAAACAAGTTACTAGGCAACGAAATAAGTAACTAGATTACAAAATTTTATATAAATTATTAATTAATGTGTTTCATATATTGTAAATAAGTGTATTTATATTGAAAATGTAACCGGTTTTTTAGTAATTTGGTTAAAAGTTGTCGGTTTATTATAAATATTTTTTCTGTTTAGGTTTCGATTAATACAATTTTCAGTAAAATAATGGTTAACAGGTCTATTTAAACCGATATAAAAACCGATTTGCAGCTCAATATAATAATTAACCAACATCAAACCTAACCTAGCTTAAATCGACAAGGCATACCGCAACAAAACCGCTTTTTTTCCGCGTCCCAAAACGGATATCCCAAACGCCATCAAGAGCGTATAAACAACAATGCTTTCCTTTCTGCACAATTCTTCTATATATCCCGCAGCAAACCAAGATACACACACACAAACACACTCAATGTCCCTGTTCCCAAAGCATCGTTCCCATCAAGTGACCGATGTCGCGCGTACTATCGCGGGAGGAAAACTCTCCCGAGACGTCCGACTAACTCGCCTAGTCCCTGATTGTTCGTTTATTCTATCCCTATTCGGGGTCCCTTATCTATCCTGCCTGGCATTCTTGAATATAGTGGAAACGCTGGAGTTCATATCTTCGCTTTTTGGTTGTTTGTATGTGTGATTGTACTTTATACACGAGGTAGAAAAACTCTATTTACTATTCGTTTCCGTTGACTGGTCCTTTGTTTGATTTTTTTTATAGAATAAAGTAATAATTACTTTGTTTGAGCTAAAATCACGGAATGCTCTATTTGTGTTGATAAAATTTTAAGTAAACGTATACAGTAACTAAAATTTTATTCGATAGCATATAAAATTACTTGTTTTGTAAATAAAGTTTTCTAACTAATAGTATAATAAAATAAAACTGCATTAGGTTAAAGTTCTGTATTAATATTTATTTATAATCGACGTTTCAACGAACTCAACGTCATTTACAGTAAATAATTGAACATAGAAACAAATTACTAGGTGACAAAATATGTAACTAGATCATAAAATTTATAGATTTTTAATTAATGGAAACCAAATTTAATTTAAATCAGAGCCTGCACAATTATTTCTTTTTATAAATTTCTATTGCTTCTCTTATCAATCTACTGTTAATATTAATTGGTCTTAGAATTATTACAATATCTTCGAATTATGAAGATATGCTAATGTATGTTCAGTAATAGCAGATTTATCTGGATGATTTGTATGTCTAAATCATTCAGATAAATCTCCTATTGTCGAACATAGATTAGAATATCTTCATAATGTAAAATTCGAAGATACTGTAATAATTGCAAGACCAATTAATATTATCAGCAGATTGCAAAAGAAATTTATAAAGTAAAGACATCAGTCACTATAAAGGCACACTGAGTTAATTAAAATTTGGCTTCCATTAATTAAAAATCTATAAAATTTCATGATCTAATTACTTATTTGTTATGTCTAGTAACTTGTTTCTATGTTCTGTTCATTTACTGTAAATGTCATTTGTATCAGTTTTAATGATCCAAACGGACGTTGAGTTCGTCGAAACGTTAATTATAAATAAATATTAATACAGAACTTTAAACTAAAGCAGTTTTATTTTAAAATAATGAGTTCTAAATAAATTTTTTACTATGTTAATAGTATATTAAGTTTTAAGTTATTAGTTATTTTTGTAGAATACATAAATATGTAAGAGCTCGTCAGTATGGTGCTTTGATCTGATGTTATTGTCTGGCCAGTCATTAATGCATAGCCTACCAAATCGATTCAATGATTGAGTGACTTGTGAAATTTTGGGAAAAATAAAATCTCAACATTAAAGTATTATTATATTAATTTCACAGATACACTTATAAGCGTTATTGTGTAACTTGTTTTGGTATGAATTCACCTTGGTTCTATCATCATGGTAATATATTTTTAGATATAATAATATTATAACAGAACAAACTAACAGATACTATTTAATTCTATTTTTGACACAAACATAAATAATTTGTGATATTACGCCGTCGGAAAATAATATTAGTTATTATTAACACCAGCTATTTATTGTTGTTGTGAAACTTTTACACCATTTATCAACAATATTTATTACTTACGTTCTAAATAAATTAGTTTTGTGTATATATTTTCCCCCACAGCATGCCTGTTATACCTTGATGTATTTTATAGACTATTATATGCTCAATGTTTGAAAATTAAAATTTTTAATGACTTTTGTAATTACTTAAAAAATTTATTAAAATTTTCATACTTGTTTGCAGTACTGGGTAGTATTTACAAAAAACTAGTATTTTAAGTATTACTTAAAATACTTTTTTTAAGAGGTATTTAGTATTTAGAAAAATAAAGTATTTATAAATACACTTAAAATACTTAAAATATAATAATCATTTAATTAAAGGTATAAGAATTAGAAGTATATAATATATGATAACAATATAATTTATTATTCGAAAGTTATATAATTTGTTAACCTAATAAATTAATTAACTTAGTTAAACAATATTTAAAATTAGAAAATAACAGATCACAACTTCAAAAAAAGATTGAGAAACGCTGCTCTAAAATGTTTTCAATTTCCATCCATTATATTATTAATATCGCATCGTTTGAAACGATTGAAAACAAAATTTCCATATGACGTATTTGGTTGAGCTGCACGTTGCTCAAGAGTCTAAGTCCGCATGCAATTTAAAATAGCGTAAAGTAAACAAATAAAAAACACTGAAAAAATATTACGTTAAAATCAAACGTTGTTTTTTACCATTAATTCAGAAGTAAACATACATTTGATCTGTAAAATTGGATTTTCATAATAATAATAATACTTGTTTTAATATAAATAAATAATAATAGAATTATTTTCAAACCTTTTTTTAATTAAAAAATTAACTCTTTCGGCCGTTACTTTGTGAAATTTCATATTGAAGTAAATTAATAAAACACTTTTTAACTTTGATAATTTCACACTTTATTATAGAAACGTGACTGCAGTTTCGCCAAACATTGGCATTGTCGAACTGTACATATTACATTAAATTACAAACAGATAACTTATATTCTGCTACCCCTCTACAGAATTTTTAATTTTTCTTTATTATGAGTTAGTTCGATCATTTTGAGCGAATGTCTAATGAATGTTTGGGTTAAAAAAATATATGTAAATGATTTTGAAGGTATACGTTTGCCAGTGAACGTTCGATGAATAGATGGAGTGGTATGATTGAGAGAGTGGTTTGCGTGAGCGGAATATGGATAAAACGAGCGTTGCTGGTCTAAATAAAAATGTTTGGAGAAAACTAACTTTGGCATAGTGGAAATAGTTTGTGTCACACCCTTTTGGGTACATCGCGTGATTTTGTATATATGTATGTACTATTCAATTTGGAATTAAAAAAAACGCGCCATTCGAAAAATCTGTAAAATTATTGATTCTCTCAATTGGTATAACTCGGCCGATTTTAAACGAAATTGAATAAATTTTTGCGTCCGAAAAAATTTGGAGTCTCATCTTTAAAATCATGTAAGATGATGGACTATTTGAACTATTCCACTCCCCACCATAAAAAATTGTCAAAACTTTGACATGTATGATATACAAAAAAAGAATTTGACTCAATTTACCACTTCGACGTAGATTTTGCTTAATTAGGAGCAAAAACGTTTAATTTTAAAGTAATATTGTGCAATTGCATCGCGCATAATAAAGCCAAACGACCAGAAACAAAAATACATTCAATTGATGATTGTGAAAATGAACAGGTTGCAAACCGCGACTAAAAACTCTATTATATTTTGGGGAGGAAAATCGAATGAATGCAATTACAAGTACAAACAGTACCAACCAGAAACCACCACATACCTACAGTTCAACCAATTATCGCAATCAGCAAAATGTTCATTAATCCAACACTCAGCAGGGGGGTTGCATGGATACCACCCCCGTCTCTCTAACGGTGTAACCACTTTATCATTCTGGTAAGGTTGCGATGAAAAGTCTTCTATGTATATACTACTGAGACCTAATACTATTAATGATGGTGCTGTCATCATTAATAGTTAATAAATAAAATAAAATAAAGAATTATGTTAATAACATGTATAGTAACCGAAATATGATCGATTAAAGTTAAAAAATACACAGGTAAAAAAAAATTGGGATATTACACAAAAATAGTAGTAAAATTTTACTATAAAAAATCTGTAATTTCATTTTACTATAAATATTCTGTATTTCTACCTCAATTTTCTGTCAATTTTATATAATTTATAATAATCACAAAAAGTAAGTAAAAATAAATATAAAATTGCTTACTTACTGCAAAATTGCTTCACATACTTAATTATATAACTTCTTAAATTTGTAAAATTAAGGCTTGTATATAATATCTGTAATAATTCATCAAAATAACGAGACTTAGTACATATTTTGTGTAATAAAACTAATAAATCCTTTATGGCTAAATTTAGAAATGTATGTAAATATACCAACAATAACAGAACAGAACTAAATAAATTTTAACTATTCACGGACAAATTTTGACAACAAATTTACTGAAGTTCTGTAAATTTATTAAAATAAACTTTACTAAAAATAAATCTGTAATATTACATAGATATGTACTTTTCCATTCCGTTGATAATATCATAATACATAATGTTTGTAATACGAGTAGTTCTGATATTATGTATTTTTAAACAATAATGATAAAATTATAGCAGTTGAATAATTAATGTCTCATGGTTTGTAGGTAAAATTACATTTTTTTTAGTGTATTTAAATTTAAATTTTTCAATTTTCAAAAAAATTCCTATAAGATGATGTTTTCAAAAAATATATACCAGCAAGTACCAAATACATAAACGATACAGAGAGCTTTGGTTCTTCGATAAATAATCTAGCACACAGCACTACACCATACTGATACGAGCTTTTGGTTTAATAAAACGCTTTTTCGGGCCGAGCACAAGGCTGGTTTTAAATTAATTTCGGTTGTAGAAACCTAAGCTCTGTTACATACTTGCAGGATGGTGCGGTTTTCAAAATATTTGTGAAATCAAAGTGGAATACTTTATAAGAATGAAAGAATATTAGATTTTTCAATGTTCATGTTTGCATTGAGTTTTGTGCGTGTGTGTTGAAATATTTATTATGTTTTTTGGAAATAAATAATTTTTAAAAATATTTCATTATAACTGTTAATAAAAAAAGTTAACGAATTTAATATCGCAAATTCAAAAAATGTATAGACAACCCGCACATTACACACGTAACGCTGGTCAAAATAAGTATATTGTATCAAATACTGTCTAATATTATTTGCTTTCATCAAATTGTATAAGATATCACAATAGAATATCGGAAAATTCAATAAAGTAATTCTACAGAAATACCTATAAAAAATTAACCTTTAAAAATAATAATCTCGTATCGGCTATTATTACCCAAAACAAAATCCACTTATATACAACAACCAATCATATCACAAACGAAAAAAAAAAGAATACCAATATGACAAATGACCATCACCCAATGTGTGACACCTCATTCGTCGATTCCCACATCGATATAATTCGTTCAACGATCCTGCGATTGAGAAACAAGTGACTGTGTCACAGACAGTTGAGTTATTTTGATCAAATGTCAAATATAGGCGTGTAGTCTGTGTATGTGTGTCATATACACTGTAAAAAATAACGAATTTACAGAAAAATAGCAGTAATTTTTTACTATAAAAAATCTGAAATTTCATTTCATCATAAATGTTCTGTATTTCTACCTCAAAATTCTCTAATTTTATATAATTCATAATAATTAGATAAGTAAAAATGACCTAATAATAAGGTAACCAATTTTTTTACAATGAAATGGAGGACGAAAAAGTTTAAGAAAAAGTATATAAATAAATGAAACATTTTATTAATTCAAACAAAAATACACTAATTTTTCTTATATCCCTTTTAATTATTTAATTAAACAAGTATTTTTCCATTGAATGAATATTCCTTGTCAATATATCATTTTCTATAACAATATATTGGAAATATCGGAGCAAGAAATAGCCTTCATATTGAATTTTACGGTAAGCGGCATCTCTGAATACAGATATTAACAGATTGGTTTTAAAATATCGAATATCCTACCTGCCCTTCTGTGTCCTCCTACCTTAGAAGGACACTTTTCGTGGAAGGACAAAACCTACAAAAGAAGGACTTGTCCTCCCTAAAGGAGGACGATTGGTCACCTTACTAATAAGTAAGTAAAATTGCTTACTTTCTGCAAATTACATCACATACTTAATGTAGACTTACATATTGGTGATATAACTTCTTAAATTTATATATTTTGTGTAATAATACTAATAAAATATTTTAAGTATACTTAATAATATTACAGAACTAAACAAATTTTACCTATTTATGGAAAATTCCTGACAGCAAATTTACTGTAGTTCTATAAATTTACTAAAAGAAACTTAATTAAAAAAAACATTACATACATATGTACTTTTCCATCCCGTTAGTAATATCATATTACATAATGTTTGTAATACTTTTGATATATATATTTTAAAACAATTATGTTAAAATTTCAGCCGTTGAATAATTATACCGACAAATAGTGTCTCAAAATTTGTAGGTAAAATTATAAAAAAATTTTTAGAGTGTAGGTGGTATAAACATGCGTGCGTGTGTATGCGGATGTGTGTAGTGAAAATGACAAAATAAAAATCGTAAGAAAAAAAAGAAAAAATATTAGAAACGATTGATTGTGTTCGGTTACTGATGTTTTACAAAGGAGATGACAAATTGCCAATTTTCTATCACGACAAATATGTATTGATCTGAAACTAAATTGTTGTTCAATGAAACTGTAAAAGAAAAACACCACCCACTGACATTTTCAAAAAATATCGATTTTTTGCATTTTCTGAATGTTTATAGAGTGTAGAATTATGTTTTAAACCGGTTTCGCGGAATTCAAACTTTTGGCGGAGTTACATACAATTCCTCGGAATAATTTTAAAATTAACCAATAAAATATTATCATTTACATTTTTAATTAATCACATTTTTTTTTACTTATCTTAAGAATAAATAAAATTGGAAATACGACTAGGATGATTATCTTTTGTTCTATCTAGATAAAATTTGTAATTGTAGATTATATATCTTATCTAGATAACAATTATCATTATTATAACATGGTAAAAATCTTTCAGAACTTATTATATTAAAAATAAAACGGCTTTAGGTTGAAGTTCCGTATTCATATTTATTAATAATCGATAAATAATAATTGATAAACTCAACGTTCAGTACAATCAACTTCAACCTAAAGACGTTTTATTTTAACTATCATTATCTTATTAGAAATAATAGACAATTTTTAATTCAAACATCTAAATATCTATTTCATTAATTTTTTAAAAATCTTTAAATTTCCACGTAATCGCAGTGAACTAATTTATAATTAGTTGATTAAATAAATTTGGAAAAATGTATTGGCCTCGTCGAGATTCAAACCCGGGACCTCCTTCTATCTACAGGGTGTAACAGAATAACTATTCCTAATTTTAACTGGAGTATCCTGGGCTCAGAATATGAAGATTTAATGCAAATCACTGAAATAAAATGTGGCTCCTTACTGAGCTACAGGGTGTTTTATATAAAAATTTAAAAACTATTTTTGCCCAGTACTTTAAAACTATTTGACGTATCCTTATCATACTTGGCAGGAAATGTAGGTACCGTACACCATACTAAATTATGTTAAATAAAAGTTTCTGGCTACTGCCAGTGGCGTACAACAGGGGCAAGTGAGAGGTTGATCCTTCCTAAATTCTACGCCACTGGCGGAATTGTCATTTTAGCACAATTTTTCGATTCTCCAATACTTGCTGTGTAAAAAACATACTCTTCCTTTGTAACGATAAAATCACTGTTTTTCGAGATATTTAAAGTTAAACATAAGCTGCAAACTTGGGATTTTTTCAAAATTTGCTAAAAAATCTGAAAAAATTCAGTAAAATAGAGAAAAAAATTAGCTACATAATAACTAAGTAACTTTTTTTCTAACTCATTCTGGTTTGGCTGGAAAAATTATTGAAAATTAATATTTTTTGCATTTTATTTTTTTTATTTTCAATAATTTTTACAGCCAAATCAGAATGAGTTAGAGAAAAAAGTTACTTAGTTATTATGTAGCTAATTTTTTTCTCTATTTCACTGAATTTTTTCAGATTTTTTTGAGCAAATTTTGAAAAAATCCCAAGGGTGCAGCTTATGTTTAACTTTAAATATCTCGAAAAACAGTGACTTTATCGTTACAAAGACAGAGTATGTTTTTTACACAGCAAGTATTGGAGAATCGAAAAATTGTGCTAAAATGACAATTCCGCCAGTGGCGTAGAATTTAGGAAGGATCAACCTCTCACTTGCCCCTGTTGTACGCCACTGGCAGTAGCCAGAAACTTTTATTTAACATAATTTAGTATGGTGTACGGTACCTACATTTCCTGCCAAGTATGATAAGGATACGTCAAATAGTTTTAAAGTACTGGGCAAAAATAGTTTTTAAATTTTTATATAAAACACCCTGTAGCTCAGTAAGGAGCCACATTTTATTTCAGTGATTTGCATTAAATCTTCATATTCTGAGCCCAGGATACTCCAGTTAAAATTAGGAATAGTTATTCTGTTACACCCTGTATAAAAAGCTTCGCAATCGTTATAGTAGTATAATTTTAAACGTTCTATAATGTTCTTACATAATATTACAATTAAACAAATATTTTATTTCGACTAAAGCAAAAAATATAAAAATTAAAAAACCTTTCTTTTTTCAAGCTAAAAGCTTCAATATTTATTTTTCTTTTAGAAAATTGATTTCTATTCTTTTTATTCTACTTTTTCATCTATTGTTTTCTTAGAAACTCCAAAAAAAATTTCCTTTTTAATCTCCTACGCAGTAAAATTGATTCTTCGCCTCCATTACCGAACTGTATCTCTATTTTTATTTACTCGGTTCTATGAAGTATGATTAGTTATTTATAAATTGCTTTATAAATGCAATCGCTGACCAAAAAAAAAACTAAGTGAAATTGACTGTTTAGATTGTGTATTTCTTTGCACGCATGAGTGAATTAAAAAATAATTGATACAGACAAATAAATAATGGTTACTTTGTCTATAGCTTAAGATAATTGGTTATTTGTTTATAATTCAATGTAATAAATCATTCGTTCGATTGTAATAGAATTCTTAAAGAGTCTTATATGACATGGAATGTGTTTATCAAATACCAAACACAATTTGAAATTAGTTATATCAATCGGTATCTATGACAATATAAAAATTGTGCTACTTTAAATGTTTTTAAATAAAATTTATAAAATTAAATGTATAATTGTTATAAAAGAAAATACCTGAAATTATAGACAAAATTAGTACCCACATTTTGTCGGTAAAATTAACCTGATTTTTAAATTATAATATGTTAATAATCTATAAGGAATAGTATGTATTTACTAAACAATTAATATATTTTTCATCAAAAAAATAAACTCACACGCAAACATTTCATTTAACTTAATTTCTATCCATTTAAAACTGTACGTCTTTTCAAATCTTTTTTTTTTGTTTTTCCATATTTCAAATACACTCTAAAAAAAGTTATATAATTTTACCTACAAACCATGAGACACTATGATGTCCAGTATTTCTAGGTAGAATTACTCAACTAATGCAATTTTAAACATAATTGTTTTAAAATACATAATATCAGAACAATTACAAACATTATGTAATATGATATTACTAACGGGATGAAAAAGTACATATGTATGTAACGTTATAGTTTTTTTTTAAATTAAGTCTCTTTTAGTAAATTTATAGAACTACAGTAAATTTACTGTCGGAATTTTCCGTAAAAAGGTAAAATTTGTTTTATTCTGTAATATATTATTGGTACATTTCTAAATTTACATAAACGATATATTTTACAATTATTACAGATATTAATATACAAGCTATAATTTTACATAATTTAAAAACTTATACCAACAATATGTAATTCTACAGTAAGTATGCAATTTCACAAACTTATTAGGTTAATTTTACTTACTTTATGTAATTATTATAAATTATGTAAAAATTACAGAATTTTGAGGTAGAAATACAAAACATTATAATAAAAAAAAATTTACAGTGTAGTTTAAAATGAAAAAAATAAAGCAAGTTGCATTTTCAAGGTATTCCATTCTAAGAATAAAACTGGAAGAGACAATATTTTAACGGAACAATAAATAATTTCGCATTACGAGTATCTGTTAATGGACAGCGCTGTTGTTTACTATTATTAAAAAACCATGAAAGTTCGCTTGCAGAAAATGCACTGAATTCCTGTTTATGGTTACGTTGAAGTTTTTTTTTTTGTTTTTGTTTTTTCATTTTTATTAGTTTGACTACAAGAAAATAGTCGGTATTTTTTCGGATTTAAACCAGAGTGTCGTTCGTATATGTTTTCAGTTGAATATTTTATAGACACAGAAACACAGCAGACATTCTCGAATAAATTTTACATATAGTTTAGAGACTACATTCCTATCCGTTATTCTCAATATGTATTCACGGAATTATATTTGGAAAAAACATCTGATGTGATCACCCACAGAACCGATCGTCACAGAAAAATTAATAGTCATCTTCGCAAATTATCTGGCTAACAAGTTCTAGTTAGGCTGCAAATATTAAATTTATTAAATCTAAAACTTTTCATTATTATAATATTTATATTACTAATTCAATAAAAAAATCTTATTAGTTGTAGTTATCGCCAACAAATGAATAACCATAAAAAATGTTGACAATTATCAAATAATTCTCTAATTTTAATATAATTTTTATTAGTATATTACCTTAATACGTCTGTTTCTCAAAAAGATAAATGTTTTATTTTAATTATATAATTTTTATAGATTTATTTATAAATTATTAAAATAATAACAATAATTTATACAGAACTTAATTCGAAAGCTTTTTTATTTTACTTCAAGTTCTTTAAATATAAAGATTTAGGCGAAAACAAAACGGCTTTAGGTGGTATTTCTGTATGAATATTTATTAATAATCTATGGATACTATTAAAAACAATTTTTGTAAAATTTCAGTTGTTAAAAAGTCCCATCCAACGCCATGTTAATTTTCAATCGTAAATTCTGCCCGCGTTATTGCGTGAAGTAAACTTCGTTGATTTATGACCATGATAAAGACATTTTTATATTGTTTTCAACTGATCGTGAATTCTCTTTCAACGCCGGATTATATGGCTTGTTCTTTTGTTATTAGATTTTTTCAACGCATTTTTGCCTTTTCTTTCTTCTCCATTTTCTACTTTCTTTTTTTTTTAATTGAAAAGGAAAGTAACAATTCGTGTTCTGAGCAAAAATTCATTCGGCGATTTTTTTGATTTTGCTTAAATGCGTTATTGATTTGTTTCCACCCTTCAGATTTTTCTTTTACTAATGAATTTGACGCTATAATAAATAAATAATAAAAGTGTGTGGTCCAGTTTCACAAAGCGTTGTTAACTTAATCAATAAGTTAACTAAGCAACACTAGTTTGTCAACTGTTTTCGAACCACGTTATTAATTGGTCAGTTAGCAAGTTAACAAATTGGTTAAGGAGGGACACACCATCTTGATACATTCAAAAAAAATCTATTTTTTGCATTTTCTGAAAGCTTATAGTGTTTAGAATAATGTTTTAAAACGATTTTCCGAAATTTGAACTTTTGACAGAGTTATAGCGACCAATACAAAGTTTTGTTAGAGTAGGTAAAACGTACAGTAAATAACTAACTTCAAACTTTTTTCGTTTTCTCGAAATTATATTTTTCCCGCCGAGATCACAAAAACTATCCACCCAATTTACTTCGCTTTAAAACGTAATTATAGAAAATTAAATTCTCCACATCTATTCAATTTATTTGGTATGAAATCCAGCTAGACAATAACATCTGCATCAGTGTCTTCAGATATTGATCAAATTACCATATTCACGAGCTTCTAAAGAGCAAAACATGTATCTATGGTTAACTGACCAGTCATTGATGCATAGCCTAACAAGTCGATTCAATGATTGAATAGCTTGTGAAATTTTTGGGAAAAAATCTCAACATTTGAATATTATTCTAAGAGATAAGTTGTAAATTAGTTATACTATATTATATTATTATTTAACGAAATGTATGTACTATAAAATTTCAAAACAATATTTCCGTATCTATCGTTTTTCGCATTACTTTAGTTTCAAGTCACAACTATATCATTACCTGGAATTATCTTTAAACAAAACTCTAACCATTACTTTATTGAAAATTCTTTCTTTCTTTTTATACTATACATTAAATGCGCTTAAGGTGGAACCCTAGTGTAGAAATTCAATTTTTTTTTATCTTTCATAAAAGTATAGTCAGCCACAAGAATTATTTTTTCAATTAATTAACGCAACTATTGTTTTAAAGTTTTATGTTAATTAGACTAGTACTTTTTCTTTTATCCACACTTTAAAAATAGGTCATTTTTCGGTAGTCTACACCAGGCTCCATCTTTAAATATTATTAAAATAACAAACATTATTTCGTATTATTTTTAATTTTAATTTTTAATTTTTATGATTTCATAACAGAAAAACGAAAAACACAAAACAGTAGCTCGTTTAGTAAAAACAAAACGAAAAATCACAGACTTAATTAAAATTCATTACCGTTCAATTAGTCTGTCATAGAAGAAAATTTTCAATATGAAAATATTTTCAGAACGGAAAAACAAAATTAAAACAAACAAAATAAAGGATCCAATGTAATTAATACAGTGTCTACGCTGCTTGAATGGCACACGGTCGACAAATGGAGCTCTGCGTATTAATAGAATTTGTTCCTGAGTGACACTTTTCCCTTAAAAGACTCATTCACAGCTCTGGTTTCAGTTTTAAATACACATACATCGTGGCGTTATTGTCTTTTATTAAAAAAAAGAAAAAATATTTTTCTGTTCATCTGGTTTTATATTTGTTAATTTTTTTACAAAAAAAATTGGATTTGGAATCGCAACAAAAACAATCGACTCCGATTCCTGCAAAATTCTTCAACTCCAACAAATTCCTGATTTATACCGATACGCTTGTACAAAACTAAATAATCTAATCGATAACGTAAAACTATGTGAAATTAAAATCAGAGCTGTGAATGAACCTTGAGTGCAAACAACTTATACCAAAACGTTGTGCCAAAGGTCTCCCCCGTGAGATGACGCGTCACACAATTTGCACAGGCACATCCTGTTTGACACTAATGAGCCGGAACTCTGACGACAAAGTTTTAGCTCGGCAACATATGCTCCAATGTAACATACCTAGACTTTCAGCATCCCCCACCCATCATACTTATTCCAGTAACTGAATGTATTCACACATCAGATCAACCGTAATACAGATACACAATACAATGTTCAAACCCCTAAACAAAATAAAAAAGGATCAATTTTAAAGACTTTTTTAAGAAGACCGCCATTTTAAAAATAAATGTAAAAATTATACATTTTGTAGGTTCCAACGAAAGTTACATGTGTTACAAGTACTAACATCTAATTTGTTTTTGTTTCAGAAATGCGAGGTTTATGTGCCATCATTCGAATTTTGACCTGATTATTTTGACGCCATTTTTTAAAGTGAAAAAACTTCAATAAACACAGTTTCTAACGGTATAATTGTTATTTACCGTATTTGTTGTAATAATTCCCAAAAAAAAAAATTGTTGAAAAACACCTAAAAAATCGATGCTACAAACGGGAATGCCCCCTTAAGCACTTAAAAAACGTGGACATAACAAACAATCCATGTATTAGGTATCTATATTTATGGTTAATCTGATATATGCACACAAACACACACAGTAGCTCACATTGACTGGGTGTGTATTAATGTGGTTAGTGATTTCTCAACTATAGCCGTTTTCAAGAATTTGGCGATGATTTCGAATTGTGGTTGTTGGTTGTGTCTCGTAAACGTTACTTAATGGTTTTGGAAGTCAACGAAGATACAATTTAGTTTGAGGGATTATATTGGCTGTTAAGTTATTTGGTTAGTTTGTGGTTAAAATGATACGATAATATCAAATATGTTACACAAAGTTTTTTTATTATTATTATTATTATTTTAGTTAACTTTAAAAAATTTAGGTAAATTTACATATTCTATGTCAGTTCTTTATTCATAAAACTTTAATATTACATAAATTATTATTGTAAAAATTACAAAATGCTGCTATTTACTGTTAAAAAAAAATTTTACAGTGTCGGATTCCGTAAGAAATTTTTAAAGTCTACAGCTTTATAGAATGCTCTAACCATTTCTATTAAATTAATGAATCTATTCGGTTCATATCTGTTTTAGGATTAGATTCTGTTTAATTATTTATATAAAAACAACGTTTTGACGAAACTGAAGGCTCGTCTTCATCAAGTGATACATTATAGTATATATTTAATGTCATTGATAAATTTTTACCTTATAAAGATGAGCATGCAGTTTCATCGAAACATCGTTTTTATAAAATAATTAAACAGAATCTAATCCTAAAACAATTTATATTTAATACAATAAGTTTTGTAAATATTTTACTAAGTTAAGACCTGTAATGTTACAAAATATTTCGTTTAGAATTGTTCAGTCACCAAGCACTGAAGATACCATCTACGATGTAAGAGGGAAACGTCTACGATGATCAACCACGGTATACCAGCCCAGAAACTTCTATAAATTCAATGAATACATGCCGTGAAAGCCTGAAGAATACTAGAATTGTTCTACTGGTAGCAAAAGACAAAATATTCTGTAACTCTACAGGTATTATAAATGTAAACAAAATAGACCCAAAAAAAATTTAACAAATAGACAGTCAAGCTACGAATCCGCCAAACATTTAAATTTTAACAATATTTCCTCAAAAAGCATTCATTTTAAATTTCAACATCAAAACTACCGTCAAACCATACACGATATACATCCTAAATTGCTGAATTAATCACAGACCTTTCACTCTTCCAATTACAGCGCAAGGGCTCAAGATCAAAAAAAAAAGAATAAAGAAAAATCTGCTACCCTCAAAACTCATACGAGTACAAAACAATACCACTCATTGGCTGTTTCTTTCATTCTTTTTAAACACATTCTTCCTTCACTATATCCTTTATTCCTTTATTCTCGGCCCGTTGTTCATATTCTCCTCTCAGCGGGCTTCTTTTTTTACGAGCGACAATAACGATAGCAGAAAATGAGAAATACAAAAAAAAAAAATGTGTGCGGTAGCTATTGTTTCAAGTACCAGGGATAAAGTGAGATGAATAATACGGAAAATCCTAGTTGTTAAATAGAGAAAGACATATTTAATTTGACAGCGGCGATAGTGAGTGTTTTGGGAACTATATCGAATATAAAGTGCATATTTAACAAAATTGGTCCAACGTTTACCGTTATTATAGTTCATTATATAATTTCGTAATAACTGAAAATACTAATTATTATATTTAAATTTGTATAAATTAACATTTTTATATCCGTACATATTTAAGTAATGTTTCAGAAATTAAATGACGAAATGAGTCAGTTATTTAAAATTTCATTTATTATTTTAATTTTTAACATATATTTGTTCTCTTCAGAGTAAAATCCTTGCAAAAAATTAAAAAAAAATGACACACAATTAGGCACTTGCACGAGATTCTCACGGAAAAATATATCCTGAACAACAGTTATATTTAACATGTATTTATTTAAAAAATTTAATTATCTAAAATGAAATCGTCAGTTAACCTAGAGGCATTTTTTCGGTAAAATACTAATTAGATTTTTCAAAAAAGTAATTAATAAAGAAATTCCCATATGATGTGGACTTTATTGATCACGCTGTATGTCTCCATAATTTAAAAGCTTTAGAACATAATTTCATTAAAACACTCTTAATTAAGAAAATATAATTAGACGTTTCGTAAAACTAATAAACATAAAACAGACATTTGAACCAAACAATTTTCTGGTATCAAATTTTATTATACTTGCCGTCCAAACAATTTTACGATACTTTATCAAAGTATAAAATTTTGATAACACATTACTATTATTATAGTAAATTTCGTAGAATCGCATTTTATTACAATATTCTCACAAAAAAAAGAAGCTCTATTTATTTTTTACCGACCGTCATATCACATATGATAAGAAAGGTATTGTAATCACACCAAATTTAACATTTCGAAATTTTGGCTAAACGGATTGTAATAAAATTTCATATTTGAGCTTCAGAGGTGAAATAAAAAAAATATATATTTAACAAAAGTTGCTAAACAAGTTATAACTAATTCTTATTTAGTTGAAACAGTAAACATTACTATTTACAATTTTCCGAATAAATATAAATAAATTATCAAAATGTAAATTACAATTGCGCATGTGTGTGTATATTTTATTCCATACCATATATAACAACATTAATTTTGCATATTTTATATATGTAATTTTGTATGAAAAAGTGTACAGAAAAATGTCTCGTGTAAAGTTAGCATTAAATAAGTATCGAAAGTTATAATTTAAAATAAATTTTCAAAATAGAATAATCGCGCACATAACAGATAACGTACTTTGTTTATCGAATAGACAAAAAAGCATTTTTCTTTAAAATTTGAAAAAAAAATACAATTTGACAGTCACAGATAAGACCTGTTTTTCATCTACATCCTCGTATATATATATATATATATATATATATATATATATACGATATATATATCCTTTTCAGATATAGACATTATACTCACATCAGTATAAGTTTAAAATGCAAAACATTGGATCGACATCTAACAGAAATATCACATATACATGGATGATGAAATTCTACGTTACAAATAAAAGATTCTTGTCTATCAAAAAACAAAAGACAACATAAACCGTCATACTGTCTAGACATATAAATATTATATCGCAAATATTTTGCATTACATAAAACATCAAGTGTAGTTTTTTTCTCAAAATATAAAATTGATATAAATATGAAAGTTACTAAAACTAATCAGCTGTTAAGATCTTTCAGAACTCATTATATAAAATAAAATGGCTTTAGGTTTAAGTTCTGTATTAATATTTATTAATTTTCGACGTACTCAACGTACATATTAATCAGAAAAACTGATACAAATAATATTTACAATAAATAACAGAACATTAAAACAAGTTATTAGGTAACAAATAATTAACTAGATCCTGACATTTTTTTTTAAATAAAATTTGGCTTCCATTTATTAAAAATTTATACAAATTTTATGATCTAGTTACTTATTTGTTACCTAGTAACTTGTTACTATGTTCTAATATTTAATGTAAACGTCATATACATAAAATACATCCCTGAAATTAAATAACAACTAAAAAAAAAGCTCTGATTTCTCTCTGGAACAGATCAACCAATCGTAATTGCGTGTCGTAAAGCGGACGAAAACAAAATCTAAACGGAAAACCTGACTGGCTTATCCCGGCATATCCAGGCGACTCCTAGCCTAAACTAAAAGGCAAGACTTGCCTAGGCTTCACAATTAAATAGGTATTACGCGACAAGAAATAATCCCTCCGCATATCACTGACCGATTTGAAATACATACATACATACACATACAAGTTTGCTTAGGTTAGGGTTAGCATAGAAATGGTTAGTATGGCTTGCTTGTTTAATTCCAATCGCTTAATCCCCGTGTCAGATGACGAAAACCTACCCTGCCCTGTCCTGCTTTAGCTATGACTTCCGGGCGCACAAGAAAATGACAACGGGTTATATTTGACGTTCGTATTATGCATATTGAATGCTGATTATCCTACAACTAAGATGGAATGGTACAAGTAAAAAGTTTCTCGAAATTTAACTATTAAGTTTTATGGAAACTAATTAAAGTTGTTATCGGCAAAAACATATAAAAAATTAAGTTAGTTTTGGTTATTTACAAAGTGTACTATGGAAAGTTGCTAAAACTAATATTCACCTGTTCTTTTCAGTTACTGAAAAAGCAAAAGTTACTTTGAAAAATTTAATTTACAATTTTTGTTGGGTATATAAAAATTTAGCTGAAACTGAACGCTCGTCTTCATCAGGTCAAAATTTATCAATACCATTACATTAAATAACAAGTACATAACAACAAGTTACTAGGTAACATATAAGTAATTAGATCATAAAAATTATAGATTTTTAATTAATGGAAGCCAAACTATATTTCCCTTTCACAGTGGTTTATGTTATACTTTTCTTTATAAATCTCTATTGCTTCTCTTATTAATCTACTGCTACTATTGATTGATCTAAAAATCATTACTATATCTTCAAATTTTACATCATGAAGATATTCTAAAGCAAAAGTACACAAAGCACCTTACAACCAGCAATAGCATATCAATAATATTAATTTATTTTGACATAATAGTGTCTGAAACTGAAAAACATATTCGCACAAAAAATAACATTTTCAATTTTTATAAAAACAAAACAGATACGAATTCTTTATAAAAGAAAACAAAGCATCAAAAATTGTGAAAAATATCATTTTCATTCAAACAAAAGCTTCTCCATGCATATCCGTAAAATATATACACACACATACATACTTCTATATGATAGAATGGATTTTTCCTCTTTCCGTCAAGAGCCATTAGCGAATTTAGCTATTCACTTTCCAAGTAACTGTCATAAATTCGAAATATATATATATTTATCTTTTCCCGAACGAAAACGCGTATAGGAATTGAATTCTTTCTACTAACAAAGAATTGAAAAGAAAAAGAAGAAATACAATTACGTGCCTTATCTGTTCACCAGACGCGATTTCAAGTGGACATGAGCTACGAGTTTTAAGTGGCCCACCCCTGTATATATAGAGTGATGTCAAGTTGTTGTTTTTTATTTTTCGCGGAAGAATATAATATTGAATTTCAAGCATTGATATTTTTTGGATATATATATATATATATATATATATATATATATAATTTATAAGACAGGAATTGAGTATTTGTTAAATATAAAAATAATTCATCCCCAATTCTGTTACTACAACCAATAGAAACAAATGTAAGCTGCCATTTTTTTTGTGTCTACTAATATTATTGATTAACTTTTATTAGCAACGTTACTACACAGTAAAATATTTAGATATTTCTATATTATTTTAGAGTGTATTAATAAAAAATTAACACAAAATTTGTTCTTAAAATAACATACATTATATTGTGTTAAAATCGCGAAGTGTTAAAATTTATTTTAATAAGTGTAATTATATTTTAAAAGTGTTAATATTTAACAATATTGTGTTTTGTTAAATTAACAAAATTTAGGTAGTTAGTAATTAAATTTTAAATAAGTAAAATTTGTTTAGTTCTGTAACAATTTGCTATCTTAGTGCAACTTAAGATGACAAATTATACTTCTGAGTATATCCTTTATCTGGTTAGATAAAGTTGCACTTGGATCTTGGTTATTAAATAATTACGATAGACAAATATAATAAAATATATAAACTTTAATAAACAAATATAATAAGAACAATTACAAAATAATTACTTATAAATTTAGCGATAAAATATGAATCCAAAATGTAACTTAAACGGAGTCATTCTTACCGTGAATCGTAACACGACTCTGACCGTCACTCTGACCGTAACACTCCGTTGACCGTCACTGCCTCAGTCTTGAAGCTAACCCCCTTTTAAGTTACATTTTGGCCATCGAACTGGACTCTGCGGGGAGGCAACGTAAGCATAAATAACTAGTTCACTGTGCAATCAAACTTTGAACGTTATTTCAATATATGTTGAAATTGCTGACACTAGCTCAAAGTTCGATGCACAATAATGCTTAACAAACATTTACGTTTGTTACATTACCTTCCCCTTTATAAGACTTAATTCTCTAATTAAGTCTCACAAAAATAATAATCCAATTCGATGTTATTTTTTAAAACTATACTAACATAACATATATTACTTAAACATATTGCTTACTAAGCAGAACAGAATGTATTACCTATATTAAAAAAATCTGAAACTTAATGAGCAAGAACATTTGAAAAAAATACAAAGAACTTTTTAAAAATTCATATTTCTAAAAAAATCATAATTAAACTGTTCTGCCAAGTATTAACTAATAAACTAACATAATAAATTAAATAACAACTAAAAAAAATTACGCAAACATAAATATATAATTTAGCCTACATATCGAGCTGAATCATCAAAAAAATGTTAACATTTTTATTGTTGTGCAGTGACATTGATAATTTTACTATTAACTAACAACTGCAAGATTGCAAAAATTTTCATACTGACCTACATTATTATTTTTAAAGAATTTGCAAATACAAGTTAAACTATTTTAAACATATTTCTGCATTACTGATAGAAAAAAAATATTTTTTTTTATTTCCAACAATAATAAAATATTTACTAATGACTCTTTCTGATCAAACTACTTCAACACGTAACTTACAATAACTAAACCAGAACTAAACTAAACAGTAACTAAGCTAACTAAACAGTAACTAACGCACTAACACTTTATTGTTCTATAGTACACTACACTAACTTATCATTTGTTTTTCTACACACTAGTTCACATTCACGCACCAATTGTTCATATCGAAACCAATCAAACAGTTATCTTTTCTCCGACGTCGGGCATGTGGATGACGCAGCCATTTTGTTCGCTGATGCCGATAGATTTTATTTTTATTTGATACGTTTGAAATTATTGTCACACCGAACAATAATTTCCTGTTGTTTGGTTTAGTGTTCACTTGAAGCCCACCAATTAACTTTTCCCGCTTAACTTTTCTTCTTGGTTTCTTCACACACCATACTGTTTCTTTTCCGTCAAAATTCTTCTGCTTAAATAGCGCTTTTCTTTGCCTCTTCACTGGTAATATTATTTTCCTTTTCTTTTTTTCTTTTGTTTTAACTCTACTTATCACCCTTTTTCGATTATCTTTTGGTCTTGGTTTCTTCACACACCATACTGTTTCTTTCCCGTCAAAATTCTTCTGTTTAAATAACGCTTTTCTTCGCCTCTGGACTGGTAATATTTTTTTCTTTTTCTTTCTTTCTTTTGTTTTAACTTCACTTATCACCCTTTTTACATTATCTTTTCGTTTTTTGTCTACACAATTTCTCTTTGACACTTTACTACATTTATTTTTAACACTTAATTTGTCGATGCCCGTGCTGACGGTGTATTGCCTGGATCTTGCACCAGTGACCATACTGCTGTCATCGACGCTACTGATTTGAAGAGACTCTTCTTTTTCGATGTGGCCTGGCATCTCAAAAGACTCTTCCTTACTAACACTGAACACAAAACTTACTTCGTCGACGTTGTATTGCCTGGATCTTTCACCAGTTACTATACTGCTGACGTCGACGGTACTGACCTGAAGAGATCCTTCTTCTTCGATGTGGCCTGGCATCTCAGAAATCTCTTCCTTACTAATATTAACACTAATTTCGGGAAGACCAACTCGGGTCCCGAACCAAAAACGCAACCAGTGGCATACCGTTCCTACTGAACTTGGTCGCCATGCCTCTGGTAATTCTAAATAGGCTTCTTTTACTAGCCCACGAAATCTTGTAGAACAAATTATTTTAATTTCTACATCCGACCAATTTACGCCCTTTTCTAACTGACTGGCGAAGTCTTCTGTATTACTTTCGTCACAAAACTCAAACATTTTAACACTAACTGATGTACGTGGTAACGCTTACTTATATACCACGGAATTACGGTCAAAACTAACTTACTAATTTTTGATTCATATTTCATATATTTACTTTCGCGCACCGACTAAAATTTTTTCTAATTTTGATTATCGTAATTAAAACCAAACTAAAAATACTCAGACTACTGAAACTGATTGCTCGTCAATCGATCGCACTTCTGACACCATTGTAACAATTTGCTATCTTAGTGCAACTTAAGATGACAAATTATACTTCTGAGTATATCCTTTATCTGGTTAGATAAAGTTGCACTTGGATCTTGGTTATTAAATAATTACGATAGACAAATATAATAAAATATATAAACTTTAATAAACAAATATAATAAGAACAATTACAAAATAATTACTTATAAATTTAGCGATAAAATATGAATCCAAAATGTAACTTAAACGGAGTCATTCTTACCGTGAATCGTAACACGACTCTGACCGTCACTCTGACCGTAACACTCCGTTGACCGTCACTGCCTCAGTCTTGAAGCTAACCCCCTTTTAAGTTACATTTTGGCCATCGAACTGGACTCTGCGGGGAGGCAACGTAAGCATAAATAACTAGTTCACTGTGCAATCAAACTTTGAACGTTATTTCAATATATGTTGAAATTGCTGACACTAGCTCAAAGTTCGATGCACAATAATGCTTAACAAACATTTACGTTTGTTACAGTTCTATAATGTTATTGTTGGTATAATTATATACATTTCTAAATTTACATAAAGAATGTATTTTAAATAGAATAAATTACACTTAAAATATTTAATTAGTATTATTACAGATATTAATATGCAAGCTGTAATTTTATATAATTTAAGCAGTTATACCAACAATATGTAATTCTACATTAAGTATGTGATACAATTTGTAGAAAGTAAGAAATTTTACATATTTTTTATTAGGTCATTTTTACTTACTTGATGTGATTATTATGAATTATGTAAAAAATTACAGAATTTTAAGGTAGAAATATAGAATATTTACAGATTTTTTTATAGTTGCTAATTTTTTTACAGTGTTTGTTCACTCACATGCAAAATTCGTCCCTATAAATACGTTTTTTTTTTTTTAAATCGAGTGAAATATGATAACGTATTTTCCAATCTCTCGTAAATAATTTTGCATACGAGGAGAAAAAGTGTTAATCACAGAACATTGAAAAACGAAGCTTTATAATAACGTTGTCAGAGGATAAAAAAAAAAAAGATTGATGTGCTACGGAAAATGATTGCTGGACATCGAACACAAATCAACGGAAACCGATTAAACTTGAGCAATCACCACCATCAAATACGTAAAACGATAAATGTAGTTTTTTTTTTTTAATATAAAAAAAAAATTAACATTGTAACACATGAACACATATCTAAAGTTTTTTTTTATTGATGCGTTTTAATTTATTATCGATAATTGTGAAAAATAAAATGTGACATCAAGAGGTGTGATAATAAAAGTTTCGAGAATAACTGGTTTGGTTAACAAATATGCTATAACGTGTAAATAGTGAACGAGAGTTGTATTTTTGCGATTTGTTATTTGTTGATATGTTTTGTAAACAAATTAATTATAATAATAATATAGGTTTTACAATAAATTTAACTATTTGTGCACTATAAAAAATATATCTTAAATTTATATAATTTTATAGGTATTAACAGTAATAAAATATATAAAAAAAAAACTTTTTAAAAACCACGCTTATATTTAAATGCACTAAAAAAATAGAAAATAAATTTTTTCCTGGTTATCCAAAAATTTTAGAAAGAAATAAAAGCGTGGAGCACCAGGAAACTATATATTTCGCAATAATGATTAATCAAAGTTTTAATGGTATTGATTATTAACTATCTCTCAGCCATAATCCTCTTATATTCTATATATATATATATATATATATATATATATATATATATATATATAAAATACTTATCTTGATTTGTGTCATTAATAAAAATATTTAAATAAAGTATCTAATATCTCGTTTATTTGAAAACTTTTGCTAAGGTGTTTTAACAATCGACGATCGGCACAAATTTTTGTATGTAAACTTAAATTGTAATTCTAAACATAATATTCAAATAAAATTATTCAAATTTTTTAAATAAGGGTATTTTACCTAAAAGTTGAAACACAAATCAGCAAATCCGAGTCACCCTGTATTTAAAACCTGGAATATTTTTACATTTTTATTCGTTTCAAGCAAATCCAAAACTATTATGAAGAATAATTTTTTTTGTGAGCTGGATAATAAAAATTATACCATATGCTACCATTTTACTTAAAAAAAAATGAATATCTCGTTTATTAGAAAACTTTTACTAAGGTGTTTTGGCGTTAATCGCCTTGTTTTGACCTGTAGTATCACCCCTTAAAAATAAAATACCTTGATTGCAAACACCCTGTATATATAATTTTTAATAAATTACAGTAAGTCTAGACAGTTTATTATCACATCTTGTATAATAAAAAGTATTATAGCTTTATATTCGATATATGACGTGTTTGTAGTTTTGTTTCAATACGTAAAATCGAAAATGATTAAAATATCTATGGAATATGTATATTATTTATTGATCATTTGTGGCGGTTATATTCTAAATTAATGTTTTTCCGAATGCATTAGCAGCAAAAATTGGTACTGTAATTCTTTTTTATTATTTCGAAATATATTTATTGCTTTTCCGTAATATTGTTGAAAAATTAATGTATTTCTATTTGTGTGCATATTGTGCATTTCAATAATAGTATAAAAATATTAAATTACCAATATTTAGTAACGAAAATTTTAAAACTTATAATAAACTTAAAAAATAAAATAAAGAAACATATATTCAAAATAATATCTAAAATAAATTAATCATATTAAAACATTGCAATACTAAAACAACATATGTTTAATTTCTAATAACGAAAATAAATGCCCTATACTACCAATAATTTGTTTCTTTTATCTTCAAAAAAAATGATCATTTATGATTTTTTTTTATGTATAAATTATTATCCAGTCGGATAATCCGATATCCAGCCTTTAAATATAGCCAAATATGCGTCATCCATCTTTTTGAAAAATGACTATCTGTTGCATCACTAATTTAAAAGCTATAAATATTTTTTTTTTGCATCAATCTAATTTATTTTAATTAAAATGTATATTTCTATAACTGTAAACGGCGTCAAATTCATTTAAAAACTTTATCTGTATGACACATTTCACAGAAAAACGAATATACATACCAAAAAAAAATGCGTGAAAATTTCAAACAGAAAACCGACCAAAAATTTGATTAAAACTTTTCGATCTTGTTTTCAAAGTTACAATTACGTGAAAAAAAAATTAGTTAATGCCGAAATTAAATTTTGTGCAAATCTCTTCCCTACTTGTACTGCACGTGGATACAAATTTCACTGGTTATAATGCAAAATAAAAAATATATTGGTTATTTTTTATTACATTATTTCGTTTGATGCTAGTACAATTTAATTCAGAAATATTATATAAATAGGCGTCATAGACGTCGTTCTACCTACACTGTAACAAATATATCTTCAATATATCAATATATCTTCTTATATTTAAGTAATTATATGCACGTAGTAAATGTGACGTTACTTGGTAACTTTTTTGATGACGTGCATCTATTGATGTGATGAATAAACCATATACATAACTAAATATCAAACTCTAGTTTCTCTTTCTAGCATACGGTATCGAAAACAATACCTCCTATGTTTCGTCTAGTTATAATTCGTCGATGTAACTGAACAATTGATTGCTATTTGCAGCGCGCACTAGATCCCAAATGTACCATATTTGTCAGTCAATTATTAGTGAGTTATATGTGGTTATTAGAGAACCTTGTTCCATGACAATTACTTGTCAATTATATACACAGATAGACACGTCAATATGTTATTGCTAATCAATTTTATTATTTCATTACCGAAATATTCAAATAACTTGGAAATTATTTCACACGTTAAATGCTGGCATGAGAAACAAGTAGTTCATCCGAATGAGTAAAAAAACATTTACATTCGAGTATAATATATATAATATAAATACTATATTTTTCAACGAATACACAATAGAAAATTGTACTTTTCAGTATAAGAGTAAAAAAGATTTAAAAAAAAGTCGTAGTCAAAACTAACTAATGCTTGAATGGATATATATTTATATATAATGTATTAACTGAATCATTCCGAATTGAACGAATTAGATTCGAATATCGGAAATTCACCGGTTTTATATTTATACAAATGGAAGAAAGACAAATGACAATCTATGGCCATTCAATTTACTCACTGATTAACTTAACAACGTTTTATAACCTTTGACTACCTTCCAATAAAAATTGTATACATTATAATACATTCTAGTCGTAAATTTTCTATTTATGTATATAACCTCATAAATTTGTTCAGTTTTATTCGCAACATACAACCCCAAGTACCCAAGTTAAATACCATCACTGAAATCTATGTCATCCCAAATTCGCAGAGCGAATTCTTTCACATTATCCATGTCGTATATACATTACAACTTTCTAACGACAGGAGAAATAGATAGTAGAATAATATACGATCCCCCCACACACGTACACAAAACGTACGATGTACATATATAATTTTTGAGCTTAGGCGTGCGAAAGATGACACCACTAAGAAAATTATTATACAAACTGGGGGGTGAAAAAGAACCGTTAAAAACCAACATGTTCCGCGAACCGATTGAAGAAGAAAAATGTATGTCTGTGACGGATTCGGAAATCCCGTTGAATTCGTCTTCATTATTACGGCAATTTGACGAGAGAAAGAGAGAGAGAGAGAAAGAAAGAGAGTGTGTGTGTGTATGTATGTGTGCTTCGGTGAGCAAGCGCTCTAGGGATGGTTTCATTGTGGAACGAAACGGTAAAAGTTAGGTTAAGGAATGTATAGGGGATGTGTGTTGATGCTTAGCTTCCCAGCTTTTGAATTCTTATGTGAGAAATTGGATTGGATTGTTGGTTTGTTATACTTCACCTAAAATTAGACGAGTTTTTTTTTTTCTTTCTATCTCTGTTGGAGATTTGCTCACTGTGACTTTTATTGTGTTATCAGTTTTGTTAAAGAGAAATCAAATTCAAATCGGAATGATGTATAAACAGTTTAAAAAATCTTTAAACGCCTATTACATTACTGAACATGTAATATTATTTATTGTAAAATTCAATAAAAATTTAAAAAATTACATAAACATTACGTAATTTAATATAAATAATATAATAAATAACAGTTTAAAAAATCTTTAAGTGTTTTAGTTGCTTTATCCAATAAAAAATACATAATAAATATAATACAATTTTTTCAATTTTAAGTAAAATAATTAATTTACCATATTATATATTTTTTTTTCCAAAATATAAGTAAACTTACACAAAATATACGTATTTTATATTCATATTATGCAAAAAATTTCCTGTGACGTCTGTAAATTTACATATTAAACTGGTGTAAATCAATTGTCTCGGATTTTTATATAAAATTACCGATTTTTTTTTACAATGTACATACATACATACATACATACACAATCACGCCATGTACCCAAAAGGGTGTGGCACAAACTCTTTTCAACATCCCGAAATCAGTCGCCTCCAAACATTCCTATCCAAACAAGCAACTTTCGCTTCATCCACATTCATAATTCCTCTCATACATGCTCTTTTATTCCTACTACTTGGAAACTTTCGCTCACGCAAAACACTCTCAATCATACCATTCCAACTACTCATCGGACGTCCACGCAAACGTATACCATCAAAATCATTCAAATAAATCTTTTTAACCAAACGTTCATTAGACATTCGCTCAACATGTCCGAACCATCTTAACTGACTAACACCAACTTTTGCAACAACATTCTTTTCAATTTCACACTCATCATACACTAATCTATTTCGTACCCGATCTCTCTTATTAACACCACATACCCCACGTAAAAATCTCATTTCCACAGCAGTCATTTTCCGTTTATGCTTTTGCAACCAAACCCAACATTCACTACCATACATCAATGTAGGCACCAAAACTGCATTATATACACTCAAACGGGCTTCTTTGGAAACATTTACATTCCTAGCAAAAGTTCCCAAAGCACCCAAAACCTTACAACCAGCATTTACTCTCCTTTCAATTTCACGATCAAAACGGCCATCTCTAGTTAGCAAACTACCCAAATACACAAATTCATCTACCTGCTCTAAACGTGCACCATCAATATATACATTACATTTAGTCATCAAGTCACCCTTTTCAAAAACAATGTATATCGTGTAATTGTTTTGTTTATAAATTTAAACAAAATTTTGCACAGTTCATGAATTGGTTGCTCGTGAAATATTTAAATATTTAAAAGGTCAATTTGATATGTTCGACAAATTATACCTTAAAACAACCTAATATAATTGTTTAGCAAACAGAATAAATTTGTCATCATAACATTATTAAATAAACAAGTTTAATTAATTTAGATTTCTATACATATAAATTCCACTGTTTAGCATACATGAAAGTATTGAAAATTTCAATTAATATCATTAATAATTATCAAATATATTCAACACAATCATTAATCAAAATATTGTCAAAGTTTATTGAACAAAATTAATATTTTCTATATTTAATGTTTTAGCGAAAAATCCTCGAATACAATAGACCGTAATCTCACCTCACTTTTAAAAGTGATTTTTGTCACAATTACTTATTAAGCAATTTTAATTAGTTTATTTAAATTTTATAATATTAGATAATAAAAAATATATCAATAGAATAAAAATACTATTCATATTTGATAAGAGAAAGAATTTTTTTATAAACAAAAGAAATGGGAATAGAGCCGTTGATTTTGTTTATTGAAAAGACACTTCCTGACAAGGGTAAAACTGAGTTATCGGTTTGAGTTTTGGCGTTATGACGTCAATATGAATAGCAACCTCATTTTTTAATAACAGATTTTGATAGACTCTTTCATAAGCTATATTATGAGAGTACAAAAACATTTTCTAAAAAAACAAAAGGATATCGAAAACTCAGTCTTATTTCGGAAATTATGTGGCTACAGTAACAAACCCTGTTTTTTACATCATTTAAGATAAATCTTCTCCTGATAAAGTGCTCTGATTAGCAGGAAACGCCGAGTTTTTTTTTTATAAAAATTAATAAATAATTTCGATAGCCTTTTTCCAAAATAAAATGAACAGTCGACAAAATACCTACAACGATTATTTATAATATATATAAATTAATCTCGATAAAAAAAAAAAACATTTAATAGTGCAAATATTCGATACGATTCTTCGTAAAAATTTCCATTCCAACAAAACAAAAACCAAAGCAAATCGCCATTTTTTATTTTTTGCATTTCACATCGTTGATAAGTTGAACGAACGTAGCAATATATGCATTTGAAACATTTGCGTCGATAGGCAGCCGGCGTTACGTCATCAAAACACCCACATCTACCCTACTATCCAGTTATAATACAAGACTCGACCAAAAAGTAAACACCCCCCCCTTGTCTTAATGTCTTAACTTATTGAATAAAAATTCGATATAATAAATAAACAAATTAGTTTCAAGTCCAAATAATATAAAGGTTTTTTTTATAAATTATCAAGAAAAAAAGCAGGGTAAAAATGAAGTTTAACTTTTTAATTAAAGGAAGCAAAATTTTATTTAAACCAGTGTATTCACACTGATACAATATTAGCTGTTAAATATAATTTAGCTTCCTTTAATTAAAAATTTATAAATTTTATGATCTAGTTATACTTATTTTGTAACCTAGTAACTTGCATTTATGTTTTGTTTATTTACTGTAAATATTATTTGTATCATTTTTTCTGGTAAAGATGTACACGTTGAGAATACGTAGATTATTAATAAATATTAATACAAAACTAAAACCTAAAGCCGTTTGATTTTAATATAATAAGTTCTGAAAGATTTTTTTATTATGTCAAATAATATAAATGTTAGAAAAAAAAAACTTTGATTCTTAGGTCCGGAACCTGCGTTATAATTATCTTATTATTATTATTATTATTATTAAATCTCTTGTCACAGGTTCGCTGTCTTTTTGTTTTGTCTGTGTTTGTGATTCCACTGGATTTATATGAAAATATATCTACCATGATTTCAATTTATATTTATTATTGTCAAATTTACGTACAAAAAAAAACATTCCCATCATGGAGAGAGATTACTTTTTGAGCATGCCTCCCTGTATATACAAACAAGCGAGGCGTTATCCATTTTTCACCAGGCAAAACCGCATATTTCATCTCCAGTAGCATACTTCATTTCTCTTGGCTCTCCTCTCTCTCTCTCTCTCTCTCTCTCTCTCTCTCTCTCTCTTTCTCATCTATTCATTTTTACAAAACCATTTATAGAACTAATATATATTGCAAACGACATACGGCTCAACTCTCCCATGATATAATGTTACTTGTATTTTTTAAAATTTATTTACATTTTATATATACGTATAATCTTTTCTATATTTTATTTTAAACAATTTATATAGTATTAATTCAAAATTAACCAATTATTATTCCATTTCATTAATAATTTCCAACAGAAAATTGGAATAGAATCAACTTTATATAATTATTATACATAATTATGTATACACGATACAAATTATCCGAACTAAGCTAAGATCTACATCATAATACAAATTCATCTGTCATATCAGTAGTGAGAAAGAGAAGGTAATCGCTACGTATGTCTAACAAAATCATACACTTAATTTTCCAAAAAGAACAGAGAACTATATTTAGCTTTTGGATAATTTATTAACAAATCAACGTTTCGACGAACTGAACGTGAGTCTTCATCAAGAAAAAATATAGAAATGACTAGTATAGTAAATAAACAGAGCACGGAAACAAGTTACTTATATAAAGTACAAAACAACTAGTAATTTATTTACAATTTGCTCCTTAAAAAAATCGCGAAAATAGTCCTTTTTTTTACTTTTGAAAGTTTTACCTCCCCGTAAAACCATTTTCTACTTTACTAACAACTTGAAATAAAATAAACTTCACAAAATGCCCTAAATCAATAAATGATGCCAACTAAATAATATAAACAATTTGTTTCTTTTACCTTAGTAAATATTAAAGCTGTATTCTCCCCGTACATAAACAAAAACTGGTTAAAGTAAAACACAAACAGCAATAGCAGCACTCACCTGTAAAGAGAAAAAAAATAAAGTTAACGACAAACATTACCAAATAAATATTTAACATCAAATAAAAAAAAAAACTTCAATCATTTTATAGATGATACAATTTACCAACGATATTTTAAAAAATATATCGTTAGTTGAAAGGTAAAACTCACTAACATACAGTTCTTCTAAAAATTATAAAAACAGTACTTAGTGACTTTTATCTTTAAATTAATATAAAACATAGCGATAATTTTTTGACGTTCTATCAAAATTTTTCGATTAGCACTTAGATACATCTACTAATGAAAAGTAGTATTTCTGTTTACAGCAAAATTCTGTACAGTATTTCACGTTTTATATAGAAATATTTCTAGAAAATATCTGTTTTCTCCCAAATAAAAAATTGCAGATAACGTTCTGTTACGAAATATTCGTAAAACATCTAAAAGTGATACTAGTAAATTAAATATTAAATTATTTATAACAATCCGTTCAGCCGAATTTACCCTACACGTGTCCATAAACCAACTAAGACTAAGCTTATCTGTAAAAATAGTGATATGTCAAATTTGGTATGATTACAATACCTCGCTTATCATATGTGATATGACAGGCGGGAAAAAATTATGAAATTATTTCTATTTGCCGCTGTCACAATTTTTATGAAATTTCCAATGCTTTTTAACAATTTAAAAATGTTATTGAATGCATTAGAAACTTTTTTTTTTGACAAATATGAAAATTCTCAGTCAGTAATTCTCCCAATAGTTGTTCATTTTAATTGTTTCTTTGTGAAACAACAAAGTAAATTTACTTGTAAAGTAATTCCTATATAATTTACCTTAATATTCTATACACAAAGCAAAAATGTAATATTATAACAAATTTATTAATGTTTGAAACAAAAATTAAAGTACACATTACAAGGAACCTATCATGGTATAAAAAAAATAAAAAGCCGTATCAAATGCTATTTAATTAAAGGTCCCTACCGATAAAACTTGCACGAATCGCGTCGTGCTGGTTTAACAAACTAAAGAGGTTTTTAATTAAATTATCCGATTAAATTGAAGTCCGCTCTTTTACTCTATGACTTTCTCCTCTTTTAATTCATCAGGGACTGGTTTGTACTGGATGGTAGTCCTTACAAGAGGAAAAAAAACACTATTCCTGCAAAATCTTAACCGTTCCGTAAAAATTTTGTATTTGAACTATGCGGAAGAAATAATGAAATTGTAGACTATTTTTGTTATTTTCTAAAATAATGTACCTGAAATTAAAATTTATTTTACTAAATGAAATCTTTCAATAATTTTTATAATGTTTCTGATATTATACACTGTAAAAAATATATCTTAAATTTATGTAATTTTATATAGAATTTAACATTAAAAATAATAACATTTTGTAATTTTATTGTGATAATTTACGTAATATTACATTTACCATGAAAACAACATACAAACAAAAAAATTTACAGTGTAGCCATTAATATTTATAGGTACAGCAGTACCAGCCAATATAATAAAACTGATAATTTTTAGTCAGGTTAACCCAAAACGGTAATAAAATATCTCTCTTCCACATCGACTTTGTACGTAATGAAATTACGCGATACATCTATATGAAAAATTTAAAATAACCTAGTCTCTCGCGTATACTACAAGGGGACGGTCATGAAATAGTGTCGTTTGCTCTGGAAATAGCAAATCGATTTCACCAAATAAGGAACTCTTGTATTTTTCCACACAGCACCCCATATGGTAGCAACGAAATACAAGAAAATTCTATTTCCAACAAAATTTTCCTCTTAACTATATATATGGCAACCATTTTCCTTAACGGGTCAATTGTTTTAAACAAAGTTTTCCATTTTTCGTTGATGATAAGATTATTTTTAAATGCGATTTATACATACACTGCAAAACAAAAGTATAACGTTTAAACCAACATTATTGAAAAGTATTCGTAAAAATGAGTTTTTAACACGTTTTTATATTAACTCACTTTCTTGTCTATCTGTTTGTCTCTGTTCGGTACAAATTTTGCAATCGATTTTAAACAACTTCCCGATGAGCTAAAGACTTAAAACTTTAAACATAACTCAGAACTGACTGACAATGCAATATTAACTAATTAATTAATAATATTAAAAATATTAAATAAAAGTTAATTTTAATTAATTATAATTATATAATTACAATTAATTAAGTTAAAGATTAACGAGACTAAAAAGCAGTAAATATAAATATAAATATAAAAAATGTTTAATATACCACGTTTTTAACACGAACTAAAAAGTATAAAATAATTTCTCCTAGCCCCATACAGATTTATAACCCCATACAGAAAAACGTGGGGCGCATGCAATAGATGATATAATTAATGGTCGACATTTTAACTTTGTGAAACTCTTTGATAGATAAAAGGTTTGTAATAATACTCATATTTGTAAAATTTCACTAAAATTTTAGTGAAATTTTACAAATATGAGTATTATTACAAACCTTTTATCAATAGATAATAGTAAGAAGTGTAGAGAGTAGCTGTCGTTGCCTCACGTTTTTCTGTTTGGGATTATAAATCTGTATGGAGCTAGGAAAAATTATTTTATACTTTTTACTCCATGTTAAAAACATGGTATATTAAAAATTTCTGGTATAATAAAAAAGTGTAGTACATCAATTTTAAATAGTAAATCAAATAGTAAAAATATATCCGAAAGTAAATAATTTCATAAAAATATTCAAAATAGTTATACCATAACTTACTATTATTTATTTCTATTAAAAAAAATATATTTCTATTATAAAAACTCAATTTTACATATCAACAGTACTTTAAATTAATAGTAAAAACGTTCGTTTAAAGTCATATTTTTATTACACACACACATCCGCACAAAATATCAATTAAAATGCGCAATATGTTCTCCTGTTAAAAGTAACTCCTACATGATGTTAGCGTATTAAAATTTTTGTTCTTATTTTATAATTTATTCATAATGCATATTACGTGCGCAATATAAACAAAAGACAGTGCGCAGCGTATAATGCGAATGGCGATGAACATTAAAGTGCATTCTATAACAATAGACTAACGTCACGTGTGCGTTATTCTTCGCTCATTTATAAACAAAGAAAACATATACAACAACGCAAAGGCAAGCAACCCCATCTTATTTGTAAACAATAGCGCCATCCAGTCATATCACCGGCGTAAACATCAACTAGAAAGTTTATGAAAATTTATTACATAAATGAAGATACTTTAAAACCATTATGGGTCTATCATATATTCAGATTCATTCATATATTCGTATATATAATCAGATTTTTTTCTGTTTTCAATGATATAAAATATAAATACATTTTAAATGTAAAGTATAAGAAAATATGTTTTTATAAAAATCCAATATTTCTGGCTCTAAACATTGTTCATTTTTGATATATTAAAGCAATTTTAATACTAAATCATCTCAATTCACTGTAAAAAAATAAATAGTAAATTTACAAAAAAAAAACATAGTAGTAAAATTTTATTATAAAAAAATCTGTAATTTCATTTTACCATATATATTCTGTATTTCTACCTCAAAATTCTGTAATTTTTCCATAATTCATAATAATCATATAAAGTAAGTAATAATAAGTATGTAAAATTGCTTAGTTTCTGCAAATTGCATCACATACATAATGTAAAATTACATATTGTTAGTATTACTACTAAATTTATGAAAAATTGCAATTTTAACTTCTTTCTTTTTTTTGTTGATTTTTGTAAAAAATATTTGTAAGGATTTAACATGAAGAAATTGTAATTTAATCAAAACGTTTTTTTGTTTATTTCACATAATTTGCATTATTCATAATTTATTTAAAATATTTATTGATAAATTATTAACAAATAATTACCATCTAAAGATGTCTAAAAGTGATTTGTGTAATATATTTTAATTTAAAAAGTAAGAATTGTATAAAAAAAAAATCTATATTTACAAGTCTTACGATGGTAGCTGATAAAATATTAGCTAATATTTTTGTATGTATTATTTACAACGATGCTCTTTTCGTTGTCATTTGAATGCCAAATTTTTTACATCTTGCTATATTTTATGAAAATTTTCGTAGCAAAGCAAGACATGTCTTAAACATAGTGCGACATTTTAAGAAATATCGCATTATGAATATGACATTCGTACACACAAATATCTACTACAACGAAACCAGGTCACTTTGACTTTATTCTCTTATTCGTTCAAAAGGAAAATTAAACCAAAATTTCAAAAGTTTTTAATAATTATATTGGATAAAAACGGAAGATGAGATCGAAACTGAATTATTCGATTGAATTTTTGGTTGAAATTATTGAACTATTATTTGTTACATCAATATTTTCGATGTTCATTACACTTTAAGTCTTGCGCAAAAGTTGATTTTACCAAAATTTGTTTTTAAACCTTATTTATTTTATCGATAATGTAATATACAATAATTAGATTAACGAATATAAAATATAAATTATATAAAATTGTATCAAAATATATGGCAAATAAAATGTACTATTCCTATGGAATCCTGCCTTTCCGTTGCGTTGTAAATCGGATCGCTAACTTCTTGTGTCAGTGTCAGTGACATGCGCACGCGTGGGTTGCGTGGGTCGTAATTGTGATGCGGGTTGCAGAAATACCCCTGGCGCGCAAAATTAGGTTGTAGTCAACAGACGTATTTTAAATTCATTCTGTTTTTTTTTTCAGTCTCTATCTGTCATGTCTCTGTCTTTTTTTCCGCTCTTTCAGACGTCAATTCCAACGGTTTTTTATTTTTTAAATGCAGTTGATTTTTTTTTGTTCAGATTGATGAAAAGGTGTGAAGGATTATTTATGAAAAGTGATTTATAATTTGGAAATATTATTGCTAATTTTTAAATTTATATTATCTGTGAGTTTCTAGAATTAATAATGTGGATTCATACGCTGTAAAAAATAAATAAATAGCAATATTACAGAAAAATAGTAGTATAATTATTTTACTATAAAAAATCTGTAATTTCAAAAATAATAATAATAAGTAAAATTATCGTATGTACGCCACTGAAATTATGCTGAGGTTGCATTTCTCGGTAAGAGGAAATTATTGCACAATGTAGTTGCATCATATTGAGTTTCTTTATACCCTGGTTGAGTGTACGTATTTCAGTTGGGGTGGTCTAATGTTTGCAACTACACGTAAGACTTTTAAGGTTATAAATCTGAGTATCACTCCTAATAAATATTCTCCTCGCGGCCGTATTTTCGGTCATTTATAAATCACGACTGGCTGTTATGTGGAATTTACTAATTTCGAGGTTGAAGTTTTAACTTAATAAGTTTCGACTTTATATATATATCTGAAGCGCGCTTGTGGTTCTTGCGGTTCTGTTCAATGTTTTCAAAGATTTATTGGCTTTGATTTCTCTTTTGTTTTATTCAATATTGACGGGGAATTTGTTTACTCATTATGATCATAAATTTAACTTTAAGAATTAAAATTTTTAATATATGATTAATAATGATAATAATACTGTATAACTATAATTATATAATTTAAATAATTTAAAAAAGCGTTTATTTCTTGAAATGTGACATATTAACAAAAACACTATAAATTTTAAAAATAATATATCAATTATTTAAGCTGTATGTATAATAATGTATTACAATTATACAAATCTTAACTGTCTGTGCCACTCTCGGTATAAAGTTTTCTTTTTACAGAATATAAAAAATTTCCGATATGACATCTAGATTGTATTTTTCAGACATTGTTTTTATAGATTGATTTTATCTACTTATGTGACATTTATTATTAAAATGAATTTTTTTGACATGCTTTTTATATAACAGTGTTATTTGGTATTTTTAAATTTACTGATCAAATAATGTATATTTGCGTTACATGTAAAATCAACTAAAATATTCTACTGTAAGTGCTTTTTGTTCTGTTGTTATATTTATTATTATATGTATATTTGTATGTATCTATATGCGTATACATATTTGTATTCATTGTAGAAACCTGACCAAGGCAATAATGAATTCCGTCAATTACTAATTATTTATTAAATATTAATAGTCGACTATTTTTCAAATTTAATTATACATACATACATACATACACAATCACGCCATGTACCCAAAAGAGTGTAGCACAAACTCTTTCCATTATCTCGAAATCAGTTTCCTCCAAACATGCCTATCCAGGCAAGCAACTTCAACTTCATCTACATTCATAATTCCTTTCATGCATGCTCTTCTATTCTTACTACTTGAAAACTTTCGCTACACGTTAGCCACTCTCTCAATCATACCACTCGATCTACTCCTCTGACGTCCACTTGCAAACATATACCTTCAAAATCATTCATATCATTTTTACTACTTTGACTGCAAGGAAAAAGTAGTATAGCGTTTGGTACGGTGTCTGTAACATTTTCAAAAAAAAAAAAATGTATAGAAATCCTTCATATAGCCTCTAGATGACGAATCTGAACTTAGTTTATGTGGGTGTATGGATGTGCGTCGTCAGCTCGCTCGCTCGCTCGCTCGGTCGTCAGACAAAATTTTGTGATCGCAACTCCTCCTAGACGGTTCAACCGATTATAATGAAATTTTCAGGATAAATTTGCCTAGTGCCCAAGATGGTCATGTGGTTTTGGTTTTTTCCAGTGATGCCAACTTTCCGAGAAAAAAATTACTAAAGTTTTTAAAAATTCATTGTGGCTACATTATTTATCCGATTTGATCAAATTTTCAGAAAAGATTTTCCTAATGCTCCCATTAATTACATAATTTTATTAATATTCAGTGTTGCCAACTTTCCGTGAAAAAAATTTCTAAAGTTTTAAAATTTTTATTATGGCCATGTTATTCAACCGATTTTACTCAAATTTTCACAAAAGATTCTCCTAGTATTCCTATAATTTATGTAATTTTAACAAAATACAGTGTTGCCAACTTTCCGAGAAAAAAATTTGTAAAATTTTTAAAAATTTATTATGACCATTATATTTAACCGATTTTAATCAAATTTTCATAAAAGTTTTTTTTAGTGCCTAAATAAATTATGCAATTTTAACAAAATACAGTGTTGCCAACTTATCGAGAAAAAAATCACAAATTTTTTTAAAAATTCATGGTGGCTACATTATTTATTCGATTTGGATCAAATTTTCAGAAAAGTATCTTCTAATGCCCACATAAATTATAATATTATTAAAATACAGTGTTGCCAACTTTCCGAGAAATGTCAAAGTAGTCTATATATGGGTTTATCCATATACTTCTAATCTTGTTTTTTAATCAAACGTACATTAGACATTCGCTCAAGATGTCCGAACCGCATCTGAACTGACTAACTAACTAACCGCAACTTTTGCTACATTTTTTTCAATTTCACACTCATCATACACTAATCTATTTCATACCAGATTCCTCCTAGTTACACCCACATATCCCACGTAAAAATCTCACATACAGTCGGTAAAAAATCAAAGATTTCATTCCCGGCCGAAAAACTTTCAAAAGACCCTTTTTCACAGTGTCGAAGGGTCAAAAATTAAAGCGTTTATTTATTATTTCTAAATAACACGTCAGCGTTAGACGCAACGATGTAGAAAATCCTCTACCTTTACCACACACTACACCCTTTTTTTCCCCTAGAAATCCTTTTTTTTTTTTCGGTTTTCAGAATACATCATGTGTCAGGGATATCCGTTTCGCACACCGATTCAACACAGTCAAGTCTCGGGATGTTCCGTTAGGAAAAAGGCAACGAACTGAAAAATCACGCTTTTAAAATGGACATGCCTGTCATTTGTTGCGCTGTGCCCATCAGAACAACCATAAATATAGATACGAAATTAAATTCGAAAAATAGTTGACTGTTAAGCCTGGCGCAATGAACTATCGCATGAACTTCTATGCGATAGTTCATTGAAAACGATTTGAGCGAATAATATTGCAATGCGAAGCGATGCGGCCCGGCGTAAGTGTGCGCCAGGCTTTAATATTTAATAAATAATCAGTAATTGACGGAATTCAGTCTTTTATATGTTTTTATTAACTACTAAGCCTCTACTTCAGAGCTCTACAAATCTGTATATATATATATATACATATATAACAAACGGCTGTGCTCTTCATATAAAACAATAATCAAAAGGTACCGTTGAAGTGTTATATATTATTATCTGATTTTTGACCGATTTTTTTTTTCGACAAATATTCATTTGGGACATTTATTCATTAAAAATACATACAAATATACATACAATAATAAATATAACAGCAGTAAATGTTTTTTGTTCTGTTGTTATATTTATTATTATATGTATATTTGTATGTATTTATAAATGAATAAATATCCCAAATGAATATTTGTCGAAAAAAAAAAAAAACAGTCAAAAATCTAATAATATATCACACTTCAAAGGTACCTTTTGATTTTTGTTTCAGATGAACAGCACAGCCGTCCGGTTTTACAAAGTTTCGAAGAAAGGATTAGAACTCGAACGATTTCCAAAAAAAAAATAAAAATAAAAATTCCTGAACGAAGTTCAAAGTCTATTCTTTCACACCTAGAAAACCGCTATTTAATAACACAGAGGAAATCGCAATAAATATAAAAAGAAACATGTTTCTCTCTCTTATTAATATAACAAAACACTATGTTGTGTTACTTCATCTATATTATGGTTGATCTGATAATATGCCTATCATTTGTTGCGCTGTGCCCTCTTTGGTCGGGGAGACGCAACTGGATCTCTTGATTTTTACCCTCCTCGGCAGTCTTTCTTTCTCTAGGGGGTTATTAATGCTAATGCATTTAAACCCCGGCGACACAGACCATATTAATGTCACGAAATTTATTTTAACCTCCCAACCCATCAAGAATGTGCTTTGTGGTGTCACATTTTTTCTGTTCATTTTGTTTTCTAATGTTATTTACTTACAAAATGATACTATTTAATTAAAAGCGGAGTTTTACGTCTTAATTGAATCATTAATTAATTATTAGCAATTATAAGATACTTTAAAATAAATAATATCGTATAATTCTATATTTCTTATTAAATTCTTTACTTTTTCTCTATCAAGCCGGTACATTTGCTTGAATTGATATAGCAAAATTTCAAATCAATGTATTGTGTCTTGCGTATATCGTTAAATAATTCTAAAAATGAATTACAAATATAATAATATATTATATTAATATTATTATATTAATATTATATTATATTACAAATATGTAACTATTATAATACTATAATTAACTTACTGTGATCTGTTGTATAAGAAAACACCAATAAATAAATTTTGTTAATTACATATTATTTTTATAAAATTTAGTTTAGTTTTGTTTAGAACGCTTGAAAAAAAAAAAATAGCATGTTACTTGGTATAGAATGCTCTTATATTTCGCCCAGATTCCTTGGTCTCGGCTCTGTCTCGGCTGTAAATGTCTAGACTTCACTTTCTGCTTCTCGTAACATAATATACTATTTTTTTGCCAAGATATGTTTTTTATTTATCATTTGCATTTATTTTCCTAATGCTGATTCATGTTTAAAGAATCGAAACGTCTAATTTTAATAAAATAAAACAGAACTATATCTTATTACAGTTAATTTAACGTCAACTACAATCGTAACTCGCAGAAAAATCTGTTAATTTAATTAGAATTAAAACAGAATACCATCAAAATAGAAACATTCATAAAATCAATCGCATCTAACTGTAGAACAGTAAAATTCAAAAATAAAACAAAAATAAAAACAGCTGAAGGTGATTTAGAGAAACTAATTTGATTGGTCTGACAATGACCAAAAAACAGATACAACGACACAACGTGTAAAATTTCTGCACCAAAATACAAGGATTTTAGCATTCAATGCGCAAATTGTTTGGAAGTCTGACGGGAGCCCTGCGTTTTCTATCTCACCTTTTGTGATTTGATTAAAAATAATTGTAGTACGTTACTTTGCCCTATAAGCACCCCTGACATTTCCGAGTTTTTATTCACGTTTTTTTATGTGTTGTGTACACGTTTGATTTTCATTTGTTTAACAATTTTTTTTTTATAAAACAACTGTAAATAACATAAATTAAAATTTATTTTCTTGTTAAATAAATCTCGATTTAAAAGTGACAAATCACAATTAAAATTTGCAAAAAAATTTTAAAACATTAAAAATTATCTGTTAAAAATTATCATTTTTTAAACAAAAAATTGTAAAAATTATAAAATTTTATCAATAATTATCAAATCTTGAACAAAATTCTTATATTTTGTCAAAAATTGTCACATTTTAGTAAAAATTGTCGCACCTTGACAAAAATTGTATAATTTAGGTCAAAAATTATCACGTCTTAACAAAAATTGTACATTCTGTTAAAAATTGTCAAATCTTAATCGAAAAAGAAGAAGCGTATTACATTAAACATCTACATCACAGACAAATCACAAATAAAAAATTTAAAACTATATAGAGTTTTGAAACGTGAAACAAAAACTAATATAAATCACTTTAATCAATCATTCATAAAAAAAAATATTATATGGCCAAAACATGCAAGTACTCTATTATAATTTTCGATCAATTCTCGTAACACATATTTATTGGACTACATAATTCGCTTACGATATAATATCAGTGCAAATCACAAATAGTCAATTCCCTATCACGTAATAATCTCCCGTAAAACTATTTAATTTTGTATTGATTAATCAGTGAGGAACAAAACAGTTGAAGTTCGCTCATGCATGCACAATCAGAATCGAAAATTTTCGAAAAGCAACAAAATAGCAAATGTAATAGATATACAGTATCCGCCAAAAATTCTGCATCATATGAGATAAAATATCCCGTGAAATAATACAGCTTATATCGAAAGAGAAGCTTATATCGTTTTACTTGTATATAAAATGCGTAAAAATATCGCATTAAAAAATTGAAATAGTAGTGAAAAAATAAAGGTTTTTTTTTTCGCCGAAATGTTGGATTTTATCTATTAATCTTGCTGTTAGAGAGTACACTTAGCTATAGTTTACTGTACCGCCAACATAATATTTGCGAAATTCTACCGAAAAAAATGCCTAATAATAATTTTCATTGCAAGCCAAAAAATTTCGTAATAATAAAAACAAATAATACAAATTTTTTCCGATATGATGCCGACTTTTGGCGGACACTATATACATAGTCGAACAGTAAACGTATCTTCGATTATTGACAAAATTCAATCATTACATTTCAGATATCATATCGTGTTCCAATCCCTAACTATGATAGAAAACTGATTACTGATTCCAATAACGTCGTTATTCTTTTCTTTATTTCTCTTGTTTCTACGATGCTCTGATTTATATTTTCTTTTGTTTCGACTTAATTATGTTTGTCTCTAAAGTTTGATTCGTTTTTGTTTGTTTCTTTTATTTTATTTATTATTTTTGTCTTGCGGTGAATGATTCGCTAATAAAAGAGATGTATTGAGAAATATTTTATTGTATTTTTATAAATACATTTCGATAATAATAGCTCTTTAAATTCTTCCGTCTATAGATACTTCTACTAACTCTCTCAATCATACCAATCTATTTACTTATGAATTGTCCACGTAAACACACATCTTCAATGTCCAAACCATGTTATAGATCACTGAATTGTAATAGTACTTAAAATTAACAGCGAACAAATTTAACCAGCTCGGAAATATTCTGATGCACCAACTTCGACAATGAAAAATTAAGAGAAAAAATTGAAGTAGAAGTAACTTAACTAATTTTGTAATATTAAAAAATACTTTCATTACAAAAACCCTTAAATTAATCTATAGATTAAGCTAACAATAATGATATCAAAATTACGAAACTAATTTTTTTGCATACTTATGTTTTTAAATATGGTAATAAATCTAAATATGATATAGATAAAACTGCTTTGGGTTCAAGTTTTGTATTAATATTTATTGATAATCTGCATACTCAACGTCCGTCTTCATCAAGAAAACTAATACAAATGACATTTACAGTAAATAAACAGAACATAGAAACAAGTTACTAGGTAACAAAATAAGTAATTAGATCATAAAATTTTTATAGATTTTTAATTAATGGAAAACAAATTTTATAATCAAGTTACTTATTTGTTACCTAGTTAACTTGTTTCTATGTTCTGTTATTTACTGTAGTGTCATTTGTATCATTTATCCGTCGATTTTAAATAAAAATTAATACAGCACTTTAACCTAAAGCTTCTTAAAAAAGTTACCATTTTACATAAAAACCCTATATTATTTCAGCAAACGATGATTTACATAAATTTTCAGTAAAATAATTATTTTACTAAAAATTTATGTAAACCATTGTTTTGCTGGAATAATATGTATTTTTTAAACTATAGTTCTTATGTAAAATGGTAACTTTTTACAATGTAGTTATATTTTTTTAAAAAATCCCTAAATTAAATTGATACCGTTCCTGGAAACTTATTACACGTTATTTTTCTTCTGTAAGAGATAGTATAACAGACATCATACAGTTTCCGTTCGTTGAAAACTTGTTTTTCCGTATGCCCGTGGCCATATTTTTTTCACGATATTATTTTCTAAATTTCATTAAAATGCAAATTCGAATTATGCAAATGCGATACACTTTTACGCGGCGCGACTAGGTCAAAATTGTGGCTGATGCTGCAATAATGGTCTAGTATATACACATATTTGAGCGACTACGCGACTACGTGATATTGGCCATATTGCCGTGCTTCTTAAAGACTCATTCACAGTTCTGGTTTCAGTTTTATCTCTACATAGGAATACACAAGAAACCTTATATAAATTTAGATAAGAATATGTAGAAAATAGTGCAAAATAATGAAAAATCTAGAGAACAGAATTGCCCAGGAAGGAATGTTTTATTTATAATTTATATTTGGATCAAGTTGCATTAAATTGATGATGCCATTAAAAATAATTCGTTTAGCTATTCCATTGTGAAAACAAAATAATTGTGACAAATTTGCGGTATTACCAACTTAATACTGTAACAAATACCTTCCAAACCTGGCACAAATTAATTCGGATTGTATAAAACAAAACTGTTAAAAAAAATTACAGAAATATAGTATTAAAATTTTACTATAAAAAAAAATCTGTAATTTCATTTTATTATACATCTTCTGTATTTCTACCAGAAAATTATGTGTTTTTTAATTTATTTATATTAATCACATAAAGTAAGAAAAAATGACCTAATAAGTATGTAAAATTGCTTACTTTCTGCAAATTGCAGCACATACTTAATATAGAATTACATATTGTTGGTATAACTTCTTAAATTATGTAAAACTACAGCTTGCATATTAATATTTGTAATAATTCATCAAAATAATGAGACTTAGTACATACTTTTGTGTAATAATACTAATAAAATATTTTAAGTGTAAATTTAGAAATGAATGTAATTATACCAACAATAATATTACAGAACTAAACAAATTTTAGCTATTTATGGAAAATTCCTGACAGCAAATTTATTGAATTTCTGTAAATTTACCAAAAAAAGGTATAATATTACATACATATGTAATATACTTTTCCATCCCGTTTGTAATAGTTCTGATATTATATATTTTTAAACAATAATGATAAAATTATAGCAGTTGAGTAATTATATCTAAAAATACTGAGGCATCATAGTGTCTCATGGTTTGTAGGTAAAATTAATTATTTTTTTAGAGTATGCGTTTAGACTTGTGTAAAACCGAATAATTCTATCGATACGTAAAACTATGTAAAATTAAAACCAGAGCTGTGAATGAGTCTTAATATATTTCTTTCCAGCCTCTCAGAGAAAATCGTTCGAGTGTAGAACTCGATATCGTAGAAGGCGTAGACGCGCTCGGATTTCACTTGTTTTATTGTGATTATATTATAGGTTGTTAGATGAAGATGTCAAGTTTTAATTTTCTATAAAAAAATGTGCGCGGAATAATAAATACGGAAAATATGAATTTACTATTTATACCGTGTAATAAATGATAAATTAGAAATATAGCTAAATTTTTCTACCAAGACTGTTTGTCATTTGATATCATAATTTTAAAGTAAAAAAGCTTAAAAATCGTTGTTTCGATTTTCTTCACGTATATCATCATCGGAAAAAATATACAAATGAAATAAATAATAAACAAATATAACATAGAAATAAGTTACCAGGAAACAAAGTAACTAGATTTTAAAAAAATTGTAAATTATTAAAAATAATAATAATAAAATAAAACTGCTTTAGGTTAAAGTTCTGCATGAATATTTATTTATAATCGACGTTTCAACGAACTCAACGTTCGTTTTCATCAGGAAAAATGATGATTATAGTGAATGACATTACAGTAAATAACAGAACATAAAAACAAATTACTAAGTAATGTCATTTGTATCATTTATCCTGATGAAGATAGATGTTGAATTCGTCGAAACATCGATTATAAATAAATAATAATACAGAACTTTAACCTAAAGCAGTTTTATTTTAATATAATGAATTCTGAAAGATTTTTTACTATGTTAATAATAATAACTTATAAATTATTCATTTTATTGAAATTCACACTCATTAATTATTGAAGTGAAAATTTCATGTAAAACTTTAATATTTATAAATATGTTGCAATTTTTAACAAATATTTTGTAATAACTTAATACACCCAAGATATAATTAAATTTTATAAACAATTAAAACTGCTGCTAATTTTATTTTAATGATAATTTAAAAATATGTTTTTATTTAAAAAAAAAAATCGAAACTTATTTGAAAGTTTAACAAGATTAGAAGTATATGGGTAAACCCATATATAGACTACTTTGACATTTCTCGGAAAGTTGGCAACACTGTATTTTAATAATATTATAATTTATGTGGGCACTAAGAGAAACTTTTCTGAAAATTTGATCAAAATCGAATAAATAATGTAGCCACCATGAATTTTTTTAACAATTTTGTGATTTTTTTCTCGATAAGTTGACAACACTGTATTTTGTAAAAATTGCATAATTTATTTAGGCACTAGGAAAAACTTTTATGAAAATTTGATTAAAATCGGTTAAATAAAATTGTCATAATAAATTTTTAAAAATTTTAGTAATTTTTTTTTCGGAAAGTTGGCAACACTGTATTTTGTTAAAATTTCATAAATTATATGAATACGTACGACAGCTGGCCGAAATGAAAAAATAAAACGAGAAAGATTTGAGTATTTAATATAAATATACAGGATGCTTCATTTAAAAGAAAAACTTTTTAACTATTAACTTGAGCAAAAGAGACAAAGGGGAAATATTGATGACGTCTATATTGTCCATTTATGTTGTTTAATACTGTTTAAGTTGATAATATTTAATTAGTTTTTCTGTCAAAAGTGTCATTGCATTTTTTTTTATATAAATCAATTGACTTTTGAATTTAAATCTAAAATGTCAGAATATTGACAAACTAAATAGACAATGGTAATGTCATCAATTTCCCTTTTCTTCCAGATTAGATGCACACTGAAATAATTCAATAATTATAAAAGAAATTTCTAAATTGCATACACCAACAAACAAATAAAAAATTTAATAAAACTACTAGTTTTTGATTGATCTTCTTCCTAGATGAAGAAAACAAGAAAAATAAAACGAATAATATTTAAAATTCATTACGCTAAATAAATCTAAAATTTAATATAAGAAAAATATTTGCCCGGCGTTCATTCTAAAGCAAATAATTTTTCAAACGCAAAAAAAATCGTCGAAAATTATACGCTAGATTTTTTTTCCACCAGAAAAAAGAAAATTTGAATTTAAAATTGCCTCGGGAAAAGTTCAAATTTTCACAAGCTATGGCTTTGTCACTCCACCTATATTCCAAAATATTTCTGCTAATTTAACTGGATAAAGACGAGAAATACAGGGTTTTCTTTGTATCCTTTTAGAGGGGCGATAGTACACCTTAAAACGCCTTAGTAAAAGTCGTCTTATAAGCGAGATTATAATTTTTTTTAGTTTTTTCATTAAACGATTAATTTGTTTTAAACTCTAGTCATCTATTACTTAATCAGTATTGTCCACTACAAAAGATGTTTGAAGTTATCACAATATTATTGTATAAATCAGCATCATATCGACTAATTCGATATTAAAATATCGGTGGGTAATCGCGATTTTTAAAGAACAAGATAAAAATGATAAAATTTTTAGTCAAAGGTGACAGGAAAAGTGAATTACTTTACCTTTCAAATAACAAACGTAATAACATACATACACAATCACGCCATGTACCCAAAAGTGTGTGGCACAAACTCTTTTCATCATCCCGAGTTCAGTCGCTTCCAAATATTCCTATCCAAACAAGCAACTTTCGCTTTATCCACATTCATAATTCTTCTCATACATGCTCTTTTATTTCTACTATTTGGAAACTTTCGCTCACGCAAAACACTCTCAATTATACCACTCCAACTACGCATCAGACGTCCACGCAAACGTATAGCTTCAAAATTATTTATATAAACAATTTATGTGTTAGATATATTACGTATCTATATTTATGGTTGATCTGATATTTTGATGTTATTTTTTTTTTTAGGTAAAATTGCTTTAAGATATTTTTTCGTGAAAAAGTACTTTTATCATTAACTTCAAAATAACTTTTTGCTTCTGTTTTTCATCAATTGTAAATAGTTTTTCTATTTATGATTATTTTTAATTAAATTAAACTCATTTAATTTTCGACTAAAGTGGATTCATAAAAATGCAGCTTAAACAAAAATCGAATGCAATCGAACTTTGAACGACGACTAAAAATGCTGACAAAATGACAAAGTTCGATGCACTCGACAGTCATGGATATGTCTACGTACTAACTTCCTGAGTTCTTAAATATCAAATATCCATGACTGTTACACTTGCGACAGTGTATATAAAAAAAACGAAGTTATTCACACAGTCAGTTTGTATGAGTACGCACGTGTTGAAAAGTTGAAATATGGACAGTCAGTTTGTTAAAGTTAAAGTTAAAATATGGACAGTCAGTTTGTTAAAGTTAAGTTAAAGTTAAAATATGGATCGCACCGTAAGTAATCTATACAATTTTAATTTTTATAAATTCTTTTGGTGTAAATGTTTAACTATTTTTATTTTGTTTGCATTAAACACCATTAATTTTATATTTATTTATCTAATTAAACATTAGACAATTTTTAAATTAAAGAAAAATTGTCTAATGTTTAATTAGATAAATAAATATAAAATTAATGGTGTTTAATGCAAACAAAATAAAAATAGTTAATCTATACAATTGTTTTTCTTATTTACATTTTTACAATAAATTATTGATCATTTTTTTCTCTAGAAATTAAACGACATCTTTAAATGTGGTTTTTGTTTGGAAAAAGCCAACGGCGCCAGATTCTGCAAGCACTACTCGGAATTCTTTTGCAGCGCTTGCACTGATAGAAGAAGAAAGTGTCCTAACTGTCGGAAAACTTTAAAGCTCAATGATCTTATAAAATGGCATCGGGTCGAAGAAGTACACCGGGAGTTGGGCAATTTGCAGGCCATTTCCGCCCAAAGAAAGTAATTTTGAATTTGTTTGTTTGTTTTTTTTTGTATTGTTTCAAATCTTAATCATGTAAATTAACATTTTATATTTTATCTTAACTAGCTTGCCAGCAGAACCGCGAGCAGAACCGCCAGCAGAACCGCCAGCAGAACAACCAGCGCCACCTAAAAATTTTAGATGCGATATTTGCAGAAAATTATTTTTGCAAAGTGGTCATATGGTGACCATTCACCCCGAAAACGGTATTAGAATTTTCATTATTAACTTTTAAAAAAAGAATTTTATTATTATTATTATTATATTATGTTTTGTAGTGCCGAAAGCGCCAGCGCCAGCGCCACCTAAAAATTTTTTTGCGACATTTGTGGAAAAGGCTTTACGCAAAGTGGCACCAAAAATCGCCACATGCAGACCCTTCATGGTATTTTTTTTTCATATTTCATTTGATTAATTAATTAAATAAATTATTCATCACCTAATGAAAATATTTTTTCAGGGATATAGAAAAAACGCGGTCTAGGACATCTCGGGCCGGCCACTTCGGTCCGGCCATTTCGGTGCGGCCATCTCGGTCCTGGCCATCTCGGTCCCGGGCCAACTCGGTCCCGAGCCAACTCGGTCCCACCGCACAGAGAACTCAACCACAAATGCATTTAAATGATTATTTATAAATTTACGTTTTCTCGTTGTAGTATAAGATATATTAAATTATATTTAATTTTTGCAATACTTATCTTTCGTTGTATTTTAAGGCCTTTAATATATTTTAAATAAATTTCAAGCCATTTAAATGTTTTTTTATTTGAATATGTATTACTAAAATTTACTGCATTGAATTAAAAATGTATGTACCTATTTATTATTTTATTTTCGAATTTATTATTATTTTTTTTTTAAAAGTTTATATTTTTTGGTTATATGTAGTTTATAATTTTGTCCAAGAATTTATAAAATAAAATTATTGAAAGAAAAATATGGATTGTTTAATTTTATGTAAAATTCGCTTAATTGGGGCAGCCGCTTAATTGGGCCAAAATGCTCTAGTCCCGATGTGTCCCAATTAAGCGGAATCGACTGTATTATTATAATAGTAGTATTTGAAATCCGTTTAGCAGTCCCCAGATTTAATTGCAAGTATAATAAGGACAAAGGTACAAGTCACACTAAATAACAAGACAAAAATTACAAATGAATTAAAAACAAATTAACGTTTCTAAAATCAGCACGGATTAACTATCACACATATTACAGAGAGACGGGTAATCCGCATTTATTTTAAAACCTTAGTTTGTTTTAAATTAGCTTTTAATGTTTGTCTTCTTCTTTCATGTTAACATACTGATAAGTATGAATTTATGTGTGATGATGTGTGTGTAAGTAACCGAAATACACATCGTTAGTGTTTTTCTAAGTACAATTAAATTGTTTCATGGATATTGTCAGCCGTCAATAAAGTAGAAGCATACTATCAGGCGGCAATCAAATAGAAGCATATTATCAGCAAAACGTAAGTATTGCAAAAATTAAATATAATTTAATATATCTTACATTAGACAGAAAAAACCTAAATTTATAAAAAAACGCAAAATAATCATTTAAATGCATTTGCGGTTGAGTTCTCTATGCGGTGGGACCGAGTTGGCTCGGTACCGAGTTGACCCGGGACCGAGTTGACCCGGGACAGAGATGGCCGCACCGAAGTGGCCGGACCGAAGTGGCCGGCCCGAAATGGCCCTGTCCCGAAAAAACGAAAATGTGTAAATGTGTAAATTAATAATATATAACAAGTTTTAATAATAATTGTATTGTAATTTTAGTAATTTTAATAATAACTTTTTAATTTTTTGTAATTTTAATTATTAACTTTTATTTTTATTTTAACTTTTATTAAATTAATTGTATTAATGTATTTTTTTTAATTAAATTAAAATAAATTTTATCTTATTTCTTCCTTTTTATTTTTTTTTTTTATATTTTTTAAATTTGTTCATTGTTATTGTTTTAATTTTGTATATATAATAAATATATTGTTGTTTTTATCTTATAGTATTATATTTCACTAATATTAGAAGATTATAATAGGTACCTAGTTAAAAATAAGTTTTATAACATTACTATTTGAAAATATTTTCGAAAAACATTTCAATTTGAATATACATAAAATCATTAAATTTTTCAATTCGTTTGAAACTAAATATAATATTTTGATTTGACTAGATAAATTATTTATCTCAGTGTTTTAAATTTTTTTCCGTTTTAAATCTGCAATTTTGTCGGTGTCGGTTTGATCGGGTGTGATCAACAAGTCAGTGTTCGCCCGCCACAAACATTCGAAAAACACGCGCATTGAAAAAAATTATAAAGCGTTAAATAAATTCTAATTTAAATATGAATATTTGCTTAAGAAATTAAATAAAAACCCATTTACAAGTTAGTATAAAAATATAATTTTATCATCGTTTTCATTCAAATGTTCCTTTTTTTTCTGTTTGTCGCGGTCAACTATTTGTATAAGTCAAATCGATTTAGCGATTAGCCACGCAATAATGTGTATATTGAAGTATAAAAACAAGATTAGAAGTATATGGGTAAACCCATATATAGACCACTTTGACATTTCTCGGAAATTATGTGGGCACTAGGAGAAACTTTTCTGAAAATTTAATCAAAATCGAATGAATAATGGTAGCCACAATAAATTTTTAAAAAATTTGTAATTTTTTTTCTCGATAAGTTGGCAACACTGTATTTTGTTAAAATTGAATAATATATTTAGGCACTAGGTAAGTCTTATATGAAAATTTGATTAAAATCGGTTAAATAAATTGATCAAAATAAATTTTTAAAAATTTTAGTAAATTTTTTTCTCGGAAAGTTGGCAACACTGTATTTTGTTAAAATTACATAAATTATATGATTACTAGGAGAATCTTGTGTGAAAATTTGAGTAAAATCGGTTGAATAACATGGCCATAATAAAATTTTTAAAACTTTAGTAATTTTTTTCTCGGAAAGTTGGCGACACTGAATATTAATAAAATTATGTAATTAATGAGAGCATTAGGGAAATCTCTTTTGAAAATTTGATTAAAATCGGATAAATAACGTAGCCAATATAAATTTTTAAAAACTTTAGTAATTTTTTTCTCAGAAAGTTGGCATCACTGGAAAAAACCAAAACCACATGACCATCTTGGGCACTAGACAAATTTATCCTGAAAATTTCATTAAAATCGGTTGAACCGTCTAGGAGGAGTTGCGATCACAAAATTTTGTCTGAGGACCGAGCGAGCGAGCGGCGAGCTGACGACGCACACACATACACCCACATAAACTAAGTTCAGATTCGTCATCTAGAGGCTATATGAAGGATTTCTATACAATTTTTTTTTTTTTTGAAAATGTTACAGACACCGTACCAAACGCTATACTACTTTTTCCTTGCAGTCAAAGTAGTAAAAATATTATATCAATAACTATTTTCTTATAAAAACAATAAAACAAATTTTTATGTTTTCATTTGTTATCCCAAATGACGTGCACATATAAATATTTTAAAAATTAACTAATCCAGTTATCTAATATTTAGATAAATTTTTATTTTGTTATCAATTATTTCATCTGGATAATTCTTTTTCTTTATCTGTCTCAACACCAGACACAATACTATAAAATACTAATAACAAAAACTATCAAAATATTTTTGTTAAAATATAAAAGTGTTTTTACTAAAACATACAAAATGTTAATAAACATAGAAAAAAATATAAAATATATTTTTTAACATTTCCCTTTTTTTTTTTGTCATTATACTGTAAAGTTTTTCATAGAAAAAGTTAGTGGATATGACCCGCATGAAACAATTGTTTACTTGGTGGCAGGTCTATTTATTTCAACTGGTTTATTTTTTAATTTTCCGGGCATTTTATTTGGTACACATATATCACACAAAATTTAAAACATAGCTGTTTAAATAAACCATTTATTAGCCTTATGCCTAGTTTCATGAACGTAATTGTGTTAAATAACACAATTTAAATTTAAACTCAAGTTAAAATTTATATGCGTTTCCCAAAATATATTTTCAATTTTTAAGTCTGAGTTAGTAAACCTTGAAGTTTAATAATCATGTTTAAGTTGGTACTCACTTCATTTTTGTCTTAAATTCAAATGTTTACGTAGTGAAGTATAAAAATAAAGTGATATTTCAAGAAAAATTACAAAATACTTATTTAAATTTAAAAAAAAATTAATATACCACTTTTTAAAACGGACTAAAAAGTATAAAATAATTTCCCCTAGTCCAATAAAGATTTATAATCCCATACAGATTCCTGATCCCCATACAGATTGTCCTAAAAATTTATGACTATAAATTTTTAATAGCCATGACAATACTTTTAAGATTTAAAACGAAAAGCGTGGGGCGCAACGACAGCTACTCCCTACACTCCTAACTATTATCTATTGCATGCGCACCATATTTTTCGTTTTAAATCTTACAAATATTGTCATATCTATTAAAAATTCACAATCACAAATTTTCAGGACAATCTGTATGGGGTCAGGAATCTGTATGGAGAAATTATTTTATACTTTTTAGTCCGTTTTAAAAACGTAGTATATTAATTTTTATTATTATTATTTAAATAATAATTTTCTGCTTTTTAGTCTTGTATGTGTGTCCTGTATTTTCTGTAGTTTCTGTATTTTGAAAAAATATTTGCTAAATACACGAATGTACGAAATTCATGAATATGGCATAAGATAAAAATTTATATTTCTAATATTTTTAATTAATTAGTTAATTAATTAATGTATGTGTGTGTGTTTGTATTTTCTACAACTATATCGAAATTTATCACTTATGAATCTGTCATTGGCAAGTCACTTTAACTCGTGCTTAAATTTTCACTGCACCTCTGTGGACGAGTTATCGTAACTCCGTATTTAACTCAGCGTTTAATTAAACTCTCTTTTGTTTTACGCATTTCCCAATTTAATCTGGAGTTAATCATATTAACCCGAATTAAATTTTAACTCGCGTTTATAAAATCGAGCATTATTATTGTAAACTGAATTTTTATTAACAATATTAGAAAATAAATATAAAAAATGTATGCAAATTTATAAATATAATTTAATTAAATTGTTAATAATAGCTAAACAATGTTGTACATTTATTTATAATGAATGTAATATTAATTTCATAATGGTAATTATTTCCCTGTAATTGTGTTGGTATTGTTATGATAATTAAATTATATTCAACATCTTTTATGACAAACAATTAATAATTAAAATACAATTATAAACTATACGTTGTTAATCTAAATGAACAATATTTGTCAAAAAAAATTTTATTTTTAAAAAAATTTGTTTGACTATATTATTTATCCGATTTTAATCAAATTTTCACAAAAGATTCTTCTAGTGCCGAAATAAATTATATAATTTTACTAATGTACAGTGTTGTCAACCTTCCGAGAAAAATTACTAAAATTTTTTACATTTAATTCTGGCTTTACTATTTATCCGGGATTGATAAAATATTTACAAAGTGCCCACATACAGTGTTGCCAACTTTCTAAGAAAAAAATGTTTTAAATTTTATTTCGGTTTCATTGTTTATCCAAGAGTAATAAAAACAAAATTACAAAAAATTCTTATAGTGCCCACAAAAATTTAATAATTGTCAAATATAAATTTTTTATTTCTATTTCTTAGTGTTTATATGATAATTTTAATCTCGTTAATTCAAATACGAGATATAGCTGGCCACATCAATTGTTTTATTAAAAAAAATATAAAAGGGGAATAATAATTTAGATATATTAACAGAGCATTCAAAATATGAAGTGTCTAGAATAAATTTTATTGTAAAAGGTCATGACTTAAGCGAAATGTTAGTGGGTCAACACGGCACTAAATTTTACAAAATTTCCAACGAAAAATATTCCCACCAATAATTCTTAGTGCTGTATGTCTCATATATTTTAAAGTGTAAGATTCAGACATAGTCGTATATGTAACATGTATGTTTCTACCACTATGTTTCTACTGCACTAATGCTTGCAAAGAGAATTCGGTGATTTTTCTAAATTTCTCGCTCTAGTTACAGCATATAACAAGAACGGCTCTGATGACAAATTGCGTTTTGTAAAATGACAGAAGTTATGTTTTGTTGAATTATAATCATCACACCATGCTTGTTAAAATATAAATAAATATATATATATATATATATATATATATATATATATATATATATATATATATATATATATATATATATAGATTAGAGAAACAAAGAGAATACTTAGTAAAATATTTTTCAGAACTCATTGTATTTAAATAAAAACTATTTTCGGATAAAATTCTATTTAATTATTTTATAAAAATCGATGTTTCCACAAAACGGAACGCTCGTCTTCATCAGGCCAAAATTTTTATTAATTATTTGATAAAAAATTGGACCTGATGAAGACGAACGTTCAGTTTCGTCAAAACATCGTTTTTCATAAAAATAATTAAACAGAATTTTATCCTCAAACAGTTTTTATTTTAAAGAAAATACTGTTTACCATAATCGAATTTCTTCACTTATAGATTTCAGATTTTTTTGAGCAAATTTTGAAAAAAAAGTCTTATTTTGAAAAAATCCCAAGGGTACCCCCCCTTGAGAAATTTTCAAAAATTCAGTTTTTATTTTTTTCTATTAAACTATGCATCCTAGAATATACACTAAATTATAGTACTCCTTATTCCGCATTTTTCCATATCATGCTTATTTTCCTACACCTCATAGTTTTTGAGAAAAAAATAAAACCAAAAAATAAAAATTAAATTGTAGCGCCCAAACGGCACATGCTAGCAAATTAAAAATAAAACCAAATTATAGAACTTTTTATTGTAAATCAAAAAGTATTCTAAGTATTTCATCGAATTTAACTCGAGAAAGTAGTATATCGCAATTTATCGAAATTACATGTTAAACGCCCATACGAACTTGACGAACGAACACCCGGTATACAGGGTGATTTATTAGTAATTGGAAATATTTTAACTGGAGTATCCTGGGCTCAGAATATGACGATTTCACGCAAATCACTTAGATAAAATGTGGCTCCTTACTGAGCTACAGGGTGTTTTATTTAAAAATTTAAAAACGATTTTTGCCCAGTACTTAAAAACTATTTGACGTATCCTTATCATACTTGGCAGGAAATGTAGGTACCGTACACCATACTAAATTATGTTAAATAAAAGTTTCTGGCTCCTGCCAGTGGCGTACAACAGGGGCAAGTAAGAGGTTGATCCTTCCTAAATTCTACGGCACTGCCGGAATTATTATTTTAGTACAATTTTTCAATTCTCCAATACTTTCTGTGTAAAAAACATACTCTTTCTTCGTAACGATAAAGTCACTATTTTTCGAGATATTTAAAGTTAAACATAAGCTGCACCCTTGGGATTTTTTCAAAATTTGCTGCAAAAAATCTGAAATAATTCAGTAAAATAGAGAAGAAAATTAGCTACATAATAACTAAGTAACTTTTTTCTCTAACTTATTCTGGTTTGGCAGGAAAAATTATTGAAAATAAAAAATTAAAATGCAAAAAATATTAATTTTCATTAATTTTTCCTGCCAAACCAGAATGAGTTAGAGAAAAAAGTTACTTAGTTATTATGTAGCTAATTTTTTTCTCTATTTTATTCAATTATTTCAGATTTTTTTGAGCAATTTTAAATATCTCGAAAAATAGTGACTATCGTTAAGAAGGAAAAGTATGTTTTTTACACAGAAAGTATTGGAGAATCGAAAAATTGTGCTAAAATGACAATTCCGCCAGAAGCGTAGAATTTAGGAAGGATCAACCTCTTACTTGCCCCTGTTGTACGCCACTGGTAGTAGTCAGAAACTTTTATTTAACATAATTTAGTATGGTGTACAGTACTTGTACTTCCTGCCAAGTATGATAAGGATACGTCAAATAGTTTTTAAGTACTGGGCAAAAATAGTTTTTTAATTTTTAAATAAAACACCCTGTAGTTCAGTAAGGAGCCACATTTTATCTAAGTGATTTGCGTTAAATCTTCATATTCTGAGCAAAGGATACTCCAGTTAAAATATTTCCAATTACTAATAAATCACCCTGTATATATGTATATAAATGAAATAATAAAATGTGCAATATATTCTTTCAATTTTGTTGTAAAATAAATTTTAAAAAACAACTCTGGCTTTTATATTCTTTACTCTATCAAGTCCGCAATTATTATTTTTGTTATTTGGCAAAAACAATTTCGGCGATGTTAAACCTGGAGTAAAAGATTTACCAAACAATTTGTGACAATTTAAGTCATGCTAGAGAGACAGGGCAAATAACTTCTACAATACTAGACTTTACCGAGCTCGCAGAAACTTTGACTGTCATTTGTGGTTTAAATGACAAAAGTGCATCGTTGGTGCTTTGACAAGGGATTTGTGTACACAAATACACATTCTATATATATATATATATATATATATATATATATATATATATATATATATATATATATATATATATATATATATATATATATATATATATATATAGATACATATACTACATAAGTGTGACAGGAGCCTGACATCAACTCATAAAGTTTGATACTGAACGACCTATTCCAAAATACTATCAGCAATATATTTTCGCAAAAATGATCCCTATTGCAAATCGGATCCGATGCAAACCTAATATTGTAAAAATATAGCATGTTGATACACTCACTACACAGTAAAAAATATTTTAACCCCATAGGGGTACTATACGCAACCATCACATTGATCGATGTTAATTTCTGACCATTATTTTTTGGTTAGTTTCATAGTTATATATATATATATATATATATATATATATATATAAATAAATATAAATATATATATATATATATATATATATATATATATATATATATAAATATATAAATATATATATATATATATATATATATATATATAAATATATAAATATAAATATATATATATATATATATAAATATAAATATAAATATAAATATAATTATAAATATAATTATAAATATATATATATATATATATATATATATATATATATATATATATATATATATATACCATATTTCCATTTTCTTTGAATTCTTTTATGAAAAATAAATGGATCACGTTAAATTCGAATTTACTTTTTCTAAATAAAAATCTTTGGTGTCGCGTTAAATTCGGGCAAATACGGTAGTTTATAAATATGAGGCCCGTATATAAATTGCACTGTAAAATGTAAAATTACATATGTATAAAATAAACATGTAAATAAATATTTATTAAACAAAATGTAACTAATTATAAATTAATTTTAAATCGTAAAATATTTCAATAAAAACATGACTGTTTACAAATAATTTAATATTAATGATAATTTCTATAAAATAATAATGTTAAATAGAAACTGCTTTTTAGCGGTAAAAGCTTTTCAAAATTAATTCATTTATGATTCATCGTTGTTTGGCTTTTCAACAAAATTGTTAAATAAATTTCGATAAAAAAATAAAGTTTCCATTAGATATGAAAAAATAAAAAAATATTTACCTGTATTTGATTAATCCTATCGTAGTATGAGATAATGAAATCACTCACCTGCAAATAAAAATAAATAATTAATATTCAAATTTATAAAACAAAATTTTTTTTTTTATTTACAATTTATATTTTCAATTTACTATGTAATATTATAAGAACGGAAAGTATTTTCTGTAGTAAATATATGATAAAACATAAAAATCATCGAATTAATAGTTGGAGTCGGAATTTGTTAAAAAAAAAAAAATCTGAGTTGAAAGGCGGAGTCGATTCATTTTTTGTCGACTCCACACCTCTGGCAAAAAGTATTCACTATAAATGAAAAAAATATCAATAATTTTTTGAAAAAAAAATCGTATTATAGGTGCTTTTGAAAGATTTATGTTGAAAAAACAACACATGTCTCATTTGTTGAAATATTAAATTAGCATATTGTGTATGGAAATTTGGCAGCACGAACCTTGGCAAGTGCTGCAATTCATATGATATTCTGTCCCGAATTTTATACTATACTTTTTTTCAACGACTATACAATAAGAATATTTTAGACTTAATGTAAGAAAGGTTAGATTAGGTTATGTAGGACTCAACGTAGAGAATGTTACGTAAAAAAATTGGTTTGTATTTTTTATATTAACAGTAGCAAAAATAAAAAATACAAAAAAATATTAGTCATTTTACAAAAAAAAAGTTTATGCAATATTGCTGCAACATACAGAATGTCCCAAAAGTCTGGAAACGGTCAAATATCTCGAGAAATATGTCTTTAATATTTTTAAACAAGCTATCTAATGATACCCACACCCCCAAGGGGTAAAAAAGGAGGCAGCTTTAAAATCTTAAATAGAAACCCCTATTTTTTGCAGATTCGGATTCTATGGCTAAAAATACGTAGGATTTGTCTGAAACTTTTTTTTCTATTCAATGTATCCCCCTATTCAAGTTCCACCATAATTGCCATTTTACTAACCAAAAATATATTAAAAAAAAAAATTAGATTAAATCTCAATCCGATAGAAACAAAACAAAATAAAAATCATTAATTTTATTATCCACTTTCTAGAGTTATTTGGAATGCATTTTCTTCGTTTCAAACGGCGAGAGACAAAAAAAAAACCCCGTTTCAATTCCGTTCCCCGTTTTTCCGTTAACTAAACGCTTATTTGTTCTTCCAGCAGCAGCAGCTCACGTTCGCGCCATTTCATCGTCTTCACCAACGACGGCGACGGCGACGGCCTGCATCACATCACGTCAGATCACCACATCGCCTTCTCTTGCTGAGCTGTACAAGTACACTTGCTTCGAATTCGATCATTTTCAAATTGTCGTTTTGTCTTTTCTATTCATGTTATCTAATAGAGCAGTGGTTCCCAATAGGTGTATTGTAGCACAAAACAGATAAGTGTATTACCGCTGATATATTTTCCGTAGTTATTTACGATTCATACTGACAAGCCAGTATAGCAACTATAGTATAGTTATATTGATGTTAGACAGTTAAGATGGTTCGGATATCTTAAGCAAATGTCTAATAAACGTTTAGTTAAAAAATTAAAATTATATTAATTGGTGTATTATACGAAATATTTGTTCTAGAAGAATCACAAAATTTTCAAAATTTTAGATATATGAATGTATCAATATTATCGATATTTTTAAAATATCAAATATCGATATTGAAATTTCAATATCGGCCTGCCCTAACATTAATCTGATAAATATAATACATGCATATTTTTAAACAACAAATTTTACTTTTGTTTTAAATTCATTCAGCGATTTCAAACTCTTAACCTCCTTGGTAGAATTAAAATAATTATGTATTATGTATGTATGCGCATGGAGGGGGGGGGGATTAAATTGCGAATCACTGGTTAAAGTGTCCGTAGGAAAATGTGCACTTAACAGGAAAACATTATGTTTTACTATGACGCTTCAGCCGAGGTGTACTTCGAACGACGCCAGCGTCGATCGACACAAACTGGAAAATTCAAGGCATTTCCCGAACACGTTGTACTAACTGGCAGTCGTACCCCACCATCAATTTCATTATAATTATTATTGTCACTTCGTATTAATTTATATTGTACCGGTGTTACAACCATCTCTCTCTCTCTCTCTCTTTGTTGCCATGGCGACTAATAGCTAAGATTATCTATTGTATTTACCGAATCTTATATTATATATATATATATATATATATATATATATATATATATATATATATATACCGAATGTACATAGACGATTATACGTTAAAAATGGAAAAATTGCTTGAAAAAGTTTCTTGACTTAAATTTACACTGGTACTGATACTGCTAATTTTTAAATATTAATAAATAAAAATGTTTTAATGCAATAAGAGCATTAAATTATCTGTAATTAAATCAATTTTTTTCTTAATATTTTTTTTATTTAAAATATAAAAAATTTAACCTGAACGCAATTTATATTTCATTAAAAAAAAAAACGAATATATGCATAAATGTGAATATATTACTATACATGATAAAATTGTGAAACGGAACTTTTGCACCGGTTCGTTCAGTGTACCGATCGAATGTCCGAGTTATTCTATTGTCAATTTTATTGGTTTGATAGGGTCTCGCTTTGTTGAACATGAGTGTCCAATATAGACGACTGACTCTTTTATTGTCCTTGTTCTTTTGAGGTCTACTTTGTTTTATTTTAGTTTGGTTTTTTATTTTTTTTCTCTATCCATATCTTTGTTTTGTCCGTTTTTCGTTTTACAAATCGGAACTGCAATTTCCCTGTCTGTTGTTTTCATTCAATTTGATTTGACAATAATCATGGAAAATCATCCGAATAATATTTCTCGTTCTACGCTTGCTTTCAGCTATTTTATTTTGATATCTTTTTTTTATATTTATGTTTTTCTTTTACTAATTTGCGGTGCAGAATGATTCATTTAATTTAGCATTTTATGGAAAAACTGTTTTATTATTAATGTCATGTAAGAAGTATTTCAGTATATAAAAACTTTAGAAAAAGTTTTGAAATAATATCGAGGGAATAGACGTGAAATATTTTCAAATCACACTAGCCAGATATAATATTTGACAAATATTAAAATTGACTGCAATTTACGATTTAACATCCTTTCTTCTAGTGAAAAACAAAAGAAATATCAAATAAAACTGATATAAGTTAAAGTTCTATATTAATATTTATTGATAATCGACATTTCGACAAACTCAACATCCGTCTTCATCAGGAAAACTGATACAAATGATATTTACAGTAAATAACACAACATAGGAATAACTTACTAGATAACGAATAAGTAACTAGAACTAAATTTTTAATTAATGGAAGTTAAATTTTATTTAACTCAGTGCCTTCACAGTAATTGATGTTATATTTTTCTTTATAAATTTTTATTGCCTCTCTTACCAATCTGCTGTTAAAGAAAGATTTTTTTCTATGTTAAAAGAAATATCAATTTCGATAAACTGATCAATTTTTATACTAAAATTCTCAAATGTATGCTAACATTTTGCTACAAATATCGCATTAAAAAAAAATATAATAATAGGTAGCTTTGAAAAAATAATGGTTTTTTGTCGAAATATTGGATGTCGTCTTTTGAAAAATGTCAAAATGATATGAAAATGATGAAAATACGTCTCATACAGCAAACTTTCAAGCGTTCCCTGTTTGTATTTTACTTTCAATCGTTCGTAACAAATTTTTGAAAAATTCCGTTCTTTTCATATTTTCTACGTTTTAATTAAAAATACCACCTATTTTCCTAGCAATACTTACTATTCAGTTCTTCATCAAAAAAAAAAAATCTTTAAAAACCAACTGATAAAAACCCGCGCGATATAAAGAGCAACAATCAAAGTGGAAAATGCTTTCATACCCGAAAATAACTTGTTGCTGAATAACTTCTCGTATTCAGTCAACCGAAAGCTCTAACCACAGCGTAAAACTTTACCTTCGTGCTACTTTTTTTTTCGCTGGTCGGTTCATTTTCGTTCGACTTGTTCCTTTTCTTGGTCGATTTCGTGTTTTTTCTTTTCCTTTCATTTTCTTTTACTGCATTCGACAACTACAATCGTATACCCAAACGAATCTAAGCTGAACTGATTGGTGAAGTAACTTTAAAAATAGACGGAACGGAATCGGGCAAGTGTTTGTATTGGGGGAAAATACACAATGGTCATGACAGCGATGAAATGGTGGTTGTAAATGAGCCTTTAGCAAGCAATGAGTTTGTGAAATGTAAATGAGTAAGAAATCTATCCGCCTCGCAGACATTTCGCCATACATCGTATAAATACATATTACCATAGAATGTCCGTAAAAAAAAGATTTACAGTTAAAATCGATAATTTTACATCGACAAAAACATCAGAAATACTATTCTTTGCATGTTTTTGCGAAAAAAACAGGTTCCTCTACACAACTGAAATTTTAGGAAAACACGTGTAAATAAATATATCGTTTATATGGTGTATGTATTTACACGCGTTTTTCGAAAATTTCAGTTGTGTAGAAGAACCTGTTACTTTCGTAAAAACATGCAAAAAATATTATTTCTGACACTTGTTGGATGTAAAATTATCGATTTTGGCATTACTAAAAAAAATATTTATTAATATTTACTAATATATATATTATAAAATAATAATTATTTCAAAATGTATGGGTCTATTCGGTTCACATCTATAAGATCTGTAGCGTACATGATCTTTCCTCTTTTTCTAACAATATAAGAATTTCATTTACTAGATAAAGAAAAAAACATTCTGTAGCATTAATCTACTGTCTTACTATTTACTATTAAAAAAAATTGTTTTTTCCCCAAACATTATGTTTTGGCACTAAGATCTTTATTATTTTGTAATCATCAATTATAACTTTTCAATATAAAAAAAAAATCTATACATTCTTTATATTCATGTGATCATTTCACACAGTCGAATTCGTTCAACTTAAAAGTTTAAATGTCATTGATGGTAGCGTAGAGTGAAGAATTCCACAGAGGTAATGAATTGAAAAATTCCAATCGAAGAAGTTTGTTTTTACTTAAAAAAAAAACGAAAAGAAGAGAAAACGAAAAAACTAGGATAGTTGAACGAAACAAAAGACAGTCACTGGACAAAACAAACATTTTAGAATTGCCTGATACAATAGAACCCCGGCCGTTATTCCAATGTCAACAGTTCTGTTCTGAAGAGATAGTGGTAAAACTAAAACCATCTAATAACCAATTATTTTTATATATTAAATTGACAAAATATCTAAACAGTAATAATTATAAATTAATACCAAAACAGGTTACGCAATAACTACACTGTAAAAAAAAATAAGAGCAAAATTACAGAAAAATAATAGTATAATTTTACTATAAAAAATCTGTAAATAAACATTCTGTATTTCTACCTTAAAATTCTGTAAAAATGAGTAAAAAGTATATAAAAATTAACTAATAAGTAGGTAAAATTGCTTAATTACCGCAAATTATATCGCATACTTAATGTAGAATTACATATTGTTGGTATAACTTCTTAAATTATGTAAAACTACAGTTATTAATATCTGTAATAATTCATCAAAATAATGAGACTTAGTAAATATTTTGTGTAATAATACTAATGAAATATTTTAAGTGTAATTCATTCATTTTAAAATACATCCTTTATGTATGTAATTATACCAACAATAATATTATAAAACTAAACAAATTTTACCTATTTATGAGAAATTCCTGACAGCAAATTTACTAAAGTTCTGTTAAATTTAGTAAGAGACTTTACTAAAAAAAAAACAGCAATATTACATACATATGTACTTTTCTATTCCGTTAGTAATATCCTATTACATAATGTTTGTGATAGTTCTAGTATTAAATTTTTAAACAATTATATTAAAATTACAATAGTTGAGTAATTAAATCTAGAAGAAATACTGGACATAATTTTTTTTAGAGTATAGTTATAAAAAAAAATATCTATTATTTAGTAACATTATATTTATAAAAAGTATAAATTATAGATATGTATCTTTTATAGTTATCCAAACTTGCATTGTTCCAAAAAAAAAAAGTATCACAAATATCCATTATTCATTAATAACAAAAACACATAGCGTTTATTTCATAAAACATTTTTTTAATACAGTTATTTCAACAAAATAACAATATTGAAACATGACAGTTATTGTCAATTATGTTCTATTAAAATTAAAATAATTATTTTAGCATAATAGATAGAGGAAACAATACAAGAAAAAAAATTGAATAATAAGGTACATTTATTCAATCGTCATTTATTATTTATATAGCATTATTCTTTATTCATTCCCGTCATTTGGAAATTAAATAAAAAATGAAAACGTCGTTTACATTTTATTATAAACGCGGGCAATATCAAATTTCTTTCACCGATATGACAGTTAAAATTTAAAAAAAATATAAATTCCATTCTTGTATTCCTTTTCAATTCTGTGCATTCGTACATAATATTGGTTATTTTTCGAATTCGTTTCTCGCTCGATATACTACAAGGTTGGACTGATTTAAATCATGACTAATTAATAATTTATATCGATTTTAATTCATTACTTTTTTAACGAAATTTTGTTTTTAATAATTGTTTGTTTAATTCAAATATATATATATATATATATATATATATATATATATATCTAAGATAAAAAAAATATTAAAACAAAAATTTATATACATTACAAATAAAAATTTGTGGAAGTGCCTTTATGTGTAGTCCTGCTTTGTTTTATCGCAAATATTCATGATAAAAGTATATATAGTATTATAAAATTTGTTTATGTTATTACAGCTAAAGTCGCCTGTCTAACATCCAATGCGTATTGATTATAAAGAAAAAAAATCAAAAACAAACTAGAATAATTTTTTTAATTCTTAATTTACACTTAAAAAATTGGATGAGGCTATTTATACATACGGTATGTATACGCAATTGGCTATTTATACATACTAAAAAAAAAAAAAATACTGTATGTAGAAATAGTCAATTGTGTATACATACCGTATGTATAAATAGCCACTTTGTAAAAAATTATATACGTTATAAATTAAAACATTTTTTCGATTATTTTTTTTAAATGATTTTTATTTATTTTTTAAATCACGAACAATCCAACCCTGACTATAATTGTCTGGTGCGGATATTCCGGAGTTTTTCCGGTGATGATAGAAGAAAATACGCCGGCAGGAATAAATCAGAGAAAGTTTCGGGGAAAAGTAATTTTCTTTTCACTGGGGCATTCATTTATTGCTTGATTGAAAAAAATCTACACACGTAGTTTTGAAAATTTATTCTCTTTTGTAATGATAATGATAGAAAAACTATTAAATGTGATTAAAAATAATACGTTAATTAATTTTGTAACGTATCAATATTTTTAATAAATTTTTTAAAACTTTAGTAATTTTTGTTTCGGAAAGTTGGCATATCACTGTATTTTATTAAAATTATATAATTTATGTGGGCACTAAAAGAATTTTTATTAAAATTTGATAAAAATCTGACAAATAATGTAGCCACAATGAATTTTATAAACTTTAATTTTTTTCTCTCGGAAAGTTGACATCGATGGAAAAAAAATGAAACTAAATAAACATCTATCCTGAAAATTTCATTAAAATCACGAAATTTTGACTGAAGCCCGAGCGAGCAAACGAATTGACAACGCACATACATACACCTTCATAAACTAATTGTAAGTTCGGATTCGTCATCTAAAGGCTATATGGAAGATTTCTACATATTTTGTTTTAATTCCTAAAAATGTTGCAGACCCCGTACCGACTACTATACCACATTTTGCTTGCACTTAAAGTGATAATAAATGTATAAAAATATTTTTCAGAACACATTATAATAAAATCTATTTTAGGATTAGATTCCGTTTAATTATTTATTTTTGATCAATTTTTCACCTGATGAAAATGAGCATTCCAGTCTCGTCAAAACGTCGTTTTTATAAAATAATTAAACAGAAACTAATCTTAAAATAGTTTTTATTTGATAGTAAATGTATTTACTTTTCTACTAAATTTGCTCTGTTAGTTATAAAACCGAACATAATAATAAAAATAATTCTATTTACTTGTTTATTAAATTTACTTGTACTTTATAATTTACATTGGTGTTTATGGAACCAGGCCTTAGTATATTTAAATCAGCAAAAATTTAATTAAATTTTCACTTGCTTTTATAGAAATGAAAATTTCATTACATAAAATTGAAGAGAGAAAAAGAAAATAAAATAAAACTAACAAAAACCAGAAAAATAACTATGTACATTCAAAGAGTTAATAATCCAGAAAAAAAAAGAGTGAAAACAATGTAAGCACATAACTTGCGCGCTTTGCAAGCAAACCATTAGTGATAAATTTATTTAATTCCATTGCCTACTATTTTTCAAAAGTTCTTTTATTCACAGTTATGCCCGTTAGGCAAAAAGCTTTCAGCATTTTCTTTTCAGCGCTCGTTTTCAACGCCTGTTTCAGTCGGAATGGTGTCTACGACTGTCTCTCTATTTGTCTGTGTGTTACAATGTCTTCAGCACTATGCAGAAAGAAGAGTCACAAAGAAACTAATCTTATACAATATAGAAAACAAAACGATTGTAACATGAAATAAAAGAGGCAGACGTCGACTTGCAATGACCCGGAGTTACGTCATAATTGAATAGTACAAAAATAAATGAGATCTTACAGAATATTTTTATACAATTTTCTCTATTTATTTTAATTATACAATTAATTTAATTATATTCGCCAGCCTCTGTACAAATTCTTAAATTTATCTTAATAATAATTACATTTAACCCTTTATAAACGATTTTCGTTTTTAATTTGCTGCACATGTACATTTTTAAATTATTAATATGCCATTTATCTATAATCACAATCTTGTTTTTGATCATTTTCATTTTTATTTATTTCTTTCAATTAATGTAAAAATATATACATGTAATGCAAGGACACCGCCCTATATTTCACAATAATTAAATTCATTGCATCATCTTGCTAGAGTCTAGCAAGATTGAATTTCGCTTAGTAGCGTCTAGCAGCTAGACGCTACTAAGCAAAATTCAATCCTTTTCTAAGAAATAGATAATCTCTGCAACTGTGTTCTCATGCTTATTAAATATAATTTGTATAACGATTCTAACTGTAACTGTTCAACTTGTAACATGTAATTGTTTCACAAAATAAAATTTATTTTTAATAAATTTTCGAGTTTAAAAAATATAATTTACACTCTAACAAAAAATTATGTAATTTTACCTACAAATCAAGTATTTCTAGGTATAATTGCTCAACTGCTAATTTTACATAATTGTTTAAAAATACATAATATCAGAACTATATTACAAACATTATGTAATATGATATTACCAACGGGATGGAAAAGTACATATGTATGTAATATTACAGTTTTTAGCGCATTTTTGTTTTCAAAAAGGAAGCTCAATAATACGCTTTGTCAGTTCGGTCGGTCGTTCGTTCGGCTCCAGAAAAACTTTTAAACTAAACATCGTAGAGAGTTCTAGTTTTTTGCATTAGTTCGGTGCTGTCGAGTTATTAGCGCATTGCATAGTTTAAAAGCGCTGAGCCAATGCTAAATAAGTTAATTCATGATATTTTAAATTTTGTAAACAAAACAGTGCAACCTATCAAAAACGACTACCTTTATAATTTCACCAGTTGAATCTGTCCAAAATTTACCTCTATAATTTTTCTATAATTTTGAATTCTAAAAAACCGTTAAATTTAGTTTTGGGACTTAATTAATTTTTTTTTAATTGTCTCTTTTAGATAATTTACAGACATTCCAAAAATAGGTAAAATTTGTTTAGTTCTATAATATTATTGTTGGTATTAATTATATACAGATTTATGCTGCAAATTAATTTATTTTTTGTTTATAATACAGAAATCTATTCAGTAAATCAATTTATTTATTTCTTTATAATACTGGGTCATAATTCGAATTAAATAAAATAGCTATTTCATTTTTCTGTTCCAATAAATATTTAAAAAGGCTTTATAAAAACAAATAATGCAAGTCTGCCAAGTACAAAATTATACAAGTCGTAAAAAAATCCCATGAAACGCTTTGAAATAAAATGAAAAAAAAACTGACCAGAAAAACCTGCATAAAACAACTATAAAATCTTCTTATCAACCACCGCGTCAACTGACACAAGAGCTACGTGACCATCATGGCATAGAATTATTACCGATGGTGTACAGAATGGGTGAATGCTAAGTAAGCTAGACCCTTAGTAGTATATTTCCTATATAAATCATCGCACGCCTGCAATTAAATGAAATTATAAACTCGTTAAAAACCTAGACGTAATTAACAGTGTTTTTTTTTATTACTATTTCTTCAACCTCAGCAACTTCTTACCGACTCGAAAGAAAAATGTTTTTATGTTTATTTGAGGTTAACAATAACTTACTCGCATTTTGTGACCTAAGAAAAGTTTATAGAAATAATTTTAATGGACGTAATTTTTATCGCAGAATTAATTAATACACTCTTAAAAAAAAAATTATGTAGTTTTACCTACAACCATGAGACAGTATTTATAGATATAATTACTCAGCTGCTATACATTTTAACATAATTGTTTAAAAATACATAATATCAGAACTATTACAAACATTATGTAATATGATATTACCAACGAGATGGAAAAGTACATAAGTAATATTATATTTTTTTTAGTAAAGTCAAGGCCTTATCACATTACTGTGATTATGTGTGACTCAGTTTCGCTGACAAACTTCATATCTCTGATTCCGTAGCACACTGACAAATTTATCTACGATTTTTTAGTAAAAATGATCATTTACAGTTGGCAACCCTTCGTAATGTTTTTGTGGCAGATATAAATAAAAATTCACCTATTAACCTGAATTATGATTAAATAAATCTGTCTGTTGCTGCATTTAACTTTTTGAATAATTCAAGTTTCTAAATTCTCCATTATTTATTTGACTTTTGCGAAACCTAAACATAACCTAATAATAATAAAAATGACAAATTTAAATTTGTGATAGCAGTCTTGTAAAAGTGAGCCTGCGTAGTTGCAAGTCAGCGAAAATTAGTCAGAGAAATTTAATCGAGATTTATTTCCTATGACTCAATATCTCTGACTGTATCACACTAGAAAAAGTCAGAGATATATGATACCAAGCCGGGGATAATGCATGATCAGTCAGAGATATTGAAGCTAGTGTGATAAGGCCATTATAGAACTTTAGTAAATTTGTTGTCAGGAATTTTCTATAAATCGGTAAAATTTGTTTAATTCTATAATATTATTATTAATATAATTACATACATTTCTAAATTTACCTATAAAGAATGTATTTTGAATGAATGAATTACACTTAAAATATTTTTTAGTACACAAAATATGTACTAAGTCTCATTATTTTGATGAATTATTGCAGATATTAATATGCAAGCTATAATTTTACATAATTTAAGAAGATATATTAACAATATGTAATTCTACATTAAGTATGTGACGCAATTTGCAGAAAGTAAGCAATTTTACATACTTATTATTAGGATATTTTTACTTACTTTATCTGATTATTATAAATTATGTAAAAATTACAGAATTTTGAGGTAGAAATGCAGAATATTTATAGTAAAATAAAACTGCAGATTTTTTTTATAGTAACATTAAACTACTAGTTTTGAGTAATTTCACTATTTTGTTTTTGACAGTGTGTGCAAATAAACAAAACCTTAGACCCGCCATACGTCAAATATATACATACATACATACATACATACATACATACATACACAATCACGGCATGTACCCAAAAGGGTGTGGCACAAATTCTTTTCATCATCCCGAAATCAGTCGCCTCCAAACATTCCTATCCAAACAAGCAACTTTCGCTTCATCCACATTCATAATTTCTCTCATACATGCTTTTTTATTCCTACTACTTGGAAACTTTCGCTCACGCAAAATACTCTCAATCATACCACTCCAACTACTCATCGGACGTCCACGCAAACGTATACCATCAAAATCATTCAAATATATATATATATATATCATTATTAAAATGGCTAAACCTACTGTTATGTTCATTCACCAATAAAAATAATTTTCGAATATTTAACTTCCAAAATCGGAAAGGCTATATCTTGTAATAGCCTCTTCAGCTGTTGTCGTTTGTTACCAAATATCTGGCCCGCCTTTTGTAACCCGGGTATCTCTTATGAGGGGGGCGCATTAGTTGCGTCCATTGGACTCATAAAACCTAACTAATTACACTTTATTGGAAAAGTTCGCCAACCAGCCGGTGAAACGATAATAAAATCCATAGACGGTTCGTTATCTTGCTTAAGCAGACTGATTGGTGTATGAATAAAGTAAAGATTATAAGAAAACGATAATTATTGGTAATACGAATTTTTATCAGAGAAATGATTTTTTTATTTTTTACTAATTTTTTTATTTGCAATTTTGAATTTGCTGTATAAAAAAACTGCCCATATTACAAAATATATTTACTAAATGCTCAAAGGGAAAGCACTTTCTCAAATTTTGTGTACCAGATTGTACAAATCTTAAGTATGATTGTATTATTTTTTTTTATTGTTGATTTAACGGATTTTATAGATAATTTCTAATTGTAGATTTTACTCGAGATTTTATATGATTTTAAGAAAATTGTTGATTTGAAGATGGTTCGGACATGTTGAGCGAATGTCTAATGAACGTTTGGTTAAACAGATTTATTTGAATAATTTTGATGGTATACGTTTGCGTGGACGTCCGATGAGTAGTTGGAGTGGTATGATTGAAAGGGTGGCTTGCGTGAACAAAAGTTTCCAAGTAGTAGGAATAAAAGAGCATGTATGAGAGAAATTATGAATGTGGATGAAGCGAAAGTTGCTTGTCTGGATAGGAATGTTTGGAGGCGACTGATTTCGGAATGATGAAAAGAGTTTGTGCCACATTCTTTTCGGTACATGGCGTGATTGTGTATGTATGTATGTATGTATGTTGGTGATTTATACATGAAAATAGAGTTTAATTTTTACACAAAATAGTGTCACTTTCAACATCTAATGAATAATTTAATAAAAAATGTATTACAATAATACACCTAGTAGATTTAATCGTAGTAATATTCTAAAAAAAAATTCATATTAATATAGGAGTAATTATAAATTAAAAGATAAATAATACAAATACAAAAAAAAATATAAATATTAAAGCCCTGCGTGATGATATTACAGCTAGTAATTTAAGGATTATTTGATTCGAAATATATAATACATTTAGTGAAATACACCACCAAAAATCATTTTTGCTATTATCACAGCGCGGTAGATACAAAAAACAAATATACTAAATGTAATTTTTCTTTATTCCTTCTTACCACTTTGACTGCAAAGAAAAAGTGGTATAGCGTTTGGTACGGTGTCTGTAACATTTTCAAAAAAAAAAATCTTTCATATAGCCTCTAGATGACGAATCTGAACTTAGTTTATGTGGGTGTATGGATGTGCGTCGTCAGCTCGCTCGCTCACTCGCTCGGTCGTAAGTCAAAATTTTGTGGCCGCAACTCCTCCTAGACGGTTCAACCGATTTTAATGAAATTTTCAGGATAAATTTGTCTAGTGCCCAAGATGGTCATGTGGTTTTGGTTTTTTCCAGTATTGCCAACTTTCCGAGTAAATACTAAAGTTTTTAAAAATTCATATTGGCTACATTACTTATCTGATTTTGATTAAATTTTTAGAAAAGATATTCCTAATGCTCCCATTAATTATATAATTTTATTAATATCCAGTGTTGCCAACTTTCCCAGAAAATAAATTACTAAAGTTTTTAAATATATATTATGGCCATGTTATTCAACCGATTTTACTCAAATTTTCACACAAGATTCTCCTAGTAATCATATAATTTATGTAATTTTAACAAAATACAGTGTTGCCAACTTTCCGAGAAAAAAATTTACTAAAATTTTTAAAAATTTATTTTGATCAATTTATTTAACCGATTTTAATCAAATTTTCATATAAGACTTACCTAGTGCCTAAATATATTATTCAATTTTAACAAAATACAGTGTTGCCAACTTATCGAGAAAAAAAATTACAAATTTTTTAAAAATTTATTGTGGCTACCATTATTCATTCGATTTTGATTAAATTTTCAGAAAAGTTTCTCCTAGTGCCCACATAATTTCCGAGAAATGTCAAAGTGGTCTATATATGGGTTTACCCATATACTTCTAATCTTGTTTTTATACTTCAATATACACATTATTGCGTGGCTAATCGCTAAATCGATTTGACTTATACAAATAGTTGACCGCGACAAACAGAAAAAAAAGGAACATTTGAATGAAAACGATGATAAAATTATATTTTTATACTAACTTGTAAATGGGTTTTTATTTAATTTCTTAAGCAAATATTCATATTTAAATTAGAATTTATTTAACGCTTTATAATTTTTTTCAATGCGCGTGTTTTTCGAATGTTTGTGGCGGGCGAACACTGACTTGTTGATCACACCCGATCAAACCGACACCGACAAAATTGCAGATTTAAAACGGAAAAAAATTTAAAACACTGAGATAAATAATTTATCTAGTCAAATCAAAATATTATATTTAGTTTCAAACGAATTGAAAAATTTAATGATTTTATGTATATTCAAATTGAAATGTTTTTCGAAAATATTTTCAAATAGTAATGTTATAAAACTTATTTTTAACTAGGTACCTATTATAATCTTCTAATATTAGTGAAATATAATACTATAAGATAAAAACAACAATATATTTATTATATATACAAAATTAAAACAATAACAATGAACAAATTTAAAAAATATAAAAAAAAAAAATAAAAAGGAAGAAATAAGATAAAATTTATTTTAATTTAATTAAAAAAAATACATTAATACAATTAATTTAATAAAAGTTAAAATAAAAATAAAAGTTAATAATTAAAATTACAAAAAATTAAAAAGTTATTATTAAAATTACTAAAATTACAATACAATTATTATTAAAACTTGTTATATATTATTAATTTACACATTTACACATTTTCGTTTTTTCGGGACAGGGCCATTTCGGGCCGGCCACTTCGGTCCGGCCACTTCGGTGCGGCCATCTCTGTCCCGGGTCAACTCGGTCCCGGGTCAACTCGGTACCGAGCCAACTCGGTCCCACCGCATAGAGAACTCAACCGCAAATGCATTTAAATGATTATTTTGCGTTTTTTTATAAATTTAGGTTTTTTCTGTCTAATGTAAGATATATTAAATTATATTTAATTTTTGCAATACTTACGTTTTGCTGATAATATGCTTCTATTTGATTGCCGCCTGATAGTATGCTTCTACTTTATTGACGGCTGACAATATCCATGAAACAATTTAATTGTACTTAGAAAAACACTAACGATGTGTATTTCGGTTACTTACACACACATCATCACACATAAATTCATACTTATCAGTATGTTAACATGAAAGAAGAAGACAAACATTAAAAGCTAATTTAAAACAAACTAAGGTTTTAAAATAAATGCGGATTACCCGTCTCTCTGTAATATGTGTGATAGTTAATCCGTGCTGATTTTAGAAACGTTAATTTGTTTTTAATTCATTTGTAATTTTTGTCTTGTTATTTAGTGTGACTTGTACCTTTGTCCTTATTATACTTGCAATTAAATCTGGGGACTGCTAAACGGATTTCAAATACTACTATTATAATAATACAGTCGATTCCGCTTAATTGGGACACATCGGGACTAGAGCATTTTGGCCCAATTAAGCGGCTGCCCCAATTAAGCGAATTTTACATAAAATTAAACAATCCATATTTTTCTTTCAATAATTTTATTTTATAAATTCTTGGACAAAATTATAAACTACATATAACCAAAAAATATAAACTTTTAAAAAAAAAATAATAATAAATTCGAAAATAAAATAATAAATAGGTACATACATTTTTAATTCAATGCAGTAAATTTTAGTAATACATATTCAAATAAAAAAACATTTAAATGGCTTGAAATTTATTTAAAATATATTAAAGGCCTTAAAATACAACGAAAGATAAGTATTGCAAAAATTAAATATAATTTAATATATCTTATACTACAACGAGAAAACGTAAATTTATAAATAATCATTTAAATGCATTTGTGGTTGAGTTCTCTGTGCGGTGGGACCGAGTTGGCTCGGGACCGAGTTGGCCCGGGACCGAGATGGCCAGGACCGAGATGGCCGCACCGAAATGGCCGGACCGAAGTGGCCGGCCCGAGATGTCCTAGACCGCGTTTTTTCTATATCCCTGAAAAAATATTTTCATTAGGTGATGAATAATTTATTTAATTAATTAATCAAATGAAATATGAAAAAAAAATACCATGAAGGGTCTGCATGTGGCGATTTTTGGTGCCACTTTGCGTAAAGCCTTTTCCACAAATGTCGCAAAAAAATTTTTAGGTGGCGCTGGCGCTGGCGCTTTCGGCACTACAAAACATAATATAATAATAATAATAATAAAATTCTTTTTTTAAAAGTTAATAATGAAAATTCTAATACCGTTTTCGGGGTGAATGGTCACCATATGACCACTTTGCAAAAATAATTTTCTGCAAATATCGCATCTAAAATTTTTAGGTGGCGCTGGTTGTTCTGCTGGCGGTTCTGCTGGCGGTTCTGCTCGCGGTTCTGCTGGCAGGCTAGTTAAGATAAAATATAAAATGTTAATTTACATGATTAAGATTTGAAACAATACAAAAAAAAAAAAAAAAACAAATTCAAAATTACTTTCTTTGGGCGGAAATGGCCTGCAAATTGCCCAACTCCCGGTGTACTTCTTCGACCCGATGCCATTTTATAAGATCATTGAGCTTTAAAGTTTTCCGACAGTTAGGACACTTTCTTCTTCTATCAGTGCAAGCGCTGCAAAAGATTTCCGAGTAGTGCTTGCAGAATCTGGCGCCGTTGGCTTTTTCCAAACAAAAACCACATTTGAAGATGTCGTTTAATTTCTAGAGAAAAAAATGATCAATAATTTATTGTAAAAATGTAAATAAGAAAAACAATTGTATAGATTAACTATTTTTATTTTGTTTGCATTAAACACCATTAATTTTATATTTATTTATCTAATTAAACATTAGACAATTTTTCTTTAATTTAAAAATTGTCTAATGTTTAATTAGATAAATAAATATAAAATTAATGGTGTTTAATGCAAACAAAATAAAAATAGTTAAACATTTACACCAAAAGAATTTATAAAAATTAAAATTGTATAGATTACTTACGGTGCGATCCATATTTTAACTTTAACTTAACTTTAACAAACTGACTGTCCATATTTTAACTTTAACTTTAACAAACTGACTGTCCATATTTCAACTTTTCAACACGTGCGTACTCATACAAACTGACTGTGTGAATAACTTCGTTTTTTTTATATACACTGTCGCAAGTGTAACAGTCATGGATATTTGATATTTAAGAACTCAGGAAGTTAGTACGTAGACATATCCATGACTGTCGAGTGCATCGAACTTTGTCATTTTGTCAGCATTTTTAGTCGTCGTTCAAAGTTCGATTGCATTCGATTTTTGTTTAAGCTGCATTTTTATGAATCCACTTTAGTCGAAAATTAAATGAGTTTAATTTAATTAAAAATAATCATAAATAGAAAAACTATTTACAATTGATGAAAAACAGAAGCAAAAAGTTATTTTGAAGTTAATGATAAAAGTACTTTTTCACGAAAAAATATCTTAAAGCAATTTTACCTAAAAAAAAAAATAACATCAAAATATCAGATCAACCATAAATATAGATACGTAATATATCTAACACATAAATTGTTTATATAAATAATTTTGAAGCTATACGTTTGCGTGGACGTCTGATGCGTAGTTGGAGTGGTATAATTGAGAGTGTTTTGCGTGAGCGAAAGTTTCCAAATAGTAGAAATAAAAGAGCATGTATGAGAAGAATTATGAATGTGGATAAAGCGAAAGTTGCTTGTTTGGATAGGAATATTTGGAAGCGACTGAACTCGGGATGATGAAAAGAGTTTGTGCCACACACTTTTGGGTACATGGCGTGATTGTGTATGTATGTTATTACGTTTGTTATTTGAAAGGTAAAGTAATTCACTTTTCCTGTCACCTTTGACTAAAAATTTTATCATTTTTATCTTGTTCTTTAAAAATCGCGATTACCCACCGATATTTTAATATCGAATTAGTCGATATGATGCTGATTTATACAATAATATTGTGATAACTTCAAACATCTTTTGTAGTGGACAATACTGATTAAGTAATAGATGACTAGAGTTTAAAACAAATTAATCGTTTAATGAAAAAACTAAAAAAAATTATAATCTCGCTTATAAGACGACTTTTACTAAGGCGTTTTAAGGTGTACTATCGCCCCTCTAAAAGGATACAAAGAAAACCCTGTATTTCTCGTCTTTATCCAGTTAAATTAGCAGAAATATTTTGGAATATAGGTGGAGTGACAAAGCCATAGCTTGTGAAAATTTGAACTTTTCCCGAGGCAATTTTAAATTCAAATTTTCTTTTTTCTGGTGGAAAAAAAATCTAGCGTATAATTTTCGACGATTTTTTTTGCGTTTGAAAAATTATTTGCTTTAGAATGAACGCCGGGCAAATATTTTTCTTATATTAAATTTTAGATTTATTTAGCGTAATGAATTTTAAATATTATTCGTTTTATTTTTCTTGTTTTCTTCATCTAGGAAGAAGATCAATCAAAAACTAGTAGTTTTATTAAATTTTTTATTTGTTTGTTGGTGTATGCAATTTAGAAATTTCTTTTATAATTATTGAATTATTTCAGTGTGCATCTAATCTGGAAGAAAAGGGAAATTGATGACATTACCATTGTCTATTTAGTTTGTCAATATTCTGACATTTTAGATTTAAATTCAAAAGTCAATTGATTTATATAAAAAAAAATGCAATGACACTTTTGACAGAAAAACTAATTAAATATTATCAACTTAAACAGTATTAAACAACATAAATGGACAATATAGACGTCATCAATATTTCCCCTTTGTCTCTTTTGCTCAAGTTAATAGTTAAAAAGTTTTTCTTTTTAAATGAAGCATCCTGTATATTTATATTAAATACGTACATTTTCTGTAAATTAACTAGAAAACTTACATCATTGGTGTAATTAAATCAAACAGATGCAGTATTTTCAAACAACTGTAAACCGAATTAAAATTTTATTAAATAAAAACTTTTTCATTTGAACATGTTTTTCAGTAAATATAATTTTATAGCTTTATGCTGTTCATTTGTTTGTTTGTGCCACAGAGAGAAATTGAGTATAATACATTCTCGGTTTATATTCATTTTATTATTATTTTTTTTAATTATGTGAAAAAATCTAGCCGAGCAGTCAGTTTATTTCGCGAATTTATTACGAGGTAAAAAATATTCAAATAGTGACAATTTCAAATCTTTCTCGTTTTATTTTTTCATTTCGGCCAGCTGTTGTACGCTGACAAGATTCAAATAATAAAAAGAAAAAGAAGAAGATTTGAATTGAATTATAGAGCGCTGGAAAGTATATTTTATTGTCTCATTATCAGTCGCTCGTCAGATGTTTATTTTCAATTAATGTTCTTAGTCTGATTCACATTTTTCCTTTATTTTTATTGGAAATATTTTTATAACAAAATTTATTCTTTAATTTTCTCTAACAAATCAGCTTTTGATGATTTTTAGCATAAATCTTTAGCTTTTCTTATAGACAAAATATGATGATAGATATTCAATAATTGATTTTTAGAAAAGATAATGTAATTTGCATAAATTATTACATACGGTACAAGAAAAGTTGCCATTTTACATAAAACCATAGTAAAAAAAATTATATATTATTTCATCAAAACGATAAATTTTTTGCAAAAATAATTTAATTTTGTAATTTCAAGTAAAATAATTAATATATCATATTTATGTCTTATATCGAAAAAGTAAGAAAACATAAAATATGTTTTTATATGTGCATAATGTAAAAATTTTCCTGTGACGTCTGTAAATTTACATACTAAACTAATGTAAATCAGTTGCTCCGGATTTCTCATGGTTTGTAGGTAAAGTTACATAATTATTTTCTTTTTTTTTAGAGTGTATAGTACATTATTTGTATGTAATTAAAATTTTATCTTAATTTATTAATGATTTTAATATTTACCGTATACATATAGTTTTTTTTTTTTTAGTAATGTTTATAAACAAATATACATAACTCTCAATATATGCATTGTAGTTGCACAATATAAAATTTAGAAGTATTACCAAATATTTAATAATAAATTTTTTAAATTATAATTTGATACACATTGCAATTATAATTATAATTTTAATGGAAATGAAATTTGCAAAACAAACTTATTTTCTGACAAATCCTAAACGCAAATAAATTGTTTCCTGTTTCTAAATTTAATATCTCCGATCATTTATCAAAAAAAAATTGACAATAATTCAATGTATAATATTTTTTTTCGCAAACAATTTATTAACCTAACCATGAAGAAAAATGACAAATTTCTGTGCAATGTTTTCAGGAAGAAGCTCACGCCTAGTTTGCAGGAGTGGGGGCGCCGAAAAATAAAAATCCCTAAACACAATGTCTAACAACGTTGCCAACACAAATTTAACACAAGAAAAATGACTTTACATTTGTGCCATTCAGTATGTCGTTTTCTTTTTTTTTTTTTTGGTTGGTTAGGTTCAGCTTCGCACGTAACCTAACAAAATAGAATAACAGGCAAAAGAGCAGAAAAAGAATATAGGACAACTATGAAAGCAAAAAGGATGTGTATAAAGACGAAGCGTGAAAAAAATGAATATCGACATGCAGACATTGGAATGACAAATGATTCTCTGAAGGCAAGTCCTTCATGAAACTTCTTCAAGTAGCTTCATCATTTAAATGGCAAGGATATGCGTTCAGTTCGCTACAAAATGGAAACTATATTTTTACGTAACTACTATACATAGAAAATAATCTTTTCATCTAAATGTTTTAGCTGTTATATCTTAAAAAAAAAAAGAAAGAAAATCCAATCTTATTAGATGAAACATATAATAATTCAACATTAGACAATTAACATAAACATTTTCGTTAAAAATAACGGTTCGTTAAAATGAAAATTCTTGGATTACGTAAGAAATTGATTTGTAATAACAATTTTATTCTTAGTAATTTATATGTATACAACAGAATTTAAATAAAAATATTATTCCTCATAATTACTGTACTAATACAGACTGCGTCTGAAAGTTGATTTATACAGCAAAAATTAACATTAATATTATCTTTAAAATTAACATTAACACATATATATATATATATATATATATATATTATATATATATATATATATATATATATATATATATATATATATATATATATATATATATATATATATATATTAGGGTGCATCGAAAAAAATCGAAATTGCTGGCTAGGGTCTCAAACGATAGTTTTTCATCTAAAAACATGCGGTACACCAAAAATCTGGTAAAAAAATTTTTTTTAGAGGGCGCGCGGGGCTTTCAAAAATGCCATTTTTAGCACTTTTTTCAGTTTTGAGGCTATATCTCCTCAGGAAATGGTTAAAAATGGCTGAATTTTGGATATATTGTACCCAGAACTATACCCTACAATGTGATTACATGCGACAGATATGGAGATAATATGCTGATAAACTATACTTAACTTAAAAAGCACATTTTTTGCCACTTTTCATTTTTTAAGAAATGTGCGATTTTTTAAGGTAATAAGATGAAGGTAAGAAGATCATTTAAGGTAATAAGATGATAACCGATAGTTTTTTTATCTAAAAACATGCTGAAAATGGCACTTTTGAGGGCCCCGCGCGCCTTCTAAAAAAAAATTTTTTACCGGATTTTTGGTGTTCCGCATGATTTTAGATAAAAAAAACTATCGGTTATCATCTTATTACCTTAAATGACCTTCTTACCTTCATCTTATTACCTTAAAAGATCGCAAATTTCCGAAAAAATGAAAAGTGGCAAAAAATGTGCTTTTTAAGTTAAGTATAGTTTATCAGCATATTATCTCCATATCTGTCGCATGTAATCACATTGTAGGGTATAGTTCTGGGTACAATATATCCAAAATTCAGCCATTTTTGACCATTTTCTGAGGAGATATAACCTCAAAACTGGAAAAAGTGCTAAAAATGGCATTTTTGAGGGCCCCGCGCGCCCTCTAAAAAAATTTTTTTTACCGGATTTTTGGTGTTCCGCATGTTTTTAGATGAAAAACTATCGTTTGAGACCCTAGCCAGCAATTTCGATTTTTTTCGATGCACCCTAATATATATATATATATATGTATATATATACTTGATGTATCGACTAAGGAAAAACTTTAAAGTGAATACTGTTATTAAATGAAATATTGTTATTAAATAAATTATTATTAACATTAATATTAATTTTATCAAACTAAAAGTTTCGGGACTTTCTTTGCATTTTGAATTTGAATTGTATAATTTGTTACTAATTATCTGGATTAAGATATAAAAAAAATTTTTTAAATGAATTTTACAATGTATGTGAATTTAAAAACAAAATTATCGATCTCAATGAAAATATTTATTAATTTTTGTATTTTTTTTTATACCGACAGGGTTATGTACTATTTTGTATTTCTATTCCCGTAAATAAATTATTATTATTATTATTAAACCAGAAAGTTGGCCAACTTCCAATTTTTTTAATTTAAGTTTTAATTAACCAGTTGATTTTACAAACAAAACAAAAAACATTTCTTTTAAAATTATTATAAACATTTATAATATAAACACAACCTATTTCTTTTCCTTTCAGCCACATTTAATTGTCAACTTTTCCACAACTTTCTATACAATTATGTACTTTTCATTATTTTTTCGTTCCGCGCGCAACAAAAAAAAAAACTTTGCACTAATAAATAGGCAATTAAACTTAGCCGGGTCAAGAAAGTGTGCGCACAGAACAAGGAAAAAAAGGAGAAAACCCCAAAAAAAATTTAACAGCAGAAAAGAATGAGAAAAGAGATCGCTTGGTCTAGTGACAAGCGCGCCTGTTGGAGATCTTGAGATAGTTCGCGAACAGACACACACACACACATTCACCAGACAGACAAAGTTCCCAAAAAAGTTTTTTTTTTCGTTTGTAAGAAGACAAATGATCCTGGAAGCCCGCTACCATGGTCGTTGCAAAATTAGTGTCTATACTTACTAAAAATTACGAAATAAATTTATTATTTTGACCTGTTTTATTTCTAATCGAAGATTGATATCGTATTTTTTTTTTGTGATCGGATACATTTCAATCACAGTTAAGATACATTCGGGTATATTCTACACTGTAAAAAATTTACATACTCTATAAATGTATTTTTACAGAAAATAATGTAATATTACGTTAATTATCATAGTAAAAATTACAAAATACTGCTATGTTATTACTGTAAAATAAAACTGTTTTGAAATTACATAAATATATATTACATTTTTTACAGTGTATATACGTGATTCTCAAAGTGGGTAATATATCGCGTCCTTGTGGACAATTTAAGATCCGTGGTGGGCAATAATGGGCTCATGGGTAATAGGGAGAGGGCTATGAAAATTCCGGGGGCAAAATAAAAGTAACACGCAAAACATTATCTCTATATAGTTGGAAGAGGGGGGCATTGGAGATTTATATTTATTCATAATTGGGCAATAGCTCAAATAAGTTTGAAAATCTATATTCTATATTATTTCTGTTAAAAATAACGGTACGTTAAAATGAAAATTGTAAGATTCCGTAAGAAATCTTGTTATATAGCAATGAGATTTCTTAAGGAATCTCAGAATTTTCGTTTTGACGAGTGTCCGCCTAAATGTCTGCATTATATGAGCAAAATTTTATAACTTGTCTTTTTTTTGGAAATTATTATAACAGAACTTGTCTAGAAACTAAATACACACTGATATAACTTCCAGTTATTATTCAGATCCGGATCTGAAATTATCCGAGAATTGGATATCCGGATATCTGAATCCAATTTCTTCAAATATTGACAACAAACAAAATTATTATTTCAAACAAAGTTTAGATAAAACAACTAAAATAGCAGAAATCTGTATTAAAAAAATTCTATATTTAAAATAAATTTTCTCCAAAAGTACCTATATTTTCATTTAATATTTTAGTTTAGTTTAAAGAATTTTCATATTTATGAAATATTATATTTAATTACAATATTACATGTTTGTTATCTTTCAATTCAATTAAGCGTTAAATTAAATTAGTTTAATTCATTTTTGTTATTACTGAAGAAAACAATAAAACATAAGTAGAATAATTTAAATATGTAGATGAACTCTATGAAATTTTTGTAATTAAATTCTTGAATGCATAAATAAAAGCTTACAATGAATATATAATTTCATTTCAGTTCTCTGTAACTATTATAATAACTAAATGTAAATATATATATGCGACAGTGTACATATAGTGTAATAACAAAAAATATAAATAAATAAATACAGTAAAAAGAAATTCTAAGAAATTATAAATATTTCATTTTTACCAAAAAAAATCCACTGTGGTCATAGAATCGACCGTCATCGTATTAAATAAATTTATAAACTGTCCTGTCATAAATATGAAAAATTACTTATCCGAATCGAAAAATGTTCAAAATAAAAGTTGTTAGTTATAACTTGTTTAGCAACTTTTGTTAAATAATTTTTTCGAAATATGCCTTGACTGTTGAAAAATATTCGTATAACACATAAAAGTGACATGAGTAGATATATATTGGTAGATATTTACCAAAAATTGATCAAATTGATATATTCACCTCCGAAGTTTATATATGAAATTTTATAAAAATCCGTTCAGCCGAATTTGCTCTGCACGTTAAAATAGTTGATTCGTGTTACTACAAGCCTAATTCGTGCCTATCTGTAAAAAAATCTCGATATGTCAATCTTTATAATTATATTTCTATTGTTATCCCTAATAATAATAAGAAATTAAAATATTTTGAACTAATACTAATTATCTAATTATCTGTTATCTAGATAAACTTTGATTGTGATATCTGTTCTGTTCTGTTCTGATATCTAGATAATAAAAAAATACTGTATATTTATCCAATTTTTATTTTTTCTTTATCTGTCCCAACACTAGTTACCACTATATAGAAGAAAATTTTTCCAACGAGAACAACAAAATAATTTCTCCCTGAACTAAACCACACGAGACTAGAATACACAATTAAAAATTAACGTGTCGTAATTCGGAAAAACGTTTTTATATTTCACCTTTTGTTTAGCTTAGTTCATGAAATGAATGCGGAGACAAGAGATTTTTTTTGTAAATTTATGCACCGGTAAAGTGTACACAGACACACAAACGCTAACCGGGGGAAAACTCATCAAATGCAGATTGATTTTTTTGCTGCTGTTGTGCTTGGGAAAAAAGTTTCTTGCAGATTTCCATTAAAATAGAAACATTACAGACCGCCCACTGTTAAACATGCACTCACCGCCGACAAATATTAACACTACAGTTTGTTTCATTTTCTATTTATTAGTTAGTTTCTTAAAAGAATGTCAATTTTATCAGGATTTTTAATGAATGATCGCCATATTTATTTTGCTATTAATTAGTTCCAATAACTTCCCACAGAATATCGCATATTATTTATCTGTAACCAATAATTTTTGGTTTTTAATTCCCGGTTTCAAAAACAATCTAGTAAATTTATCAGAAAAATAAATAAGTTTATTCCTAGTGTAAACTTTTAGTAAATTTTATAGATGAACAAATTAATTAAGTAAATTTAATGTATAATTAATAATTAATTACTATTGAATTAAAATTAAATTAAATTACTTTATTAGTGTAATATTAAAACAGATTTCAAACAACTGTAAACCGAATTAAATTTTATTAAATAAAAAAAAAATTAAAAATCTTTCAGAACTAATATTAAAATAAAAATGTTTTAAGATTAAGTTCTGTATGTATTTTATTTAAATATCTACGTTTCGATAATTAAATAAAATATATATGTAGAACTTAATCTTAGGATTAAGGATTAGGATAAAAAAGCTTTAGAGCTTAGTGACTAGAATTAAAATTTACTTAAAGTTAAGTACCCAAAAAGGTGCGGCACAAACTCTTTTCATCATCCCGAAATCAGTCGCCTCCACACATTCCTATCCAAACAAGCAACTTTCGCTTCATCCACATTCATAATTCCTATCATACATGCTCTTTTATTCCTACTACTTGGAAACTTTCGCTCATGCAAGCCACCTTCTCAATCATACCACTCCAACTATTCATCGAACGTCCACCTGCAAACGTATACCATCAAAATCATTCAAATAAATCTTTTTAACAAAACGTTCATTAGACATTCGCTCAACATGTCCGAACCATCTTAACTGACTAACACGGCAACTTTTGCTACATTTTTTTCGAATTTCACACTCATCATACACTAATCGTATTTCGTACCCGATCTCTCCTATTTACACCACGTCCACAGCAGTCATTTTCCGTTTATACTTTTGCAACCAAACCATAATATCTAGAAACAACGGTGCCAATATATAAATAAATTTGAATAATTAAACAACAATTACATTATTGAAAAAGTAAAAACAATCACGAGCTTACACAAATGCAACAGTTACCACTCCCACATTTGATCGATTTTGTAATTACCACAAACTAATTCGAAATTCATTTTAATGTTATACGTTCAATCGAAAAAGCGTGAAAATTTGAAATGTGATACGAACTATAGCGCACGACCAAACCACCAATGCATACATTAAACCGGGGTACTTGTTATTACGTTAGCCATAAATAAAACTTTTTTCTATGTCATGCAGATGAGTTTAGCTGGCCAATATGTCAGTTTGCAATGCGGGCAGAAGAACGGAAATGGGAGGGTCGTTGCGTTAACCATCCCCTGTCATTTTGTTTTTGTTTTAACTCATTCATAGCTCTGGTTACTCACGAGCAACCATATCGAGGTGTTAATCGCCGATTTAAATGAGCTTCTGTTTCAAATAGAACACTAAAAACTAAGCGACATGTATTTTTTTATCGGCCATCGTCAAGGTTTAGGGAAAATTATCCCCAAAGTTTAAAGTAAAATTGATTTTATTGTAAATGTACCTTCTTTTTTTAAGAGCTATCCACCAATGGTATTAGCGTTTTTCTATACGATTTGTAAAGTTATTCTTTTGCACCCTCTGACATATATTTTACTCTATATTTAGAAATTTTTTTTAATTTATTTATAAGTATTTATTGTTTTAAGAGGTCATCTACCCCTTATATAGAAAAACGTATGTACTCATAAGTAAGTTTGATTATTTATAACTCGTTAATATTATAAATGATAGAAAAAAAAATATTAGAATTTTTTATTTGTTTCACATAAGAAATTCTATAAAATATTTAAAAAAATTATTTATGAATTTTAATTCTTTTCTTATATTGATTATGTCGGATGGTCGATTCAAGTGAAAACTTCGAAATATCTCAAAAAATAAACATCATACGAAAAAAAAATTCGAATAAAAAATTAATATTTTTGAAGAGACCCATTCATTTGTACTAAATCTTAAATGAGAATCCCGATTTTTTGTTGCAGATTTGGATTCTCTAGAAAAAATACAACAAATGTATTTTTCTGAAGAATCCGAATATCCAATAAAAAATGGCAATTCCCATTTAAGACTTCAAAATTACCCTCTGCCCTCTCAAGAGGGGTGAGCGATGGTGCTCCAATTTTTAAAAACATAAGTTTACAATTAATATACCTTTAAGTTAAAAGTATAAACCTTGGATTTAAAGCAATTTTTATTTAAATTTTAAGTAAACTTTTCAATTTCAATTACGATTAATAAAAATGCTATAGAATCCAGACTAGATATTAATTTCATTTTCCATGGGAAATTCTATACAGACTCCTGCAATTCACAGTCATATTAAATCCCAAGTAAGAAAAATATTCAACCTATAAATAAAATAGCGAAAAGAAAACTATGAAACAGCTGATCTAGTGGTCCCATCCTAGCCTTGACCTATGAAAGTAGACGTGACAAAGACCTTCAACTAACACACGTCCAAGCAGCCCTTATAATGCGGTCGACAATGGAGGGCCCTTCAAAGCATAGACTCGTCCCTTCGGTTAATGAACGAAATTAAATTGCGTCGTTGAACAGAAATTGTCGTTCAACTTTCGTAAAATTTATATGAGTACTTAGCAACTTTCTAATCAGTTCACGAAAATAACAAGCGAAAAATCGTAACAAACTTTAGTTAAACGCACTAAAGATATTTGCATTTTTAAATGTTTATTTATGAATACATGTAGAAAAGTTTCTACCCTCATTTATAATTAAAGGAGAAACTGCATCACAGAACCAATTTTGAAAACTGTACTGCACTTCAACTAATAAGTGGTACTAAGTTAGATTTAATATAATTTTAGTTAAATTCTATTGCTATATTATATATGAGTTAATATATAACACTGTAAAAAAAGTTCAATAATTTTATATAAAAACTCATAAGAAAATATTTACATTATACAAATATAAAATACGTATATTTCACAAGAGTTTACCTATCTTTCCGGTTAAAAAAAATATATAATATGATAAATTAATTGTTTTACTTAACATTACAAAATTATACTATTTTTACAGAAAATTTATATAAACCGTCGTTTTGCTGAAATAATATAAAATTTCTTACTATGGTTTTTATGTAAAATAGCAACTTTTTTACAGTGTATCTATAGAATGTATTTAATTAAAAAATTTATCAAATTTTATGATCTAGTTACTTATTTTGTTACCTAGTAACTTGTTTCCATATTCTATTTACTGTAAATGTTATTTGCATCATTTTCCTGCTGAAGATGTACGTTGAGTACTACAACCTAAAGCCATTTTCATTTAATATTACATGTTTATTTATTATTGCAATAAATAGCGTAGAATTTAATTTTCTCTTATTTAATAATAAATATTTTGGAATATTTGAAATTTTTGTTATTATTTTACATTAACTCATGATTAATAAAAATTATTATTTTGAAATTATGATCACTTTTGCTTTATAAAAATTATTATAAATAATCTACGACACCCTACAACCCTTATCAAGAACTAATAGCGACACCAGCTTTAATTAAATAATTTATCTAAAACAAAACAAAACAAAAAAAAACAATTCTTAGCAAGAAAATTACATCAATCTAATTTCAAAAGCCTAAACATAATGCAGAGATCAACTATACGTTCCAATCTTAGAGTTTCAATCTTCGTGTTCGACATAAAACCAAAAAAATTACAAAAAATCAACTATAGGAATGACAGTAACACAACTAATATAGATTGTAAAATGTGTAGCACTTTCTACCAACCACCAATGTCTGTAAAAAAATCGTATAATTTTATCAAGAATAAAAGGACATTTGACAGTTTTTTTTTTTTCACTCTGGCGCCTTTTGTACGCATCCCTTTAACAAGAAGCATCTACTTCATGTAACGCAAGGGTCTGAACAAAATACAGGAATGTAAATTTTATCCGAAATTTACATTAGAATGAAACGGGGAGATATAGTGACTGGTATGTAGCATTGAAGATTGTTTTGAAACATGAAATTTAACTGCAGAAAACGATTATTTAAGAAGGTATATATATATATATATATATATATATATATATATATATATATATATATATATACCTTTTTTGACCTAAAAAAATCGACCAACTTTATGAATTTTTTTTCTGCGAAACTATAATTTTTTTTTGTCCCGAATGAATATTTGTGGAAAAAACCAGTTAATATATCATATTTCAAGGGTGCCTTTTGATTTTTGTTTCAGATGTCGTCCAGTTTTACACAGTTTCGAAGAAAGGATTAGAACTCGGACGATTTTCAACAAAAGTAAAAATAAATATTCCTGAAAAAAGTTCAAAGTTCATTCTTTCACTCCCAGAAAACCGCGGTCTGATATCTTTTATAGTTTCGCAGAAAAAAAATCATAAACTTAGTCAATTTTTTTAGATCGGAAAAGGTTATATACCCCCTTAAGTTCAAATATATGTATTATAATAACAAAATAGTATATTATGATACGAGGACAAGAAAGCGATGATTATTGTGTTGAGCCCAGATATTAAGAAGCGACGCAATCTGGGCGAAACATAAAGAGCTTTCTATTCCGAGTGACATATACGATTTTTTCTTCAAAAGTTCTAAACGAAACTAAACTAAAACTAAATAAAAATACATGTTACACCTTAGTAACAGTTATAGAATAGCATGTACATGAGTGCATGTATATATTATTTATATTTGTTAAGTGATTTGTGAGAACTAATCTTTCTTTGGTCGCACTTCTTAACACATTTTCAATAATCAAATTCAAATTCAAGCGAAAATAAACAATGCAATTGTCAATTAACTTAACTTAAAGTAATAATTTTTAACACAGCCGTCGAAGATGTCAAATTAAATACACTTGCCGTGTTTCTTTGGTCGAATATGCAGTTTCATCAGATAAGAAGTTGGAGTGGTATGACTGAGAGTATTTTTCGTGAATAAAAGTTCCCAGTAGCAGGAATAGAAGAGCATGTATGAGATGTATCATTAATATTGCTTTTCTGGATAGGAATCTATGAAAACTAATTTTAGGATAGTGGAGAGAGTTTGTGCCACATCCTTTTTGGGTACATGGCGTGATTGTGTATATTATTGTTGCTATATAAAATAAATATGAATATTTGATATATAACATTTTTTTTAGCGCAAAAAAATTATTGTTTAATTTTTGTTGTTTTAATTTTAAAAGAATTTTACATAAATAACATTAAATATAATTTAATATTAGCTTATAATTTGTCAAAACATTTAATTCTTTACCATTAACAAATGACAGACGAGATATATTTTTTCATAAGTTTCTTGTATGAAATATTCTGTCTGAACAGAATTTAATACTAATATTAGTCACCTGGTTATCTTTAGGGTTTGAGTCTGGATATATTTTCGTGATACGCGGTCGGAAAAACAAGAAATTGTTCGTTTTTAGAAAAATTCGCATGTCAGGATTAATGTAATTACTTATTATAAATGTTTTTTTAATAAAGCATCATTTCAATATCGTAATTATGGCATGTCATTTCAATTTACAATTTTCATTGTAAATCACTGATTGTTCAGCTAATTATATTTTTATTTTAAAATAAATCAATTATAATTATTTTTATATTAAAAACTGTGTATATTATTTTTTTTTTTTTTCTTACAAAAAAAGTAATCTATTTACTCTAGATTTTTACAGATATTACAGAAGGGTAAGACTGGATAAAAAATTAGGCCCCTTCAGTGGCGCAATCAAGGGGGGGGGGGGGCTCGGCCCCCCCAAGGCTAGCAGAATTAGCACAATTTTTATTCGTTTATTCATATATTCAGCAGTCACTTCTAACGCTACAATTATTTACCCCAAAATATTGAGCCAAAATTCATTATTTTAAACTATTAATTATTCGATTCATGTAAGATACAGTGAAAATCTGGTTAGTATTTGCTTTTTTGTTTGCTTCTCCAAGATAAAATCCTTGCCCCCCACCCCAAGACAAAATCCTGGCTGCGCTACTGGGCCCCTTACATCCCAATATTGTTCATATACGTTGTTTTTATAATTTTTTATTCCAATAAACACGGAAATGACATTACAGAAAAATAAAAATGAATTGTAAAAATGACACATATAAGTTAAAAGACGATTTAATAAATGATTCTTTTCGTAATTTTTTTTAATGATATCCTTCTCGCATGACATGAGCATTAAGGCCTCGAAATTATCCCGACTTGAACGATTTCACAATCAATTTAAAATCTATTTTAGTTTTGAAAATGTTCGTTCGCATGATACTTGAATGAAAGATAGTGTTAGCACTAATTTATAAGCAATAAATAAATTAGCTTATATCAATTTGTGGAGATTAAATTATTTTTAAAATTTAAATGCAACAGACAATGCAATTTCTACAAGTTTTTTACACTGATTTCATCTTCTTTTCCGGTTTCAGTTTGTTCATCATCGGATTCATTATAAATAAAATATTCATTTTCATCATTTAAGATGTTAATAAATGTGTCCCATTTTCTTGAAAAATCTAATAACTCAGATTTTGAATTGTTCTTTTCAATATTTAGGTATGTTTAATTTTCTATTAATTAAATTTGTCATTAATTCAAAAGTTTTAGCGTAAATATTAGCACTATTGATTTTGGGATAATCTGTTCTTAACTCAGAGATCGATTTTAATTTTTTGACAATCGCCAGTCACAGCCCATAACGGAAAAAGCCCAGTGTCCCGGTCCAAACCTGATTACAGCTACGTACAGAAATCCTCTACCAGAAATATAACCAAATCAAAATTAGTAAATCTCCATTCAAATCCAAATACCAAAAACGAAAACACACAACGAATAGAAGTACGACATTTAGAAAAAGGAAAAAAAAGACCATCGGATATGTTAAAAAGCTTTTTGCTTTAAGAAAATGTAAATTGGTGACCGCCAAGTGCTTGTCGTGGATTTAGGAAGAGCGGAATGAGAGAAAAAGAGAAAGAGAAAAAGAGAGGAGAGAAAAGGTGTTTTAGTTACAGTAAAAAGCCGGTAGAGTGTGCAACATAAGCACCAGATCAAGAAATCCAAATGTAAATCCGTTTAGATCAGAGGTGTCCAATCTTTTCGAAATCTGAGCCAGATTACAGAATTTTTTTCATTTAATATATAAATATATAAACTTGTAATTATAAATTAGCTAATTATATGCTCAAAACTATAAAAATTTACACATATAATACTCGTCACGAAACTAATTTGTATTTTTTACCACAAACAAATAAAACAAAAACATGTTTGTCAATTTTATAATAAAAGTCTGGTTTCATTCAACAATTTACTGAATGCTATTAAATGTTCTGTATCAATTAAGGAATTTACATATAAATTAAGAAACTTTTTGTAAATATATTACATAATTATACCATTTTTTTATATATATTTAATTATACAATGTATGTATTTTTGATTATTATTAACTTAATACTATTTAAATAATAATTATTATTATTCACATATTAAAAGAATGAATGAAGAAAGACTGACGAAGCGAATATTTAACTACTTCGACAGAAACTCCCCAAGACCTAGATGATCATGGATGCAAGGAATTCAGAAAAGACTTGGAAGAAATGGAAATAGATGGGGAGAAAAGAAGAATTCAGAGGATTCAAAAATTTTCAAGAACAGGCGAAAAAGAGAAAAATGAACGGAAGAAAAAATGAAACAACATGGAGAAAGAATGAAACAGTACTAGAAGAGAAGAAGAAAGGGAGAAAAACAATCATGAGAAGTTATTTCACGTGGTCCATACTCGATCAAAATCGAAGAAAGAAGAAGAATTATTATTACTAGTGGTCGCCCAGTGTTCAAAATTCGACCGTAATTCATTAAATTTTTAAGTTTGAACGTTATCAAGGTTCTTTTGTCAAAGAGTATCTCTATAATCATTACATATAATTTTTTTTTAATTTTGTTCTATTACGTCAGCTGCGAACATGTACAAATACAAAGTCATGCATTAATTTTTGAATTATTTTTCCTTGCCCCCTTAAGCTACAGGCAATACACATAACGTAACCGCATTGCACAAACTCTATCAAACAACCTTAATTTTTTTTTATTTCATTTAATGTATTTGTATCACATAATATACATAAATTTTATCTTTTTGCCCACTCCTTCTCCATATGAACTTTAACTATGCCAAATCTCACACTCCCTCGTACCCGCAATGTGCTTAAAAAGAGCTTCACGTATTAATATATAGATTTATAATATTCGTTATTGATTTACAAAATTGTTACTTATCAATATACTAAAATAATTTGATGTTGAGCCGTATGTGAGCCAAATGTGGGCCGTAGTTTGGACAACCCTGGTTTAGATTTTCTATATAGACTATGTGGTGTTGCGAGCGTAAGTCTTACATAAGCGCAAAGCCGCAAACCGTTGCCCGCGATTCGGTATTTTCCAACTTGCTATTTTGATCCTTCTGGATTAGGGACAGACGGTTGGTAGTAAGTATATTTTGTGGATTTTATGCGATTTGAGAGTTTAAAATTTATATATATTGTATATAAATTATTTATATATTTTAAGGACTGCACACGACTAGATTTTGTTTTTATTGAAACACGTTACATGATAGCCGCCGGATTTAATAATATATGGTAGCATGGTTTTTGTACACTTCATAAAGTTTTGCCACTAAAAATAAGCACCTTTTTAGCTAGTCGAAAAGACTAGCTTATAAAATCGTCAATACGGCTGGCTGGCTGGCTGGCTGGCTGGCTGGCCGGCCGTGTCCAAAAAATACGATAAATACCAGTGTTAATTATAAGTATGAAGGAAAGCTCGTAGAAAGCTGAAACTTGGCAATTAGATAGTTCATACCAAATAAAAAATTAAGTTCAATTTTCAGACCGCAGTGTTGCCAACTTTCCGAGAAAAAAATTACTAAAATTTTTAAAAATTTATTACGACCATATTGTTTAACCGATTTTGTTCAAATTTTCACAAAAGATTCTTCTGGTATCCATATAAATTAGATAATTTCAACAAAGTACAGTGCTGCCAACTTTCTGAGAAAAAAATTACTAAAATTTTTAAAAATTTATTATGACCACGTTATTTAACCAATTTTAATCAAATTTACACTAAAGATTCTCCTGGTGCCCGCATAAATTATGCAATTTTAACAAAATACAGTGTTGCCAACTTATTGAGAAAAAAATTACTAAAATATTAAAAATTTATTGTGGCTACATTATTTATCCGATTTTAATCAAATTTTCAGAAAAGTTTCTTCTAGTGCCCACATAAATTATAATTTTATTAAAATACAATGTTGCCAATTTTCCGGAAAAAAAATTAATAATTTTCTAAAAATTTGTTATGCCCGCATTATTTATCCGATTTTAATGAAATTTTTACAGAAGATACCCTTAGCACCTATAATATTATATACAGTCGATTCCGCTTAATTGGGACACCGCTTAATTGGGACAGCCGCTTATTTGGGACAAATCTCAAAGAACAGAAACCAAACCAAGGAACCAACAGTAAATTTACATGTTTAATTGGGACAACATTCCGCTTAATTGGGACAGTAAATTTAAGATCACAGTATATATTATGTTACAAATATGTACTCACAAGAAAAAATATTTACAAAAAATTTAATATGATACGCTTCATATCTTTTTGATTCACAACATGGAAAATTAAATTTAAAAAACTAGCAAATATGTATCAATTAATTACATTAGTATCGCGCGCTGTGAACTTTTTCCCCAACACATTCATTCACGTATGAAGTACGGACCCACGCGCGCTCAAAGGTTAATGTTTACCCTCGCGTCGGCGTGGCGCGGCACCGGTCATTATAGCTGTGAGAGTCTACCCTGCTGTTTCAATCGTTACGTATTCAGTTATGATTCAGTTACCACTACACCTCGCGCGTGGAAGGTTCGTTAAACTTACATTTTGTCAATTTTATTTAAAAAAAAATGACTCTTGCCAAGATGCCAAGAAGTGATATGACAGTTTCTAGTAAAATTGCTTTGCTGGATAAGTGTAGAAGTGAAATGTTTCAAAAACAAAAGACAGACTACACTTGACACATTTTTGAATTGAATTAAAAATGTATGTATTTATTTATTATTTTATTTTGGAATTTATTATTATTTTTTCTTAAAAGTTTATATTTTTTTGGTTATATGTAGTTTATAGTTTTTTTCCAAGAATTTATAAAATAAAATTATTGAAAGAAAAATATGGATTGCTTAATTTTATGTAAAATTCGGTTAATTGGGACAGCCGCTTAATTGGGACAAAATGCCCTAGTCCCGATGTGTCCCAATTAAGCGGAATCGACTGTATTAGCAAAATATAATGTTGCCAACTTTCGGTGAAAATTTTTTTTATTCTTATTTCTTATCATTTATGTGATAATATCAAAGTGGTCTATATATGGATTTACCCATATACACTTCTAATCTTCTATTTTAGCTAGTCGAAAAATTAGCTTATAAAATCAAACCACACTCGACTAGCTCCATTCTCGCTTTGCGAGAATATTATTTTTTTGATAACTTTGCTTTTGATAATCTTTAAATAGTTTAAATGAAAATGCATTGGAAAATATTTTAATAATCAGAGTTAATTTTCAGTTTTTCTATTTATAAATAAATAAAAAATCTGTATACAAGAATTTGTTACGTTAACATAATGTTATCTTATTATTATATAATTAAAACTTACATACAAATTATATAAGTTTCAAATAATAAATTATATTATATACTTCTAATTATTATATCTTTAATTAATTAATAATTATTATTATTCTTATTACATTATTGTATCAATTTATGTAGTATGCTTATTATCAAAGTAGGAATAAAATGTTCTAAATTATGGTATAATATTTAAAAAAAAATCACAGCAAAAAAAATAAACTTCCTACCTGAACAGAAGAAATCCGAGCGCGGTAACAGCAGCCCTTCGTACATCATCATTCACATCACTAACGGCAACGTGCAGCAGCTTGCGTATGGCCTGATTGTGCCCGGTGCCGCAATAGGCCATCGCCAGCGTGTACATACCCGATCGACGTAGAATCGGATCCTTGTCCGAACACAACGACGTAATTAACGCGTCAGCTTCCTCTAAGCGACCGTACATTGTAAACGCGATACCTACGGCAAGACCGCGTAAGATTTTCTCGTGTTGGCTCTCTTGCGCGTACTAAAAACAGAAGAACATTAGAACATAGTTTTTCAAAAATTTATTTATTTATATTCTACAATCATAACTAAAATTATTGCTAGTTTACAAATAATTTATTAAGTTAATGAAATATGTCTTTGTAGGGTATTTACTAGCGTAAACTATTTAATAAACTATTATTATTATTATTGTTATCATAACTGCATTGTTTGTTTGTTTTTTTTTTTTCTATCTAAGATAAAAGAAAACAAAAATAATTCTTACCGCGACCATATCTTGGATGGCGGGTGCATGTTTCGAGCCAAGCATAACCATGCCCATTGCAATACCGGCTGCTTCGCCAGTTGCCGCATCATCCTGATAGAGATTAAACTTCAACTGTTCGTAGACATCTTGTCGATGGGTGCCCATTGCAGATAGACCCAGACCCAAACAACCACCGTGACGTACCATCTATAATCAACAAAATTCACTTTCAGTAATAAACACAATAAACTATCCACATTTATAATTAAAGGATTAGACCAGTTCTCTAGATCAAAAAAAAATCGTATAAGTATGTAGAATGTGTAGTCGAAATGGTTTTTCCGAATTCGAAAAAATCACGAAGTTATATCGAAAAAAGTAAACGCGTGCACGGCCTAGGGTTACCACCTCTCCGGTTTTCAACTGAATCTCCGGTCTCCGGGTTATTTGTTGTAATCTCCGGATTTAACTGAATTTAGATGTAGTCATATAGTTTTAAGTTAAAAAAATAAGTAAGTCATTATTTCGATCAGTGATAAATTTATAGTCAAATCAAAATATTATTTAGTTTAATGTATAAGCGTTGAAACGAATGTCAAAATTTTATGATTGTATTCAAATTAAAATGTTTTTATATTTTAAAATAGTAATGTATTGAGTCATTATAATCAAAATCTCCGGACCAGTTGAAGTAAAATGGTGGTAACCCTAGCACGGCCTTCAAATAGGGATTTAAAAACTTTTATGCTCGTTTTCTCGAAACGTACTTTTTCGTTATATCTCCGGTGATAAATCGAACAATTTTCAATCTTTTTGAACAATGGACATTTCAAATTTTCGATATGTATGAAAAAAAATTATCAACATTTTTACAGAGAATTTTTTTCAAAACGCCATAATTTTGTTAATTTTCAAAAAAATCGATTGATAATCGATAGCCGCACTCTTAATCGTTAAGGAAATTTAGTGGAAACTTTTTTTTTTTTTCATTTTACAAACGACAATCCCCGGAGAAATCAGGCCACCTTTTTTTGGAGAATCTTCGGGTAACGCTATTTCGCGGGCATACAGCAACAAAAAAACAAAACATTCGCGATTTTATTTTGTTGTTCGAATGACGTATAATAAAATGTGTTTCCCCATTCGTTTTTGAGCTGTGCGCGTTTGAAAATAACAGCTTTTTAGCTCTGGAAAACTGGTCTTTAACTTCCACATAAAATAATAACTAATGCCGACAAAACAAAAAAGATCTTACCTCGTTTTGTGCGTCCTTCAGCTGCTGCAGCAAATAATCGATAATATTAGCACCGTGATTGGCATGAATCAATCCCAATGCGTACAGACCACCGCCTTCAGAGTACCCAGAACTAGGTCCGACCTCTTTTGGCAGATAGCTTTGCATCAGCGCTAATGCTTCTTGTTCATGACCGCGATGGATAACACCCAGTGAAGCTGTTGCTGTTAATTTAGCCCAATTTGTTGCACGTGCCAACCATTCTAAGTTATCACGCAGAAATTGATCGCTTGTTGTTCCTGAATTCGAAAAAAATAAGTGTCCTTAATTTCCTTTCATATAAAGACAAGATAACAACTATGTAACTACTTCGATAGAAACCCCAAGACACAAATGACATGGATGAAAGGAGGTCAGAAAAGAAATGGAAATAGATGGAGACGAGGTGGAGAGAGAATTCAAGAATTTTCAAGAAAAAGCAAAAAAGAAGACAGGAGCACAATGGATGGAAGAAAGAAGGAAACAACATACGAGTACTGGAAGAGAAGAAAGACGGAAGAAAAACAATCATGACAAATCGGCCTAAATCGAAGAAAGTAGTAAAAAATAAAAATAATTGTAAAATAAACTTACCACTATGCATGTAGGCATTAGCAATAACAGTAGCTGTATGACAAATACTAACTCTGATTGCATCTTTAGTATTCTTTAAAATCAGCATATCGGTGTGATTGCTCCGAATCAAAAACTGGAGATGTAAATCGATCGAGACAGTGCCTGATAAAATACTGCTTAGTTTCTCGATTCGTTCTTGATGTTCGCGTTCTTCATCGGTCTATAATAAAACAAACAACTTATTCTTTCTCACATCATCAAAAAAAATCTAGATATAAGATTAGAAAATGATCTACTGTGGCGAAATTTAAATAAAAATAATATTATAAAAAAAATCACTGAGTGATCTTTGACAAGTGCTTAAGTGTTTATGTACTTCGGATAACAGGTGAGATTTTTTGTAAATTATATTTAGCTACTGAAGATGGAAGCTTAGCTTCCGAAATACGTATTTAGCTTTATTTTAATTTAAGTGTAGTTTTGGGATTTTTTATATTATTTTTATTTAAAAAAATCTAGTCATAATGAGTCTTTTTTTTTGGAATACGAAATTTATTTTCCGAAAACAATTATTTAGATTCAATTATATTATAAAAACGAAAAATTATTGTTATATACCTTTTATTTTCATAAATATTAATCTATGTATACGAAAATTTCCAAGTAGTAGGAATACAAGAGCATGTATAAAATAGGTTAGGGTTAGATGAATGTTGAAGCTAAAGTGACTTGTCTGTATAGGAATGTTTGGAGAAAACTAATTTGAGGATAGTGGAAAGAGTTTGTGCCACATTCTTTTGGGCGTGATTGTGTATGTATGTTATACAAACAGCAATACACGATAGCGTTATAATAACAATTAAACTATAATTTCTAATACAATAACGTTTCATAAATGTTATTTTATAAAGTTATAAAGTTTTCTTTTAAGATATATTTTGTTTGTATTTCAATCGTAAAAATTAATTTGGTAATATTTTTCTTTAATTTACACAAAATTATTTCTATAACGTTTTACACATAACAATTCATTCTTTAAAATTTTACAACATTATGTAACAAAAACAAATATAATAACGTAACGATTTCAAACGTTATTTCATTAATTTATTAATACTTTTCAATATTTTTACTATCTAATAAAACTTTTACTTGAGTCTTGAACTTTCAGAAAAATAAAAACAGTGTTGTTGTGTTGAATGTTGTTATTGTTTTTAATAAAATTACGTGCCAAACTCTCTATGGTCCGCTCCTCGACTTTAACTTCTGTTTCCGGTGTTTCGCCTTCTTTCGCTGGCGTTGCTTCTGTTGAGGAAGAGCTGGAGACGATCTTGCTTTTCTCTGTAAGGGCTGAAGGTAATGGTGCAGTCGCTTTAAGTGCGCCCAAAACTCTACCTAAGAATTGTTGGGTAGCTGATTCATACATATCGAATGCAATTTGATACGCCATTAGTTGACTTTCCTGAAACATTAAATTCGTATTTTCAAAATTCTACTCAATATTAAACATTTAATATAAATGTAAATTAAATTAGACAAAATGCTCGAAATTATGTTAAAACCTAAACGATATAACATACTTTTTTTAACCAATAATTTTTACATTTATTTTAAAAATGATGGGCTTCCTAAATAAAGTGCCTAACATTGACCCTTTTCTTTTGTTTAGAGGTAAAAATTATACATTTTATAGGTTCCAACAAAAGTTACTTATGTTACAAGTACTAACATCTAATTTGTTTTTGTTTCGGAATGCGAGTTTTGTCTGACACTTAAACTTTGACCTGATCACTTTCAACCCGAAAATGTAAGACAATTTAACTAACTACAGTTAACGACATTAACCCTTTACGAATTATAGTTAAAGAGAAAGATTATCTTATTTCGTTGTAAATTTATCCTAATATAAAATAATTATTTGTGTCACCCAAACCTAAACTAATTTAATCGAATACCCCCTTAAGATAAATAATAAAAAAAAAATACTAACTTCTTTTCCTTGTGCAAGTTTATCCAAAATTTCCGCAACGCTCAACGGATCATCCAAAAATATCAGACACTGACACATATTAACGTAATCAGGCGTAGTTAATCCTCTATATAATCCAACCAGCGAACGTAAGACCGAATTCCGAAAACCACGATTCTGAATGAGACTCATTGCGACTTGAAACGCGTACGATAACATTCCGGGTATGTCGTCCGATTGGGTGATAGACGATTCGAAAATATCCATACGATGCGTTTCCAGTGCTAAACCAAGTGCCTGCCGGTATTGGCCATCCTCCAGGCAACGCTGGAACATACGATTGACAATCGCTTCCAGACGTGGATCGATTGTTTTCGCCTCCGAAGATCCATCGATCCCGGCAATGCGCTGATGAGTGTAGTAATCGATGCATTTTGCTGAAATAATAATCATTATTAACAATTTTAATTTAGAAGGTACATTCTAAAAAAAAATTATGTTAATTTTACCTACAAACCATGAGACACTATGATGCCCAATATTTCTAGGTTGAATTACTCAACAATTCATTCATTCATTAAATCAATTAATTAAATATCTGCATGACTTAGTTAAATATTTGAGGACATATATGAACAATAATAATAATGTAATGCGGAATAATAATATATTAATTAAAGTTAAAGAAATACAGAAATCTAAGTTCTGTTCTGTTATGCAAAATAACAAGCCCTGCCAAGTCATATTTTCAATAATTATTCGTGCAAATAAAGGAACTACTGTATTTGTAACACCTGTTAAATATAAAAGGAAAACAAATAATAAAAAACTTACCAATGATAGTTTCAACGTATTCACTATGCGAATTCACATCGAAAAGATCTCCCGCGCCCAAAGCATAAGTCAAAGAATCTTCGAAAGACCCCAAATGATAATAAACTTTACTAGCAACCAAAGCAGCTAGTTGATGCTGTTGAAACTTCTTATCTTCGTGCAAGATTTCACTACAAATAAATTATATTCAGTTTTTTTTTTATATTTATTTTATATTTAAACAAGTATACGTACATTTTCTCGATAGCTTCAGAGATCTCCGGCCAAAATTCGTCAACAATCAAATCCAGTTTTTTCAAAGCAAAAACTTTCAATTCCGGCATCGGCTCCTCCAGAAGAGAAATAATACCCGCTATTCAAAAAAAAATACATATAAAATAAATAACATTAAGCAATACAAAAGCGTATATATAAGAATCACACAAAAAAGTTAGGTTACCAATAAGTAAACAACATTTAATTATAAATCAAATCATTTGAAACGCAATAAATTGTATGAAACAAATAGCGGATAACAATAGATATTAATTTTTAACAAAATTACTATAGTAATAATACAAAATATATCAAGAAGCGGTCTTTGATACCAAAACAATGACTTGCACAAAATCTAAGGTTAAATCAACCAAATAAATACAATATTAGAAAAAAAAATTTTCTATACATACCGGCAGATGTAATATTCATGATGAAAGATGTCTACAATACTTTTTCCAATTTGAATGTAGAATTCAGTAGAATTAAAAATGTAAATTGAAAAACGTCTATTTAGCAACACGAACCAACACAATTTGTGACATTTGTGATTTTTAGAAAATAACTTGATTCAAGCGCCACTTGAGGCCATGACTTTAACTAGAATTTTGGCGGGTTAAGGTCAAATAATTGCGAAAATGTAGATACATAATCAAAAATAAATAGCACAATAGTACACATTTGTAATTCTTCAACTATTATATATTTGCCAAAAAAAAATAAAAACTAAAACACATCTATATGTATTTATTATATAACTTAAAATTAAGTAATTAGAAATATCTTTGAAAAAATATTAACATTCAATGTGAATTTAAGTCAAAAATAAATTTAAATAAAGTTTATAATACTTATAAATGTTTTGTTTTAATTATTGTGTTGTTATTTACTTGAGAATATAATATTTAACAAAATATATTTGTAATATGTCAGTAGAAAGTATGATCAATCACAACCATTGTTTGGTTTATGATTAAAAACAAATTTGTATGTTAACAAGATTAGAAGTATATGGGTAAACCCATATATAGACTACTTTGACATTTCTCGGAAAGTTGGCAACACTGTATTTTAATAATATTATAATTTTTGTGGGCACTAGGAGATACTTTTCTGAAAATTTGATCAAAATCGAATAAATAATCTAGCCACAATGAATTTTTAAAAATTTTTGTGATTTTTTTCTCGAAAAGTTGGCAACACTGTATTTTGTTAAAATTACATAATTTATTTAAGCACTAGGAAAAACTTTTATGAAAATTTGATTAAAATCGGTTAAATAAAATGGTCATAATATTTTTTTTTTAATTTTAGTAATTTTTTTCTCCGAAAGTTGGCAACACTGTATTTTGTTAAAATTACATAAATTATATGAATACTAGAAGAATCTTTTGTGAAAATTTGAGTAAAATCGGTTGAATAACATGGCCATAATAAAAAATTTTAAACTTTAGTAATTTTTTTCTCGGAAAGTTGGCAACACTGAATATTAATAAAATTATGTAATTAATGGGAGCATTAGGGAAATCTTTTCTGAAAATTTGATCAAAATCGGATAAATAACGTAGCCAATATGAATTTTTAAAAATTTTAGAGATATTTTTCTCGGAAAGTTGGCATCACTGGAAAAAATCAAAATCACATGACCATCTTAGGCACTAGACAAATTTATCCTGAAAATTTCATTAAAATCAAAGTCAAAAAAAATATCCATGCTTAAATTACTACAATTTAAATAACAAAATTTTTATTCAAAAAGACCCAAGATTAGTTTGTCATTTAGTAACAAAAGAAACTTATTCTCATACACCAAAACTTAAAATTATAAAAATTTGTCTTGAAAATCTGCTAGATTATTGTTTGCAAAATGAAATAAACGAACTAGACATGCCAAAAATTTGTTCCGGCTTAGATAAACAAAATTGGAATCAAATAGAAAATATAATTAAAAAAATATTTCAAAATTCTAATATTAAAATTAATGTTTATTTAGAACCAAATAATATAGAACTAAATTTAAATTCAGACACAGATTCAGTTATCGTAGAGGCAGATAGCGAAATCGAAACAATCGATACTGTACATTCTGACGACGAGAGCCCAGTAAACGGTTTAACATATTTAGATATTCCTATACATATAAATTCATGTAGAAATCAAATAGTAGTTAAAGAAACAATAGGTAAAAATGAAATCAAAATTAACAAACTCTTCGACAACAAAGTATTACGAATTTACTTATATTTGAATAAAATCAATAGTAACAAATCTATTTTAAATTTTATCAAAACTTATTTGCAACCCGGAGTATAACATACTATTGTCTAATACCAGAAATTTATAAATTTAATTTTAATGCTGTTTTACAAACTTATTTCAATCATAATAGCTATAAATTAGTAGCTTGCAAAACAATGAATAATGATATCGAAAATAAAGAAGAACAACAACTCACTATTAGAAACTAATATGAGAGTAAGACTAACCACAGGGGCATTACAGAAACTTATAATAAACTAAAACAAACATACTATTGGCCCAATATGATAAAAGACATATAAAATTTTATAAATAAATGCAACGTTTGTCTCACTACTAAATACGAAAGAAATCCTATTCAAATTCCAAACATTCAAACATCAACGGCGGATAAAAAAAGCGGCGGATTGAAAAAGTGCATTAGTAATAATTACTATTTTAAATAATTTATATTTATATAATAAATATTAAAATAAAACAAAAACATTTTAAAATATTTTATTATTTGTATCTAGTACCTTTATTACATGGTTGGTAGTATCTTAGTGAATTTAGTATTCTTATGATTGGCATTATCACTCACAGGCTTGTTTGAATTAGTTTACGATTTTTCAATTGTTTCAATTGCCGCACGTTCATTGTGTGAAAAGTATTTTAACGATTTAATTACACGTTATTTTGGTAAATAAATCTATTGAAAGATGGAAGATCAACTTGTTGATTTTACAAAAGGTAAATAATATAATAAATTACAAATAATATAGTATATGATAATAAATGATTCAAATTTTTGTAGAAAAGAAATTCCTAGAAGACAGGAAATTGTTTCAGGAATGTATGGAAGGTGAGTTTCTTTTAATTTATATATATATATATTTCAAAATTAGCTAAATTTAAATTTTTCTTATAATGTTATAGCATATGCACAAAAAGCAATGAAAAAGACTGCATCAACCAAGAAAAAAGTTGTATGTCGACCATTGAGAAGAGCAGAACTTGAGAAAGGTATGTGTAATAAATAATTTATATTATCGGTAATTTACACTAGAAATATTACTGTAACGAATTTTTACGAGACATTTTTAACAATTTTTTTAAAAAAAAAAACTACATTTTTAATTAATGGTCGCATTCAGCAGACTTGAACTTGTTTGTGGTTGTAAACTTCTGTTTATGGCACAATGAAATTCAAACATGATTATTTTTTTTTAAATTTAATTATTATTTTATCAAATGAGAGCGTATTTTCTGACACGTTGGTTTATTTTTCGTAAATTAATACTTTAAAATTTCGATTACGAAAGCTGTTGGCTTTAATTTTTCAAAGTTTGTCATAGATAAGTAATAAAAAATTTCAAATTTCACAAATTAATTAAAATCCCTTAAAATTATGGTAAAATCTATAAAATCATGGCAAAATCCTAGTAAAATCGTGAATAGTTCGTAAATATTTAGTGCATATTTACTGAAATATTTTTTGAAAAAGAATTAAAACACATTAAAAAATTCGTATACGATCTATAATTCATTAAAAATCTCAAGTAAAATTCGCTACAATTTAAAAAATTTCATATGAAATTGAGTAAAATCATGGTAAAATCTTTAGAATCTTACTTAAAATTTATAAAATCATGTAAAATCTTTACAATCTCGCTCCAAAATCATGCTAAAATCGCTTAAAATCATGCTGAAATCGCTTACAATCTTCTTTCCTTGAAAGCACAAATATATTCATTCACAAATATAGACAAAAGATTTATTTGAATGATTTTGATGGTATACGATTGCGTGGACGTCCGATGAGTAATTGGAGTGGTATGATTGAGAGTGTTTTGCGTGAGCGAAAGTTTCCAAGTAGTAGGAATAAAAGAGCATGTATGAGTGAGGAATTATGAATGTGGATGAAGCGAAAGTTGCTTGTGCTGGATAGGAATGTTTGGAGGCGACTGATTTCGGGATGATGAAAAGAGTTTGTGCCACACCCTGATTTGGGTACATGGCGTGATTGTGTATGTATGTATGTATGTCTAATAAATAAAACATTTGTATATTTTTGTAGAATTCGGTGCGCTGTGGAATTTACCAAAGGAGAAAAAATCACTTTGGCCGGATGATAAGAACAACAAACGGAAAAGCATTGGGAAGCCAGATCGACAGAAAATCAGAGCTACAATCAGGACTTCGACTTCCACACAGCTACGAACAGCTACGACGAAGTCTAGCACAACTCCTAATTTGAATAGAAGAACGGTATTCGATAAATCAGTTCCGTCTACGCTGAAAACAAAAATTCCAAAAATTCAATTCACAATAGTTGAATCACTTGCGTCACCAAGCCTCGAAATAAAATCTCCAAAACAGTCAAATGCTAAAACCACCCGTTGCGAAACGGTTAAACTATTACGCACCGTGTTAGAACAAGTGGAAGCCATAAAAATTGATCAAAAAAAAATTCAAGATAAATTTGACCAGTTTATTGCTCCTTCTGAAAATAAACCGGAAACAGAACAGGATCTAATTTCATTTAACGATTCTGGCTGCTTGGCTCTACCGCTAACTCCGAATAGAATAGTGCCTCCAGTTGTAAAAGAAAATTCTACCATCAAATATACCAAAAAAACAGATGAATTTCGGGCTCAAGGAGCAATTCCAAAGTATCGATCTAGAAGACTAGAAGAAAATGCCAAATATTCACCGAACCCGAGCGTGCTAGATGATTCGGTCTTCTCACCTTTACCAGATTGCGCGAAATTAATTCGCGGAAATGTTTCAACGCCGCAGAGCACAACTTTAACGCATAAAGTAGTTGATGAAACAATGAAAGAATACAACGATTTGCGTAAACGAGTTCCATTTTTGTGCACCCCGAAAAGAATCCAGACGGATCGGACTGCTTTCAGTATTATGACGCCCAGTGTTGAAACTGATAATGAAAAATATATCTCGCGTCGTGTACAGGAGCAAATTTTTAATTTAGAAAATGACGAATAATATATAGATGGTTTTATTTTTGTGTACATAATTTTAATTTAATTTTATTTTTAATTTTATAATTTTACATTCAATTTGTTTGTTTAATACTGCATATTTATGATAACTAATAGAAAAATTTGCTAATTTATCTACAATTAATAATTTAATAATCAGACAGAATTATCATATAAAAAAAAAAAATAATCAAATATTTAATTGTCAATATTTTTATTGTGTATTATTATTTCAATTTCCAAAAAATATATATGTTGTTAATTGTAATAAAGAATAATCATGTTTTTTTTTTCAAATAAAAAACATATGTGAAATAAGAGAAAATGTTTTAAAATTACTCTGACCCAGTTAAATAGTGAATTATACAGTGGTCCAATTGTCTTGTTGAATGCCAGATTGTATTTAATTCAATACCTTTACGCTAATTGATGTTATCTCGGTTTGAAGATACGAAAATAATATTAATATATCATACATACATACACAATCACGCCATGTACCCAAAAGGGTGTGGCACAAACTCTTTTCATCATTCCGAAATCAGTCGCCTCCAAACATTCCTATCCAAACAAGCAACTTTTGCTTCATCCACATTCATTATTCCTCTCATACATGCTCTTTTATTCCTACTACTTGGAAACTTTTGCTCACGCAAGCCACTCTCACATTCATACCACTCCAACTTCTCATCGGACTTCCACGCAAACGAATACCATCAAAAACATTCAAATAAATCTTTTTAACCAAACGTTCATTAGACATTCGCTCAACATGTCCGAACCATCTTAACTGACTAACACGGGGCAACTTTTGCTACAACATTTTTTCAATTTCACACTTATATATATATATATATATATATATATATATATATATATATATATATATTTATTGAAGAAGTTGACTAAAATAATTGTTTTATTTTCGTAAAAAAAATCTATATAAATTAGATCTTATATTTCTTTCTAAATCTGAATAATGCTTTTTAAAAATATTGTTGATTAAAGAATATATTTATTTATATTTTCTGTTATTTTCTTAACAATTTTTTTGTTAATTTTTATTAAATTTCCTGAATTCATTTAAATAGAAAGCCTTTTATTTATTTGTTTTTGCTATTCATTAGTTTTGTTGTTATATTTAGTTTCATTACTGATACATAGGCAACCATTTTAACATAGTTGCATTGCGTGAATGTTATAAGCTCTAATTTTTTTTTATTATAAATTTTAAAATATATTTATTGGATTACTGATTATCTAATAATAGATTAATTAATTATTAATAGATCTTTCGATTATTAATTTTAATTAATTTTGGTATAAAAGAAATTTGTAATTAATTTTCGAACTATTAGCGAAATAAACTAATTTTACATACATACAAATATACACAATCACGCCATGTACTCACAAGAGTGTGGCACAAACTCTTTTCATCATTCCGAAATCAGTCGCCTCCAAACATTCCTATCCAAACAAGCAACTTTCGCTTCATCCACATTCATAATTCCTCTCTCATAGCATGCTCTTTTATTCCTACTTCTTGGAAACTTTCGCTCACGCAAAACACTCTCAATCATACCACTCCAACTACTCATCGGACGTCCACCTACAAACGTATACCAACAAAATCATTCAAATAAATCTTTTTAATCAAATTTTCATTAGACATTCGCTCAACATGTCCGAACAATCTTAACTAACTAACACCAACTTTTGCTACAACATTTTTTTCAATTTCACACTCATCATACACTAATCTATTTCGTACCCGATCTCTCCTATTTACACCACATGCCCCACGTAAAAATCTCATTTCCACAGCAGTCATTTTCCGTTTATGTTTTTGCAACCAAACCCAACATTCACTACCCTATACATTAACGTAGGCACCAAAACTGCATTGTATATACTAAAACGGGGGGTGGCTTCCTTGGAAACATTTACATTCCTAGCAGAAGTTCCCAAAGCACCCAAAGCACCTTACAACAACAGCATTTACTCTCCTTTCAATTTCACGATCAAAACGGCCATCTCTAGACAGCAAACTACCCAAATACACAAATTCATCTACCTGCTCTAAACGTGCTCCATCAATATATACATTACATTCAGTCATCAAGTCACCCTTCTCAAAAACTAAAACTTTGCACTTATCAACATTCAACACAAGATTCATATCTTTACCAACAACAAATGATTTAATTCAGTGTCTTCGCAATGTTTGGGTATCTTTTTTGATGATGATTCCAATTGCTTCAATGTGATATATGAATTATATATATATGATGAGTCATCTTTTATTTAAACAAAAATACAGCTTTAAATTGTATTTATTATTACAAGTTTTATCATATATCCTACATTTCAACGGTTTGGTACTTGCATGTCCAAAAATGAGCTATTTTCATATATTTTGCATATACGATTTTTAATTAATACAAGATTAGAAGTATGAAGGTAAACCCATATATAGACTACTTTGACATTTCTCGGAAAGTTGGTAACACTGTATTTTAATAATATTATAATTTATGTGGGCACTAGGAGATACTTTTCTGAAAATTTGATCAAAATCGAATAAATAATGTAGCCACAATAAATTTTTAAAAAAATTTGTGATTTTTTTTTCAATAAGTTGGCAACACTGTATTTTGTTCAAATTGCATAATTTATTTATTCACTAGGAAAAACTTTTATGAAAATTTGATTAAAATCGGTTAAATAAAATGGTCATAATAAATTTTTAAAAATTTTACTAATTTTTTTCTCGGAAAGTTGGCAACACTATATTTTGTTAAAATTACATAAATTATATGAATACTAGGAGAATCTTTTGTGAAAATTTGAGTAAAATCGGTTGAATAACATTTTTATAATAAAATTTTAAAAACTTTATTAATTTTTTTCTCGGAAAGTTGGCAACACTGAATATTAATAAAATTATGTAATTAATGGGAGCATTAGGGAAATCTTTTCTAAAAATTTGATCAAAATCGGATAAATAACGTAGCCAATATAAATTTTTAAAAACTTTAGTAATTTTTTTCTCGGAAAGTTGGCATTACTGGAAAAAAACAAAACCACATGACCATCTTGAACACTAGACAAATTTATCCTGAAAATTTCATTAAAATCGGTTGAACCGTCTAGGAGGAGTTGCGGCCACAAAATTTTGACTTACGACCGAGCGAGCGAGTGAGCGAGCGAGCTGACGACGCACATCCATACACCCACATAAACTAAGTTCAGATTCGTCATCTACAGGCTATATGAAGGATTTCTATACATTTTTATTTTTTTTTTTAATGTTACAGACACCGTACCAAACGCTATACTACTTTTCCTTGCAGTCAAAGTAGTAAAAATAGATGTTATTTTACAGAAAAAATAATGTACTTTTTCGCAACAAAAATCAATAATAAAATTAAAAGTAATTTGCAAAATGTGTATTTTGTAAATAACCTCAATTCCCACTAGATTTTTGTCACGAAAGTCACGATATTTTTACATTTTAACCACTTTAAAAGATTAAATTATTCTGCAGCACAAATATATACTTAATAAGGTTAGTTTTTTTTTTATATTTTAATAAATTTTTTATTTAAATTACACTTCTATACAATTTATTTATCACTATAAAGCCATTTAGAAAATATTTGTTTGTATTTTCTTCATTAATAGTTAAATTATCATAGTTGTTTAAAAATAGTAAAGCCTTAAGTTAATTATTTTTATCAGTTATTAATGTTTGTCGTAAATATTATCAAAACGGAAATCCACAACATTTGGTTAATTTTTAAATAAATTGTTTTAGTTTCAATCTAGTGTTATATAAGTGTTATAACAAGTGACTTGAAACAAGGTAAATAAAACAAAATTATTTTTGACCCATTTTATTAAAATAACTTATGGAATATTACTGGAACTAGATTATGAAGGAATTGACCTAAATTTCGGCAACCAATTAAACTTTTGTGCATATTTTTAAACTATTAAATAAATATAATACAACTTGATACAACTTTTTTTAAAATTTATTATAATGAATAATTCAAAAATAATTGTTCATTAAATAAGTTTTAAATCTTTTGAAGAAATACTGTATTTACAATAATTTGTACTAAAATAAATCTAAACTAGTTTGAATATACTTCTTTTATAAAATCAATTTTATTTACAGAATTAAAATTTTATTAATATACCCTGATCTAGTTCAAGATATATTTATTTACATTTTATCAATAATTAACACAGTTGAGAGTAATTTATTTGAAACTTGATACTTCCTCGAACATTGACGAGTCTATTGGGGTAATTAACCCGTCAGCAAACAATGTCAAAATTTATCTATATTTTCCACTAATGCTGCATATAAATGGGATTTTGGGAAGAATAGGTGAAACAGATTTATAATTATACATTTTTTGAATTAAATGAATCACTCCGCTTATTATTTTTCCAAGAAATAAGCTAACCTATAAAAGTTGTCATTTCACAATGTCATACGGTTCATTTCCGATTCTAGTGTAATAAATGGAGGATAACAACGAAATCTCAGAAAATAGTAAACTAAATAACGACGAAGATGAAGCAGAAACCAAAGAAGACAGTTCATCTACTTCATTTATTAATTCAAAGCATATTTATTCCATTGGACATGGTGATTCTTTCGAAAAATCGACTGACAATGAATTAAAAAGTAAAGAAAATGCGTTAAACACTTTAGATAATAATGGATTTTTGCACGGTCAACCATGTACGGTAAAAATGAAAAATGGTACTCATCCCGATATTGTTGCAATGTCAGTTTTGAGTCTTTACGACAAAGAACAAGATACCATGGAAACAGATATGGACACTGAAAGGTATGAAAATATTTAAATAATCTTATTTTGTATTAACTAATATTTAATGATACTTTCAGAGATTTTATTCCTGAAGTAAACTATGTTTTAAAAAGTACAAATCACGAAAACAGTCTTTTAAATACGGGTGTTGATGCAAGTGAAAATTTGTTAAATAATTTGCGAGCGAATGAAGAAGCTATTGTACCAAATAGTTGTGATTGTGCTAGACCGCCTTTATTTTTTCGTGACGGTGAAAGATCCGTTGATTTTGTTATGGTTTGGGATACTTTAGATAAAGATTCAACAACCGACGAAGCATACGATAGACGATCAATTTTTGAACGGAATCTTGTTAAAGAAGGACTCGATTTGGAATATGAACCAGTTGAAAATAACGGCTTGAATTTCATAAAAGTAAGCAATTGTTAATTACTGTTTCGCTTTTTATTAAAGTTACATTTTTAATTCATCGATTTCTAGATTCACGCACCGAAAGATGTTCTAAGATGTTACAGTGAGATTTTGAAACTTCGGATGCCGATGAAAGAGGTAAGATACAAATTCATATATCAAATTTTATTTATAATTTATGTTTTTCTTTTTATTCATTAATTTATAGGTTTTTATTTGTCTACCAAATGATCTTAGACAAAATAGTCGTTTAAAAAATGCCGCCCATTATATTTCTCAAAAGGTACCGGGTTTGGAAACGGTTTTTTTTTTTCTTTAAAATTAACAGATATTTATGTATATGTCTCAACCAACTAGAAATATTTTTCAAATAACATATATATTTATTTATTTTTATTACATATTAGTAACTGAGATATGTATATATTTACTAGAGATCTAAATTGAAATAATAATAATTTTTAATAGTAATTTTTTGAAAACATATTACGTAAATAAAAAGAAATTTAAACGTAAGTATATATAAAATAGTAAATATGTAGTATTAAAAGTGAAATTGTTTTTGTTACCTAGTCATAAATAATTGAAATTTTATAAAAAAAAAATATTAATAAAACACTTATATTTATAGTTCTCAATGTACATTTGTTTAAAACTCTAACCAATTCAAGTTACAGAAATTTTAATTAGGTCAATGGAAATTGTATAATACATGATAAATTATCCAGAATATATTTTCAATTTAGATTCCAGTTTTAATAATACAATACAAACAACGAGGATTTGTTTGATTCTAATTCCATTATTGCTTTTAAAAAGTTTGTTTTTTTTTTTTGTAATGCGTGAAGTGAGATTGACACATACTAATTTTTTTCTAGGAATATTCTTATTTCTAGTATTATATTTTTTATGATTTAAATAATTGCTTATTTGAAATATAGATTTGTGTGATATGGCTCGTCGCTGCCAATAAATTGCACGGTTTGTCTTATAAAAATGCGTTTTCAACAGCAAATGCACTTTTTAAGTTGAAGGACTTTTACAAAAAATGATGAAAATGATTTAATGTAACTTCTCTTTTGTTTTATTTTTAGATCCCCGGATTACGAAGTGTACATTCGCGTACCAATTATATTCTAGAATCTCTTAATTCGCAATGGGAAAAATTAAAATCTTATATTTTAATTGATACAGAAAAGTTTCCGGAAAAAAGTCAACGTTTTACTGCCGTTTATAGTAAAGACAAAGAATACTTGTATGTATTTTTAAAAACAAATAAAAATAATGAGATTGTTACAAATTATATACATTGGCTGGTATTACAAGCTCGATTTTTGGGTGTTTTAGTTCATTTATTTAGTAGTTGCATTGTTTTAAAACCTGTATTAGTTAAAACCGAGCTTGTAATACGGATCAATATGTATGATTGCAACAACGTCATTGTTAAATTCTACTTTATATATAAAATTCATTATTGAGTTTCTTATAAAGCTAAATAAATATTTAATTATTTTTAGATTTGACGCGGACCGTACTTGTTTTTTTACGCCCGCAATTCATTCACGCATTATACAATTTATCCTTGACCGTAAACGGTTTTGCGACAGTAATGAAAATCATTTTGCTTTTGGAATTGAACGACTTCTGGAAGAGAAAACTTACGCCGCCGCTTATCCATTACACGATGTAAGTTTATTTTAAACAATTAGGTACTTGCACGCATGTTTCAAGGACAAATTTATCCAGATCATGTGATCATAAGTGTTGATTACATATAGTTTTATATCAAAAACATCACATGATCTTGGGTAAATTTGTACTTGAAACATGCGTGGAAGTATCGTAATTTTTCAATTGTAATTCGCTAGTAAAATATGTTGTTTAGGGTGAAGTGAAACAGCCTGGATCAATGCGTAATCTTTTATACACCGAATGGGCTTCGGTGCGAAAATGTTTGCGTTATCAACCTCTCGATTATATAAAAGAATATTTTGGTGTAAAAATTGCTCTATATTTTGCCTGGCTAGGATTCTATACGCACATGCTACTATTTGCATCTATTGTAGGCGTTGCTTGTTTTATTTATTCCTGTTTGACTTTATATACCAATATTTCTAGGTAAGGATCATTTTATAACTACTACACTTGTATTTCTTTTAATATATTGTAGGAATGGCTGTTTCATAAATATATAACACTTTACTTTTAATATGTATTTAATAACTTTAATTCTAAATAACACAAAATACACAATGGCTTACAAACATAACATAACCGTAATCGTAATGAATATATCGTGTTCGAGTTGCCAACTTGTCGGTCCTGACGAGAAATTTTAAAATAAAATAAAAATGCTTACAATATTTTGTTTTTAAGCGCGGAATAATCAAATAATATCTAGTAATTAATTATATTTATAATATAAATTGTTTTTGTATTTTTATTTCGAATTATTTGCGTTTTAGTGAAGATGTCTGTAACAAAGATTTAAAAATTCAAATGTGTCCGTTGTGTGATGATTGGTGCGATTATTGGGAATTGAATGAAACCTGTTTCCATTCAAGAATCACTTATTTATTTGATAATCCTACAACTGTCTTCTTTGCAATTTTTATGTCGTTTTGGGGTAAAATATTTTGCACTATTTCATTATTATGTTCATTTCCGTATATTGTTATTTTTAGCTACTTTATTTTTGGAATTATGGAAACGTTATTCGGCCGAAATAACGCATCGTTGGGATTTAACGGGTTTTGATATACAAGAAGAACATCCTAGGCCACAGTACTTAGCTCGGTTATCACATGTTAAAAAACAACAGGTCAATGTAGTTACAAATACAATGGAACCTAGAGTACCGTTTTGGAGAATGAGATTACCGGCGACAATTTTAAGCTTTTCTGTTGTTATTTTACTGGTAAGTTAGATTAATCTTAAGTTACGAATTCACCAAAGTAACATTGGGTAACAGTAAGTTTTAGTAACTTGCACGTTACTGAAACCTAATAGAAATTTTCTCAAAGTTACTTTGGTAAATTCATAGCTTTGTATTATTAAAAAAATGTTACAATATTTCTAACAAATTTACCCGTGTTCCGCTTGGGAGATACAAATAATTTACTATATTTTGTCAAAGTTTTCAAAAATATACAAATATACACATCCACACCAGAGCTAATATAGTAAAAATCTTTCAGAACATATTGTATTATTGGTTAAAATTCTGTATTAATATAGAAACAGAACATAGAAACAAATTACTAGGTAACAAATAAGTAACTAAATTATAAAAATCAATAAATTGTATGATCTAGTTACTTATTTGTTACCTGGTAACTTGTTTCTAGGTTCTGTACTGTAATGTCATTTGTATCATTTATCCTGATGAAGACGTAAGTTGAGTTTTGTCGAACCGATTAATACCGAACTTTAACTTAAAGCAGATTTATTTTAATATAATAAGTTCCGAAAGATTTTTTACTATATCAGCTCTTTAACTTTTTATAATTAACTTAACATTAACTTTTCAATTTTAGTATAGATTAAAATTTTGCATTATTTTCCCCACACGTATAATATTTTACAAATGTTTTTGAAATGATTTTTTTTATAGGTAGCATTAGCGTTAGCAGCCGTATTAGGTGTAGTTCTTTATAGAATCTCCGTTCTTGCAGCTTTAAGTTTCTACGAAAAGCAAAACAATATGAATGTGATTACGAGCAATGTTATGCTATTTACAACTATTACAGCCGCCTGCATTAATTTATGTTGTATTATCATATTTAATTGGGTAAGTAATCACAGTTATTTACTAAAAATATACAGCCGGTTTCATAAAATTGACTTTAAGCTTTAAAAAAGGTTTTGTTTTATTGACAACAACAATTAATTTCACTATTAAAAGTGTGAAAAGTTGACAAAAAAGGCATCGTTTTATTATTATTATAGTAGAATTTAAAACAGATGTTTTTTGTTTGGCTTTAACTTGACTTTAGTTAAAACTTTTAGATTTACACATGGGTAGCCGAAAAACTAACAGAAGTAGAATTACTACGCACACAGACTGAATTTGATGATTCGTTAACTTTAAAAATATACCTACTACAATTTGTGAATTACTACGCGTCTATTTTTTATATAGCATTTTTTAAAGGGAAATTTATTGGCCGTCCGGGTCGTTACAATAGATTTTTTACATATCGTCAAGAAGAGGTAAGTTATATTTTATATTTTTATTTTTTTGGTTTACGAATACATGTGCTTATGTTTTGTTCAGTTTTATTTATGTTTTGTCTGTAGTATATTTATTTTGTTTTTAAATTAAAATTACACAATTATTAATAATCTCACCTCAGTTTAAACTGAAACTAAAGTTTAATGTTTAGTGGTGTTTCTCCATTCTAGATTAATATGAAAGTTTAAGTTAAACTTGAGATAATTTAACCCGAAAGAAGCTGCCGTTTATTAATTAAACTAAAGTTTATGTATATAGAAATCATAGAAATTTTGAGGTTAGGTCACTTGTTAAATTTTCATAGTTTTTAAATTATGGAATTATTAGAAATATATGATTTAAGCGATATTGAATGTAGAAAAAAGGCTAATAAATTTTAGTTTTGTTTACAAATCCATGTGTACTAAGACTTTTAGACATAATTTTTCATGTACTACGTAACATCTCTGAGTAATTTCAGATTTTGTTATGTAATAATTATTACTGCATTAATTAAGTTTCGACCTAAATTTTATGAAAAATATATTTGTTAAATTGAATCAAAATTCCATCTCTTTTCGTTTGTGTGTGTGTGTGTGTCCTTTGTAATTTCGTTAATTTGTTTGTGATGTTGTATCCGTATTTAGTGTGGTCCGGGTGGTTGTCTGCTAGAACTTTGTATACAGCTATCTGTTATAATGGTTGGCAAGCAAGCTATGAATACATGTTTGGAAATGTTTTTGCCCTATATTTTCAAATGGTGGAAAACATTGCGTGTGAAAAAAACTACATTCGGTCATGCCAAATCGTCGATGAAAAACGCTTCACAATGGATGAAAGATTTTAAATTAATTGAATGGGGACCACGTGGGCTTTTTCCCGAGTATCTAGAAATGGGTGCGTTGTTTTTGTGTAATTTTTTTCTTGTAGTTTTCTAGAAATATAGCTAAATTTTTAATCAATGAAATACCTGTCCTACATAGTTTTTTGTTTGGAAGAATAGTTAGCACTTATATTTTATTGATCAATTTTAAGTATTATCGTTTTCAAAATTGAAAGCTTAAGATACATATAATTTACAGTAAATTAGAAAAATAGTCGACGCTTAATGACGTAATTGACGGAATTCAGTCCTATTATGTTTTTATTATCTACTAAGCCAACTTTATATGTATTTATATGTACAATTGAAGAGCCCTGAAGAAGGCAATATAGATTGCCGAAACATTGGCTTAGTAAATAATAAAAAAATAAAAACGACTGAATTTCGTCAATTACTAATTATTTATAATTCACAGTGTTGCAGTACGGTTTTGTAACAATTTTCGTAGCGGCTTTTCCGCTAGCGCCTTTCTTCGCTTTATTGAATAACGTACTAGAGATGAGATTCGACGCTCAAAAACTATTAACATTTTATCGAAGACCTGTCACACAGCGTGTTCGTGATATTGGCGTATGGTATCGTATTTTAGATTCGATTGGAAAGTTATCAGTCATTACGAATGTAATGTATTCATCGCTACAACATTTATTCAATATTTATATAAAATATTATTTCAGGGTTTCATTATCGCATTTACATCGAATTTTATTCCCCGATTAGTTTATCTGATAACCGTTAGTGAAGATTATACTTTAAACGGTTATTTAAATCATTCATTATCATTTTTTAATACTTCTGATTTTGCTAATAAATCTTTACCAAAAAATTCGCAAAGTAATATTACCATCTGCAGGTAAAATTATTTGTAATTAAAAAAGGCTTTACATTAATGTTTCGATTTATTAAATAGGTAAAATATTATAAATTATAAATAAAAAAAGCCAGATTTTATTTAATTGTTTCTCTAATTAATCTGCTATTAATATTATCGGGTCTTGCTGGCTTTCTGTATATAAAATGAAGAAAAGTAAAAAATAATACAGAACTTTAACTAAAGCCTTTTTTAAATTTAATATAATGAGTTCTGAAAAGTTTTTTTACTATTTATATTTAATATATTTCGAACAGATATCCGGATTATAGAGAACCATATAATTCAAAACATAAATATGAACTAACATCAACGTTTTGGCATATATTGGCTGCAAGACTGGCATTTGTTGTTGTTTTTGAGGTAGGTAAACAATTATTGTTAATTTTATTAAGTTTTAACTCAATTACTAACTCAACGAAATATAAAATTAGGTAACAAAACTATATAATGTATTTATAAATTATTTCTATTTGCAAGAACTGTAGCTTGGTGTAGATTTAGAAATATCAAATATACTAATTCTATTTGATAAAAAAATAAACTAAAATTGCATTTATTTTGTTCAGCAACTTCCCATAATTTATTTTTAAAAACGTGTATGAAAATTTATTTTTTAATTAAATACGCTTGCGAGATGAACACAGGAATTATTAATTAATTAAATATGAATTATAGAATGTCGTGGCATTTGTGATGATAATCGTAAAATGGTGTATACCAGATGTACCTGGGGAACTGAGAGACCGAATACGACGTGAAACATACGTAACGAATGAAATTATCATAAAACAAGAAACGATGCGCGCCCAATCAGGTCCGTTATGATTATAAATTTCATCTACTTTTTTCGAGCTTTTGATGTTACGCATTTTCATTTCTTTTCTTTTCGATTATGTTTGGTATTGGTATGTAATTATTTAACTATTTCTTTTCTTGAAATTTATTTATTTTCGCTGTTGCTTACGAAATCATTATGCAATTTATGAATTTATTAACACGCAACAAATATGACTTTATTAGGTCTGTGCTGTAAGAAAAAAGTTGCAGGTAAAACACTCGCATAATGACAAATACTTACTGATTAAAATTACTAAATTTCCAAATGTTTTATTCTAATATTTACTAAATAATTTATTGTAACAGGATTAGGAATGGCTCATTCCGATCAAGATGCCGGCGACGCGCCCGATTTAAATATGGATACGTGTCCAATAACGCAAGAACATTGGGATAGACTAGTAAATAAATCATTATCGGACTCCGATTTTGATATAATGTTGCACAACAGCAACACTTACCCATCGCAAGATACTTTAGAACGCAAAGATGAAAATGCAACAACGCCAATGTCAGTTTAGAAAATGTTTTTATTCTAGTCATATTTACAATAGATGGTTACTTTAAGATACTTATTTTATACTCAAAGCAAGACATACTTATTTTTTAAAACAGATTAATGTTTTTGTGATATATATTTAATCTTTTAAAGATTTTTTTTTCGGTATTTTGTTCCAATATTTTTATTAAAACGGGATTTTTAGATAAGAATATTAAATATAAGTAATGCTTATTATATTAATCCGCGATTAAGTACTCAATTTAATATTCTATGTTGAATTTTATATTATATACACATATATCTTATTGTGATTATTATTTGACTGGTTTAAAGTAGTTAGTTTTCTGTTGTTCCTGTTTTTATTTGCCAAAAATATGTTTTATTTAAAATCATTGTCTGGTACTATTAACTCGGTTTTAACTATGTAATACCGGTTTTAAGACGTAACTATATCATACGAACAGAACTAAATATAGCCCAATAATTCCAAACGTTGGAATAAATTTCTCCTTGGAATAATTTTAAAATCAACTAATGAAATGTTTAACCAATCACAAATGATTTTTTTACTTATCTTAAGAATAAATAAAATTTTCTATGGAAGGATATAATATTAATTAAATTACAATTTAATTATTTTAACGATTCATACTGCTTATCCTTCCAAAGGAAATTACATCGAGGATCATTTACATTCACAAATAAATAAAATTGGAAATACTGGACCTAAATGAAGCGAGCTTGTAGTACCACCCATTTTGTTTTGCATCAACTGATTGTGCCTTCAAATGACTGCCTTTTTACCTTGCATATTTAATGCTTTGTTATAACGGTTACTATTTTAATTAGTGAGTGTAACTCTCTGTTCATATTATACGATTATCATAAAACCAATTTTGTGGAAGAAGAATCCTGTTGAATTAAAGTAAGATGGAGTATGTGATATTAGTTTTGGAATTCTATGATATTGATGGAAAATTCTTCCAAGCGGTTTGGATCTATGAAAATCATATAATGTAAACAGGGTGTAATTTATATAAGTGTGAAAACGTTCCACAATATGATATTAAATATTTTATAATGTGCCAAAGATCCTATATTCACATTATAACTAAACTCGAATTTATTTTTCAATTTTTGTGCAATATGCTTGTTAACTAATATAAATATGTTTTGTTATATTTTAATATGTTATGCATTTTATTATTTTAGCTAATAACACTAGGCGACAAGGTTTTTGTAACATGGATATAAACAAAATGTAACAATTCACATTTTTTTTTTAAATAAACGCTTTAATTATATGCAATTTCCAACATATCGGAGTAATAATATTGCTTGCCTATAATTAAGGCGTTGATCGGCAACTTTCGATTGCCTGCTACATTTTATTATATTTATGTAATATAAATTAAAATATTAAAGGATTTCTACGCAATATTTGTTGCGTAATTTTCAATATTATATTCGTAAAGGAGAATGAAAAAACTGAGTTAAAGTTATCTGATTAAATTGATGTTATCGAAGAGAAGTTCAAATATGTCGCTTAGTGTTTTTTATATTCGCGTTTCATATAAATTTTGTTAAATTATTTATTCTAAATGACATAATATTTTTGAAAATAGTACTTAAATTTATATATGTCAATCATGTATCAAATATCTATATATCATGTTATATCAAATACTGTAATAATATACGTAAATATATAAAAATTAAAATAAATATACATAATTTTATTTATAATAACCTTACATAATTATTTGATTAACTATAATCTCCAATGTTTAAAAAAAAAGATATTGAAATGTCTTTTATTAAACAATTAAAACAACTTTTGATTTTACGTTCTTTTTAGTTAATTAGTTTTACAAGCAAAATTTATTAACTTTAAACTTTGTTACCAAAAACAAGACAATTTGGAAGCAGGTAAATAAAATTGAATCTTTATTCATTTATAATTAAACGGCTTAGAATATAAAAAAATTAAAAAAGTCCGCCTGCTTTTGATCGAGGGACTTAAACGCATTTTTGGCGAGCGGATCAGTATTTTTATGAGCAAGTCACAAAATTGTGAAAACTAAAAACAACTGTAACGTTTATAAAAATATTCAAATTCAAAAATTCACATGATTAACTTAATTTAGCATTGGCTGGGCGCTTTTAAACTATTCGACGCGCCAATAACTCGACAGCACTGAACTAGAACTCTCTACGATGTCTAGTTTTTCTGGAGCCGAACGAACGAACGAACGACAAAGCGTATTATTGAGCTTCCTTTTTGAAAACAAAATTGCGCTAAAAACCGAAATTAAAATATAGTTTTCAATACTGGTTAACCATTAATCAATATTTGTATCGGTTACATGCCCTGGTTAAACCAAAAGTTGTTTTAATTATTAAAATAAATAAGCTTCGTACAATTTATTTACACAAAAGAGTCTTAACAAATATAATAAAAATATGTATTTCACAACGTTAATTAGAAATCATAAAAATACTTTGTGCAATAAAGTCTTCTAATTATTTTTTAATACTTTCGTAATGATTACAAGTGCATTTTATTTACGAACAAAATACATTGTAAATTTACACAGAATTTTTTTTTTATAACATTTATTTGAAAAATTACTGTCTACTAGCAGCTTGTAGAATGCGTAAAATATAAATGAACAAATTGATTATGTCCATGTACAGATTAATCGTCGCCAAAATATATTCTTCTGGTGAGAGTTCTTTCATCATGATTTGAGTATCGTACAAAATGAACAAACAGAACAAGAATGCGCCGCCGAGCGATAATAATAATTCAAAACCTCTCGATGGAATAAATATCTGCAGCAGTCCTCCTACTAATAAAATGCACAGGCCGGCAAACAATCTAGAATCAATTATTTTATTAATATAATTATACCAAACAAAAAACAGAAATATTTGCTGGTATTTTCACCTCACTTTTATATATAATATTAGATAATAATAAAATATATCTGTTCTAAATCAACTCTAAAAATTCATACAGATATGAATTTATAACCATCGTATAATTATAAAATCGTTACAACTTAGGCGTTTAACATGCATTTTCGATGATTTGCGATATATTTCTTTCTAGAGTAAAATTCGAAGATATACTTAGAATACTTTTCGATAGGGCATACGAACTTAACGAACGAACACCCGGTATATAGACCTTTTCACAAACTAAATTTGGATCTATATTTAGGCCTTTATCATAAAATAAGTATGTTGAATAACAATATAAATGTAATAATAAAAAACCTTGAATATTTGATCGGATAAGGTAATCTTTAGGGCAAACTTATGACTAGATTAGGTAATTTGTATATTATTAAGCATGCGTATTAAGAAGTTGTAATTGATTTACCCTGATCCCATAAAAGAAAAATCCTTTTTGGTTTGGAATGTAAACATAGTAAGTCCAGCAAGGACTGCAAGAGTCAACACAAGGGCTTGTACTACAATTGCTTGGGAATAAAATGTAACTATAACACCAATCGTATATGCTTGAACTACTGTCTACAATCACAAACAAAAAAATTGTTTCATTATAAATACTATATTATTAACTTTCGTACGAACTTACAAATCCAGCCAAAAGGATCAAATTCAATGGAGATTCTTTACGTTTAATATGCAAAGCAATCAAAAGTACAATACTTGAAATAAACGCAATCGTTAACATCCATGTACTGTAAAATAAATAAAACTGAATTAGAATTAATTTCGAAATAACTTGGTGATTTATACTTTTCATGAATGAATCCTTTAACTTTTGGCGTTAACATACAAGCTCCGGCAACGACAACAGTTAACAAAAGTTGTACGGTGAGTAATGCGTAAACTTTACGGATAAATGCCATGCGAACTGCTTGCGTTGCATGTAAAACATTGTTGCGATATGCAAAATCATCTTCGATTCCTCCCTCGCAGTCTTTGCCTCCACGTTCAAAATCTTCTTCAAGAATTAAAGGTACTGAAGCCATGGCTCATTAATTTCTGCTAAGTGAATGTAAATATGGTAAAATGTATGAGAAACAATAATGAAATATTACATTACCTACTTTATTACGATTATTAATTACTTATATATGATTGAATAATAGTAGGATTTTTTATATATTTCTATTATAAATTACACAATATATATGATGAAATTTTAATTTGTTTCTGTTTCTAAAATGTCAGCTGTCAATTTCTTATCAGCTGTTACTGTTACCAACTGTTACTTAGAAATATTTGAACGAAATATCCCTATGAAGTTTTATGAATCTCTAAACTAATTTTATCTATTGCACATAAATTTATTTTAATATCTCCAATAATTTTTTATTTGAATAGTAGATGTTTTGATTTTTTGTAATTATTGCTATAAATTAAAATAATTTAATATGCGGGCTAGGGGAATTATTACACTTATGAGTTGGTATCAGATATTTTCCGTATCTATGCATTAGATTAATCATAATATAGATAATAATAATAATAATAATAATTATTTATTAGTAGCTTTTGAAGCTATATATCATACAAAAAAAGATAATTATAAACATAAAATATTTTTACATAAATTTGAAATGTTACATCAAGTATACATCTATATTACGATACTTAAAAAATATTTTTTTATTTCAAATTTGAACTTAGTTACTGTGTTAGATGTTTTAATAAACTGAGGCACTGAAGCACAACAAAATAATTTGTGATATTAATAAGAAAGAAAAGTTTTGTTTATAAATACGTTTGTGTTTACATTTTCTTCAATGTTACGAACACTTTATTTATCTATTTTTGATATGCATAACAAAACAATCCATGGGCATTACGTATCTACATTTACGGTTGATCTGATATAATGGCTATATTTACACTAATACACGTGACAGTAGAAACTGACAGAAAAAATACAGCAGTTTGACTTGACAGTGACATCTGTGACAGTGACAGTACACGTGAACGGCAAATACTGGGCAAATAGTAATTAACACAGGTATGAAACTCAAGGCTACTAATGTGTATGTTCAATTTGTATTGGTTATAGATTTTGCGCGCTAAGTTACGTTATTGATTGCATTATAATAATCTGTTGTTTTTCGTATTATGTTTTATCTGAAAAATGTTGAAATATTATCGTAACCTTTTTCATATGCATTGACCTAGCCAAGGTCATTTTGAATCATTATAGTATTTTCTCTAGCCGGAGAATTATTAAATTTTCGATTACAGAGTGATTAAACATGGCAGACCGATTCAGCGGAATTGAACAAGCACCTCCAATCGAAGTATTTGCTGTTAGCAAGGGATATGTGGAAGATACAGATCCGAAGAAGGTTAATTTAGGTGTAGGCGGTAAGTTTTTTCCTATATGTATATTTTTCTTTATAAATCAAATCAATTTTTTTTTATTTGTGTGCAAGTTTTTGGAGTACTTTACATTATTATTATTTGTATATAATCAAACTTTATTTAGCTTTAGGCTAGTTATTTACATTGTAGTACATTTTAACATTTAAGAATTACAGGAAATTTACTACTATAGCACATTTACATAATTATCAACATATTAACATAATTATTAAATCGCGTCAATTTTTTTAATTTCAAATTTAAATGTTTTCAAATTATTTAACTCTAATATATGTCGGCAATTTATTATAATGCAGTAATCCCATATGAAATATATTATTGGTGGCACTAGTTTTAGTCTTTTTAGTAATATAAAAATTATCTGCATCTTTGATATAATAATAATGCATTTTAGATTGTCACTCAAATATTTAGGAAGCAAACCATGTTGTATTTTAAATATAAAAAATCATTGCCGACATTTCTAAAAAAAGATTTAAGATTTAATCAGTTAAGTTTTATCAAATATTGTTAATGGATTGTTGCACAGTGTTATATATTAATGTTACAATCCATATTGAAACAAAACTTTCTTATTTGCGAGAAATTAATTATCTTAGCATTTTTTTGCATATGAAAATATGAACGTCAAATTTTAATTTGTAGTCCAGAATAACTTCCAAATATTTAATTGAATCAACAAATTTAATAGCAGTGTTATTAATACTAATATATTTATATATATATATATATATATTTGATTGATTATTTATAAATAGCGTACAGGACGGATGAAGGTAATCCATGGGTTCTTCCTGTTGTAAGGGAAGCGGAAAAACAAATGGCCGGAGACGAAACTTTAAATCACGAATATTTAAACGTTCTCGGCTTGGAAGAATTTACGAAAGCTGCTACGAATATGTTGCTTGGTGTTGATAGTCCGGCTTTATCAGAAAACCGAGTATGTTATTTTACAGTAAAAATATATACTTTTCGGTATTAATTTTAATGTTGAATTTTTGAAGGCTTTTGGTGTTCAAGTTCTTTCCGGAACTGGTGGCCTTCGAGTCGGCGCTGAATTCTTAGCTAGAGTTCTCCAATACTCAGTATTTTATTATTCAAAACCAACATGGGGTATGTAGGATTTATTTTAACTCTGTATTTATAACTCACAAAAAAATAAACCAAGACAAGAAAATCTGTAGGCGTGTTACGTAAAGAAAGTGACGCATGTATACTATTTTTATTCTAATATTTTCTATATATTTTAAATCTGTTTAGTATTTAGAATTTTATATAAAGCACTATTTGGACATATTTTAAATTATTTATATTTTTTCCTGATGATATTCGTTTGATATATATATATATATATATATATATATATATATATATATATATATATATATATATATATATATATATATATATATATATATAGGGTTACCAACTCGGCCCAGGCCGAAAAGAGTACATTTCTTAGAAAAAAATCATACACATACACACATATATGTATATATATATATATATATATATATATATATATATATATATCTCGTGTTATCATTTTCATCAATAATCATTTATAGATTTAATAAATAAAAAATTGCTAAGATATGAGATACATGTAATTTAATATCAAAATGAACAATTTAAACAAAAATATACAATGTACTTTTTACCACACATGTTATACGACGAACACAACGTAACTTACAAACGAAAAGTTCGTAGAATACGAAATACTTGTAAATAGAAAATCAAAATAAACAATATTAACAAAAATACGATCAAACTAAGAGCGTTTGAGCCTTGAAAGTATGGATATTTACAACTTGTTTACATTTCTTTCAGTATTGTGGCATCAGTGTATTTTTTTTAAAAAGAGTACATTTATAGTATTTTTTGAAAAAGTAAGAGTACATAATTTTCCTTGCTCAAAAAGAGTACATGTACTCTTAAAAGAGTATGGTTGGTCACCCTATATATATATATATATAAACCGTCAAATTTTAATATAAAATTAAACCGAACTTTAACTTTTTTATTTTAATACAATGAGTTCTGGAAGATTTAGTATTTTATTTATTATTTTAATCTTATTTAGCATTGTGTAGATAGTAGATATAATAAATATATTTAACTGAAAAAGGCTTAGGTTTCAACAAATTTTATTTTAATTTAGATTTCAATTGTAAAATAGTAAAAAAAAATTATGAAATTGGTGAGTTCCTGTCAATAAAATTATTAATTAGAGTATTTGCATCATTTTTGCCAAAATTAATTAAAAATACGATCCATTATAAGCTCTTAAAACTATGTTATAAGAAGATTTGTAATTTTCATTATAATAGGATGCATTTATTGCACAATAACAACAATGACAGATTACGTAATAATTACTCATTTAAAAGAACCATTAAACTAAATTAATATTACGTGACCATGTCAGTTTCAACATTTCTCAGAACCAGAATCTGCACAATCTTGCTAAATTTTAATTTAATTATTATTTATGTGTTTTATAATTACACGTTTATTTTATTTCGTTAACATGATAATTTACAAGGTAATTATCACGAAACATTATCATGATATATTAAAATTACGTTGATAAAATGCAGTTATCTAAAAAAATCTAATCATACTAATACAGGGTGTTCCGTAAATTAATCAGCTATTTCTAAAAGAAAAATATTAATTTCGATTTTTCGTACTGTTTAAAGGTAACCATAAACTTGTATTTTTGAATGCGGGTTTTAAGGAGGCTAGGGAATATCGATATTGGTGTGAGTCGTCGAAAGGTTTAGATATTGATGGATTCTTGGAGGATCTACGCAATGCACCCGAAAATTCTGTGATAATTCTGCACTGTTGTGCACATAATCCAACTGGCTGTGATCCCACACAAGAACAGTGGAAACAAATTGCCGACGTTATGGAGGTATTTTTTAACACGTGTTTATTGACCTGTATCCCCATCTCTTTGTTTATGAAAAAGTGCTTTTATTTTTTGCTTCAAATAAATTTTTACTTCTACCTCTAATCAAATATGAATAGTATTACTATTTTTGATATATTTTCCTATATCTAATATTAAGAAATTCAAATAAACTAATTAAAATTGCTTAATAAGTAAGTTTAAATAAATGTCAAAAGTAATTTTGGCAAAAATCACTTTTAAAAGTGAGGTTGTTTCTAATAAGAATATCTTAAAATTGTTTATTACAAATAGAGATATTTTAATGTTTAAAATAAATAAAATGTTTTAAGCTCGATTTTAATTCTAGTTTTGAATAATAAAGAATAACTTTATGATGATTTTTATTATGTTTAGCATTAATTCTTATATCTTTTTCATTGGTTATATTGGTTTTAAAATAAGGAATGTGCCTTAACACGCATTTTAGCCTGTAATTCATTGATATTCATATTTCTATGTGTAATGTGATATTTCGTTATATACATCCTTTGTTTATGATCTAATTCGTAAAAAAAAAACTTGCCAGTTTAAAAATGAGGTTAATGTTTTAATAACTTAAAATAAGTACGGATTTAAAAGTGTAAAGCCTCTATTCAGACTGCCATTTTTAGTTTTACTTTTACGCACTTGATGTAAAAACTAAAAATGTGACAAGCGTTTAAATTGATCATGTAATTTGTATTTAATTTAATTTAGGAACGAAAACTCTTCCCATTCTTCGATTCTGCATATCAAGGTTTTGCTACTGGTGATTTAGATAAGGATGCTTGGTCCATTCGATATTTCGTTGAACGCGGTTTTGAATTATTGTGTGCTCAATCGTTTGCGAAGAATTTTGGACTTTACAGTAAGAATTCCTTTATATTTTCTGTATATAATACTAAGGACATGTATTTCCAATTTCATTTATACGTAATATTAGTAAAAAAAACATTCATGATTGGCTAAAAATGTATGTGTTTGTTGTTCGACTGAACTTAGAATTAAAAGTGTTATTGACAGAACAACAACTATCGAAGAATATATTTAAAATGTCCATATCTAGTTTCGAGTTAATTTTTAGTCAACTAACTCATTTATTCTTTGCTTTTTACAAAATTTTAATATCTGATTTGAAACCTGTTTTTCATAATTTGAAATAAAATACAATATGGCAATTGTTGTTTCGAAATTCTTGTTATATATATTTTTTTTTTTGTTACTTATCAATCAATTGACGTCATGATCTTACAAAATATTCTAAATAATTTGATTGTGACCAAAGCAACAAGATAATTTTAAATAAAAATTGCCGACACCAATTTCACAATAAATTATTATCATACTACTTTAAAGCGAGTTTTATATCATTTTATTTTATCATAGTTTTATTATATTTAGCTACGATAGAATAATCGATTATGTAACTAGATTGAGCGATAAAGTAATAAATAATCAATAGTTAAATATATTATACTGGTTATTTTAAGCAGGGCATGAAACAGAAGAAATATAATCGACATTTTTGTAAGCCCTGGATATGATAACATAATATGACACTAGCCAATATACATAAATTAACCCTTGTATTTTTTACGAAACAACAAATTTTCTTTATAGATGAACGTATCGGTAACTTGACGTTCGTCGTTAAAAATCAAGCGGCAGCCTCACCCGTTAAATCCCAAGTGACAATCATTATCCGAGGAATGTATTCAAATCCACCGAATCATGGAGCACGTATCGTTGCCTACGTACTACGCAGCCCGCAACTGTACGAACAATGGTTGGTTCTGGGCGTGAATAAGTCTATTATTGGATTAAGTTTTGTTTAACTTTGTAGGCGCGGTTCTATAAAGAAAATGTCATCGCGTATTATCGAAATGAGAAACGCACTGTACCAAGCATTGAAACGCTTAGAAACGCCCGGTAAATGGGAACATATTACCACACAAATTGGCATGTTTTCCTACACGGGATTAAATGGTACGTAAAGTATATGATTCACTATTTCAGACTCACTGAAATAGTCAGCAGTAGTTTTGGAACTGATTAAGAAAAAATTAATATAGATAAAGATATAGTATTTTTAATTATCTACGGCCTGATTTCATAAAATGCTAGTTAAATTTAATCTGATATTAAAAAATAGTTATTATTAATAATAATAATCTGGTAGTAAATTGTTGCTTTTCAAAGTTATTTAAAAGAAGAATAAAATTTACTTCGAAGTAAATTTATTTGTCGGTTATGAAATTCTATAATAATTATTTGGTTGATTTAAAAATTAAATAAAAGTGACCCGAAATTTTTTAATAATATAAATATAAAATTTCAATTTTATCTCAGTAAGATAAAAATTAATGATTTAAATTTAAATGTGAATAATAAGTTAAAAAATACTTTGTTTTAATACAAGTAATTTCTGAATTATTTTTCTATTTTTAATGCTTAGCTATAATAGCCATTTTAGTTTATAGCAACAATAGATATGTAAAAATATATTTAAAATAAAAATTCTTCATTAATATCCGAAAACCAGCCATCAACTATTACAAGAATTTTCTGTATTTTAGTAAATATTGAGGGGGGGGAAATCCGGAGTTCATATTAATTAAAACAATCTTAGCAAAATCAATTAAATCAATCAATTAAAGATTCTCTTAAAAATCATGTAAACCCTCGAGTAACATCTCTACAATTTTAGAAATTTCATATAAAATCTGTAAGTCTCACTGAAAAATCATTACAATATCAAAAAATGGTACTTAAAATATGTACAATTTGGTGTACTTTCTGTTGCTGTCTGCGATCGCTATAAACTAAAATACACCTTAATGTTTAATCATTGTTAGATATTGCAAATAATTTTTTTTCAATAGCCGTACAATCTCAAAATATGACGCAGAAATACCACATTTACATGCTGAAAAGTGGCCGTATCAGTATGTGTGGATTGACACCAAATAACGTTGAATACGTCGCCAAAGCCATACACGAAACTGTCATAAACATGCCGCAATGAATCTGTAATGAAAATAAAAGAACAATCTTGCCGTTTAATAAATTGTAGGTGTTTTATTATTTACATTGTATGCTGTGTTTTTATGAGCCTCATATACACAATTATACTAAATTTGAATAAAATAAATTATACATAAAAAAAAATTGGGCACACCTGGCATTTAGTTCCAAATAACCTATATTTTCTATAGAAGATTTCATTTTTAATTTTGAGTCTACTATGGCGATTATTTGTGAAGTTTTGAAAATCTTAAAACAAATTTAGGTTAGTATTTAACCTGAACTTTCTGTCACATAGAAATTAGAAAATTTAACATACTTATCTATAAACAGTTAATTTGTTATACAGCTAATGATTTTTTTACCAATACACAAATGAATTAATAGATTATAATTTTAATGCATTATTATTATAAATGTCAGATTATGACAGTTCAATACCAACTTTGAAAACTTAAATCATGGAATTTTTATTCAATCTTTTTGTGTGAGTCATATGCGTCATACATTTTTTTTTAGATTAATTTTTATTATTATTTACAGCATAAAAGCAAATATTGCTAAAAGATAAAAAATTAATTGTTTAAATATTTTGTTGGAACAAATTAATAGTTTTATAAAGAAATCATAGATGGCAGCATACACATGTGATTGTGATTACTTCTGGAAAATTTTTTTTTTATGTTTTTAAATAAATAAATAAAATATAATTTATGCTATTATAGATTAATTTAAAAATATAGAAATTATCAAGAATTATTCATAATTTGAAAAAATATTCTCCATTCCAAATTGAACATTTTATCAAATAACAATTAAATTACTATTAAAAATTATTCTTCTTAAATTACACACTTTTAAACTTATATTTTTATTTTTTTTTGAAAAAAATTACAATTTTGTTGAATTCTATGATAAATTTACTCTATATAGAATACATTAATTACTAAAAGTATACTTATGAAATACAAAAATAAACAATTGAGATTTTTTTGTTATGAAATAAAATGGCTTTGGGTTATAGTTTTGTATTAATATTTATCAATAATCGATGTTTCGACAACTATATTTTTATGAATCATAAATAAAAGAGCACAGTTTGATTTTATAATAATTGAACAATGATAGATAAGCACAAATCAGGGCTAAACATATCAGTTTACTTAACATTTCGTAGAAAATTTATTGACTGCAAAATTACATTCGCATTTAAACACATTTTTACTAATAAACTAAAATTACTTGTTAAAAAAATATTATTTTTTCTCTACAATTATTAAAGTGATAATAATTAGTCAATATCTCAACAATTATATTTGTAATGTAGAAAGTCTTTATTCCACTAAAAAATTAAGAACACATTTTTAGACAGCCCTGTACCAGTGTACTTACAATGTTATCTACTTAAAAAAAACAACAGAACTTGAAACACTAATTTTATTTTAATTTACGATGAACGCTTTAAAAATAAACTACAAAAATAATAAGAATAACAATAACATTCGATTAATTGTTATGCCAGGCTATTTACAGAGTTATTACAAAAATTGTCTATATTCTTCGGACAACTGAAAGTCATGTAAAATATGCTATATGTCAACAAATCAATTAACATATTATTACGTAGTTTATTTGTTGAAGAAAAAGTTATAAAATTCTTTTTTTTTCTTGAACCTTTTTTAAAAATATCAAAATCCTGTAATTTTACTGAATAAGTAATAAAACTATTATAATTTTACAAATTTACATATTAGTCTTATGTACAAGAGTTGCGCTGACCACCCTGTAGATTCGACACTTTGATCTTCAATCAATTTGATTCTTTATCTAAATAACTGAGCATAAGAAAAATATATAAATTCGTAAAATATGTATATTACACCATATATGTATATATATAATAACTAAAACTAAAATTCTGTAATGATTTAATGATCGTGTGAGTTATATGTTTAAATAATTTTGCGAAATATACTTAAAATTACTACACAAATACTGATACATAAAAATTAGTTAAAAAATTTTTTTTTTTTTTTTATCTTTTATCTTTTTTTTTTTACATGCATAAAAATTGTAGCGAAATAATCAACTACAGTATTTAAAGAGTAATAATATAAAGAAATTACTCAGCTACAATAAAGATAAAAATCAAATTGGAATATAAAAAATATAGTTTAAAATAATATATTTTCCACTGTCATTATCCTTCCCATAAATATATTGACCGTCTTCCCGAAGATAAGACAGTGGAAGTTAATAAAAGGGGGGCACGTTTTAGTTACCCAACATATTTTTTCCCTTTTTATAAAATATTACATGTAAATCATTAAACAAAAAAATTTATATTCTTAAAAAAAAAAACAACCGACAGTGTGATCACTTTCAAGTAGGTAAAAAATTTAATATTGATCTGTATATAAGAACATTTATTATAAAGTAGAATAAAAATATCTTGGGTATATATATATATATATGAAAAATAAAAAACAACTCATTTCTTAAAAATACCATACTCATTCAGTCTGTTTTGGGGGGGAGGGGGGTTAATTTTGCTACGAATATTATTTTTGTAAAAATATTTTGATTTTATCATACGCGTAACGGAGATTCCTATAGAGATAGGTACTACAACCGTTTTCTTCTAACGTCGAGAAACGGAACGTACGGAATGACTTATCGACATCTATAAATGTTACTGCAGTCATCAATGGACATAGAATAATTTCCGTATTATCTTCTCGGAAGTTTACCTAGAACAAATATTTCAAAATCAGTTTCATATGTTTCATATGATTCTAAAATTCTGAGAGAGAGAGAGAGTGTGAATGTAGATGAAAAGCAAAATTTCGGGATTGTAGAACGATGTTCTGTAAAGTATGATAATATTTATTTTAACAAGTACTTTTGTCCGAAAAATACAAACCTGTACGGTGCCATTGGTGAGTTGCATAATAACAGCAGATGCGGTTCGACACCATTGGTGTAAATGGGGAATTCGACTCAATGTGTTGCTATCATTAACATCGGAGGTACGTGATGGCATCAGATTCTTATTCATGCAACGATGGAAATCCGACAGCACATTCATCTGCTTCTCCAATGTCTCCGGATAGGAATCCACGGTCATGTAGGTTTCAGTACCATCACGAGCAATATAATGTACATTCCTGCAACAGCAGAAAAGAATATATCCATCAGGTACAAAATTCAAAAACATAGTTTCTTATGTAAACGTAGCATGAATTATCACCATCATAAAGTTGTCAAACAAAATATAAATCTGCTTAAAAATAATTATAGATGATTATTGTTAAATATTTATATAAATGATTATATCAAAAGTTTCAAATTCGGTAGTAAAAATAACATATTTAAATGTAATATAAATAAATCAGTAAATCTTGTCAATGAGCTGAGCTGAGCTGAGTTTTGCTGAGTGAGTTGTATTGATAAATAAAACAGTTTATTTGAAAGTGACGTTTAAAATCGTAAGTTCCACATTTGATATAACCTAAAATATTAGATGTATTTGGATTGTACGCGTTGATAATTTATTGCAACTCGCCCCGGGATATATCTTTTGTTTGATTTCACAATAAAATACTCAAATATAAATGTCCACGTATCAAACACGTTATCAAATCTTAAACTAGGAAAATTTCAAATGCGCATGTGCGCTCACTTGAATCTCAGCTAAGCACTAGCTAAATATCAAACTCAATATCACTTCGAACTCAGTTACGAGGCTATAAATAAAACAGCTATTATTTCAAGGTTACTGATATTTGCTGATCTAAGCGGAGTTTTTCGGTAAAAAAAAAAACACAGCAATTGTTCCCAAAAATGATGATGTATGTGCATGAACCATAACAAATCTGTTTAAATAGATTCCAAACCGAAATAAAATAACCGTAACCACAATTTTGTTAACCAAATTAAATTGTTTTTCCGGTTTCAAGCCCTAGTTTAAACATTAATTTTTCACAATAAAAATTGTCAAGTATTCTACAAAAATAAAATCAAAATGTACTTACATTCCATTAGCTAGCATAATCAGTTTGGTAGTGTCATTGAACAAAACACCAACGCTTTCATCACACAGCTGATAACCGAATTCATACTCATCGGAATCATACGCACATTTACTGATCCAAAAAAGCGGCTGTGCGGCCGGATCGGTCATTTCAACGGTCATCTGTTTATCACCATCGCTTTGTTCCATCACCATTTTTGAGTGCAACAACTTAAAAAGCTGTTCGGCTAGCGTGGTGAGGCTGTCGCGTGCATCGAACACCCCAATCATCGACTTGTGCTGGCTGCTAGATGCGACAATCGAATCTTGCAGATTATTACTGGCTTCGAGCAGTGGCTTGCGATGATTGTTCACGGCAGTTTCGCAGGCCTGTAGATGATTGAAGCGTGGTGCCATCGTGAGACAGCTGGCGGGCAACGATTGCGGTAGATAACCGCTCACGATGAATTTGTGTCCTAGCAGTTGCTCGCATTTCGGACGACTATGTGGATAGTAATGCAACATCTCGTTTACCATATGAGTTGCTGATGATATTGTCTTCGGATCACTGTAAATAATCGAGCGCAAGTCAAAATTAAATAGTGATTGTTCTAATATGAGTCTGTCTTTCTGTCTGTCAATATAAGAAAAATGGAATTACGCTAGTTTTGCTCTAAGGTCATTTATAGTTCATCTATCACATCACAGTTATGAAACAAATGATATTGAAAATATCCCGAATTTATTTGAGTTAAAATTAAATATATATATATATATATATATATATATATATATATATATATATATATATATATATAAGTGAGAATTAATGGTTGTAATGAAACAATATCAGAGTATAACAAATAAAGCATGAAATAAGCATTGTACTGATAACTGAAATTAAAATGATTAAATTCTGTCACTAAGATCTGTTGTCAACTCGGTAGCTCAGTGGTAAAGCGTTCACCCGGCAAGTGAAGAGTCCCTGGTTCGATCCCAGGTCGAGGTGATATGTGTTTTTTCAGTTTAATAATTATTTCATGCTTATATTTGTTATACTCTGATATATATATATATATATATATATATATATATATATATATATATATATATATATTGGTAGAATAATAGCATAAACTTACCGATATTCGCGTTTCCTAAGTTTCGAATATTCTTTCTCTAAACTAGCTGTATCGAAAGGTTGGTTTCCGATGAGTAGAGTATACATAATACATCCAATTGACCATACGTCCACTTCGAACGAGTGCCCCTTCTTATGTAATATTTCGGGCGCAATATAATTTGGTGTACCGCATAATGTCTTCTTTCGTTCGCCAATATATTCGACTTTGGTCGCGAGACCAAAATCGCCAATTTTCACTTGTAAATCGTCGTTCAAAAACAAATTTCCTAATTTCAAATCTCTATGAATAATTTTACATTGGTGTAAATAATGAACGCCCGTTAATATTTGCTTTAAATAGAATCTAATTTCCACCTCAGTTAGAGTTTTACGCCGTTTATATAATTCCATCATGGACTATAAAAGAAAATCCATTAAATATTAATCGTATATTAAATCGAAATAGTTAATAAAAATCTTTCAAAACTCATTAATTAAAACAACCTTCGGTAAAGTAATATATAACAATTACAAAAACGTGACTGTAATAACTTGTGAAAAAATTGATAATTGATAACTATATGATCAGTATTTCGATTATATAGCCCTGTTTTCCTTACGGAATATTATAAACTCCACATAAAATAAAAGTACAGGGTGTTCGTTCGCTTGGTTGATATAGGGCAATAACATGGGATTTCGATAATATGCAGAGTACTACTTTCTGAAGTAAAATTCGGAGAAATACATAGAATACTTTTCGATAGGGAATAAAAAGTACTATAATTTGGTTCTACTTTTAACTTGCTAGCATGTGCCGTTTGGGCGCTAGAATTTTTTTAAAATGTTTTTTAGAATTTTCAATAATTTTTCCTGCTAAATCAGTATGAGTTAGAAAAAAATGTTACTTAGCTATTATGTAGCCAATTTTTTTCTCTATTTTATTGAATTTTTTCAGATTTTTTTGAGCAAATTTTGAAAAAAGTTATATTTCAAATTTTTTTAAAAATATAACTTTTTTCAAAATTTGCTCAAAAAAATCTGAAAAAATTCAGTAAAATAGAGAAAAAAATTGGCTACATAATAGCTAAGTAACATTTTTTTCTAACTCATACTGATTTAGCAGGAAAAATTATTGAAAATTCTAAAAAACATTTTAAAAAAATTCTAGCGCCCAAACGGCACATGCTAGCAAGTTAAAAGTAGAACCAAATTATAGAACTTTTTATTCCCTATCGAAAAGTATTCTATGTATTTCTCCGAATTTTACTTCAGAAAGTAGTACTCTGCATATTATCGAAATCCCATGTTATTGCCCTATATCAACCAAGCGAACGAACACCCTGTATATAAATCAAAAATAATGAATGAACTTACCCGTTTTTGACACAGTTCTAGAATTATATAAACATTAGCGCAATCTCCGAAGGAATCTTTAAAACCAACTACATTTTTATGAGTAAGTGACCTGTGTATCTTGATTTCCTGGGTTGTATCTTTTTGGTTTGTTTTTGCCATTAATCTTCTAGAAACTATTTTTCCGGCATATACCGAGCCGCTTCCTATTTCTGTCATTTCGTAACATTTTGCAAAGCTCCCCTTAAAAATCAAATAACAAGTTTAACAATAAAAGGCTTCTATATAAAAATTATTTAATAAAAACGAACATAAAGAAAATATATCAATTATGAAAACGTGTTTTGTAATTTTTATAATGGACAAAATAACGAGACAGAACGTACCTTGCCAAAAAATAAACCCCGTTGATATTTTTTTCCGTTTTCGTAATCGTAAATAATTTCAGGTATTTCTAAAAGGCTTTTCGAATTCATTTTAAAAAGGTTGTAAATCAAATTTTAGCTTCGAACAGTTACGCAGCCAGCTAAATACTGAACGACATTGAGCAATAAAAAATGTTATATGACATGTACGATCAAGTATATGCAAATATTTAAACAGACAATTTATATTTATTGAAGAAACGAAAATATATCGAATTTATTATAACACTTTAAAATTTATAAATGTCAAAAAATAAATACTGCCAAACTATTTTTAACATAATTATTATATTTATAATATGTATACTTAGGGTTACCAACTCGGCCCAGGCCGAAAAGAGTACATTTCTTAAACAAAAATCGTACACATACACACATATATGTATATATATATATATATAATTATATATATATATATATATATATATATATATATATATATATATATATATTAGTTTTAGTGACTGTAAATATTTATATTATTAGTTTCGTGGGATTTTCAGTCAAAAATAAAAACAACTCAATTCAAAGTGCAAGCTTTCGGAAAAAATTTTATTTCCTTCATCAGGCAAATGACAGAGTTAAAATTATAAAAATAAATACATGACATAAATATATGACAAGTGCATAGAAATAATAAAATGCTATGGTAACATATTAAGGTGTTGACAGTAAATATAAACAGATATGCCTTGGAAACAACCCAACAACAAAAAATAAACATAAAGATGATAAACCAATGTATAAGTCTATACTTTAGGTAATACCCGTTGGCGTTATATTATTTAATGAAATTAAGTAATCATATATTATACTTAAATTATGTATATCAGAACGCTTATTAATACACTTGCTTTGTTTTTTGATATAAATCATTTCTAATAATGATCTTTTCAAATCATTTGATTCAGTGCACAAAACAGAAACATTTTTAAAAACAAAACTATGATCATTATCTGATCATTATTATGTGCATGGATAGACAAAGCAGTTGCATTTGGTTTTAAACGACAATCAGACTTATGTTGTGTGATTCGATCTTGTAACCAACGTTTTGTATTACCAATATATATAGCTTCACAATCGTTACATGGAATATTATATATAACATTTGATTTTCTGTGTAACGGAATATTGTCTTTTAATTTGCTAAAAATTGTTCTTAGAGGAACAATGTTTTTCTTAATAATTCTCATATTATCTGACTTCAAAGTGTTTATCAAATTATTGGTTATTTTAGATATATTAGGCAAAACAAAAATCTTAACATTAGAAGTTGGTGAATCAACAATGCCAGATGTTACTTGATTGGTAATAGTATTATCATAAGATACTGTCCAAATCAGCTTACGAAGAAGTTTGATAGGATATCCATTATTGATCATAATAGTGAATAATTTTTGAAGATTATCTTCTTTAAAATCATCATGTGATAAACGTAAAGCCCTATTTTTTAATCCTAATATTGTATTAATTTTAGTATGGTATTGATGATAAGAATCGTAATGAATATAACGGGACGACGCAATTGGTTTAATATACCAGGAAGTTTTAATACAATTATTAGTGCTACGTTTAAGTAATACATCAAGAAAAGCTATTGCATTGTTCGTTTCTTCTTCATAAGTGAAATTTAAATGTTCATTAAAATTGTTTAATACATTTATTGAATCTAATATATCTTCTTTTTTAATGGAACATATAATATCGTCCACATATTTTTTAATAAAAAATGGTTTAATTTTAAATTTTGGTAGACACTTGTCCAATAAAAAATCCATAACCAATTGAGCAAATATAGGACTAGTTGTTCCTCCCATGGGAGCTCCAAAAGTTTGCATATATAATTTGTTATTATAAGTAATAACATTAGTATTAAAAACAAAATCAACTAGTTCAATAAACATATTAAAAGATATGTCAGTAAACAACTGTATATGAATCCAATAATTGTCCAATACTTTATGTATCAATGACAATGATATGTTGCCAAATAAATTTTCTACATCAAAACTAACCAATATAAAGTCATCTGGTAACTGTTTATTTTGTACGAAATCAACAAAATCAAAAGAATCCCTGATGTAATAATCATTGTCCTTATTATAAGATTTTGTTAGAATGTTTTTAATAAACAATGCGATGTTGCTATTTGGGAGTGTTTATGCAACTAACTATAGGTCTCATTTTTAAATTAGAATTATGGTCAACCATTTTATGTAGCTTGGGAAGACAGTATAAAGAAGCTGGCACCGAGTTGTGTATTTTTAAATCCTTAGCTTGATTGTCCGAGATAAGTTGTAAATTAACAAGTTTATCTATATACTTATTAGCTTTTAATTGAATGGTTCTTGTGGGATCCGTTTCCAATAATTTATAACAACCAGTATTCGACAATAATTCATTAACATAATCATTATAATCCTGTTTATTCATTATAGCTGTTATATTACCTTTGTCCGATGTAGTAACCACCAATTCATTGTGGTTCTTTAGAAACCTTTTCGTTTTTTGATACATATGATTAATATAAGTATGTGGTTTATTATTGTATTGGAAAAAGTTAGTAATAATATTAGTGGTTTTTGAGCGTAAAATGTTTCGTTCATTTTCTGGTTTATGAGATATAATTAATTCTGTCAGATATAAGTTTAGGTAAATGTACCAAATTTGAAAATGGCGCTAAACAGAATTTAGGACCCAATGATAAGAATTTAAGTATTTATTCATTGCGTAAAGTCCGTCATATTATGTCATTATCATTAAAAAAAGGGGATTAATGATTTAGTGTAAGTCCAAGGTTATAAGTAATTATAAAAATTTATTTAACCAGTTATAAAAATACAAATCACAACAAACAATATCAATACTGTCATTATATATATACAAAAATTTATTACTGAAAACCATAAAAAAATTCAAGAAAAGGTAACAAAACATTTTGTTCCGAAAAAAAATACAAAACACCAGCTAAGTACAGTAACAAAAAATATATGTAAATTATTCCTCAGGTAACATATCTATGACAACTTTCCCTCTAAGATGTCCTTCTTTAATTCTATTATAAGCTGTTGGCATTTCATCGAATTTGTAAATTTTGTCAATCACAGATATCAACTAAAATCAATTTAATACATAAAAAACTCATTCGAAATATATATGATATAAATATAAAATTTGTAAATATAAGTTTTTTTTTGTAGTAGTAGTAACAATTATTTATGTATCAAGTACTGAAATTGGATGCTTTCAATTTATCCTTGAAAGATACCTAAAGATGCATTTTTCTATACAAAAAATGTATAATTTTCTGTACAAACTAAATTTTCTGTATTACACAATTCAATATTCGATTCTATATATAAATGTTAATAATATTTAATTAAAAATAAAAAAAAAATATAATTTAGTTTTAAATTTTTAATGAAATTTGTTTTACAAAAGTACCTGATGATTTCGTACAAGTTTATCAATAAACTTAAGTCCATCAGCAGAAGGAAAGAAAAAGGCCCATTTTACACATTTTCCACCCCAAAAACTGAAAATATTCTTCGGTATAATATCGAACGCGCTTAAAGCCAAACCACTGAATAAACCATATTGATCCGTATTGTGAAGAAGAGGAGAATTCAATGTAATATAGGTAGAATATTGCCATGATATTGGCAATTTAGAATATCCTACTTGAGCACAATCTAAAATAATGTCGTATCTGCAAAAAGTATTGAATTTCCGTAATTGATAGATTTATAAATATAAGCTACGAATATGTAATTTCGATCATATTACATAATGTTTGTAATAGTTCTGATATTATGTATTTTGAAACAATTATAAATAAAATTACAGCAGTTGCGTAATTATATCTAGAAATATTGGACATTATAGTGTCTCATGGTTTGTAAGTAAAATTAAATAATTTTTTTTAGAGTATATTCATAACTTAAATTATCTTCTTTATTTTGTTCCTGGATTAGAATTTTAAAGGATTGATTCGGCTTGTGAGGAACTTGTATAAATGATAAGACAATATCACACCACGTGGATCTTCATTACGTATTATTTATTATTAAACAATTAGGACGTTTCGGCCATCTTCAGCATTACATTTAGTTTACATTTGTCGATGATATTTAAGTCTGAATTTCATGTTTTTATAAAATTTTGTCAAAAAACTACACATTAAAAAATTTGTTTAAATATATTTAAATTTAGTTAACATTCATCTTATTGTTTTTACTTACTTCTAAACCACACAACTAGAAAGTTAACAACAAAATTGTGTGATTACTGAAAAGAAAAATCGTAATAATTTGTATTTTAAAAAACAATAAGATGAATGTTAACTAAATTTAAATATATTTAAACAATTTTATAATGTGTAGTTTTTTGACAAAATTTCATAAAAACATGAAATTCAGACTTAAATAGCATCGACAAATGTAAACTAAATGTAATGCTTGACAAATTGCTGAAAATAGCCGAAACGTCCTAATTGTTAAATAATAAATAATACGTAATAAAGATCCACGTGGTGTGATATTGCCTTATCATTTACACAAGTTCCTCACAAGCCGAATCAATCAACTTAAATTAATAATTATAGTTTTCGTTTAAATTAAATACCTTCCTTTAGAGGCTATATTTTGTTCGTATTCAGGATCTCTATAGTCTAATACAAAATCAGCTCCCACTTGCAATACTAATGGTAATGCATTTGTTGAACAAGTTCCAATTACCTAGAAAATTGTCAATGTAACAACAAAAATCAATCGAATATTTGTAAAATTAAAATCTTATACTAAGATTATATCTTTCATTAATATAAAAACTGTTTTAGGATAAAATTCTGTTAATTATTTATATAAAAACGACGTTCCGGCGAAACTGAACGCTCGTCTTCATCAGCTCAAAATCTATCAATAACATTAAAGACATTAATCAATATTAGCAGCAGTAATAGATTTATAAAGAAAATAAAATAACATAAATCACTGTGAAGGCACCGAGTTACATAAAATTTGGCTTCCATTAATTAAAAATCAACAATTTCGAAATTATTATATTTATCTCACAAGATTATGTTGTTAAATTTATTTAAAAAAAAAGCAAATATAGTGTTGTAATACAAAACACTTAATTTTAAAATAAAACTCTATTTTGAATACTTACAGTAGCATCAACAGCCTTTAACATTTGGACGGCAGCAGTGCCTACACCACCCGAAGCACCTAAAATTAATATTTTCATCCCTTTCGGATTCTTCCAAGACAATCCCCCAGTAACCCAGAGTGCAGAATACGCTGTTAGTGCTGCATATAAAATAGAGGCTGCTTCTGTGTGTGTCACTGTATCAGGTTGTTGCAATATCTTTAATTGGAAAAAAAGGTCTTGTTTCATTCGCAAAATCATATTAATTCGTATGAAATAACTAAATTGAAAAAGTGGTTCCAGGGTTAGCGTTAGCTATATTTTATATAGGGCTTTCATAAAAACGGTGATTATATTTAATATCTAAAGAAATAACTCAAACATACATTAGCTTTCTCCACAACAACATATTCCCCATGCGCGCCATCATTATAAAATGGAATAACACCATAAACTTTATCTCCAACATTAAATTCATTTCCAACTCCTTGTCCTTTATCTACAATAACACCGGACCAATCTCGGCCTAAAATTATGGGCAAAATCGTACTGTTGCGACGAAAAAGATTGACAATTGTTTTACCATAACCATCTGAAATAACAGAAGTAATAAATAATAATACACAATGTATAGAATGAATATGAATTACTTTGCATGTAAGTATCGATAGGATTTACGGATGAAGCATCTATTTTAACTATAACTTCGGTTGGTGATGTTATGATTGGCATACGAACTGAAGAACATTGTAATTCATCGCCGAATGAATGCACTTGCCACGCTCTGAATTTTCTAAGATCTTCTATAAGTCGTACTGTCGAAAAATATCTCGAAATTCTATTTATAATTGGTAATTGCAAAAGCATTGTTCGCATCATTTTTAATAGATTTTGTAGGTTAACTTGTTTTTATTTCAAAATGACATTTGCATATTTTGTATTCTGTAGAGTATTCTGAGACTTCTAGTACCATCTAACGGCAACCATAGAAACTGATTTGTGTATCATTACATAAAATAAATAATTATTTATTTTTAAATTGCGCAAATTTATATTTATAAATATAAATACGAAATATTAAAATAATAAATAATAATCTTATATAAAAACAAATGATAATCATTGATTATTTTAATTATAATTATAATAGAAAATACATTGCGCAAATAACTTCCGGTTTTGTTAAATTAGCTGGTAAAATATTATCGATAAAACATCAATTACAAATGTATATGCAATCATTATTTTGCGATGTTCTTTTGTTATTAGTCACGGGCGCATACCGAAATATTTCGCAATGATTGCGGAGGTAATTGTTACATTATTATGGCCTTTCTTTCTAATATCGGACGCGCGAATAATAGAGACAGACGGATGCAAAATAGAGAAAGACACGAGCGCAAAAAACATTCGAAGTCAAAGATGATGATGATTTCAGAAAGAAAAAAAAAACATGGACCGCGCCTGTGATTTAAAACGCCTACAAACTTTATGTCAAGGATCTTTGGTGAATCGTTGTGTCGGTAGAATGCAGATTATTAACTACCTGTCTGGTGTATTATTTCATCTTTTTCATAGTTTCGATTTTTTTTTATTTCGATGGAATTCTAACATTACTCGCTTTTGAAGTTCACTTATACAATATTACAATCTAAAATTTTATGATTACCTATGTGTAACAAATTTTATGCAACCTCTCATACTTTAGATACGATAATTATAGATTAAATTTTGTTCTAATATCAATGTAAATATTTCACGAAACGATTTTTAAATAATATATCACTTCTCGTAATCCCTAAGTGGAACATGAGGGCTATGTCCTTGAGAAACTGATCATATAGGCTGGTACTACAATCGATGTTTACTCCTGCTCTTATGACTGTTACATTGTCTTAAAACCTGTATTAGTTAAAGCCGATTTTTAAAATTCTGCTTGCAATTCATAGTTTTTTAAGAATTTTATTTGCATTTCAATGATGCGGGTTATTATTCTACAGCCAAGCAAGGGACCTACAGTTTATTATAAAATAATATATATACTTTTGAAACTTATAATTTTAGTATAAATCAGAAACTTTTGGAGTCCGCAACTTCCAAAATAAAATTTAAGCTCTTTAATTTCTTTTTTAACTCTTGAAATTTAAGCAAAATGTTATGAAATTTAGATGAAATTATAACGTAATTAATTGATAAGATTAATAATGTTGGTAATTTTTTGTTATAAAAAACTAGAAAAAAGTTAATTTTTTAAATAAAAATCGTGCATTCGCCAATATTAGAATAGGGTAGAACTGGAAATTAAAAACAATTTTCAGAAAATTTTTTTTTTATCTTTAGAAATAGGTAAATAGATATTAAAAGTTTCTTACCAATTTAAGATCTATATTTTTTGTCAAGACTTTTCATTTATTTTAAAAATATATTTTTTTTGTTAGATTTTTTTTTATAATAAATATCTAATATATTTATAAACACTAGTTAAATTTACTTTAGAAGTAAATATAGATTTTCGTATTAAAACGACGAAATAAATTTGATCTAGTGTTCTTAAAAAATAGTTACTAATAGTTAAAATCTGGTAGTAAATTGTTGAAATAACATTGATTTTTAAAGTTATATAGAAAATGAATAAAATTTATTTGTGAAATAAACTTATTGGTCGTTTATGAAATCGGGCCTCAGAACTAAAATATTTAAAATGATTCCATTGTGAAATATTAAATAGTAAAGTTTTTTATTTACGTATTGTAAAATGTTTTCAAACTTCCTTGTTTTTAAACTATATTTCTTAATTGTTTTTATTAATTTAATATATAAAGTCAACTGCAATTTAAATTAAATCAGTATAATCATATGTCATACAGTACAGAAGAACAATTTTGTCCAGTATTCTTAACAATAAATTCTTAACAATACATTCGCTATTTTATTTTTCACAGACCTCTAGAAATTTCTGGTAAGTTTCATAATTATTTTAAATATATTTAGCTGAGTTTTTAGGTGTTTTTATTCATTTCTTTATGCCTAGTAGTTGCTTGAAAAATAATATTAAAACCGATATTGACTATAAGAAATTCAAATATAATCTTACTGTGGCGAAAAGTTAATAAAAATAGTTTCCTTTTTTTGGACGTTTCAGTCATTGTATCATCTTCAGCAATAGTTTTAAATTATTTTTTCTCCCCAGACACGTGTTGTCATTTCAGATTAAGTTAATAATTAAAAATTTTATGAAGTCAATTGCTAAAAATACAAATTAGAATTTGAACAAAATGTTACGAAGATTACATATTAACTGTAAATTAAATTTTGAAACAGATGATCACAGATTAGATTGTTACAATTTTATTTTTTTATATAATTTTGTTGTTGTTAAGTCATGTTAATATTGCAAATTAATGAAACTTCATTTCTCTACAATATTATTTTGAATTTTTTTTATAAATTTTCTTACTAATCATTTTGGACAAAAATAGATATTTGAATTAAAATTGTTAATAATATTTTACTTCAATAATAAATAGTAAATAATTACATTGAATATACTTTTGTGTGTAACGGAAAACCCAAATGTTAGTGTGCGTCAACTTGGTGCTGAATTAAATTTGCATCCTTCAACAATACATAAGGTACTAAAAAATGAAAAATATCATTCTTATAAATATTCCACGCACCAAGAGATATTTGAAGCGGATAAAATGGCTAGAAGCGAATTTAGTAACATTATTATGGAAAAATCCAATTTAGACAGAAACTTCTTGAAATCTATTTGTTTTACTGACGAGTCTACGTTTACTTTACACGGCGAACCTAATACACAAAACTTTAGAATATGGAGCCAAACAAATCCTCATTTAATGGTAGCAACACGTACCCAATATCCAGAAAAAGTTAATGTATGGGCTGGAATTTTTGGCAGGTGTATAATTGGGCCATTTTTTATTGAAAATAATTTAAACAACGAAAAATATTTGGATATGTTGCAAAATCATATTGGTCCGCAGTTAGAAGAGTGTGCAACTCAAGATAATGTTGTCTGGTATCAACAAGACGGATGTCCGGCACATTACAGCTGCAACATTAAATTATATTTGGATCAATGTTTTCCAAATTCATGGATTGGTAGAGGTGGTCCAATTAATTGGCCAGCTAGATCGCCCGATTTAGCACCGTGCGATTTCTTTTTATGGCCATATTTGAAGGAGAAAATTTATAAACGACATATCAAAAATCTTGTTGATTTGAAAAATGCCATTGTTGAAGAGTGCAATAATATAACACAAACACAATTAAGCTCTGTACGTCACGAATTTTATAACAGATTAGGTTATTGTTTGGCAGTTAATGGCGATTTATTTGAACATTTAATTTAAATTGTTAGTTTCGTTTTTGTTCTCCTATATCTTGTATTCATGAATTTTTCTGTTTTATAGGTATATTGAATATTGTAATAAATAAAGAAAGTTTTACGGAGTTCAGCTATTTACTATTTATTAAACTCTTATCCGACGTTTCACTGCACAACTTACAGCATCCTCAGGGATAAGTTTAAATTATTATAATAAATATATTAGGCATAATGCCAGTCATCTAATTCAAATGTATTGTTTTTATAACTTGAAGTTAATAAATAAATTAAACAATTACTTAAAATTATAATGGAGACATTCACAATTTAAAACCACAGCTAGTACGTAGTGTACAGCCGAGTAAAATACCCTTTCATTGTAATAAATAATAAATACTTAATACTTTTTATACTTAATAGCTTTTCATTTACATTAAGTTTATTCATTATTTTCAATAATAATAATAATAATAATAATAATAATACAGAACGTAACAATAAAATAAATACGATCTGTCAAACTCAAACTCCAGAAGAAATGAAATTATTTGTTTAATTTCCATGGCACTTTGATGTAAAGAGCGCAAAAATGGAAATTTTAATTTGCTTCTAATTCTTGATCGGAACATCCTATATTGATAAATTTGGCATCATTTGATGCATTTTTGAATTCTAAACAACTTTTGTATTTGTACTTTTGTTCTATAATAATTAGGGGAAAATTTATCACCAAATGAAAATTTTAGCATTGTATTCCCTATGTAACAAAAAAAAAGTAGACACCCGGTATATATATATATATATATATATATATATATATATATATATATATATATATATATATATATAGGTATATATATATATATATATATACAGGGTTTAACAGAATAACTATTCCTAATTTTCAGAAATGATAGAGGGCACATAAAGAAACATTTTTTATTAATAAACTAGTGTCCGGAAATTTTATTTTTTTTTTTCGGCAGTCGATTGTAAAAACACAACTTTATGTTATAACCAGAGAATTAACGGAGATTTATAATATCCGTTAAGACCATTTCATTCTACTCAAAAAAGTGCCTTAAGAATATGATAATTATTTATCTAATTTAAAAAACCATCGAGATATCACCATTTATCAAAATACGGAAAAAGCGAACTTTTCGCCATAACTCGAAAACAAAAGACGATATAGCTAATTTTTGTTTTCATAATTTAGTTTCTCTCAAAAAAAGCGATCGAGGATGTGCGGTCCATTTTTCCATATCTCTTATAGTTTCCGAGTTCCCCTATGAAAACGTCCAAATTTGCCCACCCTGTACATCGTTACAACTTGTGTATCGAAAATGGTGGTCGTAACTTCGAACAATTTTTATAAAGTTTAATGCACTATTATTTCTAATAAAATGTTCCTTAACTTAACTACTCTTTGACGTTGTAATAATTAAAATTGTTTTTAACGATATCTGTATAACGTGTATCTTGACACCGAGAAATTTTCGGACACTAGTTTATTAATAAAAAATGTTTCTCTAAGTGCACTCTATCATTTCTGAAAATTAGGAATAGTTATTCTGTTACACCCTGTATATATATATATATATCTCGTGTTATCATTTTCATCAATAATCATTTATAGATTTAATAAATAAAAAATTGCTAAGATATGAGATACATGTATTTTAATATCAAAATGAACAATTTAAACAAAAATATACAATGTACTTACAAACGAAAAGTTCGTAGAATACGAAATACTTGTAAATAGAAAATCAAAATAAACAATATTAACAAAAATACGATCAAACTAAGAGCGTTTGAGCCTTGAAAGTATGGATATTTACAACTTGTTTACATTTTTTTCAGTATCGTGGCATCAGTGTATTTTTTTTTAAAAGAGTACATTTATAGTATTTTTTGAAAAAGTAAGAGTACATAATTTTCCTTGCTCAAAAAGAGTACATGTACTCTTAAAAGAGTACGGTTGGTCACCCTATGTATACTATATTTACATTTGCTATAATTTATTAATCATCCCATTTTGATTTTCGTTTCGTGAATATTTCTATCCCATTTTCTTGAACAGCTGCGTAATATCCCATTTGTGCGTATTTGTATCTCATGTAAGTAATGTAACCGGTACAGCATGTTATTGCCAAAATACCTAAGCCCATTATTACTGCATTCTATAATCAAATTTATAATACAAGATTGTGAATACATAATTGGAGTTTATAACCTACAGGTTTGGCATATAATTCAAAGTTTACAGCTCTGAATAGACTGGTTGATTTCATAGATCGAATACCTTTTCCTGGGACATGTTTTTCTTCTTTGGACATTTTTACTAAATTATAATTTTAGAGTACATTAAAAATAAATGAAATTAACCTCATAAAAACTCTAATTGATAGAGCGGAATGACATGTTGCGATAGCAACTGAAGTTAGCCAATATTACATAAATAAAATTAAAAATATTTTATTCAAAACTTTAATGGAATATGTTAAAAATTAGTAATTATTTTTTAATATACATATATTTATAAAATATATTTTGAATATTATATTTGCATATGTTATTTATGTATGCCTGTGTTGGTGCGTGTTTGTGTTTGAAAACTAAAAATGGCGGATGAACAATATACAACAGAAGTAGAAGATACCATGAATATTGCTAAATTAAAAGTAAGTTACTCGTGTTTACATTCTTATTTTTATATAAAACATATTAAAATCTGAAGTTTTAAAATAAAATTGTATTTTATTGAACAGTTCTTTACTTTCATGTTTTATTCTATATCAGCATTTTAGTTTTTTTTTTTATAAATATATTTATTATTTTATTGTTTATAGCAGATACTTTAATAATTTTCCACTTTTGATATTATAAGATATCTGCTGTTCAATTGTTTAGTTTTATATTTGTTGTAAAATATATGAAAATGGTCGGTATTGTAAACCTAACCTAACAAATATCTAAGAATCTTATAATTAATTTCAGGTTCCTGATTTAAGACGCGAGTTAAAGGCTCGTGGATTAAATACGACCGGCAATAAAATGGAATTAGCGCAACGTTTAACCGAAGCCATACAATCGGGTAAAAATGATGATGGGAGTGCAGATTCGGTAGACGAGCTGATAGATGAAGATGATGTTTTAAACGTATGTATATAAATATAATAATCGTATTATTTTTTACACGATCTTTCCTGCTGCAGGATGACGAGATTGAACAAGAAGTAGGAAATCTGAATACCACTGAAGTAGAAGTTAGTGATAGAACCTTTGAAGCGGAAAATACGAATAACGCGAAACCGGTGAAACGTAAAAGTTTCGAATCAACGACGAGCGATTCGGGGAAAAACGGAAAGTCAGCTAAGAAAATTGTTTTAAATAGAGAATTATCGTCAGACACACATTCGGAAAGCAATGCTACAACTAATAATACGACAAATGGCGATACAGAATCGAAAAAAGTTATCAAATTTTCAGAACTTAGTGCGAAAGAAGTAAGCTTTCATTTTAATTATAATTCTTTACTACCCAACAGAAAGAAATTCCACTTATAGAACAAAATTAATTATATAATAAGAAATCAAAAATTTAATGAAGATTTTAAAGTCATAATTATGAATGGATGAATTTTGTGCTGTTTATATTAGCCACACATTTGTAAAATATTTGGAAATATCTTGATTCTGCACAATCAATATGATTATTTAATAAATTATATAATAATGATAAACGTATTCATAAGATACGATAAGTCCATAATTTTAAAAATTTACGTTGTTATATTTGTTGTATATAGGAAACCAAATTATTGAACAATATTTCAATTTAGATCTTACAGAGTAATTAATACACTGATATTGTTAAAAATATTTCGTGTTGCTAATTGTAAAACCTGTCTTGTAAGCAGATGCAATAGTGCGTTGAATATGAGGTGATTTTTATTAATTTTGCTTACAGAGATTAGAAATGCGGGCAAAAAAATTTGGAGTACCATTATCTACGGAAGCTAAAAAGGTAGTTCGAGCACAAAGATTTGGTGATAAAACAACAGCCACAACAACAGGAACTATTACTCTTGGCAATAATTTGGCAGCTGTATGTATTATTATTATTAATATTTTATTTATAAACAGGATTGCACCGATTTAAATCAAACATATTTTGCTAAAAAAATCATTGATTTGAATCAAAGGTTATTTTACGTCAGTTATTCAGATTTTAAAGATCAAGTCATAATGAAAATATTTATAATCTTTATATTATAATTAAATAACAACGATTTTTGATATTAAATAAATCTCTTGCAAATGATCTATACATTTTTTATCAGAATATCAAACTTTAGAGTTCAGTTTCGGTGCCCAAACGATTCCGAATTTTTGGGTGCACCAATGCAAATATTATTGGAGATATTAAAAGAAATCATAAAAATTTTCTTAACTGTTATTAAAAAAAAAAAATCATAACATAATTTGTTTTCAAAAATATGAAATTTGACTCCTTTTATTATTTAAAAATATTTATTTTTAGCCGGCCAGTTTGGATTTATTGAAGAAACGCGCTGAACGTTTCGGAACGGTTTCAACGCAGCTGAAGAAGGTCGAAGTAGAAGAAAATTTAGAAAAACGTAAAGCTCGTTTCGGATCGGAAAGTAATAGTACTACAAATAACGACACACAAAAAGCGAGACGTTTAGAGCGGTTTAAAACAGGCTTGAAGTGAACGTGACTGACAAGAAATTAACTACTTTTAATTCGAATTCGAAGGTAAGTAATAAATAAAAATTCCTGATTTTTCTTTTTCACAACAGAAATATATCCTTTTTTTTTCTCTCTCTTTTTTTCGCTTTTTGGTTTTTACTGCTATATGCCATATTTGTTTTTTTACCAATTTACTTAAAGAATTGTCAATTAAGTAATCGAAATTAGTAAATTTGATTTTATTTTGCACTTTGAGGAAAAATTGGAGAGTATTTAATAACCGTCTTTTTTTTTAATAGTAAGGAAATAAATATATTGAGTATTTTGTTGTTAATAATATTTGTATTAATAATATGTATAATTTAAGTTGAATACTTTTTTATAGAAATTGTACAATAAAATATAACTTTTTTTTTGAAAATTATTTGTTCAATTATTTCTGTACCATAATCCTGCTAGTTTATGTTTTTATTAAAAAATGAATTAAGTGAAAATTAATGAACACTGTTGTTTTATTTGTTAAATACCAAAAAAATTATATGTTTACAAATTTTTGCATGAATCCGAAGTTATACATATGCATCATCTTCGGTGAATTTAACCTATAAAAAGTGTTGACAATTGTTTATGCAGGGGTGCATGTTCGAATGTGGTTTATTGTTAAATAATTTAATTTTGAACTTAATTAGCGACAATAAAACGATTCATTCGAAAATTAGTGAATTTGAAAATAGTTTACGTGTTTTAAAATCCAATGTCAAATTTTATAATAATGAAAAACATCAGTTGTTATGGTAGTTTTGTGAGAATATATTTTGCAGAAATTGGTAATCTATTATTAAAATTTTTGATGGTATAAAAAAAGTTTTATGTATTTTATAATATAAAACACCTATAATATTATTATATATGTTAAAATATTGTATTGCATAATATATAAAAAAGGCATTTTGGAAGGATTAAAATATACTGAAATTATATTTTTGATTAGGTTAGGTTAGGTAGATACAGAAAAAATTGGAAAAGATCAATCAAGATAATGATAAAATATCATTTTCTTCATCGTGTGATAACGTAATAAAAGTTCATCTAGATAATAAGTATTAGTTGAATTAAAATATTTATTTTTAAAATATATACATATATTATTCGGGATAACAAAATAAAATTTAAAAATTTGCATCATTTTTATTATAAAAACTTTAGCTATTGATATTCTTTTTAAAGTTTCACAAACGTTTTTATTTTTATTTTACATGAAAACAGGAATATGAAACTTACTATATACACAAATTTGACGTGATAATTAAAATTTCAAGTTAATTATAAAAATAAATATGAATGATTTTATTTATATACGAAAACTAGCCGGTTGGCATAGCCGAGCGGTTTAGGACGTGTGTCCGACACCGCTCGTACCCGGGTTCGAATCCCGCTTGGGCATGGATGTTTGTAATGTCTTTGTATCGACCAAATACACTTTATCTAATAAAAGCTTCTACTGGATTGATGGTCTTTGCTACCGAGTCCATTTGTGTAAAAAAAAAAAATACGAAAACTAATTACTATAGAAATTAATTACTTTTATTGAACTATCATGAATATGTTTCACTAATTAATATAGCTGTGTTATTGACTAAATTTTGTTATAATTTTTTTATTGTTTGTATTTCATTAAAATATGCGTCATTTTGTGTAAAATGAAATTAATAATTTTATGTTTCTAGTATGCTGTATAAATTAACTTATATAAAAGTATTAAAAAACAAGTAATTAAGTAATTATTAAAAACATTTATTTTGAGAAAAATACACATTTATTAAGGAATGTAGGCAACTCTTATTACTTTTATGTTATACGTGTGAATATTAAGTTAAAAATAGGAGAATTCAAAAACTTTAAAGCTTGTTTTTTTTTTTTAAGTTTTATTTAGTTTTGCGAGCTTAGATATTAAATATATCAATCCGAAGTTATATATGTGCAACAACTTTAACCTATAAAAAAATGGCGACAGTTTACATGTTCGAATATGGTGTATTGTTAAATAATTTAGTTTTAAACTTAATTTGAGACAATGAAACGATTAATTCAAGAATTAGTGAATTTGAATATAGTTTACGTGTTTTAAAATGTATCTACTAAGTTTTTGGGTAAGTTTTCATTTTTCTTAATATGTTTTTGTAGATGGCTTGTATTGTAAGATCAAAACAATATTTTCCAATGTTACATTTTATAATAGAAAAAGAATTAAATTATTTTTAAAATCTGTAAAATGTGCATAATGTAGTTAAATATACATATTTTTTAATAAATATCAATGAAAAACATTAGCTGTTATCTATATATTAATACGTGATGAAAATTTTTTTTACCCCTTTTAAGTACATTACTTAGAAGTGTGAGATTTGGCATAGTTAACATTCATATGGAGAAGAAATTTATGTATAATATGTGTTACAAATAACATTAAATTAAATAAAAAAATTAAGATTGTTTGATAGAGTTTGTGCAATGCGGTTACGTTATGTGTGTTGCCTATAGCGTAAGGGCGCAAGGAATTAATCTAATTTTAAGATTATTTGTTTACTTTGTATTAAGTTTTTATTTAAATTTTATATAATTTAGAAAAAGATAGGCAAATTAATTGTGTAGCCTTGTGAAACCTGGCTAGTATAGCAATAATTAACCCAAGGAAATGTCAAAAAACGCGTTATTGTTTTCTAAATATGGCCATTGATTAAAGAAGTATTTTTGAATTAATTTAATGAATTACGGTCGAATTTCGAACACTGGGCGACTACTAGTATATATATCTTATGAATATGAAAAATGTTTGCATTAATTGTGTAATTAATGTACAGGCTGAATCATTTTCAATTTAATTCATGTACCAGAAACCGTCATTCGATGGAAATTTTCCAAAATTAGATTTTTTAAGACCGCTAATGGCTGGAACTGTTTTAACTTGAAATGACGGATATTCTGGTGGCATATCTTTGACTTTTGCTAATTCTTTCTTTTTTCTTACATAATTTACACCCAATCGAATAGTAAATGTGTAGATAAATTCAATTATAGCAATCACAGAAAAACCCAAACATAATGAGAGCAGTCCTCCACATAAACCTAGAATAAATGTTTGTAGAGGTTATTTTATTAAAAAAATAATTGTAAGTGAGGGCGGTTTAGAAGACAACTAGGTCAAGTGACATTGTTTAAGTTTTGAGAAAACAGGTCACAAAATTTAAAAACCGAATGTAAAATATATGGAAATATAAGCTGAAATTTTAGTGTTTTAATACATTTTAACTTCTAGTTTGAAAAAATGGTCTTAAATCAAAACATTTAAATTCGTCACTTGGTTTAGTTTTCTTCTGAGACTCTTAATTAAGTTATAGTATTTTGTTTTTTTGTTTAAATTGCCATTAATTTATTTATTTTATCAAAATAAATTAATCGCGATTTAAGCAAAAACTAATTACTATAACCTTAAATATAATACGGCATTTGTAATTAAGAATATAAAATATAGCCTTAGTTAATTTGTTAGATACCTAATATCGATGACCAAGTTATAGATACATCTCTTCGTGTTCTAGCAGCTGCAAGCTCTTTGAAAAATACGCTGATTACACTCTCGTTTGTTATTTTTCTTATTGATCCGCTGAAATAGTTATAGTTTTATAATAGTTATTCAATGTATCTGGAATTAAAAATGTATTTCCTGTGCATAGTGCATACAATATATATTTTGAAATCATTCTGAAATATACTTAATGTTGACCAGAGTTGGACTGGATATAAAATTAGGCCCGGGAAAGTTGCAGGATGCAACTTACATCCCAAAATTGTTCAAATACGCTATGTTTGTATATTTTTTATTCTAATAAACATGGAAATGACATTACAGAAAAATAAAGATTAATTGTAAAAATGACACATATAAAATTAAATATCTAAGTTAAAAGACTCTTTTTGAAATTTTTTTTTAATGATATCTTTATTATGCAATTTTTCCAAAATATCCTCGCATGACATGAAAGCCTCGAAATTACCCCGACTTAAACAATTTCGCGATCTGTTTAAAATGTACTTTAATTTTGAAAATGTTTGTTCGCATGATACTTGAGTAGAAGATAATGTTTAGCACTAGGGCTGAAAAAAATCATGATTTTTTTAAAAAAAATCAAAAAAATCGGATTGTTTTGATTTAAATCGAATTTTTTTGATTTAAATCAGATTTTTTTGATTTTTTCAATTTTATGTGCACTGTTCATTAAATAATTAATCGGATTTTTTGATTTAAATTGGATTTTTTTGATTTAAATCAGATTTTTTTGATTTTTTTCAATTTTATGTGCACTGTTCATTAAATAATTAATCGGATTTTTTGTTTTAAATCGAATTTTTTTGATTTAAATCAGATTTTTTTGATTTTTTCAATTTTATGTGCACTGTTCATTAAATAATTAATTGATTCTTACTTGTATTACAAGTAAAACTAAAAATTCATAAAACAATCCCGTCTCAATACCCTGTATCGCCGTAATTAACAGTTTTAAATTTCGCGGTGAGACGTTCGCGCCATCATCGCTACATCTGTACTGATTGTTAAATGAGAATGATATTTTATTTTGTTAGATTGCGTTATCATATTTTATCAAAATCAGATTATACTTTTTTATTTTACTGTGCTATTTATTTGTTTTAATACATATAAAAAAAGTGTCTATTAAACCACTTGATTAAATCAAAGCGAATGATTTGCTGAAATATTTTTTTTGGTTGATTTAAATTATTGATTTTTTTAAAAAAATCATTTGATTTAAATCGCGATTTAAATCAATGATTTAAATCACTTGATTTAAATCATCGCAGCCTTATTTAGCACTAATTTATAAGCAATGAATAAATTAGCGTATGTGAATGTATGGAGATTAAATTTTTGTAAAATTGAAAAACAACAGACAATACAATTTCCACAAGTATCACTATAGTTTACATTGATTCATTATAGGTGTTAGGTAATAAATTTGTCTCATTTTCTTGAAAAATCTAATAACTCAGATTTTAAATTGTTCTTTTTAATATTTATGATTAATTTTCTATTAATTAAATTTATCATGAATCCAAAAGTTTTATCGGAAATATTACCACTATTGATTTTTAGGAAGTTAATAAACACGTATTTATACATATCAATGTTTTTGGGATAATCTGTTCTTAGATTTTTGTAAAAGTCAGAGATCGGTTTCATTTTTGACTATCGCCGGTCATAGCCCACCGGGGAAATTCCGGTGCCCCGGTGGGCCAATCCAACTCTGCATGCAACCTTAAAAAAATTATAAATGTCAGATTGACATTTCGGAACGTACTGAAGTTTGAGATACTTATTTTAAACATTCATACTACCATCACTTTGTATATTATATCAGTTTTTACATTTATATCTAGTTCTTTAGTTGTAACTGAATCCAGGGAAGATCTAATTGAATCTTTCGTGTAATGTGACTTTGACGTCACACAATAATTTTTCCTCTGTATTTGTCCACTTTGTAAAATTATTGCTAATTATTGCAAATTTACAGCTATTATTAATATGTAGGTATTAGTGGTAAAAAAACTGTTAAAAATAATCATTGATGTGAATTTGAAGATTAGAGCTACCCCATTAACAATTATAGAGGTCACTGTAGTTTTAAATAAATATGCTTACGGTCTTGTATAATATTAAATTAATATATTAACAAAAATATTTATTATTATGAAAACATAACAAAATGTCTACATTTTACTTACTAAAATTGCTGATTATTAACGAATTCATCATATATTTTGCCTTTTGTACTATAAACAACGTATGATCGCGGTTCACAATCTGATATACAATAATTACAGTCACTTGTTTCTGTGCCCCATTTATGGTGTGGTCGTTTCGTGTTGTAGGGATCATAGCCTGGTACGGAGCTCATGAATCTATCTATAATATAAAGAGAACTAATAGAAAACTGTTCTGGGATTAAATTCTGTTTCATTATTTTAGAATAGTGGCGTTTCCACGAAACTGAATGCTCATCTTTATTAGGTCAAAATTTATCAATGATATTAAAGTAAATAACTACGTAGCAACAAGTTACTAAGTAACATATAAGTAATTAGATCAGAAGAATTATAGATTTTTAATTAATGGAAGCCAAATTTCATTTAACTCAATGTCCCTTCACAGTGATTCATGTTATTCTTTACTCTATTGTTTTTCTTATTAATTTGCTGCTAATATTGATTGGTCTAGTATTTTCAAGATTTTCAAAATACAGTGATAATTGCTAGACCAATCAATATTAGCAGCAGACTAATAAGAAAAAGCAATAGAGATTTATAAAGAAAAGAATAAGATAAATTACTGTGAAGGGGGCGCTGAGTTAAATAAAATTTGGTTTCCATTAATTAAAAATCTATAATTCTTATGATCTAGTTACTTATATGTTATCTAGTAACTAACTTGTTGCTATGTGTTGATACATTTTTACCTGATGAAGGCAAGCGTTCAGTTTCATCGAAACGTCGTTTTTACTACTTTGACTGCAAGGAAAAAGTAGTATAGCGTTTGGTACGGTGTCTGTAACATTTTCAAAAAAAAAAATTTGTGTATAGAAATCCTTCATATAGCCTCTAGATGACGAATCTGAACTTAGTTTATGTGGGTGTATGGATGTGCGTCGTCAGCTCGCCGCTCGCTCGCTCGCTCGCTCGGTCCTCAGACAAAATTTTGTGATCGCAACTCCTCCTAGACGGTTCAACCGATTTTAATGAAATTTTCAGGATAAATTTGTCTAGTGCCCAAGATGGTCATGTGGTTTTGGTTTTTTCCAGTGATGCCAACTTTCCGAGAAAAAAATTACTAAAGTTTTAAAAAATTCATTGTGGCTACATTATTTATCCGATTTTGATCAAATTTTCAGGAAAGATTCCCCTAGTGCCCACATAAATTTCGTAATTTTTATAAAATATAGTGTTGCCAACTTTCTGAGAAAAAAATTACTAAAATTTTTAAAAATTTGTTATGACCACTTTATTTAACGGATTTTGATCAAATTTTTACTAAAGATTCTCCTGGTGCCCGGATAAATTATGCAATTTTAACAAAATACAGTGTTGCCATCTTACCGAGAAAAAAATTACTAAAATTTAAAAAAATTCATTGTGGCTACATTATTCATCCGATTTTGATCAAATTTTCAGAAAAGTTTCTCCTAGTGCCCACATAAATTATAATTTTATTAATATACGGTGTTGCCAACTTTCCGAGAAAAAAATTAATAATTTTCTAAAAATTTGTTATGCCCGCATTATTTATCCGATTTTAATGAAATTTTTACAGAAGATACCCTAGGCACCTATAATATTATATATTAGCAAAATACAATGTTGCCAACTTTCGATGAAACATTTTTTTATTTCTATTTCTTATCATTTATGTGATAATGTCAAAGTAGTCTATATATGGGTTTACCCATATACTTCTAATCTTGTTATATACATAATTGAACAGAATTTTATCTTAAAACAGATTTTATATTAAAACAATGAGTTCTGAAAAATATTTTACTATTATAAAGAGAACTATATTTTCTATTACTACATATATTTTTTTACGAATCCAATAAAAAGTGTTAAAAAAAAGTGTTTTTCTTAGCTATTTTGTTAAGTAAGGATTTACATACATACACAATCACGCCATGTACCCAAAAGGGTGTGGCACAAACTTTTTTCATCATCCCGAAATTAGTTTTCTCCAAACATTCCTACCCAAACAAGCAACTTTTCCTTCATCTACATTCATAATTCCTCTCTCATACATGCTCTTTTATTCCTACTACTTGGAAACTTTCGCTCACGCAAAGCACTCTCAATCATACCACTCCAACTACTCATCGGACGTAAAATATTATTATATCTTTGAATTTAGAATAATATACTTATTTGGTTTTTGAAATTTTAATTTTGTTGTGGTTTATATGCTGTAGGTATACTGTAATACTGTACATTTATTTGTTGATATGCATGGTATATCACGTAGATCACATACTCTTAATGGAGGACTCCAATCAACTGAAACATAAAATATCGCATACTGTATTAATATAATGTAGAATATTAGTAAAACACTGATACATTTCATTTATTGAACAGCAGGCATTATTTTATTAGAAATTAATAATCCTTAATCATTATAGCTTTTTTCTGAGTCAGAAATCATATTTTTCAAATTTACACCACTCCGATAATAATCATCGGAATAGCATGAATTTTGAACTACTAAAAAGCATATTTCATTAGCTTTTTGGTGATTATTTTGAAATATTTTTAAAGTGAATACAATAAAAGTTATATCTCAAAATGTCTAAAAAGGCGATTTCTCCATTTACGTTAAATGCAAATTTTGAGTTTTCAACAGGCACGGGTTAATAATTAATATCATCTGACAGGTCTGGGAAGTGTATGGACATTTTTTTTTATTTATTTGGAATAATTATATATATACCGGGTGTTCGTTCGTCAAGTTCGTATGGGCGTTTAACATGTAATTTCGATAAATTGGGATATACTACTTTCTCGAGTTAAATTCGAAGAAATACATACAATACTTTTCGATAGGGCATAAAAAGTTGTATAATTTGGTTTTAGTTTTAATTTGCTAGCATGTGCCGTATGGGCGCTAGAATTTTTTTTTGATTTTTTGGTTTTATTTTTTTTCTCAAAAAATATGAGGTCTAGGAAAATAAGCTCATTTTGATTTTGCAGGAAAAATTATTGAAAATTCTAAAAAACATTTTAAAATTTTCAATAATTTGAGGTAGAGAAAAAAGTTACTTAGCTATTATGTAGCTAAATTTTTTCTCTATTTTACTGAATTTTTTCAGATTTTTTTGAGCAAATTTTGAAAAAGGTCTTATTTTTAAAAAATCCCAAGGGTCCCCCCTTTGTCAAATTTTCAAAAATTCAGCTTTTAATTTTTTTCTACTAAACGATGTATCGTAGAATAATGGTTTCTTTACTCAATTATCGTACTCATTATTCCGCATTTTTTCATATCATGCTTATTTTCCTAGAACTCATAGTTTTTGAGAAAAAAAATAAAAACCAAAAAATCAAAAAAAAATTCTAGCGCCCAAACGGCACATGCTAGCAAATTAAAACTAAAACCAAATAATAGAATTTTTTATATCCTATCGAAAAGTATTCTAAGTTGTTCTTCGAATTTTACTCGAGAAAGTAGTATATCGCAATTTATCGAAATTACATGTTAAACGCCCATACGAACTTGACGAACAAACACCCGGTATATAAATATATTGTTTAATTGAACAGGAACGACAAATATAACGGTTCGAAGCCCTGATTTTAACCAATTAGTGATTAAGGTCAAATATGTTCTCTACACAGAATTCTTAAAAAAAAAAACAAAAAATAGATAATTGCGATTCCATTGCTCTACAGTATATACTTTATTCAACGAATTTTTGAATAAATCTACATATATCTACTAAAATAATTGGTACACCGTTGAATGCAACGCTCACTTTTTAAACGCAAATTCTATAAAATAAAAGCGGTTTTTTTTGCGCAATGAAAGAAAAAAAAAAAGGAAGCAAACTTACACCATTCGTTCCTGTAATAGAACGGCATACAGCCGCATGCGTTCTGCACAATCTCAATCCGGCATTCCGCCATGCAATTATCGTACGAATAATTCGCGAATATCTTTAATTTCCGCTCATCGCTCAAGACGCAGCCACGTTTTCTAATTGGCATCGCGCGTAGATCGGTCGTGCCGTACGTTTTTGATGGATTCACATCGATGTACAGCTGACTTTGCATCGGCACGAGAATACGCTGTGCGTTCCAATCGGGGTAGTTGTATGCGTCGTGGATTGCAACCTGTTTATTTATATATGCTATTGTAACTAGAGATGGACAAAAATATTTTGAAATCCGAAGTCAGATACGGATCGGATCGGATACTATAGTCTGTATCTGTATTCTCACCTCACTTTTAAGGCCATTTCAAGGCAAACAAAAGGCAATATTCAGACAGGTGGTGGGAATACAAAAATGAATAATTTTACATTCGATTTATTCGTTTAATACTTCATATTTACGGTAACTAATTATTAAAAAAATTAGCTAATTTATGTAGAATTAATAATTTAATAACAATTTTTATATATTTACAGAATTAGCATATAAAAAAATTAATCAAATATTTAATTGTCAATATTTTTATTGTTTATTATTATTTTGATTTCAAAAAATATATATGTTGTTAATTGTTATTATAGTACTTATGTATTAATTTCAGAATTTTTGTATGAAAATTAAATTTTCATCATTTTTCTTGAAAAATGCGATTTTGTCTTATTTCACACATATAATTTATTTGAAAAAAATTATGGTTAATTTTTATTACAATTAACAACATACATATTTTTTGGAAATCAAAATAATAATAAACAATGAAAATATTGACAATTAAATATTTGATTAGTTTTTTTTATATGCTAATTCTGTAAATATATAAAAATTGTTATTAAATTATTAATTATTCATAAATTAGCTAATTTTTCTAATAATTAGTTACCATAAATATGAAGTATTAAACGAATAAATCGAATGTAAAATTATTCATTTTTGGATTCCCACCACCTGTCTGAATATAGCTTTTTGTTTCCCTTGAAATGCCTTTAAAACTGATTTTTGTCAAAATTACTTTTGACGTTTACTTAAAATTACTTATTAAAATAATTTTAATTAGTTTATTTAAATTTTATAACATTTGATATAGAAATATATATCAAAAATAGAAATACTATTCATATTTGATAAGAGGTAGAAGTAAAAATGTATTTTAAAGCAAAAAAAAATAAAACCACTTTTTCTGGGCATAACTTGGACAAAATTATGGCTTACTTGATTTTATCGAATTCGATTATGGGGGTGCCATACCATAGAAATTAGACTTTTGACTCATTGATTAAGGGGAGTTGGACAAAACTGGACATAACTTGGGCAAAATTATACAATATTTTTTTTTCGAAATTTTAACATGAGAGTGCCAACTTTACGTAAGTCTATTGTAAAGCTTTCAAGAAGGCAATAGTGATTGCCGAAACGTTGGCATAGAAGATAATAAAAATATATAACTGAATGAATTCCGTTTATTACTTATTATTTATAGAAATGAGAATGTTTAAATATAACTATGAGATGAACTAAATAATTAATTATTAGATGAATAATCTTACTTTTATTCCATGGGCGGAAATTTCACTAGCCAAATAATCGTTGGGATCATTACGAACTAAGACTTTCATTCCAGATATTTGTCCGCAAGCTGCGATTTTTTTCGCAAATGGTTTGTATCTATCTACCATGGGCCTAAAATTAAATGTTATTGTGAAACTTTATTACAATTAAATTTTTTCAAAATTTTCACAAATAAAACAAGTTTATATGAATTTTTTTTTATTATTGTTTAATTTGACCTATACCGCTAGTAATAATAATTTTCAAAAAATAAGTAATATTTTTTTTCCTAAATGATGTACTTACATTTTTTGGCGGACATTGTGATATATGTATATATTTGTGTTTTGCATTCTATTTGTGAAATTAATTCATTAGTAAACTGAGCAGCGTAGATTAAGCCAAAAGATTTTTAAGCTAAATTTTTTAAAATTAGTTCACGAACGGATCAATTTCATGATTGGGTCGTAACCTCGTAACATAACAAAATATGACTATAACTGGACAGTAAAAATTGATATTTTCTGAAGAAAATATTTTGTGAAATTTGACACATATAGAGAAAAAGATATCATTTTATCGCTATATTTTTCAATGTTTTGCCAGATAGAAAAACAGATAGAAAAAGCAAAGCGCAGTTTTTTTAGGCCAAGCTTTGTTTTTGTCACTAGAAAGAAACAGAAAAAAGAAAATATTCCTACAGATAGAGGAAACTAGACAGTTGAAATTTAATATTTTTATAGTTATACACAACACTGATAAGATATTTTTTTCTTTATTTTTATTTATTTAGGACGACTACTTGTTTTTTTTTAAATAAAGATTTTTGTAACTATTTATTTTATATGTAAGGGAATATCAAATTATATTTCGTCAACTTAATGCAGTTCAAATTTTTTTTTATATTGAGTTATGAAAAAAGAATTACGAAGGCATGTGTCTATTACAGAATTACAAAGGGATAACAATAACTAGTGATGCCGGATAACGAATATTCGGTCAAATTAGAAAGCCGGGCACCGGATTATTCGGCCAGATAATTAGCTTATTAATAAATAAATTATAAATGATAAGTTTTATCATAAATTTTTGTTGGAATATTTTTTAAGATAAAAGCAATAAGTTACTGCCAGAAAAATACAAGATTCTGATATTTTTACTAATTTTTGTTAGTAAAAATAAACGTATTAATATCATATTACTAGCTGGCCCGGCAAACGTTGTCTTGCCTTTATTCTAATGTGTATATTAAATTTTTTATGAATTTTTTTTGTATTACAAAAAAAAATCAATTACATTTCTCATAATATAATTATTTTCAATTTATTTGGAATCAATTTCTTTCACACTTTTCTATATTTTTCCTGGGGCCGCCCCCCAGGGCCCTAGAATCCTTTGCGGGAGTGTACTCAACAACTTCCCAAAGTTACAAATTTATTTATTTATTAATTATTATTTTATTGAGTTTGGCTAAACGGAACTCCATTGAAAAAAAATTTGTCCAAAAAATGGAAAATTTTTTTTTTAGGGTGAGCCACCCTTAACACTTAGGGGTATAAAAATTATTATAAACTTATTCTCATACCTACTGAATATACATATAAAATTTCATCAAAATCGGTCAAGCCGTTTCGGACGAGTATAAACACTAAAACTGTGACACAAGAATTTTATATATTAGAGATATATGTTTTTATGCGTTTAGTTTATTTTAGGTACTTATTTTAAAAAATAATAATTACCCTTCAAACGTGAGATTCCTAAACGCAAAATGATTGAATGTGCAACAGATTCCTTCGGCAGTTCGTGTTGTTTGAAACATTTGATCGCAACGAATTTTTCTCGCTTTCCACATACAACTCTGTAGCAAATCCTTGCAACTGTTTTTTCAAAATAAAAGTACAAACGTCAATTCTATCCTAGTTCAGAATGAAACCAAATTATATTATTAAGTTAATTCATTAACTTTAATTTAATATTTCTAATATTCTTAATTAATTAGTTATTATTGCATTGTCATCCAGTTAGCTGAGCTATGTTTATAGTTTCAAGTCTCTATCTCATCGGGAAGTTAGTTTAAAATCGATTGCAAAATTTGTACCGAACGGAGACAAACAGACAGCCAAGAAAGTGAGTTAATAAAAAGTGTTAAAATAGCTTTGCTGTACGTAAAATGTTCGAATTCAGTGAATCATTTGTACATACCTTGGTGTAACTGATAATAATACTTCTTCAGCCGTTAAATTATGAGTATCAAACATATCTTGTAATGCCGCATAAAAAATTGAATCTGTTGTATCGTAGTAGGCGAAATACATGTGAATTAACAAATGCATTTTTAATTGCCAATATTTGGTGTCGTCCACTTGTAAACTAGGAAATTTTTATTTTAATTAATATTTTATGTAAGCAAAATAGTAATATTGTAGTTTCAGTTTTTAATAATTAATATTTTATTAAATTTGCATGTATATTTTTAGAAATATTCCATAAATATTATGCAAAATCATATTACGCATAACTACATAAATATAATTAATAATTGTAAAATTGTAAACACAATTGTAAAATATAATTTACTTTTATTACATTTCAATATTCATTCAATTTCAATAAAAATTTGGAAAATTACAGAAACATTATGTAATTTTGAGTAGCATGTAAAAATAAGTAATATTATCTGTAACAACTACAAAATCCATGTTTTTTTTTAATGAAATATTGTATATTATTAGTACTGTTACATTTGTCTGTACGTAAATTTGTTTTTTATTATATTTTTTGTAAATTTCCATAATTCATGAAGTAAAGTCATTTTAAATATAATTTTATAGTAATTTTTACTATAAAAATTTATGTAAATTTATAAAACTTTTTACATTGTAGCCCTAATCTGGCTTGTATTAAGTCATCCTGATTGTAATATAATTTTACTTACATTTTTTTAGCGAATTCATACGATTTTTTCTTGGAGATTTTATTTAAATCACAAATGGATACAGCGGGAAATGGAAAATTTGATATGGAATGTTCCATAGAATCAGTGACAATCATTGTGGGATAAGTCATACTATGTATCCAGGCTAAAATACTTAATATTATTGCTGTTATTAATGCACCAAATGATATTACTGACCATATTATTCTAGAAAAAGAATATTTTCAACATAGTCAAAAATCTTTCAGAACTCATTGTATTAAAATAGAACTACTTTAGGTTAAAGTTCTGTATTTATGTTTGTTTATAATCGACATTTTGACGAAATTAACGTCCGTCTTATATATATATATATATATATATATATATATATATATATATATATATACTTTCTTTAACATAATTAATAATTACATACCTTTCAGTGGGTGTATTATTTATCATAGTAATATATTGAAAACAATGCAAGCCTGTTTCTGAACAATATCTGCTTGCTTCATACTTTATCATTTGATACCAAGAAATTTTTCGTTTTTTCTTTCGATTTTTAAATTTTTTATTTTTAAACGAGTAAAATTGATACATTCTAATAGAAGTAACTCTCTACGTTTGACTGTGAACTTGAAATATATTTTAATAAATATTCGTTTCATTTCGCGTGACTCTAATTTTTATATTTGATTTTTTATTAATAATTACAATAGATAATATCTTGCAAGTGTAAATATATATTTGTTTTATTGCTAATTATTTATATACATATATGTTTGACAACCATGCGTATAAAATATTCATAGTTATATTTGTTGTACAATAAATGTTGCTTATAAAATATGTATTTTGTATAATGTCGTCATCAAAGCTGTTGTTATCTTTTGAATCGAAATTAAATTGTTATAAATACCTAAAAAAAATATGAAATTAAATTCCAATAAAAGTGAAAAAAAAAATGTATTTGTAGTTTCATACATTTGGATTAATATTTTGATAGCATTGTAGCGTCAACTAATCTGTAATTAAAACAAAGTATTAAACATGTTATTGTTTAATGAACATTTGATTAAAAGAATATATGTGAATGATTTTGAAAGTATACGTTTGCAAGTGGACGTCTGATAAGTAGTTAGTTGAAGGTGGTATGTTTGAGAGAGTGGCTTGCGTGAGCAAAAGTTTCCAAGAAGCAGGAATAGAAGAGCATACTATGCGAGGTGTGTTAATTTTAATAATTTTTCAGTTTTATTGAATTTATTTATTTTTTATAATTAGATTTACAAATACATATTACTACTTCCAAGATAGACAACTTGCAATACGTATTGATGATTGCATATATTGGCAAAGGTCATTAAACTTTAAAATTTTTATATAAATTTTAATAAAACTGCAGTTTTAATGTATTTATTTATTTCTTATAATTCGAGTAGCGAAAGTTTCCAAGTATACTATAAAAAAAATTCGGTAATTTTACATAAAAACCTGGAGCAACTGATTTACATCAGTTTGATATGTAAATTTACAGACAATTCACAGGACAATTTTTACATAATATGAATATAAAATATGTATTTTTTATGTAAGTTATGTAATGTTATGTAATGTTATGTAAGTTATGTATGACAGAGTGTTAGTATGAATCTGGATGAAGCTAAAGTTGCTTGTCTGGATAGGGATGTTTGGAGGAAACTGATTTCGGGGTAGTGGAAAGAGTTTGTGCCACATTGTTTTGGATACATAGCGTATGTGTATAATAAATGCAAAAATCACAGAAAGGCAAAAAATGTCTTTTTTTCAGTTTTAAATTAAATCTTAAGTTTTTCGGATTTATGTCAATTTGAAACAAATGACTTTCGTATTTGGAGCCTCTGGCATTGTTCACACACGCGTTCAGTAACTTTACTTTTTGTTGAAAAAAGTTTTTGACGTTTGGTATGCGCTGGGTTGGATATGTTGAATAACTTTTTTTTTATTTTTAAGGAAGATAGAATGTTAAATTTTGATATTGACATATATCGGTTGATTGATATTTATATACATAAATGTAATTAATGAAAAATTAGGTTGTGCAATTTTTTAACACGTTGACGGCCATAATGATTTTCAGAATTCTGGCTTCAAAAATCAATTTAATTTAATCATATTATATTATCATACGTTATATCATATTATTATTATTTTCTGTTAATATATTAATAAATGTTTTGTTTGTTTAAGCCACCTTTGATTTTTATTCTTTTCACAGAAGCCATCTATCTATTATCTAGTTACTAATTTTGTTACCTAGTAACTTATTTCTATGTTCTGTTTATTTACTGTAAATATCATTTGTATCATTTTTCGTGAGGAAGACGGACGTTGAATTTGTCGAAAGGTCAATTATTAATAAATATTAATACAGAACTTAAACCTAAAACAGTTTTATTTTAATTATGAAATGTAATTCAGGTTAACTCACTTTATTTGTAGAAATTTTGAAAAAAATATTTGAAAAATGTTTTAGAATAATATTTTAGTCCCCGATACAAATGGAAACAATGTTAATGTTTTTTAGTAACTTCTAATTTAATTGAAAAGTGTGTGTGCCTAAAAGGCTCGTTCCACTATATCGAAATTATTTTCCGCCAAACATTTCTATCCAGACAAGTAACTTTTGCTTCATCTACATTCATACTGATATTCTGTCATATATGCTCTTGGAAACATTCACTTATGCTAAATACTTTCAATCAGACCATCCTCATCTACTCCATACATATTTTTAGCAATATTAGCAATTATTATTGCGTTGGATGTACGATTTATTGTTTTTGAGTTAAAAAAAAAACTATTAATAAGTTGTGAATAATAATATTAATAATTGCAAATAAAGTCTTACTTATTGTTTTGCATGTTCTTACAAAATTATCCACTCCTAAGTTCTTCATTTCATCGGGTAATCTCGCAACAGCATCTTCAATATCCACTTTGCCATCTGCATTCATCTATGGAAACGTAAATACTTATAGAAAAACACTTAAATTACTTCTTGGTTGTTAAATCGAAAAACTATAGTATATAGAAATTTCGTTGCAATATATATATATATATATATATATATATATATATATATATATATATATATATATATATATATATATATATATATATATATATATATATATATATATATATATATATATATATAGAAAGATTTCTTACGGAATTCAAGAATTTTCATTTTAAAGAATTATTATTTTTAACGAAAAGGTTTCAGAATACGAGGGAGAGACAACATTGTTTGCAGTTTTAACATATATATATATATATATATATATATATATATATATAGGGTTACCAACTCGGCCCAGGCCGAAAAGAGTACATTTCTTAAACAAAAATCGTACACACACACACATATATGTATATATATATATATATATATATATATATATATATATATATATATATCTCGTGTTATCATTTTCATCAATAATCATTTATAGATTTAATAAATAAAAAATTGCTAAGATATGAGATACATGTATTTTAATATCAAAATGAACAAATAATACAAAAATTTATTTTTATTATAATTATCTTTTATATATATATATATATATATATATATATATATATATAATAGTTTGGTATACAAAAGAAGAATTCGCAAAAATGTATAATAAAAATAAATCGAAATGAGAAAAAAAAATCTATTGAAATCATTAAAATGCCCAAACTATTATTGAGTAAATTACCAACAAACATATGTCCGAAATTAATTTTGTTGTAATTCGTTGTAGATATGGAAGATGATTTTCCGGCAATCTGCGAAAATCCAGTTGCTGTACGTTTATCGCCCGTTGCATCCATAACGATCAAAGATAAATCGCTCAGCGAGCCAGAGAGTCCGTCTTCATCCTGCCCCGCAACGCCTTTGCCCAAATTTCGACGAGCACACATCGACCAGATACAAATATGGAAACAGATATCTTGGTTAGTTGTTGTGTTTTGTTCTTTGTTTTCTTCCAACTACCTATAGCTTACCTTATAGCTTCGAATTGTTTGCTTCACTACTAGAAAAAAGATAATGGAAGTTTTGTCTTGTCTTAATCGTGCTTTGTTGATGATGATTATTTTCAAAGAATTACTAAAAATATTGCTGCTACTAGAAGATCGCTATTAACTAATTAACTAATATATTATTTTTTTTAAATATAAAGTTAACTGAAACATTGCTTCTAATGAGAACCAAAAATTGTACTTAACATTTACCATCGATTATCAAAAGTTGTTTATCTCTCGGAGCAACTGATGTCACCGATTTTTTTTTTTAAATAAATGTGTTATTGTACGTAGTAACTAAAAAATCGAAAACAATTTTATCAAGCCTGACTTTGTAACAAGATTTAAATTTAAATTAGTTACTTTATATTTCATTTGTTTTATTGCAGATCGAAAAGGTGCAACAGAGTGTATTGAAACAATTAAATTTAACACACACATCTCGCTCAACAATATTTAATCCACAGAGAGTATCAGTTTCCAAATTAAATATTAAAATTGAACCCTCCATATCAGGTGAGAATATTTTATTTTTTTTCAGATTTTATTAGAATAAACTAGTTATAAATATATAGTCTATGGAGTATAATATTTGATTAATTATTTACAAATTTTATAAAAGAATAAACAAATAGTTTTCACCAAAATCACACAAAATTTTAAAAAAAGTCAGTTTAGGTTATGAATATTTTCATTAACTGTATCATTAATAAGTGTGCTGGTTTTGGATTAAAATAGTTTAGTAAAAATAAATAACATCTGATTTTAAAAAACAAATGCAATTTTGAATTTTTATTTTGTAAAATAAATAAACATAATATTTCATGATATATTTTTATTTCATTTATTTATTATTATTATTTCACAATATATTTATAAAAAGAAAAAACATTTTTTCATAGGAATCAGATAAAATATTAAAGTAACACAAATAATAAACATCATTAAAACAATTTTGTTTAAATAATTAAATCAGTTACTTAGAAAATTATTTTTTTCTTTGAAAAACCTATCCTTTCTGTGAGTTATAATTGAATCGATTATTTATAACTCACAGAAAGGACAGATACAAATAACTGATTCAATTATTTTAAGCAACTTTTAATTATTAATAAATAAAATTTTAATATCAAAAACACATTTACGATATATTAATTTTAAAAAAGTTCACTGTTCGGTCGCTTAATGAGCATAAATTTGGTACATTATTAATTACAATTGGACATAAATCATGTATACGACTTTGAACTGGAATCGCCGCCGCATTAGATTTAGGTCCATTTTTGACGCTGTAAATTTCAATAGTTTTCTTACTTCCCTGATACGCAGCAACCAGCGCATCACCAGCGACATGTATCTCACACGAACGTGATGATTGCACGGGAGCACCTAGAAATGAACTCAATGTGTTGCATTGTATTGTGTCACGGTTAGAAATTTTCTTTTGGAAAAATGTACATATCGAATGACGAGCGCACTGTTCGTTGCCAATGTTTGTGGTTCTAGCCGTTACTAGTAAATGTTCGGTAATATTGTTGTATCGCATTGACACGAATGGACCATCTAAATTTAATGAATGTAATCGAGCGCCACGAGTGTATAAGTTTTCGACAAATACTGAACATGAATTTAATTTGCAAATAATAATTCCGCCAGTGGGAAATGGTCCATCTTGATGCCTGCCTATAGATTGAATTGATACAACTGGTGAAAAATCATCTTTGACCTTTAAAACAAACAAAAGAATAATTTTATAAAATAATATATTTTTTATCGAACTGTACGTTTATTTTTGTATTTTTAAAAATATTTGACATGTGACCAAAGAGTAAAATTATTAACAATTTATTCAGAAAGTTAGAATTTAATTATAGGTTATAAATTATACATTTTTTTTCATTTAGAAATATAGATCCAAGTTTGTTTATCTGCTTTAAAATTGTCTAATATTAATGTATGCGCATGTCGGTTAAAATTCATGAATTTCACTAAAAAAAATATATACATTGTACAAAAATAATTTCGTATTTCGGTTTTGTTCCAAAAATAAAAACGGTATTATTTTTTTCGGTTAAAATATATACCAAAATATCGATTAACTGATTTATTTTACCGGTTTTATGTGCTGATAATTATCCAAACTTTTTTGTTTTTGTTTATATATTTATAATATAAAAAAACTGTCTTATTTTTAAAATGGATCATTTAATAATATATATATATATATATATATATATATCATGTTAATATTGCAAATTAATTTGCAAAAATTTTTTACTTATTAACTTAACTGTGAAATGACAACACGTGCCTGGAGAAAAAAAAATTATTTAAAACTATTGCTGAATATGGGCCATGATACAATGATCAAAACGTCCAAAAATAAATAAACATATAAATAAATTTATTATATATATTTTATTAAATGATTCATTTTTGCCTTGTAATCCTCCAAATTAAAAATTTACTAACCTTGAAAATATCAAGTTGTTCAGTTACTTTTCGGATATCGTATTTGATCACAGAACCAGTTTCTTCGCATAAGAAAAAATAATTTGAATTCGTAGCATCCCAACAACACGACTTCAATGGTACTCTACTTGGAATTCTTGAAACTGGTGTATTGTTACTATTTGTAATTTTTGCAGATTTATCAGACGATACACTCAAAAGTAACTCTTTTCTGTTATGAAATGCTAAATCTTCAATCGTATTCGTATGCAAAGGAATAAAATTTGTATTAACAGAATCTTGATCTAAGAAATTTTTTCTAATTCCGGATTCGTTATTAGATAGCTGGCATGATGTAACTAATAGTTTTTTGTTTTCATAATATTCCATAATCCTGCAACAACCGTTACTACAAATTTTTAAGGATTTTTTGTGATCAAATTTATACACATTGGCGCCTCTTGATATATTTCGTATTTTTGTAATTTTTGATTCCAAATCACAAATTCGTTTTTCACACTCGCTTTCAACACGCTTTTTATCGGCTTTTTCTAATTCTAAATTACTTTTTTCTCGGTTTAATTCTAGCCTTAATCTATCTAGTTCACATGTATCTAATGCGACAAGTTTCGTAGCGTAAATAAAACGAATGTCTGACTTGGATGCGCTCATTTGACACATAGGGCACGATGTATGATTATTTAACCACTGTTGAAGACAACTGTGACCGAATAAATGTCCACATTTTAATGCACATAATCTATGCTCTCCCGAATTACTCCAAATATCGAAACAAATCGCACACGTGTTTCCATCTTCTTCCCCGGTTGATTCACGGTTTTTTATTTTTTTTATAAGACGTAAATTTGTTAATCTTGCAGCCATATTTCAAATTTCAAATTCCGTTGCAATTTCTGTTAAAAGTATTTTATTTTTTATAATGATAAAATTTATAATACTGTATAAATACTATATCGTTTTCTTCAACTGATGGAACTACTTCGAATGATAGTATAAAACTAATGCATTTCAATGTAACTCAATACAAAATCTTTATACACAGTCTTACCTCCACAAATTTACAAGAAAGTATTGCTTGGACATGTTTTTTGTTAGTTATAGCAATGCCGTACTTGCAAAAAAATGATTTTTTATGCATATTTTGAAAGTTTCAATAATTAAAAAAAAAAATATTTGAAAACTTAATGTTTTTTCCTGAAAACAGTTCGCAGACTGAAATATGATGTCAATTTATTTATTAATAAACTTTGTTATCATGCACCAACGAATAAAAAGTAAATTACAAAATCTTACTCACATGGAGTGATAAAAACCAACAGAAATGCATTTGAGAAGATCTTTTGGTAATAATAAAATCTCATTCGCAGCTAAAACAAAACAAAAATTAAGCTATAAATGAGACTTTAAAAAGTTGATTGAAATTTAATATGAAACTTTTAACAATGTAAAAGAAAATAATAGCGCCAGTTCATGACTTTCTAAATAATATTATTTTCTTGTATGTTATTCAGTATACGCAAAATGAAAATAAAATGTTTTCGATAAGATTCTTTTACATTTGATTATTTTTACATAATTTACATGTGTCTAATGTTATCAATAATATTATCAATTATGTTAATATTATCATATTGTACTATTAATTATTATTATTTCTAACAAATATATGAAATGTATTAATTTTAAAATATTCCAACAATTTAAACCAAATTTTGCAAACAAAGAAACATTTACAATAGGGTGACCATTTGTTCGGTGGGGTTCGAAGAAGACTTGTGCCTCGGTTAATTTTCGTTTCCGGATTGGTTCCCGATTTTGTATTTTCTATAAAGTAATAAAATAATGAATATGAAACTGGAGTTGTAAATTTTGCTATTAGAGAAATATTATAGAGATTTATTTTCAAACATGGAACATCATGAGTAGAACATAGGCAAAAAATACCGTGGTATACAATAAATAATAATTATAATTAATATTTTTTTGGTCAGGTTTCTCTCTCCATCATGCAGCAGCAGTGCGGAGAGTGAGGATAATGCATCTTGCTCGCAGCCTTCGTCACACGGTCGTCCACAACGGCCAAGCGCTCGCGTCATGCTCGCATTCTTCTCACATCGCAGACCAGTACCCGCCAACTGATTCATACGCCGTTGATCAGCAGCCAGCCGAAAGGTTCCACCGGCACCCTGGTGCTTACCGAGGAAGAGAAACGCACCCTACATGCTGAGGGTTATCCAGTACCTATACCTACCCGCCTACCGCTCACCAATGCCGAGGAGAAGTCGTTGAAGAAAATACTGAGGAAGATTAAGAATAAAGTTAGTATCTCGCTTCGGAAAAATAGACGTTTTTATTAAAAAGAAACATTGGAAACTGTAGTATTACTGCATAATTTAATGTATAAATTAATCAATCATAATAAAATAATAGATCAGTGGTAGCGGGTCGAACTCGGTTCGTGTCATATTCGCGCTGTGCTTACACCATAATTTAAATCATATTTAAATAAAAATATTGGCCCGTATTCTCGCCCTACTTTTAAAAGTGATTTTTGTCAAAATCACATTTGACATTTACTTAAAATTACTTATTAATTACTATTCATATTTGATAAGAAGTAGAAGTAAAAATTAGACAGGCCATAATTGTTAGTTTGTAGCTGAAAAAAAAAAATTGCCATATATTATAATACCGTCAATACCATTGAGGATCCTTCCAATTCATCAATTTTGTTCCCACATCTATTTTCTAATCGTTTCAATCTTTTTATATCATTAATATGTTTTTTGATTAAAACAGACTTATATAGGGTTACCAACTCGGCCCAGGCCGAAAAGAGTACATTTCTTAAACAAAAATCGTACACATACACACATATATGTATATATATATATATATATATATATATATATATATATATATATATATATATCTCGTGTTATCATTTTCATCAATAATCATTTATAGATTTAATAAATAAAAAATTGCTAAGATATGAGATACATGTATTTTAATATCAAAATGAACAATTTAAACAAAAATATACAATGTACTTTTTACCACATATTATACGACAAACACAACGTAACTTACAAACGAAAAGTTCGTAGAATACGAAATACTTAAATAGAAAATCAAAATAAACAATATTAACAAAAATACGATCAAACTAAGAGCGTTTGAGCCTTGAAAGTATGGATATTTACAACTTGTTTACATTTTTTTCAGTATTGTGGCATCAGTGTATTTTTTTTTTAAAAGAGTACATTTATAGTATTATTTGAAAAAGTAAGAGTACATAATTTTCCTTGCTCAAAAAGAGTACATGTACTCTTAAAAGAGTACGGTTGGTCACCCTATATATATATATATATATATATATATATATATACATACGCAATCACGCCATGTACCCAAAAGGGTGTGGCACAAACTCTTTTCATCATCTCGAAATTAGTCGCCTCCAAACATTCCTATCCAAACAAGCAACTTTCGATTCATCCACATTCATAATTTTTCTCATACATGCTCTACTACTTGGAAACTTTCGCTCACGCAAAACACTCTCAATCATACCACTCCAACTACTCATCGGTCGTCTACGCAAACATATATATATATATATATATATATATATATATATATATAATTTTAGCATATCGACTACTTAGCGAAAATTTTGATTTATACATTTAATTAAATGAAAAATAAGTGTTGAATTTAATTTCTAACCGTAATTCTGTTAAAAATTATGTAAATACCTAGTAAAATTTTTATTTATGAAAAATATTGGAAATTATAAAATTGTACTTACTGTGCCAAGTTCTACCATTGTGCATTTCAAATAACATTTATATGAATAATCATCAGCAAATTTCCCTCCATTTTCGGTACTTAATATTGATTCTGTGGAGAAAAAAAAATGTAGAAAAATATATTTTTATTAATATTTATTCTTTTATAATAATATATTTGTTTATTTATTATTAGTATTATATAATTAACTGATTTGTAATTTTATATATATATATATATTATATAGCTCATTTTTTCCTCTATTTTACTAAATTTTTTCAGATTTTTTTGAGCAAATTTTGAAAATAGTCTTATTTTGAAAAAATCCCAAGAGTCCCCCCTTGTCAAATTTTTAAAAATTCAGTTTTTAATTTTTTTCTACTAAACGATGCATTGTAGAATAATGGTTTATTCACTCAATTATCGTACTCATTATTCCGCATTTTTTCATGTCATGCTTATTTTCCTACACCTCATAGTTTTTGAGAAAAAAAGTAAAAACCAAAAAATCAAAAAAAAATTCTAGCGCCCAAACGGCACATGCTAACAAATTAAAACTAAAACAATAATAGAACCTTTTATGCCCTATCGAAAAGTATACTTAGTATTTCTTTGAATTTTACTCGAGAAAGTAGTATATCGCAATTTATCGAAATTACATGTTAAACGCCCATACGAACTTGACGAACGAACACCCGGTATATATATATATATATATACCGGGTGTCTACTTTTTTTTTGTTACATAGGGAATACAATGCTAAAATTTTCATTTGGTGATAAATTTTCCCCTAATTATTATAGAACAAAAGTACAAATACAAAAGTTGTTTAGAATTCAAAAATGCATCAAATGATGCCAAATTTATCAATATAGGATGTTCCGATCAAGAATTAGAAGCAAATTAAAATTTCCATTTTTGCGCTCTTTACATCAAAGTGCCATGGAAATTAAACAAATAATTTCATTTCTTCTGGAGTTTGAGTTTGACAGATCGTATTTATTTTATTGTTACGTTCTGTATTATTATTATTATTATTATTATTATTATTATTATTATTATTATTATTATTGAAAATAATGAATAAACTTAATGTAAATGAAAAGCTATTAAGTATAAAAAGTATTAAGTATTTATTATTTATTACAATGAAAGGGTATTTTACTCGGCTGTACACTACGTACTAGCTGTGGTTTTAAATTGTGAATGTCTCCATTATAATTTTAAGTAATTGTTTAATTTATTTATTAACTTCAAGTTATAAAAACAATACATTTGAATTAGATGACTGGCATTATGCCTAATATATTTATTATAATAATTTAAACTTATCCCTGAGGATGCTGTAAGTTGTGCAGTGAAACGTCGGATAAGAGTTTAATAAATAGTAAATAGCTGAACTCCGTAAAACTTTCTTTATTTATTACAATATTCAATATACCTATAAAACAGAAAAATTCATGAATACAAGATATAGGAGAACAAAAACGAAACTAACAATTTAAATTAAATGTTCAAATAAATCGCCATTAACTGCCAAACAATAACCTAATCTGTTATAAAATTCGTGACGTACAGAGCTTAATTGTGTTTGTGTTATATTATTGCACTCTTCAACAATGGCATTTTTCAAATCAACAAGATTTTTGATATGTCGTTTATAAATTTTCTCCTTCAAATATGGCCATAAAAAGAAATCGCACGGTGCTAAATCGGGCGATCTAGCTGGCCAATTAATTGGACCACCTCTACCAATCCATGAATTTGGAAAACATTGATCCAAATATAATTTAATGTTGCAGCTGTAATGTGCCGGACATCCGTCTTGTTGATACCAGACAACATTATCTTGAGTTGCACACTCTTCTAACTGCGGACCAATATGATTTTGCAACATATCCAAATATTTTTCGTTGTTTAAATTATTTTCAATAAAAAATGGCCCAATTATACACCTGCCAAAAATTCCAGCCCATACATTAACTTTTTCTGGATATTGGGTACGTGTTGCTACCATTAAATGAGGATTTGTTTGGCTCCATATTCTAAAGTTTTGTGTATTAGGTTCGCCGTGTAAAGTAAACGTAGACTCGTCAGTAAAACAAATAGATTTCAAGAAGTTTCTGTCTAAATTGGATTTTTCCATAATAATGTTACTAAATTCGCTTCTAGCCATTTTATCCGCTTCAAATATCTCTTGGTGCGTGGAATATTTATAAGAATGATATTTTTCATTTTTTAGTACCTTATGTATTGTTGAAGGATGCAAATTTAATTCAGCACCAAGTTGACGCACACTAACATTTGGGTTTTCCGTTACACACAAAAGTATATTCAATGTATTTTCTTTCATTGCATTTTGATTTAAATTCTCCTCCTGATCTTCTGCGTTGATTTTTCTACAATTTTTACAACGTTTTAACACACTTCCAGTTTCTTCGAATTGTTTAATTATCCTACGAATAGTCATAGCGGAAGGTATGGGACGGTTTTCAAAGAAAGCGCTGAATAAATCTCTTACTCGTCGTATCGAATTTCCAGTAAAATACCATTTTACGCACTGAACTTTTTCATTTACCTTAAGTTTATTCATTATTTTCAATAATAATGATAATAATACAGAACGTAACAATAAAATAAATACGATCTGTCAAACTCAAACTCCAGAAGAAATGAAATTATTTGTTTAATTTCCATGGCACTTTGATGTAAAGAGCGCAAAAATGGAAATTTTAATTTGCTTCTAATTCTTGATCGGAACATCCTATATTGATAAATTTGGCATCATTTGATGCATTTTTGAATTCTAAACAACTTTTGTATTTGTACTTTTGTTCTATAATAATTAGGGGAAAATTTATCACCAAATGAAAATTTTAGCATTGTATTCCCTATGTAACAAAAAAAAAGTAGACACCCGGTATATATATATATATATATATATATATATATATATATATATATATATATATTTTGTTCTGTAATTGGTTGAATAACTCTTGGGCAATAAAGTCATTATTATTATTATATTATATATTAAAAACAGCCATTTTTAAAATAAATTATTAATTACAAATAAAAAAACTCGTATTTTTTATTGAAAATTTGTATAAGGGCCTAAAATGTTATTTTGAACTCTTTTTCAAATAACTTTTTTCAATGTACTCACCTAAAGTTGCTCCACTTTCCGCTTGACATTTTTCACGCACTGAAGTTAAAAATGTTTGTAATTCGCTTGACAATCCCTAATTATATATATAAAAAAATATATGCAATTAATTATGTAGTAATTCTATTATATCTTGATATTGATATTACAAAATTATTTTAATATAAATATAATATTTATTTAATTTTATATATTTTTATAATGGGCTCAGTAAAATCTAAGATTTTAAGACGAAATATTGAAAAATTATATAAAAACATTGTAGTAACATATTTTGTTTGTTTAAAATCTATTACAGTATTGATAAAAATACTTGAAAATTTATTATAAATAATTTTGCTTTGAAACATATATTTTTAACTAAAGAAATTAAAAAAATATGCAAAAACCCCACTAAACAGACAAAACATCCAAAATATAGCCATCTAATTTGTATTAAAAGAAACTTTAATTTTTTCTGATATGATGAATAGAGATTTTAAAATTTGTTGTAAAAAAACTGTTATTCTCACCTGTACAGATACAGCAGTTACGGTTAATACAAACACTATATGTAAAATTAATTTTAACATTTTTAAATTATAACTATTGATACTTATACTTACTAAAATTCAACATATAGTAACAAAAATATTATTGTTGTTGCTATTTATAAACTAATGTTTAACGAATTGTAATTTTCTAATTATTATTTACTAATGTTTTACAATTATTTAATTTACAAATAAAAACAGTTTTTTCATTTGAATTTTTTATTTCTATCAAGTAAATTATATAAATAATATTGTTGCTTTGACATTATAAGTATTGCTTAGATGTAAACCTAACATTAGTAATGATTTGTAACTATATTTTATTCTAATTTGTATTCCGTAACAATATACCTTGCGAAATTGGTTATTGGTACCTTTGTGTAATCATTTGAAGTTAGACGACGAAGTAATTCTGAAAATTCATAGAAAATTACTTGAAATTCTAGTAAATTTTTATCCGGTAATTACCGGTCTTACCTTTGGATTATCGTTGTAATAACACTTATATGTCCGCCAGGCTGTGTCGCAATTATCTGAACCAGCTAATCAAATCAAATTGAATTATTATTATTAAATAATACGTTTATGTACACTGTAAATTTTTTTTACAATGATTATCGTTGAACACTTTGTTATCAACGATAATCATGTACAAAATGTAATTTTTCATTCGATAAAAATAAATTTTGTAATACTCTTGGCCTGTTCAGAATTCCATTATTAAAATGTAACATAATAGACTCCAGTTAGATATACAGATTTGAAAGTTTACAGAATTATAATTTAATAGTAGTTGCCATGAAATAAAAACAAAAGACAAATACATTTAAAGTGGTAATAGTTTACAGAGATTAAGATTTATTTTTTATTACAATACAATTTTCAATATTTCTTTTCTGTTTTAATTTTATGGCAGGTAAATTTCTGTTTAAACTCAAAATATACTAGATAAATGAAACATGTTAAACTATATTAACGAATCTATTTAGTTAAAATCTAGAGTTTTTAACTTTGTTACCAGTTTAATTTGCATATATAATTTAATCAACTGTTTTAAATACAATTTAATGACACAAATCTACTGTAGTATAATGAACTTCATTTGTTTTCATTTTATAATTTTCGCATCAAAATTATGTATTGAATCTATATTTTCAAAAATTGCAAACTTAAACACAAAATATTTATTGCAATTGCAGTTTGAGTATTATTTAAAAAAATCGATTTTTTAGGAAGTTACTGTGATTTACAATGGATTTACAATGAATGAATAATTCGTTTTAATACAATGGTTTCATAAATTGAAATATGTAACTATCAAGTAGGTAAATTAATATATATATATATATATATAATATACATGTGCGAACATTCTAAGGAAACTTTAGGTATATAATGTTGTTGAACAAGTGGCTAGGGTTTTTTTTGACAGGGGCTGACAAATTCACGCGTGACGTTACAATTTAAAAACATTTTTTTGACAAAAAATTTCGAAACCGTAATTCAAATAGACCGTAATAATATATAAAAAAATAATAAAATATAAAAAAATAATAAACATGTAAACGAAATAATAATGCAAATGTTTCGAGTATAAAAAAAATTCTCCATGAAAAAAATTCCCAAACTTTGTCTATTTTCAGAGCGCTGATGATGATGTCCCCTTCTTTGAAGTGAATTATCAATTTTATTGTAATAATGTACTTACTTTGTGTACCACATTTTCTTATAGTATCCGGTATGCCAGTTGCTTGAAATTCTTCCGGTAACATTGCAATTGTAGATTCAACATCAATTATACCATCTTCATCCATCTAAATTTCAAATAAATACATTTTATATAGACAGATTTTTTGTACTTTTCCATTCTGTTGGTATTATCATATTGCATAATATTTGTAATAGTTCTAATATTATATATTTTTGAAACAATTATGTTAAAATAACAGCAGTTGAGTAATTATACCTGGACATCATAGTGTCTCATGGTTTGTAGGTAAAATTTCATAATTATTTTTTAGAGTGTAACCAATCGGTTCGTTTGGTTAAATTTTGGAACATATTATAATTAATATAAACAAACAGAGAACACTCTCGTAATCACATAAAATTTTAGCTTATAATATAAAAATATATGAACTTACAGTTGCCATTTCAAACATAAGACACTTAAAATAGCATTTTAATCTGTTGTCATCTGGAAAGTCACCTTGTATTGTATTTTGTATCATTTCTGGAAAATTTGTAATCGCTTTTGTAAATCGCAAAATGTTTATTTATTATATACGAATATTATATATAATTAAATGTCTCGCGTTATATTTGTGTACGTATGACAAATGAATAGAGAAAACAAAATACTCATTGATTAATTATTGTGTTTGCTGTTTTTGTATACATACTAATTTGACTTACCCTCGGGCACTTCTGTCTCAGTTTGACATGTTCTGTGTAGCATTTCCATCAATTCTTTCATTTCATCTGATATACTCTGATTAGAGAGAAAAAAATTGTGATGGTTTAATTTGGTATTTATTTTAAATTGTGCGAATGATACAAATATAGACTTATAATATAATACATAAATTTATCTAAAAAAAACATTAAGTGTGCACAATTTGTAAATGATCAATAAAAATATATATAGTTAATTCTAACGTATTAAATGAGTGACATATATATGATAAATGGGAGACTTTGTTAGAAGATTAGAATGAGCTATTGCTCAAATACAAATACTTTTTATCTGCCTATTGGCAGATAAAAAGTATTTGTACTTCTTGTAGAGAAAGGAAGAAGGAATTGTAGTTGAGAGAGTAGTGCGGAGTCATCGCTGAAGTTATTAATTTACTTAAAAAGAAAAGTCAAAGATGAAATTATGTGTATATATATATATATATATATATATATATATATATATATATATATATATATATATATATATAAATTTTATAAATTGTAAGAGAAAATATTTCTGAAATATAAATAGGTTAATGACCTTTTTAAAACTCGTGACTTACAATACATTAGTGTATTTGTCTGTGTAATTGCATAACTGACAGGGGGCAATTAAAAAATAACATTATATATTATTTTATATACATGTATATTAGGGTATTCGTATAAAAAAAATCAGTAAGGCTAAAATCATAATACTCAAAAATATTGAGATTTTATATTTTTCCCAAAATTTCACAAGTTACTCAGTCATTTGAGTACTATTATATTAAATTTCACAATGACAATATGAACATTTATTTGTTCAAGGTTCATTACTAAGGCTAAAATCGATAATTTTACAACGAAAAAACATCAGAAATAATATTTTTTGCTTGTTTTTACGAAAGTAACAGGTTCCTTTATACATATGAAACTTTCGGAAAACGCGTATAAATACATATATCGTTTATATCGTGTATGTATTAATACGCGTTTTTCGAAAATTTCAGTTGTGTAGAGGAACCTGTTACTTTTGTAAAAACAAGCAAAAAAATAACATTTCTGATGTTTTTTCGATGTAAAATTATCGATTTTAGTCTTACTGGAAAATTTTTTACGGACACTTTAATGTATATTTTGTAATCACCGCACAAGGATTTCCGAAGAACATCCATATGGAACTCAAATAATCAAGAAGACATTAAACAACCTTCTTTCATACCAATATCTATACGAAATCAGTAATAACATGTTTTGTTTTTTAATTTTCTATAAAATCTAACTTTAATTTGATTATGTAACTTACCGAAACTGCAACAATAAAACTGCAGCAAATGTAGAATAAAAAAGCATATCGATTCATAGTTATTGCACCAGCACTGTTTATCTAAAATAACTAATCAGATGATGAATCAAGTGCTTTTCAGTCTTCGGTTATTTATAAATGTACTTCTACTCCACATTTTAATTACCGTTTTGGTGTTCGTAGCCGTAGAGTAGCATTATTTTATTAATTGTAGATTATTTATTTAGCTGAAGTAGCACTAATTAGCTGCACTCTATTATTATAATTATTTTCGCTCGCGTATACCGAATGTGTTTAGCAACATATTCTAATCAATTTTATTATTCGTAGAATATTGTTTTAGTATATATTAATTACTACACTGTAAAAAAAAAAAAAACTAGCAAAATTACAGATAAATAATAGTAAAATTTTACTATAAAAAAATCTGTAATTTGATTTTACTATTTTTACATAATAATCACGTAAAGTAAGTTAAAATAACCTAATAAGTATGTGAAATTGCTTAATTTCTGCAAATTGTATCACATACTTAATGATATAACTTTTTAAATTATGTAAAATTAAAGCTTGCATATTAATATCTGTAATTGTAAAATACATCCTTTATATAAATTTTCAAATGTATGTAATTATATCAACAATAATATTACAGAACTAAACAAATTTTACCTTGTTATGGAAAATTCCTGACAGCAAATTTACAAATTCTTGAGACACATTGTCTATGTAATTTTGAGCCACATTGAATATATGATTCTTTTAGACACATCGTGTATAATTTCGATGAAATAATACAGCTTGTAAAATGTTTTTTCAGTATTCGTTGAAAAATATATTATTTCTTTAAATGTATGATATTTTGAACAGAAAGTGTACTTATTTCAATAATACAACTTGTTTATATAGATATATTTAAAATAATAAAACATGCTTACATATTTGTATAATGCCTGAAAAATTTATATAAAAATATAAAACATATCCGAATTTGAGATCCGGATATCCGAATACATAATTATCCGGTTCTAAAATTATCCGAATTCGGTTTCCAGCACTAATATTTAATTATCTATTTTTAATATTATATTATATTAACTAATAATTTTTCTGTACTTTGGAAACCACGTAAAATAACTATTTTGAAATCAGGAAATATCTGTCTTGTAAGCACTCTGTGAAGTTATTTAAACAATTACTATACGATAAAATATTACTCGTATGTTGAAACTTAAGTAGGTGCTGAACAAATTGGATTTTTAAAAAGTGTAGGTCAATTGAATAAATGTTAAACTTGTGGAAGTATAGAATTTTTTTATTATTTGTTTTTTTATATTACACTGGATATCTTAAAATTAATAATCTTAGATTAAACTCAAATATTTAAACAATATTTATTTATTTTGTCATGGAAAATAGGCATCATTGATTTATTCGTCTAGAAGATGAAGTATTTCTAAAAAAAAAAGTTATTTACTACAGTGAAAAAAATACTTTAAAACCTATATTTTCACCTCACTTTCAAAAGTAATTTTTGGTCAAAAGTACTTTTGACGTTTATTTAAAATTATTTATTAAACAATTTTAATTAGTTTATTTAAATTTTATAATATTAGATATAAATATATATATATCAGAAATAGAAATACTATTTATATTTTATAAGGGGTAGAAGTAAAAATTTATTTTAAAACAAAAAATAAAAGCACTTTTTCATAGACAAAAGAGGTGGGAATATAGGCCAATGTTTTTATTATTAATTCAAATGTAAATATGCTTTTGATCTATAAAATTAAATTTTTATAATAGAAATATTTTTTAAATATAAATAAATTATAGTAAGTTATAGTATAACTATTTTGAAAGATTTGTATAAAAAATTATTTGCTATTTGGTTTTGGAGACACAGTATGTTCTGTAACAAATTATTAATAGTTTTCAATTCAAATATATTTTTTTCCCAAATAGTTACTACAATTTACTATTATTTATTTTTATAAAAAAATATTTTATAAAAATTCAATTTTAATAAATTAAATAGTAAATTTAATGAAAAAAAAAGAACTATATGACCTGACAGAATTTGAACCAACAACCTTTCGATCTCCGGTCTTGTCCGATTAGGTCACAGGAAACTCAGTTAGCGAACACAGCTTACTTGCATTAAATCGGACAAGTCTGACCGGAGATTGGAAAGTTGCGAGTTTAAATCGCGTCAGGTGACATAGTTTTTAATTAATAAATAATTAGTAATTGACGGAATTCAGTCTTATATATGTTTTTATTAACTACTAAGCGAACGTTTCGGCAATCACTCTTGTCTTCTGCAGGGCTAGCAGAATATTTATTATTAAAATGATTTTTTGACATGCTTTTTATATAACAGTGATATTTTGTATTTTTAAATTTACTGATCAAATAATGCATATTTGTGTTACATGTAAAATCAACTAAAATATTCTGCTAGTCCTGAAGAAGACAATACTGATTGTTGAAACGTTGGCTTAGTAGTTAATAAAAACGTATAAAAAACTGAATTCCGTCAATTACTAATTTTTTATTAAATATTAATAATCGACTATATTTTTGCAATTTAAATTTAATATTTTTTAAATAATATTTAGATTTTAAATGAATATGAATAAACATAGAAGATTACTTACAGTTGGACTGTTTTCATACCAGCATTTGTTTGTTTTAAATGCCGTGTCACAAGCATCAACTCCAGCTGAAATACAGAAATTAAATATTAATTAATTTAATATGAAAACAAAAATTAATAATATTTTGTTTTTAATATACCTTGTGTTCCGCATTTTCGCATTGTGTCTGGCATTTCAACTTGAAGATCATCCGGTAACATGGCTATGATTGATTCAACGTCAATTGTACCATCTTCTTCCATCTGTCAATATTTTTTTTTTTTTATTAGAAAATAAAATTAGCCCCGTATGCGCAAACATTTTCGTTAAATATAACGAAATTTTTTGGATCTCGTAAGAAATCCAAGAATTTTCATTTTAACGAACCATTATATTTAATGAAAATATTTATATCATCTATATTTAAAATAATAATTGCATAAAACATTAATAAACACATTGTCAGTTAACAACGTGAATACATTCTTAATTGACCAATTAATCAAGTGTTTTTAATGAAATTACATATTTATTTTTAACAATTAAGTTAACAATGTTTTATGCATACATTGTACATTTCAACGTTCGTTTTTATCAGAATACTCGAAAATGATTTATTCCGATGAAGACGGACGTTGAGTTTGTCGAAACGTCGATTATAAATAAATATTAATATAGAACTTTAACCTAAGGCAGTTTTTTCTTAATAAAATGATTTATAAAAGATTTTTACTATGTTTTTGGAAGAAGTGAATTTTTGATAAAAAAACAAATTAGCAAATCGACAAACTCAACGTCCGTCTTCATCTGGAAAACTGATACTAATGATATTACAGTAAATAACAGAACATAGAAACAAGTTACCAGGTAACACATAAGTAACTAAATCATAAAATATTATAGCTTTTTAATTAATGGAAGTCAAATTTTAACAGTGATTGACGGTATCTTTATAAAATTTGGCTTCTATCTAGTTACTTATTTGTTATCTAGTAACTTGTTTCTATGTTCTGTTATTTACTGTAAATGACATTGAGTTCGTCGAAACATTGATTATAAACAGAACTTTAACCTAAGGCAGTTTTATTTTAATATAATGAGTTCTGAAATATTTTTTACTATGTTTTTGGAAAATGTAGATTTTTTTGATAAAAAATAAATTAGCATTTGTTACTTACACCAGCGCCTTCAGTCAAGAGACATTTCATGTAACATTTAAGAGAGTTGTCATCAGCAAAATTACCTTTTGCTGCTGCTTGAATTGCCTCTGTAATTTGAAATAAATACATACATAAAAATTGATATCAAAAATATACATTCATATTTGGTGAATTGTCAGTTAATTAAATGTTTAACAAACGATTGATTTCAAATTATGATTACAGGAGAATAAAACGAGAAAAATGTTGGGTTGGCTGTTATAATAGATAGGTATTAAAAATATTAACCTAATTTATAATTTAGTTTGAGTTTGATACGCAATCACTGGCTTACGACTACCTACATATTTTATCTTCATACTCACATACATATTTAAATTTCATACATAAATTTCTGTTTTAAGAAAAATAAATATTTTTAGCTTTTTGAAGAAAAATATTAGAAATATTTGTAGTTTTAATATACTTGTTTATATAAAAATAAAAATAATATTTTAATGCATTAATACCTCAAGAAAATACGCAATGACTTGACCTTAGGCTGTTTCTTGAAACACTTACTATATAATTTTGTCGTCATATTAATCAATCTAAGATAATTGTATATTATTTCACTAATATGATTGTCATTGCAATATGTATTATAATTATTATCATTATTTCATGATTCGATATGAGGAATTATTTTATTATTGTATCTATTATATTACACTCTAATCTATTTGTCCTATTTTCGGATAAAATTCTGTTAATTATTTATATAAAAACGATGTTTCAACGAAACTGAACGATCGTCTTTATTAGGTCAAAATTTACTAATCACATTTCAGTAAATAACAGTACATAGCAACAAGTTTCTAGGTAACATATAAGTAACTAGATCATAAGAATTATAGATTTTGCTGTTAATGGAAGACAAATTTTATTTAACTCAGTGCCTACACAGTGATTCATGTTATTTTTTTTTTTTATAAATCTATATTGTTTTTCTTATTAATTTGCTGCTAATATTGATTGGTCTAGCAATTAATTAATTAATTTTATATTCTAGTTACTTGTTTTGTTACTTAGTAACTTGTTTCTATATTCTGTTTATTTACTGTAAATGTTATTTGCAGTATTTTTCCGGATGAAGACGTACTTTGAATTTGTCGAAACGTCGATTATTATTAAATATTAATACGAAACTACAACCTAAAGCCGTTATATTTTAGTATAATGAGTTATGAAAGATTTTTTACTTTTAATTTTTAATTTTAATAATTCTTTTTGGAATTAATAGTTATTGAGTTTTTCATTTTTAGATTAAAATAAATACTTGGGAGTTTTGATATGGAGTCATATTAATTTTAATCTAAAAAAGACAAACTCAATAAATATTAATTCCAGAAAGAATTATTAAAATTAAAAATTGTGAAGGTACTTTTATTTTTTAAACTAAGAAATTGAAAGGAAAAAAAAATATATTTACCTTCAGCGGCTCCAGTTTGGTCTATGCAAGTTTGATGTAACATTGCTATTAATTCTTTCATTTCATCGGTCATTTCTAGTGACTGAAAAGAAGCAAAAATTAAAGCAGAGATTAATTTAAAATTTTAATTATTTTTATTTGTTGGTTGAAGTTTTTAATTACATTTTGAAGTCCGTAGTTAAATATAAAACCCAAAATAAGATTTACTCCGTACAAAATTTTACAATATAATAAAAATGTTTTAATCTACATTTTTTTTCATTTGCTTTTATAATACCAGACGTCAATTATTATAAAATTAATTGTGTGAAGAATTCAAGATTTTTGCCGAGATATTTTATTTGACCAATTGTTTTATTAGCATCGGTTTTGTTTTAGTTTTGTAAGACAGTCTTTTGAATCGATTTTTATTTTATTAAACATTTAATTAACTAACCGATTATCAGTATAGAGAACTTTATTTTGATATCGGTTTTTGTTTTTAAACTCGTTTTTTTTAAATATTGTAAAACGGTTTTAACCAGAAAATGTTTCGGTTAATTTTATAAAATGAGGCTAGGCAAATAATGTATATATTTTTAAAATAAAACGGTTTTAGGTTTAAGTTCTGTATTAACCTAAAGCAAGTTTATTTTAACAAATTTATATTACAAACTAAAATTTCATCATTACGTTATAATTTAACATTTATGTTTAAAATATTACTGAGCGGAATTAAAATTTAACAATTTATTTATAATTATAACATTTTGAAAGTAATTAATTTTCTAAAGATGAAAAAAAAAAAAAAGAACGGATGCAAACATGCAATACTAGGTTGAACAATAATATGATTTATGCGAAAAGTTGGTTGCAACTTTGTCTTCGAAGTAATATAATAGAAGCATGTGAATCTGACAGGTTTATGTCACATCACTTTATAACATATCCGGTTGTATGATGTTACAAACTTGTCAACTTGAATGTAATATCATAGAATTATTATTGTCTGCAATGCATAAAGTTTCTTAGATTTCATGCTGTTCTAAACATCTATTGTCGTGTTGAACTGGTTAAAGATTTGGGGCTAATTGCATCCTAGCGTTCTTAAGAACGCATTTTGATTATCAACTGATTGGTAAATGTTTTATTGGTTTACGTTGTTAAACTCGATAATATTTTATTTACTTTAAATAACATTTTTTTAAATTGAGTTTTAGTTTATTTGTTTAGTCCTGCTCTTATGATAGTAACATTGTTTTAAAATCGGTATTAATTAATAGCGATTTTAAATCAAGTTCGTGATACCAGCCAATATTATAAAATTTTGATAAACTATAGGTATAGAGATAGGGCAGGATTATCCTTTAGGCTATATCCTTAGGTTCAGAGTTGCACATTTTTTATTTTATATTTTTTTAATAAAAATATATACGTAAATATATGTTTCAAAACAAAATTATTTATTATAAATGAGAAAATAAACTCGAAAGTTGAATGTCAAATTTGAATTTGTTCGTCGTGACGTATTAGTGTATCAGCAAGTATTCAGAGCCTCTCGCGGTAAAAACAAAACAGTGTTGCCTATATCTGTTATATCAAAATCAAAACCACGTGTTTCATTTGAAAATTTATATTCGTCTTTACAATGCATAATTATAATACGTAATATTTCACAACACAATTTAAATTTCAAAATCTAAACATCAAAAAATCATAACATCGAACAAAATTGTTCATGAGTGTTACTTCATCTACTTATGTGACATTTATTATTAAAATGATTTTTTGATATTATAAAGTTGAAACTTTTTCTCAAAATTTCACAAATTAGTCAGTCATTGAATCGGCTTACATAGCTATGCATCACTGACTGGCCAGTATAACCATAGACACGTGTTTCGATCTTTAGGATCTCGTCAGTATGGTGCTTTGATCAGTTGCTGAAGACAACTGATACCGATGTTAATTCTGGCTGACTATTTAAACCAAGTAACTGACTGGCATAGCTTTGTAAGCCGACTCAATAACTGAGTAACTTGTGAAATTTTGAGAAAAAGTCTCAACTTTATAATATCAAAAAATCATTTTAATAATAAATGTCACATAAGTAGATGAAAACAATGCCTGAAAACCATAATCTAGATATCGTATTGGATTTTTATATTCTGTAAAAAGAAAGCTGCATATACTGTTTTTATCTACTTATGACATTTATTATTAAATGATTTTTTGGAATGCTTTTTATATAAAACAGTGATATTTTGTATTTTTAAATGTACTGATCAAATAATGTATATTTGTGTTACATGTAAAATTAACTAAAATATTTTGCTAGCCCTGAAGAAGGCAATAGTGATTGCCCAAATGTTGGCTTAGTAGTTAATAAAAACATATAAAATAATTTTGTCAATTACTAATTATTTATTAAATATTAACAGTCCAAATTCATTAATAGTAATGTTACAGAATAAGCTCGATTATTAATTAAAATTCAATTTAAATTAACACTTACTCCACCTAATTTCAATTTTCCAATAGCTGACTAAACAAATAACCCTTTTGCTAATCTAAAATTATTACTTACCCTAACTGTAGCGGCACAAACTAACAGTAAAATAGCCCCAATTTGTAATCCGTACATGATGATATTTAAATTATATAACAATTAATTTATTTTTGATAGGATCGATGCACAGGTAACTTGATACTGATGTCTGAATCGAATTTTTTTTAACTTATATATAAACGGTCGATAAAGTAAGTATAAACTTTGCATGCAAATTATTATGTGTATTATAATTTATTTTTGAATTGTCTATTAAACGGTAATTATTAATTGGAATAAAAGACTCAATTGCGGTTTTATTTTGTACGGTGCAGGATTAGTCTAAGGTTTATTTTTACATAAATGTATAAAATTATTTATATTAAAAAAAAAACAGTTTGGCGTAACTGAACTCTCGTTTTCATCAGGTCAAAATTTATCAATGACATTAAAGTAAACAACAGAACATAGCAACAAGTTGCTAGGTAACATATTAGTAATTAGATCATAAGAATTATAGATTTTTAATTAATGGAAGCCTAATTTTATTTAACTCAGTGCTTTTACAGTTATTTATGTTATTCTTTTTTTTTTATAAATCTCTATTGCTTCGTTTATTAATTTGCTGCTAATAATAATTTTACATCATGAAGGTATACTAAAGTATACGTTTAGCAATAGCAGATTTATCTGGGATGATTTAGACGAATTGATCTTTTATGTTCTACCTGTTTGTCCAACATAAACTTTACCGCATTCACACGGTTCTTACTATACAGGGTGATTTATGACTTCGGGGAAAAACTATACCGGATGATTCCTATGAGTAATCTAAATAAAAAACTTTAAATAAACATATGTCCGAAAATGCTTTCTAACGGAACTGTAGCCGTTAGAAGTTTATTACATGTAACATCAATCTCGTTAGCCTTATTTATTATATCAGGAACAAAAAATCTATCTATCACAATAATTTTCTCTGACATCAACATTAAATTAATTATGGATGAGTTCACAGTACATGAGTATGCTGATATATTTTTTATTTATGGATTTTGTGATGGAAATGCATTACAAGCATCAAGAGAATACCTGCGCCGATTTCCAGGCAGACGGTCACCGAATCACTTAAATTGAGTTTAATCCCAGACGTTCATGCTTTAAATTAGTACCTTAATTATTGTTTTTTTTTTTCAGATTTGATAAATAAGGCTAACGCGATTGATTTTACATGTAATAAATTTCTAACGGCTACAGTTCCGTTAGAAAGCATTTTCGGACATATGTTTATTTGAAGTTTTTTTTTATTTAGATTACTCATAGGAATAATCCGGTGTAGTTTTTCTCCGACGTGATAAATCACCCTGTATATACCCGAAGATTGGAAAGGAATAATATCCTTTACATTCTTTAACATTAGTTGCAGTTTCTTGTGTGGAAAATAGTAAACTTTAATATGTTTCCTTGATAAATATTTTGTTATTTTAATAGTAACAATAATTGAGTTGAATGACCTTTGAATTATAGTATGTTAATTTTTTCTTATACAGAAGTATAGGTCACGTTGGTTTTTGTTTTTTTAAATAAAACTACTTTAATTTATTTTACATTCTACTAGTTTCAATACTGAGCGTACCTTCTTCAGTACCTTCTTCAGTGAAATGTATATTAAACAAAAACATTTTAAATTAAAGTAGTTTTATTTAAAAAAACAACGTGACCAGTACTCCTGTATGTATAAGAAGAAATTAACATACTTCAATAGTAACATTTTTAATATATTGCTTAATGTATGTTGTGAACTTTTGTTTATTATAAAATAAAACTGCTCTAGGTTCAAGTTCTGTAATAAAATTTATTTATAATGAAACTGATTTATAATAAAAACTGATATCAGTTTTTCTTGATGTAGACGAGCGTCTAGTTTCGTTGAAACATTGATTATAAATAAATTTTAATACAGAACTTGAACTTAAAGCAGTTTTATTTATTTTATATAATGAGTTCTGAGAGATTTTTATTTTTAAATTTTGTTTATCATATTTATGACCAGTGGTCCAATAATACTGAGTATTTGTGTACCTTTAGGTAACTGAATAAGATTTTGTTTTCAATTAAAATTTGTTACTTTAGCTGGGTTGGAATAATTCTAGAAATTTGTTATAGTACAGTACTGTTGGTTACTTCATTCATTCATAACATTACGCAAAATGTAATTTCAGGTTTTTCTATTTAATTGCCGAAAATACACAATTACGAAACAATAATATTATGTATTATTTTACAAAATAGTTTATAATTTATAAATAAACATTTATTATACGATTGTTTTGCATTATTTATTTGTTGAAGGACGTGTAAGTATTATTATTATATTAATTATTGACATATTATATTTATATATTTATTATTCTATTAGTCGATACTTTATTTATACATATGTACTTACTTCTTACAGATTTTAGCAGACATATTATTAAATTAAAAGACATATAATATCCACAGATCCAGTTCAGATATCGTTGTTTACTCTGAAATATTTTTATTCTCAGTTAAGATTACTATTTATCTGATAACAATACATGACGGCTTACAATGTTCAGATAATATTTCGTAACGCTTAGCTTTTGAAATATGTATATAGATTTTTAAAAATTATTGTTTGTACTTTAAGGGAAATTTTATTATCTTTTTCAAAATATCTGACTTTATAACACATTAGCTAAAAAGTATGATGAATGTTTTGTAAAATTTAGCAGAAATAAGTCATTTTTGAATATCGATTAGGTAGTAGTTTGCAATATGTTAAGTTTAAAGTTGTAAAAAAAAATTTAAGAGCATCATCAAACTTCGACAACCTAGACAGATTGATTTTAAATTGAAACTTTTTCTGGACGAACAAAAACTTGAAATAAGTTGATATGAAGATTCTGGTAACATTTTTGGATGACGTGCATCTATTGATGTATTGAATGAATCATATCCATATAGATATAATAATACAATTAAACGTATATTTACAAGTTATTTTAAACAGAAAATAAAATGATTTATTCATCGGTTTTTACATGATAAAATTTCAAATGACAATCTAGTAATTTATGTTTAAAAACCTATACATGTATTGTATATTTATACAATACAATCTGATCTATAGTATAATTAAAGTCAAACATGAAATGTGATTTTTATAATTGCGTATATACCTACTATAGTTTTAAATATGAAGTCATTTTTCTATATGTGCGGGATTTACTAAATTATATATCACGCTCTAGTGATTTTTAATATTAATCATTCTGCAAAGTTTATCAATGAAATGTTTGAAGGATAAGATACTATTCTGTCTGTATGCGATGGCCTTCTTGAAGTACACTGAAATAATATTACTTTAAAACCAATATTTTTACTATTAATTCAAACACACTTTTGATTTATAAAATTGATTAAAAATCTATAATTTTATGATCTAGTTACTTCTTTGTTCTGTTATTTACTCTAAATGTCATTTGTATCAGTTTTCCTGTTGAGTTCGTCGGAACGTCGATCATAAATAAATATTAATACAGAATTTTAATCTAAAGTAGTTTTATTTTAATATAATAAAAACACATAAATATAATAAATATAATAAAAACATAAAAACGTCAAAATAAAATAGAAATAACTTTTGTGAACAAGTAAAAACTTTACTCATATTATGAGTACATTTAAGTGACCCAAATTCCTTTTGTATATATTAAAATTAACGACATTTTAAAATAAACATTGCAAGACTTTGTCAAATTCCTATTATTTGTACGGTTATTTAGTCCTATAAATTTAAATTTACAAAATTATCCCGAATATCTCTACCATTAATTTAAATAATGCATACTTTCCGAGAAAACTTTTCATAAATGTAACTATTTTGTTATCTTTGAGTAAGATTTTCTAGATATAACAGCCAGTTTCATAATAAATCCAGCAAAAATAGCATCATTTTTAAATTCTACCGGCAGAATTATTATTGTTGTCAATGAAACGATGCTTCTTCGTCAACTTTAGTTAAAATGTTCATTATGAAAATGGCCGTTATTCCATGAAATATAATTTTATTTATAAATAAATAAAAATTTAATGGACTTTATCTTTTACAAACATATCACTATTTTTTCCAATCAATCCATTAAAATTTATTTTTATTTATCAAGTAACTATCATCAATAATTTCAGTATCAACTCTTTCTTTTCAAATTTATTTTCATTTATTTGTTTATTTTCTTTAACAGTTCAGTTTTTCAGCACTTGTACTAGTTATACAGTGATGGATTGAAATATTTATCCCGTCTAGAAAATTTATGATTTGTATGTCTGTTTAAAAGAAAACAAAATAATAATAATTGCTAGATCAATCAATATTAGCAGCAGATTAATAAAAGAAACAATAAAGATTTATAAAGAAAATATTAATGTTATTGATAAATTTTTGACGAGCGTTCAGTTTCATCGAAACGTCGTTTTTATATAAATAATTAAAGAGAATTTGATCCTAAAACAGTTTTTATTTTAATACAATTAGTTCTGAAAAATATTTTCTATGTTAAAGAGAAATATATTGAGAAATTAATTTATTAATCTTAAAGAACCGTTTTTCTCCGTGTAGAGTTAAGTTAGAGAGCATTACTTTTCTTTTAGCGAAATAAGTTAAATTGTTTTATATAATATTCTATTTTGTGGGGCAGTATTATATAAACGTATAATTATTATGCAATATTCTCATGGCGTAGACTATAGGAACAAAACCCGGAATATGACGTTGTCATGGATTCAGACAGGGACCAGAAACTGGAATAAGGCCAAGAAGGAAGGATGTTTTGTACATTGGCATTTAAACGACAGTTATGCGGTAATGCCATGTGTGTCTTTCCCAGACCGTGAAACCTGGATATTAATGTTCGTATGTCCCGTATTTTATCCGATATTCTACCGCGTAGCGCGCGACCGTAAAGCCACCACTCCACTATAGTCTTCGTATTGTGTGTGTTTGTCTGAAGTTTCATCGAAACATTTGCAAGGAACTGAAAGTGAAACATATAGCGGTTTAATAATAAATTGGAGGTTAGGAGGATGTAATATTTCCTGAAATAAACTTCTTATTTAAGTTATTTAAATGTTTGTTTATCAGAGTCGTATCGAACAATTTTAATACCTGAGTCAAATATCAAAATTGCAGCCCCAATTTTTTCTAGATAAATATACAATAAAGAAATAAGGAAATGTTTTTGAATAAAAATGCTTATTTCTTTCAAATGTTTACATTTTTCGAAACTTTTGCTTCAGTTCTTTTTTGGCAGCTATATTACTATATATATATACAGGGTGTTCGTTCGCCAGGTTGACATAGGGCAATAACATGGGATAACGATAATATGCAGAATATTAAAATTAAAAGTTATTATTCCAAGGATAAATTTATTTCAACATTTTGAAATATTGGGCTTTAGTATATGTAATTGCTATTGAATGTATATAGCAAAAAATCATAGTTACTATAATTGAAAAAAAAATATAATGTAAAGAAATGTCACATTACATGAAGAAAGATATTATCAACTTCCAACTATTTCTGAAACTTAACCAGGCTATTAGTTGACAGTATCTTTAACAACTTATAAACTTATAAAAAGTTATTGTGTTGGTGCATATGTATAAGGCGTTTTTGTTAATAAAAGTTGCTGTTTTGTTTACTTTTTTTTAATAAGAAATCTGCAAATGGGAATAGTTGGTGACTACGCTCCGGAATAATTATTTAAAAATGTTATTATTGAATTTTTATGTTTCTTTTTTCATAATAAATATTGTTTAAAAAAAAACGTCCCCAACCTCATCACTTTAGTTATCATTACTTACCAGAATCTTCTCAAATTTCAAACTCAGTGTAATGCACCCTCCTCCCCCCGTCAGAGTACAATTTCTCTTCAGCAATTATCTCTACCAGCACTTCTTGAATACTCGTTTCACACGTTTCGCGGTTTTCCATCGAGATGGGAATCCTCTTAAAACGCGAGCGAGCATAGATCAACTGCCGCATAACTTCTCTTTCGTCTGCTTCTTCTTAACACTATCGTTAGTAGTGACGGGGAGAACATAGTTTTCTTCTCCCTTTCTCTTTCATGCCTATTGTCGGATTGTTTTGTACGTGAATTTGCAAATGTGTTTGTGTGCTTGTAGTTGACAATTGTTGCGATGAATATGTAATGGATGTGGTGGGCATAGGATAACCGGGGACTAAGCTTTCCTTGCGTTTTAAGGGTACCTTTTGCCAAAAGTCGCTCGGGTGTTAAGTGCTACTAAGCTGATTGTATATTCGTGTGTGTGTGTGTGTGTTGATAGAAGAAAGTGTTAGAGGATGTGATATGTGCTTTATATATGCTTTTGAATTTTTCTTTTAAATTTAGATACGAAAATATGGAAATTATGTAAAGATTTATGATGATGATATTGAAATTAGGCATTTCGTACGGTAGAAGGTGGCGAATATTATGTTGGAGTATACTAAATTGTAGCTAAGCGTATCTTCTAATCGCTGAATTATTAGATTTAATTTTGTGAATGCTGTACGAAAGGTATTTTTATCATTTTGACATTTTTTAGAAGACGGAATCCAATAACATTATTTATTTTTTTCCAAAGAAGCCCGTTTGAGTATATATAATACAGTTTTGGTGCCTACGTTGATATATGGTAGTAAATTTTGGGTTTGTTTGCAAAAGCATAAACGGAAAATGATGATTTTTACATGGGGTATGTGGTGTAAATAGGAAAGATCGGGTACGAAATAGATTAGTGTATGATGAGTGTGAAATTGAAAAAAATGTTGTAGCAAAAGTTGGTGTTTGTCAGTTAAGATGGTTCGGACATGTTGAGCGAATGTCTAAAACGTTTGGTTAAAAAGATTTATTTGAATGATTTTGATGCTATACGTTTGCATGGACGTCCGATGAGTAATTGGAGTGGTATGATTGAGAGGGTGGCTTGCGTGAGCGAAAGTTTCCAAGTAGTAGGAATAAAAGAGTATGTATGAGAGGAATTATGAATGTGGATACAGCGAAAGTTGCTTGTTTGGATAGGAATGTTTGGAAGCGACTGATTACGGGATGATGAAAAGAGTTTGTGCCACACCCAGTTGGGTACATGGCGTGATTATGTATGTATGTATATATTTTTTTCAAAACAATCTACTATTTATATTTTTTAATTTGATATTTTTACACTGTTATATATAAGCGGTATTATTTCACTTAGATGCAGTGTATGAAGCAATTTTATATGATGTGTCTAAGAAAATTATTATTTACAATATGTTATATACAATGCATCTAAAAAAATCATATTTCCAATGTAACTAAATAATTTTGTATTCTTATAATATTGTACGTATTTATTCTGTTTTTTTTTTATTCTCAAAATAAATATAAAGCTTGGTAATAATAAATAGAGATTAACTACTAGATTGAGAATGAATTTAAGTTAAGTTAATTCATCGATTAATTAATTAAAAATAAAGTAAAAAATCTTTCAGAACTCATTATATTAAAATAAAACTGCTATAGGTTAAAGTTCTGTATTAATATTTATTATAACGTTTCGACGAACTCAACGTCCGTTTTCATCAGGAACACTAATACAAATATGAGTATACATATTTTTCTTCTCTCTTGCTACATAAGCTGTATTATTTCACGAGACAATTATATACAATGTGTCCATGAAAATTAAGTACAATATTATTACTGTTTAATGGAATTAATATCTTCGACACACTACAAAATTTATAAACGGAATATTGTTCAGGATGTTTTGGGGAGATTTTTATTAGTCGCGTTGCACAAAGCATTGTTAGACGCTTTATAAGTTAACCAATTCATTAACTTACCAACCTAACCAATCATTGAGGCGATTCTTTGACAATTGACAAATCTAGTTGTCTAGTTAACTTATTGATTAAGTTAACAATGCTTCATGCAACCGGGATTGAAGCTATGAAATAATTCGAAACAAAATGAAAATACATTTTAAAATTTATTTGGTCATTTTGATAATACAATACTTTAAGCGTATATAACCCCTATATACAAGGATACACACACATATTTTTTTACATAAAATTACCGGTAATGCATTTTTATTTTTCTATCATAGATATTTACAGTTTTTGCATCGTAAAACGATACGGAAGAATTTCTAAGTGAAAAAATATTAATTTAAGTAACATTTAGTTTTTATCCAGAAAACTTCACACACATCTTACATATTTTATTGAAGACGATTTTTGCGATCATAGTTACCTCTGTATTTAAATCAAATCAACCATAAATATAGATACGTTTTTATGTTTTGTTATGTACATTAAAAAAGGATGAATATAGTGTTTGTTTATATTTTGTAATCTGACACGTCTAAAATGGAATCGACAGCTAATCAATATAACAAAACATTGTTTTTTGTTCTCTATATTATGGTTGATCTGATGTATTTAATATTTTTTTAATAATATTGTATGTATTGAGTTTAATAATATGTATTCACAGATAAATAACTACGATTACAAATAATTGCCTTTGCTTAATTCTAGTTAATGAAAAAATATTTTTTTGTTTATATTTTTGGCTTATTACATAAAATTTCTTTTTTAAAATTTTGAATATTAACCTTTTACACTCGTACTTTTAAAAAATAAAATTATTTTAATTTTGATTATTTAAAAAAAAAATTAGTGTTTATAATTTATGGATACACTGTAAAAAATTTATTTAAATATACATGTTCTATGAATGTATTTTTTCAGAAAAAATATAATATTAAGTCAATTATCGAGTGAAAATTACAAAATGCTACTATTTTACTGTTAATAGTTATGTAAAATTACAGAAATTTATATTACATTTTTTATAGTGTACAAGTGAGAAGGGTTAATTATATGTAAATGCAATGTTACAAAATATTATCTAAGTAAACAAATAAATCATCTAAAATTCAGTCATCCATAATTATTATATTATATTAATAATTATTTTTTATTTTGTTTCTGTGTATAATAAATAATTTAATTGCTAATCAGCGCAATGCTTAATTACAATGGTCCGTATTCTCACCTCGCTTTTAAATGTGATTTTTGTCAAAATTACTTTTGACGTTTATTTAAAATTACTTATTTAGCAATTTAAATCAGTTTATTTGAATTTCATAATATTAGATATAAAAATATATCAAAAACAGAAATACTATTCATATTTGATAAGAGGTAGAAGAAAAAATTTATTTGAAAGCAAAAAATAAAAGCACTTTTTTATAAACAAAAGAGGTGGGAATACGGGCCAATGTTTTTTCGTACATAAAATAGATAAAAAAATTGATATAAATAAATAAAATTTACAGACATTCAATAGAGTTATATTTTAATTTAGTAGAGTAAAAATATTTTTATATAATTTCATAAAAAAATTTCATGAAAAAAAGATAGATGAAAAATATATTCAGCAGGAAAATATTTTTGTTGTAGATTAAGTAGGATTGCATCCTTTATCCGATTTATCGGAACAAGCAAAAAAGTTTTAATCCGGGATGTATTTTATTTTTGCGAATAAAAAATGCAAGAAAATTCCCTAGTTTTATTTCTTTACAAATTAGAAAAGTTGTGCTTTGAACTTTATACTTTTTCAAACGATGTTCGTGTACAATTGAGGAACTTGAAACAAGAACATTGAATCTGGTAGATGGTCGAGTTTTAACGCAGTATTTTTCAAACTTAACAGTTTTCTGTAAGAAGTATCATAAATTTTGAGTTTTGTTATCTATTCAAATTTACATATATACACTATCACGCCATATACCCCAAAGAGTGTGGTACAAACTCTTCCTATTATACCAAAATTATTTCTCCTCCAAACATTACTAAACACTTTTAATTAATAAAAATAATTTTTCTTAAGGGGGTATTCCCGTTTCTAGCATTGATTGTTTAGGTGTTTTTCAACATTTTTTTTTGGGAATTTTTACAACAAATACAGTAAACAAAATTATTTTTTCAAAAAAGTCAAATTTTTGCTAAAAAAAGAAATGGCGTTAAAGTAATCAGATCAAAATTTAGATTTGCCAATGGTGGCAGATAAAACTCGCGTTCTACATTTTTAAAACAAAAACAAATTAGGTGTAAGTACTTGTAACACATGTAACTTTCGTTGGAACCTACAATGCATGTGTATGTATATTTTTATATCAGGTATAAAGATAAAACAGTTGAGAAACTTGATCTCACATCATTTGTTTTTTATTCCATAGTGTAACAGTTGGGTGCTGAATAAAAAATTAAAGACTTTAATTTAGTTTCTCGAAAGTTTGTAATTATTCTTTTCATAAAGAAAAATTAATGAAATGAAAGAAACTTAAGACAAGAATGCATTAATTATCGCACTTTGATTTAATTCTTTTTATTTTTAGCAGGTTTTTTTTCTAGTCATTTCAATGCCTGTAGGATGTATAAAGTAATATTTTTAATATATACGTATTCTAAAATAAAAACGCTTTTGGTTGAAGTTCTGTTTTATTTTATATTAAAATTTGTAATCTAGTTTTTTAGTAAAGTCTTTTTTAGTAAATTTAAAGAACTTCAGTAAATTTGTTGTTAGGAATTTTCCATAAATAGGTAAAATTATACATTTCTAAATTTACATAAAGAATGTATTTTGAAATAAACGAATTACATTTAAAATATTTTATTAGTATTATTACACGAAATATGTACCAAGTCTCGTTATTTTGATGAATTATTACAGATAATAATATGCAAACTGTAGTTTTACATAATTTAAGAAGTTATAGCAACAATATGTAATTCTACATTAAGTATGTAATGCAATTTGCAGAAAGTAAGCAATTTTGTATAATTCTTAGGTTATTTTTAGTTACTTTATGTGACTATTATGAATTATGTAAAAATTAACAGAATTTTGAGGTAGATATACAGAATATTGATGGTAAAATTAAATTACAGATTTTTTATAGTAAATTATTTTTTATAGTAATATAATAAATATTCGTTAACAAAGTAAACGTTTGCAGAAATAATTAATTTTTGGTGTTTGCCTGTCATTTGTTTTAGATTTGCATGTAAAGTGGTTCATATTAATTACTTTTTTTTTGATATATTAATTTAGATTTTACACTTTGGTTTGTTGATTAATTATTGAGTAAAATGTTTTTACATAAAATATTTTACTGTGAGATTGTTGATCTTTGTAATTATATTTGTGGTTTTGTTAATGTTATATTTGGGTGTCTACTCTCTAAATTATTTTGTCTTTATAAATATATTATAAAAATTTGCAGCGATAAACTAGGCACAGGGGGTTGTAGAATTATATAACTTTCACAAAAATTCAAGTTTGAAAGAGAATCAAATTGAATACGATTTACGAAAATATAACAATTATATGCCCAACTTGAAGTATTTGAAAAGTATTTATTGAAAAACGTGAAATGGAATTTCTAAAGCGAGAGATGATGATCAGAAACTGGAAATTGTTGAGATTGTAAAATTTATTCGATCGTAAAATAATATATGGATATTGAAGAATTCTGTAATTTTATTTTATATATTTTGGAATAAAACCAGCTGACATCTTTAGGGCTATATATCTATTCGAAGAATTTTAAAAATGAATGTTTAAGTTTGATATAAAGTTGAATGAATATTTGCATACGATAAATTATAATGATCGTCAAGTATTCTTTCAAAAATAAATAACATTGCCAAGATGTTTCGTTATTCATATTTTATGTATTTATTCAATTTTATTGAATATTTTGCAGGAACATTAAAGTTTGAATTTTTTTCAGAATTATAGTACAAGGTAGAGAATTATAATCGCTACATATGTAGTGTCCGCTAAAAAGCATTATTTGTAAAAAAAATTATTATTTATTTTTTGAAAATTATTAATTACGGGAAATTATTTGACAAAAATTTTGAAAAAAGTTTTACAACATATTTGTGTTCAAAGCCGACAACGTTTTTAAATACATGTATTTAAAAAAATGTTTTAAATTTTTGCCGCGAAAGTAAAAGGTCCTGGATCCAAACTCCGGCAAGATCAATGCATTTTTCTATATTTAAAAATTAACTAATAATTTAATTAGTTCATCAAAATAAATTAATGACAATTTAAGCAAAAAACAAAATAAAAATATTATAACCTAAATGTTTCAAATTTGTAGAACTGTAACTCAAAATATATCAACAAAATTTGGATAACTATGCATGATTTGAACATTAACTGTAGGTGCGTTGAAAATACTAATATGAGTATGTCTCAGTTTCATCCGGGAAATATTTTTGTAGTTCATCCATAGTATGTTTACAGTACTTCATTTTTTATCAATTATTGCGTTTGTGTTCTTTAAATGTTTAGAAATAAATCATCACCTTCTTCCTAGGTGTTTACCTAGGAAGAAGGTGATGATTTAAGTTAAAGTATATAACATTAAAATTTGCGGGACAGTATCATGTAAATATACAATTATTGCGCAATGCCATATTCTAGTGGCGTAGATTATAATTAATTTTACATGCTATTTTAGTTTTTAAATTAAAAACAATTTTTATATAATGTTTTGAATATTCGATGTTTGCATTTATATAGCATAACTATCGGCCTTCTAGAAAAATTTCAGTCCAAGCTCAATCAATAATATTTTTTTGATAAGACATATCAACTGCCAGATTTCCACCCACACAATCCTAGAATTATAATGTTTTACGCTAATCTGCTAAGCCAATCCGAATCATATATTTTCTCCAGGCGAACTTTTTCCTTCTATATCTTTGTTATCACAGCGTTGCAGACAGTTTACATAAGGAGGTAAAACTTATGCAAAAACTTTAACCGGTATTTACGCCAGAAAAGATCAGGTTTTGGAAACTTACCAAAAATCTACGCTCGCTAACATTTTACAATTTCTATAGCCTAGATTACATTAGTAGAGTTAGTAGTAGAATACACTAGCATACTTTTTCTCCATATTACTTTACTCTACGAATTTTGGTAGAGTATTAAGCGTAGATTACAATAGCAGCAGTAAAGTATACTAGCACATATTTTCTCAAAATCATTCTACTTATTTTGGTAGAGTCATAGAGCTTACACAAAGCTAGTAGTTTGGTTGGAGCAGGACTTCGAACCGTTATATTTTTCGTTCCGATTCAGTTAAATATATATATATATATATATATATATATATATATATCTATATATATCGGTTCGTTTTCAGTTTTCATTCCGGCAAAAATAACTTTTGTTTTCGGTTTTCAATGTTTTTATTTGTATTAAAAACTTATTTTTTACCATAATTTAGAACATTTTATTCCTACTTTTATAATAAGCATAAATTACTACATAAATTGATAAAATAATATAATATGAATAATAATAATTATTAATTATTTAAATATTTAGAAGTATATAATATATGATAATAATATAATTTATTATTCGAAACATATAATTCTTATGTATGTTTTAATTATATAATAATAAGATAACATATGTTAACGTAACAAATTTTTGTATACAGGATATATTTATTTTTAATTAGAAAAAAAATGAAAATTTTCCAATGAATTTCCATTTAAACTATTTAAAGATTATTAAAAGCAAAGTTATTATCGAAAAATACACCTGCTTTAAATTGGTTCCTAGTTTTATTTTCAATTTCAATAACTGAGTATTCATCTAGAAAAAAATAAACCAGACGCGTGTCTCAACATGTATCGAACCGAAATAAACCGATTTTTTTTTCGGTTCGGGTCCGGTTTTCGTTCCTGCAAAAATAAGGGTTTTTTTTTTGGTTTTCGGTTCAGTTCCGGTTCAAAGCCCTGGATAGTACGCACTCTACTACCGTATTCTACTACTAACTCTAAGCTTTAAGCCTAGTTTACATTAGTAGGGTTAGTGGTAGAGTACATGAACATACTTTTTCTCCAAATCACTTTACTCTACTAATTTTAGTATCCCTGAACGTGGCCATCTCTTTTATAGTAATATTATAATAATTTATAATAAAAATTATAATATATTTTTCTACGTGTATCATTGCAAACTTAGCTTATTTTGCGTGTTGCAAAACTTTCCTGTTTCCTGCTGGCTAATTTCAGAGACGGGTTTCCGTGATTGACATTTGTTGATTAGATCACGTGACTGTCATGTCCTGACCCATCTCTGTCTATTGTTCGTCGGGCGACTTAATGCTGTTATTTTCGTTTGTTTTGTGTATGTGTGTGTGTGTGTTCTGTTTCATTGTTTGTATTATTTAAGACAGTAAAATAACTTTAACATGCCCGTATTGCGTTACAATGCGATTTCGGTGCTCAAACTGAACTTTCTGTGTTACCTAAACTGTCGTATTCTGTATTTGTTTAACGGATTTAAGTCGGAATGAGTTAGGTTAGGTTTATATTTCTCGGTTTTATGTTTTTAAGCCAAATATTTTTGCTAGGCTATTGCAATGTGACACTGTTGTAATAGTATATAAGTTTAGCAAATATATTAACGATTATTTCAGGGATAGATTAGTGTGCGATGAGTTTGAAATTGAAAAAAAAAATGTTGTAGTAAAAGTTGTTGTTAATTAGTTAAGGTACAGTTAAGCTTTCGGAAAATGCATGAATGTGATGGCGTTATCCCCCATTAATACTTGCATATTTTATTATGTCTTATTTAATACTTACTGATAATATTACGAATTAAATTTAAATAATAATCTATAACTCTTTGAATGTCTCTATAAAGTTTGTCAGTTTTATGTAAACAATGAAAATTAGAAAATTTTCGACTGTTCATGTTAAAGTAAAACATTGAAAATTTATCTTTTGTTTAATATTTTAATTTTTCAAATGAGTTTTATCGTACAGATCATTTAATTTTCATTTTCAAAAGGTTTTCAAAATTTAATTTTGTAATTTTATTGTTTACATTAACCTAAAGTGTATTTATTTTATTTTCTTAATATTATAATTGTTTCCATTTATTTCTTAATACATTTTACGAATATATTTACAGAAAAAATACAAAAAATCATGCAGTTCATTTACATATTTCTTAAGTTCCCTGTACTCACCTATATACAAAACATTTTTTTTTGGTATTTTCTTTAATGAGATCTTTATCGTTAACAAAATACAGAGTTTCTGATAAGTCACTAAAAAAAGATCCCGGGTTTGAATCCGGGAGGTCAATACATTTTTTTTAATTTAAAAATTAACTATTTAATTAGTTCATTAATGGTGATTTCAGAATTTAAATATTAAACTTATTGATGCAGACGTTTTAACGGACAATTTATACAAGACAATATTTGTTAGTTTGTTCAATATACGCTTCTATATTTTATGAAGAATTATTTATTTTTATTTAAATTCTAGACAGTATCAAACGAATCATGTAAAAAACAGTGGACTATTTGTATTGTTCCGAGCAAAGCACGAGTAAATTTACTAGTTTAAAAATAGGTATTGACTTATCAGACACTCTGTATACGAAATATAATATAACGAACAAGAAATTAATTTCACATTTTTTTTGATTTTAAGATTTAATAATTATTACCTTATAAGTAACTTTTTACATGTTTTTAACCACAAACTTTTTTAATAATTTATAAAAATCTAAAGTTTGGAAAAGATCCCATTATATAAACACAGTAAAAATTAATGTAATTTAATTTTATAAATTTAGGCATTGTCAGTCAATTTTCTTATTTAAAAAATGTTTCCAAATTTCATTTCATAATCTATTAAAAAAGCATTTGAAAAGTTTCGATTTATAAAAATTATTTTCATATTATGGTGACGTATTAAATGATAAATCTGTCGTTTAAGAATTGTTGAAGGACCTAATTAATATGGAAATTTGTAGAATTATTCATCTGTAAATAATTTCAATAAATCAAATTAAAGTTTTAAAGTTCATACTTATTTTACGAAGATTGATTAAAAAGTAATTTATTTAGATTTACATATTTTTTTTGTTCAGATTATTAAAAAATGACTATATTACTTTAGTTTATTTTACAACAGATTATAGGAAAATGAATCTAGATTAGATAATAGATATAAAATTTTAAATTCATTTATATAAGTTTAAAGATAAGCAGTTTATATCTAGATTAATTTTGTAGATAAATCTTAAGACTGCTTATAAACTAAGATATACTTATTAAAATATTATTATAAAAAATGTACAGGCATATTACTTTTTAATCAACCTTGGTATATACGTTTTTTCTACAATAATTACAAAATAAAAAACATAAATGTTTAGGACTAACTAAGAAGATATAATGTTTGTGCATCAAAGAAAATTGGTAAATATTTAACGATGTTTTGATATTGTTATTCAAAGATTATTAAAATTTAAAACAGCTGTTTCATGCGCTGGCTATTTTGAATGATATACAGTTTATATATGCCAAGGAAATATTACGAAAATGTCGATTTTATGAAAGCATTTTTGAAACGGCTACGATATTAAATGCAATGATACTTCAGCTTTAAAGATGAAAACCGCAATATTACAACAAAAGTTTTTTCAAATGTAGATTAATCTTAAATTGAAATTTTAATATTTTCTAAAGAGATCTGATAGTAATGTAATATAATTTTAGTAGTACATGTTTCGGATAACGCGAAATAATATTTTTCTATTTTATTTTTTAATATCGTATTACAAGCTTGATTTTAAAATTGGTTTTAGTTAATATCGGTTTTAAGACAATGTAACTGTCATAAAGAGGGCCTTACATGGTCAATCAGGAATGATAGTGTGACTGAAAAATTATACTGTTATTCCTGATTTCAATCACGATGCCACCTACACTTATCAGTAAAACTGATAGTATTATTAAAGTAATTTTAGCGTATGGACGAAAATCTAACACGTTGACACCATATTTATCCAGAATAAATACAGTTATAAGAGATTCTTGAAAGATTAGCGGTTACTTTAAGATTCCTTGCGACTGGGATAATCATTTAGACTGTGAGTCTCCCTTTCACTACCCGTGATTGAAGCTTGGATTTTAAAATATTTGAAAATCCGCCAATCTATTTATCAGTTCATCAGTCTCGATCAGAATGTCAATCTTCGGTTTGAATGTTATTTCGAATGATCGTGTAAGGCCCGCTTAAGTGATGAAATAAAAAAATTAACTAAAACTCCCAAAAACTGAGCTTGTAATATCAGCCATTGCGATTTAATGTGAAATTTTATTAAATATAATAAGAATATTAGTGCAATATTAACAAAATTATTTTAATGTTTAAGAAACAACATTATTCATAAGATAATAACCTATTATTTCGTATAAAAAAGTAAAATTATATGCAATCTCACGTTCAAATGTTGTTAAATATGGTAATAAGCAGCTTAATTTATCGTAATAAATTTTGTTTAACGACATATTTTTATATCTCTTTATTCGAAACAAAGAAATAGCCTTGGAAAATTTTACGTACCTACTCCAGAAAGGATAATATCCATTTTAATTTTGTATCAATTTTATAACATAGTAAAAAATCTTTCAGAACTCATTATATTAAAATAAAACTGCTTAAGATTAAAGTTCTGAAAATATTTTTTCTAATTAAATTTTGTCAAATTAAAATAGATTTAAAATGACACATGCTCTCTATTTATCTAATATTTACGCTATATTTTCGTAAACTATTTCTGACTTTCGATTACGAAACTACTATAGATCCAGCCACTGATCAGTATCTATATATATATATATATATATATATATATATATATATATATATATATATATATATATAAAATTATATATATATATCATATATATATACATATATATATATATAAAATCAAGTTATTATATCTCCTTAATAAGTCCAATGCAACACACTAATTAATATAATAAAATTATTATCTTATCATCATTCCACTCTATTCATAATTAATAAAATAATTTTTAATTTTTTATTTGAATCTTTAACTTTAGATACAAATATTTGCTTGAATTAAAAATAAAGCTATATTTAAAATAAACACTGTTTTAAGATAAAATTTTATTTAATTATTTTATAAAAACGACGTTTCGACGAAACTAAACGCTCATCTTCAGCGTTCAGTTTTGTCGAAACTTTGTTTTATAAAATAATTAAACAGAATCTAATCAATGAGTAGTGAAAAGTATTTTACTATGTTAAAATTATATTTATTTATTGAATTTTTAGAATATGTAAATTTACATAAAGTTGAAAGTTTCAGCTGTAGGCACTTGGTGAAACATTTTTAATAAAAATAAACAATAAAACACTTGGTGTAAGTTTCACTATATTTTTTTTTTTTTTATAGTGAAACTTACACCAAGTGTTTTATTGTTTATTTTTAAATTTACATATATTTTTCACAGTGTATATATTTTTTTTCAATAAGTCATCACTCAGTGTCCTCCAAAGAGTTTGCATCATATGGGGAAAAAATATTACTTGTTATATAAATATATATTACATTTTTTATAGTGTACGTATCGCATTACTTATTTTTTAAAACTTAAAATAACGTAAAAAATCTAAAATTGTGATAAATTCTCATGCACGCAACTAGAGCAGAACTTACCTTCAATATACCACCTAACTACTGTCTAAACTGCATACCCCGCACCTCACCACCACCATCCGGGTTGGTAGTCGTATCCTGGTGCTGGAGCCGAGCTTCAATCGGCTCCGAGTGCCGATGCTGGCGGGTGAGTCTCCGAGGCAGGGCGTACATTCAGACCACCACGTCTTTGCTCTGGGTGTTGCCGTTGGCGACAATGCCCGCACTATCCGCGCCCGCGGTATACGTACCACGTTCCCACATTGCCGGACATAGACGTCGTATCCGTGTACCGAGCGCTTGCAGCACGTCCTGGTTGGCGAAGCAGAACAGACAGGCCACGCAGAAACCCTGCAATAAATGGGGGGATATATTGAATGAGCACCAATTTTTGGTTCGATAATTGTTTAGGCAAACGCCAAAATGCTGATTACGCTATTATTAAATAAAATACTTAGATTAATAAAATAAATGTTATTGTTTGAACATGTTTCTTAAAGAAAGACGTCTGTTATTCAGGTAATATTTGGTCAGTTTTCGCTCAGTTACAATCAGCGTGTCGCGTCGGTATGATTGTTTTCGTATATCTATATTTCGCAATAAATATATGATATTTTTATAACATATCGTGGGTGTAATACATGTAACATATTTAAGAACTATTTCCATATATGTATGAAGTGATTTGAAGCAGAATACAGGCAGGACAGAAGCAGATCTGCAGGATATAGCAGTTTTGTAAATTTTCAGATTTCTTTTGGTACAATTTTATTGATTATTAATAATATTGGCTAGTCATCAAAAGCTCGGTTTTTAGATGTGTCAGTTTATTTGTTTAATTTTGATCTTATAACAGATATGTTGTTTTGAAAACGGTATTAGTTAAAACCGAACTTCTGCTACGAGTCATTGATTTTAAATGATAATATTTGAGATTAAAATATTATTTATATGCAAATAATAGTTCTAGATTTCAGTAATTTTTTATCAGTAATCTTCAGGCTTTTACTGTAAAACACATATATAATATGGTAAATTAATTATTTTTCTTAAAAATTAAGAACTGTATATTTTATTATAACTATAGATGCCGCATGTCTCACTCGTTCATTTATTGTTTATGCAAAATTAACATCAAGTATAATTATACTGAATAATAGTATAAGTTCAGGTTCAATTCTACATATTTTTACTTATTAATAGAATTACTTAGTTTTACACAAGCGTATCAGTAATAAACGCATACTTACTTACTTATTGCTCCAGTACGCATAGCGGTATTAATTTGACGTTTCGATTTATTATACAATAAGCTCTGTTTAGTTAGAAGGTGCTCGTTTTAAAATTTTGCGAAGGAGAAAAAATTACTAGTTACGTCACTGCTTTAAAATTTTAAAAAATCTATATTATAATTAAAATTTCTTTTAAAATTTGAAATATTATTAGCAAATTATTTTTGTTTACACAAATTATTTCACCAAATATTAATGAGATATTTAGCGCGTTCTCTATTATTTATGCAAACCACGAAAATCCGACATAATAATATCATTTAACTGAAATATTTGCTTAATTTTAATACATTCGAATTAACGAATATTCTAATGAGAATTATATGCTGTTATTATTATCAATTTTTCGTTTGCTGTAAAATTTAATATTCGTATTATAGAATGTTTTTGTTTCGTTGATATTTGCCACGAATCGGCAAATATTTATTCTTTTATCTGCTCAATTAGATTTCGCTTTAAAAATAAACAAAAGACGGAATGGAATTTTTAATAAGGCTGCTACGCCTGTTTTTATTTTATTTTATTTGCGATTTTTTAATTTAACTATAGAAATTACAAACTACATGTAGTCGCTTATATTATTATGTATTTTAATAAAGTAAGAATATTTTAATCTAAGCAATATTAATAGTAACAAATTATAATACATTTTAAATAAATAAAATAGCATTTCTTTCTTATATGAATAAAATAAACTAGTGTTAGTTGAGAGACAGAATGATATTTCGTTAAATTTTCGTCCCCTGGAAGTTCTGAAATATAATACAAAAGTTTCCTTAGACTAACTTAAAACTAAAATAAAAATCTACCATGATACGTAGGACTTTTTTGAATTTTGAAAAAATACGGAAATGGTGAATAGGTGTTCTTTTTTTCAGTCAGAAAAATCTACTTTTAAATCGTATAAAAAATTTAAGAAAAGTGAAATATCAGTAGTACCATTTTAAAGAATTTAATTCTCTATAATTATGTTTGAAAACGAAATAAATCGGATGGTTAGTTTCCAAGATTTCGCCGGGATAAGGTTAATAAACATGGTTTCGCCAAAAACACGTTTAAAGTTTGAAGTTTTTTTAAGTTATTTTGAAGTTATTTTACTGCCCAATCTGTACTGTTTTACCTGTACACAACTCTGTACTGGTCGCTGTAACTCTGCCAAAAGTTTTAATTTCGGAAAACCGTTTTAATACGTTATTCTACACACTTTTTGAAAGAGTTAGAGTGGCAGGCTTTAGAACAATATAAATATATAAAACGATATAAATTTTAATAAGTCTTAAATATTTATTTTCAATTTGGAACAGAGAAAAACTCATTCACATATAAAACTACGTGTACAACAATTTTTACCTAACGCCATTTTTCATTCCTTAAGCGTGTTGACACATCAAAAAAGTACTTTACATGATTGTAATACAAGCGAAAATAAAAAAGTAACAGCAATTTTTCAATTAAATTAAAACGCGAAGCGACAGCCGACCGAAAACCTGGCACATTTACGCTTGAAACTTTGACACATCAAAAAATATATAAACTTAATGTTTAATATCGTCCCGTTGCTGAACTTATGCCTCAAGACATTGGCACGACACTAAAAAATACATATATTATCGTTACGAAACTTTGAAATTGAAATGAAATATTTTCAGTTTTATGAAAATGTCACCAATATTTCGGTACGCATATAATTATATATCATGTATATTAGGTTTATAATATGATACAAAATTAATATACATGAAATTATTTGAAATTTATGTTAATTAGTTTTAATGTAAATCGTGTTTGTCACTAATTATTTTAAAGTTAATTAATTTTAGACTGACATTTCAGGTCCCTGTACAGATTTTGAGTTAAAAATATAAAACATTTTTTTCAAATGTTTTAAATTAATATTAAAATAAAAATTCAAGTCATTCGGCAAGAATTGATTTGAATTTTTAATATTAATTAACTAAAGGTTAAAATAAAACTGCTTTTGGTTAAAGTTCTGTTTTAATATTTATTTATAATCGACGTTTCAACAAACTCAACTTTCGTCTTCATCAGGAAAACTGATGCAAATGACATTTACAGTAAATAACAGAACATAGAAACAAATTATTATAACAAATAAGTATCTAGATCATAAAATTTATAGATTTTTAATTAATGGAAACCTAATTTTATTTAACTCAGTTGCTTTTCTTATCAATCTGATGTTAATATTGATAAGAGAAGCAATTAAAATTTATAAAGAAAAAGAGAACATCAATCACTGAAAAGACACTAAGATAAATAAAATTTGTCGTCCATTAATTAAAAATTAATAAATACATATTTGTTACCTAGTAACTTGTTTCTGTGTTCTGTTATTTACTGTAAATTTCATTTGTATCAGTTTTTCTGATCAAGACAGATGTTGAGTTCGTTGAAACGTTGATTATAAATAAATATTAATACAGAACTTTAACCTAAAGCAGTATTTTTTAATATAATGAGTTCTAAAAATTTTTTTACTAAGTTAAATTTTTAATATTAATTAATTAAAGATGAATTATTTTAAACAAAGAATCCAGATATTGTAATAATTTATATATAAATAACTATACTAACCTGTAATGAGACGAGAATAGCAGAAAAAGTCTGATATGCATGTTCCGCAGGTGATCCTTGGTCAGGTCGAAATGGTATTAATACGAAATGTAGACCGAATAATGGTACCAAAATTAGGGTGGCACGAACTGCTTTTCGCATTCCTAGTGGTGCAGGGTGAGCAGAGCTTGGATGTAGCTTCGTTAGAAGTACACGGACAACATTGATGAGAAAAACTAAAAAGAAATTATTTTGTAATTTTTTAATTAATATATTTGGTTACAATAAAAACTGTTCTAGGATTAGATTCTGTTCAATTATTTTATAATAACAAAGTTTCGACGAAACTGAATGTTCGTCTTCATCCGGTCAAGAATTTATCAATGACATTCAAGTAAATAACAGTAGGTATGTATCAACTAGGTAGGTATGTAACAGATAAGTAATTAGAGCATAAGAGTTATAGATTTTTATTTAATTAATTAATTTTCCATTAATTAAAAATCTATAATTTTTATGATCTAGTTACTTATATGTTATCTAGTAACTTGTTGCTACGTACTGCTATTTAGTTTAATGTCACTGATAAAAAAATTTGAGCTGATGAAGGCAAACGTTCAGTTTCGTCGGAACATTGTTATTTTATAAAATAATTAAACTGAAACTAATCCTAAAACAATTTTTATTTTAATAAAATGAGTTCTGAAAAATATTTTACTATGTTAATTTATTTGGTATTTTTTCTCACGACATGCTTGATATTATTCAAAACAAAATTGGTATAATTTGTTGGCAACTTTCTATGAAATACCCTATATTAACTTGCTAATAATTTGAAATATTTACTTTCAATATAATTAATTTTTATATTATTACATTTTCGTTTAAAATCTTATAAAAAGTACTTCTATTTTAAAAATCTTTATAGCACAAAAAAAATAAACACACAGAATTTATTGATTTCAATATTCTTACGATAATAATAAAGTCTGTAGTAAGTTAAATATGATTTTTATTTCTTTGAAGATTTTGAGCAAAATTATTCGAAATTTATTAAATTCAATAAAAAAAATTGAATAAAGATTATATTTCAAAGGGAATTAGTTTAAATATTTACTCGATATTATTTAGAAATTAATAAATTTCGTATAAAACGCGAATAATAATGATATTGAAAAGCTATTTAACGAAATTAATATTTTAATTATCGGAATTTAATATGATTTATATTTGTTAGGTTTATTTCATATTTAAATAATTTGGAAATTTAATCATTTAATTTGTTATGATATTAGAATTTAATTTTTAAAATAACATACCACTGAGTCGATAATATGATTATATTATAATATGTATTTATCATATTAATTTTACAATTTTTTAACAAATATTTGTTAAAATAAAAAAAAACTGATGTATATGTACTGAAGTTCTGTAAATTTACTAAAAGAGTTAAATATTATATTACATAATGTTTGTAATAGTTCTGATATTATGTATTATTAAACAATTCTGTAAAATTACAGCAGTTGATTAATTATATCTAGAAGCACTGGGCATCATAGTGTCTCATAGTTTGTAGATAAAATTACAAAATTTTTTTTAGAGTGTACTTATCCAAGCGGACGTATACCTAGGGTTACCACATCTCTGGTTTTCATCCGGAGTCATTACCATGATCAGTGATAAATTTATAGTCATATCAAAATATTATTTAGTTTAATGTAGGTATAAGTATTAAAACGAATTTCAAAATTTCATGATTGTATTCAAATTAAAATGTTTTTATATTTAAAAATAATAGTTTTAATGTATTGAATTTTCTACCCCCTCCCCCACCCTCGGGATCATCAAAATCTGCGGGTCAGTTGAAATAAAAAAGTGGTTATCGCTCAAGATAACCGAACCATCTTAACTAATAGAGAAAAAATTTGTTAAAATTATTTAATACACTTTTTAAAAAAACTATGAGACATTATGACAGCAATATATAATTCTCCATTAAGTATGTGATGTAATTTGCAGAAAGTACGCAATTTTGTATACTATTAGGTTATTTTTACTTACTTTATTATTATGAATTATGTAAAAATTAGAGAATTTTGATGTAGAAATACAGAATATTTATAGTAAAATAAAATTACAGATTTTTTTATAATAAAATTTCAGTAGACATTCACTCAAGATGATCTTAACTAACAGAGAAAAAATTTGTTAAAATTATTAAATAATAAAAGTAATTACATACACACACATAGCACACAAATGATATGGAGAACGGATACATACCCATTGAAGCGATCAGCGATATACAGACTGGAGCGGTTAGTATCCACATACTATTGCTTTCGTTGATCCAGCATCTGTAACAGATCGACAGACATTGAGCTAGCCGAACTGCTGTGACACGTACGATTTAATCGATTTATTGTCGACCGAACGAATCGGTCTATGTCATATAGAGAATATTATAGACGACAAGCGCGGTTTTGCACAACCATTCAAATGTTCCAAACAGATACTCGTATGCGATATATATATGTGTATAATGTGTTTGAATGCAACAATGAAATATTTATAACTGACAGTGGTGTGTAACGAAATGGGGACTTTGAAGGTATATACCCCTATTTTAAGAAAAATCTATATGTAAATTGGTAAATATTGGTAAATAAATATTGGTAAATATTTTTAAATAATATTGGTAAATATTGGTAAATAAATATTGGTAAATAAAGATATTATTAATTAATAATTATTACGATTAGTATCAATAATTTAGGAAATGATTAATAGAAATTGTAGTCAGATTTGGATGATGTTAAATAAAATCTCAAATCTAGGAAGTTCGGCAAAAAGTTTGCATAATATGGGAAAAATATTTATTATTTAAAGAGCAGACTTTCAAAATGCATTTTGTCCAAATTTTATAATTTTCAGAAAGACTCAAAATTTATTGACAGAAAGTGCCACATTCTTGATTAAATCTAAAAGTGCATTATGTCACATGGACAAAAAGTGTATTGCATGTTCAAGTAAGTTTCAATATTTATTTCAGACGAAGGCAATATGCGTTTTAAATGTCGAATTTGCCTTAAAAGACATATACTCCTATTTTAATTAATTATTAATTATTAAGACTAGTATAAATAATTTAGGAAATGATTAATGTTGATGTTAAATAAAAACCTCAAATCTAGAAAATTCGGTAAAAAGTTTGCATAATATGGGAAAAAAATTATTATTTGTTTTTTGAAAATTATAATCATGAGACTTTTTGGTGCTTCTCTAAAAACTAAAAAATACATTGTCATGCAATGTACTATTCAAAATTTATTCTTGTTTTCTAAAAATTTTCTTTTTTATACCTCCCTTCAAAAAATGTCTGGCTACGCTACTGATAACTGATACAATATATATATATATATATATATATATATATATATATATATATATATATATATAGAGAGAGAGAGAGAGAAAGAGAGAGAGAGAGAGAAAGAGAGAGGAAGAGAGGGCAAAAGAGAGACATTTTTCAATTTTATCGTTCGATCAATTTTAGTTTAATCTTATTCATGTTTTTTGTGTCGATCGTCTGTATTTGGTTTATGAATGTGAAATCAATTTAGATTTTGCTGAGTTAGAATATATATTCTGATGAATTGTTTTAGATTAATATGTTTGGCTTGTTCATTAATTAATTTAATTTTATAATCAATTTAATTTAATATTAGTAAAAGGTAACAAAAGAAGGAGCATCCTTAGATGTCATTCAAAATTTCATATTAAAATCAGAAAGAGTAGAATTTATCAATTTTAATTTGGCTTCCATTAATTAAAAATCTATAAATTTTATGATCTAGTTACTTATTTGTTACTTAGTAACTTAATATTGAACAAAAATATTCATAAGTGTATGTCTGTGAAATAAACTAATACTTATAAACTAAAGTTGAGATTTTTCTCAATATTTCACAAGTTACTCAGTCATTGAATCGGGTAGCTTTCATTGATGCTTCAGCTAGCTTAGCTAGCCGATTCAATGACTGAGTAACTTGTGAAATTTTGAGAAAAATCTCAACTTTAGTTTATAACCTAGTAACTTGTTTCTATGTTCTGTTTATTTATTGTATGTCATTGGTACCAGTTTTTCTGATGAACACGGACGTTGAGTTGATTGTAAATAAATATTAATACAGAACTTTAACCTAAAGCAGTTTTATTTATTCTATTTTAATAAATTTTTATTTTATTTTACTAGAGACAGAATAGTATTTTATATATTGTAGATTTTCTATATTCTATATTCTATATTCAGTAAAGTGGGTGATTTTTTTTTATGTATAAGCCAGTAAAAATTTTGCTATCATATTATTATGCATGAGAATTTTTATATTATGAGAAAAGCTGTCCAGTTTGAATTTTGTAGAAGATATTGAAGATATAAAAATGCATTTTTTTTAGGCAACACTATTCTTTCTGTGTCATATGTTATGCTACATGAAACTGAATAACAAAAGACGTAGAATGCATTTCTTGGACATTCCAAAGACAGATACGAGCATTTTAGTTTCTTCAAATATTTATATTACGCTAGCTTTTGAAACATACAACCATATCCTTTTGGCATAAAAGAGAATTTATTTTTCTTAAATTTTTTCTATTTTGATATATACAAAAAGTTTAACTCAAACAAATAAATAACAGTGTTTGTTTCACTTGTAGTTGTAAATATAATATGCATGTATTATTACTAATTACTAAAAGTATAAAAAAAAATTTCTTGGCCTCATATAGATTTATAACCACATACAGATTTCCTGAAAATTTGTGATTGTGAATTTTTAATAGCTATGACAACACTTGTAAGATTTAAAACGAAAAACGTGGGGCGCAACGACAACTACTCCCTACACTCTTTACTATTATCTAGTGGATGCGTCTTACGTTTTTCGTTTTAAATCTTACTAGTATGGTCATAGCTATTCAAAATTTACAATCACAAATTTTCAGGACAATCTGTATGAGTTTATAAATCTGTATGGGGCTAGGAGAAATTATTTTATACTTTTTAAATTTTTTTATTTTATTTAAATAATTATTATAGTAAATTCATTTATTGTTCATTCATAGAAGAGTAATCTTATATTGTGATAATATAACATATGTAACTTTCATTAGTACTTGTATTAAATAATTAATGTTTATGTATAACCAAATAAGTTTCGTTTATCCTTGTCAATTCAAATCACGGAAATCCCTATTTACTATTGATGTTAGGTTGGCAACATTGTACAATGAAAACTGTTTATACACTAAGTTAGCAGCAATGGTATTATAATTAATATTGTATGTCCATGCGGTTGAACTAACTCTTGCAATCTTCAAGCACGGATTGAATTTATTACTTATAAATTACATGTTTGTGCTAAATTATCGTATAATAAAAATCTGCTGCAGCCGTTACAGAATCGATAGACACTACAAAGTATTTAATGGGGTTTTGTAGCATCAATTTTTTAGTGCATATGGAAAGTGTATTTATTGAAATTTTTTAGCTATAATTTTGTTTTCAAAAAAAAAATTTTTACGGAAAAAAATGACGTCTAACTAATCAAGTCAAAATTCAGATTTGCCAAATGGAGGCAGATAAAACTCGTGTTCTATATTTCTGAAACAAAAACGAATTAGATGTTAGTACTTTTAACGCATGTAACCTTTGTTGGAACCTACTAAATATATAAATTTTATCTCTAAAACAAAAAAAAGGGTAAATTTTAAGCACATTTTTTAAGAAAGCCGCCATTTTGAAAATAAATGTAAAAATTATACATTTTTAGATTCCAACGAAAGTTACATGTGTTACAAGTACTAACATCTAATTTGTTTTTGTTTCAGAAATGTAGAACGCAAGTTTTATCTGCCACCATTGGCAAATTTAATTGACATAATCACTTTGACGCCATTTTTTTAAGTGAAAATTTGATTTTTTGTAAAAAAATATACTGCTTAAAGCTTCAATAAATAGACTTTCCAACGGTATAATTATTGTTTACTGTTTTTGTTGATAAACACGTAAAGAAATGATGCTTAGCCCCATAAATAAAATACTTTCTAAAAGGGAAATTATTATTGAAAAAGATAATAACATATATTACTTTTAAATTGTGAATCCTTATACTCAGAATAATAATAAAAATAAAAAAAATGTTCTTACAAACAAATAACAATATAAGATTAAATAAAATAATGAAAATATTTACGGAAACTATTTGGAAAATACTAGTAAGTAAACTATCAGAATGCATGAACTGTTTCCTGGTACATAGTATGTAATGATACTTTAGTTTCCACTTTAGATAATTTATAGTTTATTGTAAAGTGTAGTTTACGTAGTAGTAGTTGTTTAATGAAATTGGTTTAGTTAAACAAAGCGAGTGTACGTTGTTGATATTATTATAGCGAAATTGCTGCACTTTAGTTTGCTCATGAAAGTAGTTTAATGAAATTAAAATAAGTTGAAATAAAAAAGATTTAGGTTTCAGTTCTGTATATATTTCATTTAAATATCGACATTTCGATAAACTCTACGTGTATCATCATTCGGAAAAAAATTACAAATGATATACACTGTAAAAAAATTAGAGAATAATACTAGTAAAATTTTACTATAAAAAATCTGTAATTTTATTTTGTATAGATTTAGATAATATAGAAATTCCTTTAGATTAAACTTAAAAACTAAATAGAATAAATAAATTAGTAGGCAGCATAGAGCTAAATAAAAATAGAGTAAAAATATCAGGCGGAAGCCTGCGTGATGTTGTTGTCGTAGAAGGAGCACGACACGGGCACCTTGAGTAAATATATTGAAGGCAAAGAGGAAGCCAAGAACTTCCTTCATGATTTGATCAAGTGCCTTTAGTGCCACACCGCCACATCGTCTGCCACGATCAAATCAATAAAATTGTTCGATACATTAGTTTCCGGCTGTGTTCCGATGCGAAACATTTTGTTGCAGTACGACATGTATAAATCATTCATATCCTATGTACACAGATAGGATGTTGATGTAGGAATTCTCTCTCTCTCTCTCTCATGAAGTTTTACTTTTAATTTATTTCCAATAAGCAAATGATACAGAACATAATGGATAAATCAGGGTTTCTAACCGTTATATTTTTCGTTCCGGTTCAATTAAAAAAATATATATCGATTCGGTTCCGGTAAAAATATCGGTTTTTTTTTTCAGTTTTGGGTTCAATTCGTAGTGATTAATTTTTAAATTTTTCCACTGCATTAAAAACTTATTTCCTACTTTTATAATAAGCATACTACATAAATTGGTGCAATAATATACTATTATAATTATTAATTAATTAAAGATGTAATAATTAGAAATATATAATACATGATAATAATATAATTTTTTTTTTTTGATTATTGGCTTTGGATTCAAGTCCATTAGCCAGCTACTTTGTTATGAGTTTAATATTTTACATGTTCAAATGACACTTATTTAAATATTCTGCTATAAGGTCATATATATTATCTTTTTGACTATGAAGTAGAGGTGATATTTTTGTCGGAAATTCAATATGAATATTATGTAGTTTGTCCATCAAATATTTTTGTTGAGCAGAATACTTTGTACATGCGAAAAATACATGGTCTGAGTTTCTTATATCGATGTTGTTACATTCGCACGTTGGTGTCGAATTTAATTTTAATTTATATAAATATTCTGGACATAGATAATGTCCTAGTCTAAGTCTACAAATGTTTGTTATTGTTTTTCTGTTGTATTCTTTATATTTATGAAACCACGGTTTGGGTGTAACTTTATTTTTAATATTAAAGTAATATTTTCCTGTTATGGTAATATAATTTATTATTCGAAACTTATATATTGTAATTTGTATGTACGTTTTAATTATATAATAATAAGATTACATATATTAACGTAACAAATTCTTGTGTACAAGATTTTTATTTATTTATAATTAGAAAAAATAAAAATTATCTTTAATTATTAAAATATTTTGCAATGTATTTTGATTTAAACTATTTAAAGATTATTAAAAGTAAAGTTATTATCAAAAAATACACTTTCCTCAAAGTGATCTCTAGTTTCATTTTCAATTTCAATAACTGAGTATTCATCCAGAAAAATGTATTTTTAGTTTTTTAACAAGCACCAACAAGTCCCGTAATAATAATTCTCAAAAAACAAATAGTTAAAATTTTACTCATACGGTGCAGACTTTTTGGCGGACACATAACTCTATGTATTGTTATTTGAAAAAAAGAAAATGAATAAGGATTCGATTTGAGAACTTTTTCAGCGGTGTGTACTTGTGCAGAGGCTAGTCATACAAGTGTTATATGCGGGCTTCGCCTAAAGCACAATAGCAAATTTCATTACACGCAGGAATAGAGAGAGTTGGCTTGTGGAAAATTCAAGTGGCCTGGCTAGGTTTACTCTCACTCTATACTTATTCGTCGACATACTTGCTGATAACTTTATCTGCACAGGATCAAACTATTGATTCGACAGTGTGCAGCGAGTAACTCCCGTACGTATGCATAAACATTTTCGTTAAAAATAACGATTCGCTAAAAGGAAATATTTTGGATACCGTAAGAAATCTCTCGATGTATATTGCAACGAAATTTCTTACGAGATTCAAGAATTTTAATTTTAACGAATCGTTATTTTGAACGAAAATGTTTAAGCATACCAGGCATAAATCTATTACAGTCATTAATAGAATGTTTCTCAATTTTATACATCCACCACAAAGGATAATATGAATGAAAATTTTACTGTTAGTATCGAATTTTGTTTTCACCTTTTAATACGAATAAGAATATGTATGTGTTACAATTTTAAATGAATTCAGAAAGAAATGCTTTTTAAAAAAATATAAAATTGGACTCCTCGTGCCGTTAGCTTTGTATCTTCAAAACAAATGACGATAGAAATTTGAAAAATATTTCAGACTATAGAATTTTAATACTTTTAACTATGTACCAAACTTATACAACTTGCAAAAATAACTACTATATTAAGAGAACTAATTTTAATTTTTTTTCTTTAATTTCAGATGAAGCATATATACGATATATACCAGATTTAAATGGTAAGTTATTCGATTATATATTTATTTTCGTATTAATATTTATGTTTGTGTAATAAATAATAAACTGTTCAGTTTAGTTCAGTAAAGAAATGTAAATCAGATCAGTATTTAAATAATATTCTACACAGTATAGAAATTATAATATATCGGAAATTCTAAACATTTTTAAAACCGTAAAATAATTCTGAAACAAATTTTGATTTAATTAAGCAATAATCGAAACATACGATAATATACAAGCTGTATTTTTACTACTTTGACTGCAAGGAAAAGTAGTATAGCGTTTGGTACGGTGTCTGTAACATTTTCAAAAAAAAAAAAAAAAAAATTGTATAGAAATCCTTCATATAGCCTGTAGATGACGAATCTGAACTTAGTTTATGTGGGTGTATGGATGTGCGTCGTCAGCTCGCTCGCTCGGTCGTAAGTCAAAATTTTGTGGCCGCAACTCCTCCTAGACGGTTCAACCGATTTTAATGAAATTTTCAGGATAAATTTGTCTAGTGCCCAAGATGGTCATGTGGTTTTGTTTTTTTCCAGTGATGCCAACTTTCCGAGAAAAAAATTACTAAAGTTTTTAAAAATTCATATTGGCTACGTTATTTATCCGATTTTGATCAAATTTTCAGAAAAGATTTCTTTAATGCTCCCATTAATTACATAATTTTATTAATATTCAGTGTTGCCAACTTTCCGAGAAAAAAATTACTAAAGTTTTAAAAATTTTATTATGGCCATGTTATTCAACCGATTTTACTCAAATTTTCACAAAAGATTCTCCTAGTATTCATATAATTTATGTAATTTTAACAAAATACAGTGTTGGCAACTTTCGGAGAAAAAAATTAGTAAAATTTTTAAAAATTTATTATGACCATTTTATTTAACCGATTTTAATCAAATTTTCATAAAAAGGTTTTCCTAGTGTCTAAATAAATTATGCAATTTTAACAAAATACAGTGTTGCCAACTTATCGAGAAAAAATCACAAAATTTTAAAAAAATTTAATGTGGCTACATTATTTATTCGATTTTGATCAAATTTTTAGAAAAGTATCTCCTAGTGCCCACATAAATTATAATTTTATTAAAATACAGTGTTGCCAATTGTCCGAGAAATGTCAAAGTAGTCTATATATGGGTTTACCCATATACTTCTAATCTTGTTATAATATTGAAATTGTATTTATTTTTGAATTCGGCAATTAATTCTAAGAAACTCACTTAAGTACTTTTTATGTTCCCTTTTTGTTTACAATAATTATAAAAACCTTATAAAATTATAAAGTTAATTAATATACGTGCATTTGTTGTCGAAAGTATATAACATAACAAACACAGAAAAATGTCCTTTAATTATGTTAATTAAACTATGTATGCATATCTTGAATAATTTGCGTAGAAAATGAAACATTTTTCCTAGAAAAACAAGTTAGAGAATTCGTCGACATTATAACAGTATTAGAATGAAAATGCCATTCTTTAATATCTCTTCTGGAATTTTGTTATTATACACTATATAACATTAAACTAGACGGAGTTTTAATGATATTTTAGCGCCCACACTAACCAAAATGCGGAATAGTTATACCATCACATGTGAAAATATTTTTTAATCTATCTAAGGGTACAATGTTCATTTATTGTAGTCATTCATATTTTGTATTATATTAAGGTAGTTTAAATATCAAATAATTTTATTGGTGAAAAAAATATGCTGATAGATTAATAAATTATTAGCACAATTTTTCATCTATTAAATAAACTTATAATTAACTAAAACATGCAAAGGAAAAACTCTATATTGGTGGTGTACGGTAATATTGAGTTTTAAAATCATACAATACATTGTTTCGACATACAACATTACAAGTTATACACGTGCGATACATTTGACATATAGGAAAAAACTAGATACAACTTATTTTTTAACAGAATTTATGTTTCAAAAATACTTTTTAAAAAATTCGTACAACCACATATGTGGCTAAAGTAACAAACTCTGTTTTTTTTTACATCATTTAAGATAAAATTTCTCCTGATGAAGTGTTCTGGTAATTTCTGAAATAAGACTGAGTTTTCGATTTTCTTTTTCCAAACTAAGATGAAGAGTCGACAAAATACCTACAATGGTTATATCCTAACATTTTGTTATATTACGAATGATATAATATGATATTATTTTTAATTATATTTAATAATTTACGATTAACATCCTGTGTATTTTTTAGTGTAAACAGTTTTTTTTGTTATAGTTTTATTTTTAATTATAAATAAATAACAACATTGGTACATATGAAAATTACATACACTTTATAATGTAAGACAGTAGACTTTGATGTTATAATTAATAATAATAACTTACGCTTGAACATCGCTAAATACTGATTACAGACTACTTTCAGTTGGCTTTGTTCTATTACATATCCTGGAGGTTTTATGAAGAAGATGTGTTGCTTTAAATAGTCGTATATTATGCATCTAGTATTTGGAACGCATATATATTAGGGTGGTTTTAAAAAACATTTTTTTGGTCCACCCCCTAAAACTGTCGTAAATGTTAAAAAAATGAAATTTGCTAAGTATCAGAATTTTCTGAGGTCCTTAAATGGTGCCGAAAACGTATTTTGTGCAAAAAAACATGCTCTTTTTTAACATCAGAGACATATTTTTTTGTTTTTTTTTCTCCATTTAAATCCAGTTTACGAAGTCCGGTGACTACTGAAAAATCTGAAAATTAATGATTGATATCTATAAGCCGAAACACACACACCTACGTGACACAAAAAATTAAAATTGAGATTTTAGCCAAAAATAGCATGTTTTTTTGCACAAAACACGTTTTCGGCACCATTTGGGGACCTCGGAAAACTCTGATGCTTTGCAAATCTCATTTTTTAACATTTACGACAGTTTTAGGGGGTGGGACAAAATTTGGTTTTTTAAATAATTATTACGATTAGTACAAATAATTTAGGAAATGATTAATGATTAATTTACGGTGTAAATTTTCACTTTCTTCAGGCGCTTGTTCAAAAAGAGATTACTTATTTTTTTTTTTTTTTTTTCACAATTTGATAAGGATAAATAATTCCAATTTAGTTTTTTTTTTTAATTATTTAAGCCCGTATTCTCACCTCATTTATAAAAGTGATTTTTTCCAAAAGTACTTTTGACGTTTACTTAAAATTATTTATTAAGCACTTTATAATAGTTTATATAAATTTTATAATAGCACATATAATAAAAATGATTAAAAATAGAAAAATTATTTATATTTGATCAAAAACAGAAGCAAAAATTTATTTTGAAATTAATGATAAAAGCACTTTTTCACGAAAAGTGAGGTGAGAATACGGGCCGTAGTATTTATTATTTTATTTTTTATGACAATAATAGTAATTTCTAATATACATTAATAGTTTAAAAAGCAAATTTTTAAGTTGACTGTTTACCTACATTAAAATATGTTGTAAGGAAAATTTTTTTTTTCCATCAAATATGTTTCAATTAATCTCTTTCAGAACAAGCCCCTGAAGAAGGTGAAAATTTACACCGAAAGCTCGGCTAAGAATCTAGATCTGAATACAATTCACATAAATATATTTATATATTATGTTCATATCACTAATAACAAAATATATATATATATATATATATTTATATATATATATATATATATATATATATATATTTATATATATATATATATATATATATATATATATATATATATTTATATATATATATATATATATATATATATATATATAATTGTATGCGTGTAGGTTTGCTAGCGTACATCTACGCTAGTGTGTAGGGCGTCATTGACTCAAATTATTGAATCAATATGCTCCCACATAAATAAAAACCACATAAACAATCTTGCACAACTAGAAAATGCACTTTCAGTAAATAAAGTAAATATTTATCTTTGTAACTGCATCAAAAAAGAAAAAAGCGAAAAAAACAAACTGTATGTATGTTTTTCCTAAAATAAACCACAATATTACGTTATACCAGCAGTCCTAAAATTTGTTTTTGCTACCTCCATAACTTGTCAATTAGATATGAAATATCAAATACCGTTGCCAAATTTAAGTTGCTGCTCACGTAACAAATGATATAGAATTTATTCGCTGTCCGATGTTGCGCGCTTTCTTCAAATTTCAGCGTTATTTTTTTCAGTATTCGTTGCCTGAAACTACCGTATGTAATCTTAGCTAATCATATTTTATTATTTCTGTCCGTAAAATATCAAGATGTAACATAGTAAAAAATCTTTCAGAATTCATTATATTAAAATAAAACTGCTTTAGGTTAAAGTTTTGTATTTAATATTTAGGTTTCGACTAACTCAGCGTACGTCTTTATCAGGAATAATGATACAAATGACATTTATAGTAAATAACAGAACATAGAAACAAGTTACTAGGTGGTAAAAAATAATATTATATTTTTTATTATTAGAAGCCAAATTTTATTTAACTCAGCACCTTCTCAGTGCCTTTCTATTTGCTTCTCTTAACAGCAGATTGATAAGAGAAGCTATAGAAAAAGATACTATAAATTACTGTAAAGCCACTGAGTTAAATAAAATTTGGCTTCCATTATTTAATAATTTATAAAATTTTATGATTTAGTTACTTATTTGTTATCTAATAGTAACTTGTTTCTATGTTCTGTTATTTACTATAAATGTTATTTGTATAAATTTTCTTGATGAAGACTGACGTTGAGTTTGTCGAAACGTCGATTATAAATAAACATTAATATAAAATTTTAACCTAAAACAGTTTTATTTTAATATCAAGATGTATCTTGTACGATACTTACTTTATTCTTTTACCGTTTTGAAATCGAAAAATTGATTCAGACATTAAGATGAAATAATAAGCTTGGACATATATGAAATATGTTATACTAGTTTATAAAACATATTAGTTAAAGTGCTCCACTTTGTTCAGGTGCTTTAAGTTTAATTATTTCTCAAAACATTTTAATATGCAGTAAATTTTCGATGCATTATTCTTGTAATATTTATACAGTATCCGTCCAAAAAAGTCTGCATCATATGACAAATATTTTTATTTTAATTTGAAAAATATTATTACTGATTGATGTTATCTTTTTCTTTGTAGGTTTCTGCATATTCTGTGTATATATTTTTTTTCCATAGTAGATTTAGATAAACATTTTTGTTTGTAGATAAATTGAAGATTTTAAATATGTAGCACTTATACTCAAAAAATGCCAATAAAGTTTGGATAAATATGCATTATTTTTATTTAAATAAGTGGTTTTCGATTTGATTGAATATTGAGAAAATATAACAACAAAACAAAAGCAACAGAAATCATCAAAGAAAAAAATAACATCAATTAGCCACTGAATTATGTAAACAAACTCCGGCTTTCTTTGATTAATAATTTATAGAAATTTTTTTGTACCTAGTTACTTGTTTGTTTTTAAGTTATGTTTGTTTATTTATTATATATTTATTTTCCTGATAATTATTAATCAGGATTTTAATTTTAATTAAATTTTAATTAAAATAATACGAAACGTTAATAAACTAAAGTTTTTAATTTGAAAATAAGTTCTGTAAGGTTTTTGCAATGCTATAAAATATCAAATTTATTTTAACATGTTTGTCATTTATAACATGTAATTTTAATTTAAATCTTCTGACTTCCACTGCAAAGAAAACCATGTTTTTAAAGCATTAAACCTAGATTTAAACTCTGGGAACTTTTCCGTCTACGTTGTGATATTTTTCTAAAAAAATATTTGTTTTATGTTTTATAAAACGTGATTTTTAGAAAAACATATGGTTTACATAACTTATATTGTTATGTTTTGTTGAATTAACGAATTGAAGAAGAAAATTTATAACAAAAATTTGTATATTGAAAAATTTCAATAATATTGCTATTTCGATCAATTCTAAACATCAGTTGTGTTTTTTTTATTATTCTGAGAAATAATGTAAAAGATACATCAGAGAAAAGTAAATATGACTTTATGTATTCATCAAATATATATATATATATATATATATATATATATATATATATATATATATGAAATTCCTGGATATTTTAAAATTGAAAGAAAATTGTGATTTTTATTATTTTTACAGAACAATATTTCAGAATATATTTCAATAATATATTATCTAGAAATATTTTAAATATATATTTGCTATATTTCTTTAAAAATATCTGTTAATAAAAGTGAAATGACTTGTGGAAATGAGATAGGGTATAATTATGAAGAGTGTAAAATTGGAAAAAAATGTTGTTGCAAAAGTTAGTATTAGTTAATGGTTCGGTCATCTTGAGTAAATGTCTAATGAACGTTTGGTTAAAAGTATACATATACAATTGAATGTATACGTCTGCCAGTGGACGTCCGATAAATAAATGAGTGATGGTATGATTGAGAGTGTTTTGTGTGAGTGAATAATTCAAAGTAGTAGGATTAGAAGAGCGTGTATGGGACATATTAATGTGAATGTTGCAAAAGTTACTTGTCTGGTTAGAAATATTTAACGGAAATTAATTTCTGCATAGCGGAGAGAGTTTGTGTTACATCCTTATGGGTACATGACGTTTTCGGGTGTTTCAGTTAATTTGTTTAGTCTTGCGGAAAATGCTTAGAACAGAATTTATATTTATATTAATATGTCTATGACTAAATATTCCAGGGAAAATTAATAGCACTATTCTGTATTATTCTATAAGTTCTATAAACCAGATAAAACACTTCTGATTTGATTACATTTATCAAATTTGTCAGTTGAAAGTCGTAATTAAACAATTATTAATAATTAATACCGAATGTTAATTAAAAATTTGACAGAAAAAAGATGTTACAAAAGTCAAGTATTTAAATATAAATTGTTATCGAATTTGTTAATTGATTCATGTTGAAAAAAATGTCATTCAAATTTAGGCAGAAATGAATACAAATTTTTGAAAGAAAAATATATATTTTTTTTAAATTTAAATGATACTGAATTTCATTAACAGTACGAAACGAATGAATGGAAACGTTATTAATATGAAATTAAATTGGGTGATTGTACAATTAATCCCGTGGATTTTGTACTGTTAATCTGTCGACAAAAATAATGCTTATTTAATTAGCTGCTGTCACGTCAATGGCTTTAATAATGTTTAAAGTTTTTTTTTTTCGAAAATAAAATTAACGAAAATTAAACCATTTTTTAAAAATTTATTCTATCCGGAATTTATGCTTTAATTGTTTAAAGAAATTTTTCTGCAAATATAAATTAAATATTTAATTTAATTTTACTAATATTGTATAATCTATCGATTTCATTGGAAACAAAACACAAAAAGAGTGAAAATATCTTAAATTATTTCAAGTAGCAAACCTAAGTGTTGAATAATAAATAATTCAAATTCGAGATTAAAGATTTTGAAAGTCCTCAAAACTCACCGAATTCTATCGTCGGGCGTAGTAGCGCGAACAGCCGCATAGATAGCGACTAGAATCGCCGGCACAACCCAACCGAGAAGGATAAAGCATTTCATCGCCATTTCGTCCTTGACAAAGACAACTACAAGCGCCAGATGAAGATGTAATCCCTCGCAGAACATCCAGATGTAGTTGGCGACCATTAAATATTGAAGCACGAGATGCAAGCCCTGACACCATGTCTGCAACAGAACGACAAAACACAAACGTAATGGGATCAAATTATTATTATTATTTTGTCTATGGAAAGGGCTTATAAGGAACGTGTGTTCTGGTGTACTAATTTTATAACATCAGTTTGTTAGTCTTAAAGGAACTAACAAACTGATGTTATAAAATTAATACACCAGAATACACGTTTCTCATAAGCCTTTTCCATAAATAAATACATACAAGGAACAAAAAAGAAGATTAATATTATTTTTTTGGATATAAAGTTGGACAGAAAATATACTGATATAACCACATTCAATAAAATTTAGAGTTATGCGAAAATGTTTTTAAATATAATGGCTTGTACCGCAAGTTTGGTTTGTCAAACAAATAAAACAAAAACAAAAATCAATATTATGTTAAACATATACTAAACAAATATAAACTGCTCAATCAGAGCTGGTAGTATTTTAATAAAACACTTCTTTTTTTAAATAAATATTTAGTATTTGTTTTTAGAGCATAAAGTATTTATAAATGTACTTTAAAGCAGGGCTTCGAACCGTAATATTTTTCGTTCCGGTTCAATTAAAAAAATATATATTGGTTCGGTACCGGTTTTCGTTCCCGCAAAAATGACGGTTTTTTTACGGTTTTTGGTTCAGTTTCGAGTGATTAATTTATAAAAATTTTCAATGTTTTTATTTGTGTTAAAAACTTATTTTCTACCATAATTTAGAACATTTTATTCCTATTTTGATAATAAGCATACCTACGTCAATTGATATAATAATATAATATGAATAATAATAGTTTATTAATTAATTAAAGGTGAAATAATTAGAAGTATATAATATTGTAATAATAATATAATATATTATTGGATACTTATATAATTTGTATGTATATTTTAATTATATGATGTAACAAACGATTTTCGGGACAAATGGTTTGTTCATAAAATCTAGTACATTTCCGCTAAAAACGCATTGTGTTAGAAATTATTTAGGAGGCTGTTGAAGTACGAAAAATAACAAATGATATATCAATGAATAGAAGCTTTAATGCACTTTGCATTAAAGTATGTGTCATTGTTATGATATTGATATAACAATTGTTATTCGCAATCAAACGCTAGTTTGTATAAGTTTGGTGCGATTTCGTAGTAAATATCTGTTGTTATAAATTATTTATGTTGTTATGAAATTATCAAACATAACAAATGATATATCAATGGATAGAGGCTTTAGTGCACTTTGCACTGGAGTATGTGTCATTGTTGTGACATTGATATAACAATTGTTATAAGCAATCAAACTCTGTTTGTAGCAGTTTGTTGCGATTTTGTCATAAATATCTGTTGTTATAAATTATTTATCCTGTTATGAAATTATGAAATATAACAAATGATATATCAATGGATAGAGGCTTTAGTGCACTTTGCCTTGAAGTATGTGTCATTGTTGGGACATTGATATAACAATTGTTATCAACAATCAAACTTTAGTTTTGATAGATTGTATGTTCTGTTACACTTTTACATGAACTGTTGTATACCATTGTAACCGCCGTGAAACGATCTTTAATTTGATGTATATATGAGCATGAAACGCAAAGTAGTTCGCGAGATAACCAAAAATATAAAATTTCATAATGTTATACATACAAAACCAGCGCTGAGCGAGCGTACCGACACGTTTGAAACCAAACTCGGCGAGTTAAAACTTTGTTTTCGCGCGCTCAGAGAGTATATAAACCGCCGGAAAATAATAAGATAACATAATATGTTAACGTAACAAATTTTTGTATACGGGATTTTTATTTATTTATAATTAAAAAAGATGAAAATTACCTTTAGTTATTAAAATATTTTTCAATGTATTTTCATTTAAACTATTTAAAGATTATTAAAAACAAAACAAAAAACAAAATTTTAACTCAGACACTAATATTTGCTTCAATTAATTAAAAAAAAATCTATAAATTTTATTATCTAGTTATACTTATTTGTTATCTAGTAACTTGTTTCTATGTTTTATTATTTACTGTAAATGTAATTTCTATTATTGTTCCTGGTGAAAACGGACGTTGAGTTCGTCGAAACGTCGATTATAAATAAATATTAATATAGAACTTTAACTTAAAGCAGTTTTTATTTAAATACTTTTATACAAAGTATTGTTTGTATTTGAATGCTTTTTTGAAAGTATTTTACACAGCTCTGACTATTATACATATAAAAAAATTTCAACGATAAAATAAACTTCTAGATTTATTAAAATGCATTAACCTAGCGTAAATATAATCTCGGATATTGCGAAAATAAAACTGGGTAAATATGTATACAAATAAAACTTCAAAAGTCAAGATTAGCATTAAAAACTTATATGCATGTTTTAGTTTTATTTCCCTAATGGCATCAATCCTACCTACTTTTTCTACTTTAAATTTCACAGCAGATTAAACTTGACATTGCGTTGTTTGTTAGTTTCAACTTTTTACATCAAAGTTATTACTATCTTCATAAATGAAAAATCAGCGTTTGCAATTACCAGAAATATCTATTCAATGTCTTTACGGATTCAACGATACTTGTTTTTATTTTTTGACTGAAAGGTATCAAATATTCTATCTCATTAAAAATATATAACGTTGTTTTTATGAAATAATTAAACAGAATCTAATTTTAAAATAGTTTTTATTTTAATACAATGAGTTCTGAAAAAAATGTATATACAGTGTCCACCAAATACATTTCTTATTATTTGTTTTTTTTTTAAATTGTTATCACTAGGAGACTTTTTGATGATGATTTGAAATGTTTGCGCCAAAATATATACTTCTAATTGGTTGACATACACCCAACATTATTTTTATCTTGTCATCAACTGTCAACAAGCTGTCAGTACTATCAATACGTTATTGTCAGGTTTCGGATTGTTACGTTGATTTTAGTTTTGTGTGTTTTAAATATTTTTGGTGATATTTTGTAAGTAAATAAACCAAATCATAGACTTTGTAAATTAAACTTGCTGAAAAATATCTAATGACTTTTCTGGTGTTTTTTTTTTTATAATGTAAAACTTACTTTTACATTTACTCCACTTAATTAAAAAACGGACTATATGTGTATATACGTCGTAAATACGTTCATTTGTTTTTTTTTTAAATGCGATGTATTTTTGAGGACATTGTGCGAAAGTCAGTAATGTTTATGTTTCAAAAGCAACATACAGTATGGTTTGATTCATTTATTCATTGAATTGTTGTTTGTAATAGAAAAAAAAAATGTAAAACTGAGATTGAACAAATATTTCATTTATTCTGCAAATATATCGAGTTACCACAGACTTTGTTTTCAAATTAAAAGATAAAAGATTGAATATTATACAATATGTACTTTTTACTGCAACGGAATATGTCATAGATTTTAATATAAATATTTTATAGAAGTTATTGTCAGTGGCGGCGTTAGTCTTTGAAATTTAGGGGCTTACAGAAATCAGATTTTTTTTGGGGCACAAATTATGAAACTGTGTAATGAAATAGAAAAGTTTTAAGTTGAAATTCTGTTTTATTTTATATTAAAATTTGATGAGTAGTTGGAGTAGTATGATTGAGAGTGTTATGCGTAAACGAAAGTTAGTAGGAATAGAAGAGCATATATGAGCTGTATTATGTGAAGCTAAAGTTGCTTGTCTGGATAGGGATGTTTGGAGGAAACTGATTTCGGGATAGTGGAAAGAGTTTGTGCCACATCCTTTTTGGGTACATGGCGTGATTGTATGTAAAATTTGACGTTTTGATATATTAAACATGTAAGAAAATAATAGTATATCGAAAAATTGAATTTTAGTATAAAATAAACAATTTAGAACTTTTTAATTTTATTATAACGAGTTCTGAAAGATTTTTTACTATGTTAATAAATATATAATACTATAAAAAATTTCTTATATGACATCTAGATTGTATTTTTCAGACATTGTTTTTCTAGATTGTTTTTATCTACTTATGTGACATTTATTATTAAATGGTTTTTTGACATGCTTTTTATAAGTGATAATTTGTATTTTTAAATTTACTGATCAAATAATGTATATTTGCGTTACATGCAACATCAACTGAAATATTCTGCTGCCCCTGAAGAAGGCAACGGTGGCTTAGTTGTTAATAATTTCGTCTATTACTAATTATTTATTTTATATACTTCTGTATCAAAAATTACTGTATTAAAAATTAAAAGATAGTTTTAAAGGTATTTTATTAATTGCAATCTTTTATAATAGATTTACGTTTATAATTCTTCATCTTCTATTATATTATAAATGTTCATTAAAATTATAGATGATTAAAAAAATTAATTTAAACTTTTAATTAGCTTTTGAAAAGATTTTTTTTTAATTTGTGGGTCTGATGAATAATAAATTGAATACTATTAGTTTCCAATTCCGTGTTACAAATAAAAACTAACTAAATTTATTGCATTCTTCAGAGAATAAATAAATTGAAATAGTATTATTTTCTAATTTCGTGCATTCTTCAGAGAATTAACCTAACTTTTATTTTAACGGGTACTTGAATAGTTTACCAAACAGACGGATTTCGTTTCACTTCATACACACGAACATACATAAACATGTAAAGAGAATCTAGGTACTCAAAGTACTCAGTCAAATGCACGAAGTGGCATCACGTCTAAAGAGACGAGTTGAGTGATCTAGCTTTAATAAGACCCGGAGCCGAATGAAATGAATCGGAAAACCGAGCGACGAAACTTACAACTACATATATGTACTAGTATGCATTGAGCTGTTTGTGGTTGAACCGGTAAACAGAGAAATTCCGGGCAAAGTTTCGCTTATATTAACTCCGGAAGGGAGCTTAACGATCATCATATATGAAAGTTGTCTATATAATAAAATAAAACTGCTTTAGGTTAAAGTTCTGTATTACTAACTCAACGTCCGTCTTCATCAGGATAAATGATATAAATTACTTTTTTAGAAAATAACATAAACATAGAAACGAGCGTTGAGTTTCATCGAAACGTCGATTCTAAATAAATATTTATACAGAACTTTAACTGAAAGCAGTTTTATTTTAAGTTTTAAACTTAATAACTTACCGGATTACGTCGTAGCACTTCTGTCATTGGAACGACTTCTTTATACCAAACCAGCCACATTAGATTGTTTAGTACAAATGAGATAAAGAGATGAATGTGGATACTGATTCTGGTACATCGTAAACTTCTGCAAAAAATCAAATTGGAAATTTGTAAGTGGATATTTTAATGTTAAATAATACAAATAACAAGAGATAGACACTATATAACCCATTTCTAAATTTTGTGAAACAGAAATAAATATTAAAATAAAACTGCTTTAGGTGAAAGTTCTGTATAAATATTAGTTATAATCGATGTTTTGACAAACTCAAAGTCGGTCCTCATCAGGAAAAATGATGAAGAGACGTTGAGTTCATTGAAATGTCGATTATAAATAAATATACAGAAAAACCAAAACCAAACCACAGTTAGTCTGAAGATGCCAAACCGGCGAAACGCGTAACAATCTTTACTGGCAACAAGTATAGTTATTCAAATAAGGACAATATATACTCAACAAAATTTTGGGATTAAATTTTCAAATTTTTAATTGCTTATTGCAAAAAATAATAATCTGGCATAATTTGTTTTATGTATTGCAAATATGTGTATTTATATTAAAAATTAAAAATACAGTGAAACCGGAAAATTATTGGTTTAGATTTTAATTTTAGTTAGTGAAATTTTAACTAAAAGAACGATTAAAAACTAGGTTTGCATTTCTGACTATAACCTAATTATTTACTTTTGAATTAGATGTTTCATCTAATATGATTGACTAATTTTCTTTTAGATAATTCAACTAAAACATTAGATAAAATCATCTAAAACTATTTTTTTCTTTTAGAATAAACGAAGATTTTATTAGGTTAATTTTAATCGGAAAAATGTTTTAGTTTATAGGAAGAATGCCAAGAGAAAATTGAAATTCTCTGTAACAGATGTTATAAAATTATGTACCATATTTACCGAAGGACGTGCAAGAAAAAAATTGTGTACACATTTGTATCAAAATCAGTTTTACGAGTATTTTACATGCACACTATTTAAATTAATGAAAATTGTTCTCTATTTAATTGGAAAATTCAATTAAAACTTAGTACGATAATCTATATTTTTTTTTAAATAAAATATTTTTACTTGTATTGCAATTGAAAGCATTTTAATATGGTCTGATAGTGACCATATAAAATTTTTTAATTAAATTTAAATTCTGTGCAGCAGCTGTGGAAAAAGTTCAACTTAAAAATAAATAAATATAAAAAAATAATGTACATACAGGGTGATATGTATATTATTTGCAATTATATTCTGTTTTTTATAAGAATTTTGTGTGGAGAATATAGAACATACTTTACTTGATCTCTCATTGGTTAATTTTTTATATTTTATCTTTTGTTTTTGTTTCAAACTTATTATAAAACAAATTGACACATTTTCTGTCAATATTTGGAAATTTTAAAATAATTATAGAATTGCCATGACTGAGAACAAAGTGCATAGTTTATTGGAAAATTTAATAAAAGTTGTAAAGTTACAACTTTGTCTTTGTACAGTTTGAATTGTAATTTTAATTTATTTTATTTGATTATTTTTATACAGTATATAGAATTGTGTAAATAACGAATCTTAATTTTTGTTTGACAAATTGTTACAACTAATAATTAAATTTCTAATTGACATATGTATTATATAGTTTATATATTTTTCGCTGACATTATTAGTTACATCAATTTAAAAACATTTTTTATATTTATCAATAATTATGTTTTGCTGCGAACAAGCTTATAAGTATAAGCGAAATATTGGCAACTGTACAATAAATTTGATATACATTAATGTTATTGTAACTTTTATTAATTCTTGCCGATATCCATTATCCAAATTTTACTATATATATAACTTGAAAAATCGGGGATATTTAGATGATCGTTTAGTTAATGTCTATTATATAGAATGGTAAATACAATTTAATGTTATAGTTTGAATTTGTTAACTTTACTGACATTAGCAGTACATTATGTATAACAAAACTTTTCGATCTAGTTATGGCATTTAGTGATAATGCACACAAGACCATCACATTAAAGTATAGAGGATGTTCTCAGACCACACGATACCTATTTGTAAAATTGATCCAATTATTCTAACTTCATCTTTTACACAATTAGAGGACAAATGTTTCAAAATTAAATATAGTTTTTTTTTTTTTTTAGAAAAAGACAATTTATAAGCATTTGAAAAATGTATCAAATTAGATTACTAATAAAGTTAATTTATTTTAAAAAAACAATACTAGATTTAACATAATTAAAAAAAATTTAAAACTCATATTAAAATAAAAAACTCTTAAGTTGAATTTTTTTTTATTTTATATTAAAATTCGACGTTTTAATATACTAAACCTATATCATCATCATATTCGATCAAAAAGCAATTAAAAGTACTATAGCGATATTTATCTACTCCATGTTTCCATGTGTGTCTCCATGTGTGTCTTTATGTGTGTCTTTATGTGTGTCTTTATGTGTGTCTTTATGTGTGTCTTTATGTGTGTCTTTATGTGTGTCTTTATGTGTGTCTTTATGTGTGTGTGCATGAGTGTGTTTATGTGTGTGTTCCAATAAATAAAATACTTCACTGTAAAAATGCAATTTTTTATCTAATTTTAAATGGTTTTTAATAGTAAAATAGTAACATTTTATAATTTTTACAATAATAATATATGTAATATTACATTTATTAAAATAATACAGTCATAGAACATGTAAATTTACATCGATTTTTTACAGTGTATGTCTATACTTGTCTGATATGTTATATTTTTATTTTATTTTCAAGGAATATTTTACTTAATTGATATGCGTATTTTTGTTTAATTTTGTTTTTTCGTTTTTGTAAACAAAACAATATTTATACCTGTATACAAAGAAGTATCATTCTATCACTTTCTAACTCATTTATCTTATGAGAATAACGACAATTTTAAACAATTAAAATATTAGCCAATCAGAGATGAGCAAACGTATTGATACAAGAAATTATATGTTTCTAACAAAATTAGTTGTGAAAAATGTGTGTCCGCTGTAGGACTTCCTGACAATTTTCGGTGTTTTTCATAAAAATATTTTGTAAAATTTAGTGTATTAGTGTTTTAAGACTATATTTAATAACTATAAGTGTATTTTGTTTGTATAAAGTGAAATAAATATTCTAATTGAGACAATTAACATATTGGAATTTTATATGATAAAAGTGGAGAGAGAGAGAGACAGTATTGAACTGGACATTTTTCAAATTGAAGTTATAATTCTGCAATTAAAGGTAAATAATAATTTTGTAATATTATCAATTTATTCGAAATATATTTGTATACAGTAGCGTATTAAAAATATACATTAATTAAAAGCAAAATCTATGTAAAAACATAGACATTTATATACTTTTTATTTCTGTTAAAAGCGGTATAATTTTTTGAATTTAATTTAGATATTATACATATGCAATTTCGCCATGTACCAAAAGAAATGTGGCACAAACTCTTTCTACTATCAAATATCAATTTAAATATTTTAAGTTTATTCAAATGTTTGCCAAACTTTTCCTACAACAGAATGTTTCACGTATCTTGAAATTTTTATGGAACACCTTGATTATTTTATAAGATAGGTATACACTCTAAAAAAAATTATGTAATTTTATCTACAAACCATAAGACACTATGATACTCTGTATTTCTAGGTATGATTACTCAACTTCTGTAATATGGTATTTCAAATTTCTAGTTTAAGTTACTGCCTAAAACTTTTATTTGTAAATTTTCCTTGTAAACTTATCAGAAATATTGACAGGATACGTTACTTTTTGTACATACCGTATAGATATGTATTTATTAATAATATAGATTGTTAAATTTTATAAACTAAATTTGTTAAACTTTTTCGAGTCATTAAAATGTTTCCAAATATTTATTCACTTATAATTTTCAATTAATTTGTGGAAGAGTTTTAATAAAGTCAGATACTTGTTAAATATTTAAGCATTTTTAAATTTTAAAGACTTTCGAAAATATTTACACAGGTTAATTAAAATCGTTAAAAAGTTTTAATAGTCAAATAAATGAGCAAAAAATATGAAACATATTATTTAGGGTAAAACGAGCGTTGAATTCTACTAGTGTAATTTAGACTTTAAAAGTCGATGTCTGCTATAGAAAATATTAATAAAATTCATATACATATATAGGAAAAATATAAAATTTTTAATATATTTTTACGGCTAGATAAAGTCATATAATCTTTTATTTCATCGTAACTTATTCTGAAATATTATTAATATTTCATCACTAAGATAATACTATAGAGAGATTCACAGAACAGAGTCTTCAATTATTCTAGCAAAGATAGAGATACAGTCTCATTAAAGATGCCAGATGTATCCTATCTCTGTTGATAGTAAAACATACCTACGAAATGAGATTGACGTGATAACTCTATGTCTAAATCTTTATATAATAATAAATAATGTAATATAAGAATAAGGTTTTTATGTCTTACCGGAATGACAGAAATATAACCAGTGAGATTAAAATGGCCGCCAGCGATACGGAATAGCCGATAATGTAGAGGTTGTTGATGAACTGCCGGAACTGGAACAGAAATTATAAAATTTTAAAAATAAATTCTACAATTTTTTCAATGTTATTACATTTTTGTATGAAGAAATGTAACAGTTTGTATAAAAACTGTTCTAGGATAAAATTCTGTTAATTATTTATATATAAAAATGACGTTTCGACGAAACTGAACGCTCGTTTTCATCAGGACAAAATTTATCGATAAATTTGAAAAAGTTTATAAATTATGACCTGATGAAAACGAGCGTTAAGTTTCGTCGAAACGACGTAAATAATTAACAGAATTTTATCTCAAAACAGTTTTTATATTAATATAATGAGTTTTGAAACATATTTTACTATGTAACAATTTGTCTTTGTTTTAATGGTTATATGTTTAATTTTATATATATATATATATATATATATATATATATATATATATACCGGGTGTCTACTTTTTTTTTGTTACATAGGGAATACAATGCTAAAATTTTCATTTGGTGATAAATTTTCCCCTAATTATTATAGAACAAAAGTACAAATACAAAAGTTGTTTAGAATTCAAAAATGCATCAAATGATGCCAAATTTATCAATATAGGATGTTCCGATCAAGAATTAGAAGCAAATTAAAATTTCCATTTTTGCGCTCTTTACATCAAAGTGCCATGGAAATTAAACAAATAATTTCATTTCTTCTGGAGTTTGAGTTTGACAGATCGTATTTATTTTATTGTTACGTTCTGTATTATTATCATTATTATTGAAAATAATGAATAAACTTAAGGTAAATGAAAAAGTTCTGTGCGTAAAATGGTATTTTACTGGAAATTCGATACGACGAGTAAGAGATTTATTCAGCGCTTTCTTTGAAAACCGTCCCATACCTTCCGCTATGACTATTCGTAGGATAATTAAACAATTCGAAGAAACTGGAAGTGTGTTAAAACGTTGTAAAAATTGTAGAAAAATCAACGCAGAAGATCAGGAGGAGAATTTAAATCAAAATGCAATTAAAGAAAATACATTGAATATACTTTTGTGTGTAACGGAAAACCCAAATGTTAGTGTGCGTCAACTTGGTGCTGAATTAAATTTGCATCCTTCAACAATACATAAGGTACTAAAAAATGAAAAATATCATTCTTATAAATATTCCACGCACCAAGAGATATTTGAAGCGGATAAAATGGCTAGAAGCGAATTTAGTAACATTATTATGGAAAAATCCAATTTAGACAGAAACTTCTTGAAATCTATTTGTTTTACTGACGAGTCTACGTTTACTTTACACGGCGAACCTAATACACAAAACTTTAGAATATGGAGCCAAACAAATCCTCATTTAATGGTAGCAACACGTACCCAATATCCAGAAAAAGTTAATGTATGGGCTGGAATTTTTGGCAGGTGTATAATTGGGCCATTTTTTATTGAAAATAATTTAAACAACGAAAAATATTTGGATATGTTGCAAAATCATATTGGTCCGCAGTTAGAAGAGTGTGCAACTCAAGATAATGTTGTCTGGTATCAACAAGACGGATGTCCGGCACATTACAGCTGCAACATTAAATTATATTTGGATCAATGTTTTCCAAATTCATGGATTGGTAGAGGTGGTCCAATTAATTGGCCAGCTAGATCGCCCGATTTAGCACCGTGCGATTTCTTTTTATGGCCATATTTGAAGGAGAAAATTTATAAACGACATATCAAAAATCTTGTTGATTTGAAAAATGCCATTGTTGAAGAGTGCAATAATATAACACAAACACAATTAAGCTCTGTACGTCACGAATTTTATAACAGATTAGGTTATTGTTTGGCAGTTAATGGCGATTTATTTGAACATTTAATTTAAATTGTTAGTTTCGTTTTTGTTCTCCTATATCTTGTATTCATGAATTTTTCTGTTTTATAGGTATATTGAATATTGTAATAAATAAAGAAAGTTTTACGGAGTTCAGCTACACGGAGAAAAATGTATTGTATGCAGTACAATAATTATAATAGTAGATATAATATTTTTTTGTAACCGAGTGACAACAATATGGAAATTGTACAGTGTACAATTTAAATTTATTAAACATTTTAACAATAAGTTATTGTAAAAAAATATGTACAATCTTCATATTATATGTAGTATAATATAATTTATTATGCTATTATTAACTATGTATTATACCCAGTATTATATAGTTTGTAGTTTTATAGGATGGGATTTGTAATAGAAATAAAATTTGTTTAGTATCATTTACAATAATTTATTATAATATGTTTATAAATTATCTTAAGCATACATATATTTTGTTATTTTTCGACAATATTTGCAATACAGGATCAATACTTAATAAATTCGATTGATTTACAGTCACAGTCTTATTATTAAATTCAACGTCATAACAAAAAGTATGAGATGAAAAACCAATTGTATTTAATTGATTACATATAAAAATTATATTATCTTTTATAACAAGAATATGTGTAATTTTTCCAAAAACTGGAAAACCTTCTATATCAATATCAATATAGATAATATAACCAATTTTATAATATGTGCCATACAATTCAGTCCAATTTACACTGTAAAAATTATTAAAAGTTTTATTTAATATTTTACATATATTTTCTGGTATTGGATTTGCCATTGAACATTTGCATAGTTTTAATTCTCGAACTTTCTTCAGGTAAATCAATGTTAATATTTGTGTCAGAAATTTTATATACATTTTCAAAATTTATAACTGAATTTTCATCTCTATTCTGTTCTTCGAAATTATTAATAAAGTGGCATGCATTTAAATGTTTCCGAAAAGAATTTACTGAACTAAATATTCTGTAACAATTTTGTTCTGCGCATTTAATAATCTCATTATTTTCATATGAATGTATTAACTGTATATGTGACATAAGTGCTTGAATTGTATGACATTTCATATTACAAAATGAACATTTAGGCATTTTTTTTTAAATTCTACAAAATTTAATAAATCAAAAAAAAAAAAACGTAACGAAAATATTACTTATAGTAATGTAAGATCTTTTTTTTATCTTTAACAATATATTTTAAATGTGATTAAATATATCGCCATTTAGGCAATTCAAATTATTAATTACTAACATGAGAATATAAGTATATGTAAAACACTACTGTAAAAATATATAATTAAAAGAAACTAATTTTTATATTAACGAAAAAATTATGCTTCAGCAAAAAACAAACCTAATTTAATTTATAAACTGATTCAAATCAGTTAGTAATTGCGACACTGCTGGATATTGAATATCATAGTTAGTTTTTATATTATAAATGTGCAATTGCATAAAAAGCCATATTTGTTTCGATTCGATTCCTTGTGCTAGTTAGTCTTTTAGGAGCAGTTGATGTTTTTGGATGGTACGGAATAAAATAGACTGATTGTTCTTCTTTCGGAAAAATTTTAACGATTTCTTCTGCAGCTTGTGAAAATGCTGTAGCTGGAATTCTAAAATAAACATATATATAAACATAAAAATTAAAAAGTAAATAAAAAATAATAACTCACTTATAATCCGGAAATGTTTTTAATAAATGTTGTATAACAACATCTACAACATCTGATGTGGATGGTGGCGGCATTAATTCCGATGAAGAGAGAGGTATATCAAAATCTAAATCACTTACAAATAGATCTGCATTCTCCGAAGTTATTGTAATTGTGCTATCGGAACTCGAAAGTACGGGATCAGTATTTTCTTTATTCTAAAAAGAATAAAATTAACACACCAACATAAAAATTCATATAAATATACATACAGCATCCGAATGTTGATCATCACAAATTAAAGCGTTTTTTGTTATTCTAAATTTATTTAAAAATTTTAACCGTGCGCCAATTTTTGGTATTAATTGGGTTATGATATTCTCGGTTAACAAACTGAATGCTTCACTGTCTATTCCTTGATCTACAATAAATAAATATTGATTTATAATGGTTTTATGTAATTATTTTACTGAAACTGATATACATAACCACACATGCAAATAAACATTAAACCATTCCAAATTGTAAATTTGTGAAATACACTTTCAAATATTAATTTTGTTGTGAATAAAAATTCTATATATCACATATTAGCTAATTACATACCTTGAAATATCTCAATTAATTCGAGGACTTCCCATGATATTAAAATGTTCCTTGTAGTTTCATCCATTTCACAATAATATTACTAATTTTATCACTTATTTGTATTTTTACTACTTTCAATTTGAACTTTTTTATATTTCAACACAAAACGTAAGCGATGTGATGTGAATCATACGTATGTAGATATACAAATGGCGCATTTCATGTTGTTCGTGAACACAATGCCAGCGTACAGCTGTCATAATAAAAATATTTAGTTAATTATAAAATATTAAATTGTAAATTTATTATTTTACAAATATAGTATTGTATTTTCAAATAATATTATATTGTACAATTACGTTATTACAATATCTTATAATATAATTTACAATACGTATGTTACATTTTACAATAAATAGGTTTAAATATAACCGTTTTGTATCTGTAACAAGTCAGTTTTATTTAGAGTACAAAGCATGTTATATGATGTAAAATATTTATTGTATTCAATACAAAAAATCGTTTTATAATATTTTTTTAACAATCTTTTTTCTCCGTGTATTTACTATTTATTAAACTCTTATCCGACGTTTCACTGCACAACTTACAGCATCCTCAGGGATAAGTTTAAATTATTATAATAAATATATTAGGCATAATGCCAGTCATCTAATTCAAATGTATTGTTTTTATAACTTGAAGTTAATAAATAAATTAAACAATTACTTAAAATTATAATGGAGACATTCACAATTTAAAACCACAGCTAGTACGTAGTGTACAGCCGAGTAAAATACCCTTTCATTGTAATAAATAATAAATACTTAATACTTTTTATACTTAATAGCTTTTCATTTACATTAAGTTTATTCATTATTTTCAATAATAATAATAATAATAATAATAATAATAATAATACAGAACGTAACAATAAAATAAATACGATCTGTCAAACTCAAACTCCAGAAGAAATGAAATTATTTGTTTAATTTCCGTGGCACTTTGATGTAAAGAGCGCAAAAATGGAAATTTTAATTTGCTTCTAATTCTTGATCAGAACATCCTATATTGATAAATTTGGCATCATTTGATGCATTTTTGAATTCTAAACAACTTTTGTATTTGTACTTTTGTTCTATAATAATTAGGGGAAAATTTATCACCAAATGAAAATTTTAGCATTTTATTCCCTATGTAACAAAAAAAAAGTAGACACCCGGTATATATATATATTTGTAAAAACATTTAAAAATAAAACCAAATAAAATGAATTTTGAAATGTTCTTCATTTAATTAAAAATAATAATTGTTCACAATTATTATACAAATTATTAGAATTATTAGGTTTAAGTTTTGTATTAATATTTATTAATGACATTTCGTTAAACTCAACGTCCGTCTTCACCAGAAAAACTGATATAAATGACATTTACAGTAAATAACAGAACAGAGAAACTGGATCATAAATTTTTTTATAAATTTTTAATTAACGGAAGCTAAATTTTATTAAATCGATAACAAATAAGTAACTAGATCATGAACATTTTATAAATTTGGCTTCCATTAATTAAAAGTTTATAAAATGTTCATGATTTAGTTACTTATTTTGTTATACAGTAACTTGTTTCTATGTTCTGCTTATTTACTGTAAATATCATTTGTATTATTTTTCCCGACAAAGACGGACGTAGAGTTCGTCGAAACGTCAATTATTGAATAAATAAATATGAATATAAAACTTTAATGTGAAGCGGTTTTATTTTATATAATGAGTTCTGAAAGATTTTTTTTAGTATGTTGTTAAAATTATTTTGAATATCATTTCAATGTTGTCCAGTGTTATTTCTTAAAAATCGGATAAAATTAGTAAAAGAAATAAGTTTATTATTTTAACAGCCCTATGAGCGAGTGAGATATATGCCATGTTTGTCTACTAAATAATCACGCAAAATGTTTTTATTTCTATGTTCGCGCCGTAACTCAATTGCGTTAACACAAAACTTAAATTATTCGTAGGCGTAACTCGGTAATTACAGTAGGTACAAGTAGTCTGTCGAAAGCCCTGTTCAACAAACGTGCTGCCAACGAAATAAAATCACAAACAACACGTAATTTTGCTTTTACGCCCTCGGTTTTTTTTTTGTCGAAGTCACATTTGTACTTGACTGTTAATCAAGAAGAATGGTTTTTACGAAACCGTAACTTTTGAATTCATTTTGTTTGTAAGTAATTTTTTTCATGTTTACCCGAGTGGTTTCTTATACGGGGTGACTCATTTATGCTTATATGCAAGAGAAATTTATATTGTAGATTTTATTTAATTAATGGAAGCGAAATTTTATGTCTTCACAGTGAATGATGTTATTTTTTTCTTTATAAATTTTAATTGTTTGTCTTATCAATCTGCTGTGAACATTGATTGGTCTTGCAATTATTACAGTATCTTCTAATTTTACATAATAAAGATATACAGTTTTATTTAAGTATTTCATAATTAATTTACATATCATCAAAACTATTTTTTTCATCAATCATAGTTCTAAATGCAAAATATTTACAATAGAAAATAAATTTCATATTTTTCGAGAAAACTTGGGATAAAATAAAACGCTGTTGCTTAGAAAAATGGATATAGTTCGAAAATTGATAATATCTCGTATGCTTCAATATTTGTATAGAATAATGTTTGTTTTTATTTTGAAATTGTGAACAAAATACGTTGTTGTTGTTCAGAAAATGTAACATATGTTCTAAATTTCAATGAAAAGTTTTTGTTAAATCATTTATGCGGCAGATGTATATATAATGTGTAAGCGGAACTGGGCATGATATAATATGAATCCTAAATTAATTCATTTTAACATAGTTCAAGTTTTTATATATATATATATATATATATATATATATACATATATATATATACATATATATATATACATATATAGTAGAAAATTCACAACTAGAATGTATTTTTATGTATGAAATTTTGATGGGAAAATACTCAAAAGTGTTCGAATCAAACTTTTATTAAAGATTCTATGTTAAGCTTTCGGTGGTATTTTTCACCTTTTCAGGACCTGAAATTTATTAACGAACTGAATTAATAACTGTACAGTGAGAACAATTACAATAAAATAATATTAAAATAATATTATAACATACATGTCCTTTTTAGAACATATAAATATTTGTCGTCCATTTGCTTAGAACAGCAACGAGTTCCGACCGCTAATTTAAACTACTGATGTATTTAAGACAAACAACTGATCAAACTGATGTGTCCGATTATATTTTTAATTAATGCCTGACCTTGTAGCATTTTTTTATTTTTTACAACGAATTTGAATCTTTGCTCATTATTGTATTCTGTAATAATTAATACTTGGACAATTCTCGGTAACCGCACTGATGTAATTTTATTGAAATAAAGCTAGTAAAATTATTCTACCAAACAATTAAGGTATTAAAACCGTAATAAAATCTTTTATTACTTTCGGTGCAACATTAAATATTTAACATTATTTACGAATAGAAACACTAAACAAGTTAACATTGTTAAATGCAATTTTAATGCAGCCCGAACTTCAATCCTTGTTACCAAACTTTACAAACGTCAGTAGTTATTCTAAAGATTTTCGCTTCGTTTTTGTTTTTCTTCTAGTCGACCGTACGAGACTTGTGTTTTGTTTCTCCGGTGTCACTTAACGAAACTGGCATCAAAGTTTGGGTGTATTTCACCTGCTGTTAGTGGAAATTGCCCGCCGGAAAGCTCAAACTTTGGCGCGCGCAAAGTTTGTGGGGGGTTCCGAAATATGGGAAACTCGCTCTGTTGCTTAATAATAATGATAACCGAAGTAATGTTTTAGTTGCTAAACGATACAATGTGTAACGATAAAAATTCCGCTTGAGTAAAAATTAGTTTCTTTAATCACAATGTGATTATTATGAATTATGTAAAACTACAAAATTTTGAGTTAGCAATACAGAATATTTATAGTAAAATGAAATTACAGATTTTTTTATAGTAATATTTTACTTCTATTTTTCTGTAATTTTGGTAATTTTTTTTACAGTGTAGGTTAACGACCAGAAATTAGAAGTAACTTGTTACGAGACTGTAAAACATATAATGATAAATTACTCTGAATATAAATGCATACTAAAATATAAACTCTGATTAAAATTTATCAATATTTTGAAACATATTTACCTAGTATAATTAAATAGGAAGTAATCAATTTATCTATATGACACATGCATCATTAAAATTTATTTAATACATATATATTTTAAAATGTTTATTTAATAGGGCAAAAATATAAAATTTTGCATTATTGACATTCATAATTTGATTTTAATTTGCTATATTTATTTTACCATAATTGATTTCATATTATTAATCGAAAATGTTAATTATAGACCTATCAGATTGCATACCTTTCGGAGAATCAATATATTTCGTATTTTTTTTTTGTAAGTGATATTCACTTTAATTTTGGTAACAATGAATGCTGATAAACTTCCTGTAATATGAGAAATAAGGTCAGGGATATTATTTAAGTTCCGTGATAATTAATGGTGTTAGTTTTGGACTAAAATAAATTAGCGAAGAATAGTTTTATTTTTCGTTGGGACTAGCGTGAAAAACTTGGTTGATTTACGTTGTTTTACACATTGTGAACAAAATATTCATCATTTTTTTACGGGAAATATATAACAGCACGACAAGATTGGTATTTCAAACGACACACTGTAAAAAAAAAGAAATAGTGAAATTGCAGAAAAATAGTAGAAAAATTTTACTATAAAAAACTGTAATTTTATTTTACAATAAATATTCTGTATTTCTATCTCAAAATTCTTTATTTTTTGCATAATTTATAATAATCACATAAAGAAAGTGAAAAATGACCTAATAAGTATGTAAAATTGCTTATTTTCTGCAAATTGTATCACATACTTTATGGTACAATTACATATAATAATAAATAATAATAATAACAAGAACTTTATTTAGCAAAGCTATTTCAAATTACTTTTATAAATTTTTTACATATATTAATATATTAAGAGTGACTTTAATTAGTATGTAATATAAATTGCCTTAATTCTAATTTAAATTTCTTAAGATCTAAAATTTTTATATTATTAGGTAACTTATTATTCCCACTGACACCTTTCACTAATACCGATTTTTTAATTTGTATAATTTATTAAGTTATTAAATTACAGCTTGCATATTTATATCGGTAATAATTCATTAAAATAATGAGAGATGGTACATATTTTGTGTAATTCAAAATTAATAAAATATTTTAAGTGTCATTCATTCATTTCAAAATTGATCCTTTATGTATATTTTTCATCATTCCATAATCAGTCTCCTCCAAACATTGCTATCCAAACAAGCAACTTTCGCTCTTCTATTCCTACTACTTGGAAACTTTCGCTCACGCAAAATACTCTCAATGTTTGATATTATGTGTTTTTAAACAATTATGTCTAAACTTACAGCAGTTGAGTAATTATATCTAGAAATACTGGACATCATGTAATTATACCAACACTAATATTACAGAACTAAACAAATTTTACTTATTTATGGGAAAATTCCTGACAGCAAACTGAAGTTTTGTAAATTTACTAAAAGAGACTTTACTATAAAAAAAAACTGTAATATTAAGTACATATGTACTTTTCCATCTCGTTGGTAATATCATATTACATAATGTTTGTAATAGTTCTGATATTATGTATTTTTAAACAATTATGAATAAAATTACAGGACTTAGAAATACTGGCCATCATAGTGTCTCATGGTTTGTAGGTAAAATTACATATTTGTTTTTTAGGATGTATATTATAGCGCAACTTGTCCTAGTATTAAGGCACTTTGGAATCTTGTTAAAAAAATTTTTTTTAATATATATATATTTGTTAATATTCCGTAAAGACAAAACTGATAAATTCATAAATAATTTAAAATTGAAATTTTTGAAATTGAATTTGTACCCCATGCAGCGTCATACCAAATAATAAACCTAGTACATGGTTTTCAACACCTGCAAATGATGATGACGCACTTGGAAAATGGATTCGGCCATTGTTGTAAATTTTACAATTTTCTTCGGCATTGTGGTCATATGCCACAAGGGTATACTTTTATACGTTCTCCGTGCAACGTAAACTTGTACAGCAAATCTTATTTACTCGATATAAAATTGTTGTTACGTTTTTAGATCAACCATAGATATAGATACGTAATATACCATATAATAATACTAATAAAATATTTTAAGTGTAATTCATTCATTTCAAAATACATTCATTATACCAACAATAATATTATCGAACTAAAGAAATTTTATCTATTTATGGAAAATAGGATAAAAGAAACTTTACTAACGTGTATCTAAACAAAACTTCTTTCTTTTATTAACGTAATAAAACATGTGTTGTGTTTTTGCATCTATATTATGGTTGATCTGATGCTTACTGACTAGAAACTGGGGCATCTACTATTTTCAAAAAAATAAAAATTCAATAGTAATTTTTATTTTCGCTCTACACCACCTAAATTTATTTAATTATATCACGTACTGCTGTCACAGTAATTGTGTTCTACTTTCTGCTAATTTTTGTTATACTGAAACTCGATATGTGTGTGTGTGTAGGTTTTATAGTTTTGTGTTAACTATTTAATCTATTTTATATAAAATAGTCACGAATAATTAATTAACACACAATGAAATCTGCAATATTATTGGATATAAATCAGGACTGGAAACTGAAATTAATATCGGTTAAAATATAACCGATTATATACTCCTTTAAAAATTAACTGGTTACTCAAATTTTGATTAATATTACTTAATATTACAGCAAAAAACAGGAAGATTACAACATGTTTTTAATATGATTATCTAGAAAATTTGAAATGAGAATCTGAACGATAGTTAAATGAGGTTAAGATTATCCAATTTTTGATCGCTCATTGCAAGACAATAATTAAATTTATTTTTTGTTTCATTACATACACAATCACAGAAATTCTTTTTATACAAAAAATAGATATCGCAAACATTTTTTTACCGTTATTTTTATTTTTTTACCGGAAGAATCCCAGGGTTAGTAGCATAGTGTAGTTTATAGCATGTTGAGTTTTTTTTTTAATTAATAATAATACTTTATTATATTTTTCAATTTGTTTATACTCCCCGCCCACCCGCAGGTTAAATACACACTAAAACAATTTTTAAAAAATTTAATTATGTTTAAACGGTAGATTTTCATATTAAAAAATCCGATTGAAAATTAAAAATTAATTCGTGCATGAAGTGATTAATACACATCTTGTTAACTTCGTAAACATAATATAAATTTCGTTAATCCTTAACTCCACATGCGTTACAGCCTTATTCCGCTTCGATTTTCATTAAACGCTTCAAACTCAATTACTTGTGATTACCTGGAGGTCTTCGTAATCGACGCAGGTGGTGTAATTAGCCCATTCCTTGTGCGGCCATTCCGGATGCCGGAACCAGGTGCCGTTGGCAAGGCACTCCATAAACGCGTACCGACGCCGATCCCATCCGACAACGATATCGGGACAGCGGAGACGCGCTGTGGAGCCGGCCAATGTCGGTGGCCAGCAGGAATAGCCATCGTATTTCGATGGACACCAGGCGGTCGAGGTTTCCTCTGAAAGAATTCGAGAAAATACGACTATTTATTACAAAATATATAATCTTTAAAACTATAATAGAAGAATAATAATACTCAAAATATTGAGATTTTATATTTTTCCCAAAATTTCACAAGATACTCAGTCATTGAATCGGCTTGTTAGGCTATGCATCAATGACTGGCCAGTTTATCCGTAGACATGTGTTTCTGTCTTTAGGACACCTCATCAGTACGGTGCTTTGATCAGTGTCGGGAAGACACTGATGTAGATGTTAGTTCTGGCTGGCTTTTATGCATAGCCTAACAAGCCGATTCAATGACTGAGTTTCTTGTGAAATTTTGGGAAAAATATAAAATCTCAATATTTTTGAGTATTATTATATTAAATTTCACAATGACAATACGAACATTCATTTGTTCAAGGAACGATAATGTGTTATATCTGTATTAATATTTATTAATAATCGACTTTTCGACGAACTCAATGTACGTTTTTATCAGAGACTAAAAGAGACTTTACCAAAAAAACTGTATTATTACATACATATATACTTTTCTATTTCGTTGGTAATATATCACATTACATACATACATACACAATTACGCCATGTATCCAACTGGGTGTGGCACAAACTCTTTTCATCATCCCATAATCAGTGTCCTCCAAACATTCCTATCCAAACAAGCAACTTTTGCTCTTTTATTTTTACTACTTGGAAACTTTCGCTCACGCAAAATACTCTCAATCATACCACTCCAACTACTCATCGGACGTCCACATAAAGTTTGATATTATGTGTTTTTAAACAAATATGTCTAAACTTACAGCAGTTGAGTAATTATATCTAGAAATACCGGACATCATAGTGTCTCATGGTTTGTAGGCAAAATTAGATAATTATTTTTTTAGAGTGTACAAGTCTGAATCGAATTGATCCAATTTAGTTAAAATGTATTTTTTTGAAATTTTTACGATTGATTTTTTCTTGCTATTATAATTCAACTTAGAAAGAAGTAAAAAAAAAAAACGGTACAAACACATTTGAAATGATAAAGAAGGACGCTATAGAATAGAACACAAACAGTTCACAAAAGATTGTGTATTCAATCGAAAAAACATACGTTTCAATCGACATTCGACTAAGAAGATTGTTCACGAACCGAAAATATGAATCTAACATAGTAAAATATTTTTTAGAACTCATTGTATTTAATAAAAACTGTTTTAGGATTATTATTATGTTTATAAAAACGACGTTTTGATAAAACTAAACGCTTGTCTTCATCAGGTCAAAAATTTATCAATGACATTAAAGTAAAATAACAGTACGTAGCAATAAGTTACTAGGTCATAAGAATTATAGATTTTTAATTAATGGAAGCCAAATTTTATTTAAGTCAGTGCCTTTACAGTAATTTATGTTATTCTCTATTGCTTCTCTTATTAATCTGCTGCTAATATTGATTGATCTAGCAATTATTAGATAAATTTGCCATTGCTAAACATAGTTTAGAATATCTTCATGATGTAAAATTTAAGGATACAGTAATAATTGCTAAAGTAATAATTGTTAAAGGTAAAAACTTCGGATCTAAGGCCAACTTGTTTTCAGTGTATTTTAATAAGACTAAATATGTCTATTAGGTGACAAAATGCAAGTTATTTGTTGAAAATAAATTTAAGCAATTACTTACTAGCGTTCAAGTATCGTATGTACGATTTTTCTTATGTCTTTTCTTTTCTTTTGTTAAAAAAAGGGAAGGAATTTGTTCGTACTTTCTTTTGGGTCTCAAATTCTTATTCTTTTGTTCTCTAAAGAACTGTGTATTTCAACAACGTCTTTTTTTTTCTCTCAGTTTATTCACATGTTAATATATTTACGTGTTTTACAATACAGAAGTTTTTATTTTGAACAATATTTATACACACATTTAACTTATTGAATTCTACAAAATAATCGCATTACTTTAAAATATAATAATTTGTTATTAATTAAAAAAAAAACACAGGCTTATTTTATAAAATTAACCGGTTCAACTAGGTTTACAATATAAATAACCGGTTGAAATAGTTATCGATACCGGTTGACCATTAATCATTATTTTTATTGGTTACATAAGTTGGTATTAATGAAACAAAATTGTATTATATATTTAGAAATATAATGTTCATTAATTTTCAAAATTTCATTAATAATAACTCATTAGATTATGACCTACATAAATCATAATTAGAAAATTCCAGAAATTCAATTCGGTTTTCATGGCATACATAAAACTGAAAATATTAGGTATATTATAAATTAAATATTTTATAAGCGTCTATAGAATTTAAAATTACGCATATATTGTCCGAAGTAGGGACACGTGTTACATGTCAGATATAAAATTTAAAATATATCATCCCTACGCAAATTAGTTATGTATTCATTTTCTCCAGGATAAATAACATTTCCCTCGGGACTCAATGCTAAATTTATTTATTTTTAACCAACTCTTGTATTTAGAATATGAACTACTTGTATTAAGAGTTGAATTTGATTTGTACCGTAATATTAATTTTTACGAACAAATATTTCAAATATTTTCAGTCAATTTTATGCGTCTAACGTAATTTTCTGGGTTTGTTTTGTTGCGAAATTTATATGAAATATTTTTGGTATGTAATTAATTATATCAAAAATTGTTGAAATCAGCTAAGAGCATAATAATGTTAAATTTATTATTTGAAATTTCGGGGAAAATTTTTGTTGATGGAAATGTGAATTGCTTAAAATGAAATTTAATTTATTTTACATTTTTGTTAATTAATGTGGTTCTGAATTATGTTTAAATGAAATGTTGAATATATTAATGAGAAAAGGATATACCAAAAGTTAAAATAATATTTTATAAAAATATTACTTTAATATCAATGTTTTCACTGTTAATGCAAAATAAAATAATAAAGAAATATATAAACTTAACTAAAATATAAATCATTTAAATATAAGTCTTTTAACTCTCTACACAAAATTTTATAATTGCACAACTTAACATTTTTTGGTAAGGTGTTGTATTTTACCACTGCTTTAAAGAATATAGAGTTTTGTGTTAGTTTGTAATATCTGGATTCTAATATAAAATTTCCAGCATTTCGTGTTTGATAAGTATGCGTTTCCTAAAAAGTCTTTAATATGCTAGAAAAATATTGTGGGATTAAATCTATTTTTATTTTAGGTATAAATATTATGCTTTTCATTTCCGTAAATTAATCTATTTCAATATTGATTTCAATGTTGTGAGCATTAATATTTAATACGTTTTGTATTTGGAGAATAGTGTAAAATGTTTGTGCCACACCCTTTTAGATACATGGCGTGATTATATATATATATATATATATATATATATATATATACTCGTAAATAAAAATTATTCGTTGTAGACAAATAAATGAGGATATAATTTTGAAAAAACTAGATATAACTCAGTGATACCTATATGATCATAAAATCATAAAACATATGTTTCTGCTTACCGTAATATGCGGTCAGATTCGCCATCGAGTCCTTGCACTGACGCGTTTTCAGCATGATTAATTCAGCGACCTTTTTAAGGTCCTCCGGATCGATATCTGACATTTTTCTGAAATAAAAATCAAAGATGAATAATAGATTTTCTGTTACCGAAAGCGTGCATCTGCTGATAAGCGAACACATATACATATTGAAGAGGTCTGGACAAAAAGTGTTGCCACCTCAACTAAGCTATAATAAATATTTTTTAATCGGTTGCGACGTTATAAGCAATTATAGTTAGCAATCTAACATTTCTAAATCACAATGAACTAATTTAAATTAGCAGTAGCGTATAAGGTTACAGGAAATTAGGTTAGTTAAATTAGTTACAAATTGAAAAAATGTATTGACTTTGCCGGAATTCGAACTCAAGTCCTTCGTCTATCGCGGACGACATTCTAACCAACTGAGCTACGAAATCACCTTGCAAATTCAAGCCAACAATTTTTCATGCTAATATTTGTTTTTTAAGTCAATAAATCTGATAACAATAAAAATTTTCGTTAAGTCCCCATTAGTTATAAATTTTATTATTCTAGAATAGCTATTTCTAGTTTTTTAAAAAAAATAGTTCCATTATTTTTGTAGCAGTACTTTTATGCATACATATATGTCACAACATATTTGCCGACTATTTTATTTTTCAGCGATTTACATATCAAGGAAACTTTAAACGTTTCTGATCTACGAAGTTTCGGTAAAGTTGTGCATGGAATCCATGATAGGAGGACTTTTTAAATCATTAATTTAGTTTCTCGTTTGATGTGTGGACTTGGTCTACAGATTTACTAACTGCAAGAATTTCGAACTATGTTTGAATTCTTACGTAAGCATTAATTTCAAATATTTGCTGAAAAAGAGTATCATTTAAAAATAAATGTAATATATCTGAGTTTATAAAGTTGGAAATAAATTAATAATCGGATTAATAATTTTCACTGATAATGTTTGTAGAAAGATATTTAATTAAAAAGTTTAATTATTAATTTTATTTCTTTCATATATACATACATACACAGAACATAAAAATATTTAAACAAATACAAAATACTACAGGTAACCCTCCTACAACACGGTCTCCGACAACACGGTTTTGTTCTAACACGTTTCGCTTAAATGCACTAACCTTCCTATAACACGGTACTCAACAACACGGTTTCGCTCTAACACGTTTCTGCTTACAACGTAGTTTTCAGGTTTTTACTTGCCAGGTTTTTACCAGATATTAAAAAAAAAATAGTTTGATATTGAAGAAGTTTTTGTCACATACGACTTTTGGTTTTACTTTTACCTGTCTTTACATAAGAGGCAAACAGTAATAAGTTCATAATCACCTGCATGCGCTAACATAATGTGTCTATAACTGTCTCAATTTTAATTTGTACGACTATTTTCTTAAAAATAGCTCTTTATAGTAATGTTAGTTAATTTATGCCGACATAAAAATCAAAAAAACTATGTAATTTTTCGTTTTTCGCGTCTACTATAAAAATGACAAAAATAACTATTTACCTCTCAGGTACATTTTTAATAAAATTAAAGTTATTTCAATGTATCTTAAAAAATAACATCTCATATAACACGGTTTCACATAACACGCCGTTTTCTTGGAACCTATCTACCGTGTTATAAGAGGATTACCTGTATATAAAAATATTTTATTTTATATTAACTTAATAAATTAGATATGGGACTTCTATTAAACATTAAAAAAAAAAAAGATTTTTAGCCTTCAAATGTTAGAATAATGTAATTAATTTATTCTTTCAAATACGTGAAAAATATTACAAATTGACAGCACAAATTTAGTTTTCTTTGTGAAATTTCATTACAACGTAAATATTTGACATACTGATGAAAAATTAAATTTTGTTTATAATGTAATTTGCTTTTGTTTAAAGTTAAAAGCAATATTGAAAATCAAAGTAATTCAATTTGTATGTCATCGAATATTAAATATGTTAATTGTTAAATTAAAATCTACATACAAGTTCTAATCGCAAAATTAAATTAGGTTATTTAAAATAAAACTATTTTAGTATAAAATTCTGTTTAATTATTTTATGAAAACGACGTTTCGACGAAACTGAACGCTCGTCTTCATTAGTTCAAAATGTATCAATTACATTAAAATAGTAAATAACAAGTATACCTCAACAACTTTCTAGGTAACAAATAACTAACTAGATCATAAAATTTATAGTTTTTTAATTAATGGAAGCCAAATTGTATTTAACTCAGTGTCCTTTCATAGTGATTCATGTTATTCTTTTCTTTATAATTATCGATTGCTTCTCTTATTAATCTGCTGCTAATATTATTTGGTCTAGCAATTATTACAGTAACTTGAAATTTTACATCATGAAGATATTCTAAAGCATGTTCAGCGACAGCAGATTTATCTGAATGGATTTTTATGTTTTGTCAACTTAGTAGTTATTTAATTTATGTTTGTGACATTTAAATTGCATTTTTAAAATGCTAGATAAAGCTAATGCATTTTCTTCTTTATATACGGACTTATTACTTGGATAAAGATACAGGAAATTCTTGAGTTGTCGACATCTGTTACGAAAACGAAAATTTAGTTACAATTTTGTGTATTAAAGCAGGAATGTTCTCTTAGACTTGGCATCGATTTCAAGAATGTGCTTCATTGAAAGTATTTACACTTGTAATGCAAAAAAAAGTTTGAATTCAAATAAATTACATAGAAGAAAAAGATAAAATAATAAAACACAATTACTTTGTAAAATACCACAATATTTTGGTTAGATCATCTTCAGACTAAGTAAGTAAGTGACAACATACTTGTTCGTATATACCCACTAAAAATACCTGTCATTTGATACTAATAACATTGAAAAAAAAACATTTTTAAAATTCTTAAATGATGACAGATAATTTTAGTGGTGTGTCCCAGGATTGATGTTACAAGAGGTGTAATGGACTAAAATTTTTTGAATTTCATTTCAAGATTCTGGAATTAAGCCCTGCTTGGCATGAAACGAATTTTAAGAATTTTTTCGTTTTTTGAAAAACAAAATGGCCGTGACGGTGAAGCAAGAACTATTTTCTTTTCAGGTAAAGTACCCTTTTTGTTTAGGATACGACAAAATTTTATTAAGAAAAGTTGTTTATAATGACAAATCATGGCCGTATACCAAACTTCAGGACGATCTACCTACTTTCATTAAACTGTCTGTTTTAGATTGAACAAAATAAATTGTAGGTATCTATTAATTTATTAATTTTTTTTTTTTTAACGTCCTTTTTACCTGAAAAGAAAATAGTTCTTGCTTCACCGTCACGGCCATTTTGTTTTTCAAAAAACGAAAAAATTCTTAAAATTCGTTTCACGCCAAGCAGGGCTTAATTCCAGAATCTTGAAATGAAATTCAAAAAATTTTAGTCCATTACACCTCTTGTAACATCAATCCTGGGACACACTGTATATATATATATATATATATATATATATATATATATGTATTAGTCTGAAGATAATAAATATAGTTTTATTATGTTATTATATTATTATCAAATTAAATTTACATAGAAGAAAATTTGTAGATGATTTACTATAGGCATCATCGTTAAACTATTAAAAATATATTTACTTTTAACCCAAAAGTAGAACGTATTTTTGAACTGTTAACTGATGTTTGAACACAAAATTCTTTTATTTTAATGAAACATTTTATAGAATTAAATGAAAATTAAATGTTTTAACTTATAGATTTCCAGATTTCATTGCATAGCAACTTAAATGAAATACCCTGGTATAAATGTACATATAGAATATCTTATAATTCCAAATTCGAATATTCGGTGTACTAAAAACCAGTTCAAAATAAGGATTAAATTTCAAAGGGTTACATAAATTTATCCAACCCTCAATTAACACGGTAAATTAATTCTGTCGAAGTTTAGTGTAAACTGAAATTATGCAAATTTGGAAGTATATCCAAGCTATCTAACAAAATATTATTTTTTTTACTAATCCTTTTAATAAATAAGCTTTTATTAAAAATACATTATATTTACCTATATTTTATTTAATTTTGAGAATTGTTTGCCCATATTTATAGCCCTTTTTAGAACATTTTTAACACAATTTCAATATTAATTTTTGCTTTAATTATGTATTAAATATAAACACTTATATTACATGAAATATTAATTAAAAATAACAATTTGAATAAAGCACAAATAAAATACCTACAGTAAAATATAAATTTTATTTAAAACGTTCTAATTTTGAAACGGATAAAAATAATCAAGGCTTTATTCATGCTACATAAATATAATTTATTCTAGAATAAAATCAAATTTATTATGATGCAAAAAAATGGCACTTTTAAATACAAATTGAACTAAACTTAATATCAGCGCCTTGATGCTGTCTTATACGTGATAAATCTGATTAGCTCTACACTGATGACATTCTGACGACGACAGCCGAAGCTTTGCATCGGCAAATATCGGTATGCGAAAATAACAAATAATAATATGCGACAAGATATTTTTAATGTAACAAAATTTGAATATAAATTTTTATTCTTGTTTTGAAATTTCTTATATTGAACTGGTTAATATTATAAATCTTAAATCTTTTAATTAAAGTATATGAGTATTTAAAAAAAATTTGAATAAACATTTAAGTAGATTTTTCAATTATTGTTTTGTTTTTCTTTTTTTTAATATATTTATAAAAACATATTTTTAGAATATATTTTAAATTTTAAAATTAATCTTTTGTATTTTTAATTAAATAAATATTTTTTTAAATCGAAAACTATTTGATATGCAATTTACGTATATGCAGTTTATTTATAATATAAAACTTTGAACTACTACAATAATTTTATTGTTCTATTTTCATCAGCTTAAAATATTAAATTAAATTTTTTGTGAAAGTACGTGTAATATTTAGTTTCTGTGGGTTGTAAGCTATTTTTAGCCTATATTACATTGTTTTAATGGTATGACAAATGTAGTTTCTGGAATGGAATCATGTTGCAAGAGAAAATAAAAGGACATTTTGAAATAATTGTTACATTTGTTATTTGCATAAACTGTAAATTACTACGTAATTAATTTTAGTCGTTTGAAAAGTTAGTGGGAAGTTGTTGAAACTAATCAATTGTTAATTTTAAATGTATGCAATTACTAAATAAAACAAAAATTGCATTGGAAAATAAAAAATTTGCAGGGATCTAAATAAAATTTAACAAAATGTTTGCATGTTAGTTTATTTATTATATATTAATGATATGTATTTATTAGATTAAAAGAATTTATATGAATGATTTATGAAGGTATACGTTTGAGTGAACGTCCAGTGAGTAGATAAAATGGTATGATTGAGAGTGTTTTGCTTGAGAAAAAGTTTCTAAATAGTAGAATTAGAAGAGCATAAATGAGAGGTATTATGAATGTGGATAAAGCTAAAGTTGCTTGTCTGGATAGGGATGTTTGGAGGAAATTGATTTCGGGATAGCGGAAAAAGTTTTCGCCATACTTTTTGGGTACATGGCATGATTGTGTCTGTATACATTTATGTATATATTTATAATGAGTTTCTAAATATGTTTAACTATGTTAAAAATAAACACTATAATTATTCTTATAAAATTTTCAATATGACTGCTAAAGATGTCAAATTAAATACGCTTGAACCATGTTGTCATGTTTGATGCTGCCACCAGTAGAGTATTTAGTAACTAACTACTGTATAATAATGTAAAAGATAATAATTTTTTATAGCATATACTAAATAGTAGTTATAATATAATTTATGTATATTTATTTAAATACAATTATATTTGAAGCTAAAATTACTTGTCTGAATGGGGTTGTTTGGAGGAAAGAGATTTCGGGATTGTGGAAAGAGTTTGTATGTATGTATGTACAATCATGAATTGCCGGGGTTACATGAAATTTTAAAAAACTAAGGAACATATATCCAATTTGTCAAAATTCACACAAGTTTATAGTCAAAATTTTTAAAATTTAATGTATATAGTCTACATAAAATATTGTATTTATACATTAAAACAAAAAAAAATTAAAAATAATTTCTGTACTAAACTACAGTTTACATAAAAACTACATTAAACACTCGCTGTATTATTTTATTTAATTTTTTTAATAAAATTATCGTCTACATGTTTTTGATTCGACGTTGACCCGTTCAACAGCTGAGCACTGCGGCTTATGTACTCCTATCGAACAGGCGTTTTCAGTACAAGCAATTATTTTTAACGTGATTACAACCGTCGGATTATACGGTATAAACCAGTATAGAGCGACGAAACATCATGGTCATTTTATATGACTTTATGTTCCTATATGTGTACGAGTTATTTTCCATTTTTTTTTGTTTTTTACGATAATGGCGTTGTATAAAATTCAAATAAAAATAATAATTGAATAGTAATTAGTACGCGTTGTAACTGACTGTGTTTTTGTACCACGAAAATAACAAATATTTGACATAATATTGTTAGAATGTTCCTTTGGTCGATTATGCAATTACTAACAAATCTACCGGTTATATTGCATTTTTTGCACTTCCTCACACGGCCTTTGTTTCACATTTAGTTTATTTTTTACTATTATTATAAACAGATATTTTACGCACAGAACTAGTAAAATATAATAACAGTCGTAGAAAAATATTAATAGATCAAGCCTAATAAATAAAACTTATGTTATAGCAGGACAGCTGTCAATAGCCATATCAAATCGCAAATTCTACAAAGTTAAACTCATAATTTAAATTCTAGAACAGGGTTGCCCAAATTTTTTATAGACTGCGACTTTCGAAAATACAAAAAAATTTGACCCGCTGACTTATAATGTATATTTTAATAGAAAAAGGTGTAACGCATTGCATGAAAAAATGTTTTATTACTGTTAATTTTTTTAGAATATACATGTTACGGTCAATATTTGAAAATATTGGATTCGAATACCTCCACCGATTGGTTCTGATCTATATTTTGAGAACCACTGTTTTATAGTTTTTGTAACACGAACTTTTTCAACAAAATGACCTGGTTTTCTATATTTCTGTAAGCGGATAAAAATGTGTGACCTAAATTTAGATCTGTAATTCCGGTGACCATAATATAAGCCTGTTTCCATAAACAACAACTATTTTTTCTCTTTACGAGTATTTACTATCTTTAAGAGCAAAAATATCTCTAACTTTTTACTATATTTGTGTCTTTTTTAATTGTTCTATGAAATAGTGTATTTTAATTAATATTTAATTTTAATATTGTTGCAGATGACTGAGTGGGCAGTTATAAACTGATATCAAAAGGTAAGAACTATATATTTTTTAACATACGTATGTATACTCTGAAATTTTTTTATAGGTATTTATAAATATATATTTATACTTAGATTGCAACTTAGCATATAATATATTTTTACTTCAGCGTGTATAATTCAATATTAAAAATTTGAGAAGGAAATGTAATTGATCTAGTTGCTTATTTTATTATTTAGTAACTTGTTTCTAAGTTCTGTTTATTTACTTTTATTTATTACGTTGAGTACGTTAATAAATATTATTACAGAACTACAACCTAAAGCCGTTTTATTTTAACATAGTGAGTTCTGAAAGATTTTTTACTATGTTGAAATATAATTTATTCGTAAAAGTGTCTATTAATACATCTTCTGATTTTATTTAAAATATAGGAATAAAAAAATAATGATGTAGGTGTAAATTTAATTATTTACTACTAAAATACATTTTTTTTTTACATAATTTTTAAAAGAAAATATTACAATTATTCAAGAAAAAATATAGGTATAAATTAAAACAGATAAATCACAATAAAATTATAAAAAATATACCGTCAGGTTAACTAAAAATATTTTTGTACGTTTGGTGTATTTTTTTAACACGTTTTACTTATTACAAAAAAAATCTTTGTTATTTTCTTATCTCATATAGCCTGAACCAACTTTTCAACAAAAAAAAAATTCTCTATATTATATATAGTTGGAAGTTTGTATGTTTGAACTTATCGCCTTACCACAACACAGTTTTGCGAATAAATTCAGAGTCTTTTTTTTTGTCTAGTTTCAATGTTTTTTTTTCTTCTTCATCTTCAGCTGTCTGTGACTTGATGGGAATACAATATAAGACATTGGCATGTAATATGTTAACGTTGAAATTTGACGCATTCGAATTGTGTATGTGAGATATTTACAAGAGTGCCATCTGGGCTATGTTTTTGCAGAAAATATTACTTAAAATATAATCGTACTTGACATTTCGATATGAGTTTGTAAGACGAACAATAGAAAAATTTTGTTTCATATTTTCTTTGGTTGAATATTTTGAAGAAAATTTTCGAAATAATGAGGACATTTCCATTTAGAACTGCATAAAATGTTATTATAATTTTTTTAAGTAAATCTTTTTAATTCTATTTACAAATACATCCATTTTCAATTACAATTAACAGATTTTTAATTTTAATATGTAAAATTTTGACTTGTTCTAATTTTAATTTTTACAAGTATTTCATTCTGAGATTAGTGTATGATGAGTGTGAAAATGAAATAATTACTTTAATTAAAAAAAAAAAATGTTTTTAATATACCACGTTTTTAACACGGACTAAAAAGTATAAAATAATTTTTTCTAGTCCCATACAAATTTATAACTTCATAGAGTCTGTATGGGGGTTATACATGTGTCTATTATACCTTCTTATATTTTTTTCTCTTCTAAATCAAATATTCTAAACAAACACAATTTATCAAGCCGGAACAACATTCTTTTTCTCATGCATCGAAACAAGAAACAATCCATTAAACATCAACTGCGTAATCTATCCTAACCTAAACTAACTTCTCTTAACCCTCATATCGCAACTCAAACCCGCTGACGTAGCTGTGCCAGTCAATCATTCACAACCCTCCAACAACACCTTAACCCTCCAACACCACCGCCCCTCACGAATTGGTCCACCGGCTAACTCAGCGAACCTGCGTAGGTGGGAATAGCACGTAACATGCGAAAGCACATTATTCATTCATTTCTCTATCCTGATGCCCATTTGGCATGTCACCATTCATCACACTGTTACTAATTCCCAATGTCCCTATCTCCTAGGTTTGTTCTGCGCTTGGTGTTTATGGGTAAGCGAGGGTGGATCATTTATACGCATTGATATTTATCTCTCACTCTGATGTTGTCGAGTAAATGTGGGATGTGTATTGTATATTGCGCTCACAAATTTTTGGTTTTTATCCCCTGTTGTGTGTTAATTTGATTTAGAAATGAGGAGGGGGGGCGTTGTATTAATAATCAGTGTGAATTAAAGCTGAAATAATTCTTTTGTTTATACAGTGTTCGCTAAAAAGTCGGCATCATATGGGAAAAAATTTTATTATTTGGTTTCTGAGAATTATTATTCCGGTAAAAAGAACATATATATATATATATATATATATATATATATATATATATATATATATATATATGAATGATTTTGAAAGTATACATTTACGTGGATAGTGGTAAGAGTTTGTGCCACACAATTTTAGGTACACGGCATGGTTGTGTATGTATGTATGTATGTATGTATATATGTATGTTTGAAAATAAGTTAAAAAAAGTTATCTTATGTTATATAAATATCAATAAAATATTGAGAAAAAATATTTCGAATGTCAAATCAAAATTCAAATATACTTTGACGTTTATAAATAAAAAAGAGTTTATAGAAAAATATCAAATATAAAATTGAATATTTATGTATTTTTATTTAGTGTTTGACATTTTTTTTTCTACATAAAAAATTATTTGAAAAATATTTTATATGTATTTTGTTTATGTTTTTCATATGTTAAAGCACAGTTTATCGGGCAAATTGAAAGATATTATTTTTAATAAATTTTATTTGATATATCATTTTGTTTATATTTTTAATCATAAATTTGGAATATGTTTAAATCATTAAATTTATTGCTATTATTATGAATAATATCTGCAAGATCGGACAGTAATAAGTGTTAAGATCATTAAAAATGTATTTTGTGTTATTAAAAAAAATATATGTATATATTTTTATTAAAATTTTAAAAAAGGTTTCAAAATAGTTATACTATAACTTACTATTATTGATTTTTATCAAAAAATTTATTTCCGTTATAAAAACTCAATTATACAGATCAAAAGTATGTTTGTTTTCGAATTAATAGTAAAAACATGGATTTCAAAGTGATATTTTTTCAGTGTATGTTACTCGCAAACTTCATCTGCGTGAAAAATAACTACGATAACTTCCTCGTTGAATAATAATCCTATTACTAAATTTAATTCAATAAAAATCCGCTTTAATATTATTATTTTTTTAAATTTATTATTACAAAATATTTTCTATATACTATCTTGTGCAATTGCAAGTCTTGTCTGTTCTGTCTTAACTGAATTTACATTCTATCTCGTAGTTTTCTTTCGTCAACAAAATCTACACTGGTTTCCTTTTATGCTATAAACAAGCATATGTCTTGTTTTTCTTATTGCTGCATCTCCGAATCCTGCGCCAGTTTTTATTTATCTCGTCAGTAGCTAGGGAATTAAGTGTGGAAAGAAGTTTTATTTTATTCTTGGGTCATTTCAAATTCTATATTTAACTTTATATTTTTTACTGGTTTTATATTACTTCTCTTCTTAGTTCACTGTTGTGTTTATGAATGAAAATTAAGTTTTTCATAACTTGATAAATACTTGCAATATTAAAAGATACAGTTTTGTAAAATTCGTGCTTGGTTTTATATTTTCGTAACTAAATAAATACTTGTGATATTAAAAGATACGGTTTTGTAAAATTTGTGTTTGGTTTTATATTTTGTTTTTACAGTTGGATTTAAAGAGACAACACTAATGAAGAAAGTTACTATAAAACTAAAATATTTATTTAAAATTGTTAGTTGTTAGATAAGTTGATTTGGCCTTGAGCAAATATCTAATAAATGTTTTGTTATATAATTTGTCTAATATTTTACTTGTTTTATCTCAAAAAAGTAAATCATCATTCTCGTAACAACCGGCATAGCGTTCGGACGTACATGCGAGAGCGTATTACATAATCTATTTATTTACTTATTAAATACTTAATTAGTTGGTGTTGTTTATAATATAACAATATTAAAAACTAGTGATAAGAAGCAATAGAATTTATGGCAAATAAAGGCGGGGGGGCACCTCCCGCCGATCCTGGCGGGGGTAATACTAGCAGATTTGACGGCGTATTTACAAATGCAGCAAATATACTGTACAATAACGATACAATGGAAACGGAAATTATTAATTACGATGACATGGTTATTCCTGCACAGCGAGAAAACAGTAAACGATCATTGACCAATGATCCAGAAGATATTCCAATTCAATCACCTAATAAACTTCCTAATAGAAATCAAATTAAAGCTATATTACTAGATAAAGCTCAAACATCAGTAAATAATCAAGATATAAACACTTCAAGTTCTCAAACCAGTAACCAACCAACATCTACACAGGCAAGAAAAGTACCAGGAAACAGCAAAAATAACAGATTTTCTGCCGAAGACGTAGGTCCCTATATAGTTATCGTGGACAGTCAAAACAGCAGTAAAAATATAGGTAAACTACATCACATGGCACTTGGTAAGATTATTTTTAAAAATTTTCCTAAAGAAGCTGAAAGCATAGTTAACATTACAGCGACAGGTAAAAATCGAATTAAAATATTACTAAAATCTGGAGAAGCAGCAAATAATTTTCTTAAATCTAAATTATTTGAAAATAATGATATAGAGGCATATATTCCCGACTCACTTTTATACTGTAAAGGTGTTATCAGATATGTAGATAGTAGCTTAAGTAACGAAGAAATATTCTCAGAAATAAAATCAGGAATCAAAGTTACTGGAATAAAACGCATTACCAAAAAACAAATTAATACAGAAACAGTCATTTTAACATTCCGTGGACAATTTCTCCCAGATTCTGTGTCTATATACGGTGCAAACTGTCGAGTTTCCAAATATATTCCTCCTGTAATTATTTGTTTTAATTGTGGTCGGTATGGACACGTCAGTAATCAATGTAAAAGCTCACCACGATGTATTAATTGTTCCGACAACCACACTTCAAAAAATTGTCCTAATCCAGAGCAACAAAAATGCTTACATTGTGAGCTAAATCATTCCACTATTACCAAAAATTGTGAAGAATATAAAACACAATTTAAAATTAAAAAATATATGTCAATACACAACACTAATTTTAGAGAAGCAAAAAGAAAGTTCAAATCCTATTCTGAAGCAACTACCAATACAAATTACACGTCAAATTTTCCTGAAATAAATACCAAAAATCGCTTCCAAATATTACAAGGCTATAACTCAAACAATACGCAATCCACAGAAAACACTACTTTAAACATTCCACAATCCCAAAGAAAACAGTGGCATAATTATAGATCTAGGCAAAATAACAGTTCAAACAAAGACCTACAAATTCCACTACAATCTACTTCAGTAGATAAAAATCGAGCTAGCACTTCTGCTATTACAAATACTTATCCTCCTCAATATCACAATAAAATTCAAAATACAGACAATTTGTTTAATATTATTTTACATGTAACAACTACAATAATTAATAGCTTAATTCCAAATATTCAAGAAGCACAATTAAATGAAAACAGTATAAAAAATGTAATTAGTAACGTTCTTAAAAATAATAATATAGTCAGCAATATATAACGAAATGCAGAGCAATAACACAAACTCTATGAATTACAACAATTTGAATATATTGCAATGGAATGCTAGATCTATCTCTGCAAACAAAAATCATTTAGAAATATTTTTGTATTTAAAAAATATATCAATAGCTCTAATATCTGAAACATGGTTAAATACATTTCAGAATTTTAGTATAAAAGGTTACAAACTAGTACGCTCAGACAGATTGGATGGTTATGGTGGTTCAGCCATACTAATAAAAAATAGTATCAATTATTCTGACATAAATATTCAAAATCCAAAACAATTTAATATTCAAATTAACGCTATTAAAATTAAAATCAATAATCAAAACATTGCTATTTTAAATATGTATTGTAAACCAAAACACAACACACTTTATAATGAGTGGAACTCTATAATCCAACAAATAGACTGCCCTATCATACTATCAGGTGATGTTAATGCACATCACGTAAGCTGGGGATGTACATATTATGATAAAGAAGGAAAAGAACTTATAGAAGCAATTGAAGATCAGAACTTGATAATTCTTAATGACGGAACAGATACTCGCTTTAGAAAACCAAATGAGGCTAAAAATCCACCTGACATCACGTTATGTTCGCATAATTTGGTCCAGCAAATAGAATGGAAAGTTCTAGAAGAGCCAATCGGTACATCTGATCACCTGCTAATAATAATTGAAATCAATTCGTCACAACAACCACTATTTAAAATAATCCATCCTAAATCCGAATGGAACGTTAAAAAAGCTAATTGGTCATGGTATGAAAATATTACTGCAGAACTAGCGGAAAAATTCGTAACAACTAACGATTTAAATGAAAATTATGACAAATTTATTAATATAATAAAAACAGCAGCAAATACAGCAATTCCCAAACAAACACCAAAAGTAATAAAAACCTTTAAAGCAAGACACTGGTGGGACAAAGAATGTGAAGAGGCAGAAAATAAAAAAAACTTAGCATACGAAGAATACAAAGTAAATACAAATCTTTTAAATTTCATAAAATGTAAACACGAAATAGCTAAAACAAAAAAATTGTTTAAAAACAAACAAATAAGTAATTGGCAAAACTACTGCAATAACTTCTCAAGAACTACACCTGCTAAAGAAATTTGGACACAAATTAAAAAAATTAATAACACAGTTTGCAAAAAAAATAATAGTGTAGCTACTCGCGAATCTTCAGAATTAATGGAAGAAGTGTTAACAGACATTACTCCAGATTATGTTTCAGAATCCTTACAAACATTGGAACCAAATTGTAATGAGAACGACAACTACTTTCTGAAACCATTTACGGAAACGGATCTAGAATTTGCATTAAAGAACAGTTCTAACAAAGCTCCAGGATACGATAATATTCACTATTCAATGTTATATAATTTACCAAACAACATGAAAACTATACTATTAAAAATATTCAATACAGTTCTAGCAACAGGTACGATAATTCCGTCTTGGAAGATATATGTAATAATTCCTATATTAAAACCAAACAAGAATCCTGATTTATCAACATCATATAGACAAATATCGTTAGCGTCATGCGTAGTGAAAACGTTTGAAAGAATGACAAAATCAAGACTAGAATGGCATCTAGAACGAAATCAATTAATTCCAATCAATTTTCACGGCTTTCGAAAAGGTCATAACACTATGGATTGCATAGCAACGCTGGTAACAGATATTCAATTAAGCTTCACCAATAATACTTACCTAACTGCAGTATTCTTAGACATCCAAGGAGCATTTAATAATGTAAACTTAAAAATTCTTCAAAACAAAATGAGAGCATGTAATATTCCAACTAAAATTATCAACATAATTTCATCTCTATATTACTCAAGAACAGTTATAATAAATTATAATAACAACATAACAAATCCAAGATTAGCTTTTCAAGGACTCCCACAAGGAAGTGCATTAAGCCCGCTTCTCTTCAACATATACATGTATGATTTGCCTAATTGCATGACAAACAATGTAAAAATGTTAAGTTTTGCTGATGATGTATGCATTTATGTCGAAGCTAGGAAACTAATAGACACAAGATATGAACTTAATTCTACTATGCACAACGTAACTGAATGGCTCAATGAAAACGGTTTAGCGATCTCACAAAGAAAAACTAAAATTTCAATTTTTACTCGACACAAAATTCCTAACAACACATCATCAATGACACTAGCAAATATTCAAATAAGAATCTCGGCCGTTATTAAATTTTTAGGCGTGTACCTAGATTGTAAACTAACGTGGAAAGCACATATCCAACACATATTAAACTCCTGCGAACCATATGTCAATATAATCCGATATGTTACAAACAAAAAATGGGGTGCTGATCCTAATATCGCATTATTACTGTACAAATCTCTAATTCGATCTAGAATAGATTATGGATGTCAAGTGTATGGTACAGCTACAAAAAACGAACTAAACAAATTAGAAAAGCTTCAATATCGAGTACTAAGAGTTTGCATTAGCGCTTTAAAGTCTACTCCAACACAAGCTCTACTAGTTGAGTCAGCTGAACATCCTCTTCATATTAGAAGAAATATACTCTCGGACAAATTCTTGCACAATAGATTACTATGGTTTCATCCACTAACCACAATGGTTAATTCGTTAACAGTTCACGTCCTGACAGACAGATATTGGATAGTAAAACCTAATCCTCCTTTAGTACAAAGTTACATCGAAACCACACAACAGAATTTAGATATTTCCTGTTCCTACCCTATACCATACTGTTATTTAGTACCGCTTGAAATGTCACTTAAAAACGAATTTGTTTTCACTGAAGTTCTACTGACGTCATGTAACCAACACTCCCCAACTACAAATATACAGGGTGTAACAGAATAACTATTCCTAATTTTAACTGGAGTATCCTGGGCTCAGAATATGAAGATTTAATGCAAATCACTTAGATAAAATATGGCTCCTTACTGAGCTACAGGGTGTTTCATATAAAAATTTAAAAACGATTTTTGCCCAGTACTTTAAAACTATTTGACGTATCCTTATCATACTTGGCAGGAAATGTAGGTACCGTACACCATACTAAATTATGTTAAATAAAAGTTTCTGGCTACTGCCAGTGGCGTACAACAGGGGCAAGTGAGAGGTTGATCCTTCCTAAATTCTACGCCACTGGCGAAATTGTCATTTTAGCACAATTTTTCGATTCTCCAATACTTGCTGTGTAAAAAACATACTCTTCCTTTGTAACGATAAAGTCACTGTTTTTCGAGATATTTAAAGTTAAACATAAGCTGCACCCTTGGGATTTTTTCAAAATTTGCTCAAAAAAATCTCAAAAAATTCAGTAAAATAGAGAAAAAAATTAGCTACATAATATCTAAGTAACTTTTTTTCTAACTCATTCTGGTTTGGATGGAAAAATTATTGAAAATTAATATTTTTTGCATTTTATTTTTTTTATTTTCAATAATTTTTACAGCCAAATCAGAATGAGTTAGAGAAAAAAGTTACTTAGTTATTATGTAGCTAATTTTTTTCTCTATTTTACTGAATTTTTCCAGATTTTTTTGAGCAAATTTTGAAAAAATACCTAGGGTGCAGCTTATGTTTAACTTTAAATATCTCGAAAAACAGTGACTTTATCGTTACAAAGGAAGAGTATGTTTTTTACACAGCAAGTATTGGAGAATCGAAAAATTGTGCTAAAATGACAATTCCGCCAGTGGCGTAGAATTTAGGAAGGATCAACCTCTCACTTACCCCTGTTGTACGCCACTGGCAGTAGCCAGAAACTTTTATTTAACATAATTTAGTATGGTGTACGGTACCTACATTTCCTGCCAAGTATTATAAAGATACGTCAAATAGTTTTAAAGTACTGGGCAAAAATCGTTTTTAAATTTTTATATGAAACACCCTGTAGCTCAGTAAGGAGCCATATTTTATCTAAGTGATTTGCAATAAATCTTCATATTCTGAGCCCAGAATACTCCAGTTAAAATTAGGAATAGTTATTCTGTTACACCCTGTAGAACTAAATATAAACCTCGCATATGAGTTTCCAAGCAATAACTATTATATTTATACCGATGGATCTAAATCAGAAAACGGAGTAGGTACGATCCACAGACAGCAACCCATAAAAAATTTAAACTGCCAAAAATTTGCTCAAACTTTACAGCTGAATTAATAGCCATTTATGAAAGCATAATATACATCAAACAAAAAAGTATCAGAAATAGTCTAATACTTACTGATTGTAAAAGTGCCTTAAACAAATTAAAATTTCCAGATCTAAAAGTGAACAATCATCACATAATATATAAAATCTTATATGAACTTTTTAGGCTAAATCAAGAAAACTACAACATAAAATTAACATGGATTAAAAGCCATTCCGGAATACCTCATAACGAAGTAGCAGACCTACTTGCCAAAGAAAGCATCAATGACGGCGCCAGCTATGAAATAAGAATTCCACCAATGGATATACAAGCTATGCTAAAAAGGAAAAAAATAGAAGAGTGGAATACTGAATTTACATTTAAATCAACCATAACAGGAAAATATTACTTTAATATTCAAAATAAAGTTACACCCAAACCGTGGTTTCATAAATATAAAGAATACAACAGAAAAACAATAACAAACATTTGTAGACTTAGACTAGGACATTATCTATGTCCAGAATATTTATATAGATTAAAATTAAATTCGACACCAACGTGTGAATGTAACAACATCGATATAGGAAACTCAGACCATGTATTTTTCGCATGTACAAAGTATTCTGCTCAACAAAAATATCTGATGGACAAACTACATAATATTCATATTGAATTTCCTACAAAAATATCACTTTTACTCCATAGTCAAAAAGATAATATATATGACCTTATAGCAGAATATTTAAATAAGTGTCATTTGAACATGTAAAATATTAAAATCATAACAAAGTAGCTGGCTAATGGACTTGCATCCAAAGCCAATAATCAAAAAAAAAAAAAAAAAAAAAAGTAAATGACTGTTAGTCTTCTAATTAAATTTAATTAATTTAAATTTAAAATTGTTGGTGTTAGCTAAGATGGTTCGGTCTTTTTTTGAGCAAATATCGAATAAATGTTTTGTTATATAATTTGTCTAATGTTTCAGTTGTTTTATGTCAAAAAAGTAAATGATTTTTTTGTCTTCTAATTACAGTAAAGTCTCTTTTTATGCGGTAGATACGTTCCGCCGGAAGAGCGGCTATAAAAAGTCGCACAAAAAATACACAGTTCACGTGTAAAATTAGGAATACTTTCCTTAATTTTCTGAAATCTCATAAAACCAAAGCAATGCTTTTTCTTTTGCTAAGCATTCTAAAATTTCAAGTTTTCATATTTAAAGAAATTGTCTTTCTTTAGTGATTTTTTTCTTCATTTAATTTTTAAAATAAGAATTAGTAAAATTTAGACGAAAGTTAGAATGTGTAGCTCGAAAATGGAAACCACCGAACAGGAAGGAACCTTCCCTTTGCATAAATCGGTATACGTACATAATACAACGGGAAACCCCCGAAATTTACATAACTTCAAAACTACATTAAAGAAATACGTGTAGAAAGAAACTCTGATATATATATATATATATATATATATATATATATATATACAGGGTTTGTAAGTAATTGGAAATATTTTAACTGGAGTATGCTGGGCTCAGAATATGAAGATTTGACCCAAAACACTTAGATAAAATGTGGCTCCTTACTGAGCTACAGGGTGTTTTATTTAAAAATTTAAAAACGATTTTTGCCCAGTACTTAAAAACTATTTGACGTATCCTTATCATACTTGGCAGAAAGTGTAGGTACCGTACACCATACTAAATTATGTTAAACAAAAGTTTCTGGCTAGTGCCAGTGGCGTACAACAGGGGCAAGTGAGAGGTTGATCCTTCCTAAATTCTACGCCACTGGCGGAATTGTCAATTTAGCACAATTTTTCGATTTTCCAATACTTTCTGTGTAAAAATCATACTCTTCCTTCGTAACGATAAAATCACTATTTTTCGAGATATTTAAAGTTAAACATAAGCTGCACCCTTAAAATTTTTTCAAAATTTGCTCAAAAAAATCTGTAAAAATTTAATAAAATAGAGAAAAAAATGAGCTACATAATAACTAAATAACTTTTTTCTCTAACTCATTCTGGTTTGGCAGGAAAAATATTGAAAATTAATATTTTTTGCATTTTAATTTTTTATTTTCAATAATTTTTCCTGTCAAACCAGAATGATTTAGAAAAAAAAGTTATTTAATTATGTAGCTAATTTTTTTCTCTATTTTACTGAATTTTTTCAGATTTTTTGAGCAAATTTTGAAAATATCCCAAGTGTGCAGCTTTATGTTTAACTTTAAATATCTCGAAAAATAGTGACTTTATCGTTACGAAGAAAGAGTATGTTCTTTATACTGAAAGTATCGGAGAATCGAAAAATTGTGCTAAAATGACAATTCCGCCAGTGGCGTAGAATTTAGGAAGGATCAACCTCTCACTTGCCCCTGTTGTACGCCACTGGCACTAGCCAGAAACTTTTGTTTAACATAATTTAGTATGGTGTACGGTACGTACACTTTCTGCCAAGTATGATAAGGATACGTCAAATAGTTTTTAAGTACTGGGCAAAAATCGTTTTTAAATTTTTAAATAAAACACCTGTAGCTCAGTAAGGAGCCACATTTTATCTAAGTGTTTTGGGTCAAATCTTCATATTCTGAGCCCAGCATACTCCAGTTAAAATATTTCCAATTACTTACAAATCACCCTGTATATATATATATATATATATATATATATATATATATATATATATATATATTAGATGAAAGATGTAATTAAAAAGTAGATGATTATGTTTAGTGTATTTATCTAATGTAATTAGATATTTTTTCTAGTTTGTCATATATTTATCTATTCTTGTTCGTTGATTTATTTTCAGTTTTTGATTATTTACTTGAAATTTATGTGAAATAACAATTTTGTTTTAACTAATTTGTATGTAGATGAAGAAAACAAAACAAATGTTATTGGATATATCATCTAATTAAATAAACAAATTATCTAAAATCTAGTCATTTAATTCAAATTGAATAAAATAACTAATTTATTTTTTCCGTGTAGGTAATTTTAATATAAAAACATGTTTTATTTTAAATATTAATAAAACGTTTACTAACTTACACATTTTATTCTCTATTTTAACCAATTCATTAACTAAGTAAACAACTGATCAATCAATTTGGTGATTCGAAGACAGTTGACAATCTACTTGCTTGTTTAACTCATTGATTAAATTAACAATGTTTTGTGCTACCAGACCTCAGTATTTCTCAAAATTAACTCAAAGCTCACCTAACCAATCTTCAGTAAGTTTCAAAATAATTTTATCAAACTAGTCGGAGGACTGCATTAGCAATTCTAATCTTTGTTTGTTTTTTGTTACGAGAACATTTCTGTCTTTTTTTTCTTTTCTGTATTAGCTCGAATAAAATCTTTCAGAGCTTATAGCATAACTCGAGATATCAATAATTTGGGGGTGGGGGTGAGGCTTGAGAAAAAAATGAACGGTGGCGTTTGCCTGTTCCTGCAAACGTGCAGGAGCCAAACGCATTTGAAGATAGATAGGAGGACTATATTTCATCAAATCAACCATAATATAGATGAAAAACAATGTTTTGTTTATGTTAACAAAATTTATTTGATATTGTTATTCTTGAAATCGTTTAGTATGTATCCTTCCTACACCTACTCTACTTTTCAATTTCATACTCTAGAATCTCGCAGAATTATCTCATCTTTAACTTTTCTTTTTAAGTTAATTAATAACTTTATCGATGACTGCACTACTCTTTCAACTACAATTTCTTCTTCCTTCCTCTACAAGAAGTATAAATACTTTTTATCTGCCTATTGCTCATTCTAATCTTCTAACAAATTCTTCCATTTATCATATGTGTCATTTATTTAATAAGTTAGAATTAAGTATAGATATTTTTTCATGTTTCCTTCGTATTTTTAATGATCATTTACACATTGTACACACTTAATGTTTTTTTTTAGATAATTTATGTATTATATTTTGTAAGTCTATGTATCGTTTGCGCCATTGCCTGTTTGGTGTAAATAAATAAATTAATTAATAAGAGAGAGAGAGAGATGTCTTGTTTCAAACACGTTTGTGTTTACATTCACTTTGATGTTTTTGTTTCGAGTTTATTTTTAGTCATATGAGGTGTGAACAAACACTGTATTAATAATTTTTTAATGTATGTAACAAAACAATTCATGTATTACGTATCTATATTTATGGTTGATCTGATAATATTTTCAACTAGGTGCCTATCGGATAATATTTGTTGGCGGAGGGGTTTGATAAATTCAGGCGCAAAATGACCGGGCTCGTCTACGTTTCTTGTGTTGTCCAACGAATTGAGTGAACGTAGGAACCATGAACGTATATTTGTTGCGGCCAAATATTGGACGTGGGCTTGTGGTTATGCCTTTTTCTTGTTGATGGCCGAAAAAGATTGTGTCGATAATTTGTATTTATTATACTATGGGGGTTCTATAAAAGAAACCGGCTTTTCGTAGGTTGTTATTTTGTATATTTGGAAATTGTGAGCCACTTGGAAGTGAATTTATTGAATAAAAAACTTATTTTACAATGAAACTGAATAGTCTGAATAGCCTATACAATTTTTCCTGAAAACTTCTATACTTATATTTGTATATTGTATAGAAAGTTTTGAATTGTTGGCTATTTTTGATTCTCGAAATTTGGAAATTTTAATTAACGATATATTTTACAAACTCCGAGAAAACAAGATTTTTTTACTCAGAAAACTGGTTTACTAGTAAATTGGTAAATTGGTTTACCAGTGTTTAAACAAAATGTTAGAAAATCAATCAGTAATTTTACAATATTCAGAAGTTTATAACTTGTTTTTTTTCCCTGATATAATAAATAAGGCTAACGCGATTGATGTTACATGTAATAAACTTCTAACGGCTACAGTTCCGTTAGAAAGCATTTTCGGACATATGTTTATTTGAAGTTTTTTATTTAGATTACTTATAGGAATTATCCGGTGTAGTTTTTCCCCGACGTCATAAATTTACTCTGTATATATAGGTTCGATTCCGGTTTTCATTCCGGCATAAATAACATTTTTTTTCGGTTTTTAGTTCAGTTCCGAGTGATTAATTTTTAAATTTGTTAAATGTTTTTATTTGTATGAAAATTTTATTTTCTACTATAATTTAAAACATTTTATTCCTACTTTTATAATAAGTATATGTACTATATAAATTATAATATGAATAATAATAATTAATTAAAGGTATAACAATTAGAAGTATATAATATATGATAATAAAAAAAAAAAAACCGAAAACTGACGTGAAAAGTAAGATTGTATTAATGCGCGTGTTTCAACATGTAACCGAAATAAATCAATTTTTTTCAGTTCAATTCCGGTTTTAGTTTTCTTCAGTTTTCGGTTCAGTTCCATCTCGAAGCCCTGATTAATTGAGTAGTCTACTAATAAAACTCTATGTAAACTACAAGTATGTTAATTCTATAAGTTTTATATTAATTTAAACTTGTTTTTAGTTTTAGTAAATTCAACAACCAACAAATAATAAATTTTGGTAAATTTTACTTTTGTCAACTGCTAGCAAAATATTGAATAATTTACTCAAAAATTTAGCATGTGAATTACATTCGCACACCGCATTTATTCCAAAAATTCCTAAAATAAAATCCAGTACGCTATAATTCGTTTCGGGGATACTTTGCAAAATAATAATAAAGGTCTCTATTGTGGGGGACATTTTACACTAAACCTTATGCAAATTAAACGTGTAGTGTTATATTGTACGTTGGATATTATATTCTACGTGCTAATCTGGTATAATATACATTCTCTCATTGCAAACAGAAACATATACAGTATAAACATGTGAGGGATGAGACTAATGCCAACCGTTTGCTTGTGAACAAAAGATAGACAATGACAAAAGAACGTCTGATATTATACATGTTTATACACTGTTACCAACTATTGGATACACAAAAGCTAAACGAAGAAAAAAGTGTTCAAAATGTTTCAATGATATGTTTATAGTTAGATAGTTTGACATTTATGACAATGTATTAGTAGTTTCTATGTGAATTAAAGTACAACTTTCTTTTGTTGAGATGTCAGAAGTTTGTTTTTTACAAATTTCATAAGATTGCCCACAAAAATTTACAATATTTATCACTCGTTGTGCAAATGGTCTATTACACTGTAAAAAATTATGTTTTGTGATAAAAAGTTTCATAACAAAAAATATAATGTTACATAAATTATCAAAATAAAATTACAAAATGTTCTTATTTTTACTGATAAAACCTATGTAAAATTGCATAAATTTAAGATATATTTTTTTATTATAATTCAAGTTTTATAAAATAAAAATTGCTTTAGTTGCATCTGAATAAATATTCAATATTGCAAGAAATTACATTAAAAAAAAAAGAAATATTAAGCGAACAATATTTTTTTGCAAATATAAGCACCCTAATAAAACAGAGATAGAAAAAATACTATAGAAACAATCAATTTCGGAAAAAAGATACAAAGACATATCTCACAGATATATATATATATATATATATATATATATATATATATATATATATATATATATATTATAACGATCCATTCAGCTGTTAACAAAGAGTATCGTTTTCATTCGAGTGTCACTCCGAGAGAAAAAAATATAGCGAAAGAGATATAGACAAATATGTACGTATCAGTTGTGTGATGATACCTATACTATAGAAAAAACAGCTTTAAAATAGCCATATATCATAAAAAAACTTGGCAGATAGCGTTGAGCTATTTTTAAAAAAATATAGGTTTTTACAGTTTTGCGACAATATTTTATGAACTATTTGCAAATATGTACAATCTAGGTCAAAAAACTATGTTTCTTTATGAAATATTGCGGGCGTACTAACCCGAGAGTGTTGATGTTTCATCCCAGGGTCCAGATTTCATAACTTTCTTCAAAATTAAACAGCCCTGTTTAAAACCAACATCAATACGAAACCAATCACATAAATAACACTGTATGTATGTACATTCTAAAAAAAAATTATGTAATTTTATCTACAAATCATGAGACACTATGGATGCTCAGTATTTCTAAATATAATTACTCAAATGCTGTAATTTTATTCATAATTTGTAAAGTAAATTTGTTTTTAGTAAAGTCTCTTTTTAGTAAATTTGCTGTCAGGAATATTCCACAAATAGGTAAAATTTGTTTAGTTCTGTAATATTATTGTTATTGTTATTGTTCTAAATTTACATAAAGGATGTATTTTGAAATGAATGAATTACACTTAATATATTTTTAGTATTATTACACAAAATATGTACTAAGTCTCATTATTATTATTACAAATATTAATATGCAAGCTGTAATATTACATAATTTAAGAAGTTATACCAACAATATGTAATTCTAAGTATTGCAATTTCTTACAGAGAGTAAGTAATTTTATATACTTATTAGGTTATTTTTACTTACTTTATGTGATTATTATAAATCATGTGAAAATTATAAAATTTTGAGGTAGAAAAACAGAATATTTATGGTAAAATAAAATTACAGATTTTTTACAGTAAAATTTTACAACTATTTTTCTGTAATTTCGCTATATTTTTTTTTTACAGTGTTATGTATATATGAAAAATTTATATATTTAACTTAACAATAAGTTTCAATTTTATTTTGCTTGTCATACTCATTGGAGCAATTCAAAAAAGCTTTACGATTATCAAATATAAATTGTAAATGGATTGGGATTATTTTCGTGTATCTTTATCGGTCAGTCGGAATGCGTATTTGAGTGGTGATTAGTGTTTGTTTTGTGCGATAGGAACAGGCCTCCCGATTCGACTGCGTAAAACAATCAATCTTTCCACGGAAATACGGAGAAATAAATAAATCAGCAGCTTGAAATTACGGTATCAGATTGATTTGTTTTCTATTTTATTCGATCATATTATTACGAGTTTAATTGCGCTCAATTTTACATGTTTATGGATTGAGAACAAACAAAAAAAAATATATTAGAGATTTACTATAGTTCGATTTTTATATGTAGAAGGTTGGTTTTATTACTCACATTATAATTTTTATTGTTATTAATAATTTACATTTATTCTTTTATAAACAGAAAACATACTGCTTGGAAATAAATTTTATTTAAATAACACTGCTTTAGGTTAAAGTTCTGTATTAATATTTATTTATAATCGATGTTTCGACAAACTCAATGTTCGTCTTTATCAGGAAAACTGATGAAAACGGACCTTGAATAAATTTAGAAATGTATGCGATAATAATATAAAAATAAACAAATTTTACCTATTTTTGGAAAACACATTTATTAAAGTTCCATACATTTTCTAAGAGAGACTTTACTAAAAAACTGTAATATTACATAATGTTTGTAATAGTTCTGATATTATGTATTCTGAAACAATTATTAATAAAATTGCAGCAGTTGGGTGATTGTACATAGAAATATTGGGCATCATAGTGTCTTATGGTTTGTCGGTGAAATTTCATAATTTTTTTTTTTTTTAGAGTGTACATTAAAAAAGGTAGGATATAGTGTTTGTTACCTGTCACGCTTCATATAAATTAAAATAGATTCAGCAGCAAACACAGAGACATCAACAGCGAATGTGTAAACAAAATTTCTCTCTCCTATTAATATAACAAAACATTGTCTTATGTTATCCATCTATATTATGGGTGATCTAATGATCACAACGTAAACTGCGACTCGCAAACCAATAACCGTGTATAATAGGTATCTGAACTACACTGTCCTGCTGTAGATGCAGGCGCAACTGTTGATTTCCGAAAGGAGACGCCTTTTCGCCGATAAATTGCCAAGCAAGGATGTATGCTATTAAAAGCACACATTTAATTTTTTTAACTATATATTTCGAAATAATGTACACTATAAAAAATATTATGTAATTTTACCTACAAACCATAGGACACTTAAAATATTTTATTAGTAATATTATACCAAATTTGTACTGAGTCTCATTATTTTGATGAGTTATTACAGATATTAATATGCAAGCTGTAATTTTAGATAATTTAAGAAGTTATACAAACACTAAGTAATTCTTCATTAAGTATGTGATGCAATTTGCAGAAAGTAAGCAATTTTATATACTTATTAAATTATTTTTATTTATTTTATGTGATTATTATGAATTATATAAAAATTGTAGAATTTTGAGGTAGAAATACAGAATATTTGATTATATAGATTTTTTTTTATAGTAAAATTTCTGTAATTTTGTTATATTTTTTATATTTTATAATAAAATAATTTATGTATTAGATATAGGTGTTACGTATCTATATTTAGGGTGAATCTGATGTGTCGCGTCGGCAAGCGGATTAAATTTCTCTTCATTTCCTATTTCAATTTTTTTTTCATTCGCTTTTTGTCTGCCGCTCTCGGGCCTAGCGCGTATTCACGCTTATTGGATTTGACTTCAGATATTTACTGATAGTTTTTTTCCTTCAGATGCTAACAGTGCGGACAGAAAATGGTTATAGAAAAAAATCTAAGTTGACTCCTTTTGCTCCGTGTTATTGTTGTGTGAAAATTGTTTTCGATTAGGTACGGTTTTAAAGTTTTTTTTTTTGTTCTTTTTTTAAAATAATCATAAAATCGATTAGAGTATAGATTATACAAAAGAAATTTACACGGTTTTAACTTCTTTTTTTAGTCGAAGTGGTTTAATTATTAAAATAAAACGGTTTTAGGATATATATACATAGTCCTGTATTCATTTTTATTAATACCCGATATTTTGACATCATCATCAGGATAAATTATGTAAATAATATTACAGTAAATAAAGAAAACATAGAAACAAAATATGTAACTAGATTATAAAATTTTATAAATTTTAATTAAAGGAAGCCAAATTTTATTTAAATTAGTGAACTGTGATACTGCGATTGGTTAAATTTAAATTTTATGATTTACAATATGAAATATGGTGTTATTTTAAATTTAAATTTTAGATCATTAATTTTCCATATGCATTATGAACCATAGCACAATATTTTGTCATTTATATTTTAAAATTTTAAATCATAAATTCTAGCAACAACTTTGACATTTCATATTTTAAAACAAAATAAATAATATTGCAAATTGCATTGTAGTTTATAAAATTTTATACAACAGCAACCTAAATTTATTTTCAATTTTCTCAATGATAAATTTCAATATTTTATAACTATGAAGGTTATACTCGTGAAATATGTTAAATAACACCTGTTTACTTTAAAAATTAAGTAAATAGAATAGTAAATAGATTGTATATTTAATAAAAGAATTGCAGCTGACATCTGATATTTTTAAACAAAAAAAAACATTATTAACTTTATGATTATCTGTTGAATTTATAAAATTTTCTTGGCATAAATGTCAGCCAGGCGCTAATACCTGCAACAGTGTCTTCGGACATTCGGGACGTTGATCACATCACCATACTGACGAGCTCCTAAAGAGCGAAACACGTGTCTATGGGCCGACTCAATGGTTGAGTAACTTATGAAATTTTTTGTCAAAAAATCTCAACATTTGATTATATTAATTTCACAGATACACTTATGAACATGTGATGTTAATAATTTTGACAATTAATTTTTCGTTGGTCTCCTGTATAACCAATGTCTGAAAAACCACAAAACGGCATCAATTATTTCTGTTGCAATATTTCAAAAGGCGATTTTCTTTCTACCACTTTAAGATCACGTTTAACTGCGTGTCGGACAATTTCTGGCCGGTTTTTCCAGTCGAGCCGGGGTTTCCACTTGAAAGCTTTCAGCAAGAGCTAACAGCAAAAGAGGAACACAACTTAGAAGAATGTGTCGCAATTTCAAATGTTTTTAAAAGAAAAACAAGTGTAAACGCGTTGGCAGTCTTGTGTTCTTTTCCTAGTGGAAACAGATTACTATTGGATGTGAATTCAGTCGTTTCTTTTGTTTGCTTTTTACAGCGACAGTTGCTGGGGTAGACCTTGTATTAAGGGCCGAAGTTAAGTGCTTATTTTTTAGTTTTTGTTATAGTGGATGTTTAATTCTCGTTAAATTGACTTCCGGCAAAAGGGATTTTTAGATTAGTCTAAAAATAACATCTTTAATTTATAGAGTATATGTAGTGTAAAGGTTCATTTGTTAGTCATGTAATTAGAGTTGTAATAAAATTACGAATTTTTATTGGTTTTTATATTATTTGGTTTGCTTTTTCATAAAAAAACAAAGAAAATGATTGAAATTTATTGTAAATTATTTGACTTTACCGAAGTTAAACAGCAATATTAACTTATTATCTATAGAAAATTGATTAGTATTTGACTCGAGGCATCCAATATTTACACTAAACAACGGTTTTGGGAATTATTATGGTGAGCGCATTCAACTCAACTCTTAATGATATATATATATATATATATATATATATATATATATATATATATATATATATATATATAACGCGAAAGCGATTGTTACGAATTAATTAAGTCTGAAATCCTGAAGGTTGAAAACACATATTCCTGAAATTGATTGATTGCCTGCTGGGATTCAATTATCTTTGATGACGATATTTAAACTAATTACGAGCTAAAACAATTAGAAATTGCGGTTTATAGGAAACAATCGCGTAAATGAATTTAGTCATTTTCAGATTTATTCTTTCTTTTACGTTTTTAGATCTGCTAATAATATAAACAGTCTTTTGTTTACATGCCTATTTCTCATTTATCGGTTTTATTAAATATTATATTGTATTATAGTCAGTGATGGGTATTTACGTTTATTCTTACTAATTCTTAAACTGGTATGCAACTGTACAACTATAAAAATAACTAATACATATTTTTTTAACGTGCTAATTAAGGGAGTATTTATTTTTGTAGCATCGATTTTTTAGATGTTTTTCAACATTTTTTTTCAGGATCTTTTAGAACAAATATACTAAACAACAATTATACCGTTGGAAAGTGTATTTAATGAAGCTTTTTTTTTCAGGAAAGTCTTTACTTAAAAAAAAAATTAACAAAGTGATCAAGTCAAAATTCAGATAAAACTTGCGTTCTACATTTCGGAAACAAAAACAAATTAAATGTTAGTAAGTACTTGTAACACATGTAATTTTTGTTGGAACCTACAAAATGTATAATTTTTATATTTATTTTCAAACTGGCGTTTTTCTTTGGCTAGCCTAAAACTCACTAGTTTTTTTTTTTGTTTACGGGTAAAAATTATATATTTTTGTAAGTTCCAATAAAAGTTACATGTGTTACAAGTAATAACATTTAATTTGTTTTTGTTTCAGAAATGTAGAACGCCAGTTTTATGTGTCAGCATTGGCAAATCTGAATTTTGACCTGATCACTTGAACGCCATTATTTTTAAGTGAAAATTTGGCTTTTTTGAAGACAAAAAACTGTTCAAAACTTTAATAAATACACTGTCATTTGTTGTAAAAGTTCCCGAAAAAACTTAAACAACTTTGTATCTCTTCCGATTCTCTTGATATACATTTTAAGTCAGTTATTTTGGATACCCCTGTATATTTAAATTTTATTCAGTTACAATATCCCTTTGGTGTATTTAAGCAGTTGGCAAGAAACAGACAAAATTTTTCTAGTTTGTAAACATTTGCATTCCACAACGGAATTTAAAAGCAGATAAAAGTCTGTACGTGAAACAAAAGTTTAATCCGTATAATGGAAATTTAGTGGTATTTTAAATCCGAAAATCTTTTTTCGATTTTCCGGCAAAATAGAAGCGACAACCAATACAAACACGTTATGCGACGACACACAGACGCAGAGAAAGAGAGAAGAAAAAAAAGTTATGTTAGACAGACACGGCGTGAAGTTTGCCTCTGTCTTATGTCCTATGTAAACGATTTCAAATTCTTCTATTTGTTTTCTGCGTTGGAGCAGAGAGCAGAGTATAGTTTACAAGTTAAGTTCGGTTCACAATCAACCGGGAACGGAACCGGTAACGGGAACGAGAACGTAAACAAGTAATATTGAGATCTAACGCTACCGATGGTGATAGTACCTTCATGAATTTCAAATAGTATCATTTTTATAATTAAAATATTTTATGTTTTTTTTTGTTTGTGTTGTTAATATATTGTAACAAATGTTGGATACAAGTTTGCCTTGAGACTTGTTTACAAGCGCTATGGAACAAACTGGAATGTTTAGCGGTAGGCATTAAATTTATTTCGAGAAATTTCTGTATCAACCAGCATGACTTTTAGAATATTCAGTTGCCTATATGAAAAAGCGGCGTTCTCGGTTGTTGTAAATCCAGCTTTAGTCCGATGGCGATCTATTGACGACATTCCGTGAACAAAAACGTGTTTTTTTTTCTTTTTTTACTTGAGATTTGCTTCGATTCTTGTGTTGTTGTTGGCAGCCATTTGCTTTCTTGAGCTGTCCCCGCGGCTGAATCAAGATAGGTTCATGTTTATTCTTCACACAGTCAAATGGTTTTTAACAGAATAGATTGAGGAAAATTGAGATTAGAAGTGTAAAATGTTTCATTTATGAATAAAAATTTAAGGAATTTTTTCATGAATTGTAACTACTGCGTTATCCAAAATAAGGAGAATATAGTAAAAAATCTTTCAGAATTCATTGTATTAAAATAATATATTTTTAAAATTTCATTCCGTATATATTTTATTTAAAAATCGACGTTTCAATATACTCTACATATATCATTATTGTCAGGAAAAAATAATGATGATATACGTAAAGTATACGATTTTAATTAAAAAGAAAAATTTTAAACTAAGTGTTCCTAACTTCTACACTTTATTTATTTTTTGTTTATTTATTTTTTTTATATATATATATATATATATATATATATATATATATATATATATTGTTATATATATTGTTATTTATAAACCATAAAAGATCAAAACATAATTTAATATTTTATTTTTATTCTATTTTTGTAAATGAAATTATGTACTTTTTTAATTTTATCCGCAACAGTAGGTAATTGTTTTCGCAGAAAGGAATCTAAAATTAAATTTTTATTCTGTTCAAAAATTATACTTTTCTTTTTAATCTAAAATTAATATTGTTGACAATTTAATAATGTAGCTGAAATTAGAATATAATATTAAAAATTCTTTAATTTTTAAAGTTAACGAGGTGACTTAATACCAAGAATGTGTTTATTGAGTGTTGCTAATCTGAAGGAGGTAGAAAATTGATGACATCAACACGGTCCGTTTATGTTGCCAATACTGATTAAAGAGAAGCACCACCCTGACCTTTAAAAAAAAATTGTTTTTTTTTTTTGCTTTTTATGAAAGCTTATACTGTGTAGAACAATGTGTTAAAATGGTTTTCGAACTTTCAGTCATACAGAGTTTTATCAGAGCTGGTAAAACATACCAATCGTGCAATTAAAGACTAATTTCAAATTTTGAACGCGTTTTTTTTTTGATATGCCGTGGTCGACCTAACTTTGTCGTAGACGTTTTGCCATACATCATAAATAGCATCCTCAGTGTTTAGTCACCAAGCACTGAGAATGCTATCTAAAATGTATGGCGAAACGTCTACGACGACCATGGCATGTCAGCCCAGAAAATTCTATAAATTTGATGAATACCGACCGTAAAAACGTGAAGATTATTATGCCTATATGTAATTTGTACCAATGCATACATCATCAAATAAGGAGGATAAAATGTCTCGATATTAAGCCATCTTGAAAATTTTATAATAAAAATCTACCTACATTAAACATATAATATGTAAATATTAAAATTTTTCGAATTTATATTATAATTTTATTTCTGTAATTAACAAAAATATATTACACAATTTTTTTGTTATATTTGTAAAAAATTCCGAAAGTTACAATAAAACAAAATTAATTTCAAAGTTTAATATGTACTTACAAAAAAATAGAAATCAAAAGATTTAAATTAATTAAAAAATGTAAAAGTTTGTAAAAAAACAAGTTAATTACGTTGGCGTTGCAATATTATTATTTGCAGGAAAAAAATTACTTTTATAAAATATATTTTAGTTTCATAAATGCGATATAAAACATTTTAAGATAATAAATTCTTGTAAAATTGTCAATTAAGCAAAGAAAAGTTTATTATTGTTATAAATATAATTTTCATCTTCAAGCTATTCAATGAAATAAATTATTTGAAACTTAAATACAATGAAAATGCTTATAAATAATTTAATATTCAAAAGTATCTTGGATATCATCTATTATTTTATCTCAGTGATGCATTATTTTCGAAAAGTTTTATAGAAACATATTAAATAGTATATTTATTTCGCAGCTACAATAATTTTATTGTTTATTTCAAATATTGTTTCTAATTCTTTTCATTTTTTATTTTTAATAATTGCAGTTAATTTCACTATTTTAAATATGTAAATATTAGAATTAAAACTTTTAACTATAATTGTTTTCAAAAGTAAATTAAGAACAAGAGTCAAATTATTTTCTTATACTTATAATTTAAAATACTATATAATGTTCATGTTAAATTGGAATAATTAGGTTTTATAGTTATTCAATTTGTTTTTATTCCAACATTATTAAAAAAATAAAATTCTGTCCTAACAGTATTAAATTTACAATAAACATTGAACAAAAAACGTTCAAATATTTATTTCGCGAAAATTTCAATTAAATCATCGCGATGTACAACAAAACAAAAATCGAATATTTACAAATCACACGTGTATGTATGTATTCCATGTCAATTTATTTTTGGCAATATTCAATCACGCTTGATTGTTTTGGCAAGTGATATCCCAGTATGACATGTTTTTATGTCAATATATCTATGAACCTAATTGTCTCTGCGTTCATTCTCTGCTTTGAATGCATTATTACCTCTTTGCATCTATGATTCGTAATCCCCCACCCCGGCCCTCTTCTTCAACCCCTCCCCCCGCACTCTACAAATTAAAATTAATTCGGCATACTTCAGTTGACAGGTTGGCCGAATTAAATATGTTTTGCCCCGTTCAATGCTTCGATTAGATTTTAAAATAATGGCGATAGTTTTATTGAATTTTGGACAGTAATTGCTATACGATGAGTTTGGTAATTAATTATTATCTATAAAATCAATAATTGTAGGCGAAGGGGGTTGTATTATGATTATGACATTAGCTGTCATAATATTTGTACAGTAATTTCTCGAAGCATGCAATTTCTTTTCTTCTAATTTTATTAAATTCATAATCTTAATGCATTACTGTTTGATTATTGATAAGAAAATTGTGATAAATTAATACATATTTATAAATAAATTTTTGAATAAAAATAAAATTGTTTTAGGTTAAAGTTCTGTATATTTATTTAAAATCGACGTTTCGACGAAACTCTATGTCCGCCTTCTATTTGTTATACAGTAAATAAGAACATAGAAACAAGTTACTAGGTAACAGATAAGTAACTAAATAATACAATTTATAGAATTTTAATTAATGGAAGCCAAATTTTATTTAACTCAGTGCCTTCACAGTGTTTTATGTTATCCTTTTCTTTATAAATTTATATTACTTCTCTTATCAATCTGATGTTAATATTGATACTAATACCTAATATAGTAACTAACTATTGTATAATAATGTTACATTGTTATACTAGTAACATAATGGTTTTCTTTTACATATGCAAAATAATATTAATATTCTGATACGCTTGAAGAAGAAAAAAAAAAACATTGGTTTACACCAGTTTGATAATATTTTTATTTTTTATTTACAGAATGTTCCTGAAGAGATATACAAATGGCACCTAAGGTAATAATTAATACATTATTTTTATTTAAAATATAATAATAACAAATAATTAAATACCTTCTTGGAACACCCTATATGTTTATAAACAAAACGTTTAATGTAAATAAGTAAAGTGATTCATAGAATTTACTATAAATTTTTATTTATAAATTTTAAAACTAAATTAAAAAAATACGCATAAAATGAAATTTTTAAACTTCCGTTACCCAGAAACACCGTTGTATCAATTCAAAACTGGAGAAGAAAAAAAACCTATTTTTATAAATTGGTCGAGATATGCGGTGTTTATTTATTAATGCTAAAAATGCCGAAAAGCAAAAATACACTTCGTACAAGTAGTTTAGTCTGGTGTTTATCATAAATTAAATTTAAAAAAACATAATTTTAAAATCTTTACTAAAATTAGCGGAGCGGTTGTTTATGTTAAATTCTAGACAGAATTTTAGGTAGATGATACGCTGATTGGTTTTTACCAACTTGGAAACTTGGATAAATATTTATGTTTTATATTAATCGTTCTACTCAGAGCTGGGCAAATTTCTTTAAAAATGTAATTGATAACAATTACAAATTACTTTCACGAAAAAGTAATTGAATTTTTAAGTATCTAAATAAAATCATATGGTATCAATTTAGTAATCAACTTTTCAGAAAGTTCACTATTTTCTTGGCTTAAATGAAAGTCCCTCGGACACACAAACTATTATTTAACATACACATAAGTTAAAAAAAAAATAATAATGAAAATGATAATATTAATGAATGTTGGGTTTGCCTGCAAAAGCATAAAAGAAAAATGACTGCTGTCGAAATGAGATTTCTACGTAAAGTTTGTAGTGTAAATAGGAGGAATCGTGTACAAAATAGAATATTGTATGATGATTGTGAAATTGAAAAAATGTTGTAGCAAAAGTTAGTGTTAATCAGTTAAGATGGTTCGGACATCTTGAGCGAATATCTACTGAGCGTTTGTTTAAAAAAATGTATATGAATGATTTTGAAACTATACGTTTGCGTGGACGTCCAATGCGTAGTTGGAGTGGTGTGATTGAGAGTGTTTTGTGTGAGCGAAAGTTTCCAAGTAGTAGTAGGAGAGAAATTACGAATATGGATGAAGCTAAAGTTGCTTGTTTGGATAGGGATGTTTGGGGGAAATTGATTTCGGGATAATGGAAAGAGTTTGTGCCACATCCTTTTAGGTACATGGCGTGATTGTGTATGTATGTATGTATTAAATAAAATTTTACATTAATGTTGATTCTGGTGATAATATTATTGTGCAGGCGTTATGTCGATTTCTGTCTAAATTCAATAAATTGATAACGCCAAATCGCAAAGGATTAATAAATATAATCTGTTAAATTTACAATCAAATATTCAAATCTAGTGGAAACTGCTTTATAAATGAACTATTTTACATCCTACACAATCACGCATTGATTTTGCAACTAGAGAATATAGGCTTTTATCGAAATTGAACAACAATATTTATTATAGATAAAATAATAATATTAGTACAATTTCATTTTGTGATGGCAGTAGATGTTATAGGAGGACAAATAAATCAAAAACTTTATCAGATTTTAAGCAAATTTGGGAAACTAACCTTGCTCTAACCAAAACTAAGATACGTTAAGAATTTAGCTTGATAACATATAGAATATGTTGAGTGCATAAGTAGAAAATAAATTTTAATTAAAATATTAAAGACCTTTAACCTAAATTCTTTTAATTTTAATAATAAAATAAATTTTGTACAAAGAGTGTTAGACATATATCGTGATTATTAATGAGTACGACACATACATACAAAATCTCGCCATGTATCCAAAATAGTGTGGCACAAACCCTTTCTATTATCCCGAAATCAGTTTCCTCCAAACATCTACAATTAGATTTTAGTATAATAGCATGTATATTTCTTAAGATATATGTATACTATTTGAAAATGATCAAAATACATATCTTTTAAATTAGTGCACATTCGATGAACTCAGCGTCCGTCTTTATCAGAAAAACTGGTATCACGCTTTTGGGTACATAGCGTGATTGTGTATGTATGTAGACTTTTTTCAATAAAATAATTAAAATCAAAATGAACAGAAAATATTTTTTTCAATAAAAGCAATTTATTGTAAAACAAAAGCGAAATAATTTATTTTTCTCTTTGTTTAAATAAAAATTGCAAATCAATAGTAAATATAATATGTTTTTGTCAAAAATCAAACATTCTTTGTAAAATACATTGATTTGAAATTTACCATAAAACATAACAAAACCAAATATAAAGAATATTATTCAAAAAAAAGCGAGTGAGCAAAAAAAAATTTCGTATAATATTTATTGTGATAAAACTTCGAACATTACAAACAAATTTAAAATGTTTTTGATCTCGACTCACATATAGTTGGAAAAATATTTTATACATTGTTTGGAGGAAAACGAAATACAGTATGTACATATAATAACGTGACGTGTTCGTCATTTCGTCTTCAGATAAGTTTACAAGAGAAAGTTTCAAATAAAAGTTTTAGGCAATTTGAATTACAATAGTTATTAATTTGTAACTAGTGTACTAAAGTAAACTTTTTTAAAATGGCTTAGCTGTATATTTTTCTAGTTTAATTACAAATTAAATTGTGGAACCAGAGAGATTTTTTTGCATTATTATCAATAATAATAATAATAATATTTATTATAGCTTGCGTTAATAGAGAATTAAATTCAATCATTTATAAAAATACAAAACTTTAAAAAACACAAAACCATATGTATATAAACATATATACATGAAATATATAATCTTTACTAAAACAAATCATTTAAATATAAATTTTTTAACTTACTACAGAAAATTTTATAATTGCACAACTTAACAGTTTTTGGTAAGGTATTTTACCACTGCTTTAAAGAATATAGAGTTTTGTGTTCGTTTGTAATTTCTGGATTCTAATATAAAATTTCCAGCAATTCGGTTTTTGATACGTATGCGTTTCCTGAAAGGTCTTTAATATTACTAGAAAAATATTTTGTCAGTAAATCAAATTTTATTTTATATATATATATGTAAATATGATACTTTTTATTTCCGTAAATTAATCTATTTCAATCCATTTCAATGTTGTGAGCGTTAATTTGATTTTACAATAACGATTACAGCCAAGTATAATTCTCATTGCCCGGTTCTGTAGATATTGTAAACTGTCTTTATCAACGATAATACATAAATAAATTATAGTTCCAGAGAAATTAAAGTGGGGTAGAATAATTTTATTATAGATTGTCTTACAAGTCCAAATACTTAAAAAGCCACTTACTTTTTACAATCATAAATAAATAGATATTTTACGCATCTCGTGTTTTCTCAGTTTTAATATATAATTACTATTAGTCGCTAAGTAATTGTAGGTAAATTAAATATCGATAATTCAATCATTAATATCAATACCAAATTTCGTTTTTTGCAATTATCTAATGACCTAGGGGATTTAGGAATCTGTATGGGGGCTAAAAGGAAATTATTTTATACGTTTTAGTCCACTTTAAAAACGTGGTATATTAATTTTTTTTATATACATATAAATAATTATTACCGGTTTAATATCGACTTTAGTTAAAGTGTTTATTATGAAATCGGTCGTTCAGTTCTTTAAATTTAAAGATTTTTTAAGCTAAATTTAATGAACAGAATAGCGCCATTAAGCGGCTGTAAAGCCAAAGCTATGTCCGTGAGACAAGTGCAGCCTGATTAAATTGGCAGTAGGATGTTTGATGATCAGGGAAGAGGAAAATAGCCACAAGGGCCGAATAAGCAATTGAAATGTGAACGAGAGTGGCTGCGGGCGGGAAGTCACGTGAATGCATTTTAGTCCATCGAGGACCAATTAATACGTTTCCCATTCCTTCACTCTACCCCCCCCTCCACCCCCACCTTATTAACATATATAGGCATAGCACGCTCTTCCCGAGCACAAGGTCAACGTAATTGAATTTTAGCAAAATTCTACTTTGATTCGTTGCCGCTTGCACGCGCGCCTACATACGGCTTATTATAAAATACAAATGGTGAAATATATCTATATGGACTCGTTTTAAGATGTATCAGTGTATTAACAAAATAATAAAATAAAAATTTATGTAAATAGTAATAATAATAATTACGATGTAGAACAACTCTACTTGTTAATTAGAGAAATGCTAATAAAAACTTGTGTTGGGACTGATGAAGAAAAAAAGAAAAAAAAATTGTAAAAATAGTCGACTGTTAATATTTAATAAATAATTAGTAATTGACGAAATTCAGTCTTTTACATATTTTTATTAACAACTAAGCCAACGTTTTGGCAATCATTATTGCTTTGGTCAGGTTTCTACAATGAATACAAACATGTATACATATAAACACATAAAAATATACATGTAATAATAAATATAACAACGAAACAAAAAACACTTAGAGCAGAATATTTTAGTTGATTTTACATGTAACGCAGATATACATGATTTGATCAGTAAATTTAAAAATACAAACTAAGTTTGTTATATAAAAAACATGTTAAAAATTATTTTAATAATAAATGTCACATAAGTAGATAAAAACAATCTATAAAAACAATTCCTGAAAAACACAATCTAGATGACGTGCAAGAAATTTTTTTAAAAATAATCTTAATAAATATAAAGATACAGTGTTTTTTTAATTATCTAGATGAGATAATAGACATTAGAACAAAAATTTATTTAGAGAATTGATAATTAAATACTTGATATTGGCACCTGTAGAGAAGTATAGTAGATTTCGGGCTAGTGGAAAGAGTTCGTGCCACATTTTTTTTGGGTACATGGTGTGATTGTGTATGCATGTATGTATGTGTTCTCCATCTGTATTATGGTTGATCTGTTATATTAACACTTTTGGCAACTATGTCTACAACACACTTTACTTTATGTATGCGACTCTATTCAAACCGAAAATAAATAAAACTCATCCTTTGCTCCAATAAAAAGAAGATTTACTTTGCTTACAAACACCTATTCAAAAGTCCTTGAATAAACAAAGTTCAAAAAAAATAATGTTTACCTTTCCCATTCAATGATTGCGAGTGTGACCTAGATCCAATTTATCTGTTAAATCTAACCAAAACAATTTTGTCCAAATCCGTACCTGTAAAGTGGGTGGATTAGGAACTTCATCTCATCATCGAAACAACTGTTGAACATATATGTCGCTCCTGTATATGGGCTGTATTCTATTGGATGCATCGGCGATCTATTGTACCGCCAACTTTGAACTCTTTACGCTAAATGTTTCTACTGGAGATAAAACGTACACTGTACATTTACTCAGCAGCACCGTTCTGTCATAATTAAACGAAACGAAACCATATTTTTCAATATCAGTTTCGTTTATATCTAGAAAACAGTTAATAAAATATGATCTTAGTGTGGCGAAAAGTTAATAAAATAAAAGAATTTTCCTTAAATCACAAACAATAATTTAAAAAAGCTAGATATCTAGATAAACCCCAACACTGGTTATGCGTTATCTGGTACAGTTAAATGTAATACAATCTATGTTTCTTTTTTTTTTTGTCAATGCGTATGTTTTACTTCAGGGTGTCCAAACTTTTTCCCGCAAGGGCCAAATTGGGATTTAAATCCATTGGCGGCGGGCCACATGAATATGTGAATTAAAAAATCTCATTATGACTAAGGCAGCACTGAATTTTATTTTTTTTACAGTTAATTACAAACATGACTAAATTATACATAATTAGAAAATTATTGTAACTGTGTTTTTTGCTGAAGAATTTTTTTTAAAGTTGGGATTAAAATCTGAAACATCAATTATAAGCAATGATCGCAAATGATCATCCGATAAATTTGTCCTGTATTTTGATTTCAGATACTTTATCCTGGAAAAAGTTTGTTCGCACAAATAGGTAGTCCTAAACATAGAAATAAATTTACAAGCAAATTGCTTTAAATTGGGAAACTCTTTTGCATCAAAAATTTGTAAAAATCGACCAAGTTTTCCTCCTTATATTTATCTTTGATTTGATCGTTAGCTTGAAATTCAATCATTTCCATTTGAAATTATCAAATATGATTTTTCTATTTTTTTAATTATCGATATACATTTTTGAAAATCAAAAAGTTTTTCGTGAAGAAACAGTATTTTTCAAAACCTCTTCGCGGGCCGCATAAAATCACTTGTCGGGCCGTAGTTTGGACACCTCTGTTCTACTTTATTTCGCCAACGGGAATTGAAAATAATTCGGTTAAAGTGTTCATCGCACGAAATCTGTTCGATTGGTTTTGCATTCAATTTATTTTTGCGTGTGTGCGCCCAACTCTGTGTATCTGGGTTGTATGTCATTGTCGTTTGCACACGCAAAAATGGCCGATCAGCACATACGCATGCATACATACTATTTTTTCGCACAGCTCGCTGTGATTTTTTGGATTGGTAATGATATATTTACGTAGTCGGTGACTGTTCAACTGCATTACCGCTGATAATGGAGTAATGATACAGATCACAGAATTATTTCATCTTTGACTTTTCTTTTTAAGTTAATAATTTTATCGCAATACTCTCTCAACTACAATTTTTTCTTCCTTTTTCATTTAATAAGTTAGAATTAACTATAGATATTTTTCATGTTCTCTTCGTATTTTTATTAATTACTTACAAATTGTACACACTTAATGTTTTTTTTAGATAATTTATGTATTATATTTTATAAGTCTGTGTTTGTATCGTTTGCGCCATTTAATTGGACTGTTGCCTGTTTTGGTGTAACTAAATAAATAAATTTAATGAACACAAAACAGCGTCATCAAAATTTGTGTTGACCAGCCAAAATAATCTCAATAGATTTGAACTTTGTCCAACTTCCGGCAATATCGTTAAATATAATTAAACATATTTGCCTTTGGGTCAAGTATAGTAGTGTTGCATTACGTACTACCAACATTTTGGGGTTTAACCGAATATTTACTCTAAGGATGTCTATCGCTGTCAAAATTCAACTCTGCATCAAATTTATGATTACTTAACTAGCGCGTTTTAGAAGTTACACACGACGGACAGTTATGTCTCTGAGGAAATTGCGAATATGTGGTGATAACTACACTGTAAAAAATATACCATCATTTTGTTATTATACTACGATAATTAACGTAATATTACAATTTTTTATGAAAAATTACATTTTCAAAACATGTAATAAATTCAGGTGTTTTATCAAATTTATTAAATTTTCTAATTATATATTAGTTCAATGCCATTAAATGGAAATTAAAATATTTGTTAAAACTTCAGTCATTTACAGAAAAATTGCTTTAATAACATTATTAAATATAACAGAGTAAAGAATCTTTCAGAACTCATTATAGTAAAATAAAAAAAAAGCTTTAGATTTTAATTCTGTATAATTTTTAATTTAATTACGACGTTTTGATATAAATAAATAAATAATTAATAATTATTTTTCCGATGATGATGATAAAAATTATATAGAATTAAAACCTACAGCTTTTTTATTTTAATATAATAAGCCTGTTTTGTACAGTATCAATTTAGTAATTAATAAATAAAATAAATTCTGATACATTTTAAAGCTTAGTAGTAAATAAAATAATTAATTAGTAATGTAACTTTCGTATACTTACGATTAACGTAAAATTATCTATTTAATTACACAATTAATTGTGGTTTCTGATGCTTGTTTAATGCTTAATTGATAGCTTAATAGCTTAAAGCTGTGTTTCTTAATCGTAATCTTAGGCAGATATGTTCTCAAAGATCAAAGATCAAGTAGTTTATGTCACGAAAATATTGCATTGCGCAATAATTATACGTTTACATGACACTGTCCCGTGAATTGAAATGTTATATATTTTAACTTATTTAGTTAAAAAAAAAGGTGGTGCTGTTTTATTAACTCTAATATTATTTATTAAATTTATTTCTAAACATTTAATGAAAAGTAAAACGATCCAAAAACACTAACATAATAGTTCATAAAAATAAAGCACTATAATGAATGAACTGCAAAAATATTTCCCAGATAAAGCGTCGATATACCTCACATTATATATTAGGTTTATCTTCAACATAATGACGTACAACAAAACGACTATAGATAATTTCTAACGCTAAATATAAAATTGGAGAAAAATACAATTCAACGATATAAATCTTTACACCTCAAACACTGTAATGTTTTTTCGGAGTACTTTTATTTTAAAAATATAAAGAAAGAAGCTGGCATACATTGTAAAAAAATTTTTGCGAAATTACAGGAAAATAATATTAAAATTTTACTATAAAAAAATCTGTAACTTTATTTTACTATAAATATTCCGAATTTTTATCTCAAATTTCGTGTCATTTTCACATAGTAAAAATGACCTAATAAGTATGTAAAATTGCTTACTTTCTGCAAATTGAATCACGTACTTAATGTAGAATTACATACTGTTAATATAACTTTTTAAATTATGTAAAATTACAGCTTGCATATTAATCTCTATAATAATTGTAAAATACATATTTTATATAAATTTACAAATGTATGTAATATATCAACAATAATATTACAGAACTAAACAAATTGTACCTATTTATGGAAAATTACTGACAGCAAATTTACTATAGTTTTGTACATTTACTAAAAAAAACTGTAATATTTCGCACATATGTACCATAATGTTTGTAATAATTCTGATATTATGTATTTTAAAACAATTATGTATTAAATTATAGCAGTTGAGTAATTATACCTAGAAATACTGGACGTCATGGTGTCTCATGGTTTGTAGATAAAATTACATAATTTTTATTTTAGAGTGTACGCTATCTATACTAACAAATTATTTTGCCTATATATACGAACAAAACAAAAAGCAGAAAACATATTTTTCAGTGTGAGAGTTCAAAAAACATTGTTAGCAGATTTGAAAAATGACTTTCTTTGTTCCTATAAATTACAGTCTGATAAGTATCGCAATAATAAATTTCAAAATGTATGGGGTGTGAGGGGGTTGTGTGAGAGTGGTGTAAAGGAAAATTATTAAGAGCATTTTTTTTATTTTTATTTACGATATAATTCATTCCAAATGTCATATATTACAAAGGATGCAAGCGAGGCCGGATAATCCGACCTGTTCTGCCGAATATTTGTTTTTAGTCAAATAATGACTACTAACAGATAATACGAAATTTATATTTCACTATAGTTTTGTAAGTTGTACATGATAAAACTGTATTCAAATAAGCAATACATAACTTTCATTAAATAAAAATTTAATTTATTATATTTTTAATTACACATGGCGTATTATTAGGTAATAGTATTTTGTTTTCGCTTAAATCTTCATTAATTTATTTTAGATTAATGAATTTGATTAATTAAATTTAATTAGATCATCAAAATAAATCGATTACGATTTAAGCAAAAACAAAACTATAACCTAAAAATATAATTTGTTTAAATAATAAATTAAGCAGATTTGCGTGGTCGAGCGTTTAAGGGAAGATACTACTCTGACCCTGAGCGCTTTGACAATAAGCAAAGTTTGGAAATTTTTTCATAAAGAAATAATTATGCAAATATTTCTTGCTTTTTATACGTTATTACGGTATATATATATATATATATATATATACTACGTTTTCAAATTTTTATGTCAAAATTTTTTAATATACTACGTTTTTAAAATGGACTAAAAAGTATAAAATAATTTTTCCTAGCCCCCATATAGATTCCTAACTCCATACAGATTGTCATGAAAATTTGTGATTTTTAATAGCTAGGACAATACTTGTAAGATTTAAAACGAAAAACGTTGGGCGCATGCAATAGATAATAGTAAGAAGTGTAGGAAACAGCTGTTGTTACACCCACGTTTTCCGTTTTATATCTTCCAAGTATTGTCATAGCTATTAAAATTTTCAGGACAATCTATATTCGGTCAGGAATCTGTATGGGGGGCTAGGAGAAATTATTTTATACTTTCCAGTCCGTTCACGCAAACGTACAGCTTCAAAACTATTCATGTAAAATCTTTTTAACCAAACTTTTTAACTTCAGATGACTGAATCATCGTAACTGATTAACACGGCAACTTTTGCTACAACATTTTTTTCAATTTCGCACTCATCATACACTAATCTATTTCGTACCCTATTTACTCGCATAATATTAATCTTGTTCAAAAAATACTTAAGTATTGTATCCGAATATACAAAACAAAAAAAAAAGTATATTGACTTTTGGTAATATATTCAAGTTTTCTATAAAAAGAACGCCAATATTTTTTTGCATCTAATTTAGCATCAGTAATATAATTAAAGATTTATTGAATTTTCATCTTAAAATTTATTATTCAAATTATGTCGGTGTACAATATTAATAATTAAATTCGTTGACATAATTAAATACCAACAAAACATTAAATAGATATATATATATATATATATATACCGGGTGTCTACTTTTTTTTTGTTACATAGGGAATAAAATGCTAAAATTTTCATTTGGTGATAAATTTTCCCCTAATTATTATAGAACAAAAGTACAAATACAAAAGTTGTTTAGAATTCAAAAATGCATCAAATGATGCCAAATTTATCAATATAGGATGTTCTGATCAAGAATTAGAAGCAAATTAAAATTTCCATTTTTGCGCTCTTTACATCAAAGTGCCACGGAAATTAAACAAATAATTTCATTTCTTCTGGAGTTTGAGTTTGACAGATCGTATTTATTTTATTGTTACGTTCTGTATTATTATTATTATTATTATTATTATTATTATTATTATTGAAAATAATGAATAAACTTAATGTAAATGAAAAGCTATTAAGTATAAAAAGTATTAAGTATTTATTATTTATTACAATGAAAGGGTATTTTACTCGGCTGTACACTACGTACTAGCTGTGGTTTTAAATTGTGAATGTCTCCATTATAATTTTAAGTAATTGTTTAATTTATTTATTAACTTCAAGTTATAAAAACAATACATTTGAATTAGATGACTGGCATTATGCCTAATATATTTATTATAATAATTTAAACTTATCCCTGAGGATGCTGTAAGTTGTGCAGTGAAACGTCGGATAAGAGTTTAATAAATAGTAAATAGCTGAACTCCGTAAAACTTTCTTTATTTATTACAATATTCAATATACCTATAAAACAGAAAAATTCATGAATACAAGATATAGGAGAACAAAAACGAAACTAACAATTTAAATTAAATGTTCAAATAAATCGCCATTAACTGCCAAACAATAACCTAATCTGTTATAAAATTCGTGACGTACAGAGCTTAATTGTGTTTGTGTTATATTATTGCACTCTTCAACAATGGCATTTTTCAAATCAACAAGATTTTTGATATGTCGTTTATAAATTTTCTCCTTCAAATATGGCCATAAAAAGAAATCGCACGGTGCTAAATCGGGCGATCTAGCTGGCCAATTAATTGGACCACCTCTACCAATCCATGAATTTGTAAAACATTGATCCAAATATAATTTAATGTTGCAGCTGTAATGTGCCGGACATCCGTCTTGTTGATACCAGACAACATTATCTTGAGTTGCACACTCTTCTAACTGCGGACCAATATGATTTTGCAACATATCCAAATATTTTTCGTTGTTTAAATTATTTTCAATAAAAAATGGCCCAATTATACACCTGCCAAAAATTCCAGCCCATACATTAACTTTTTCTGGATATTGGGTATGTGTTGCTACCATTAAATGAGGATTTGTTTGGCTCCATATTCTAAAGTTTTGTGTATTAGGTTCGCCGTGTAAAGTAAACGTAGACTCGTCAGTAAAACAAATAGATTTCAAGAAGTTTCTGTCTAAATTGGATTTTTCCATAATAATGTTACTAAATTCGCTTCTAGCCATTTTATCCGCTTCAAATATCTCTTGGTGCGTGGAATATTTATAAGAATGATATTTTTCATTTTTTAGTACCTTATGTATTGTTGAAGGATGCAAATTTAATTCAGCACCAAGTTGACGCACACTAACATTTGCGTTTTCCGTTACACACAAAAGTATATTCAATGTATTTTCTTTAATTGCATTTTGATTTAAATTCTCCTCCTGATCTTCTGCGTTGATTTTTCTACAATTTTTACAACGTTTTAACACACTTCCAGTTTCTTCGAATTGTTTAATTATCCTACGAATAGTCATAGCGGAAGGTATGGGACGGTTTTCAAAGAAAGCGCTGAATAAATCTCTTACTCGTCGTATCGAATTTCCAGTAAAATACCATTTTACGCACTGAACTTTTTCATTTACCTTAAGTTTATTCATTATTTTCAATAATAATGATAATAATACAGAACGTAACAATAAAATAAATACGATCTGTCAAACTCAAACTCCAGAAGAAATGAAATTATTTGTTTAATTTCCATGGCACTTTGATGTAAAGAGCGCAAAAATGGAAATTTTAATTTGCTTCTAATTCTTGATCGGAACATCCTATATTGATAAATTTGGCATCATTTGATGCATTTTTGAATTCTAAACAACTTTTGTATTTGTACTTTTGTTCTATAATAATTAGGGGAAAATTTATCACCAAATGAAAATTTTAGCATTGTATTCCCTATGTAACAAAAAAAAAGTAGACACCCGGTATATATATATATATATATATATATATATATATATATATATAAAATATATAGAATAAATTCGCATGAACAGATAATTTAATTCTAAATATCTTTAAAACCAATGAAAACGTTACACAAATGTCACATAATAACGCGAGCACAGATTAGGTCAACTATAAATATAGATACGTAATGCATATACTTAATACATGGATTTTGTTTTGTTATGCAGATCAAAAAAAGATGAATATAGTGTCTGTTTATATTTTGGAATCACCAGCTGACACAGAGACAGTGAAAGCGAAAGAAAACATAAACGGGTTTTTATAGAAAACTTCTTTCTCTTTATTAACATAACAAAACATTGGCCCATATTCTCATCTCACTTTTAAAAGTGATTTTTGTCAAAATTACATTTCATAATATTAATAATTATAAAAAAAAATACATACATACATACATACATACACAATCACGCCATATACCCAAAAGGGTGTGGCACAAACTCTTTTCATTATCCCGAAATCAGTCGCCTCCAAACACTCCTATCCAAACAAGCAACTTTCGCTTCATCCACATTCATAATTCCTCTCATACATGCTCTTCTATTCCTACTACTTGGAAACTTTCGCTCACGCAAAACACTCTCAATCATATCACTCCAACTACTCATTGGACGTCCACGCAAACGTAAACCATCAAAATCATTCAAATAAATCTTTTTAACCAAACGTTCATTAGACATTCGCTCAACATGTCCGAACCATCTTAACTGACTAACACCAACTTTTGCTACAACATTTTTTTCAATTTCACACTCATCATACACTAGTCTATTTCGTACCCGATCTCTCCTAGTTACACCACATACCCCACGTAAAAATCTCATTTCCACAGCAGTCATTTTCCGTTTATGCTTTTGCAACCAAACCCAACATTCACTACCATACATCACGGTAGGTACCAAAACTGCATTGTATTTTTTTTATAAAAAAAAATATGTATCAAAAATATCAAATACTATTCATATTTGATAAGAGGTAGAAGTAAAAATTTATTTAAAAAAAAAAATTATTTCATAAACAAAAGAGGTAGGAATACGGGCCATTATTTTGTGTTATCTATATCGTAGTTGATCTAATGGTGAGGTTTATGTATGTATTGTAATATCTTAGTAAAACCAGTGCGTGCGTGCGTAATATTGTATCAAACGATTATCAATGTAATTACTATATCGAACTTATAACGCATAAACTATACTCAGTTGTATATCAACAATTTTCCATGTAAATCCAAGCTGTAATTAAGCTGAGCTTACTGATTTACATAATTTCAGGTTTATACAATATGGATTCGGTTTATTGAAAAATATGTATAGGTTGATGCAAATTTTTTATAAGATGATTATATCGTTCATTTAGAACTTACTTAATCATATTCAATAGGTCTGGGCGCGGATCGTGAAATTCTTCTGGTCACGGCGTAACCCAACGTGAACGTGGTGAATTTTATATATCCGTCGGTGATCGTGCTTGAACGTGAATCTCTGATAAGTCAGATCATTAATGATCACATTCACTTTCTTCATTTTTTTAGATTTACTAAAGATGCCAAATTGTGAAAATCTTCGGGTCAAGTATGCTTGAATCTTTTTAAAATTGTACCAAATTTCATGATATAGTTTTTAGGGACACCTTGTACAAGACATGCGAATTTTATTCTGGCGAAAGTTTTATAAAAATTATTTTTGTACTAATTAACAAAAGACTTTTAAAGTAAAATTTTTATTAAGTATTTTGTGAACAATATAAAATAAATTATACATCCCAATTATCAATTTGATATTATTGCTAAATAATTTTTAATTACTTTGTAAATTTTACTTGCAAATAACAAGTTGTTGCTAGGTAACGTCTATTTACAATTTTAATTAATGCTACCCGTTTTTAGCAACAGCTTTATTAAAGAAAAATAAATTAATAATAATGTACAATTTTATATTCAATTATTCTATAAGGCTTTGATATTTTTTTTATAATTTAATTGCAAATTTTTCTAATTTTTTTTATGGTAGTCCGAAAGATTACTCGTAATGAAAACTAAAATTTGATGTTTGTGGATGTAATACGAGTAGCTTTTCCTTTTTATTTTTACTTAAATAGGTTAAGGCTCCGCCAAAGTAAGTATTTTACAAGTAAATTTACTGTGTTGTTTGACAAAGAAACAATTCAAGTAAATAACTATAAAGAGAATTTTGAAATTTGTGAAAATAACTTTCAATATATTTAATAACATTTTTAAATTGTTTAAAAACTCTTGAAAATGGATAAAAATCGTGTAAGAAGCAAATCGTTATTTTTGCTGGAACGAAAACCGGCACCGAATCGATATATATTAAATTGAATCGGAACGAAAAATATAACGGTTTGAAGACCTGGTTTTACAAATCAAGAAATAAATATTAAGATTTCTTACAAGAAAAGAATGTTTTGATATGATGAAATACTAACTATCAAATTAATATTTTTAAAGATTAAAAAAAAAATTTAAACATTTGATAATTTGATCAATATTTTTTAGAGTGCATTTAGAAGCAATTTTTATTCAATGGAAAATTCATCTAATATACATCCGATTTTTTATGGAAATATATTGAGAAGGTTCCACCGCAAAAGTAAACAAGGAGATACAATTTTTTTCTCATTTCTCTTTTTTAAGAACTTTACTGTGCCGCTTTAATTTGTTTACCATATGCGCATCATAAAGGAAAAGAAAAATAAGATAGTGAAAAATCTTTCAGGACTCATTATATTAAAATAAAACTGCTTTAGGTTAATATTTAATTATAACTGACGTTTCGACGAACTCAGAGTCCGTCTTCATTAGGATAACTGATACGAATGATATTACACTAAATAACAGAACATAGAAACAAGATACTATAGGTAACAAATAAGCAACTAGATCATACAATTTATAGATTAATTAATGGAAGTAAAATTATCTTATCTTTTTCTTTATAAATTTCAATTGTTTCTCAAGACCAATTAGTATTAACAGCAGATTGATAAGAGAAGCAATTAATTTTATAAATAAAAAGGTAACATCAATCACTGCAGAGGCACTGAATTAAATAAAATTTGGCTTCCATTAATTAAAAATCTATAAACGTTATGATCTAGTTACTTATTTGTTACTTAGTAACTTGTTTCTGTTTTCTGTTATTTACCGTAAATAATTTGTATCAGTTTTTCTGCTGAAAACGGACGTTGAGTTCGTCAAAACGTCGATTATAAATAAATATTAATACAGAACTTTAACCTAAAGCAATTTTATTTTAATACAAATATAATGAATTCGAAAGATTTTTTTACTATGTTGAAACATTCAGTATTTAAAAAAAATATTTATCTAAGTTTGCTATGGAAACAAAAAATTTTAATAGGGGCTTAAAATTTTATTCTAAAACTTTTTTCAAATAACATTTTTTTAAATTTTTTTACAAATAAAGAATGTTTATCTGAAATACGTTTCGTTCCTGTTTCATTTGACTTCCATCGGAAGTGGTATTAGTACTTCTTGCTAGGATATTTTTAGTTTTTGACATGTACTAAATAATCCCGTAATAATAATTTTCAAAAAAAGCATATAATAGAAATTTTTTCATATGATGCAGAATTTTTTGCTGGACAGTGTTTATAAAATAGCAAAATATTTTATGAGCAAACAGTGTCAACTGTTATACATTATCTTTCTTTATGTTTACATAATTCCTAGCAGGAGCAACAGGCTTTTTTGGTTCACACACATACACCCATGTTTTGTTAACAAAATGTTATTGAATGTGCTAAATTTGTTGTTACTGCTGTCATAATTTTGAACGGGAAAGTAAACATAACACGAAGGTTTTTGGGAGGAGTCTTTTAACCGCCAAGTATATCAACTGTTTTTCTTTTATGAGATGTATATTGTTTCGTATTTTTTTTATCTCTATGACTATTTTAACACGTTTACATTAACTTGCTTTTTTCCTGTCTGTTTGTCTGTTCGATACAAATTTTGAAATCGATTTTAAACTAACTTCCCGATGAGCTAGAGACTTGAAACTTTAAGCATTGCTCAGAACTGGATGACAATGCATTATTTTAACTAATTAATTAATATTAGAAATATTAAACTAAAGTTAATTAATTAACTTAATTAATTATAATTATAATTAATTAAAGGTTAAAGTTAAAGTTAAAGTTAAACAAGACTAAAAAGCAGGAAATGATTATTTAAATAAAGAAATAATATGCTACGTTTTTAACACGGACTAAAAAGTATAAAATAATTTCTCCTACCCCCAAACCGGAAAACGTAGGGTGCATGTATGAAATAATATTAAGAAATGTAGGGAGTAGCTGTCTTTGCCCCATATTTTTCTGTATGGGGTTATAAATCTGTATGCTAGATTACTATTTTCATTGTTTTACCCTAAAAACTAGAAAAGGAAAATATCGATAAAAATAATTGGATCACAAATGGTTAAAACGCAGAATATATTGAAGAAAATAGGTAATATAATTGAATCAATTAGTTAAACAAAATTTTAATTACTACGATGATTTTTGTTCGAGCATATTTTATGGAGCAATTTCATATTTGAACGCACAACTTAATAATGAATGTGATCTAGTTGGCCTCGATTATTTTTGCGTGACCACCCCTCACCCCCGATATAAACGAGAAAACAATTCAATTATATTCTACGCTTTTAAATTTAGTAGCAAACACCCCTTTACCTTGCCATTAATGGCTTTATTAATACGGTGTAAAATTGCGAAGTTTGCCAATTTAAACCAATTAAAAATTTATTTGAAAATTACGATATACATGGGAAAAATTTACAAATTTACAATCAGTTAATTGTTTATTAAATAAAACTGTTTTAGGTTAAAGTTCTGTATTAATATTTATTAATAATCGATGTATCGATGAACTCAACGTCCATCATCATCAGGAAAACTAATATTAATGGCATTTATAGTAAGTAACAGAACATAGAAACAAATTACTAAGTAACAAATAAATAACTAGATTAGACAGCTTTATCGATTTTTAATTAATTTAAGCAAAATTGATTTTAATGCGTGATTGATCTGAAAAGTATGATGGATTTTTATCCTGTACAGCGGAGGATAAATTTTATTTATTTATTATTTTTTTTTTGTGGAGGCACTGAGTTAAATAAAATTTGGCTTCCATTAATTAAAAATCTATAATTCTTTTGATTTATTTACTTATATGTTACCTACTAACTTGTTACTATATACTGTTATTTAATTTAATATTATTAGTAAATTTTGACCTGGTCAAGACGAACGTTCAGTTTTGTCAAAACGTCGTTTGTATATAATAATTAAACAGAATTTTATCCTAAAAAGTTTTTATTTTCCATTTATGTTTCTGTAGTCAAACCCAACCCTCACTATCATACGTTGTCGCAAACAGCAAAAAATAATTCTGAATTTTAGATTATTTATTACAATACATTTACATGTTATTTATAAATAATAAATAAAATTTAATTTAAAAAAAACTTATATTAAATATGTATACAATTTACTTAATAAAATTATTTTTAGTATAAAAATAAACATTTCAAGTAATATATGAGAATTTATGATTTTATGTTTTTATAAAAACAAATGTATGTATATAAATATATATTTAATAAACTTAGATTACATTGAGATATTTGGTTATGTAATGAAAATTCCAAAATATGAATTTTTTGTTTTTGCGTTTTAACACTAGAACTACCAACCGGTCAAAATGACCGGTTGCATCAGTTTATCAACACTTTTTGTTCATAATTACAAAAAATATTGTTTTTAGAATACTATGTATTTTTCTAAATTTATGAAATCTTTAATTTTACAAAATGTTAGATTCGTACGATTTCATTTTACAGAGATAAATATGTGGTATACCTAAATATACCAACCGGTCATTCTGACCGTCATATAAAAACATTACCAGAGTTTAGGATTGCTTGTGCAAATGCAAAAAAATTAAAACACGCGTTAGCAACACACTCTGTCAACATTGTAGCATACACAAAACATATTTTTTACTCTAAATACGGGGAGTCCCACGAATAAAAAGATTCTGTTCTGGTTCACATTTCTGCGGCTAAGTAGTTTCATTTTCTTGTTGGTGATTCTGGTGCGAGGTGAAATAAATATAAAAAGTGAAAAATATTTTGGCAAATATTTTACCATTGTTGCTAATATTGTAAAAGTTAGTTGTGAACTAATATTTTTATCCTATACATAATATTCCATATATTTATTCAGTAATTACACATGCAACTACACATCAAACCGGTCATTTTGACCGGTTGGTAGAAATAGGTATAGAACAAATCCTGGTAGTTCTAGTGTTAATTTGAACTTTTGCACATCAGGTTTATAATAAAATCTTTTGCAGTAACATATTTTCGACAGAAATACTAATAAAAGTAGTTTTATTTTTTCTTCAAGCGTATTAAAATATTGACATTTTTATATTGTCTATATAGAAGAAGGTTATTATGTTTCGTGCACAATAATTATTATACAGCAGTTAGTTCCTATATACAATACTGGTGGTAGCACCAAATATGAGTACAACGTCAAGTGCAATTCAATGTGACATCTTCGGCGGCCATATTGAAAAGTATTACGTTCAATTAATTGACAATTATATTGTCTATTTTCGTCTATGACTTTGAAGTGTAAAAAATGTAATGTGCAACGTCTGATTTGTAAGAAACTGCATATTTGACAAAAGAATTATGGTTAAGTGTATTTAATGTAATATCTCCGATGGCTACATTGAAAATTATTAAGTCAAGTTAAGTTAATTAATAGTTGCATTATTTATTTTTGCTTGAATTTGAATTTGATTTTGGAAAATATGTGAAGAAGTGCAAGAAATGCAATGTACACCGCCCGATTTGTCAGAAATTGTATATGTTAGTACGGTAAAGGTTACTTGGTATATTTATAACTTATTTTTAGTTTAGTTTCGTTTGGAACGCTTGAAGAACAAATACCATATGTATGTCACTTGAAGACGAATGTTCTTTTTATGTTTCGCCCAGATAGCTTAGCCTTCGCTTTCTGCTTCTCGTAACATAATATACCATTGTAATCTTGATGAATATAATTACCATTAAATTATTATATAATCTATCAAAATTTGTTATTTTATGAGGCTAAATTTTTTAACAATTTTTTCCCATTTTGGTACTAATATTTTTTGTAGACGGTAAACGCGAAAAAAAAAATATAAAGTAAATTTAGTAATGCACACAAAACCTGCATAATTTATCATCATGTAACATATTAACTTTTTTTTTCTAGTTTTAAAATGAAAATTATGTTATGCGACTGGTCTTCTAATAAAAAAAATATGAAATATAACTTTTATTTTAAAACTTACGTTGCGAATACTAAATCTGTGCATTCAGAACTTTTTTTTTGGTCTTAAATAATTTTTGATAGATTGCTTCTAACTTTTTGTTTCATGTCACGTTTTTTAAAAACTGCCAATTTTAATTAACAGATTATAAATAGATTAAATATAAAATACAATATTGTTAACATGTAAAGATTGATAAATAATAGTCCGTTTTTTATCAAAAATATAATTCTAAAAAATTATGAAATTTTTGATATATTGAAATATAATTTATCATACTCGTATCTTTAGAATAAACTGTACTAGGAAATATGTAGTTCAATTTTTCTACCAAAATTGACATTTGGCATCAACATTTTTGTATACTAACTGAGATTTTAAACACTCAGTCATACGTACGCATACACAATCACGCCATGTATCCAAACAAGCAACTTTAACTTCATCCATATTCGTAATTCCTCTCATACATACTCTTCTATTCCAAATGCTTGGAAACTATTGCTCACACAAGCCACTCTTTCAATCATTCCACTTCAACTACTCATCGGACGTCTACGCGAACGTATAGCTTCAAAATCATTCATATTATTTTTTTTTAACTAAGCATTTGCTCAAGATGTCCGTACCATCTTAACTGACTAACACCGCAAGTTTTGCTACAACATGTTTTCAATTTTACTCTCATCATACATTAATCTATTTCGTACTCGATTCCTCCTAGTTACACCACATACCCCACGTAAAAATCTCATTTCCACAGCAGTCATTTTTCTTTTATGCTTTTGCAAACCTTTCAATCAGCATCAACTCTCTTCTTTCAATTTAACGATCAGTTTAATAAATGATAATTTATAATTAAGGTCGTAGAACTCGGAACTTACAAACGTTTTAAATTTACGCAATGACGTACTTTAATTCAAATTTGAGAACAGTAAATATAGATAAAATTTTATGATACGTTAAAGTCATTAAAAATATTTATTTAATAAATATTATAATAAATAAATTACTTACGCCTAAACAAAATCAAATATTAATTTAAAAACGATATTAGTTTGGTTTTCAAAATGAGTCACAATTTTTTGTTTTCAAAACAAATTTTTATTTAGAATTTTCGACCAATCTGTTGTGGTTTTTTTCAATACGAATATAATTTAAGAAATTTAAAAAATAAAACTTAATTATCTATAGAGGAAATTTTCTTTACAACAAGCTATAAAAAGTTTTCTTCGAATTGAAAATATACTTACAAATATATAAATTTCTTGAATATTAATAAATGTTATATGCAATATAATATTTCTTGTGAATATTTCAATATTGTCGCACATACATGTAACAATAAAATAATAGAAATATCAGAAGACAAATTGAATGCATATATTTCATTTGACGTAAAGAAATACTTTTATGTCGGGTAGATAAACAATTTTATTGAATCAAATACTTGCAATACCAAATACGTTAGAATATGAATGATGTTTTATAATATTTTATAAATAAAAATCTTGTAAACAGAATGTTCATGCTTAGTCTCATGGATTTTAAAATTTCATAATTATTCACAACCGATATTAATTTGAATCTACCTTAAAGTTTTACAGTGTATCCACAGCATATAAACTCATTCAATGGAACTGAAAGTTATGCGAAAATATTTTCAAATATTATGTGTACGCTGCAAAAAAGTTAGCAAAATTACAGAAAAATTTTCAATTTACAAAAAAAAATTTCCTATAAAAATCTGTAATTTCATTTTACTATAAATTTTCTGTATTTCTACCTCAAAATTCTGTAATTTTTGCATAATTCATAATAATATAAAAAAGTATATAAAATTGTTTACTTTCTGCATCTGTATTAGACTGTATTAAAATTTTTACTGTGTTTAGAAATTTTGTTTTTTTATTTCACGTATCAATAAAAATTATTGTGCTAGGTTTTAACTATTAATTTTTGAAATAAATATAGATATTAATACTAAGAATACGTTTTCCTTTTTCGAGAAAGCATTTCTAAAATAATGATTACAGCATAGATTACTTCACCAAATAGAAAATAAAGAAAAAACAAAATGTAAATATAAATTACATATTATAAATAGCACTTTGTATAACAAATCTAATGTATTTCTGATGAGCTTCCTTTTTTGTATTTGGATTATTTTTATATCTTTTAAAACAATAGAAAAATATGTATTATATCAAACAAAGTAGAAATTATTTATGTTTCTGATACAGAAAATCCATTATAAATAGATCTTAATAGCCAAAATATAACGCAAATGCACGAGTTTATTTTTATTAATTATCGTTGGTTTTATTGCAGAAGAAAATTGAAATTATTAACTTACAAGCTACGTACATAACAGAAAGATAAGAGTGGGAAAGTGTGAAACCCCATAAAAATTAAGAACTCATAGTAAAAAATTTTCAGAACTCATTATATTAAAATAAAAAAGTTTTAGGATTAAATTCTGTATATACTGGGTGTCCCATTTTAATCCGCCACCTGCAATAACTTTAAAATCGTGCATCGGACAAAAAAATGTTTCGAATAAAAAGTAAATGGTTTCGAAGGGGACATCTGATGCAGAGACCCTTGCCCCCTCCGGACTTCCTGGGGGGCGGGAAAGGGGGGCAACTTTGAAATCTTAAATGGAACACCCTATTTTTTATTGTAGATTCTGATAGGCCATTAAAAAGTATGTAAATTTTATTTTAAGACTTTTTCTTTATCTTTGATAGATGGCGCTGCAAACAGCATTTTTTTTCTCAGTTTATCAGTTTTTAATTTGAAAAAAAAAGGTGTAACTAAGAACAATATTCAATTTCTTTTCAGTTCTTTGGGAAGAGGGGAGGGGCAAGGGTCACTGAATCAGATATCTCCTCGAAACCATTAGCTTAAAGTTATACACCTCAAAACCATTAACTTAAAGTTAATGGTTTCGAGGAAGATATTTGATGCAATGACCCTTGCCCCCCCTCTTCCCAAAGAACTGAAAAAATCTTAAATATCGTACTTAGTTACACTTTTTTTTTCAAATTGAAGATTGATAAACTGAGAAAAAAATGCTGTTTGCAGCGCCATCTATCAAAGATAAAAAAAAATCTTAAAATAAAATTTACATACTTTTTAATGGCCTATCAGAATCTACAATAAAAAAATAGGGTGTTTCATTTAAGATTTCAAAGTTGCCCCTCTTTCCCGCCCCCCCAGGGAATCCAGAGGGGGCAAGGGTCTCTGCATCAAATGTCCCCCTCGAAACCATTTACTTTTTATCCGAAACATTTTTTTGTCCGATGCACGATTTTAAAGTTATTGCAGGTGGCGGATTAAAATGGGACACCCAGTATATATATATATATATATATATATATATATATATATATTATTTAAAATTTGACGTTTCGATATACTCTACGTATATTTTTTCTGATAATATACGTATGTCGAAAAATTGATTTTTAAATAAAATATATACAGAATTTAATCCTAAAGTTTTTTAATTGTAAAAACACATGTTTAAAAATAAAAGTTCCACTTTATCTATAAAAAAAAAAAAGATTAGAACGCATTAAAAAAATAACATTTTATTTGTCCGGATATGAATGTTAAAAGGAAACCAAAATTTCATAAATTTTACAAAATTCAGATTTTTTTCATTATAAATATATGTTGGCCTAGAAAAAAAAAATAGTTCATTTATATCTTTTAAGTTTGTTTTCACAAAAAGCAAATACAATAAATAGCAGATATAAAACTATTTACACAGTCAATAAAAATAAATAAATTATCTATTATATGTCAATTAGAAAATTTATATTCTACTCGGATTAGAAACGCACAGTTAATTCTGTAGATTAAAATTTATGGGGGTCGATATTTAACTGTTAAGAATAAAATCTAAACTTAGCATCGAGCTGAAATACAAACTTGATTTATTTTTTAATCTAATTTTAAAATGGCTTCCGATTGATGTTCTATTGTTTATTATAGTCTATTGTTAGAATTATTGCTATTTTAATCTACAGATTTAGGTCAGAATTGAAGTAATTTCTATAATAATTTAGAATTTTTTCTAACTAGAAATAATTTTTTTAGGTTTTTTTAATATTTTAATAGTTTATAAAAGTGCAGACATTTCTTCTTAGAACGTAAATTTTGTTTTTGTAATATTCCATTTGTTAGTTTCAACTAGTTTTTATGGGGATCCTGTATATAACCATTTTTCAATCCCATAAATTACACTACAAAAATAATTTTCGATTTTCAATATCGACTGATTCAAATAAAAAAAGAAATCATTACGAATCAGATTTTGTTTATCCATTTGGATAAAAATAGATAAAATAATCAATACAAACCATCTTTTATCGCCTACATATTAGCGGCATTAGAGAAACTAAATATTTCAAACGAGTGTGTTTCTAGTTTATAAAAGCCTATAAAATCAGTCAATAAGTGTTTTTCATTACATTGCTATGTGGTGAAAACAGTGACGTGCCATGATTTTTGATAAGTTAAGTTCAAGTTTTGTATTAAAATTTATTTATATAATCGACGTTTCGACGAAACTCAACGCTCGTAAAAATAAGTTACTAGGTAACAAATAAGTTTCTAGATCATAATATTTTATAAATTTTTAATTAATGAAAAATGGAATGCACGCCACTGGATGATAACTCTCTGCAAACTTATCTAACAGTTGAATCAGAGCAAATCTAAACTTAATTTTTTTGCCATGTTGAAAATTACTGTTTTTACAATTTTCTAATTACAGCTTGTTTATACTAACGTAGAATAAAACATACTCCTATTCACGATATTTTTTTTAAAACAAAATTATCGAACGATGTTAATTATTTTTTCTAATAAGGCATGAAGGTGTTGTAGATGAGACATTTTAAGAAAGTATATAAATGTATGTACTGTAATTTTATTTTAATGAAAACATGAAAAATATTGAAAGTATTGAAATATGAAAGTATTAATCGCGTAAAAAATTATTTAAACAAAAGAAAAGGTCTTTAGGTTTAAGTTCTTTGTTAATATTTATTAATAATTGACGTTTCGACGAACTCAACTTTCGTTTTCACCAGGAAAACTAAAACAAATGACTAGATTAATTTTATTCTCTCTTTTTAATACGAAAATCTATAGTTTACTTCTAAAGTTCATTTAACCAGCGTTTATGAAATATATTTTATTACATTAACAAATTTTACACTTTGCGGGAAATTTGTAAGCCATCTTAAGTGACTTAATTTTAAATCCGAGGTTAATTATAGTGGATAAAGTATGTGAGAAAAGCCTATAAAGATTAGACTCAAGTCGATAAAATAACAGGATAATCGCTGGATTAGGATCAGAATTTCTGAGATCCACGGTTTAGTGGATGAAAAATTTACGTTACAGTTAGTTTTATAAATATTTGTCGCAATATTTCTCAAATTTGTTTTCAATAACAAAAAATATTAAAAGTGACAACTTTTAATATTTTATACAAAATTTTATTTTATAGTTTATCTGAGTTTTATTTTTAAACATTAAAAGCGTTAATATTTTTTTTTTTGCATTTTTTGACTTTATTTCTAATTTTAGGTATAAGGAAATGATATATCATTGTAAAGAGAATATAACTTTATATCGCCCGCACAGCATCTCTTTCATAATTTTACCTTACTACTTATAAAATTATGTCCCCCTCCTTGCTATACGAGTATAAGTCAGACTTTTTTATTTCTTTTCTAAAATTGTTAGTTAATCTGAAAAACTAATTGCTATCGATTTTAAAATAGCAGATACAAACAAAAATATTACATACTGCAGAAAAAAAAAAGTATTTTTCACAAATAACGGACAAATAAAAAACGTTGGCCCGTATTCTCACCTCACTTTTAAACGTGATTTTTGTCAAAATTACTATTGATGTTTACTTAAAATTACATATTAAGCAATTATAATTTGTTTATTTGAATTTTATAATAGTAAATATAAAGAAAAATTATTAAAAATAGAAATACTATTCATATTTGATAAGAGGTAGAAGTAAAAATTTATTTTAAAACAAAAAATAAAAGCACTTGAATTTCTAAAAACGCTTTAATCAGAAATATAGAGCGGAAAGATTCAGTTTCAACCGTTTTTTCATCAATAAATGAAGATAAAAAAAAATATTTTTACCAAAATAATTACAGTACAATAAAAACAAAATATACGAAGTTTCAAATGTATTTTAAATAGGTGCATATATAAATTTTATGAAATAAATAGTGTCGTTAAGCTTACAGAAATAAAACAAAATATCTCTTGATAAAAATTCTCCATTCAGCAATTTTAAATTCTGGATTATTAAGCTGACAGCTGCTCAGCTAAATTTCATTTCTAGTCGCGCTTACGAAAGCATAAATCTACGTAGTTTTTTTTACGTAATAATTATTTAAAATATTTTATAATGTAATAAAGTTTATAACAGTAAACTACAGAAGAAACATCTAGCAAAAAATATGATTTAATATTTTTTTACCATTAACATATTTAGGAAATATATAATTGCACGACAAAATTGGTATTTCGAATGACAACTATGACGTGACAGAAATAGAAAAATTTACAACAAAACTAATAATAATATAGTTTATTTATTAGCATTAGCTAAATGCTAGTGCCTGTATGCATAAACATTTTCGTTAAAAATAACGGTTCTTTAAAATGAAAATTTTTAAATCTCGTAAGAAATTTCGTTGCAATACACATAGTTTTCTTACGGAATTCAAGCATTTTTATTTTAATTTACCGTTATTTTTAACGAAAAAATTTGAAAAAAATTCTGTTGTATTGTTAACTGAAGATATATATTATATATTGAAACTATTATACGAATAACTTTTTCAAAGTTTTCACAAATAAATTAAGTCTAAAATTTGTTTCGTTATTATTTAATTTTACTTATAATATAATTTGTGTGTAATAATTTTTAAAAAAGAAATAATTCAAATTTTGTCATGATTTATTTTTATTAATGTTACTTGCAAATCTAATAAAGAATATTTGGTTTCAATTTTTAATTTTTTTTTAGTAGTCAATATGTTACAATAATTTTATCGATAAGTATATTTCAGAACTATATTAGACAAAAAATTTAAACTAGAAAAATTTATTGCAACTTACCTAAAATTACAATAATTGTAGTGCGGAAATAAAGTTTGTAACTTTTAAATTTTTAGCATATATTAAAAGTTTTTACAGTTTTTCAAATATCACTTTCACATTCAAAAATTTTACACATACTATCAGTTTATAAGTTACATTATTTTACAATAAGTTTGTTCCACAAAATTTAAATAAAATCTAATATAATAAATTCACTTTCCATTCACCAAAAATTTATACTTGCATTTTTTTTTTAAATGAACAAAAATCTAAAATAATATTTTAGACAAAATATTACAATTACGGTTTTGCGAATATTTTTTAAAGTTGCGAGCGTTGAATGTTCGCGTAGAACGCGATTCGCAGTTGTTATGACGTAACCGGTTGACCAATGTCGACTGGTGTTGAACCGAGCGCGCGTCTAAGCATCTAGCGTCATTTGTTTCTAAAGCGCAGCTTAAAGCGCGACACTCAACTGTTTTGCGCCGGCGCGCGCACTCACACATACCGGCCCTCATCATAGACTGAATATAGAAGGGAGACAAGTTTATGCTTATACAAAAAGGCATTGAAAGAAATCGACGAAAGATCTAGTGAGAACTGACAGAAACTGACACGATAAACAGTCGCAAAAAATAAACTATTTAAATTAGTACTCGCAAATATTTAATGATCGTTTGGTTAAAAGAATTATATGCACTCTAAAAAAAAAAAAATCTAATTTTATCTACAAACCATGAGACACTATGATGCCCAGTATTTCTAACAATAAGTATAATTACTCAACTGCTATAATTTATATATATTTATATTATGTAATATGATATATTACCAACCGAATGGAAAAGTACATATATATTTAATATTATAGTTTTTTAGTAAAGTTACAGAACTTCCGTAATGTTTCCAAGTGTATCATTATGAATGTGGATGAAGCTAGAGTTGCTTGTCTGGATAAGAATATTTAGAAAATATTTCGAAATAGTGGAAAGAGTTTGTGTCACATCCTTTCGGGTACATGGCGTTATTGTCTATATATATATATATATATATATATATATATATATATATATATATATATATATAATATAAATTTTGCCAATTTTTTAACACTTAGATCGCGTCTCCTTTCTATACCTGGTTTACGAGAGCAATCAGAGTTAGTTGCTGTAACCGTAAGAGTGTGGGTGGTTGTTGAATTTTGTGCGCGTGTGTATGTAATTTTTTTATTGCCTGCGGTTGGTTTTTTGTTTTAAGCGCGATGTGATGACTTTTTTCGCAGTTCTGGTATGTTTAAAATTAATTGATTGGCTGGGTTTAGTTGAGTTGAACTTGAAGCGATTCTGTGTTTCTTTTTTCTGTTGAAATTTTAATGAAGAGTTTTATTAGTATTTCGGTTTTTCACAATAACATATATTTTTTTCTTTTTTTACAATAAGATATTTTTTTTGTATAAAATAATTTACAAAATGTCACACAAATATTAAATTGATTGATATATCAATAGTAATTTATATGAAAAGTGAATAAAGTAGTATTTTATTTACAAATGGGAAGTTTGATTTAATCCATAGTGAAAAGAGTTTGTGTCATACTATCTTACGCACAAAAAAAATTGGAAATAAAGTTAAAAAAAAATATATTAACAATTGTAGAAAAATAATAGTATAACATATCTATAATCTAATATTTATCAAGTTTTTTAATGATATATTAATATTGTTTTATAAAATAGAGTTGTGTATATTGTTACTACAAAATACAGGAATATTTTTTAGACATAAAGTTAAGCAAACAGCGACATTTTATGCTTTTAATATTAATGTCAAAAATAATGAGCACAATTTTTCAGAATAACTGCTTACTTGTTATTCCCACCACTTCTACTAAACTTTTTCCTTCGTGTTCTGTCAGAAGCGTATATTATAAATACAGATATCTATTTCTTTCATAATTAAACTCATTATATTTTAGTATATTTCATATATATTTTTTCTTTCAACTTTTTCAAATATAATTATGATATATTTTTGACTTACATATTTATTTTTTAATTAACTTATTTTTTCACTGTCATGCAAATATGTCATTATTCATTGTTTGAAAGTTTTAATAATTAAATTTTGGTAGAATTTTATATATTTTTATTTTTATTTTAAGGACACCACCGTGAACATATAAAAATAATAAAATTATTTATTAAGCACTTTATAATAGTTTATTTAAATTTCATAATATCGAATATAATAAAAATAATCAAAAATAGAAAAGTTATTTCGAAATTAATGATAAAAGCACTGAAAAAGTAAGGTGAAAATACGTGCCATGCTTTCACGAAATGCACGTTTAAAGTTTGAAGTTATATATACATTTTACTTGCTCTGACATAACTCTGTGTTGGTCGCTGTAAATCCGCCAGAAGTTCAAATTTCGGAAAACCGTTTTAACACATTATTCTACACACTATAAGTGTCAGGGTAGTATTTCCACTTAAATTAATATAATACATGTTTTTTAGCTAGTAAAAGCTTTTATTGTTATCTCGTCTTTGAATTGTGGGCAATTTTTTGGTGGAGGTGCTACTAAAACTTAAAACTTTACACCGGTCTATAAAAATTGGCATACAGGGTATTTCAATAAGGGATTACAAATTTTAGGGGGTATATAGTACATCTATCCCGAAATATATATGTTTTTTGTGCTAGTAAGCATTTGCAATCTTAATTGGTATTAAACGAGGTATTAAAAATAATGTCAAAAGACAAAACTTAAGTTGCTTTGTTACTATATTACTTTGTTTTTCAATTACTGTACTTTTTATTTTTTTTAATTTAAACACATTGATTAAACCTAAGCTACTGACCTGTCATGTAATGCTGGCTTTACATTTACATTTTTTTTTTAAATAGCAACTGAAATAAATATTATATGTTAAAGAGAATAGTTTAGCAAGAGTTTTTTTTTTTTCACATTCTCTGTATATGTGTTGCGACTGCGTAAGTGTACTATATATGAATAATGTTACATCAAAAATATACATTTTCGTTTAAATAGAATTCATAAAACAGAATGTATATTTCAATAACTATGCTTGTAATAACAAACAGTAAGTCATAACATAAACATATGATTAACTAAAAATAAATCCTTTCTAACATTAACTTGGAAAAAAAATGTTAGCTAGAAATTTTAATGATATTCAAATATATGAAGATTTTTTTGTAAAATTATTTGTAATTGTAAGAAAATATAATACTTAATTACGTCTGATAGAGTTGATGAAGTGATATGATTGAAAAAGTGGTTTGCTTGAGCGAATGTTTCCAAGTAGTAGAAATAGATAAAGCAAAAGTTACTTGTCTGGATACCAATGTTTTATGTAAAATAATTTTGACATAGTAGAAAAAGTTTGTGGCACACCCGTTTGGGTACATGGCTTGATTGTGTATGTAGGTATGTACAATTTAATTTCTTAGTTTTTAGAGTTAAAACAAATTGGAGACAATGTATCTAATAAGTTTATTGCGATTAAAAGTATATTGTAAATTAAGTGTACAGAACACAGTAAAATATTTTTCAGAACTTATTGTTTTAGGATTAGATTCTGTTTAATTATTTTATAAAAACGATGTTTTGACGAAACTTAACACTCGTCTTTATCACGTTAAAATTTATCAATTACATTAATGCCATCCTAATTCTAAAACAGTTTTTATTTTAAGTATTTTTAATTTATTTAATTGTTTTGAACGCTGCGAGTTTTACTTTTTCTCAAATATTGTATCTTTGCCAGTAACAGTAATTATCTAATTGCTAAAATTTCATTGGTGGTTTGTTCTTTATTAAATTTTGGCTTTTATCCAATACTGCACATTACATTGGTATAAAAAGTACGAAATATAAGGTTTGGACAAAAGTTTTGGTATTATCTCATTACAATTATTATACATTATTCGAAATTCAATAAAAATGGATACTTTTTTATTCATCAAAGACATATATTGTTTTGATATTACTACAGATAATTAAAAAAATTGTTTCAACAATTTATATGAAAATATTTACCAAAAAACTATTTATATTTCTACTGAAATTATAAAATAAATCTCATAAAATCAAGTACAATTATTGTACAAGGGAAAATTTGAATTCCCTATAAAATTAAATTGTAAAAATAGTCGACTATTAATATTTAATAAATAATTAGTAATTTTCTAATTAGTATTTTACAGGAATAATTCAATATTAAATTGATTCGTTCGAATGCAGTTCGGTAATACTGAAATATTACCTACAAAGTGATTTTATTTTCTTGCAAAATTTTTATCTTGTTGAAGCAGTCTTAACGTAAGTTTACGATCGCAGTTATTTTTAAGATTTAAGTGTTTGTTTTTGTTTCTTAACTCTATACGGAACCCGGTTTTGAAGCTGACAGCTATAATTTGTTATTAGTTAAATAGGCAAACGCACACACAAAGTAAGTCATAAACTTATCGGTTTAACGCGAGTTAACCCTTTTGCGGATAACGTCGCGCTCAAGGTTCAACGATTTATTTACACTTCTAACCATTGGATCGTGTTTGTATTTTTATTGATTTTATTTCGCATAAAGTATATATTTGATTTTATATTCGTTTCATACTCTCATAGATTTGAAAAACTAATTATTTGTTTTCTGTTTTTGTTAAATAATATCTTTGTGAAGGTACTGAGTTAAATATAATTTGACTTCCATTAATTAAAAATCTATAAATTTGATGATCTAGTTACCTATTTGTTATAGTAACTTGTTTCTAGGTTTTGTTAGTTATTGTAAATGTTATTTGTATTAGTTTTTTTTATCAAACAACATTGTATACATTGAATTGGGGTAAAAAATAATAATTGCAAATATATATATATATATATATATATATATATATTTATTATATATAATCTTTTATTTTATATATTTCATTAATTTTTATAAAAAAAAGTACATTTACATACATACATACAGAAATTAACATTTAAACTAAATTTGACATTATATTAAATATTTTATAATATATATATATATATATATATATATATATATATATATATATATATATATATAAAATTATAAAATTAGTACAGCTATATATAATTTTTAAATTTGACATACATATGTAATATTATAATATTAATATTTTATGTTACGTAGTTTTACAAATAGATTCAAATTGTTTTGATACATATATAATATTATAATATTAATATTTTATGTTACGTAGTTTTACAAATAGATTCAAATTGATTTTAATTATTAAATTACATAATAATTAATATTAATTTTATAATATATTTATAATTAAGTAATTAGAAATATAATATCAAATTGGAAATAGTTTAAACAATTGTGAGATTCTTTTTATTATTTTAATTATTAATGTAATTTTTTTATTAGATTTTTAATTTTAATTTATTTTAACATTCTCACTTTTTAAAGTAATTTTAAAATTAAATGTCACTGTTTAGATAATTATTTCTATTTTTATTATATAATTATAAAAATTTAGCTTATCTTATTATTAGTATATTTAATATTTTGTAATTAATTTCAACAAAAATTAATATGTTAATATAACATACAAAAACATTGTGGCCCGTATTCTCACCTTGAAATATTTTTGTCAAAATTATTTTTAACATTCACTTAAAATTACTTATTAAGCAATTTTAATCAGTTTATTTGAATTTTATAATATTAGATATAAAAAAATATATCAAAAATAGAAATACTATTCATATTTGATGAGAGGTAGAAGTAACAATTTATTTAAAGCAAAAAATAAAAGCACTTTTCATAAACTAAAGATATGTGAATACAGGCTTATGTTTCTAAACTAAATAGTAAATAATTTTATACAAATATTTAAAAAATTATTAAAAAAAATTTTTTTTTTCTATAAAATTATTATTTTTATTAAAATCATAAGTTTACAGCTCAAAAATACGTTGATTTTTAAGTCAAAAGCAAAAATTTTCTCAGTTGTGAAATAAACTGAGCTTAATAGCTCCGTAGTATCTTACATAATCATGAAACTTTTACTATATCAATTTATATAGAATCTAGCCTTTCAATATACATATTTTAAACTACTGCATTGTATTTATAGGCAAAACGTTAGAGTGACATTTGACATTTATTATACCCTATTAACGAACTATTTCCGTACAAGTATTCATTCAGTGCTCTATATCACAGAATAATGGCTAAAAAAAAGCCTTTCTTCTAATATCACCACGTCAAATCAGAAACTAATTAATCAATTAGTTCGATAATAGCTTAATATCAATACATCACAAACACACCCACACACGTCTGACATCGCGAAAGAGTTTCGTCTTAAATTGCATTCACAATTATTCAGGAACAAGAATATAAACGCCTGAAGGCTCATTTTCATGGCGGTGTCGAAAGTATGGTACAGTGTAGTAAAATGAGTGTGGTGTTGGAAGTGTGGTGTTGAATATTCAAATATTTTAACTTTTGACTTGACACCCCGATAAATACGCGCATGCATATTTATCGAAACAATTGTCAGTGTGCCAATCAGTTGCAGTTTATATGTTAAAATTAAATGAATTTCGATGAACATTTAAAAATTTGTGTTAAAAAAAAAAGTGAGGTTAAATAACATTCTAAAGTACTTTGAAACATTGAAAATACTTTAAAGGGTAATAAAGAATTTAACGTAAGTAACACTTCATACACCGCAATAAAAATAGAACAGACATTTTTCAAGTCACATTTTCGACACCTCAATGAAAACAAGCCGTAACCTTTCACGATTAACTTTCACAAGGTTTCAGTTTTCCATCGTAATACAGAAACAGTTCTAGTGAAATAGCCATTGATAGGAAAATAATATAGCAAATTATAAGGATAATACCGACACGTCGCGATAAATAATAGCCATTTGTACTAACAGTGATGTACAGTGCAAAAACAGCAACAATTAACGCGATGATTGTGTAAAAGAGTGAGTCGGAATCCATTTGAATGTAATTGACGCCACCTTGCGATCTGAGAATCATTGTTTTGATGAACCACGGTAAACCGAGACTGAGAAGAATTACCATTGTGTTGGCGCCTAAGGAATTGGATACGCCCATACCGCCATGACCTACGAAAGAGAAAAGCGTTTGATCAACAAAACGAAGTTAGATACAATAGTGTTTAAATTTGCAACTGTACAACAAAATTTCCGAACTTATTACATTGAAATAAAAAAGTTTTAGATTGAAGTTCTATTTAATTTTATATTAAAATTGAACTTTATTTACATTGAATCATTTTAATTTCAATAAAATAAAAAATAAAATTGAACTATTGATTAATATCTACTGTCTATTGACGTACATACATTCTTATGACCCTATCAGTAATTGAACTTTATTCGTTTTCAAGGAATTTTAAAATATTTTTTTTATACTTTGTTCGAATTTACTGTACAATCGAAAACCATGTTTTTTTTTTATTTAATCACTCTCTGTTAGTTTCTAAACCCCCATTCAAAAGAAACCAATAAATTTTCTTGCATCAGAAATGTGTTATTTTAAGTTAAAAAGTGTAAAACCCGACAAAATACGTGAAAAACGCCATTTTGCAATCTTTATCGCACTTGCGGCTCCACTTATCTCCTATTAATCGTAAAATGAGGTTGGCTTTCTTTAGTTTTATCAAATTTAGAATCGTTTTATCAAGTACGTAAAAAAAAAATAATATATATAAAAAAAATATTTAAATATATATATATACAGTGTGTCTCCGGATTGAGTTCACTATACTTGTAACCAGCAAAAAATTTGCGCAAATGCGAATGAACGGTTGGCGTAGTGTTCTCGGTCGACGTAGTGTCCAGTCGGCGTTATGTCCAGACACATTTTTTTTTAAAACTGATTTTTTTTTTAAATTTTGGACAAAGCCATAATTTCATATTCTGAACAATTTTTATCAAAGACATTATGCTGTATTATTGACCAAAAAAGCACTTTACCTGAATATAAAATAGTTTTTTTACATTTTTCATAACCGTCTTGATTTTGAAAAAAACTAAAAATATGCTTAAAATTGTTTTCAGACAAAACAGGGTGGAATCCCAAGACATGAAAATAAAATTCTTAAATTTTTGGCCGATTATACTTATAGTGAACTCAATCTGGGGACACACACTATATATATATATATATATATATATATATATATATATATATATATATATATATATATATATAATGTTTATAATGAGATGTATACGCGAATGTGTAACTAATTATGTATATGAATGCTTTACCTTTGCGTGACAAAATTATTATGGAAATGGCTTCTGGAAGACATCCTCCGGCTGCGAGAAATGTTACACCCATTACAAAATCTGGTATTGCTAATGTCTCACCTATAACATAATGTACAACCAAAACTTGTTAAATCTACATTCATTTAAATAACATTCATACAAGTTGAGTTCAACATGGATATATACGACTTTCTTAAAATTGCTTAATGTTCATATATTTACATATTTAGCATTAATGATTTAATATCAGAAATAACATTTTTTTTTTTAACAGAAAGAAATATAATAGAGGATTAATTTGACTCTAAAATTTAATAACATGCTAGTTAAAATAAATATTATTGTTATTATTATATGTATATACAACCAGTTGACAGAAAAGTAGATTAGATTATTATGATACAAACTATCAACTGATTTAAACCTGCTTTTTTTTACGTCAAATTAAACAAAGTATTTTACAAAAGATTGTACAATAATTTTTTTGTTATCAATCAAGCTTTTCATACTTAACAATAGAAATTTTCTGTTGAAAAGAGTTCAGCTTTAACAGTTCTTAAATTGTCATTAATCACGTAAGCTCTGACACAACATTGAAAAAAATCTGCTGATATTGAAAAACAAATTTTGAAGAAAGTTCAGTTTTAACAAAAATTTACACAACTCTGACTTGTGTAAAATAATTTTTTTTTCTAATATTTGTCAAGAACTGATATTTGCAAACAGTATTGGAACATACTAAATAATTTATTTAGATGAAATATTAATTTAATATCTATTATCTAATCCAGATTAATTTCCTTGTATATCTATTATAAAAATCATCTAGATGAAATTGGCGTATTAAAATTTTTTCTTTAGCATTGAAAATTTCATTTCAGAAATTCCATATTTAACGAACCATTATATTTAACGAAAATGTTTCAGCATACAGAGGGTTCGTATTTTTAGTAATATAAAAATTATCTGCATTTCTAGCATCATAATTGCATTTCAGATATAAAAATCATTGCAGACATTATTAAGAAAGATTTAATATTTAACTACTTTAGTTTCATTAAAATATTGTTAATGGTTTCGTATTTATTATTCATAGCTTTATTTTGAAGCAAGCAACTGCAAATTATGTGTACTACTTTTGTTACCAATATATAAAATTGTTGCTCAATGTGTGAAATGGCGTAAAATTATAGTGCTATATATTAATAAAAATTCTAAATCTAATTATTTATTATCTAGATTTTGTTGTGAAATCTGTTATCTCATCTAGATAATACAAAATATTGTATCTTTGTCTTCAGCTAGATTAATTTTTTTTTATTTGTTTCAACACTTCAAATATGTTAGCAATATACAGATGTGTAAATGTATGAATGGATGTTTGTGAGTGTGTGTACATGGACAAGGACCAGAAACATTTTCTAATTAATGTTCATTTTAATTAAGCTTGTTAATACGATATATACCATGTGGCTAGGACATTCTAATTGGAAATCCGTCCTATATATTCTTAACTCACGAACGGAATCTGTCAAATCTATTATTATTTGTGGTCAATTAAGATTATAGGTTTTTTTTTGATTACTTTTTTGACATTATAGCTTTGGAAATACCTAAATTCCAAAATGTAAAAAAATTGTTTTATATACTTCTAACAATAACTTATAGACAACTTTAAAAGCTGCATAATATGTTGTTACATTTAAAATAATCATTTATTAATTTAAAACTTAAATTTTTATTTTCAGATTTTTTTTTGTCAAACTTGAATATTTTATTGATAATATAAATTTTATAATCATTTGGAAATTTCATTTATACGCATTTTTAATATTTTAGAAATAATATATATATATATATATATATATATATATATATATATATATATATATATATTGATTAAATAATTTTGATTAGATATCACTTATCAGTCATGAAACTTTTAAATTTTTTTTATTAAAATTTAGATTGAAATAACGAAATATGAGATAAATAATATATTTTTATTATGGTAGAATGATAATTGCTTATTAACATAGTTATTTTCTATTTACATAAAAATTAATTGAAATTTATTAATCAATTACTTGTAATTTAAAATTTATCTTTTCAGTAATTTCAGTCTTGTATATTTATAAAAGCTTTTGTATGTGGAATTTTCTGCTTTAAAATTTATATATTTATAATTGTTATCAATTTATAATAATTACTATATTTTGTGAATACAAAATAATAATTTTATTTTAATTTGATTTAGATATACCTTTGAAATCCATGTTTTCTATTACGTAAACTTAAAGAAGTTTTTAAAATTGTTTTATTAATTACTTTGGTACTATATAACAGTTGAATATAAACGAGTACTAATTTTTTTTGCCACTTGTTGTTGTGTCAATAACCAAAACAAAAAAAAAGCAAGAAACGCATTAATATGAATCTCGCGAAAATATCATATATCTTATTCCGAAATTCTTTCCACATTCCACGCACACATTCTCCTTCTATTCCGCATACCAACACCAGGAAAAACAAGAGCAAAACAAGAAATTCTAAATGTAAAAATTCTAACCACGTCTTAACCATTCTAATCATCTCACGTGCAAGCAATCATAACTTTTCTTGGGCCCCGGGGTTTCTTACCTATGATCGTGATCATCCAGGACACCATGTAGGAGTTTGTGCCAATCCACACTACGCACATGATAAACGTCAGCGGAAAAATGCGCTTATATTTTCGGCAGTCCGGTATCGTTAAAGTTAGTAGCAGACGTATTGGCCACGAATAGATCCACCAAGCTTTCATGAACTTGGAAGATTTTGATGGCCAGACTAAAAGCGCTAATGGTTCATCGGAATCTTCGCAATCTGTGAGCGATGTAGGAACTTCAACTGGTTTTTCTTTTTCTGATAATTCTATAAAGAAATTTTAATGAAAATATTTTTTTATTATATTATTATTTTTTTTAAATATTTTTTTTCTATCTGATGCAAATTTTTATGCAGTTTCTGCAATTACCTACGGCTTGTGCTTATGCTACAATAAAGAATTTAAAATTATATTAAAATAATAATTCTATATTAAAGAATTTAGTTATGGAATTTTTTAAACATAGTCATGTTTCAAATATCAATTTTTTTAAAATAAATTAGTAAGAAATAAAAATTACGATAAAAGTTATTATTTATTAAAACACACTTGGTTAGATTTTTAATATTTATTCAACATTTTTTTGCTAAAATTTTATGTTGTATTTTATCTATCTACTGTCAAAAAAAAACTAAAATTAATTGTCATAGTTAAAGTAATTTACAGAAATCAATCATTAAGTGACAAATATTAATTATTTGAGTTTACGTAAGTTAATAATTAGGAAACAATAAATAATAAAATTTGAGATAAAAATATCCATAAATTATTTTGAATTATTTACAATATTTTTTTTAATAACAATTATATTAAATCAAATGGCTTTAGGTTTAAATTCTGTATTAATATTTATTGATCATCGACGTTTCAACGTACTCAACGTCCGTCTTTATCAAAAAAACTGATACAATTTTGTATTATTTTTATCAAAATGGATCATCGTGATTTTTTTATATTTAATTGCGATTTTATAAATATGTTTGTTTCATATGATAAATATACAATAACAGATAATTTTGTTTTTTTTGTTATAAAATCTCGGTACATTTAAACGAAATATAAATACTTAAAAAAACAATATATAATTTGCAAGACAATTAAATTCGTATATAAAATCAAACAAAGCACTTGAGATTATTTTTAAATAGTTTATAATTTAAATTATTATTGCTTTAAAATAAAAACTGTTTTACGTTAATTAAAATTAAAAAGTAATTTTACCTTTTGTTGGCTCTGTGTCCACTTTTACAACTGTAGCATCTTTAAATTGATCCATGGTAGCTACAGAACCATGTTCTGAAACATTGTCATTTTGTCATTTTTACTATTAGGGTTGTGATAAAAAACATACTATAGAAGAATCACGCTAAACTTGCGCTAGGGATAAAACTTTGCAATATTTCTAATTAACAAAAATAAATTCTTTCTATTCGTACACAAAATCAGCTAAATTTGCTAAAATACACTCATATATATTATTTCAATAAGATTCAAGATAAATATGCAGTGTATTTTTTTTATTGAATTTAATATATCTATTTTGCTTCTAGTGGCAGCAGTGTTTTGCATTGTTTACATAGGGTGTTACTTCTATTACGTTTGAGGCTAAGGTTGGGTATGAAAAATGGCATGATGATAAAACAGTTTCATACCGATTCGAAAACTCAGGTTGACATACCAGTGAGTAATGTCATTCGTTTAGTGACTAAAATTTATAGGCGATTTTTATTAATGTAACCGGGTCACTACAAGGTTACATTTGGTCAGATTTACGGTTACTTGTTACGTTATTGGTTAGATGTTACAAAAAAAAGGTACTTGATATAGCAAGGTTAATTTAAAATATTTTATTGTACAACAATATATTGAACTTACCACTAATTAAAACTGTTGTACTGTTACTTCGCTTTAGCATTCCATACATTCGCAAAATCGAGTTATATATATTTTTGTTTTGCCACATAATGAAAAAATATACAACGTAGAAAATTAGTAATGTCATGGCTTCATACCAATCAATTTTCTCATCTTTACACATTAAAACCAGCATTATTATTGTTAAGATGTAAATGACACTGTCTCTTGTGATTGGCCACCAATCTAGTTTAATTTTCTGCAAAAAGATGATGCCATTGAATATTTATAATTTACTTAAAATGTATTGTAGATTTAAATTTATTTAATTGGGATTATGGCTTACTGAAATTTAAAAATTCTGATGAAGGAAGTTAGTGAAAAAAGTACCAAAACATAAGTCAAAAATGAACCATTATTAATTTATTCTAAAATACTGAACTTGCGTTATGATTAAATTAAATTTAATTATTATTAATTTTTTGACAGGTTTCTCTGTGTTTTGTAATTCGATTGAATCACAAATATACAAAATAAAACACGAACTAAGTATGAATATGACTAAAAGGTCAAAGCGAATCGTCAATAATAGAAAAAGGACAACGAACCTCACAGAGTATTTAATAATAATAGAATTAAATTTAAAAATAAACTATACAAAACATTAAACCAAAAGATAAAATTTTCGATTATTTGTCTATTTAATTAAATGATATTTTCAATAACATTAGTTATTTAATCTACATACAAATTAGTAGTTGAATTAAAAAGTATTGTTTCAAATCAAGTTTATAGATAAACATACGACAAACTAAAAATATATTTATTTACATTAATATGACTAAAAGACTGAAAATTATCAATTTTTTTATGTTGATAAAACAAATAAAGCATTAGAAAAATTATTAAATTTCTTTTTCTTTGTAGATGAATTATTATTTTCGACTGCAGAATAATATTTTATAAAATGACAATATTCAGTTTGTATTATAGACGAATTGTATTATGTTTGAATGAAATTTCTACCTAAAATATTTTGTAAACACATAATATTTAAAAACATTTTATATCACTCTAATTACAATAGCAATCAATGTAAATTTACACTGATTTCTTACAGTACACGTTAAATAGATTATGTAGATTTTTTACAGTTTGTTTTTGAACTGTAAACTACATTTTTCCAATGAAAATAAAAATTTTAATTGAGTAAAATAATAGTAAGTAACAGTATAACTATTTTTAAAGATTTGTGTGAAATTAGTTAATATTTAGTTTAAAAATAAAACTACATTTGAATTAAAAATTCTTAATAATTTTACAATTACATTTATTCAGAAAAACATTATGTTTCTAAAATAAATCGTAAACAATTTTAAACAAATCTTTTAAAATTGTTATACCTTTATTTACTATTAAATTTTTATTTCCATTAAAAACATAAATGTACAGTACAAAAACAACGTTTACTTTTGAATTAAAAGTAAAAAATCTTAATCTAAAGGAAAAAAATCAGAGTGCTAATTGTGTAAGTTCTGTTTATTAAATGAGAATTTGGTGAGTTTATGATCTGTGTGTACATTATAATAATTTCAATATTTTGTAAGCTATAATCTCAATTAAATAAAGTGATTTTTAGTTAAAAAAAAAAAAATGATATTTACGTTTTTGCAAGCCAGACCGCCTAAGGCAGCAACTCCTAAAGTGTTAAACATCGAAGATCCAACAATCGTACCAACTCCCATATCTGATTCAGTGACAAAAGTTGCGACAACATTAACGAAAAATTCTGGAGCTGATGTTGCAGTTGCCATAAAAGTCGCTGCAGCTACATCCTAAAGCAATTCAATATACTTATATTTTAAATAGATGGTCAATACTTTTAATAAAATAACAGTGAATAATTATTTAAATTAAAAAAAAAAAATTAATATACCACGTTTTTAAAACAGACTAAAAAGTATAAAATAATTTCTCCCAGCCACATACAGATTTATAATCCCAACAAATTCCTAACCGCCTATACAGATTGTCCTGAAAATTTGTGATTGTGAATTTTTAATAACTATGACAATACTTGTAAGATTTAAAACGAAAAACGTGGGGTGTAACAACAGCTACTCTCTACACTCTTTATTATTGCATGCGCCCACATTTTTTGTTTTAAATCTTACAAGTATTTTCATAGCTATTAAAAATTTACAATCATAAATTTTTAGGACAATCTGTATGGGGCGAGGAACCTGTATGGGGTTATAAATCTGTACGGGGCTAAGAGAAATTATTTTTTAGTCCGTTTTAAAAACGTTGTATAAATTTTTAATTTAATAAATGGCGTCAACGTGATCAGGTCAAAATTTAGATTTGCCAATGGTGGCAGATAAAACTTGCGTTCTATAGTATATTTTTGAAACAAAAACAAATTAGATGTTAGTACTTGTAACACATGTAACTTTCGTTGGAACCTACAAAATGTATAATTTTCATCCCAAACAAAAAAAAGGATCAATTTTAGGCACTTTTTTAAGAAATCCGCCATTTTGAAAATAAATGTAAAAATTATACATTTTGTAAGTTCCAACGAAAGTCACATATGTTGCAAGTACTAACATTTAATTTGTTTTGTTTTAGAAATGTAGAATGCGAGTTTTATCTGCCACCATTGACAAATCTGAATTTTGACTTGATCACTTTGACGCCATTCTTTTAAGTAAAAATTTGACTTTTTGAAAAAGAATCTACTGCTCAAAACTTTAATAAATACACAAAAATGTTGAAAAACTTCATGCTACAAACGGGAATTACTTCCTTAACAGATTTGTTTCAAACAAAATTAAATCTAACTTGTTTATTCTATGAGGTTGAAAAACATATCGTTGTACGAAAAACGTAGTTTTCGCATCGCGCTATCGATCTTCTCAACAAATTTGATTACAATCGAGTCAAGTTTACAAGATTGAACAGCGAAATTACTAAAGAAATGAGTGTAATTAATAATTTAAGTGGTTCTAACTAATTAAATACTGCTGAGTTATCAAATTGAATTTGCGTGGAAAATCTTTAATGAGCTATTAATTTCATATCGCGTAATTTTGCTCAAATAAATGAGACAAGAAAAACGTATTACAAATATCGATTAAATACTTGCTTGTTCTTTTACAACATTATCTGAACATTATTAGATAAAATATTGTGATTTTTAAAGATAATTCTTTATCGTTCTGTATTACATTATATTGTATAATTAAGTATAATGAAGTATTCAGATAAAATCAATTATTATTAAATTATAAAATTTTATTTTTAAATATAGTTTATCTACTGTTTGAATTATAAAATAATTATAACAGTTGATCAAAAAGTAAAGCCCTGGACTTGTAATTTATTTATTTGTATTTAAATAAAAATTAATTTTTTTATTAAAAATTAAAAGTAAGTTATACTATAACTTACTATTAAATTATTTATTAAAACTCAACGTTAATGTAAGTAATACTACAATTAACTAATGTTTGTTTTTATTATATAAACCCAATTTTACAGATTAAAAGTACGTTTATTTTTGAATTAATAGTAAAAACATTGGTTTTAAAGTCATGTTTTTTATTATTACTAAAATGTGATTTCAGTGGCATTATTTTTTAATCAACTCTCATAGCTATCTTGCAATAAACTTGTATCTATATCAAGAAGATTAAGATTCATAAATATTTAAATAAAAAAAAATCACAAATCTATTATATCTTATCATTGGATGACACAGAAAAAAAATTCAATATTAAAACGCAATTATCAAATGAAATGATTTGAAAATTTTCGTTAGATTTTCTGGATATTTCAACAAACGATAACTATAACAGCCAACTGATTAAATTATCAGCGGTGATTTAACTTTTTTTTTTATACATAAAAAAAAAGTTATAGATGTAATATTACGTAAATTATCACAGTAAAATTACAAAATATAGTTTTTTTTACTATCAAAATTTGTGTAAAACTACATAAATTTAAGAAATATTTTTTACAGTGTAGTAAAGTAGCTGGCTACTGCCCAGCTCTGACTATTATTAATTAAATTTTAACTCACCTGTGATAAATCCAATTTGTCACAAATACATTCGACAGAGGGTAGGAAATAATCATTACACACTACTGCCAGTAGTGTAAAACAATAAATCCCTATCAAAAAATGAAAAACAACTGCACCGCTTCGTTTTTGTTTTAAGTTAAATATGTCGGATGGAAAATCATCACTAGATGGTTCCAAACATGTTTCTTCGTCTGAGTTATTTACAACATGCTGTTTATACATGAACGGTATATAACGGAACTTGATTTTATGAATATGAGGTTTTTCAAATTTTTTTACTTCTGTCTCATTGGATGTAACTATTATAATACTTGTAAAATTCTCATTGTTTTGGACTATCCTTTGTAATTGTATATTAACTATAATAATAATTTTATTTTTAGTATTTATTTTTACTATTTAACAAATATTTAGAGAGTAGTTTTATATTACTTCGTTAATTTTAACAATGATTAACCAATACAGTTTGATTATCAAATATCTTCAAAACACCTTATTAGATATTAGAAAATCTCAGATAAACAATATTTAACAATATTTTACTCTAAAATCTCATTTATGTATTCTTATTGCAAACACAAAAAAGTATTTCTATGTTAATTATTTTCAAAATGTGACAATTAACAATCTGATTTATTTGATAAAACCAGATACTGGTTGAGATTCTATAACTTGTTCAAGATTTTTAACTTAACAAGGACCTACATAATAGTTAATTACATTTACAATTATTTTTTTTACTTTCATCACTTATATCTCTTGTACTAACTGAGATATTAAAATAATTTAGTTTTTAGAAAATAATTATCTGATTATCGTTAATATATCTGCAATAAAAAATTCTTAATAAATTAATTTAAATGTAAAAAAAATACTTTTGTTTTTTCACCATATAGACAAATTTTATAAAATTTCAAATAATTGAATGTAAAGTTGTAAAACTTTATTTTCATGTCGTGAAATTCATGTTTTAGCAAATACTTAATTATAACAAAAGAAATTCAGTTAAATTTCAATTATAACAATATGAAATTGATAACAATAAAAAATCTAAGATGATAATAATGTAAAAATGATAAGTTACACTTGATTTAGCTGTGATTGGCCGAATGATTGATGTGATTGGTGAATGGCCGAATGACTCAGCTTCTGCTAAGGTATCAGTCAGCTTTGATCAACTGTTACTTTATCAAGATCAACTAGTTCGATTAAATTAACAATAGTAAAAAAATAAATCATATCAAATTAGTTCTATTTGCTCACACCAGTAAATCCTGTTAGCTCAGATCTAGCAGGATTGGCTGGAATTTATAACTCTAACAGGACCAGTTAACTTAGCAGGAGCTGGTTAATATTTTTAATAGATGTTACAAGTTTTTCAGCGACATATTTTCTCACTGAATATTTATGTTTTGTAATGAAAATGTATCACAATTATAAATTGTATTTCTTACTAGAAGTCCAGATTAAATTTATCAGATTATGCAAATTTATTTTTTTTTTTTTTTAGATTAAGTTATTAAGAAATTATATTTTATGTGTATTTAAGCAATGTCTGAATTTGATAACAATAATACTCGTGTTTCCAAGAATATTGTAAAATTATCATGACAAATAAATAATTTGTTTATCTAAATATTAAAAGAATTTTAACATTTTATTCCCGGAACTAAAACTATATATATGAGTGTCCGTAAAAAATTTTTTTTTCCAATATGACTAAAATCGATAATTTTACATTGAAAAAACATCAGAAATAATATTTTTTGCTTGTTTTTACGAAAGTAACAGGTTCCGCTACACAATTGAAATTTTCTAAAAACGCGTGTTAATACATATATTACAAAATTTCAATTGTATAGAGAAACCTGCTACTTTCGTAAAAACAAGCAAGAAATATTATTGCTGATGTATTTTCGATGTAAAATTATCTGTTTTAGCTTTACTGGAAATTTTTTTACGGACAGTCTAATATATAACAAATAAACAATCTAAAAATTATTTGAAATAGAAAAAAAAACATGGTACTATACTTATAATTTACAATATATCTATAAATTTTTCTTCGAATAATTCTACTACTTCAAATGTTTACATGAGTATTATAGTTATAAAAAAATAAATCACTGATGATGCCATTTACAATATATGGCGAAGCGTCTAGAAAATAGAAAATTCTATAAATTTAAGTTGGTAGGTACTGTTAGAGTTATAGAATCCTAACTAATATATTTTCTAATAAAATTATATAATAAAACAAAGTTTATTTACCAAAAGTTGCTTCCAAAGTAGAAATAAAAACACATGCAAAGATAACAAATATTTTCATATTGGCCATTTTTTGTTTTTTTGTAATTTGTGGTGCGTCAGCTTTGCATAATGTTCAAACCTGAAATAAAAAATACTAAGAAATAATGCTATCTATATTATTAATAGTTTTTTGATTATGCTATACTGTCAGACTTGTATTTAAAAAAAAAAGCAATTAGAAATTATTAGTATTTGATCAAAATAAATATAAAACTCACTTTCTAGCATTTAAATAAAATTATTGTTTAGAATCATTATCAGTAAAACTGATCTTGCACTAATTTGATAAAATTATTTTTCATAATTAAGACTGATTCATGTAAATAGAATCATGGTCAATTAAGGATGATAGAGTAGTTGCGAATGAATGTTGAATAAAGTAAGTTTTTTTTTTTAGAATTTTTAATTCTCAGTTAATATTTTCAGTTTGTTAAGTAAGGTAAAAATTCGAGGACAATTATTGCAAAAATATTTATACATTTTTTTTTTGTTTTTACGATATTTTTTAACTTGTTATCAATGACATTTTTAAATTATTTTCAAGGAATTATTACAGCGGTTTTATTTATTATTAATTTTAAATTGTTATGTTTTTTATTTATATACTTGTTACTTTATTTTATGTTGATATTTTTTTTTACTTTAAAATTAAATTATCAATTAATGTATTAACAATAAAAAAATTCAGAAGTTATTATATTAAATTTAGCTTCCTTTAATTAAAAATTTATAAATATTATGATCTAGTTACTTATTTTGTTACTCAGTAACTTGTTTATATGTTCTGTTTATTTAATGTTATTTGTAACATTTTTCCTGATGAAGACGTACATTGAGTTTGTCGAAACGTTGAGTATAAATAAATATTAATACAAAATTTTAACCTAAAGAAGTTTCGTTTTAATTTTTACTGTTATTTTTTTAAAATTTTTTGCGTTTTTTTTTTTAATTTGTTAACTAAAAAGGACTGAACTAAACGAATAAAAATTAAAATTAATATATTATAAATTTAAAATTATAAACTCTTTGACTGATCATACATGTAGTAAGTAATTAAGTAAAATTAAAAGACTTTGTACCACAGCCTTATAAGTATATGGCGTGATTGTATATGTATTAAAATAAAAAAGTTTTAGATTGAAGTTCTATTTATTTTGCATTAAAATATGACGTTTCGATATACTAAATTTATATTATTAAGAAATAAAATGTATGTGCGTTAATTGTATCGAATAAATTAACAAATAAGAATTAAATTTTGTGAGTAAAACTTTTATTAAATTAATAATTTTACACAAATTCAAATAATTATAGTTAACTTTTTAGGAAAACAAAATTCTTACAGCAAAATTTTATATTATTTAACCTAGCAAAAAAAAAATTAGAACTCATTGTATTAGAATTAAACGCAAATCATAATAGGTCAATTAGTCTAAACCATTTAGATAATTTTGTTATTATAAATAAACAAACAAAAAACATAGAAACTTACAGTATATCGAAACGCCGAAATTAAACTAAAGTTTTTATTTTATTTTAATATAATGAGTTCTGAAAGATTTTTGTAATATAGTACTATGATTATCAATATTAATTTACAATTATTTTACTGTATTTTAATTTCTATTTAAAACTAATACTGATAATAAAATTAATATAAAAAAAGTAAATATACTTACAAAACTGATACGAAACAAAACACTGTCTTTTTTTTACGCAAAAAAAATAAATATTTAAAATAAATAAGGTAACAAATTGATATAGTTGTCATGTACGTTTTCCGTAACTACTGTCCAAACTATATAGTGTACACTCCATTTAAAAGTGTTCATGGTACTCAATTATGAAAGTGATAACACTATATTTTTAGGTATCTGACATTTTTTATCATTGTTACGAAGTTAAACGAAACTAAATCAATTACGAGGGTTATCTATTATCTATCGGGATTGGGTAGCCCTAGTGCTGCCAACTGACAACTGACGTCTCTATCGTAAAGTTTAAACATTTTTGACGGTATACGTAAAACGGTAAAACGTTTTAACGTACGAGAGCTATTTTTGTTGTTTATAGTAACTTGAAAAATTAATCTCGGCCAACACCAAGATTTTTTGAGACATCTGAAGAAGCGATTGATGCTTTAAAAATGCATGTTTTGGATGTAACTCAATTGGAGTTGAAAAAGTGCTTCAAAAATTGGTTCAAACGCATGCAAAAGTTTATTGATCTTCATTCATGGAGAATATTTGTTAAACAAGCAATTTTCCATGATAAATATTTGTTTTTATAATAAAACTGCTTTAGGTTAAAGTTCTGTATTAATATTTATTTAAAATCGACGTTTCGACCAAACTCAACGTCGGTCTTCATTTAAATAATGTTACAGTAAATAACAGAATATAGAAACAAGTTACTAGGTAACAAAATACAAGTAACTAGATCATAAATTTTTTATCGATTTTTAATTAAGGGAAGCTAAATTTTATTTAAATCAGTTACTAGTCACACTGATTAATTTTATCTTTTTCTTTATAAATTTCTATTGCTTCTTTTATTATTCTATTTAAAATCGACGTTTCGACGAAACTCAACGTTTCTCTTCATTACGATAAATGATATAAATGACATTACAGTAAATAACAGAACATAGAAACAAGGTACTAGGTAACAAATAAGTAACTAGATCATACAATTTATAGATTTTTAATTAATGGAAGCCAAATTTTATTTAACTCACTGCTTTTTACAGTGATTGATATTACAAAATTTTTAATTGTATGATCTAATTACCTAGTAAAATGCTTCTGTGTTCTGTTATTTACTGTAATATTATTTACATTATTTATACGGATGAAGACGGACGTTGATTTTCGTCGAAACGTTGATTTTAAATAAATATTAATACAGAACTTTAAAGCAGTTTTATTTTAATATAATGAATTCTGAAAGATTTTTTACTATGTTAATATTTTGTTAATGTTTTCTAATCCCGAAATATAAAAGGCAATTCTCGTATATGTCATATCGAACTTTAAGCCATATATAAATTTAATTTTTGAAACTTTTAAAATTTGATAACGCCTAAAACACTTGATGGAGTTTCCAACTCTGTCTGAATATTTTGAATGACAAAAGTACGAAAAATTTTAATATTCTTGGTTTTTGTTTTGACGTATTTTTTATATCAGTAGTAGAAGTCATGTTTTATACGTGTTTTTGTTACTATTTCAGATAATTTTTGAGTTGAATATATGACAATTAGATAATGATAACAAATTGAAAACTAATTATTTTTTCAACAATAATAAATTGGTTTTGATGATACCAAAGTCGAAATATAAAGACTGACAATGAGTAAAAAGTTCGCTAAAGTATTATTATAATAAAAATGTTATTTTTATAGTTTATCAACATTAGCAAGATTAATATAGTAGAAAACCTTTCAGAACTCATTGTATTAAAATAAAACTGCTTTAAGTTAAAGTTCTGTATTAATATTTATTTATAATCGACGTTTCGATGAACAGAGCGTCTATTTCCATCAGGAAAAATGATACAGTAAATAGTAAATACAGTAAATAACAGAATTTATTTGTTGTTTTTTTTTTTAATAATAATACAGAACTTTAATATATGGCAGTTTTATTTTAATTAGCAACGTCGTCGGATATTGAGTTCGTCGAAACGTTGATTATCAATAAATACTAATACAGAACTTTAACCTCAAGCCGTTTTAATTTAATATAATGAGTTCTGAAAGATTTTTTACTGTGACAAAAGTATACTGTTATTTTTGAATTGAAAACTTTAAAATTTCTCACAATGCATATTTTTATATATATTTAAAAATTTCCTAGCAAAGTGGTAAAACATTAGCAGCTATATGAATTTATGTTGTTGTTCGATTTATTTTTATAACTATATTTTTTTTAAATACCATTATTATTTATTTAAGAATTAAAACACACCTGTAAGATAATAAATGGGAAATGATAAAATTTTATGTAAATTATTTTGAAACTATCGGTTTTTTACTGTAAAATTTTTCAAGGTTACAAAATACACAAACATTTTTTTTCTAATACTATTACTAAAGTAATTTTATAATCAAATATTTGATTTTCTTATCTATGACAATGATAGATCTTACAAGAAATCAATTAAATTATATTACTTCGTTAAGTTTCATTCTTATTTTATAGATTACATCGATAAAACGTGTTCAATTTTTTATTTTTAATGTATATATAAACGTTAAGGTTGATACTATAAGCTCGATTTTAAAATCAGTGTTTAAGTAATACCGGTTTTATGACAACGTAACTGTTGTAAGAGCTAAACGAAACAAATAAACTAAAACACTTACGAACAGAGCTTGTAGCACCAACCTAAAAATTTCTAAATACATCGCTCAATTATTGTGTAAAGCTTGCTTTCATAAACATCAAAGTAAATTATAAAGTAATTACTTTACAAGTATATTTAATGAACAAGTAAATTTACTCTCTTGTTTCACAAAGAAACAATTTAAATAAATAGAACTATTGGAAGTTTTGGTATTCGTCAAAATAACTTTCAATATATTTAATAACATTTTTCAATTGTTAGCAAATAGTTTTTCTGTAATTTTCCAATAAAAGTTATGGGCAACAAAAATGCCCTGGAGTATTATGTAATTTCACGTAGAACTTAGTTTTATATGTCATGTAATATTTAACAAAAAATTATGTAAAATTAATTTACTTTTTATGTTAAATATTTATATATTTTAATATATTATTACATAAAACAATATGTATTATTGTACATAAATGATAGTTATAATACTAAGAAATTAATGTAAAATTAGATAAAATAAATATGTAAAATTTGTGTAATAGAAAATTCTATTAATTACAAAACGTTTAAAATTGTATGATTTATCGAACTGATGCACTTAAATTTTTAATAACTGATATTTTACTAAATTTTTATGTACATTTTTATAAATATTATGCAAAATCATATTACGCAGAACTACATAAATATAAGTAATAAAATTGTAAACAAAATTTTAAAACATATATCATATATAATCATTAATCATATTATGCAGAACTACATAGACATAAGTAATAGTTGTAAAATTATAAACACAATTTTAAAATATATATTACAATTATGTAAAATTACATAAAATTATAATTCAGTTTTATTACATTATTTATTGTAAATTTCAATAAAAATTTGGAAAATAAGTCATAATATCTGTAAAAACTTCAAAATCCATGATTTTTTTAGTGTTATCAAATATATGTCTATATGTAAATTTGTTTATTTTTTAATTTTTTTTGTAAATTTCAATAATTAATAAAGTAAAGTCATTTTACATATAATTTTATAGTAACTTTTACTATTAAAACTTATGTAAATTTACAAAACTTTTTAAAATGCACTTAAAAATGGATTAAAATCTATACACGTTTACTATATAAAAAAAATTTTAAAAAATACACAATATACTTTGAACTTGTCTTTACGTAAATTAATTTAAAATTTTTCAATCTGATATCGTTTTGATTTTTGATTCGTTAATATTTTGTATCATTTATCAATCAAATCTTTCTTCTCTATAAACATATAACAATTTTGGCATTTATTTTCTTAATCTTATCATAAAAAGAGCAATATAGTGGGCTTGTTCTTTCCACTCAATTCTTTGAACAGAATATTATAAAAATTAATATTTAGCATTTTGACCTACCGATAATGAATTAAATTGAATTTAGTCGGGTTTTAATTAGAGGCAATGTAGATAATTTAATATTGATCACAGGGCACAGTTTGGTTCTCATATAATCTTTGTTCCATATACTTAAAATAGCATTTATAATAACGGACCTTTAAAAAATGGTAGATAATTCTATCTCTTTATTTATATAAATTTATTCTATTAATAGGTAATTTACTTTTTTTTATTTTACATTATGGTTATCAAAGATGTTTTGAAGGTTAGATTTTGTACAGATATGAACTTTTTGCAATAGTTTTTCATTTTTATAAACAACGGAAATGTGTATTTAAATGCACTTACAATAATAATAATAATATTGATAATATTAATAATATTGAAATTATATTTTATTTGTATTGTGTATTTGGACTTAGTATATACATTATTGTATCACAAAACTGCAAATAAAGCATTATTATTATTAATATAATTTATTTGATATTTTTTTAAAAATATAAATAAATTTTACTTGAAATGATAACATTTTACTCAACCGCAAATGATATATATATTTACAACTATGTTAACAATTTTACAATTGTTATTTATATTTATGTAGTTTTGCGTAATATGATTTTGCATAATATTTGTGAAATATTTATAAAAATGTACAATTGTACATGCAAATTTAATAAAATATTTCTTTTTTTTTTCAGATGACTTAGAAATGTGATAATTACACCGAGTTGAAATCACCAAAATTTTTGTAAGTAAAAAATTATTTCAGTTTTTAAATATATTAGAAAAAATTATAGGTACACATTTATTTGTATACATTAAATCAAAAATTAAGTTTCCAATGAAATCTGATTTTTTTCTTGGAATTTTATCAACTAATTATTGATATAAAATATATGTATCATTTATTTAAAACAAAATACATACGTCAATAACATTTTTAAACTTTTTGAACCTTGATAATGAATATAATAGCGATATTATCATTATTTTCTTTTTAATATAAAATACTACTATTAAATATTTAATATAAAATATTAATTATTATATTTTACTATTATATTTCAAAATTACATAATATAGGTACTAGAAAAATCTTTTGTATAAATTTGATTAAAATCGGATAAATAATATAGCCATAATCAATTTTTAAAAACTAGCAATTTTTTTCTTTGAAAAAATAAAAGCACGTGACCATCTCGGGAACTAAATAAACTTATCCTGAAAATTATATTAAAATTGGTTGAACCGTCTAGGAGTATATAGTGATTACAAAATTTTGACTATACACCCTCATATAATAACTTCGGATTCGTCATATATATGAAGAATATTTATATAATTTTTTTTTTATTTTTGAAAACACTATATCAATTTTTCTGCAGTCAAAGTATTAACAAACGGAGGCCTATCTCAATGCTTTTTGATAAATGAATGTAAATGTAATATTCTTTTGATCTGTTATTTCCCGTAGCTAAAATTATGCTCGTGCCTTCCTTTATCCTTACCGCAGAGTCATTATTTATAATGAAGCTGCAGGCAAGCTCGTAGACAACATAAAAGGCTAACCTAGCGTTTTGTTCAAAAAATTCATTCTGATTATTGGGTAAAGCCGACACACGCCCAATTTTATACCGTTCAATCGTTAGTGACACTTTAATACTTGCATTTAAAAAGGTGATTTTACAAGAGTCAAAGGTCAATCGATAGCTAAATAAATGTGTTATACAATTTATTTTCTGAATTGAGACTGACGTAACAATCGATCGTATGAGAAATCACAAACTTCTTTAATACGTTCTCTTTTTTTCTTAAAGCTGTTCTTATAGCGATTTCTTTGTAGGTAATGTCTACAACTCTACTTTATTATTCAGTAAGTAGAAAAAAGATAATATACTCATTTCTTTTCTACTAATTAATATTCTCAATAATATTGACCTTGTTGCTTGTAATATTAGAAAGAAAATGTAAGAAATATAATACACAATACCTGTGTGTACTATCTTTCTCGTATATTGCATTTCATTTAGGAATGTCCAAGCATAAACTAACGAAATTTTAACTACGCCGCATTGATTATGCAGAAATGTTGTGGATGAAGTTGGTGCATTGTGATTAAATCTTTTCATAACACGAAAGATGTGGATAAGGTCATTGATGGGCGTAATTTACTCCCCAAAAATTTGACTTTATTCATACAGTCTTGTTTGTGATATCAGTCTCAACAACGCAACGGCATTTTGATTTCACTTTTAAAGAGGTTTCTGATTTGTATACCAATGGAAATATTTTATTTATGAAATATACAGGATGGTTAATTCAAGTGCACTACTATTTAATATATTACCTATATTAATATATTACCTATATTAATAAAGAAGTACCAATTAATACAAGTATTACAATAATTACTAATTTTTCGACTAGTAGATCTCAAAATATGAAATACTTGTTTTTTTTGTCTTTAATTGCACAACTACACGATTCCACGATACGAGTGACTAATCAACTATTTCCAAATTTATTTAATTAATATAATTATTGTTCAACATTTTTATTTTTTAACAAACAATATTGTGAATTGACAAGTTAAAATATTTCTGTCATGAAATTCTTAGTCAGTTCAAAGAGTAAAAACATTTTTGTTATCTAACAATTAATTACAATTATAACTAAAAATTTGCAATATAAATAATAACACTTACGTAAATTATATCAGGTGTACCTTTTATCTATTTATGTGATAAAAATTTCATAATTTTAATGTATAATATTTTTTTCTTATTACTTGTATAAGAATAATTTAAATTAAAAAAAGTTTTAATATACCACGTTTTTAAAACGGACTAAAAAGTATAAAATAATTTCTTCTAGCCCCATACAGATTCCTGACCACCATACAGATTGTCCTGAAAATTTGTGATTGTGAATTTTTAATAGCTATGACTAAACTTGTAAGATTTAATACGGAAAACGTGGGACGCATATAATAGATAATAGTAAGGAGTGTAAGGAATAGTTGTCGTTGCCCTCCACGTTTTTCGTTTTAAATTGAAACAAAAAATTAACCTTTTAATCCAACCTACTTAGTACAGTTCTCGCCATGAAAAACTGTCTTTTTGTCATAATTATTCATCATAATTATATACACGCGATACAAATTTTCCGCACTAAGCTAAGATCTACATCATAATACAAATTCATTTGTCATATCAGTAGTGAAAAGGAGAAGGTAATCGCTACGTATGTCTAACAAAATCATACACTTAGTTTTCCGAAAGGACAGATTTTTATGGCGAGAACTATAACGAGTCTGGTGTATTAACTTTTTTTAAACAAAATCTTTCAATATACTAATTTTATTGTAAAATTTTCCATTTCTTTCGATTGAAATACCGTTTTTGTCGTGCTATATTTGTCGTTCGAAATACCTACTTTGTCGTGAAATATCAATGTTGTCGTGTAATTATATATTTCCCTTAACAAATTTTATTAACTACATTATATACATTTTTCTGATATATATTTTATTATCAAACATAGAACAAAATATAATAAACCAGTTATTTATTTTTTTACAAAAAAAAAAAAATGATGAAATGAAATTTATTTGACTATCAAAAAATAAATTATTTTTTACGAATCTAACTTCTGATATTTTTATCTTTACCGAGAAACTTTAAGTATACGAAAATTTGACGTGACTCTTTGTGGCATAATCATTTACGTACCACGTGCTCTAGTTTTTTTTTCTTTATAAATGTAAATTTTTTTTCGAATATTTTGTTCATTATCTCCAAGAAACTGGAGCGCGAAATGTATATAAGAACTTCAAAGGCTTTGATCGAGGAGCAAATTATATTTATGCTATTGGGAGGCAAAAATTTACAAGTATTTTGTTTTCAAAATATGGCGAATATTTTAAAGGGAATATCAAGAATTTTGGAATTTCAAAATATTTTAAATCAATGTCTGGGGTATATGGTGTGACAAGGAGGAATCGGGTACTAAATAGATGAGTGTGAAATTGAAAAAAATGTTGTTGCACAAATTGGTGTTAGTTAGTTAAGATGGTTCGGACATCTTGAGCGAATGTCTAATGTCAATATTTAGTTTCTAAATAATTGTACACATTGTGTACACTTAATATTTTTAAGTAAATTTATATTAGATGAATATTTTATAAATGTATGTTGTATCATTTAATTGAGCTTTTGTCTGCATGGTGTAATTAAATAAACAAATAAATTAATATTTCTTTTGCTTAATAAAATTTATTAAAAACAATACAAATAATATACAGCATAAAGTAACATACAATAAGTATAACTTATAAATTAATGGTAATACATAATAAAAAATAACTAATATGCAAATGTATTTTAATAACTTATAATTAAAAATAAGTAAATATATGATATTTTAATAATTTTCGAAAATTTTACACATTTATCACCGATCACATGTAGGCAAGTTTACTTTGAAGAATATATTCAATTCAATCACAGATGCGAATCCTAAAAATGCTAAATACATTAGCAGACAGGTTAGCCCAACTTTCCAATCTAATCTGTAAAAACAAACACAAGATATGCAATTAATTAATTCGTTAAAAAATAGAAATGACAATAAAACTATTTATGGCAATGAGATGTTATAAAAAATAAATGAAACAGGAAAAAAATAACTAAGAATAAGTTTTGGTTCCAAGAATAGATAAAAAAAATTACGTTGTGAAAGAAAAAGTTAATTTAAAAAATGAGTAAAGATAATAGATATGCAAGATTATTATTTTTATGTTTCACATATTTTTTTGCCAAACTTGTAATTTTAACTAATTGAATACTAATATTTTATTTATTTTAATTTTAACTAGAAGTAATAAAAAAATTACTGGTGGAAATTTATGTTTATTATTTGAGGTTATATTATGTTTTTTTTTTAATTATAATTTATGTCAATTATTATTTGATTAAAAAAAGTACATAGATAAAAACAAATATTTGTCCATTTTTTATTTAACACATATACTAAAAATATATTATGATTTATTGTAGCAAAAATGTATAAATAATACAATAAATTTATAAGTAATTCTCTGAACTACAAATTTAATTATAATTAGGACTACGTTGAGTATTTTTGTATCCTTGGATTACTGATGATTATTTTAGCTTTTTTTTGAAAATATATGCTACTGTTAATGAAAACGTAGCTTCTAAAATTATAGTAATAACAAATATTTGCCAGTTGAAAAATTTCGGAAGTTATAGTATAAAATATTTAACATTCAATACGTTTACGTATTAAGTATATCTATATTAGGGTAGTATTATAAAAAAAATCCAATAAGACTAAAATCGATAATTTTACATCGCAAAAAACATAAGAAATAATGTTTTTAGCATGTTTTTAAAGAAGTAACAGGTTTCTCTACACAAGTGAATATTTCGGAAAACGCGTGAAAATACATATATCGTTTACATCGTGTACGATATAAACGTGTTTTCCGAAAATTTATTTATTTATATATATACAGGGTGATTTGTAAATAATTGGAAATATTTTAACTGGAGTATCCTGGGCTCAGAATATGAAGATTTAACGCAAATCACTTAGATAAAATGTGGCTCCTTACTGAGCTACAGGGTGTTTTATTTAAAAATTTAAAAACGATTTTTGCCCAGTAGTTAAAAACTATTTGACGTATCCTTATCATACTTGGCAGAAAGTGTAAGTACCGTACACCATACTAAATTATGTTAAACAAAAGTTTCTGGCTAGTGCCAGTGGCGTACAACAGGGGCAAGTGAGAGGTTGATCCTTCCTAAATTCTACGCCACTGGCGGAATTGTCATTTTAGCACAATTTTTCGATTCTCCAATACTTTCTGTGTAAAAAACATACTCTTCCTTCCTAACGATAAAGTCACTATTTTTCGAGATATTTAAAGTTAAACATAAGCTGCACCCTTGGCATTTTTTAAAAATTTGATCAAAAAAATCTGAAAAAATTTAGTAAAATAGAGAAAAAAATTAGCAACATAATAACTAAGCAACTTTTTTTTCTATCTCATTTTGGTTTGGCAGGAAAAATTATTGAAAATAAAAAATTAAAATGCAAAAAATATAAATTTTCAATAATTTTTCCTGCCAAACCAGAATGAGTTAGAGAAAAAAATTACTTAGTTATTATGTAGCTAATTTTTTCTCTATTTTACTAAATTTTTTCAGATTTTTTTGATCAAATTTTTAAAAAATGCCAAGGGTGCAGCTTATGTTTAACTTTAAATATCTCGAAAAATAGTGACTTTATCGTTAGGAAGGAAGAGTATGTTTTTTACACAGAAAGTATTGGAGAATCGAAAAATTGTGCTAAAATGACAATTCCGCCAGTGGCGTAGAATTTAGGAAGGATCAACCTCTCACTTGCCTCTGTTGTACGCCACTGGCACTAGCCAGAAACTTTTGTTTAACATAATTTAGTATGGTGTACGGTACCTACACTTTCTGCCAAGTATGATGAGGATACGTCAAATAGTTTTTAAGTACTGGGCAAAAATCGTTTTTAAATTTTTAAATAAAACACCCTGTAGCTCAGTAAGGAGCCACATTTTATCTAAGTGTTTTGGGTCAAATCTTCATATTCTGAGCCCAGGATACTCCAGTTAAAATATTTCCAATTATTTACAAATCACCCTGTATATACAGCCTGTTTCAGAGTAAGCGCCTTATTTTTTTTTAGCCACACTATGGGTACTACTTTCAAAATATTTGGCAGTAATATGTTTCAGGACATTCTCTACACGATGGTGATATCAGATTTTCAATTGGACGACTCATTTCAAAATGGCGACGTTCAACTTTTTTTTTTTTAATGGGATGCCATAATTTTTTTATTATTATTGAGATCCTAAAAACATTCTTTTTACGATAATATTTCGTTTTCTTTAAAAATTCATTTCTTTCCCTATCAAAAAGCAATTTAACATTTTAATCTAGTAGCGCATGAACGTTTTACTCCCGATGTTATTTTTGTCCAAATATCAAGTAGCGGTAGACACACTAGTAGTCAAACGTCAAACACCACCATTGGACAATGTTTAAATTTATGTATTGTAAAAAAAGGAAAACATTTCGAGCATTTTTTGTAAATACCTAATTTTTATTTGATGTAAATTTTTAATTTTGAGTTTCTAAAGTTGATGTAGATGACAAAATAAAGTTTCATTGTTTCTTTTACGTCTACCGCTACTTGATATTTGGACAAAAATAACATAACATGCGCTACTAGATTAAAATGTTAGTTTGCTTTTTGATAGAGAAAGAAATGAATTTTTAAGAAAAACGAAATACTATCGTAAAAAGAATTTTTTTGGATCTCAATAATAATAAAAAAAATTATGGCATCCCATTTAAAAAAAAAAAGTTGAACGTCGCCATTTTGAAATGATTCGTCCAATTGAAAATCTGATATCACCATCGTGTAGAGAATGTCCTGAAACATATTACTGCCAAATATTTTGAAAGTAGTACCCATAGTGTGGCTAAAAAAAATAAGGCGCTTACTCTGAAACAGGCTGTATATATATATATATATATATATATATATATATATATATATATATATATATTTTGAGTGAGAATTAATGGTTGATAAGAACAAATATGAAAGTATATCAAATATAAGCATGAAATATTTATTCACTGAAAATGAAAAAACTTTTATCACCTCGACCTGGAATCGAACCTGGTTCGATTCCAGGTCGAGGTGATAAAAGTTTTTTCATTTTCAGTGAATAAATATTTCATGCTTATATTTGATATACTTTCATATATATATATATATATATATATATATATATATATATATATATATATATATATATATATATATATATATATATATATATATAGTTAAGTTAATTATTATGGCTGGAAAATATGGATTGGCTGCTTTACCCATTATCATCATCCAATATATATATATATATATATATATATTGTGTGACAATTTGACATTGTCACTGGTTTGAAAATTAAAATAATTCCGCTTACAAACGATTACATCGGCCTAACCTCAATATGGAACTGATGGATATCGCGATTATTATATCCGTATTATTTTTATATTATTTCGGTGTCTTTAATAGTTGAATCGAGCAGATTTATGATTTCAATGTCATTAATTTAGAACTTATAAATATTTTGACAACTGTCATTGAGATTCCTGTGAACCACAAGAGATGGCGTTACTGACATATTGTTGAATATTTTACGTCAGCGAATTAAATTGTGTTTTCTAAATTCAGTAATTGTTTTAGAATATTTAATTATTATATCAACGAACAATATTATTAGTAGCATCGAAATAAGCGAAATAAAATTTGTTAGAATTCGTCACGTCCGCCTCAAACCTGTATGGTGGGGAGATACCATAAATATATGCGCCTAGCTTGGTAGCGGCCTCTTCTCTTCCTCTTCCAGCTCTGACGTTCAACCTTCGTCGACAGACTCTCTCTCGTTGAGAGCGTACTCTCCTGAACCGACATTTCTGTTCATGTTACCGGTACTGAAATTGTTTTCAATGCAAACGTGAAAATTTATTGTGTGAATATTTAGAATATTCAAGTTTTAGTAATTATAACGTTAGAAAATTTATGATTCCGGTGGGAATATTTCTATTTTATCGGTTGAAGAGCATATTTTATTTGAACGCTAGTAATTGCGTTGTAATAACGTCCACATGGTTGGTGATGATTGGAACTTGGCATAGCTGAATAAACGTAGGTAAGCGATATTTGTGAAAATTTGAATCTAAATCTAGATCAAATTGTTTTTCTTTTGATTCATTTTTAAATTCACGTGACCTTGATCAATGACTTACGATTTATTCAGTCATGTTGTTCAAATCTGTCTAGTTATTGTGTCATTAGTCGATGGATTAATGAACAATTATTTTGAATTCTTTTGATAGATATTTGATGAGAAAATAATTTGTAGTTCGAATTATTTTTATAGAAGAAATTTTCTAATGCTTTGATTTATAATCGATTAAGATTTTAAATTCGTTTTTTATGAGAAAATTTTCTAATGCTTTGATTTATAATCAATTAAGATTTATTGTTTTTGAAAACAATTTCACGACTGTCCCGATCCTGTATTATAGTTTATGTGTTATGTTTGTCAAATATTCCAAGTGCAATCCTATCATTGTAGCTTGCATGTTGTAATTGTGACGTCAATGGGCTGCTGTGGATGATTTGGTGAACCTGTGTGCGTGAGTTGATTGAAGCGTAGCGTCATTATTCTGCGCGCGTAATTCGGCTAGGATTAAAGTCCATTTTGATAGCCGGCCGTCTTCGTAAAGATTATTTTTTGTGATATTGTGGATAACGTTCTATTATGTTTGAGGCACGGAGCCTGTTTTATTAGTTTTGAGTTTGGAACGTACCACAACTTTCTTTCGGAGACATTGCTCGCGTAGTTTCGACTTGTAGTCGCGACCATAGCAACGAAAGACTTTCGCCGCACATGCCATCAGCAAAGCAAAGCCAATTGTTTTTTTTGTAAAGCCAATATGTTATTTTGTAATAATAATTTTATACCGAATTGTTAATTTATGATGAATCAGGACATGTAACTAGGTAAAGTTAACTTATTTTGTTTGGAATCGTGTGTAGTATATTTAGTTGCATACTGTTGAATTTTCATTGCATTGCGCTATCACATTCCTGATAGAATACGTTAGGTTCACTTAAGTCCTTTATTTGAGTCGTGTAACGATCTCTAATTTTTGTACCATGCTGTTATATTGATGATTGTATGTTTGTATTTAATACCTCTGTTATTTCAAGTGTATCAACTTTTGTGTCAAGTTCGATTTGTTTGATTATATTACATTTGTTAGTACGGATTATTCTGCTCTGCCCTCTTATGTTTAGGGACCAGTCTGTGCCTTTCAAAGACGTCTGAGTGGGATTCAGTCGTATTAGCAGCATCAGTCTATCTTGGAAGCCGAATTTTGGATCAGCTGCTGAATGAGATATACCATTATACAAATCGAGCACGAAGCAGTGACTGAACGATTTATGCTGAACGTACGAACGCCAACTGGGCATAATCAGATCTCGAGAGCGACCATTTTCTGGCAGTCTTCATCAACTACCACACCGCTACTGCGTAATGCGTACTGTCGTCCCCTCAGCGTCTACGAAAGCTCAGAAGAAGATCTACTGTAGCTAGACCACCCGCTAAGCAGCAGACGTCAAACAATCTGTCTAGATACACTATTACAAATGACATAAATTTCTTTGTATTGAAAAAGAACACGGAACTCTGTAGCGAATAAAATCATCAATATAACCAAATTAAGTTTTCAACCAACATCAGGTATATTTTTATTTAATTAAGATATTTCATTTCCGAAACAAATTCTCGAAAAGACGAAAACAGTACCTATCCCGATAAGTTCCTCTTTGAGATTTGTCAAAGCTTCTCAATTTTGCGTCAACATTCCGCTTTGACTGGCGCCCACCTAATTTACCAACATCACAAAATAAAGTTCCTACCAACCCCACCTACGACCCCGCTCTCCTCCAAACAACTGACGCCGTGCCCTTTATGGGTGACAGGTAGGATAAAAATCAGATGAATGAAACATACTTCAAAATTTGAACACTTTGATAAAATTTAATTAACAACATAAATTTTAAATTCATCTAAATTGTCACACATAATAAGTGTCACGCCAACGTGGGGCCTTGATTGATTTGTATCCGCACATAATAAGTGGCGCATCCAACGTGTGGGGCCTTTGTTTATATTGTGATTTGCTTTGAACAAAAATTTTTGTCTTCGAATAAATCCATTCCTTCCTTTCAATTTTCCGAGAATTTGAGTTCGAAAATATTTATAGTTATTATCGTTCATATTGGCTATTTTGATATTATTTGTTTGCTATCAGTTATTTAATTTATTGTTTTGAATTATATTATTGTTACTATTGGCTATTTTAATATTATTTGTTGGCTATTAATTTATTTATTGAATATTTTGCATTATCTTGTGTTATTTATTATTTTGAATTATATTGTGTTATTTTGCTTACTAATTATACTTTGTAACATGGCGAATCTTCCGTATCGAATCGAGCACCTGTATGAGGACGAAATTGAACATGAGTTATCAATACGCAATGTCTCCGAATCCGGATCACTAAACAGCAAGCGAATCGTACTAGAAGGACTTCTACAGTTAGAGAAAGAACGAGTTCAGTCAATGATAAGGCCTGAATGCAGTCCTGTTCCTGTGAACGAATCCAGAGTATGTCAGTTAAAGTTGCATGAAGTATTGGGTATGCTAAAAATTTTGCCATTTCTTAATCCCGCTGAACGTAAGCTACATGATGAACTGTTGAATTCAAGAATTTTTTACTTGCAAGATCGCATTTGTTTATTATCATTAAACCATCAACAAGAACTCATCAAGTTGCTTTCGGTCACAAAAAATATGCACACGCAAATTCGTGAGTCAATTCGTGGCAATCCGTCTGCGAATCTGATTAATTTGAACTCAGAAGCTGACGCACCACCAGCTGGCTCATCGAACGAAACCTCTGTCTTGCGAAATACTTCGATCACTCCTTCCTATCTAGATCCTGGATTTTCGACTCTGTTAAATCGTATACAATTCGATTCGTCAACTATAAATCGCGAGAATGATAATTTAACTGCACGTAATCAACGCGATAATCCTGTTCCTGACGCTCGTGTACCATTACTAAATAATTCGTATCCTACTACGTCAACGCAAAATTTTATTCCGATTCCGAGTAACCATTTTGATTCAAGAACGCAAGTTAGTCGTTGGAATATTGTATTCGACGGTTTATCGGGTGTTAATCAATTTATTGAGCGAATTAGCGAAGCTGCGTATGCTTACGGTGTATCGGATGAAACTTTATTTAGACAAGCTTCGTCGTTATTCACGAAAGATGCTTTGATCTGGCTCCGTATGGTGCGCCCAAGTGTCAAAACTTGGTCTGAATTAGTTGGCCGACTAAAGGAAACCTTCCTGCCGTCAAATTTCGAACTAGCTTTAATGGATGAAATACGTCAAAGGACACAAGGTCCAACGGAACGTGTAGAAATTTACATTGCTATTATGGAGAATTTATTTTCTCGCTTGTCACATCGACCAGACGAATCTTCGCGTGTTTCATTAATAATAAAAAATCTACAGCCACGGTTTCAACGTCTCTGCTCACTACAGTCATTTGATACTATTAGCGATTTAATTCGAACGTGTAAACGTATTGAAGATACTGAATTTAACGTAGCATCGTTTAAGAATCCTCCGTCCCCTAACCATTCGTTATTAGAACCTGATATGGCTTATCGACGTCCGCCGCGCGTTCATGTTGCTGAAATTACTCCGCACAACACTTCGTTTAAAATGAAATGTTGGAACTGCGACGAAAACGGGCATTCTTTTAATTCTTGTACTAAACCACGTAAAATCTTCTGCTACAAATGCGGAATGAAAAATCAAACTGCTGGCAAATGCAAACGCTGCTGTGAAAGGCAGACAAAAAACGTACACGCCGTTTCGGTTTCGTCAGCTCCCGAAAACTCGGCAGATTAAGTGCTGATAGAAAAGAATGGACCGCTTGGTTAAATACGATCCATCGTTTTGTACAAACCCCTGAAATTGCACCTGTATTAATAAATCCCGGTTCCGATGATCGCCCTTTTATTACTGTTAATGCGTATAATAAGTCTATTACGGCATTGTTAGATTCTGGCGCGAATGTTTCTATTATTGGATATCGTGGCCTCTCCTTATTACGTGATTTAAAAATCAGCTTGTTACCAGTAGAACATGCTACTATTGTTACAGCAGACGGCAAAGCCCAAGCTTCACTTGGCACCGTTCATTTACCGATTACTGCTCAGTCGCAAACGCGAACGATCACTTTCGTTATTGTCCCGTCAATCCGTCATACGATGATTCTCGGAGTAAATTTTTGTAAATCATTTGGAATTTCTGTTAATTTTGCAACGAATTCGTGGACAGCTGCGCCTGAAGTTGCGTCTTGTATTGGCATTGCTAGTTCGGATGAATTATCGGATGTTCAAAGAAAATCACTCGATAGTTTAATCGCGGATTTTGAAAAGTTAGGTAAAGTAGGACTCGGAAAAACTCATTTAGTCGAACATATTATCGATACTGCTGATGCGCTTCCGATTAAGCAACGACAATATCCCCTGTCTGAAATCGTGCGTGGACATTTGAATAAAGAGTTAGATGAAATGTTAGAACTCGGTGTAATCCGTCCCTCATCATCCGCGTGGAGTTCACCCGTTCTGATGGTTAAGAAATCTGACGGAAAATATCGTTTTTGTTTTGATGGTCGAAAGGTAAATTCTGTTACGAAAAAAGATGCTTATCCTCTACCGCGTGTAGACTACATTCTTAATCAACTTCGCGGTGCGAAATATTTAACTTCGCTCGATTTAAAAAGTGCTTTTTGGCAAATTCCACTTTCCGCTTCATCTTGTGAAAAGACTGCTTTTTCAGTACCCGGTCGTGGTTTATTTGAATTTCAACGCATGCCGTTTGGTTTATGTAACGCTGGTCAGACACTACAACGTCTGATGGACAGAATCATTGGTCCCGAGCTTGAACCGAAAGTTTTCGTTTATTTGGACGATTGTATTATTGCGACAAATTCGTTCGAAGAACATTTAATTACGTTAAAAGAAGTTTCACATCGCTTTCAAAAAGCTGGTTTCACTGTAAATTTTGAAAAATGTAAATTTTGTAGACCCTCGCTGAACTACTTAGGTTTTGTAGTTGATAAATTTGGCTTACGTACTAATCCGGAAAAAGTATCCGCGATTGAACAGTTTCCGCGTCCGACGAATGTAACCGAAATTAAGCGATTTCTCGGCTTAGCCTCGTGGTACAGACGTTTCGTTCCGAGTTTCGCATCCCTTTCTGCTCCTATTTCTGATCTTACGAAGGGTAAGAAAAAGAAAATGGCTGTTGTATGGAACAGCTCGGCCGAAACCGCGTTCTGTAAGCTCAAAGAAGCACTCGTATCATCACCAGTACTCGTTAGTCCGGATTATTCTGTTCCTATCCGCAAATTTCGGATGTATACCGATGCATCTAATTTTGGTCTAGGCGCTGTATTAACGCAGGAAGACGCAGACGGCTCTGAACATGCTATTTCTTATATTAGTCGCACGCTCAATAAAGCGGAACGTAATTATTCTGTTACGGAACGCGAATGTCTCGCTGTAGTTTTCGCTATAGATAAATTCCGACCTTACGTGGAAGGTTTACATTTTACAGTCATTACGGACCATTATTCGTTATTATGGTTAATGCGAATGTCAGAACCAACAGGTAAACTTGCTCGTTGGGCAGTAAAGTTACAACAATTTGATTTCGAGCTTATTCATCGTCCCGGTAAGACAAATGAACTACCAGACGCGTTATCTCGTGCGCCCTTAGAAGTCGCTGTTATTGAAAGTTATGCTGATACCACGGACAAATGGTATATCTCGTTACGGCAACGTATTACCGAACAACCTATTTCTTTTCCTGATTGGCGTGTTGAAAATAATATCATTTTCAAATTACGAAACCATTCATATGAATTACCGGCTAATCTGTCACCGTGGAAAATTGTAGTTCCCCGTTGCGAGCGTAAAGCGATTATTGAGCAATGTCATAATGTGCCAACCGCCGCACATCTCGGTATTTTTAAAACAGCTGCGCGTATCGCTGAACGATATTATTGGCCGCATTTACACTCATCTGTCGCTCATTTTGTACAACGGTGTAAAACGTGTTTAGCTCAGAAAGTTGAACAACGTCCGCCTATCGGACGTATGGGCAAAGAAAAAAATATTTCATCGCCATGGCAAGCAATATCCATCGATTTGATGGGTCCATTACCTGCCACCTCACATCCGAATCGATATCAATATATTCTCGCCGTATCGGACTGGTTTTCAAAATTTCTGTTATTGTTTCCGTTACGTCAAGCTAATGCTCCGAAAATTTGTGAGATTCTCGAATCGGAAGTATTTTTATTATTTGGAATTCCACAGATTGTTATGTGTGATAATGGCACACAATTTACAAGTAAAAATTTCGAAAATTTGATTAAAAAGTATGAAATTCCCAAGTTATGGTACAATGCGAAATTTCATCCGCAGGTAAATTTTGTAGAACGCTCGAACCGCGTTGTGAAACAAGCTATTCGGTCATATTTGGATGATAACCATCGCGAGTGGGACAAAAATCTCACGTCTGTCGCTCAAGCGATTCGTACATCAGTGCATCAAGTCACTGGCTTCTCGCCGTCGTTTCTAACTTTCGGTCGACATGTACCCACATCCGGAAAATTTTATGGTAACGCTCCCAAGAATGTGTGTACTGATAGTCGTATTGCGTATGCCAATAGATTGGAATCCTTGGCAACCGTATTCAATACAGTGCAAGATCGTATTCATGCCGCGTACAATCGGAACGCGAAATATTACAATGCAAATCGTCGCCACTTAGAATTTTCTGTTGGAGATACTGTATGGAAACGAAACTATGTTCTGTCGTCGGGTATTCGGCATTTTGCGTCGAAATTAGCGCCACGCTTTATAGAATGTCGCGTCGTGAACAAATTATCCCCAATTACTTATCGCCTTGCTAACCTCCTGAATGAAGATCAGGGTATTTGGCACGTTAAAGACCTAAAACCAGCTCCTGAAAGTTCTGAGGATGAAAACGAAAGCATAACATCTGACGATTCTGTAAATTCGGAGTAAATTTGTTATAAAGCAATTAGTTAGTAATCTTTGAAATTTTTATTGTTATTCATTTTTATTAGTAAATTATTTATTAAATGTTACGGTTCATGTTAAAGTATGAGTATAATTTTTTATGAGATAAAAAATTCTTTTGCAAGGGGGGCTGTGTGACAATTTGACATTGTCACTGGTTTGAAAATTAAAATAATTCCGCTTACAAACGATTACATCGGCCTAACCTCAATATGGAACTGATGGATATCGCGATTATTATATCCGTATTATTTTTATATTATTTCGGTGTCTTTAATAGTTGAATCGAGCAGATTTATGATTTCAATGTCATTAATTTAGAACTTATAAATATTTTGACAACTGTCATTGAGATTCCTGTGAACCACAAGAGATGGCGTTACTGACATATTGTTGAATATTTTACGTCAGCGAATTAAATTGTGTTTTCTAAATTCAGTAATTGTTTTAGAATATTTAATTATTATATCAACGAACAATATTATTAGTAGCATCGAAATAAGCGAAATAAAATTTGTTAGAATTCGTCACGTCCGCCTCAAACCTGTATGGTGGGGAGATACCATAAATATATGCGCCTAGCTTGGTAGCGGCCTCTTCTCTTCCTCTTCCAGCTCTGACGTTCAACCTTCGTCGACAGACTCTCTCTCGTTGAGAGCGTACTCTCCTGAACCGACATTTCTGTTCATGTTACCGGTACTGAAATTGTTTTCAATGCAAACGTGAAAATTTATTGTGTGAATATTTAGAATATTCAAGTTTTAGTAATTATAACGTTAGAAAATTTATGATTCCGGTGGGAATATTTCTATTTTATCGGTTGAAGAGCATATTTTATTTGAACGCTAGTAATTGCGTTGTAATAACGTCCACATGGTTGGTGATGATTGGAACTTGGCATAGCTGAATAAACGTAGGTAAGCGATATTTGTGAAAATTTGAATCTAAATCTAGATCAAATTGTTTTTCTTTTGATTCATTTTTAAATTCACGTGACCTTGATCAATGACTTACGATTTATTCAGTCATGTTGTTCAAATCTGTCTAGTTATTGTGTCATTAGTCGATGGATTAATGAACAATTATTTTGAATTCTTTTGATAGATATTTGATGAGAAAATAATTTGTAGTTCGAATTATTTTTATAGAAGAAATTTTCTAATGCTTTGATTTATAATCGATTAAGATTTTAAATTCGTTTTTTATGAGAAAATTTTCTAATGCTTTGATTTATAATCAATTAAGATTTATTGTTTTTGAAAACAATTTCACGACTGTCCCGATCCTGTATTATAGTTTATGTGTTATGTTTGTCAAATATTCCAAGTGCAATCCTATCATTGTAGCTTGCATGTTGTAATTGTGACGTCAATGGGCTGCTGTGGATGATTTGGTGAACCTGTGTGCGTGAGTTGATTGAAGCGTAGCGTCATTATTCTGCGCGCGTAATTCGGCTAGGATTAAAGTCCATTTTGATAGCCGGCCGTCTTCGTAAAGATTATTTTTTGTGATATTGTGGATAACGTTCTATTATGTTTGAGGCACGGAGCCTGTTTTATTAGTTTTGAGTTTGGAACGTACCACAACTTTCTTTCGGAGACATTGCTCGCGTAGTTTCGACTTGTAGTCGCGACCATAGCAACGAAAGACTTTCGCCGCACATGCCATCAGCAAAGCAAAGCCAATTGTTTTTTTTGTAAAGCCAATATGTTATTTTGTAATAATAATTTTATACCGAATTGTTAATTTATGATGAATCAGGACATGTAACTAGGTAAAGTTAACTTATTTTGTTTGGAATCGTGTGTAGTATATTTAGTTGCATACTGTTGAATTTTCATTGCATTGCGCTATCACATTCCTGATAGAATACGTTAGGTTCACTTAAGTCCTTTATTTGAGTCGTGTAACGATCTCTAATTTTTGTACCATGCTGTTATATTGATGATTGTATGTTTGTATTTAATACCTCTGTTATTTCAAGTGTATCAACTTTTGTGTCAAGTTCGATTTGTTTGATTATATTACATTTGTTAGTACGGATTATTCTGCTCTGCCCTCTTATGTTTAGGGACCAGTCTGTGCCTTTCAAAGACGTCTGAGTGGGATTCAGTCGTATTAGCAGCATCAGTCTATCTTGGAAGCCGAATTTTGGATCAGCTGCTGAATGAGATATACCATTATACAAATCGAGCACGAAGCAGTGACTGAACGATTTATGCTGAACGTACGAACGCCAACTGGGCATAATCAGATCTCGAGAGCGACCATTTTCTGGCAGTCTTCATCAACTACCACACCGCTACTGCGTAATGCGTACTGTCGTCCCCTCAGCGTCTACGAAAGCTCAGAAGAAGATCTACTGTAGCTAGACCACCCGCTAAGCAGCAGACGTCAAACAATCTGTCTAGATACACTATTACAAATGACATAAATTTCTTTGTATTGAAAAAGAACACGGAACTCTGTAGCGAATAAAATCATCAATATAACCAAATTAAGTTTTCAACCAACATCAGGTATATTTTTATTTAATTAAGATATTTCATTTCCGAAACAAATTCTCGAAAAGACGAAAACAGTACCTATCCCGATAAGTTCCTCTTTGAGATTTGTCAAAGCTTCTCAATTTTGCGTCAACATTCCGCTTTGACTGGCGCCCACCTAATTTACCAACATCACAAAATAAAGTTCCTACCAACCCCACCTACGACCCCGCTCTCCTCCAAACAACTGACGCCGTGCCCTTTATGGGTGACAGGTAGGATAAAAATCAGATGAATGAAACATACTTCAAAATTTGAACACTTTGATAAAATTTAATTAACAACATAAATTTTAAATTCATCTAAATTGTCACAATATATTTACTGAAAAGAGAACACTTTTTGCAAACCTGCCACTATTTTCGTAATTTTTTGAAATTCAAAAAAAAAACTTACATTTTAGTATATTTTAAAGAAACATAATTCAAATATACCGTAATAACATATTAAAAAACCCGGAACATTTGCATGAAAAAAATTCCCAAACTTTGCTTATTTTCAAAGCGTTCAGTATGGTATCCCCCTTAACTACATACTAGAAAATTAAAAAAAAATACTTACACAAATTTGTTGCAGGCGAAGCTCATGTATAGCATGATTAATGTCGAAAATAATGATATGGCACTGTACGACAGACCGGAACTGTTTATGTTGACATAGTGCTGGCCGGGGACTTGTGGAAAGTTCCAACTTTTAATCAGCCACGGTAATCCAAGACATAATAAAATATCGAATGTGTTCGAACCGATCGAATTACTAACGCCCATCGAACCGAACCCTAAAACGTACAAAAATTCATATTTTGCTAATTAAACTTTATACACATACACTGAAGTTTGCTCTTCGATAACGTTATTAAAAGTTTAGAGTAGAAAATAAAAAATACAAAATTTTGGTAATATACAGAAAAAAAAAAGAATTATATGACTAAATTTTAAATGATTTATCATAGTAAAAATTCTTTCAGAACTCATTATGTTAAAATAAAATGGCTTTAGCTTGTAGTTCTGTATTAATATTTATTAATAATCCACGTACTTAACTTACATCTTTATTAAGAAAAAACTGATACAAATGACATTTACAGTAAATAAATAGAATATAGAAACAAATTACTAGGTAACAAAATATGTAAATAAGATTATAAAAATTTATAAGTTATAATTAAAGGAAGTCAAATTTTGTTATTTGATGTTATCTTTTTTTTTATAAATTATTACTTCTGTTATCAATTCGAAGATACTGTTATAATTGCAATATCCTTCAATATTAACAGCAGATTTATGTTCTATGTTTTTTAAAACCGTATTAATTTTATTTGTATTAGAAAGAGGGGAATTAAAAATTAATATTTATGAACAAATATACTATAAAATAAAATTAATACAGTAACTTGTCTAATCTAATAGATATTAAAATATGAAATTTTTTAGGTTGTGTACCAATGTTATTTGTTTTATAAAGAAAACAAATATTTAAAATTTTACAATTATCTTGATGAAATTTGTGTTTAATATTACAAATATTTACATGGGGATTTTTTGTGACTCATATGTCCTATCTTAAAATTTTCATTTTTTGTAAAGATAAATAACATATCATTAACATATCAAAAATAATAGTTACCTTGATTTGTAACAATAACACTGGATACTGCTTCCGGGACACTTGTACCTGCTGCCAAAAATGTTAGGCCCATTACAGAGTCAGGTATATTAAGTGTATCTCCTGCAAAAACAAAAGAATCAATCATTTAATTTAGTTATAGAATTACAATATCATTAAATTAAAATATATAACGTATCTGTAAATTAAATAGTGTACGTTTAGAGCGGGCAGATAATTTGGTGTATTCGAGTAGTTTGTTATCTAAGGATGGCCGTATTGACCTAGAGATTGAAAAACGGATGAATTTTGGCTGCATGATTTTGGATACTTTTGGTTGCTAGTAATGTACATTAATCCAGAAAAGTCTGTTTAAATGTACACTAAGAAATTTACTGCATTAGATTCCAGGTTTTTACGTTTAACTAAAAAGTAAACTGTAGATAAATCTACAGTTACAACGTGACTTAATAACAACAAATTAATAAAAAATAAATTTTCAACGAACTAATCTATAATAATTATCTTTTTAAAAAATGACTCAATAATGGAATTTATAGTAAATATGAAATTTTGCAATATATATTTTTAACAATTGCCTTTTTACAATTTAACTTATTAACTTAACCTACAAGGATAACATATGACTTAAAAAATTAATCAAAACTATTGGTATGTACCACCATCTTGATATTAATTGTATGAATGTAATATAATTTATGTAATTTAATTGTATCTATTTTATATTTTTTATAACATCCAAGAAATAAATTAATTATTTAATTAAATATATATTTATTAAATGATCCATTATTGCCTTTAAAACCATCCAAATTAAAATCATAATCGAAGATCAATAAAAATTTGTCATAATCTTTATTCTTTAGAAACAGTAATTTCATAAAATATTTATTTTGGAAGGGCAGTGTACACTTACCAAGAACTGTGATAAGCCAAGCGGTCATATAAGATGTTGAGCCAATCCATATTATACACATACCAAAAGTGACAGGGTAGAGTTTTGGATATTTACGGCAATCGGGTATCGTACAGTATAATAAAAACGATATTGGCCATGTTAGCACCCAGAATAGTTTTTTCCCTGTCGACATTTCAGACGGCCACACCCAGATTTCAGTTGATTCCTCTGAAAATTTTATTATTAGTTTTAAATTTTTTAAATGCTTAGTTAGTCAGTTAAGATGGTTCGGTCTTCTTGAGCGAATGCCTAATAAACGTTTGGTTAACAAAAATTATATGAATGATTTTTGAGGCTATACGTTTACGTGGACGTCCGATGAGTTAGTTGGAGTGATATGATTGAGAAAGTGGCTTGCGTGAGCGAAAGTTTCCAAGTAGTAAGAATAGAAGAGCATGTATGAGAAGAATTTTGAATGTGGATGAAGCTAAAGTTGCTTATCTGGATAGGGATGTTCGGAAGAAACTGATTTTGCGATAATAGCTCAATCGTATAGTAATAGTTGTTTGATAATTTTGGCGTTAGTTTTTTCACTTATATAAATTAAACTTTTAATTCGTGAAAGAAAAATTAATTTATGCACTTGCATAAATTACTTTTATTAAATTTACTTAAAATTTATATTACTTTATATATTATTTATATATATTATTTTAAACAAACATATATCTTTATTCAGTATTTAGCTTATAAAAATATTTATTTTAATAATACTGTAAATTTTGATAAAATATTATAACATAACGCGAAAATGATTTAAATTTACTTACTGTTAATTAATTAATGAATCAGACCCATTTGCTGAAATTTACTTTCTATACAATTTAATTAATTTTAAGATTAATTTGTTTAGAAAATTTCTCATACCTTTGAAGATTGTACAGATTATTTAAAAACTAGACATTTTTTTATTTTCTAAATTAGTATAAAGATCATATTTAACTTATAAAAGTACTTTTTCAAAAATTTATTTACACTGTTAGAAAAAAATGTAAAATTATATGAAATAATGTGTAATTTTTTGTTGCTTTCGATTTTTATTGGGTTTTAAAACACGCGTTTTTATATATTTTCGGTAAATAGCAAATTATCAATAATGTTATTAGCAATAATTGAATTAAGTAATTTTTTTATTTAAAAAATACATTGAAGTGGTAAGATTGAAAGTGTTTTGTATGATCGAAAGTTTCCATGTAGTGGGAATAGAAGAACATGTATGAGAGGAATTATGAATATGAATGTAGCTAAAGTTAGATATTTGGGGAAGGCTAATTTCGGGATAGTGGAAAGAGTTTATGCCACACCCTTTCGGGCAAATGGCGTGATTAAGTATGTATATTTAAATGTATGACAACAAAAGAGTTTTTAAATTTTCATTTTAGGAAGAAAATAATCTTTTTTTTGTTTTTTCATATATAAAAGGTCCGGCCGTTACTAAGGTTTCTTCTGCGAATGTATTTATTGAATTTACAAATCCGATGAATCGTGGCATTGGAAAAAATAGAGAGGAAAAAATTATACATAAATATATTTTGTCAAAAAGTTTTCCTGTCGAACAACTGTCACCGGCATGTCGAGCGTGTAATTTGGGTTGTCTAAACATTTTTTCCCCGCATGAACTTTTGTTCTAAAAATTTTACTTGTCGAAATAATACTGAGCTCAAGTATTTGATATTTTTATATTAAACTGCTAAATTTATTCGTGCTTCATATTATTTCATTTATATATCATATATTACACTGCAAAAAAAAAAGACTTTAAAACCAATGGTTTTCTTTTTAATTCAAAATTAAACATATACTTTAAAAAAATATTATGTAATTTTACCTATAAATCATGAGACATTATGTTACCCAGTATTTCCAAATATAATTATTCAACTTCTATAATTTTACATAATTGTTAAAAAATCAGAACATTACAAACTATATGTAATATGATATTACTAACGAAATGAAAACGTACATAACATATGTATGTAATATTCATTATTTTGATGAAATGAATATGCAAGCTGTAATTTTGCATAATTTAAGAAGTTATAAGAACAATATGTAATTCTACATTAAGTACGTGATTCAATTTGCAAATAAGCAATTTTACATACTTATTAAGTTATATTTATTTACTTTATGTGATTATTATGAATTATGTAAAAATTACATAATTTTGAGATAGAAATACAGAATATTTATGGTAAAATGAAATTACAGATTTTTTATAGTAATATTATTTTTCTGTAATTTCACTATTTTTTTTACAGTGTACTTTTAATCTGTAAAATTAGGTTTTTATAATACAAATAAATATTTTCATGAAAATAAATTATAATAAGTTGTAGTATAACTACTTTGAAACTTTTTATAAATTTGCCTACTATTTAATCTGAGAAGAAATATATATTTGAATTGAAAATTATTAATAATTTTTCACTTGTTTCCAAATCAAATTGTAAATAATTTCATACACAACTTTCAGAATATTATTATAGCTTATATAAATATTTATAAAATATTATAACTTATTATTATTTATTTTTATTTTACAATATTGCTTCTATTATAAAATTGCAATTTTACAATTTAAAATTTAAGTGTACAACAACAATTTTTAGTAATGAAAAAGTGGGATTAACGTTGCGATGAAGTGTGATAACTCCCTAATATTATATTATAGATTAACAATTTTGTTTTATATGGTACATAATTATTTCAGTTGTGTATATAGAAATCTACCTCGTTTTATCATTGCAGAGTTTACCGAACTGTAATACGCTGTTTAATCGAATAATTTAATTAAATAAGTCTACAGTTAAATTAAACATATATAAAATATTCTAATTAATGTTGTTTGTCTATATATGTATTTCTCTATTTACTTTTTGAGCTTCATTATATATATACAAGTAAATCGTATAATACCCAAATCATTAACAGTTTTTTGTTTAAAAATATTTTATGTAAATAACAAATATTTTGTTTCTAATTAGATTTAGTTGCTAGTTCTGTTTACATTTCGTAAGACTGATAGCATAACGAGATAGTGTTTTTTTTGTCAAAAGAAAATTTTCTTTTACCAGAAAAAGACAAAATATCTCTTAGGAGTCTTACGAAATCTAAACAGAATTGGCATGCTTATGGCCGATTTCATAATAAATAAGTACTTTAACTGAAGACAACTGTAAACTGACCAAAAAGCATCGATTTTAAATTCTATTATAATAATTATTATTATTGTTATCAATAAAACGATGATTTTTTTTGTTAACTTTACACATTTCTATTGTTAAATTTTTTTGTTGTTTTCAATAAAACAAAGCCTTTTTGAAAGCTTAAAGTCAACTTTAGTTAAAGTGCTTAAGTTAAGCAGCTAAACTTTAAATTATCTTTTTTAAACAATAATTTTTACTGCGAAGGTATACAGTATGTCTCACGAAAAATATACGCTATCTATGTATAATATTATGTTTTGAACTTAGTAAAATATTTTTTAGAACTCATTGTGTTAAAGTAAAAACTGTTTTTAGATAAAATTCTATTTAATTACTTTATAAAAACGACGTTTTGTTGAAACTGAACCGATGAAGACAAGTGTTCAGTTTAAATTCAAGTTACAATTTATTGTATTAGAATAATTTTAAGATTTTCACTTGTAACTCCTGATGATGATGACCAAAAGATTGAAACGATTGTTGAGTAATTAAAATATTTTTGTGAAACTAACCAAGTGTTTTTTTAATAAATAATAATCTTTATCGTTATTATTTATTTCTTACAAATAATTATGGTTGCAAATAACTGTTTTTATATTTATTGTTATTAATAATAATAATAAAAATAATATTTATAACTATAAATACGGTAAATAAATTACTCTAAATCGTAGATGAAACAAATTTTTTATTGAATCACCATAATCGTAAATGACGTCAATTTCGGCCACACATCTTTGCAGGTACAAGGCAAGCATTCCCGGGGAAGTAAGACGGAATATACGGCTGATGTATAAAGATTGTGGTAATTTGTCAATGTGTGTAATATAACATGTGACCCTCTGCTGCACTTACACTGATATGTCAACAGTCACTTTGTAGATGAATTTTTGCAGCCTTTTTGCTCGTAATGTCAGTGTCAGTGCAAGGGTTAAAATACTGTTTGTCAACGCCTGTCATAGTGTCATTCGTTGAGGTGAGTTTTCTTTTTTTAATTGGTCTTATTGTATTTGTTTGCTACGTTGCTTTATTCGAACAATAGAATCAGTGACGTAACTTTACTAAAATCACTGAGCCGATTACATTTTCATGTGATACCTGCATAATACTACCGAAAACTACACCTCTTAATACGTATACATACGTAAACGTACTTTTGATTTTTTATAATAAAAATAAATACTAACAATTTGAAAGTTTTGTATGAAATTATTTACTATTTGGTTTGGAAACACAGTGTTCTCTGGAAAAAATTATTAATAATTTTCAATTCAAATTACACAAAAATAAATTACCGCTACTTTAATTATCACTGATAATAATAATTATAATTTAACATATTTTTCAATATTTTAAAAAAAAATGAAAAATTTTTAACTAAAAAACTAATTGAATTAAAACAACACTCGATTTACTTTTTATAATACCTTACTAATATTATTCTATTCTCAGCAACAGTTTATTAAAAGAAGCAATAGAGATTTATAAAGAAAAGTATAACATGAATCACTGTGAAGGCATTGAGTTAAATAAAATTTGGCTTCCATTAATTAAAAATCTATTATTCTTTTGATCTAGTTACTTATATGTTCCCTAGTAACATATGTTAACCTAATGAAGACAAGCGTTCAGTTACACCGAAACGTCATTTCTATACAATAATTAAACAGAATCTAATCCTAAAACAGTTTATCTTCAAATAAATTTATATTAATAATTTAACCTTCAATGTTGATTGTTTTTCAAAAAGCAAACCACAATTTTACTGGTAACAACCAGAGTTAACCAACCGGTTTATTTAGTTTAATTTCGAAATAAATTAATAACGTCTATTTATCACAAAATGCTGACTCGGATATTTCAAACGCGATAAAAAAATTATTTCAATTTTTTGTTTAAAATAAAATCAATATAAAAAAAGAAAATTTGAAATTCTCTTACCCAAATCTTCACAATCTTTCAACGTGAGTTCCACGTCAGGTCGATGGACATCAATAGCGCCGTGTCCATTGCTGTTGGCCTGTTTCTCGCAATTTTTACCCAGTAACGGAGAATGTTCCGATATTTCTGTATAGCGGGGTTTCTCCGTGGTACTGCAACAGCAACCTCGAACACAACGATGTACAAACCGGCTTATAGGATAATTGAAATACATCGCTGTAAACAGAGATTGAAGTTGATGACTGACTATGACGTAATGTAATATTTGTTAATAAGTATGGTAGCGAAAATATTTTTATATTAAAAATTATCAGTATTTGATGTAAAACGTACAATGTATCTTTTGCTTCCTTTTTTTTTATCAAAAAATAAATACTGTTTGAAACGAATTAAAGACATACTAATTAAGCTTCTTTGCAGAGATTTCTTTTATCTTTTATATAACATAAAAGTAATGAATTTCATACCGGTAATATAGAAGATATAGGCACCGACCAGCATTAATGCTTCATACCACCAAACTTTTTCATCTCTTAAAACAAATATTAACATAATTACGGCTACTCCGTACATCATACTGTCTCGACTTACTGGCCACCAATCCAATTGTAAAACCTGAAACAGATTCTTTTATTAATTCATTTTAAAAAACGTACAATTATAATTTTGATGATAGTAGTACAAATATTCAAATTAAAATAAAAGTAGGTATATTCTTTTTCTATATGTTTATAAAGTAGTGAGGAAAACAAATATGTAATTTTACATAGGTTTTAACAGCAAAAATAATAACATTACGTAATTTTACTGTGACAATTTACATAATATTACATTAAAAAATATAAATAGTAAGTAGCTTTATAAAAAATGAATACTTGTTTTTTTCGACGAAATATTGGATTTTGTTTTCTGAAAAATGTCAAAAATTATATGAAAATGATGAAAATACCTCTCATACAGCATTCCCGTAGTAAAATCTATTTATCTGCGGCGGGGTTAACATTCGCTACTTAATTTTAATTTTAAGCGTTTGTTGTTTGTTTTTTCATGTATTATGTGTTATGCTTTTGTGTACAATTAGTAAAAAATAAATTGAATTATTTTAGGATTGTATTACTTTTTAAGTACGAAAATTGTGGACAATAATTCCATTACATTTTATCAGAAAATAGCCACTTTTGTTCTTAAACAGGCCACTAAAACTTTTGTAAAAACTAATTTATATCGTCCTCTTAATTCAATGTCCAGCATAACATCAACAAAATAACATTTTTATGATCTCCATTAGACGTATTTATGACGTATATCATGAGACCATTAACGTTTTCCATCAGTTTTCCTGTGCAACAACAAGATCGTAAAAACCTTTTTATATAAGTTCACTAATGATCAGAGATTATTTTGCAAAAACCATTAATGGGGGTGAAAGTGAAATTTGTTTATTGAGGTATAACATTGTTTATTAATTGGATTGTGGAAATTTGTAAACAAAATTGAAGGTTATTATAGTAATTCTTCTATTTACTTGATTTCACTTTAACACGGTTTAAATTTTGAATAATCATCTTGCACAGGAATGGATCAACCTTTTGTAGCTATCGAGACAAATTTAATAATCAATCAATTAGTGTAAAGGCACTGATTTAAATAAAATTTTGCTTTCTTTAATTAAAAGTTTATAAATTTCATGATCTAATTACTTATTTTGTTACCTAGTAACTTGTAAAAAAATAAAATAAGATGGCTTTAGAATGTATTAATATTTATTAATAATCGAATTACTCAACATACGTCTTCATCAGGAAAAATGAAACAAATGAAATTTACAGTAAATAAACAGAACATAGAAACAAGTTGCTAGGTAACAAAATAAGTAACTAGATTATAAAATTTATAAAGGTACTGACTTCCTTTAATTAAAAATTTCATGATTTAGTTTCTTGTATTTTGTTATCTAGTAACTTGATTCTATGTTCTGTTTATTTACTGTAAATGTCAGTTGTATCATTTTTCCTGATGAAGACGTATGTTAAGTTCGTCGAAACGTCGATTATTACATACTTACATACATACACAATCACGCCATGTACCCAAAAGGATGTGGCACAAACTCTTTTCATCATCCCGAAATCAGTCGCCTCCAAACATTCCTATCCAAACATGCAACTTTCGCTTCATCCACATTCATAATTTTTCTCATACATGCTCTTTTATTCTTACGACTTGGAAACTTTCGCTCACGCAAAATACTCTTAATCATACCACTCCAACTACTCATCGGACGTCCACGCAAACGTTTACCATCAAAATCATTCAAATAAATCTTTTTAACCAAACGTTCATTAGACATTCGCTCAACATGTCGATTATTAATAAATATTAAAGCCGTTTTATTTTAATATAATGAGTTCTAAAAGATTTTTTAACATGTTAATAATTTTTTTTTCCAATATTTATTGATGTTTAACTAAATATTGAAAAATATAAATATATTTAATAAAAATAATTATTGTTTTTCAAAAAATATTCCTATTTCTTTATTGTAAAATATTGGAGCTAAAAATTTGTAGGCGCAGTTTGAGATTTGCCTGAGGTTGTTGGCTGGTAGCACGAACTAATACCGGTTTTAAAACAACATAACTCGTCATAAGAGCAGAACATTTAAAAAACCATTTCTATCGGAACAAGTAACTTTTGTTTCATCCATATTCATACAGACACATGCTCTTCTATTCCTACTATTTGGAAACATTTGCTCACGCAAACCACTTTCAATTATACCTATATCAATTTACCTATATCTATATATTCTTTTAACTAAACATTTTTAAGAATCCCCGCTTAATAATTTGATTTATGTTTCAATTAATTAATTTATTGTAAATAACACTATCTACTACCTACCATATTCGAGAATAGTCCGCAACAAGCAGGCACAGCCAGAACATTAAATACGGCCGATCCAACAATGGTGCCAACCCCTAAATCACCCTCAGTGATAAAAGTCCCCACACAGTTGATAAACAATTCAGGACTGGAACTTGCTATTGCCATAAATGTTGCTCCTGCTACGTCTTCGGCAAGCTGAAGACCTGAAATTTTTTTTGGCAGGAATTAAATTACTGCTATGTCGTTTATTTTTCTTTATTTTATTTAGTTGAATTGAATTTTATGGTGGTAATATTTTTTTTTTTAAGAATTATTGATACTGTTAATATAATTATTGAATATATTTTGTTTGTTAAATTATATAGAATATTTTGAATAATAGTATAGTAAATAAAATACAGAAATGATTATAATTTATTTAAAAATGAAATATTAAAAAAACATTACAAATGATATTTACAGTAAATAAACAAAACATACAAACAAGTTACTAGGTAACAAAATACAAGTAACTAGATCATGAAATTTATAAATTTTTAATTAAAAGAAGCCAAATTTTATTTAAATCAGTGCCTTTATAAATTTCATGATCTCGTTACTTATTTTGTTACCTAATAATTTGTTAGTCTATGTTCTGTTTATTTACTGTAAGTGTCATTTGTATTATTTTTTCTGATGAAGACCTTGAGTAAGTCAATTATTAATAAATATTAATACAGAACTACAACTTAAAATCGTTTTATTTTATTTTTTATTTGTTTACACAAGTTACTAGGTAGCAAAATATGTAACTAGATCATGAAATTTATAAATTTTTAATTAAAGAAAACAAAATTTTATTGAAATCACATAAAAAAATTATCTTTACATGATTTTTTTTAATGTTTTAATTGTTTTATATACAGGGTTGTTATAAAGTATGGATACAGAGTTATATATTTTGAAAACTGTTTATGAAAACTTGTTGAAATTTGGTACACAGTTCATAGTACTTAAATTTTATTGAGTGAGTGAACGTGATCACAGCTCGTGATTTAAAATTTCACGGCCTGCGCTCAGTTCTACTAAAAATCTTCTTTTTTTATGAAACAACGAAAACATTAGAAAAATTATTTAAAAGATTTTATATTCTATGTAGGATTTCAATAATTGAAACAAACACACTTATTATAGGTAACAGGCGGCAAAAAAGGCAAAACAAGCTTCGTTTTCATTGAGGTGTTGAAAGTATCGATTAATTACACACTGTAAAAAGTCAATGTAACATTGATAATTATAGTAATTTTTAGGTGTTTTTATCGTAATTTTTATAATTTATTGTAAAATCATTATGATTATCAATGTAAATTTACATAGATTTTTTACAGTGTAGATATGTCTTTGCGACTTACCACTGCAGAGTCGTGTAACGGCGGGTACAAAATAATCATCGCATACGATTGCCAATAGAATGAAACAATAACATGCGATAACCGCGTGAATTGCGACCCAACCATGTTGTCTTTGTTCCCTCGTGAGACCGTCACTGGGGAATTCGTGAATTGCGGCTGGAGTACAATTGATTCCATCTAAAGCTGCAAGAAGATGACGCCCATTGCCGTGAACAGAAGCCTCTTCAGACACTTCTGGAAAATCATACAAGCGAAATTCGATTTCTAGCAATTAATTTTTTCTAAGATTATTTTATTATTAGATACTTTATAAGTAAAGATTCTTAAATTGAACTGAATAGTATAAATATTATAAAATAGTTTAGTGTATGATGAGTATGAAATTGGAAAAATGTTATTGAAAAAGTTGATGTTTGTTAAGATGGTTCAGTCATCTTGAGCGAATGTCTAATGAACCTTTGGTTAAAAGAATATATATATATATATATATATATATATATATATATATATATATATATATATATATATAGGTGAGTAATATTGAAGGTATACGTATACCCGTAGACGGCCGATGAGTAAAGATAGAGTGGCTTGCCTGAGATACCTCCCATTCATGTTTTTAAAGTTAAATTTAATTTAGTGCTAGATATCTCTTGAGATAACTTTTGTATAAGAAATTTAATTTAAAAAAAAATTCTTACTTTGAACACCTTGTAACTCAAAACAGCAATATTTGTGTAGGGCATGTATAGTTCAATTATCTCTAGAATTAGTCTCTAGTATTTCCAGATTTTACATTAATCACCCTGTATATCAAAATTTTTAAACGGAAATATATATTTTTTTATTTAATGAAAACATGAAACAAGTTTGAAAAATAACTTAATAATAATAAATTTTGAAACAGCAAATCTATCAATATTTATATGAAATACAAATTGAGTATCAATAAAAATTTTGTAATATATGAATGAATGAAATTTATGAATAACATAAATACATGTTTGTCATTGAACTGCAGAGCAAATATTTTTGTTACTATTTATTTATACAAATTTCAAGGCAGATTCTTATCAAATAAGGACAAATTTACTATTTCTTTTAGCTTTTATCTACAATTTAAATGCCAATGAATTCGAAAAAATAACATATATCCAATTTCAAACATCATTTACATATTGACAATTTTTGTTACTTATAATTTTATCACTTTTAACTACATTAATAACATGTTAAATATAATAAAAACATTTCAAATGAATCATTTACTTATAATTTATATGAGACAATTTTTAATTAGTATTTTTTAAGAAATTGTACTACGAATTTTTTTATCTACTCTATACATATGGCAGTAAATTCATGTTGCAAAAAAATTGGATTTTCATTTATACTAATCATAAATAAATTTTGTAAATTACTTTTATATAACATAGTGAAAAATATCTTTCAGAACTCATTATATTAAAATAAAACTGCATTAGGTTATAGTTCTGTATTAATATTTATTTAAAATTAACATTGAGTTTTGCCGAGACGTCGATTTTAAATAAATATTAATACAAAACTTTAATCTTTAAAGCAGTTTTATTTTACTTTTATATAATTTTTCATTAATAAAAAGTTGTAGAACTAAAATGAATATGACGAAATAATTGTTTGAAATTTTGGACTGAAAAAGAATTTACTATAAAACCAACGTTTTTACTATTAATTCAAAAGTAATTTATTTATTTATATATTTAATTACACCAAATAATCAACAGCCCAATTAAATGATGCAAATAATACAAACATAATCTTATAAAATATTCATATAATACATAAATTTATTTAAAAATATTAAGTGTGTACAATGTGTGAATTATTAACAAAAATATAAAGATAACATGAAAAAATATCTATATTTAATTCTAACTTATTAAATAAATGACACGTAGGAGACTTTGTTAGAAGATTAGAATCAGACAAGACTGATCATAATTTTGATTTGCAAAATTAGGTTTTTATAATGGAAATATTTTCAGCTAAAATTTATATACAATTTTATTACACGACATATTAAGATGTATCAAAATTGATTTTGATATAATCTGATTTTTGATTCAGATATCAAAACATAATAATAATAACGATGAAATCTGATTATTTGACATTTAACTAAAAAAAAAAAATTAAACAATATAAATTTAAATTAAATCATATTATATCAACGTGCAAGATTTTAAATAGAGATATGGGATAATATATTTAGTCATTTTTGCAATAATTAGGACTGAAAACAATTTTAATTATTTTTAATACAAGGTGTCCCGCGTGAAATTGTTGAAACTATTCCCGCTGACATTTTAAAATTGTAGTTATTGAAAATAATTATTTAAATAAAAAAAAATTAATATCCCACGTTTTTAAAACGAACTAACGGGTGTATGTATGTATCGTTTCCGTTAAAAATAACGGTCCGTTAAAATGAAAATTCTTAAATTCCGTAAGAAATCTTGTTGCTTATAGCAAAATATCTTACGGAATCTCAGAATTTTCATTTTAAAGGACCGTTATTTTTAACGAAAATGATACAGAATATATCCGTAAAAAGTATAAAATATTTTCTCCTAGTCCCATACAGATTTATAACTCCCATACAGATTGTCCTGAAAATTTGTAATTGTGAATTTTTAATAGCTATGACAATACTTGTAAGATTTAAAATAGTAAGAAGTGTAGGGAATAGCTGGTGTTGCACCCCACGTTTTTCGTTTTAAATCTTACTAGTATTGTCATAGCTATTAAAAAATTCACAATCACAAATTTTCAGGACAATCTGTATGGGGGTCAGGAATCTGTATGAAGCTAGGAGAAATTATTTTATACTTTTTAGTCTATTTTTAAAACGAGATCTTGTGCGTGTGTTCTGTATTTTCTGTAGTTTCTGTATTTTGAAATAGAAAAAATTCTTAAATACACAAATGTACGGAATTCGTGAATATGGCACAAGATAAAAATTAATATTTCTAAAATTATTAATTAATTAGTTAATTAATTAATTAGTTAATATTGCATTGTCATCCAGTTCTAAATAAAAATAATATTATAAAAAAATCCCAAAACCACACTTAAATTAAAATAAAGCTAAATACGTATTTCGGAAGCTAAGCTTCTATCTTCAGTAGCAAATAATTTTATTTGCTACTGAAGATGGAAGCTTAGCTTCCGAAATACGAATTTAGCTTTATTTTAATTTAAGTGTGGTTTTGGGATTTTTTTATAATATTATTTTTATTTAAATTTCGCCACAGTAGATCATTTTCTAATCTTTAGTTTTTTTCTAATTAGTTTTGGTAATATAATTATTATTATATTTATAAACAAATTATTAGTAATAAATATTAATACAAATAAATACAATATCTTAAAATTAATCTAATCAGATATTATCTGTATCAAAATATAATATAATTACACGTGTATCTAATTAAAATAAAATGCTAATTATTATTAGATTATTCTCACATATAATCACAATTATTTAAACAATAAATACGCATCAACAATACAGTTGTCCTAATTCGTTACACTTATCAAAATTAAAAATTAGTTCTTGTCCAAAATAAAAAAAAGGTATTGTTCTCACCTTGTTGACTAATGGACTGATCCTTGGTTCTTGTCAATGCACCAATTAAAACATACGTTGCTGTCACACCAAGGACACATATTATTCTAAATACTAACGCTAATTTAGTACGTCTAGTCCTAACTAACATGGCCATAATTTAATTATTTATAAAAACAAAAAATAACTTAAACTAACTAATAGGCCACTGCACAAAACAAAACACGTTGTTAAACTACAATTAAAAATTAAAAATAAACCACAGCACTCTTTGATGGTAAATACCAACCGTCACTGGGTGCAACTGAAGTTTATCTGAAGCTTAGTTTTTGCTTTAATTCAATATATTGATTCGAAATTGTTTATTTGTAATCAAATGTTTTTTTTTTTAAATAGATTATCAATATATTAGTTATATCGTCAATGGAAAATTATGTGTTTGGATATTATCTCTACGCAGGTAGTTATCAGAATTTATCTAAGACTGTATTTACTTATTGGCTGCATAATATAGACATTTCGTATTCTTTAACTAAGCTATCAATTGACGAAAAAATTGACGTTCGAAAATTGGACAAAGTTTAAGTACATATACAATTTGACGTTGGTAGTTTTGATAATATGGTTTTTTGATTATTGGAATGTAATAATAATATTGATTAAACTTTTATAGAGAGGTATTAGCTTTGATTTTTATAATTTTTTTTAATTGTTTAGTAATGTGTGTGGAAGAAAATAAAAAATGAGAAAAATTATATAAATAAGATTTGTAAGTGAGAATATAATTTTTTTTTAATTCAAGCACGTAACTGATAAAACTATTGATTGAGCAATGTTAAGAATTATATTTTAACTTTTTTTTATTCTAAACTGATTTGAACCAGTAAAATTTTCAAGTTAATTGTATGAAGTAAGGCTATATATATATATATATATATATATATATATATATATATATATATATATATATATATAGCCTTATATATATATATATATATATATATATATATATATATATATATATTATAGCCTTATATATATATATATATATATATATATATATTTATTTATTTACCGACCGTCATGTCACATATGATAAGGAAGGTATTGTAATTATACGAAATTTGACATATAAAGATTGGATTATTATAAAATTTCATATTTAAGCTTCGGAGATGAATTAATAATTAATAATAATAATAATTAATAATTAATTAATTTAATTAACTTTTAGTAAAGACCTATACTAACCGGAATGGTAATTTACTGATGTCAATATTTTGCAACTGAGATATATTTCGAAAAAAATTATTTAACAAAAGTTGCTGATCATGTTACACCTAACAGCTTTTATTTGGAATATTTTTCAATACGGCTAAATATTTTTTATAATATTTTTTTTTTATACCGGGTGTATACTTGGTTTATGCAATATAGGAAAAACAATGTTATTTTTTTAACATCGTAATTCCTGCCTCCCCGTTAGTTTTAGAGAAAAATTATAAGAGACAAAAATTATTTAGAATTAAAAACATTATTTACGCTTAAAATAATTGTGATATTACGTCTCAGTAATTAATTATTACTTAAATAAATATTATCAGTTTTTAGCAATATCAGACAGCCATGGACAAAACGCGAATGTATTTTGTTCACAAATGTCAGTGTATTGTCATTTAAATGCAGTTGTAAACAAAATACATTCGCGTTTCGTCCATGGCTGTCTGATATTGCCGAAAACTGTTAATATTTATTTAATTAATAATTAATTACTGAGACGCAATATCGCAATTATTTTAAGCGTAAATAATGTAGTTTTTAATTGTAAACAATTTTTGTTTCTTATATTTTTTCTCTATAACTAACGGGGAAGCAGGAATTGCGATGTTAAAAAAATAACATTGTTTTTCCTATATTGCATAAACCAAGTATACACCCGGTATAAATAAATGGCATATTTATATTAAGATATTTTGTTTTTAGTTACCATGACTACAGCAGTTGTTGATCTTTACCATCTTAAAAATTTCAAATTAAATTCGTCAAATTGACGAAAAATCACTACAATCTTAACATAAATAACAAACAAACAAAACATAGAATCACGTTACTAGATAACAAAATACAAATAAATAGATTTCAAAATTTATAAATTGATAATTAAAGGAAGCCAAATTTTATTTAAATCTGTTACTAGTCACACTGATTAATGTTATCTTTGTGAATTTCTATTACGCCCTTTATTAATATACTGTTAATATTGATGGTTCTTGCAATTATTACAGTATCTATTTATTTTATATCATAAAGATTTTTTTAACGCATGTTGTACAGTTTTATTTAAAGATTTTAAGCTATTTTTAACAAATGAAAATAATCTGAAGAAATTAATAAATTCAGGTAAATATTTGTATTATAAATATAACAGAACTAAGTAAGCGGAATATAATATGTTTGCACAGTAAATTTAAAAATATAAAATACAAATAATATTATGCACGGTTTCAAAATATATTTACTTACACGAATATTTACTTTTTTAAATTAATGATAAATGTTGCTTTATGTATTTATAAAATTTGATATTTAGCAAAATTTTGTTTTTATTTATCAAAAATAATATGTATTTTTTTCAATGTTTTAAACTTTAATTTCGTGTTGTAAAAATACTTGTGTTTCTGAAGTTTTTCTGTTAAATTTTTAGATTTTAGTTTTTTACAATTTCTACGACTTTTACAGTTTACTTTGTAATTTAATAAAGAATCTAAAACTAGAACATATATATTGTGACATTTAAAAAATAAATAATTTTGGTACACTTCTTACAAATTTAAATTTCTAATTAACAAATGTATTTATCAATCATGTAATATGCTTTGTATAATTCGTAGGCAGTATGTCTGTAAAAGTTGGCAACAAATGGGAAATTTTTTTATTATTGATTTTACGACAAAAAGTCACTCTTTATAAAAAGTTCTGCTTTGTTGAATACATAAGTTTACCATCAGAAAATTTAAGATTAAATGTACAGAATGTCCCTAAATTAAGATAACGTGAAGAGAGAAATACCATTTATTGCATTTTTTTAGTTTAAATACAAAATTTCAATCAATTAAGAAAGTCAACAAAAATTATTCTAGAAGACCATTGTTCTAGGATGCACCGTTTAGAAGAAAAAAAATTAAAAACTGTTTTTTTTATTATTTTTGAAAGTAATGTTACTTTTTTTTCAAAATTTGCTCAAAAAAATCTGAAAAAATTCAGTAAAATAGAGAAAAAAATTTGCTACATAATAGCTAAGTAAGTTTTGTCTAACTCATTCTGGTTTGGCAGGAAAAAATATTGAAAATTAATAAATGATACTTTTTTTTTCATGTTATCTTAATTTAGGGACATTCTGTACATTTAATCTTAGATTTTCTAATGGTAAACTTACTTATTCAACAAGCAGAACTTTTTATAAAGAATAACTTTTTGTCGTAAAATTAATAAAAAAAAAATTCTTATTTGTTGCCAACTTTTACAGACATACTGTATATATAATTTGAAACTTGTTAGTAACGAAACAAATGATTACTTATAATTATGTGAATATTTAATCAGTGCAAGGTACTCAATAGATAATATTATAGTAGTAAATAAAAATAGATAAAAATCAAATTAACTATTATGTACAGAAACTATAATTGTGCGTCATTTAACCAACATGAAATTGTATTGCAACAGCGTATTTTTTTTTTTGGGATGAATTGTCATATAAAGGTCAATGACCTGATTCGGTACTTATGTTAATCATTCAATTACAAAGTAAATTAGACACAGGATTTATTATTCAGCATTACTCTAGTAATTCTTATTATATTAGCAATGCACTAAAAAGACGTTCATTTTTTCTTTATGTCTATCACTCAATTATATTCTAGAAATTTCTTAATTTTAATAGGTAATACGTATTATACATTGATTTATTTTTTAAATGTACGCTATTAGTTTGATCTAAATAGATTAATATTCCTTTACTGCTCCTGTTGAATAATACACTGAGACAATTTTTACGTTAGATTTGAGTTTTTTACATTTACTTCAGAAGTAAACATGTTCTTGAAATATAAACTTCTGGTTTTTCTGATAAAAATAAAAATTTCAATAGAAAATCATAATATTAAGTAACAGTATAACAAACTAGTTTCAAAGATTTGTATAAAATTAGTTAAATAATAATAATTTGAATTTAAAATTATTAATAATTTATTACAAACACCTCATTTTTAAAAGTTATTTTTGTCAAAAGTATTTTTGACGTTTTTTGATGGTTTTGCGTGGACGTCCGATAAGTAGTTGGAGTGGTATGATTGAAAGTGTTTTGCGTGAGCGATAGTTTTCAAGTAGTAGGAATAAAAGAGCATGTATGAGAGGAATTACGAATGTGGATGAAGCGAAAGTTGCTTGTTTGGATAGGAATATTTGGAGGAGACTGATTTCGGGATGATGAAAAGAGTTTGTGCCACACACTTTTGGGTACATGGCGTGGTTGTATATGTATGTATAAATTTTATAATATTAGGTGTAAAAAAATGTATATCAAAAATAGAAATACTACTCAAATTTGATAAGAGGTATATAGAAGTAAAAATTTATTTTAAAGCAAACAATAAAAGCACTTTTTCATAAATAAAAGAAGTGGGAATTCGGGCCTATGTTTCTAAACTAAATAGTAAATAATTTTATATCAATCTTTTAAAATAGTTACTATTACTTACTTGGATGTTTTTCTATTAAATGTTTTATTTCTATTAACAATAGATAAGTTAACAGTTCAGATGTCAGATTAAATACACTTGACCGTGTTTCTTTCATCAAATATGCAGTTTTTAACAAATCTGGCTGTGTATATTGCATTTCTTGCACTTTTTTACATAGTTTCAAGAATAAAATTCAAATCTAAGTAATGCAACTATCAATTAACTTGTTAAATTAATAATTTTTGATATGTCAGATGTCAGATTAAATATACAGTTTCTAACAAATTGGACAATGCACATTGCACTTTTTCTTTTCTTTACACATTTTTGAGTATAAAATTCAAATTCAATTGAAAATAAACATTGCTACTTTCAATTAACTTTATAATTGTCAGATTAAATACATCTGATCATTTTTCTTTGGTCAAATGTAAAGTTTCTTTATACTAAATACATTTAACTCTGTATTCGTGTTTGGCGCTGCAAACAGTGGTGTATATAATAAGTAACTACTTTATAATAATATTGCAATACGTTACTAGTAACATAATAACTTTTTTCTACATAAACAATGAAATAACGTAATATCAATATTTTGATAAGCTTGAAGGAAAAATATGAAATCATATCTAAAATCAGATCATTTACTATTAGTAAATAACTTTATTTATCTAGACACGCGTGTAAAATTTTCCACAATTCTGTTTTTAACAAAACAATAACAAATATTTTCAACTAAATTAGTACTACATTCTTAATCATATAACTTTCATCAAGATTTATAGTAGTTTAAATATTTAGGTCAAAGCAAATAAAAGCTAACTTAAATTATGATTACCTGATAATTTTGATATACATTAAACAAACATATTTTCAAATAATTTATAATTTGCTTCAATGCATGCAATAGAAAAATTATTGGAATATCTGGTAAATTTTAAAATATAATGCAAATATAATGACCATACTCTATTTGAGAATTTACGTTGTTATACACAATATAAAATTATATTTTTTTTTACCGACCATCATATGATAAGGGAGGTATTGTAATAATACCAAATTTGACATATCGAGATTTTTATATTGTTTTTAGCGTGATGTTCGTCTGTCGGTTTGTCGACAAGTGTAGAGAGAATTCGGCTGAACGGATTGTTATAAAATTTCGTATTTAAGCTTTGGAGATGCTGATTATTTCAATTTGATTAACTTTTTGTAAAAATTTGCTAATCGGAAATGGTAATTTACTGATGTAAATTGCATTGTATATACGTAAAAGAGTTTCTTTGGAAACATTTACGTTTCTAGTAAAAGTACTTAAAGCAACCAAAACTTTACAACCAGCATTACCAGTTTTAGACAATAAACTACCCAAATACACAAACTCATCTACCTGCATAAAACGTGCACCATCAACAAATACATTATATTCATTCGTCAAGTCAGCTTTCTCAAAAATTAATTCTTATCAACATTCAACAACAAGTCATATCTTTACCTACAACATTACATCTCTATCAATCATTTTTCTTAGTTACTCTTCAGATTCAGCTAAAACAACTGTACGTCATCAGCATACGCTAAAGCAAATACAACACAATCATTTATATGTATATCATTATCACCACAGAAAGCTTCTCTCAGAAGAAGATTCATATATAAATTAAATAACCAAAGAAACATTCCACAGCCCTGTTTAAGGTAATAAAATATACTGTTCGGGTGTCAGTGAGTGTTTAAAATTTCAGTTGGTCTAAAAGGATAAGATATTTAATAAATATTAAAACTATAAACCAATCTGCCAATTTTTCCATTGAAAGATATTTAAAAAACAAAACATTATCTCAACGAATAATCATCACTATAAGATAAACTACAATTTCCTTAATTATCTTTCAACTCCGATATATGACAGTTTTCGCGTTTGTAGTTATATCAACACATGCGTAAACAACAGATTGTGACAACCATAGCCAACCTATCTATCCATCCAATAGTTGACAAACAATAATTGCCTCTCAATATAATCCGACACGGAGGGGATTAATATAATCTCTAATTATGCCAATAACACATACCTGTGTCTGCTTATTGGTCCATATTCGGTGTGGTGTGAAGTTGGCTATTGTGTCCGGTCGATTTGGGATATTGTTAACTTCAATGGAAGTAAAGATAAGAGGAGTTACAACCACTGCTTGTTGTTGTACAAACGATATAAAGTTTCAGATGTTTTAAACTATGAAGTCAACCTTTTGATCTAGTAAACATTGAATTTGTCAACTTGAATATAGCCCCTCCTTTTTTGTTGTTGCATAGCCTAGGCAAAGATTTTACATGTATTAGTTACAATACATGTATAATTTGATGTATGAATGTAGTTTACAGCAGTGGCGTTCTTGCTGCAATTAAATTCATTACAAAATAATAATATTTTTCTTCAAGCATATTATATTACTATATTGCCTATATACTCATTAAAAGAGATTATTATGTTACTAATAAAATTATGTGCATTATTATACAACAATTTGTTACTATATATACCACTGGTGATAGCACCACACATAACTATAACGTAAGTGTATTTAATCTGAAATCTTCGTCACAGTCACTATTTTAAAGGCGACCATAAATAAAGATTATTATTATTTGTTCAAATATCAAAAAAATATATATATTAAAAGAAGATATTCATTATGAAATTCCGGACTTTTCATTAAATTTTCTTTACAAAATTGAAATAAAACATATTCTGTATTATCTAAAAATATCTTAGAAATTTGAATAGTTATTTTTTAAGTACCATAAATTTAAAGTTTTTATTCACTCAATTCTAAAATAATAAAATAAGGTTTACAACATTTAATTATGAAAATATTTAATTCTTATTATTTATAACATAGTAAAAAATCTTTCAGAACTCATTATATTAAAATAAAACAGCTTTAGGTTGTAGTTCTGTATTAATATTTATTAAGATGTATGTTGAGTACGTCGAAACTTCGATTATTAATAAATATTAATTAATTAAAAAATACTTAATTCTTATTGTTTTTAAAATAGTAAAAAATCTTTCAGAACTCATTATATTAAAATAAAACACCTTTTGGTTGCAGTTCTGTATTAATATTTATTAAAATGTATGTTGAGTACGCCGAAACGTTGATTATTAAAAAATATTATTACAGAACTACAATCTAAAGCCGTTTTATTATTATTGTTTTTATTTTCCCGTAAAACTCAACTTTCAACTTTAATTTAACTAATCTAATTATCGCCAATTCATCAGATGTATTTCAATGCATCGAAACTAATAACTGAACTAATAAAGGAAGCAGTTCAAATTGATTCCAGAAATAGTTCGAATCAATTAAAACTTTAAACTACTTTCAACTAATACAATAAAATGTATTCTACGCTACTGTCGTACAGGCACACTGACAAAATAGAATGTAACACACACACACACACACACACACACACAATTACAAACACTATTTTAGTTTTGTATGTATTGATGTTTCAATTGACTGAAACATTTAAGAGTAAAGGTTTGATATGAGACTGAAAAACACTTGCTAATTTTCATACTCAAGACGTTTGAGAAGATTCTTAATTAGATTTAATTGAATTTGATTTTGTTGGTACAAAATAAATGATATGTTGTTTTGCAAATTTTTATTTTAATTGTTATTGTTGACATTTCTTTTTATTTTTAATTAGCATTTAAGTACTTGGTGACGTATGTGTAGAATTAATTCAGAATCAATTTGCTTAATTTTGTTTATTAATTTGGCCATGTATGAATATTAATTAATTAGATATACTTTAATTTAGATAAACTTTTATTAAATATCGATCAAACTGTATTTTAATATGATTTTATCAAGTTTCTAACTAATGATTTTACTAGTAAATAGAATTTTTTTGCTAACTATTTATGTGGCTAACTTAGTTACATTAATAAAGTAAGAATAACGTATCCAAATTAAATATTTTTTTTATTTTACTAAAATTCTGAAAACCTTTAACATAAAACGTGTTAAAATAGTGAAAAAAAATTTCAAAATTAATTATATTAAAATAAAACTGCTTTAGATTAAAATTCTGTAGTAATATTACAGTAAATAAATAGAATATAGAAAAAAGTAAACAGGTAGAATAAAAATGTTGGTGTATGGTAGTGAATGTTGAGTTTGGCTGCAAAAGCATAAAAGCAAAATAACTGCTATGGAAATGAGATTTTTACGTTGAGTATGTAGTATAACTACGAGGAATCGGGTACGAAATAGATTAGTGTATGATGATTGTGAAATTGAAAAAAATGTTGTAGCAAAAGTTTCCGTGTTTATCAGTTTGTTAAGATGGTTCGGACATCTTGAGCGAATGTCTAATGAACGTTTGGTTAAAAAAATTTATATGAATGATTTTGAAGCTATACATTTGCGTGGATGTGCGATGACTAGTTGGAGTAGTATGATTAAGAGACTGTTTTGCATTAGCGAAAGTGTCCAAATAGTAAGAACAGAAGAGCATGTACGAGAGGAATTATGAATGTAGATGAAGCTGAAGTTGCTCGCATGAATAGGGATGTTTGAAGGAAACTGATTTTGAGATAGTGGAAAGAATTTGTGCCACACCTTTTCGGGTACATGGCGTATGCATGTATGTATGTACAAATTATTTTTTCACGTATCTATACTGGCCCTAAGATAAAAGAAAAAGATTTTTTTTATCTAGATGAATTATCTAGCACACATTGTCCAACCAACTTTTCGAAACACACAAAATTCAAACACACTCAAAATCATAGTCCGACTGTCCATCACCGTATCAGTACAAAGGGGGGGTGTGGGTGTGGGGGGTCAGTATAGTAGAGAGGGGGGGATAAAGCCCCCTATGTCACCCATCACAATGAGGAGCCCCCGGGAGAGGAGCAGGGTCCTGCTTCGGCTGACCGGCCCCGATTAGTCAGTGAACGAGTACCCGTCGACAAAGAGACATGGACCTCGAAGCTCTCGCAGGAGGTAAATAGTGCTTTTTCTTTGTCCCTAAGAAGAAGATGATGATGGTGGGGCCCGCCAGGCGTCGCCCGGAAGTCCTATCGGGGGGGAGGCGACTTCCGGACGACGACGGAACGGCAAAACGGAATAGTGTTTTATTTTGAGCGCGATTTATTTGAATGTAATTTTAGTAGTGTATATTTATCTATATTATTTTTGTTTGCTAATTTTTGATTATTATTTTGTGATGTGTTTAAGTTGGTGGTTAAGTTGTGGTGTTGTGCTTTTTGGACAACCCTGTGGATTTGAAATGTTTCAGACGCAATGAATATGGGGCGCGGATACACGTGATTTTTTTTATTTATATTTTATTTATTTATTTTTAAATATTTTTTTGCTTCTAACTTATACTGTTATTTATTATTATACAATTTTATTTTACAATTATTTAAGTTTGATTTATTTGACTTATTAACAACTATACAAAAGGAATAGATATTTTTGTAGGATATTTGATCGAAAATATTCCAATGAAATTTATTTAAACATTAGCATATATGTACATTAGCATAGTAAAAAATCTTTCAGAATTCATTATAATAAAATAAAAAAGCTTTAGATTAAATTTTAATATAAAATTAAAGAGAATTTTAACTTTTATTTAAATATTACTGGAGAAAAAATACTTCCTGATTTTTAATGCTAATATTCTTATACCTTTTTAATGAACAATTTTTTTTTTATTTAATTAACTTAGATTTTCAGGAAAAAATAAGTGTTTAAAATATCTATACTTATAAATTATATATAAGTTGTATTTGTTAATATATTAATATAATTAAGAGTAACCCTCTAATGCTTATTTGGCCATTTTACGCTTTATATATTTATAGAATCAATTGGGATAAATATAAAAACAAGAATTTGAAATAAAATAAATATTTTTTGATCATATTATAACTAAAAAAAAATAATGTAACAGTATCAACATTGTTTATTAATTAAATAATTTACACAGCAAAAAATTTGTTAGGGGTTTAGTGTTAAAAAAATTAACATTATCCATGACATTATTTTTACAATAGTGTCAAAAATTGTTGGTAACACCAGTAAGTGTTTCTTGACAATTTTTGCATTGTGTAAATTATATGATTTTGATGTGTCTCAAATGAAGTATTCGAGAAGGAAACCACTTTCTCAAATTTTGTACACCAGATTGTACAAATTTTAAGTAATATTGAGAGTGTAGTGATTTTTCATTGATTTTACGAATTTTATAAGAAATATTTAAAATTGTAAGGATTTTACTGGATTTTAAGGTAAAAATCTTTAATTGATTTTCCCATAATTTTACTAAGATTTTAAGGAATTTTAATTAATTTGTTCACTGGATCGTACAAGTAGTTTTTCTTTGTCAAATATTTTTTACTATAAATCTATAAAAGTCATTAAATCTAATACAAGCCATTTTTTTAAATTTAGTTTGTTGACTTTTTCATTTTTCTCAGAATTTTGTCGTTAACTTAACTTTATCAATATGGAAAATTAAGACACTTTTAAATGTTATTCAATAATGTTGTATAAGTAAATCAAATGATATTTGAAAAGCGATTTAATAAAAATTTTATATACAACAAATTTAAAATATTAATGAATTTATATAAGAATTGGAATCGATTGTTAATTTTTATTAACTAATATATAATGTAGAAATATAATAATCTATTTTTAAAAAATGCTCTTTGAAACAGAAATATTCAATAAAAGTAAAGAACGAGTGTCAATTTTATTTTATTTCTGATTCACGGACAACTAGTTTTGACAAAATTTATGGTTTTTGTATTGTGTATTTTAAATTTTCTATACTTTAATATTATTTACATTAAAAATTATTATATTATATTAATTTTGTTTTCCGATTCAAAAATTTATGCAAATTTGACATTTTTAAGGTAGATTTACAATTCTGTAGAAAGATTAATATAAAATGTTTGCAAATTATAATAAATTTAACAGATTTGTTACAAAAGAATTTCGATTAACTTTATTTTGTTAAATATAATATACATTTTCTGATAATATTTATCTAAAATTTGTTTTTAAACTAAATTTTAAGACAATTTAAATATTAGAAAATGACTCAATATACAAGAAAATCTGATTACAAAGTTTACAAATTTAAATATTTACAAGATGAAAATATGTTATCTAACAAATTCAAGAAATTACTTTGATAATTCTATGCCCGCATATTCGAGTTAACATTGAAATTACTAAATATTTCAAATTTAAAATACATAAATAAAATATGCGGTACTATTGTTGTAAAAATAAATAGTGAATTATGCCAAAGATATACATAAATTATAAATATCGTAAAAAGTGATAACGATTTCACATGGTTTTTGACGTAACTAAATTTTCTGAATCATTTGTTGAAAACTTGTTAACATTGCAATTAGTCTATATATTAAAATTTTCAAATATATTTATATTAAATACAAATACATAATGAGTTATGATGGAATGGATAATGATTTTTTAAAAGACGAGATAACGGATATTTAGTTAATAAGAAATTAAAATAACGAATATTTAGTTAAATTTTAGTTTGATAACGAGTTATAAGACTTGATGATAAATGTATTAATAAAAAAAATTTTATGACAAGTTTTAACATCAAATTTTGTTGGAATATTTTTTTAAGACAAGCAAACAAATTATTCTCTCTCTCTGTTTTCGTTATAAAATTCTAAACATGATGTATTGGTTTAGTTTTACATTTTATATTAGCAATGTTCTAATATAATTTATTTATTTTATGTATTTATATATATATATATATATATATATATATATAAATATAAATATATATATATATATATATATATATATATATATATATATATTTAACTTTCGTTTATTGATCAGGCGTGTAGAGAAGTTTTGTTAATTTAAAGTATATATAATATAGTAAAAAATCTTTTAGAACTCATTATATTAAAATAAAACGACTTTAGTTTTAAGTTCTGTATTAATACTTATTAATAATCGACATTTCGACGAACTCAACGTCCGTCTTTATCAGGAACACTGTTAAATAAACCTAAAGCCGTTTTATTTTAAAGTATATGTAGCTTAGACTAGACTACACTAAGTGGGACTCGAACACGGTAATTTTATTATCTATTTAAACAAAACAGTATTTTTGTTAATGATATATCTTTTATCTAAACATATATTATCATTATGAAAAAATAAATACAAATGACATAAATAATAAACAAACGAAACATAGAAACAAGTTACTAGATAACAAAGTAATTAGATTCAAAAAATTTATAATTAAGTAATTAAAGGTAGCCCGATTTTATTTAAATCAATTTCTTCACACTGATTAATGTTATCTTTTTCTTTGTAAAGTTTTATTGCTTTTCTTATCAATTTAGTGCCAATATTGTTGGCTCTTAGTATCTTTAAATTTTACATCATGAAGATTTGCTAATGCATATTGAGCGATAGTGTTACGTTTTGACAATCTAGTAGAAACACTGTGATAGTAACACACTAAAATTGAACACCTTGTATATTAACAATTATATAATAAGATTAAAAACAATTTATTTTTTCTGTATCTTTTTATTTTTATAGTCTCAATTATAGCAAAGCAATTTGTTTAACATCGCACCGGTAAACAAGCAGATATTATTTATTTTTAGTGTGAAACATTTTATGAGAAATTGTTATCTAAGAAGAAAATGGTTTACATTTTACAATAACAATTAATGAAAACACATAAAATTGCTGTAAGTAAAATGTTTTTAAAGCAGTGAAACAATTGCCGATAATGTTATTATCCATGGCCTTGACAATACGCGACAGTCAATTGTCAGTGTATGTGTTTGGTCACTTCTTTCGATGTTTGTCTATATGCATTATTCATTATATTGTTATTATCTTATATATGTATGTGGTTACGTATGATACAAAATGCTAATATCTTATCCTCATCTGATTGTAGGAATCGCTGGACTGGTAAAATAGATATTTTTGCATAATATAATGCGTTTTTATGTCAGTATTTATCGCTAAGGATATGAGAGATAATTGTTTAGCCATTCGAAGAAAAATAGTTTGTTGTTTAATTTGATTTTTTTGTTAGGTTAACTCTTTCACATTTGTTTATTGTTTTTACACTATCACATTTTGAGCAAATGACAAGTTTTAACATCAAATTTTGTTGGAATATTTTTTTAAGATAAAGAAACAAATTATTACCAGAATAGGATTTCTCTGTTTTCGTTATAAAAATTTAAACATTATGTGTTGTTTTAGTTTTACATTTTATATAAGCAATTTTTTAATTAATTTATTTATGTATTTTTTAGAGTATACATATTTTTTTAAGACTTTCGTTTATTGGTCAGGCGTGTGCAGAAATTTTGTTAATTTAAAGTATATGTAATATTGTGAAAAATCTTTTAGATCTCATTATACAGAATAAAACGGCTTTAGGTTTAAGTTCTATATTAATATTTATCGACGTTTCGACGAACTCAACGTCTGTCTTTATCAGGAAAACTGATAAATAACTTGATTTTTTTTGTTAGGTTAACTTTTTTAAATTTGTTTTAAGGTAAATTATTTTGTTAGTTAGTTAATAATAACTTTCATTTGAAAAACTTTCAGTTTGAAGGTTCAGTTAAGATGGTTCGGTCATCTTGAGCGAATGTTTAATGAACATTTAGTTAAAAGAATATATGTGAATGATTTTGAAGGTATACGTTTTTAAGAGGACGTCTGATGAGTCGAATGGAGTGGTATGATTACGTGAGCGAATGTTTCTAAGTAGTAGGAATAGAAGAGCATGTATGCGAGTTGTAATGAATGTGGATGAAGCTAGAGTTGCTTGTCTGGATAAGAATGTTTTGAAGAAAACTAATTTTGGGATAGTGGAAAGAGTTTGTGCTACATCATTTTAGATACATGGCCTGTGAACACACTGATTTCAATAAAATATGGCTTCCATTAATGAAAAATCTATAAATTTTTACTATCTAGTTAGGTACTTATTTTGTTACATAGCAACTTGTTTCTATGTTTTGTTATTTACTGTAAATGTCATTTGTATCAGCCGTTTTATTTTAATATAATGAGTTTTAAAAGATGTTTTACTATAAAATATATCTGCGACAAAATTTTGAAATTATATTTAATGCCACACAATCGCAGTAATTAAATTGATTATTTATTAGTTAAATTGTTTTTAGTATAAATTTAGTTTTGTTTTTCTAGTGTAAGATAATTTCAAATGTGTTTGTTAAGATTAAATTTGAGTTTAATATAATCTATAATTTAAAAAAAATTGTATTAGATTTATTTTTTTTATCAATACATTACTTACATACATTATCACACTATGTACCCAAATGGTGTGGCACAAACTTTTTTCACTATGCCACATTTCTACCAATCAATGAATACCAGCCGTGAAAGCTTAAAGATTATATTGAAGTATATTTTGATATTTTTTGGCAGTACTGTCAGTATTACTGGTTAGAAAATACTGACAATAGTATTGATCGTGTAGTATCTGCTTTAAAACTCAATAATCTCAATTCAATCAACAACTAATTAAACTAAATTCGCGCATATGCATTATTTTTTTTTATAAGTTACTAAGCAGTATTTTTTAGAATTACATAACACTAATAGTATGATAATTGGAGTAGTGTAAATAAGCATTAACATTTTTTTTTAATATTTTTGAATTCGGTAACAACATATATTTATTTTGAAAAATCTTTTTTTAACGAAACAAAAATTTGTTTGTATTTAAATAATAAATTAACAGTTTGTTTTTAAATTACACCGTACATTAATTGAAAAATTCTTATTCAGAGATTTTATTTTCAATACATTTATAAACATTTGAAACTATGGAACAGTCAAGTATAAGTTTATTGACATCAAATGTAATATTAGTTCAACTTTGGAAATGTTTATTTTATATACATAATATCTATTTGTTCATTCACATAATATAAGAGAATTGTTGAAATATTGACAGTAGATAGATAAATTTTTGTTACTGTTACAAAGAGCAAATGTCCAAGTGTGGACCTAGCAATGTAAATATATTATCAGGCAATTGTTACACCAGAAAACTTCAGACAGATCAATCTCAAATTATTAATAACATTTCCAATTTTCATTATTTTTACAAATTGTAATCAAATATTTTTCTATTATTACTTTAATTACTTTTTTAAATACTTTTTGTAGATTCATGTTATACATGACTTCGAGATACATTGCATATATATATATATATATATATATATATATATATTGTATACAATAAAACACATTGTACATACATAATTCTCTTCTCTTAGTCACATCGTATACTGCATCTCCGTGAAATATTATAACTTATGTAGGAGTGAGAGGAAAAAAATATGTTACTTGCATACCATTATGGTGTAAAAATATCGCATTAAAAAAAACACATAAACAGTAAAACAGAAAAAAAATGAATAATTTTTTTTTCACTGAATTATTGAATTTCGTTTTCTGAAAAATGTCAAAATTAAATGAAAATGATGAAAATGCCTCTCGTACAGCATTTCCGAGGTAAAAAATTTATTTATTCAGCGGTTAGGGGATACGCTTAGCTACAGTTTAATGTGCGCCAACATAATATTTACCACTTTCTACCGAACGAAATGCCTAATGTCATTTTAAATTGAATTAGGCACTTAACATAATATATTATACTTCTGTTATTTTAATGTGCAAATTAAAATATTATATTTCTATATTGCACAAAAATTTATTTACTGGACATTTTCAGTTTTTTTGTAAACATACATACATAATCACGCTATGTATCCAAAAGGGTGTGGCACAAATTTTTTTCCATTATCTCGAAAGCAGTTTCCCCTAAACATTCTTATCCAAAATAAGCAACTTTAGCTTCATACACATTCATAATTCATCTCATACTAAACGAATCTGAATTATATATAATTAACTGTTTATTACTAATTATTAATTTAATTAAATTTCTATTATTAAATATTTTTTGTTTTACAGAAAATTGAAAATATTTGTTTTGACTGCTTGCTACGAGTATAGTACTTGATTTTTAATCAATATTTATTTATTGTAACTAGTAAACTTACAATGTTTTTATCTTTTTTATTTCAAATAATTATTTAGTTTTTAGTATTCTAAGAAATTGTAGATTAAAACAGGTTGATAATATATTTCTAACTATTATTTCATATTTCTAGAAATGTTTTTATTAAATTATCAGTAGAATCAAAATTTTATTATTTATAAAACAAGAAAATTTCTAAAAAAAACAATTTTAAATTTAAAATAATTTTAAGTAAAAACATTTGATGTGGCCACTACAGAACCTATCGTCATCGTATTAAATAAATTTATGAAATAGAAAAATTTGTATAACAACAACTTCTCTAATCATTGTAACTAAAAACAAAACTGTTTTAACATAAATGTGCCACCTATTTACAGAATTACATATATCATGAAAATATGAAAAATTATTAAAAAAATATTTTGCCATATTGAAAAAAATGTTCTAAATTAAAGTTGTTAGTTATAACTTGTTTAGCAACTTTTTGTTAAATATTTGTTTTTTTGTAATATATCAGTTGCTCGTGAAACACATAAAAGTGACAATAAATTGTCACTTCCAATTGGCAGGATCTTTACTAAAAATTTATCGAATTGAGATATTTATTAAATATGAAATTTTATAATATTCCGTTTAGTCTATACGTGTACACAAACAGACCGACAGACGGACATCACGCTAAAAACAGTTGATTCGTATTACTACTCGCATAAGCCTAAATCGGTGTTTATCTATAAAAATCTCGATATGTCAAATTTGATATGATTATAATACCTTTCTTATCATATGTGATATGACGGTTGGTAAAAAATGATATTAAGTTAAATAAAAATATTGTTATAGTACATTAATTATTAATATTTGATATATTAATAGAATTACATTAAAAAAATATAAATAATGTCATTATAACATTATAACACATAAAATAACAATAACATTGAACAAAAAAAGTTCATAATTATATTTGTGAAATTAGTATAATAATATTCTAAAGTTGAAATTTTTTCCAAAAATTTCACAAGTTACTCAATCATTGAATCGGCTATTAGGCTATGCATCAATGATTGACCAGTTAACCATAAACACGTGTTCCACTCTTTAGGAGCTCGTCAGTATGGTGATTTGATCAATCTCTAAAGACACTGATGTAGATGTTACCGTCTGGCTTGCTTTTATGCCCAAGTAAATTCTTTTCAATTTACTTTAGAATGTATAACATGCTGAAGATTTTATAATTTTTTTCTTGTAAACTTAACTATATATTTAATAAATATTGCTTAATAATAAATTTGTGTATTTTATAAAGAATTTCATAAAATACTTGTAATATTTATAAATGTAATTATTTGCAGTGGACTTTGAGAACGATATAGGTTGAAACTAGTTTCAAAAGCTAATATGAAATTTCGAATATTAAATATTGAAAATATCTAGAAGATAAGATGGGGGATATATATGCCGGGTGTTCGTGTTGAATGTGTGGCCGGGCTTGTCTTATAGGGTCCCTCTCTCGGCGTACTCGTAGAGGCCACACGGACTATTGTTAGATAATTGCCGCTTCTTACTCGCTTGATTAGGAAATTCGAGTGTGCTCACTTAGCTCAACGACATGACAAAAGTGTCGTCTCTGAACGAACCAAGCTCACATATTACACACACACACGCACACACACACAACCTGACAACATCACATATCTTGTATATATGTATGAATGTAATCGTACACAACACACAACAAATTCCTTCAAGCTTTACAATATTTTTATTTGTTTACTTTTTAGAAACAAATTTATTATATAAATCTTATATATCTTCGAGAAATCATATAATCATATAAACTCAACGTCTGTCTTCATCGGGAAAACGGATACAGATGACATCTACAGTAAATAACAGAACATAGAAACAAAGTAACAAAATAAGTAACTAGATCATAAAAAAATTTATACATTTTTAATTAATGGGAGTCAAATTATATGTAAATAAGTGCCTTCACACCGAATAAAATTTAGCTTTCATTAATTAAAAATTTATTTAAAAAAATATGGTCTAGTTACTTATTTGTTACCTAGTAACTTGTTTCTATATTCTGTTATTTATTGTAAATGTCATTAGAATCATTTTTCCTGATGAAGACGTACGTTGAATTATTAATACAGAACTTAGCCATAATTAATTTAGCAATAAAAATTAATTAACAAAGCTTAGGGCTTAAATTTATTTTATAATTAGTATTTATAACATAGCAAATAGTTATGTCATTGAATGTAAATTAGATGATTAAATTTTAAATGATTTGTGTATTTAATTAGATCATATTTCCAATAACATTAGTTAATTCGTCTACATTCAAAGTAGTTGAAATCAAATTGTTATTACAAATAAAGTTGTGAATTAATTATCGAAAACTACAGAATAAATTAACGAACAAGAATAGATAAATATACAACAAACTATAAAAATTATCTAAATACGTTAGATGAATACCTAAAACGTATACTTTCAAAAATATTTCATCTAATACAAGGCTGAAAATCATCTATGTCTTTTTATATAAAACTACTAAATCTTTTTAAAAAATTATCTTAATATATTTTCTGTGCAGTTTTTGTGTATAATAATTTATCAATAATTTCACTTAATCAATTGTATAAAAAATATTTTATATAAAAATTTGTAATTAACTGCATGTTTAAATTTACTTATTAATATGTTAGTATTGTTCCAGTAATTAGATTTATAATTTCAACTAATTGCTTTAACAACAATACTTCATCACGTACAAAACATTAATCAAGGTACTGTATTATTAATAATAATTAATATATTTACTAAATAAAATTATAATTTTTTTTGATGAAATATTTATTAAAAATTGACTAATATATATATATATATATATATATATAATTAAAAAATTATATCCACGTGTCTCAAAATCTAATTTATAAATATACATACGTTAATTGCAACAATAATAAAAAGAAATTACATAATAGTGAAAAAAAAACACAATAATGTTCGTTATCTTGTCATGTTATTTTGATAAAAATCTAAGAAAAATAATTTTCTTTCGTGTCAAGAAAAAATAAACATTCAACTTCATTTGCTCATATTCACAAAAAAAAGGAATATAAAAAAAAACATACATAAATATATTTTTAATAACTAATATCTATTATTCTCAGAAAATGAATTAATTTAAAAATAATTATTTTGTTTTAACGTATAAAATAAAATCTAATGTACATAGTTACAGTAATTTATAACTATAATATAGACAATGATGGAAAAACTATGTCCTTGAAATCAGCTGATTATGTAAATGAAACAAAGTAAATTTTTTTCAGATTACCACATTTTAATTACTGCTCTACAATTATTTTATTTGATAAACTTTAAAATCGTGCTATGAGAGTGATTTTGAAGTATGGTAGATTGACAAGCATGATTAAATATTAAAAAATTTATCAACTACAATGTACTTATATTAACAAATAAATTGCTAATACATTTAGCAATCAACATAAAATACATGTACGAGACACATAATTATTGTACTCGTCAAGCTCGAAAACTAATAAGGCTTCGACAAATCAATATATATTTGTTAGTGGTTTAAATATGTATAATAACTTAACAACAGATATAAAGAAAAAATGCTGATTTATTGATATCTTTCAAACAAAAGTTGAAAGAAATCTTGTAAATTTATTTATTGTATATTCTTTTTTGTATTTATCAATAATAATTTGTATTAATTCTGTAATACTATTATTAGCATATGCTAAATAAAGAAACTTATTATTATTATTATTATAAAACTATGAAAAAATTGATATATAAAATGACTTTTAAATGTGCAAGAAATTTAATTTTTTTATGAGTAGGATTCTACATTATGAATAGGTCTTTCGGACTTATGAATAATAAAGCTATTTTCGGTCGCAAGAGATTTTGAACTTATTTAAATATTGTCGAACTGGATTTATTGTGAAATTGGTTCTTCAGAAATTAGACTTTCTTCATATATACAGGTTGAGCAGGGCCGAATTGCGCTTATGTTTGCAAAAATAATTTAAAAATATTTAACATGAAAAAATCTCTCAGAACTCATTATATTAAAATAGAACGGCTTTAAGTTATAGTTTTGTATAATATTTATTAATAATCGACGTTTCGACGAACTTTTACTATTTGGTGGAAAACTATATATTTGAAATGGAAATAATTAATAATTTTTCACTTTTTTTTTTCCAGAAAACAAACCAAATTGTAAATAATTTCATATAAAACATTCAAACTAGTTATACTGTAACTTACTATTATTTATTTTTATTATAAAAATCCAATTTTACAGATCAAAAGGACGTGTTTACATTTGAATTAATAGTAAAAACATTGGTTTTAAAGTATTTTATTTTTTATTTTTCATGTATTTGCTGTATTAAAAATATATATAAAATACTATCACATATTTTTAAAACTTGAATTTTTATTTTAATTAGAATAAAATTGACAACTACTTAATTAGTTTTTTTAATTAACGTGATAACAACTATCATTACTTGTTAACACAATTATCAGTTTTATTGTCTGGATAAATGAACTTTTATTCTAATTTTTATTAAGCAATTAACAAAGGTTTTATTTGTTTTTAGTATTGCTAACTGAAATTAAAATATTTTTAATATTAAATAATCGTACTTTGTACTTTTTTTACTATTTGATTAGATTTAAATTAGTCATATAACGGATAATGAGTTTTCAATAGGCCGAATAACAGATATTCGGCTATATTTAAAAGCCGAATAACGGATTATCCAGCCGGATTATAAACTTATAGTAATAAAAAAAATATACATGACAAGTTTTAACTTCCAGTTTTGTTGTAAGATTTTTTGATTATAAAAGAAATTATTGTCAGAATAGGAATTTTTATTTTCATTATTAAAAATTAAGCATGTATTGTTTTAGTTTTATATTTTATAATAGCATTGTTCTATTATGAATTTTTTTGGGAGATATATATATATATATAAAGGATTAAATTTCGATGGGAAAGTACTCAAAAGGTTAGATGTTCAAATGAAACTCTTATTAAAGATTCTGTGTCAAGCTTTAGGACCTGAAATTTATTAATTAACTCAACACTAGTACTGTAAAAATAATTATCATAAAATAAAATAACTTGCATGTTTTTTTTAGAAAATTCAAATACAAATACGTACAAAAAAATAATACAGCAATCATAAAAAAATTTTCTGAATTTTCATTAAATATTACTCTGTAATTGAAATTAATTTTCTGTTGAGTAATAAAGATTATTATTATTGTTATTATTATAAATATAATTACTAAAAAAAATATTTCAACACAATTTTTGTTGCTAATAAAAAACTTACTATAATTTTAAATTTTAATTTCGACATTAAAATTTACGTTAATTGCAATTATTCATTAAAATGTTTAAATAAGATAGATATTAAAATTCATTATAATGAAAGTAATTATTTATTATTATAATTTAACGAAAAACTTATCGTATTTTTAATTTATTTATATTATTTATAATAAATAGTAAAAGACGTAATAATAGTATAATTATTTCAGCTGCATCTTTTGGTGGAGGTGCTCGAAAAATGAAAGTATTTATTAAAAAAAATTTAGCAGTTAGAAGTTCAAGGTTACATTTTTATTAGCCTAAAATTTAATATGGTTTATCTATCGATAAAAATAAAAAAAAAATACCAAATTTTTATCAATATTATTAGTAAAATATAAATACGATTTAATTAAAATATACTTGTCAAATTAAAAATTATCTAATATAATCTTACACTTAATTTTTTGTGTATTAGTAAAATTATTAGATTAGATTACTATTTTTTTAGCTTTACCAGTTACATAACTATAAGTATTTACATACATACAACTCGAAAGGGTGTGGCACAAACGCTTTCCACTATCTCGAAATCAGTTTCCTCTAAACATCCCTATCCAGACAAGCAACTTTAGCTTCAGCCACATTCATAATTACTCACATACATGCTCTTCTATTTCTACTACTTGGAAACTTTCGCTAACGCAAGATACTCTTTCAATCATACCACTTATCGGACGTCCACGCAAACGTATAGCTTCAAAATCATTCATATAAATCTTTTTAACGAAACGTTTATAAGACATTCGCTCAAGATGTTCGAACCATCTTAACTGACTGACACCAATTTTTCCCAAACAACAATATTATATAAATGTTTAATTAAGGTAAAATAATAAATACTTACCTATAACGTTTTATATTTGAGAAACACCTCACCTCACTTTTAAAAGTGATTTTTGTCAAAATTACTTTTGACGTTTACTTAAAATTACTTATTAAACAATTTTAATCAGTGAATATCTTGATGAAGACGGATGTTGAGTTTCATTGATACGTCGATTTTAAATAAATATTAATACAGAACTTCAACCAAAAGCACTTTTACTTCAATATAATGAATTCTGAAAAATTTTTTAGCTTTATATTTGTTAGTTTTTTACTTTCGTATATTATAGCATGTTGGAAATAAACGCAGCAGTAAATATTAATTCGTATATTTGTTTTTAACGTAATATAATACATACATACATACACAATTACGCCATATACCCAAAAGGGTGTGGCACAAACTCTTTTCATTATCCCGAAATCAGTCGCCTCCAAACACTCCTATCCAAACAAGCAACTTTCGCTTCATCCACATTCATAATTCCTCTCATACATGAAAATAAAAAAATTTACATTAACATTTTTATTTCATGAAAATATTTAAAGCCATTTTTTTGTCACATAAAATAATTTTTCAATTAAAATATAGTAAAAAAAAATCTTTCAGAACTCATTACATTAAAATAAAAAGACTGTAGGATTAAGTTTTGTATATATTTTATTTAAATATCGATGTTTCGATGTATATTTTCATTAGGAAAACAATAATGATGATATACGTAGAGTACATAGTTTTAAAATGTTGAATATTTCAAAATAAAAATTAATTGTTCTAGCTATCAAACATTTTTTCAAAATGTTGTTATTTTTATATTATTCTTTTATCTTTATTATATCTTATTTGAATCAAATTATAGTCATCCAATTTACCCATTCCTTGCTTTTTACAAAATTTTAATATTGATGTTGGTAGTATTAAGCGAGACACTTCGTATATTTACTTAAAAATTTATGATATGTATTATATTTTGTAGATCTCAATGTAATTTTCATAATTTGAGCAAAAAATAAATATTTACATTTACCAATTATTTTGTCATTAAATCAAATACATTACACGGTAATTATTGTTTATTAAGTTATTAATTTCATTAATTAATACTTAACTTTTTGTTCAAGGACTTAGTACATTATTTATTACAATCTTAGTATTTTTTACTGATATCTATAATATTAATATTTAATTAAATTGGAAAAATAGTCGACTGTTAATATTTAATGAATAATTAGTAATTGACGGAATTCAGTTTTGTTATATATATTTTATTAACTACTAAACCAATGTTTTGCCAATCACTATTGCCTTCTTCAGGGCTGTACAATGAATACAAATATGTATACATATAAATACAAACATATTAATAAATATAACAACAGAACTAAAAACACTTACTGCAGAATAGTTTAGTTAATTTTACATGTAACGCAAATACACATTATTTGATTAGTAAATTAAATAATAATAAGGATAATTTGTATTTTTAAATTTACTGATCAAAACTGATTTCGGGATAATGGACCCTTTTGGGTTTATGGCGTGATTTTGTGTGTATGTATTCTATAAGCAAAAAATTGTTTCTAAAAATGACTCTGATTTCTAATATTATTAAAAACTATACCAATTAAAAGTGTAGTACTGATTTTATGATTTATACAACCTCAAAATAATTTTTTGCACAAACTTCTATTAAAAAGAGTTAGGGGGGCTGCTTAGTATGTTTTTAGCACCTAGCCCCAAAATTTGTCGATCCGCTACTGTGTATAGCAAATACAGTTTATATGTAGATTGATACATATATGTCAATATTTAATAAACAACACACATATTAGTGTTACACTACAATATTCTGAATCATAAGTACAAACTTACTAAATTAATCACATATTGTTGACATTAATTTACATAAAGTTGACTGCCAACAACGAGATAACTCGTAGTTTGCGTACTTGGCTAGGGCGCCGACTCCGAGTTATCTCGTAGTTATTTAACTTGCCATATTCGTGTAGTTACGAGTTATCTCGAAGTATATAAGCGTGACTATGGATAGATGGCTTCTAAGAAAAGAATAAAAATCAAGGGTGGCTTAAACGAACAGAAAATTTATTAATGAATGAAAAGAAAATAATAATAATATAATATGATATATGATAATATATGATTAAATTATATTATTATTTATTGTTGAGTACATGAAGTTTTAATAAATTAAAAATTTGAGACAAATCTTTTCTTCATATATTTATTTCTAAATCAGATGTACATTTCGACCACACTGTGGTCATCTTCAGTTAAATATATGAAAAAAAGATTTGTCTCAAATTTTTAAAAAAGTTAAATTAAATTGACTTTTGAGGCCAGAATTCTGAAAATTACTGTGGCAGTTACTGTAAATTACATTTGTTTAAAAAACTTAACATATTCCTGAAAACATTTTTGTTTATTTGTGTAATTTGGGGCCTAAATAAAATTTTCTATACAACTTTTGAGTAAACTTGATTTTATGACATTTGTTCAAATGTTTTTGTTTTTCTAAACTTATATTATTAAATCCATCTTTAGCTCTTTACACACTTGTTACATAAATAACTATTTTTTTATTTATAATTTGATTGAGAATATTGTAAACTTAAATAAAAAAAAAATTAAATATATTCAAATACTTTTCGATAACTAAAATAAAAATTAATGACCCAAAATAATTTGGTGAAACTTTACTTTACAGTTATGTAATCGATTTTCTTCAAACTTTACATAACGAATACAAATCACGAAATTTTAGTACGGAAATAATATTAAAACTGATTTTGAAAATTCGTTTTCAACATGTTGAATGTTGAAAAACTGCTGCCATGTTTACATTAGACTAGCAGATATTGTAATTTTAAATTTTTTACATTGGAAACAATTAAAAAAAATTCACATTGCTTTAATTTTACTAAATATTAACAAATTAATTTCTTTACTTTACCTATCATTGTTAATATCATTTTCGCACTAAAATTTTGCGATTTATATTTTATGTTAGATCTTAAGAAATTTAAATTAGAGTTAAGGCAATTTATATTACATACAAATTAAAGTCACTCTTAATATATTAATATATGTAAAATTTTTGTAACAATAATTTGGAATAGCTTTGCTAAATGAAGTTCTTATTATTATTATTATTGTTATTAAATTTGCAAAATTAACGATATATAAAGTTTGAGGTAAATACATGTAGTAGCTGTATAGTAAAGTTTAGCCAATAATTTTATAATTTTTTTTTTAAATTACAATATTGAACATCAATGATAAAATTAAAATTATACTTAAATAATTAGGTACTTCTGTAGTGTGATATATGAAAACAAAAAACTGTCAAGTATGACAGTTAATGGCATCAGCAAATTAGCAAAATATATTTTGATTTTTATTGTGAGAAGTAGTGAAAATGTAAAATAAAAAATTCTCGAAGATATTGCGAAATATTTGGAAAGATAAACGAATCACGTAAGAAACATTATATCATTATTTTTACAAGACAAGAAAGCTTTAAGTTGATAGATTTTTTTGATTAAATTTTACTCTGCGGTAATCAAATATATTTACTTCAAACTTTACTGTTTACTTTTGCACATTTTATGAATATAAATCGCAAAATTTTAGTACGGAAATGATATTTATAATGTTAAAACTTATTTGGAAAGCTCGTTTTTAACATAGGTTATACGTAAGATGAATTGGTTGTATTTGGTATATATGGTGGCACTCATTGCAGGATAGGTTAAGTTAAAAGGTTAATTTGTTAATGTTTAGTAAAATTAAAGCAACGTGAAGAATTTTTAGTTGTTTTTAACGTAAAAGAATTAAAAATAACAGTATCTGCTAGTAGTTATGTAAACATGGACAAAATATGGCAGCAGTTTTTCAACATGTTAAAAACGAATTTTTCAAATCAGTTTTTATATTGTAAATATTATTTCCGCATTAAAATTTCGTGATTTATATTTATAAAATATAACAATCCGTAAAGTTTGAAGTAATTACATTTGGTAATCGTAAAGTAAAGTTTTACTAATTTTTATTACTATATTCTTTTTTTGTATATCATATACAACATATTGTAAAGAATTATTGTTTATCAAAAATACTAAATGTTTCTTTATATATTTTAGTTTAGAAAATCCGTCTATGTTTATTTGTTGTTTCACATTACACGCAAAATAAAATAACAAAAACTCGAAAAGAATGGCAATTAAGGAGCGGTTTTATTCGAAGGCACGGTATTTAGAAATTAAGTCAACAATAGTTCGTACTAGTATTTACACTCCTGCATGCTAAACGCAAACACGAACGTAAACACTATTACTTTATAGAATAATGACAACATTTTTTATTGACAATGATTTTTTCTTTGTTTTTGATCACTCATAATTGTCAAATTTAATGTAATTAGGTCAGTTGTTTATATAATGTTTTTTGATTGTTTTTTGGTTGTAATAATAAACATAGATTCGATATACAATAATATTTATTGTTTAGTAAACAGTTATAAATGCGAAAAACAAAAACTTTTATTACATATGTCAAATAATAACATTATAATCATTATATGAAGTAAATTACAAAGTACATTGAAAAGAAAAGAAAAAAAAAACAATATAATAAAAACGTGTTTGTCGATTGACATTTTCAATATTTCCACCAGTTTTTGTTACAGGAAATTTAATAAAATGTTTATATATCAATTTATTTTTAATAATGAAAAATATGCTAATAATAATCTAATAAATCAGTAATACCATAACAACATTTCAAAACTTTCATAAAAAAAAATCTATACTATTAATAGCGTCTCTACGTTATAATACAAAATACAAGGCTTGGAAATAATGCAAAGAAAACAGTCAACTTTTGAATGTCACAATTCATTGCTAGATACGCTTTTTCTAATGTTATCTGTAATTATAAATACAATATACTTTTGACATAGTAAAATATTTTTCAGAACTCATAGTATTAAAATAAAAACTATTTTAGGTTTAGATTCTGTTTAATTATTTTATAAAAACGACGTTTTGACCAAACTGAACGCTTGTCTTCATCAGCTCAAAATTTATAAATGACATTAATGTAAATAACAGTACGTAGCAACAAGTTACTAGCTAACATATAAGTAACTAGATCATAAGAATTATAGTATAATTAATGGTAGCCAAATTTTATTTAATTTAGTGCCCCCTTTACAGTGATTCATGTTATTCTTTTGCTTCTCTTATTAATCTGCTGCTAATATTGATTGGTCTAGCAATTATTACTGTATCGTCTAAATCATCTAGATAAATCTGCTATTACTAATCATGCTTTAAAATATCTTTATGATGTAAAATTTGAATCCCTTATCTCTTCACAATCCGAAATGGATTTTTTTTATTTCACCTGGCACGCCAGCATTTCAAAATGTGAATATTTAAAAATGATGGCACGCGGACATGAAAAGATTCGCTTCACTATAAACTATGAAAATTAACCAAAATATCTGTTCGCCTATAACTTGAGATCCACCGAACACAATTTTAATAAAAGTTTTATTAATAGTTGGGTCCTTTTCGAAGATAGGTTTTACTATAAGGCAATACAACGTCAGCCACAGGCGAACGCTATAAACGATAAAAATTGACCAAAGACTCAGTTCTCTTATAACTTGAAATCCACGCAACAGATTTTGATAGGAGTTGAGTCGTTTTTCTTGAGAAAGGGAAAATGTAAACAACGAAAGTTGACCAAAAACTGCAATTATGAACACACAGACTGCAGAGTATATTTGCTATATTTACAAGTTTTGAAATAATACAGTAAAATTATTTATATCTTTCGAGCAGAGCAGAAGTTTTTTTTTTAATTTATTGTTCTCTATTATTGTATTTTTTTTAACTAAATTTATAATGAATTATACTAGTTTTTGTGTAAAATTTAGAACGTTTTATAAATAATGCGAAAAAGTTATTTTGTTTTATTAAAATGTTGGAATGTTGGAAAACATTATCCGTGAACTTTTCTCGTTGAATACAGCTGTTCGTATTGCAATGCGCCCCCGAACTGCGAACTAACTACCTATAATAAATAACAAGACATATGGTAATATGCATATGTATGTGATTGCGATGTCCATGACTTGGCTGGACCGTCCATTTAATTCACGTTGTCGCCGTAAAGTGAGGTTAGATTACAGCAGGCAAGAGATAGAGAGAGAAAGAGAGAGAGAGTAAATTGAAAATATCGGAATACATTGACATGAAGTGCCATGTGTACGGTTCTATTATACTGGTACGACCTCATTCCACAAAACTCGCGCCTACCAAACTTATATACTCGTGTACATGATGTGGTTATTGATTCCAATTAACTGTAGACCATTTACATAACGTTTTGCGGACATTGAGGAATAGTCAAAATATCTATTTAATTTGTAGTACATAATTTTTTTTTTTTTAATTTTCATAATTCAGTACGTACGTATATTACTACACAGATTTAAATAAAACAGTTTTCAATAAATATAATTTTATGATACAAACCTACAAAGACAAATTTGGAATATTTTTTTTTCAATCCCTTTTTGAAATATGGGAGTTATTTCTGACGCACCCCTTTATCAACATGGTAAAAAATCTTTCAGAACTCATTATATTAGAATAAAACTGTTTTAGATTCTAGTTCTGTCATAATTTATTAATATATCAACGTTTCGACAAACTGAACGTGCGTCTTTATCAGGAAAAACTGATACAATTGACATTTATAGTAAATAAACAGAACATGGACACAAGTTATTATTACAATATATAAATTACTTATTCGTTACTCTTTTTTTTTCCTGATGAAGACGCCCGTTCAGTTCGTCGAAACGTTGATATATTTATAAATTATTACAGAACTAGAACCTAAAGCCGTTTTATTATAAAATATATTTGTACCAGAATTTATATCTTTTAAGTATAATTTCGATTTAAATTTTGAAATTAATTGTATTACAACAAATCTTTATAAGAAATTTTATTATTATAAATAAAAATAGCATTTTATAAATAACATAAATTTTGTATAAAATGAAAAAAATCACAAATGTCATTTTAAAAACATATTAGTATATTGTTGATTTATGATTTTGATTTATTGATACACATACCAATGCTACATATATATGTAATTAATCAATTGATCTGAATTTGACTTCAATTAAAATAACCATAAATAATCGTTAACAAATATTCGTCTACCTACAATTCTTAAGGAATTATTTTTTTATTTTGTTTGATATTTATATACCTATTCACAATTTCTAAGCAATAATAAATTAACTTATATAATTAGAAAACAAATATTTTGTATAATACATTTAAGAGTAGCTCGTTAAAATTATTTATAAATAACAAAAAAAATAATCTTTCAGAACTCATTATATTATAATTAAAAAGCTTTAGGTTGAAGTTCTGTTTTATTTTATATTAAAGTTCGACGTTTCGATGTACTTACTAAAAATCGTCATTAGGAAAAAATATATACAAATGACATCAAATTAAACAGAACTTTAGCTTGAAACTTTTTATTTATTTATTTATAAATTTGCTATCAAATGTCAAATTTAATCTTTTTTACAAAAATACAATCAAGTATTGCAATTATACCTACATAAAAGGAAAATGATTGCTGTAATAATCAGATTTTTAGGTGACGTATGAAATACAGTGGCGTAGCCAGGGGGTTAACCCCCCCCCCCCCCCAAGAACCTAAACTACCAAAAACATACGTATGTGTAATATGAAATATGTTATTAATGGTGTTTAATGCAAAAATAAAAATAGTTAAACATTTACACCAAAAGAATTTATAAAAGAAAAAAATATATCATTGCTAGATTTAAAGTGTTTAAACAACGTATTTGCCTGGATAAAATTCATGAGTTTATCATGACCAGTCAAATAAAACAAACTTGTCGTTGTGGCCGTGTAGCTCAGTTGGTAGAGCAGTAGGCGCGAAACCTAAAGGTCCCGGTTTCAAACCCCGGCAGGGCTAATGCATTTTTCTTTAATTTAAAATTGTCTAATGTTTAATTAGATAAATAAAATATAAAATTAATGGTGTTTAATGCAAAAATAAAAATAGTTATGTTATTTTACTTCCATTTTTATAAAAATAATTTTTATTGCTTTTTATTTTTTATACAAATTATAGTATTATCTTTATTGATTAATATTATATCATTTCTTTTGTAACCCCTTCCCCATGACAAGTTTCTGATGAAATAGATTAGTGTATGATGAGTGTGAAATTGAAAAAATGTAGCAAAAGTTTGTGTTAATCAGTTAAGATTGTTCGGTCGTCTTGAGCGAATATCTAATGAACATTTTGTTAAAAGAATAATATATGGGAATGATTTTTGAAATTATGCGTTTGCAATGAATAGATAGAATGGTATGATATGCATGAGCGAATGTTTCCAAATAGTAGGAATAAATGAATAATGGAGTATGTATGAAAGGTAACATGAATGTGAATGAAGCTAGAGTTGCTTGTCTGGATAGAAATGCTTAGAGGAAACTAATTTCGTGATTGTGAAAAGAATTTGCGCCACATTCTTTTTAAGTACATGGCTTGACGTTTGGTATATATACATGTTACAAATTTTTCAGAGTGGCATAAAAACCAATTTACTTTTAAAACTGCTACAACTCTATTCTGTAAAAAAATGTAAAACTTAAAACAAATATTTCAGAATTTATTACGGTGTTTACTGCATTTCATATAAAATCTCAGAATTTTTATTTTAACTTTTGTTACAAAATTGTAAGAGAGAGCCGTTAAAAATAGCATGTTTTACAAAAATTATTACCATCATTTAACATAATGTATGATATTATGATCGGTGCAATAAAATAGCCATTATATGACAATATGAAAAAAATCAACATTTTCAAAGATATGACAAGATCTGACATATAAAAATTTTGTTTTGAAGCACAAAGCTAAATTTAGATTATAATACATAATAATATTTATTTACGCATTCAACTTTAAAGTTTTTATTTACAATTAGTCAAAACACCAAGTATATATATATATATATATATATATATATATATATATATATATATATATATATATATATAAACAAATTAATTTAATTTACATTGAAAAACATGTAGTACTCACTACTATTGTAAAAAGCTTGTATCATTAGTGTTTCTTTCATTTGCTTTTAAAACTGGAAAAACCTTAGCTGTTTAAAATTCTCTGGTAGGTAAAGTTTTATTGCTGTATAATTTATTAAATTTTAATTTAAATTAAATTTTTTAAAGAGAAAATTTGATTTTTTTGAAAAAAAAAGTACTACTCAAAACTTCAATAAATACACTTTCCAACGGTATAATTGTTGTTAACAGTATTTGTTTTAAAAGTTCCCAAAAAAAGTTGAAAAAATCGATACTACAAATAGGAATAATCCCTTAATCTACAATTTTTTCTATACTACATATTTCGTTTTTATTTTTTTTGTGTAGTACGGATATATTTAGTACAGTAGAACCTCGATTATCCGGGCCTGCCGGGACCGAGCCTTCGCCGGATAATTGAAAACACGGATAATCCAAAGACCTCATTTTTATTTTTTTTAATAATTTATTCAGACAAATACATATGTCAAACGAATGTCTGTTTACGTTTAACTAACAAGTCGGTCGGCAGTTGGCGAAAATAATAAGTAAACACATAAACGGAGGATTTCTCGAGCCGAACTCGGGTATTCCCCGATGCGAACGTCTAAACAGTGCAGCCACGGTCAGCAACGGATAATCCGCGCACGGATGACATTTTAAAAATGCCGCACGAAGAATCCGCCGCCCGGATAATGCGCGCACGGATAATCGGGGTTCTACTGTATATGAAAATTAAAGATGTTTGTTTTGTGTTTGATGAATGTTTCAGGGCTGAATTGCACACCGCCGGCGATCGACGACTTTCCCCGGGACTTCTTCACCGAACAACAGCGGCAGGACGGTGCTGTTGTCCTCCACGTCATTGCCTCCCTCTACCTCTTCGTCGCCTTAGCCGTCGTATGCGATAAGTTTTTTGTGCCGGCCGTAGGAAAGATATGTCACGGTCAGTCAACAACTCTATTTTTATTCTCCTCATATAACCACCACTCGCTTAACAAATTCATTTGGTTTTTTGTGATATAACAAAGTTATTTTTATTTATCTTAAATACATTTGGTTTTCATTAATTTTATACAACAGAGCAAGCTTACTGGATTAAAAATAATACTTATAGACTAGGTTTCTATTGCATTACCTTGAATTCGGTTTCAAAACTGAACTCTTAAATAGGAGTATTCCTACCTCTTTTGTTTATGAAAAACTGCTTTTATTTTTTGCTTTAAAATAAATCAAATATAAATAATATTTCTATTTTTGATAATATTATAAAATTCAAATAAACTAATGAAAATTGCTTAACAAGTAATTTTAAATAAACGTAATAAACGTAATTTTGAGAAAAATCACTTTTAAAAGTGAGGTGAAAATACAGGCCATATAATTTAAAAACATTTAAAATTAACAGTCTTAGAAGAGTCTTGACCGCATGTACGAAGACATTAGACATTAGACACCGTTTCGAAATTGCAAGTTATGTGTTCACATAGAGCAGCGACGAGTTCCGGTCAGTAATCTAGTCTTCTAGTCAACTGATATTTTAAAACAAGCAGTTAATCAAACCACTATATCCGATTTCGTTTAATTACTGAGTATTTTACTATAAATATCGCCTAATTCTTTGAAGCCAATGTGTTTATAACTTACAATTATTATAAAGTACAAGTACATTAGAGAAATTCCTGTAGATTTTCTAAAAATTCCACAGCACTTAAAATCGTTCTAATTAAATAAAATAAATACGGTCGTATCCTGCTGTCGTCTGGTATTTTTTGATGTCGTGTTGGCATAACACGCAAGACGCAGGCACAATGATGATGCATTGAACGAACAATCCAAGCACTGACATACGTATAATTATATTATAGTTTGTATGAGACGAAGGAAGGATAACTGGAGGAATAGACAGTAGCGTAAGTTCTCGACGTGAAATGGGCTCTCGTTGCACTTAGTAAAATAATCTATTTTAAGACGAAATATTAAAAGATTATACAAAAACAATGTTATTAAACATTTTATTTATTTAAAATATATTACAGTATTTTTATAAAAATAATTTTTGCAAATATTTTTTTAGTTATGATATATATTTATATTACATTTTTGATTTATTCGCAAATAAACTTTTGTTTATTTATTTTTTTTTTAACTATATTAAAATAAGAGAATTTAATCTGTAAACCGTAAATCGAACCAAACCGAAAAAAAATAACCGAAACCAAAAATTTGTTAAGAATCAAACCGTTTACCGTAATCAAACCTTAATTTTTTTCGGTTTAAAACTCTGTTCTATACTGCTTGTATTTTGAGACGCAACAGTATTTAGTTTGAGACAAAATTCTTTCAAAACACATTATGTTAAAATGAAAAAGCTTTAGTATTAAATTCTGTATATATTTTATTCAAATATTGACGTTTCGTTATACTCTACGTATAATACAAAATAATAATAATATAGGTCCGTATTCTCATCTCATTTTTAAAATTTCTAAAATTACTTATGAAACAATTTTAATTTGTTTATTTGAATTTTATAATATTAGATATAAAAAAAATATACCAAAAATAGAAATATTATACATATTTGATAAGAAGTAGAAGTAAAATTTATTTTTAGCAAAAAATAAAACCACTTTTTCATGAACAAATAAGGTAGGAAATAGGAATACAAGCCATAGTTATTTCACAAATCCTAAACACTGCTCTGTTAAGAATTTGAATGTCTCATTTTAATTTCGAGTTTTATTGAAAAATTATATAAATACTATATAATGATAGTGTTAAAATAAAACTGCTTAGGTTAAAGTTCTGTATTAATATTTATTTAAAATTGATGTTTTGACAAAACTCAACGTCCGTCTTCATCAGGATAAATGATACAAAATCATTACCATTTATTTTGATGAAGACATACGTTGAGTACGTCGATTTTAAATAACTATTAATACAGAACTTTATTCTATATATAGCAGTTTTGAAGAGTTTTGATAGATTTTTTTTACTATGTTATGATAGTGTAAAAAAGAAGCTTTCTATTTATTTAAGAGAGAGGGAGTCTATTTTTAATTATTGCAGGGGATGGGGGTAAAATTCGTAGTGTTACGCCACTGGAAAGAGAATAAGATGTTGTTGGTGATGTTTCCGATGCCGGGAAATGATAACAAGAGTAACGCATGCGTCATCTCTTCTTCTATATATATATATATATATATATATATATGTGTGTGTGTGTGTGTGTGTGTATGTCGGTAAATCGCGTGCTAAATTTGAAACACGCTCGTGTGACTATTATACCTACCGGGGAATTAGACTTAATTGTATTAAAAGCCGTTTCCGTTCCTACAAATATTTACTAGCGCTAGATACTTCAAGCCTTTCTACGCTTATTACGAACAATCGCGCACTGCTCAAGTATATATATATATATATATATATATATATATATATATATATATATATATATATATATATGAGAGTATATCAAATATAAGCATGAAATAACTATTAAACTGAAAATATTTGTTCTTTACAACATTATTTCTCACTGATTTTATATATATATATATATATATATATATATATATATATATATATATATATATATACAGAGTGTTTACGGTTTTCTCTGTATCCTTTTAGGGGGGCGATAGTATACATTAAAAGGAGTCGACGAACCTCAAAACTCTTAGTTAAAGTCGTCTCATAAGCGAGATAATAATAATTTTAGTTATTTATTCTTATTTTTATTACAATTAAATTTTCAAACATACATTTAGATATTTGTCTTTTGTTTCAATTTTATGGCTAGTACTATTAAATTATAATTTTGTAAATTTTTAAATATAATTTCTACTATTCTAAGACACGCGAAATAAATCTAGTTTATTGATTTAAATGCAGAATTTTATACACTACAACATTTGTTTAAAACAATTTTTTCTAAAATAATTTGGGAATCAAAGCGCTTATAATTCTACATACACGTCTTTAGACACGCTGCATTTGTAATGCTACAAACACATGGTATCTAAAATTCTTCAGACACATTGCATATGTAATTTTACAAACACACGGTATATAAAATTTATTAGACTTATTGCATATGTAATTCTACAAACACATGGTATATAAAATTCTTTAAACACATTAACCACTTATGTATACATGTATAACATTTATTTAAATTGAAAAAATTACGAAGCACTTTAAAAACTATTAAAATCAGTTACAAATTTTCTATAATTTTCGTCTAATCAATAACTACCTAAACTTTAGAAATATATCATATATAATTAGGGTTGGAGTGGCCCACCGAGGCACCGGGCTTTCTCTAGTGGGCCGTCATTATTGTGGACCGTGACCGACGATACTCAAAAAATTAAAACTGATTTCTGAGTTTTGCAAAAATTTAAGAATTGATATCAATTTGTAAAAAAAGTCATTTATTAAATCGTCTTTTATACATATAAATAAAGAATTATATTTAATTTTATATATGTAATTTTTACAATTTATTTTTAATTTTTTCTGTAATGTCATTTCCAAAACAAAACTTATTTGAACATTTTTTTTGGGATATAATGTGGGTCTATACTGCAACTTTCGTCGGGCCTAATTTTTTATTTAGTCCAACACTGTATAATATTAATTAACTTTTTACAAAAATCTATGACAGAAAAATATTTGCTAAAACAATTGAAGAAGATTTTGACATAGTATGACAGGAAATATTAATAAGTATAGTATTTCTCTTATTCCATAAAAAATTTGATATTCAGAAAAATATCTCGTTTCAATATTTAATTAATTTTTTAACGTATTTTTTTTTATTATTATAAGGTAATATAATCGTATAAACTTTCAATATTAATATTAAAAATTGAATACGAAAAAAATTTATGTATTATTATTAATTACAGAATGAAACCAAAGATATTTGAAAATATTTACTTTTGCGAGAATTGTTGTAGCAAAATTAAAAGGAATATGTTTTAATCAGATAATAAAATTTCGTAATATGTAGCATGGTTGCGAATTCAATTAAAATAATTATAGTTATTAAACAAATTTAGTTAACTGAATAAAAGGTGATGTGTTTTTAATGATAGTAAACTTACAACGTATTTAGTTAGTATATCGTTCATGCAACAACAATATGTTGTAAGCCGCAAAACCAATAGTTTACAGGAGATAGAAAAAACTTCTTTATCAGAGTATGATCAGCATTAGAATTGCGATTATAGAATAGCAAATTTATACAAAAAAAAATAATTTTCTGGGCTACGACGTATTGTGTACTGCTGTATAAATGTGCCCTCTATTGGAAAATACCAAAAAGTGATTTTGGCATATTTTGTGGGTTACGACATATTATCGTTGCATGCGCGATATCCTTTAATATTTATTATAATAATATTTGTTTGTTAATAATATACTGACTAGAGTATATTTAATTAAACAATATATTTGATAATAAGTTAAAACTATAAAAATTACAACAACAAATGATTATTTTTTCACCTCAGCAAGTTTCATAGTTTTATGTTGGTTCAAAATGGTTTAAACTTAAGAAGATATGAATGTGAAATCAAAGTCGCAACATCAAAAAATGTAATAAATTGACATTTTTTTTTTTAATTAAATAATAATTCATGTATTTTCACAAATTTTATAGTTCTCTATCATATTATTCTAGAGAAAAGTACATGAAGAATGTGAAATTGAAAAAAATTTTGTTCAAAAGTTAAAATCATTATAGGAAGTACCGAATATTAAATTGGCGGACATCAAAAAACTATAGCTAAGCGTACCCCCTAACCGCTGGATAAATAGATTTTACTGCTGGAATGCTATATGAGAAATATTTTTATCATTTATGATTTTGACATTTTTCAGTAGTCGAAATCCAATATTTCGGCAAAAAAAGCTACCTACTAGTTATATTTTTTAATGCGATATTTTTACGCATTTTTATATACAAGTATTGTATTTTTTTCTTCCCTCTCTCCACATAAGCTGTATTATTTCACGAAGTATTACGAGAGTATTATTGTACGAGGCAATTATATATGATATGTCTAAAAAATTATATACAATGGCTGATATTACAAGCTCGGTTTTTGAATGTTTTAGTTTATTTGTTTAAGTCCTGCTCCTATGACAGACACGTTGTCTTAAAACCGGTATTAGTTACACTAATGTTTTATTGTGATTCTTTGAGAACAAATATTTTCTATAACGCATCAATCAACATTATGTGCAGATATTTTAACAAATTGTTTATCTGATTTTAATATTTTTCATAAAAATTACATAAAGCTTACATAATTAAGTTATTAAATTAATATATTTGTATACGTATTAATATTATTATATATTAACTAATTTGTCACTTTTTTATATATCTTGTCAGTAATTGGTTGTATAACTGTTGGGCAATAATAATTATTATTATTGTGACGTAACTTGTCTTGACTCTACAAAGAATTGAAAAAAATCACAATGTAAGTAAAATATCTCGTGAATTATTAGTTATAAAAGCATCCATTTTATACTAACAGGTATTTTATTAGGCTTTTATTAAAAACGTGCATTCATAAAACTTCTAATAATAATACTCTTAAAAAACACTTGTATAATGTAACACCTGATGCCTATACAAATCCGCATAACGACCATGTATTGTTGGTTGCAGCGCTGAATATGTCGAACGATGTGGCCGGTGCGACGTTTATGGCCGCAGCCACTTCAGCGCCTGAGTTGTTCGTCAACGTGATTGGAACGTTTATCACCGAAGGCGATATTGGTATTGGTACGATTGTCGGTTCGGCGGTCTTCAACATTCTAGCGGTAGCTGCCTGCTGTGGAATCGGAGCTGGCATGGTACGTACATGGTTGTTTTTTTTTGTATTCTGTTTTGCTTTCTTGATTTTTGCTCGTATTTTTATGTTAGGTCAGAATATGCTACATATTTCTGTTGGTTTTCGTTTGTTTTTATTTCGTTTTGAAGTTGAAATTGTTGGTTTTATTTTGAACTTATGTTACTTTAGGCAGTAACGAAAATTTTATATTGTAAGTTTTTTCGTAATGATAAATTGATTGAGAAAATATTTGTAATTTATTAGTATTGTATCAGAATTCAATAATGTAAATTTTTTAAATGTGAAAGCGTGTGATATGTCAGATTTAGTTCTATCACGGAACAAGTACTTTGTACTTGTGATAATTCATTTAAACACCTTTCGAAACTGCAAGTCGTGCGTTTGCATAGAGCAGAAACCAGTTTCGACCAGTAATCTAAACTATTGATAATTTAAGACAAACTGCTGTGTTCGATTTTGTTTAATTAATGCCTGATCTTGAGGCATTTTTTTTTTAATTTTATTAATATATATATAGAGTGTAATTTTATGATTTGCAAATATGATATTGTATTTCATAAGAAAATTAATGGCACTTCCATCAAAATGATATTTCCTAAATAATTTAACTTTGTACATATACATATATATATATATATATATATATATATATATATATATATATATATATATATATATTATGCAATTTTATAATTTGCAAATACGATATTATATTTTATAAGAAATTTAATAGCACCTCCACCAAAATTGTATTTTCTAAATAATTTAACTTCGTAAAAAATTAACTAAACTATATTACAATTTACATAATATATATATATATATATATATATATATATATATAATGTATTAATTTTACTTTCTATAAAAAAATATGAACTATTTAACATTATCTAATATTCAACTATGTGTTATTTATATGTAAAATAAATTGTTTTTTTTTTCAGCAAACTAAGTCGTTATCTAAATGCAAAAAGTCTTTTTATGTTACAGTTTTTTTAAGATTGGTAAAGATTGTGTATATTGTAATATATAAAAAGAAAACTATTTTTATGCTGCATTTATATTCATAAGCGATTTAATATTATCGTATAATACAGTATAAATAATTTATATACATATGTACATACGTAGGTATGGTCTATCCATCACATCAATAGATGTATGCACGTCATCAAAAACATTTACTAGAATCCGTGACGTCATATTTACTACGTTTACATTAAAATAAAACGGCTTTAAGTTTAAGTTCTGTATTAATATTTATCAGAAATTAACGTTTTGATACAAATGACATTTTCAGTAAATAACAGAACATACTAATAGTAGTAATAATAATAGTAATAAAAATTGAAAATATTGACAAAAATAGATTTAAATATTGTCAATATATATTTAAAATGAAACCGGTTCCAATCATTTTTGACCAACCTAATAGCTAATAAAAATATATTATTTGACTTTTGAATTATTTTATTTTGTTAAACACAAAATTCCGGGAAAAATAAGCCTTCCGGTCTAGGTATGTGTGTGTGTGTGTGTGTGTGGGTGTGTGTGTGTGTAGAAGACCGGAAAATAAATAAAATTTCCGGTTGACTCCGGATCATTCCGGAAGAGTTGGTAACCTCATGAATAGGCCAATATTCATTCATTTCGGTCATTTGTCAATTTACTGAATGCCTCATTTAACACAGAAAAAATTCTTTAGATAATTTTTCTAATGTTTTACTATTTTATCTCAAATGTTTCTCATAATTTTTAGCTTTATAATTAAAGATACAAGTGAATAAAGGTATCATGTTACTAATTATATGATTTGAGTGAAACTGATTTAAAAAACATTTAATTAATATTTTAGAAAAAGAAAAACAGAAAATAAAAAGTATATTATAATTTGTGGTGTTAATTTTTCTATATTATTTTATACTTATCATTTTATAATAATTATAATAAGGACTGCTAATGAAACTTCTCAAATTTAAGAGACTTGTTTACATAATTTAAATCTTTGAATTTTTAAAGAGTGTAAACGTAGTTAATATAACGTCACTGATTCTAGTAACTTTTTTGATGTGTTTGTTAAATCATACTAGAGTAATCACAAGTTACCGCTGCTGAATAAAAGTCGCCTACACTGTAAAAACATAACGAAATTATAGAAAAACAATAATAAAATTTTACTATAAAATATCTGTAATTTCATTTTACGATAAATATTTTGTATTTCTACATTAAAATTCTGTAATTTTTACATAATTGATAATAATCACATAAAGTAAGTAAAAATGACCTAATAAGTATGTAACAGTGCTTACTTTTTTCAAATTTTATCCCATACTTAATGTAGAATTACATATTGTTGATATAACTTCTTAAATTATGTATATTGCATATTAAAATCTGTTATAATTTTTATGTCAATTTAGAAATGTACAATAATATTACAGAACCAAATAAATTTTAGCTAATTGTGGAAAATTCCTGACAGCAAATTTATTGAAGTTCTGTAAATTTACTAAAAGAGATTTTACTAAAAAAATAATTTAATATTACATACATATGTATTTTTTCATTCCGTTGATAATATCATATTACATAATGCTTTATAATTAAAGCAGTTAGAGCAGTTGAGTAATTATACTTAGAAATATTGGGGCATCATAGTGTCTCGTGGTTCGTAGGTAAAATTTTATATATTTTTTTTAGAGTGTAATATCTACGGATTGCGTTTCTTAAGTAAATCATTCATTTATAAGTTTATGGCTTATTGCTGCCCCCCCCCCCTTGCAAAGTTTGTACCCATTTTTTGATTATTACAGTTTGTTTATATGTGTAGAAAAATTCAGAGTGGGACAACTTGGTTTTACTATTGCTGTTTAAACATATCTTAGTAAATCAGTCAGCGAATTTTAGAAGTAATTTATAAGTTTATAATTTATAAGTTGTTAATACTTCTTTGTCCCTGCAAATATAGTGTGGCGTGAAGGTGGTCCCACTCGACTGGTGGCCACTGACTCGTGATTGTCTCGCCTATGGGATCACCGTGTCCATCCTAATCGCGATCATTCACGATGAACGCGTCGAATGGTACGAGGCCCTCACCCTGGTACTCCTCTACATTGTCTACATTGCTGTGATGTACTACGACAAGTCGATACAGCGTTGCGCCAGAGGTATGTATTTGGATGAGATGCATCAGATCAGATCAGATCAACTAGAAATATAGATAATGTAATTGGCCCTATTATTTGGTTATATACATTTGAAAAAAAAAGGGTGAATATAGTGTTTTGTTTACATTTAGTAACTTGACATTTTTCTATATCAATTATTTTAAAAAATATGCTTTTAATACAAATAAAAACAATGAAAAAATAAAAAATTATCTCTCGAATTGAAACTAAAACCGAAAAAAACCGTTATTTTTGCCGGAACAAAAACCAGAACCGAACCAATATACAGGCTGTAACAGAATAACTATTCCTAATTTTCAGAAATGATAGAGGGTACATAACGAAACATTTTTATTAATAAACTAGTGTCCGGAAATTTTTTTTTCTTTTTTGGCAGTCGATTGTACATCGTTACAATTTGTGTATCGAAAATGGTGGTCGTAACTTCAAACAATTTTTATAATGTTTAATGCGCTATTATTTCTAATAAAATGTTACTTAACTTAACTACTCTTTGGTGTTTTGATTAAGATTGTTTTTAACGATACCTAGTGTATCTTGGCACCGAGAAATTTCCGGACACTAGTTTATTAATAAAAAATGTTTCTCTAAGTGCACTCTATCATTTCTGAAAATTAGGAATAGTTATTCTGTTACACCTTGTATATATTTTTTTAATTTAATCGGAACGAAAAATATAACGTTTCGAGCTCTGATTAATATATAACTTTAACCTATAGCAGTTTAATTTTAAAAAATCACAAATTTCTGATCTAATCTAAAAAAAAAAATCCGATCTATGATCTAATCTAGAATATATTAACAGTGAGGATCTGTATCTAGATCCTTTTTAAAATGATCTATCACAACACAGTGTCTATAAACGAAACTTCTCTATTTTATTAATATAACAAAAAATTGTGCTGTGTTCGTCATCTATATTATGATTGATCTGATATTTCTGCTTAACTAATAATAATATCATATGCATACATTTGTGTCGCTCAGTCCGACAGGTATATGTATACACAACGGATATATTGTGACACAAATTGTTTGCACGACATTCTAGTACAAAATTGTTTAAATGTTAGATATAGTTGAAGTAATAAAATAATATTTTAACAAGCCATTTTAAAACCCAATTATATTTTACAAGTTTATCTTTTGTGACATTATCAAATTAAAGTATTATTTCTTACAATTAGCTTAAAACGCTTAAAAATTTCATACTCTTATTTTTTTTAAATAAAATTGTTAATTAATCAAAAAAAAAAATACGTTACTTTTATAAATAATACTCTTTTATATAAACATGTATAATTATATATTATCATAGCATTTTCTGGACACAATTTTCGGATGTAAGTTTTGTTTAGTTATTTACCTATGCATGTAAAAATTCTTTTGGTATTTGCAAAAATATTTATTGGTGTTTCGGTGTACTTTATTAGAATTAGAAATATAATCCCATTATTAGAAAATATTAGTAGCACATTTTTTGGTACTGGTATCAATTTAATCATATAAAATAAGTATATGTTTATAAATTTTTGAATAATTTTCAAATATTTTTTTTTCTTAAGCAAATTAATTGCCAAAATACTTTTAATAATATTATTTTATTCGATTTCTTAAAACTAGTTATAATATATATTTATTTACAGAAATATGTAAATTAAGTTTTAAAATATTTATTTAATTTTTTGTATTAAAGAATTTTAGCTTTTTACAGGTTTATAATCATAGCACTTTTTGGAAGTGGTTTAATTTATATTTTACAAAATTTATTGTGCATTTTAAAGAACTTAACATTAAAAACATAATTTTAAATCAATGTCAAAAATTACTTTAATTTGAACGGAAACTTGCAATTTGTGATTTACATAAATACATATATTTTATAGTTTTAAATTGATAAAAATAATACTATTTATTTTGTCATTTTGGTACAGAAAGAAATAAAGAATAAATAACTTAGTTATTTTAATTTTTAGAAAAATTATTTCTCAATCAAACAATACCATTTTATGATTTACATTTTACGATCAATACAAATGCAATAGATTAAATTGTTTGTTTTCGAAAATAAATTTTCTAAAACGATTGCAGGAATAGAGAAATCTATTTTACTTTAATTAATATCTAGAATAATAGATAATAGTTAATGACTAGTAATAGTTAAGCTGTCTGTTAGTGAACATGGTGTATATTCATAGACTTTGTAATGCAGGTGGAGTGAAACATGCACGTAATTCTAGAAGATCACATAATAGCACATATTCACAATCTATAGGTGAGTTTCACGTTGATAGGTTCTTGCTTTCTTGCATTCACCCACTACATATTCAAACTTTATATGCAACTACATTAGTACATATTCCTTTCTTTTTCTCTCTATTATTTCTGATTTTATAATAGTAGAAATGCTTTTTACTATGCTTTTTGCTTTATTTATCGTTATTAGAATTTTGTTGTTTTACAGGTTTGTATAATTTTCAGTTTAGGTACACTGTAATAAATTTATGTAAATTTACATATTATATAAATATATTTTTACAGAAAAAATGTATATTGCATTAGTTATCATAGTAAAAATTACAAATGCTGCTATTTTACTGCTAATAGTTATGTAAAATTGCATAAATATATATATATATATATATATATATATATATATATATATATATATATATATACTGGGTGTCCCATTTTAATCCGCCACCTGTAATAACTTTAAAATCGTGCATCGGACAAAAAAATGTTTCGGATAAAAAGTAAATGGTTTCGAGGGGGACATCTGATGCAGAGACCCTTGCCCCCTCTGGACCCCCTGGGGGGCAGGAAAGGGGGGCAACTATGAAATCTTAAATGGAACACCCTATTTTTTATTGTAGATTCTGATAGGCCACTAAAAATTATGTAAATTTTATTTCAAGACTTTTTTTTTATCTTTGATAGATGGCGCTACAAACAGCATTTTTTTTCTCAGTTTATCAATCTTCAATTTGAAAAAAAAGTGTAACTAAGTACGATATTCAAGATTTTTTCAGTTCTTTGGGAAGAGGGGGGGGGCAAGGGTCACTTCATCAAATATCTTCCTCGAAACCATTAACTTTAAGTTAATGGTTTCGAGGGGTATAACTTTAAGCTAATGGTTTCGAGGGGATATCTGATTCAGTGACCCTTGCCCCCCCTCTTTTCAAAGAACTGAAAAGAACTTGAATATCGTACTTAGTTACACCTTTTTTTTCAAATTAAAAACTGATAAACTGAGAAAAAAATGCTGTTTGCAGCGCCATCTATCAAAGATAAACAAAAAGTCTTAAAATAAAATTTACATACTTTTTAATGGCCTATCAGAATCTACAATAAAAAAATAGGGTGTTCCATTTAAGATTTCAAAGTTGCCCCCCTTTCCCGCCCCCCAGGGGGTCCGGAGGAGGCAAGGGTCTCTGCATCAGATGTCCCCCTCGAAACCATTTACTTTTTATCCGTAACATTTTTTTGTCCGATGCACGATTTTAAAGTTATTGCAGGTGGCGGATTAAAATGGGACACCCAGTATATATATATATATATATATATATATATATATATATATATATTACATTTTTTACAGTGTAGCGTGTATGACGCTCAATTTTTACTGTGCAATGTATTGAGTTTAACTTTAATTTTTATTGTTAGATTACCACAGTAACTTTGAAATATTATAAAAAAATACAGCAAAAATTATTTTGCATTGAAAATGGATCCTAGACATAGCCCATAATTAACAAATGATATCGCGATTGTTTTTGACATCAATTTTGGGGATTCTGTTAACTTTGCGGAAAAGCTGGCAGACATCAAGTTTTTGGAAAAACGGCTAAAGTCCAAAATTTGTCGTTTAGAGTCTTAAATAGCCCATAATGAGCCTAAAATTTTGAGATTAATTTCACGTTATTCTGACAAAATATGTCTGCCTGCTTCATCGATATTATGGCCCTCCTAACATGAGCATTCTAGCAAACTTTTCAAAACTAATTATTTTATCTAATATACTAATTATTTATCTTTATATAAAAATTATAACTAATGATTAATTAGTTCATTGTAATAAATTAATGGCGATTATGGCACTTAAATATGTATTACTTTAAAATTCTCATCGCCACATATTTAAAATTAAAATCAAAATTAATTATATTAAATATTAAAATGCTTTAGATTAATAAGTCATATAATATTATAACAATATTAAAAACTACAACTACACTTAACCCATTTGAAGCCAACTTACAAGATTCGTCTAATGCAATTAAATGTGTTACTAAAAAAGTGTATTAAATTAAAGATAACATCTAGTTAATTGCTTAATGTTCCTTCTCTTCTTTCTCTCTTTCAAAATTTCATTCGTAAACCGAATCATGTATAAATGAATTTGTCGTCAGAGGCCGAGGCGCATTTACCTCTCCAATCGAACAAAACACAACCGACGCCCGTCACAATGCCATCATTGCCCGATAATCAAACGCAGACGCAGACACAGGATCAAAACCAGAATGAGAATCAAAATCAGGATGCAATGCCGCAGCAGCAGCAGCAGCAGCAGCAACAGTTGAACGATACGCCGCCGCCCACTCTGATCCTACCGCCGACTCAACCGCAACTTAACGGAAGCGTAAAAGTACCCGTTATCGAAATGGAAACGATTACGCTGACCGATGAGAAAGTGGAGGAGGCCGAAAAAAGTGTACACTCGTTGTGGAAGTGGCCGAAAGGACAGGGATGGTTTACTAAGGTAAATGGGAACCTGCAAAATAAGATAATAAATAATCAAATTGAAAAATTAGAATACTAGCGCATGTTTGCACCTAAAATATATTTATAAATCAAAAATTAATATATCCAGATTATAAAACAGCTTTGTAACACATCAGAGACAGAAATTATTCTCAATTTAAGATATTGTTTCTCGACTTAAAAAAATCGACTAACTGTATGAATTTTTTTCTGCGAAACTATAAAATATATCAAACCGCGGTTTTCTAAGAGTAAAAGAATAGACTTTTAACTTTATTCAGGAATTTTTATTTTTGCTTTTATTGGAAATCATCTGAGTTTTAACTTTTCTTCGAAGCTTTGCAAAACCGGACGTCTGTGCGATAACAATGATAATTCCTGCCCTGTTTCATCTGAAACAAAAATCTAAAGGCACCCTTGAAGTAGGATACATTATCTGGTTTTTGACCCATTTTGTCCCAAATGAATATTTGTGGAAAAAAAATTGGTCAAAAACCACATAATATATCATACTTCAAGAGTACCTTTTGATTTTCGTTTCAGATGAACAAGGCAAGAGTTATTGTTTTGCAGAGTTTCGAAGAAAGGATTAGAACTCGGACAATTTCCAACAAAAGTAAAAATAAAAATTCCTGAAAGAAGCTCAAAGTCTATTTTTTTACTCTCCCCTTAAAAAAATCGTAAAATGAGACTAATTTCTGTCTCTCGTCTATTACAAAACTGTTTTATATTCTGGATATATTAGTTTTCGATTTATAAATATATAGAAAAAAAATCTAGCTAAGATTATTTTCATTTTGAAATTAATTCAAAGAAAATGGAAAGTTTATTAAAATAAAACTTAATTATGAAAATAATAATAATAATAATAATAATAATAACGGCTACGTAAAACCGTACTTTAATTTTTTATTTCGCATGAAGGGTTGCGCTTAAGACTCTATATTAAAAATATTTAAATGAAAAAATGTTTTTCATTAACTTAATTGTACAATAAACATATTCTAAAAGTTTCAAAAAGATTGATCCAATAATTACTTCAAAAAAAAATCTCCAAAACTCATTCATTTTCACAATTTTAATAATAACTGAATTTAAACGTAACTTATATTTCTTTACAGATGACTTGGATTCTAACCTGGCCAATTCATTTAGTATTTCTTTTCACAATTCCCGATTGCGAGAAACCGCGTTTTAAACAATGGTTTCCGTTGACATTTATTATGTGCATAATATGGATTGGTTCTCTATCGTATGTCGTTGCTTGGATGATCACGATTATAGGGGACACGCTGAAAATACCCGATTCCGTAATGGGTATTACGTTTTTAGCGGCTGGCACCAGTGTACCAGAAGCTGTATCGAGTGTTATTGTCGCGAAGCAAGGACACGGCTCAATGGGAATTAGTAATTCGATCGGTTCGAATACATTTGATATTTTACTCTGTCTTGGTTTGCCATGGTTTATTAAGGCCGCTTTTCTACCAGCTACACCTGGACATTATTGGGTAAGATAAAGATAAGATAAATATTTTATTATAAAAATAAGAATAAAATATTGTAAATTATGATAGAATATAAATTTTTCATACAAATAAAAACGTTGAAAAAAATTAAAAATTAATCATTCGGAACTGAACCAAAAACCGTTATTTATATATAACTGATATATATTTTTTTAATTGAACCGGGTCGAAAAATATAACGGTTCAAAATATTTAAAAGATAATTACAAACAAAAGGTTTATATATTTTTTCTAATTCTTGTTTCAGGTTGGTATCAATTCGGCAGGATTGGAATACAGCGCTATTTCATTACTATCCACATTACTAATGCTTTATTTAGCATTTTCTCTAAACAAATTTCGTCTAGATAAAAGGGTAGGACGTGCGTGTCTTATTATGTACGCAATGTTTCTTATTTTGGCCAGTCTTATAGAACTGAATGTATTCTTCAGAGTGAATTTGCCTACTTGTGGACGGTAAGTGAATTTAAAACCTTATTTTTCCGAAATATATCTTATAAATCCGAACTCAAAATTTTACTAGGAACAATTAAATTTCACTATAATAGCCTGTATATTTCTTTGTGGAATGATCGAAATACGAAGTTTTCATGCAGATTTTTTTAAACATGACCTTAAAACGATGATTATAGTAATAATACTCTAATACAAAATATAATTTAAATAAAAATGATACATAAGTTACATGTGACAATTTATCAACAGCTAAAGTAGCATTGGGGTGTCCAAAAGACTTTTATTTCTACAAACTAAAATGAATTTTATTGACAACTGTCCTGATAATGATATACGTAGATCATATTGAAACGTCGAAATATATGCGGAACTTAATCCTAAAGCTTTTTTATTTTAATATAATGAGTTCTGAAAGATTTTTTACTAGGTTAAACTTTAAACAGTTTTATTTAATTGTGATATCTTTAAAACATACCTACATATACAATCGCGCCATGTACCTAAAAGGATGTGGCACAAACTCTTTCTATTATCCCGAAATCAGTTTTCTCCTCAGTAAATTTAATTATACAAAATTAGTAGACATTTTCCACAAGTAACATAAGAAGTATACAGGCCTGTATATTAAAATCTAATTATGTTCCCCCACAAAAAATATCGCAGCAATGTTTCTCACTTTAAATGGACTATAATATCATTATAATAATTAACATAAAATATAAAAATATTCTTCTTCCAGAACGTGAGATTGTCAAAAAAAAAAACGTTAGATTTCAATGCAATCATTCTCGTATCTCCGAATCGAGACAAAAAAATCTACCTTGTGTATCATATTCGCATCATGTCAAACCAATTTAATAATAAAAAAAAAACAAATATTTTATGCAACGATGGAGTTTTGCAACCGTTCAAATCACCATAGCCTATTCACAATTTATTAAATGTAAGGACTAATAAATAAAAATAGCAAAGGAAAATAAATTACGCCCCCATCTCTTCAACAAGAAAATAGTTAAGCATATGTTTCAATGATTTACTGCTGACAGAATAAATTTATCTATATTTATATTTTTTTAGTAAAATGTAAAAATATAATATATTCAGTTCAGTAAATCTGATTCGAGTCTGAAACATTAAAAATTAATCTAATTATTAGTTAGTTTACTACTAAAAAAAAAAACAGATCGTTTAAGATTCAGAAATTTGCTCAAAATTTCTTATTTTGTTGTTAAAGTATCTAATAATTTAAATTAATTAATAGTGTGGACATTTTTATTATAGATTATGTTTTTAGTTAATTTGCTTATGTAGTAAATTTTTATGTAATAATTAAAAATAAATATTTAAAAAGTTTACTTCTCTTTGTTTCAAGTGATACTTACAACATATTACCAAATAAAATATTTTTAAAATTAAAAATACGTAACTCATCATTATAGTAATATATTTTTATAGGTTTTACAAAAAATATATTTTATATAATTTAGAAAATGATATATTGTATATGGTAATCTCATTAATTCATAGTTTAGTTGTAATTATTTATATATAAAAGGATAATTATAATAATTATTAGTAAATGGTTTTGAATCTCAAACGATCTTAATCAATTTGTATTCGTGCCTAAAAGTATTTTTTAGAGAAAAGAAAATAATCCATAAAAACTTAAGAAATTTTAGCCAAATCAAAAAAAACACATATTTTATAGAAAATTATGATATTACGAACAAAATAAACTACCGAATTCGAATCGTATATTTTTTAGAAAATACATAGTTTCACATAACACTGAAAACGCACATTTATACAAAAAAAAATACACAAACCAAAAAAAAAAATCATCACTTTAGGTAAATAGCCTGTACATAGATCGAGTATGGATGAGGATTTTAATTCTTAGTTTATTTGTATTAATTAATTATACGTCAGTCTCATTTGCAGCCGGAATATTGTTTGTAATATTCTGTCTGGTTATACTTTTAATTTTTATTTAGTTTGTAAAATTTTGATATGCCTGCTGTGCGTATGTATTAAAAATAATAAACGTACACAAATAGCATTATTATTTTCTTCTTTCTTCTATGTAACACAAATCTTTATCCATTCTTCATATTACAGATTTTTCGTAAGCAATTTTAAAGAGAGAATATACAATTTTCGTAAACCCCATGTGACCAAATTTGTTAAAACAGTTCTTTTCAGAAATCTGAAAGTGCTTAACGTCTTGAAGTAATCCAAAATAATCCTTTATTTATTTTTGTTTAGTTTTTAATATAGTTTTTAATATAGTTTAATATAGTTTTTAATATTTTATATTCATTGTCAGTAAGTGCACGTCGTAATTGGTATTTCTAACAGCAAAAATTATTATATTAAACGACAAAAATTGAGATATTTCACTACAAAATTAGTATAACGACAAATATAGCATGATAAGATAATTAAGTATGATTTTTCATTTGTTTAAAGAAGGTCAATACATCGAAAGATTTTCGTTAGACTCATTGCTAGATAGGTTGGGTTAAAAGGATAATTATTTGTCGTGCATTATATTTTCCTGTCTTGAATTATATAATCTTGTGCGAAAAAATATCACCCTCCTAGATCATGCCATGTTTGTTTGTAAGAATTCAGCCTATAAATGGTTAAAGGGCAAAATTGAACTTTATTTCTTATTAGTTATATGATGATTGATTATTTAATTTTTATTTATCAATTATTGGAAATACAGAAACAAGGTAAATAAATAAAAACATGTATTGAATAAAGCTGGTACTTTATTAAAGGAATGTGTATTATATTATATAAGACTACAATACAATATAAATATATCAAATAATTCAGATATACAATAAATGATCACAATACAGTGTTTATTTTATTTTGTCGAGTCAAGAATCATATTCGCGTCATTATAGTATTAATAAAATGCTAATAAGCTACCTATATAGTACGTCCATAAGTCAATAGTATATTTTGTGGCTTTCTAAGCACTCATAACTAAGCCATTTTTATTCCTTAAAATTAAGTTTTTTCTTTTTCATTTAAGCAAACGTGTACAGTGGTGATAAATAAAAAATTAAAAAAACCACAAATTGCATGCAAAATTCCATAAATATTCGTCGTGTAGAGAAAAAAAATCTATAGAATTTTTTTTTTTTTGGCTTTAACGTTAGCACAGATGTAACGTCATTTTCTGTAAAAAATAAATATCACATCTATAAGAGTATTATCATTGTCAACAGTACTTTAAGTTAGCGAAATTATTTCTAATAATTACTCTTATTTTTTATATAATTTATAAGTTATTGCTGATGAAAATTTATTATTTTGCTTTTATTTTAAACATTAAAATAATTATAGCAGCAAAATAAATAAACAGGCTGCTTCATTTCATACTGTTAATAATAAATTTAACAAGATTATAATGAATCTGTTTTTTTGTTTAAAATAATGTTTTTTTATAACTTACATAATATCATTACGTACAAAACAAATACTATTAAATTGTTCTGTATTTAAAATGTTTTAACTATTAGAATTAGTAAAAATATAGGTAGTTTTAGACAGGGCATGAAACCGGTTAACCAATATTTTTAACCGTTTCTCTACCGATATTTTAAAATCCTTAAAAACCGATAACATTTAATCGAGAAAAATTCTTATATAATATATTTTTTGAAGCGAAATTTGTGAGTTTTAAACTTTGTTACCAAAGCAAATTGGATCTTTATTTCTAAATTAAGGAAAGAATATTTTATAATCTGAAATTAAAATTTTGATTTGCTGAAAATAGGTCATGAATAATTTTACTATTTGGTCACAAAACAAATATTGTTTTTTTTTTTACTGAAACAAACTTGCAGTTTGATAAAAACATATATACATTATTTACACAGTCTTATTTTATAAAATTAACCGGAAATTTAACTCCGGTTTAGAATATAAACAACCGATATTAAAATACAGTTCTCAATACTGGTTAACCGATTAACCAAAATTTTTATCGGTTACATGCCCTGCTTTCAAATAAGTATAAAAAAATAGTGAATAGTTGAATAGTTTTTAAATAATATTAAAATTGTTAACATAACTAAACACCAAACAGTCATGGAAGATATAAATATGAGCAAATTTAAAAATAACCATTTCACTAATTAAATGGAATAAAATTCTTTGGTACACTACCCAAGTAAAAAATAAAATAAAGGAACTTTTAAGCGTCTAAGGCCCAATATTTCCAAATTATCCTTGGAATATATTTAAAATTAACCAATTTTATTCTGTGGATAAATTTTTAGCCAATTAAGAACAAATAACATTGGAATTACTGGTCCTGAAATAACAGAACTCTGTGCTAACGGAATTGTTTAAAATACTCCAAATTCTTGTTCCGTGTTTAACGGTAGAATTTTACTTCGGTTTCCACACAATCCTTAAACAGCTCATCAAGTTCGGTGAGGCTTTCGATTGATGGATTATCACCTAAACGATCCAAAAGCTGTTGTAATTCGATCACACAATCGGACTCCATGCGACGCAGAAGATCACCAACTTGTGTATTACCAGCGACTTTATTATGTAACGCGTATAATGTGTGGGGTTCGTTTGGCTGCGAAAATTAAATAATTTGCAATGTTATTTATACAAAAGGTCGGATTATAATTATTATTAGGCATTCTAGAATGATGTCTCTAATATTATGGACAAGAGGCAAACTGTAAAACTCCATTTTTGCGGACACAATTGGTATTTCAAACAAGTTTAGGGTACCACCTCTCCGGTTTTTCACCCGGGAGTCTCCGGTCTCCGGGTTATTTGTTGTAATCTCCGGATTAAACTAAATTTAGATGTAGTCATATAGTTTTAAGTTAAAAAAAATATGTAAGTCATTACTATGATCAGTGATAAATCAAAATATGATTTAGTTTAACATATAAGCGTTGAAATTAAAATGTTTTTATATTTAAAAATAGTAGTTTTAATGTATTGAATTTTCTACCTCACTCCCGGGTCATCAAATCTCCAGGTCAGTTGAAATAAAAAGGTGGTCACCCTAGACAAGTTATTGCTAGATAGGTTGAGATTAAAAGTTTAGTTGTCCTGAAAAACATTTTTTTTTTCCCAGCCGTTATTTATACCAGTTTTATTGTAAATACCAATTTTGTTGGTAATAATACCAACACCGTAGTGCGAAAAAATACCACAAGTCGAACGGGTGTTTATCTCTCGCTAGTGAACAATATTAGGTATATAACAAGATAATTTTGCATAATTAATAACTATAAGTAATACACGAATAATCGAACAATATATAACAAATTATATCATAAAAATAAAATAATATGTTGTGCAATCTATTAAATTTAAAAAAAATTGAATTTTAAACAAGTTGACAGTTGATTTTTTATCTTCCATTTTGAATTTACGTGCTCAAAGTTGACTTGCTCTAACAGTATAAAATAATAAAAAAATGAAGTTAAATTAATTAATGTACTTTATATATTACATATACTATTATATTTTGTGTAATAATTGTATTAAATCTTTAAAAATCTGTTGTTTGTGCAAATGTGGGGTTATTATTAAAAGTGTATTCGGACATATTTTATAGAACATTCGAAATTCAAAAGAATAAAAAGATAGAAAGTTGTATTACTTTCGGCAAAATTTTAAGTATAATTTCTGTTTGTTCAATAATCGAAGTGATGAAACAAAATTAAATTGTGAGATTATAACAAAACACCATAATTTATTATGAATTTCTTGATAGGATGTTTTTAATAATTTAAAACAGTGAACGATAAAGATGAATTAGTTTTCTCTTATAGATATTGTACGTTTTTATTTAACGACTACATTAATATTTAAAAAAAAAAAACGGGTACTAAAATTTTGTGATTCACATTCATAAAATGTGCAAAATTAACAGTATGTAAAGTTTAAAAAAAATTGATTATATAACCGTAAAGTAAAGTTTTACCAAAAAAAACTAACCTTATCTTCAACGCATCGAGTATGTTTGGACACAATTGCGCCAGCAGTGAACACAAATGGTTTAAACACAGAAAGAGAAGTATCAGGGGTTGCTGTGAACCAGTGTACACATGGTCGTGTGGAACTCAAAACGGAGACCTAACAACAAATCGGAAAATGTAAGTACTGTTATTTTTTTTATTTTATTTTTCATATTTTGTATTAATATTAAAGATAGGCAAATTAACTGTGTAGCTTTTTTGTTTTTTTAAATATGACTTAGCCAAGCTATACCTCATTTTTCTTATCATTCGTATTTTTCAAATAATTCCAAAATTAATGCATAATGACTGTACACACTGACGTAATAAAACAAAATTCAAAAAAATATATATGCAACGATTATAAAGATATACTGTTTGACAAAAGAACCTCAATAACGCTCAAACTTAAAAAATTTAATGAATTACGGTCGAATTTCGACCGCTGTGCGACCACTAGTTAGTAATTAAATTACAATATATTTAAATAGTTTACCTGACTGGCCTGAGTGGGAAATGCATCGCTAGTTGGCCGACAAATATCCGAATCTTTATCGCGAAGTACTTCAAACATATCTGTTTCTCGGAAACTTTTCGAAGACGATAATTTCTCTAAAAGTTTCTGACCGGCTTCATATCTAGAATTACCGAGACATTTGCTAGTACCAAATGCTTCAGCGAAATTAAAATCACCCTAAAAGTAAACATCATTTATATTAGAATTATTTTTAATTAAATTATTACTAATTAAAATTACTTCTCCACTCCAAAGTCCTTTCGATTTAGCATAATCTTCTATGCCCTCTGATTTTTTATCTATTTTCGTAGTTATCGTCAATGCATTTGAAATATTTCTATAACCACCTGTCAAATAATAATTTATTAATGGAGGCGAAAGCCACTTTTACAATCTGGTGTACAAATTAATTAAAATCTCTTAAAAATTAAGGTAGTCAATTAAAGAATTTCTTAAAATCATGTAAAGTCTCAATAATCATAGTTAAAATTTGTATTAGTCAGTCTGAATGAGGTTTAATTCTTTTGTTTCATAATTTTATTATGTATGTATGACCCAAAAATGTATTGAACATAATATTACAGAGATAAATTAAGTTGAAATAAAAGGAAATGGATTTGTAAATATTTACTTGTAATTTTCTCGGCTACCCAATGTTTACCGGATGTTTCTAGTACCCAAGCACTCGTAGGGTCCGCAATTAAAAACGAATTATGATAGGTTAAAGATTCATCTGTTAAAGAACATGGTCCACCCTGACCGTAACGTTCTAGTAACTGACAAATTACATCTAATGCTTCCTCAGCTGTTGAACCCCGTTCCAGACCTAACCTACAAATCGATACTTTCAATTAGAAAATTATTTCGATCACATAAGTGATCAATAGTGTATTCAGTAATCGAACCACGGTTTTTAAAAGTTTGATTTATCACTTCCAATTTTGACGGTTTGATTAGTTATATGTTTAAGATTTCAATTTCTTAGCAAAATTAGTTAACATTAATAAATAAATATATAATTTTATTAAAATTAATATTAGTTAAAATTCTATATAAAAAAAAACTTGTTTATTAATATTTCTAAAAGTTATTTAAAAATATATTAGATTAGATAGTTTTGTATGTTATTTAGAGTTGGACTGATTTTAGTCATTTGATTTTAAATCACAATTTTAATTATTAGATTTTTTTTAAATGTTAGTTAATGATTTAAATCAATTTTAATTAATTACTTTTTTCAATTAAATTTGGTTTTTAATAATTGTTTAATTAAAATATCTAGCACAAAATAAATATTGAAACAAAAATTTATAAACATACAAATAAGCCTTTTTTGTCGCAAAATTTTTTTTATAAATATGTATATATATATATATATATATATATATATATATATATATATATAAATTATAAAATTTTTTTAGAATAAAATTTTTAATTTAATTTTAATTGCATTCAAACAGATATAAATTAAATATTACACGTATAAAATTATATATGTTAGATTTACATTCATAATAGGTACGAAAACTAATTAATAAACTCTTGCTTTCAAAAAGGGTTAACAAATCCAAAAACTCATAATTTTTGTGATTTCAAAATTTTTTTTTTATTTAAAAAAATCACGAACAACCCAATCTTGATGTTATTATATAAATTATAGATTTATAAATAAATAATTTTATATTTATAATTTAACCATCAAAATTTCGATGTTTAAAAAATAAAACACACTTCAATTTTACCAGTTTGAAATACACTAGAAATTAGAAGTACAACAACAACAAAAAAGAATTATACCTTACTAAATCCATTCCGAGTAATCTTTTAACAGATGTATCTGATTCTCCGTCATTATCATTCGTCCATACAGCTTCGTTTCCAATCACAACTCCGCATTCATTTGCCCCCATTTCAGCGCCCCATATCCAGCCTGGTTTACTTAAAATAACCGCTTTTTTCGGGCCACTCGATTCAACTTCGATATAAGTACACTAAAAATCGAAAAAAATTAGTTCAGTTATTGATTTCTGATTATATTCCCGGGGAACTAAAACTGATTACTTTAGTTGGCTCCGGCGATGGGCCGGCTGCTGCATAGACAACTTCTTGTATTTCCTCTTGAGGCCTATCCGAATTTTTACCAAATACAATTCCCTGTTGAGTTAAAGGTGGTAATACAACAAACGTATCACAGGACTGTGGTCCAACCATCTGTTAATGTAATTAAAATTAATGCAACTATATATAAACTATTATCTAAAAATATTTGGCGATAAAATCCAATAAATAATATCTTTTCTCCAATAATAATATCGCAACGGTTAGTCGCAATAGTTATATAATAAAGCAAACACTGATCTATTTAAATTGGTGGTTAGATTGAATTTACTTACGGTTAAATAATTTTTCTACAATAAATTTTATGAAAATAATCTGTCAAACGTCAAGTGTCATTCACTATCGACTGACTCACTCCAAACTCACTCTACCCAGCTGGCTTCCCCAACCTTGTCCAGACAAAAAGGACCCTATCATCGACATGAAACTATCTATTTCGTTCTCTTTCTAATCCGTATCTCTGTCGTACAGTTTTATTCAATTTTGTGCCAAATCAGTATGTCGTTGCTTAACTATTACTGTTTGCAAAAAAAATAAGTATCGGAATTTATTACTGTTACTTAAATTATCAGAAAGCATGAAACTTTCAAATTAATTTAATTTATATCGTTTTTATTTATTGTTATTGGTATATATAATTAATAATTTTTTATTTCTTTGTATAATTAATCTATTTTATAACAATATATGTTATTATTATACAAAATACATTTTTTATAAGTTTTATTCGCATTTTTTTCCACATTCATGCCTATTCTGATTTCTGGCAACCATAATTGGCGAATGAAAATGGTCGCAAAACCATCTAGTCGAGTTTTATGAAATCTCTGCTCTCAAGCAGTTGTTAATTTTTTTGATGATTAACTTGAATATTTATTTAATTTTGAATTTGCATTGTATATTGATAATTTACAAAACTTATTATAATTGTATATATATATATATATATATATATATATATATATATATATATATATATATATATATATATATTTCAAGTAGTGTTAAAAAGAATAACACACTTAAATAAATATGTTGAATCTTAATTATTTTTTATATATTTTATTAAAACAAATAGTTAACGGTAATAATTAATTAATAATATTTTAGTAACAAGAAGGAAAATTGTGTTTATTTTTTTGGACAATAAACAAAGTTAAAAACAATGGCTCGTATCTCACCTTATTTATGAAAGTGATTTTTGTCAAAAGTACTTTTGACGCTATTTATTAAGTACTTTATAATAGTTTATTTAAATTTTATCATACCAAATATAATAAAAATGATCAAAAATAGAAAAATTATTTATATTTGACCAAAAACAGAAGTAAAAATTAATGATAAAAGTACTTTTTCACCAAAAAAAATTGAGGTGAGAATACGGGCCAGTAATAAATTTCTAGTTCTATTTATGAAGTAAAAACTAAAAATCCGTCGTCAGTTGTCAACTTTGGTTGCTGAAAACCAGAATAGGCACAATTATGACGCCTGTAAGTTAGGCCATCTATCGAGCATAGGGGAGAAACAGATAACCTAAATACAAAGGGTTAGATAAAACTGAACGCTTACGTAAAAGAAAGTTTCGTGGTGGAATTGATAAACTTAAACATTGATAACTGTTAATTGTGTAGTTTATAATTCAATTAAATTTTGTTTCGATAATGTATTATCTATCACGAATTACCGGCGTTTTATACTTATGCTATTTCCATACGCATGCGCTAGATTAAAGACTAGCTAGGTGAAAACTCGGTTGCCGCTTTCACACTCTTTCAGAATCTTTAGGCTGTGAAACAGCGTTGGTGAGGTGCACATAGTTTTGTTGCAAAAAAGAAAAACTGTTGGTGATTTTTTTTTCAAATAAATTTTCTGTACAATTTAAGAAATGGCCCTGTTTCGTGTATCATCCATCCGATTAGCCGAACTTCACCAAGTAAGTAAATTCTGTTTTGTTTTAAACGCTTGACATAACCTAGCAACGAATTTGTAGTATTTTTACAAACTCGAATAACTCGAATAGACACCCGTAGTAACTCGATATTATTAAATACTACCTCATATTACATTACATTTCATACATGTAACTTGTTACGTCGCGAAGCTGTATAAATTGTCTACAGTTTCTATGAAGATTTAGACCCCCCCCCCGGCTTCATAAATTTACTTTAGAAGTAAATGAATAAATTTAATCTATTGGTTTTAAAAAAAGAATTGTAGAAATAATATTTGTTTTCAAGGTTGTTTAAGTAGGAGAATAAAAATTTATTTTATAAGTAAATTTATTTAACCGGGTTTTAAAGTAACTGTAGTTTTAATTTTATCGTGTAGAATGTTTTATTTGTGCATAATAATAGTGGGAAATATTTGCTGAATTATGTCGACCTAAAGTGACATTGTTAACGCACACATTACGTAAAGGGTTCGGCCTCTTGATATACACGTAGTTTAGCATGACGTATTATTTTTGGCGCTTCGTACAAGCAGAATACAAAATGCATATTTTTAGATCTATCGCTGTAAACCTTTGGTACATGTTACGAAAAAGTGTAGGGCGAGATGGAGAATCTTTGGAATTTTTTTTGGTAACTGTTACGTCAAAAAGGCCATTCGCTTAGAAGCGAAAAACGAATTTAATAACGTGAAGGTCAGCCTAGCGTGCACCAGGTTCAAATTCCAATTCCGGCCTGAATTTTATACTTCAAAATTTTTAACTATAGTGCGTTATCTCATGTTAATTCCCGGCATATTATTCGTAATCGTTCTGTATGTCAGCATTGCATTCAATTCATGTATGTAATATGTCAGAACCACGCGCGCCAATGTAGTATACAGGGGTGTACAAATTTCACTTAGTAATCGATATTAATATTTTCCATAATCCTATTCATAAATGATACGGTTTGGTTCTATAATTACACACTGAAAAACTATTACTTTAAAACCAATGTAAACATATTTTTTGATTTGTAAAATTGAGTTTTTATAATAGAAATAAATATAAAAATACATTATAGTAAAACTATTTCGAAAATTCTGTATGAAATTATTTGCTATTTGGTTTGGAAATACAGTATTTTCTCGATAAAAATTGAAATAAAAATTATTAATAATTGAAATATATATTTTTTCTTAAATTGAATTGCAAGAAAGTTTATAAAAATTATATACATTGTAAAATATATATCTTAAATTTTAATTTACGTAATATTACATTTTTTTTATGAAAAAGTACATACAAAACATATAAAATTACATAAATTTTTTAGTGTACAGATCAAAAGTATGTTTACTTTTGAATTAATAGTAAAAACTTTGGTTTTAAATGAATATTTTTACAGTGCAATTTATAATTTCAAAGCTAACCTTGTAGTTTTTTATGTAAAACATTATCTTCTGGGGTATAACTGAAAAAATACTAATTTTTCTTAAAAGAATTCAAATTTAATTATCTTTTTGTAATGATTGTACAGAGAGATAAGCGAAAAATGTCTAGTATTTTTTTACCTGTATTTATGATAAAGTTAAATGAATGCTATTATCTGATGAAACATATTCATAGATATTATATCTTCGGATTTTACGTAAAACACAATTTTCAAATATTTTGAAATGAATTATATTTTGTAATCTCAAGGTTAATTACATATCTAATTATACTAGTATTAATTTAAATAGTTTATAATACAACTTAAACACATTAAATTATCAAATAAAATTGAATTAAAATTCAATTTTAGTTAACGGAGATTAAAAATTTTAAGTTTTGACAGTTTTAGGTTTAAGTTCTGTATTAATATTTATTAAAAATCGACGTTTCGACGAACTCAGCGTTCATCTTCATCAGGAAAACTGATACAAATTACATTTACCAAGACAGGTTAAGTCATAGCAGTCATTCTTTTCATTATATTTGATGACGTCTGGAGTTGGCAGTTATATAATGACGTATTTATTAACTGATGATGTTAATAAATTATTTTGATATATATTCTATCTATATTTAAATGTTAATCTTCCCTTCTTGTCAGAACAATTGCTAATTGTCAAGATATCTATTTTTGTTTTAATTCGATAAGTATATGGAGCCAAATCTAATTGTAAACTTTGCCAAAAACAGATTTTATTTCTTAATTTCGTGACCTATGTAACATAATTGGGCCAACCACATCATGTAAACATAATAACAGCTACGTTGTATTAAAGATTAACTTGTTTATATATATATATATATATATATATATATATATATATATATATATATATATATATATATATATAATGCTTAATAATAAAATTACCTTGATTTTTTTTTTGTCTTTCGATAATGACAATGAAAAAATATTAGAACAAGGTCACAGAAAATAACCCGTATATAAAATTCACATTAATTATTCATAATATTATTCCGTTTCATTCATTATATAATTGTGTAATGTTTTTTTGAAAATCAAATGTTGTTTTTTATACGAAAAGAAAAAAAGAAAGTGACCATTTTTAGGTTAGTGACCCTACATCTTGAAATTTATGTAAAATACGTATAACTTTTTTAAGATTTAAGAAACAAATCTTTGTAAATCACACAAAAATAAAATTTTACTTGCATTTGAAGCCTCAGTAAACATGCAATTATGCAAAACAAACTAAATTTATTTGTATCGGATCTATAAAATTTAATGTTGTTTACACACATATACTCGATAAATTTCATACTACTTACCTTATTTCAACTATAGAAATTACGTTGTTTTATAGGATTTTTTACCTATTTAGCGTTTTTTAAAATTACGTAACCTAGAATCAAGGCCATGACGTCATACACGTGCTTGAAATAATAATGTTAGTTTTCGGCGCCGCGCCGGTATAAAATTACACATTTCAATTTTAACGTACTTTTTCTATTATGCTTCATCAGTGACATCAGAAGATCACGTCATCATTTTAGGGAACAACATAATAAATACTTTAATTAAAGTCTTTAAGCAGGCAAAGAAGCATCGGATTTAATTTTTATTGCTGTCAATAAAACAATGCTTCTTTGTCAATTTTTCAAACTTCTAATAGTAAAGTTATTTGTTATTATCAATAAAAGTATGCTTTTTTGTCAGCTTAAAGTTGACTTTACTTAAAGTGTTCATTATGAAATTGGCTGTTAAGCTCAGTTTCATAAACGCTAATTAGATTTACTTTAGAAGTAAATGTATTTACTCGTAAATTTTTTGTATTAAAAAAGGAATAAATTTAATGGGGTATTCCCGTTTGTAGTAGCATTGATTTTTTATGTGTTTTTCAACAATTTTTTTGGGAATTTTTACTTCAAAAACAATAAACAACAATTATACCGTTGGAAAGTGTAATTATCGAAGTTTTGAGCAGTATTTATTTTTTCAAAAAAGTCAAATTTTCACCTAAAAAAAGAGGCGCCAAAGTGATCAGGTCAAAATTTAGATTTGCCAATGATGACTGATAAAACTCGCGTTCTACATTTCTGAAACAAAAATAAATTAGATGTTAGTACTCATAACACATGTAACTTTTGTTGGAACCTACAAAATGTATAATTTTTACATTTATTTTCAAAATAGCGGCCTTTTTAAATAAAGTTTTTAAAATTGACCTCTTTTTTTGGTTTAGGGGTAAAATCATCTCACTTTTAAAAGTAATTTTTGACATTTACTTATTAAGCAATTTTAATTAGTTTATTTTAATTTCATAATATTAGATATAGAAAAAATATATCAAAAATAGAAATACTATTGATATTTGATAACAGATAGTAGTAAAACTACCTATATAAAACTACCTAAATAAAATAAAAGCACTTTTTCATAAACAAAAGAGGTGGGAATACGGGTTATAATTTTTAAAAATTAAAAAAATTTAATATTGGTAATATTTGTTAACCTATATGTAGCAACACTTGATTGTATTGTTTTTGGCAAAATTTATAAACTGTCATTTTTTCAGATATAAACTCTAATTGCTATAAATAATAGGAGTAAATATTAATATTTATGGAAGAAAAATACATGTTTGTTGAATTTATAGTGCTTTACATTTGTTATTAGTATTTAAATTATTCGTAATTGTGTTAATTTCAAGAGCATATAATAAATATTTGTTTATCCTATCTGAACTGTCAATCAGTACATTGAAATACTATATTTTTATGTTATGTGTGTTCAAACGGTATAAAACATGAGCAGCTGTCGTGTAAGTTAAAATTTGTTTATAAATATTTCATTTAGTTTTTATTTATAAGTTTTGCGACATTTATGATAAAATTTAAGATTATATGTATTCCGAAAGTGATATTACTGTAAAACCAACCACTTTTAAAAGCGATTATTGTCAAAAAAAATTTTGACGTTTACTTAAAATTATTTATTAAGCAATTTTGATTAGCTTATTTGAATTTTATAATATTAGATGTATAAAAAAATTATAAAATATGTATAGTATTTCCATTTTTGATAAGAGATAGAAGTAAAAATTTATTTTAATATTTCGTTTTTATAATAAATATATACCGGGTGTTCGTTCGTTAAGTTCGTATGGGCGTTTAACATGTAATTTCGATAAATTGCGCTATACTACTTTCTCGAGTAATATTCGAAGAAATACTTAGAATACTTTTCGATAGGGCATAAAAGGTTCTATTATTTGGTTTTTGTTTTAATTTGCTAGCATGTGCCGTTTGGGCGCTAGAATTTTTTTTTTTATTTTTTGGTTTTTATTTTTTTTCTCAAAAACTATGAGGTGTAGGAAAATAAGCATGACATGGAAAAATGCGGAATAATGAGTACGGTAATTGAGTGAAGAAACCATTATTCTACGATGCATCGTTTAGTAGAAAAAAATTAAAAACTGAATTTTTGAAAATTTGACAAGGGGGGGGGACCCTTGGGATTTTTTCAAAATAGGACTTTTTTCAAAATTTACTCAAAAAAATCTGAAAAAATTTAGTAAAATAGAATTTTCAATAATTTTTCCTGCAAAATCAGTATGAATTAGAGAAAAAAGCTACTTATCTATTATATAGCTAAATTTTTTCTCTATTTTACTAAATTTTTTCAGATTTTTTTGAGTAAATTTTGAAAAAAGTTTTATTTTGAAAAAATCCCAAGGGTCCCCCCTTGTCAAATTTTCAAAAATTCAGTTTTTAATTTTTTTCTACAAAACGATGCATCGTAGAATAATGGTTTTTTCACTCAATTACCGTACTCATTATTCCGCATTTTTCCATGTCATGCTTATTTTCCTACAAAAAATCAAAAAAAAATTCTAGCGCCCAAACGGCACATGCTAGCAAATTAAAACAAAAACCAAATAATAGAACCTTTTATGCCCTATCGAAAAGTATTCTAAGTATTTCTTCGAATTTTACTCGAGAAAGTAGTATAGCGCAATTTATCGAAATTACATGTTAAACGCCCATACGAACTTAACGAACGAACACCCGGTATATATATATATATATATATATATATATATATATATATATATATATATTAAATAAATAAATAAATAATAGTAAGTCACAGTATAACTATAATATTTTGAAAGTTTTGTATGAAATTATGTATGTACTATTTAGTTTGGATTCAGTCTTTCCTGTAAAATAATATTAATAATGTGTTTTATGTGTGCTACTTGGTCGTAATGTTACGGGATATCTTATCATTTATTATCACGTGTAGTTATTTTGAACATACATGATATTGTGTCTTGCAATTTGAAAGAGATTGTCGCATAATCACGCATAATTGTCCATAGTTGAACTTGCTGATAAAATTGATAAATCTAATAAATTTTGATTCAATTTAAAAATAAATTTATCAACTGTTTGAAGTGTTGTATGTCGTCATTTTATATAAAATTGTTTTGTCGGTTGTTATAGAAACGCTTTTTTGTTGATTGGCCAACTATGGACCAACGTGAAATAACTTCTCATGATTGCTTTTCTCTCTTCTTTCTTCTCTTCCAGTACTGTTTCATTCTTTCTCCATGTTGTTTTTTTCTTTTTTTTTTGCCTTTTCTTGAAAACCCTTGAATTCTCTGATCTTCTCTCCATCTATTTCCATTTCTTCCATGACTTTTCTGACCTCTTTGATCCATGTAATCTGGGTCTTGGGGATTTCTGTCCAAGTAGTTAAATATTCTCTTCGTCAGTATTTCTTTATTCATTATTTTAATATGTCCGTAGAAAAACACTCTCCTTCTCTTCATTGTGTCTGTTATTTTTACTATTTTTCGTGTAGATCTCCTTGTTTCTTTTCAGTTTCCATTTTCCAAATGAAATACCTATTGTACATTTGTCTGTGTATTAATATGGGTAATAATAATAATAATAATAATAAGTTTTTATTTTCAGTTTGTGATACAAATGTATATAAAACTAAGTCCAAATACAATATTTTTTTTATGTTGCAATTTCTGTAAAACAAAATATGAAAAAAGCGCACCTACTGGATTATTGAATGAATTGAGATATTTATATGCGCTTAATCATTTTCTCACGTCATACACGGAGGTATATATTCATAACCTCGAAATTACGTAAAACGCATTTTACTTTGTTTTGTTTCGTATCTATTCGATTCAGTATTTTAATTACTAATAAATAAATTTACTTCGCAAAGTAAATTTTATTCTCCTGCTACATAACTTTAGAAACGAATGTTATTTTAGTAATTTACTACCAGATTATTATTATTAATAATAATAATAATTGTTTAATACCAGTGGATTAAATGGATTCCCTCTTTTTAATACGAAAATTTATAGAATTAATACATTTACTTTTAAAGTAAATTTAACTAGCGTTTATAAAACCGTTTCTCAATATACAAGTTTTTTTTTTTAGTTACTAATAAATATTCGATAAATACAATAGTTAAAACTTGAATGAAAAAGGATACGTCTGTTAAAATAAAATCGAAATTATATTTTGTCGTAAATATTTTTATTGTGGCAAAAATTTATGAGAAATATTTGGATTTAAGTATTAGAATTAAGTCAGTTATCTGAATGAGTAATTATCATTACATACGAGTATTTTGCACTGTAGGTATCTCAGCTACAACAGATAATTCAAATATAATTTTGTAATTAGTTACAAATTAATAATCTTCAGGCTTTCACGGCTAGGTATCCATTAAATTTATAGAATTTTCTAGGCTGGTATGTCGTGGTCGATTTATCTTCGTCGCAAACGTTTCGTCATACATCGTATATGGTGCCGTTTTTGGTAACAAAATTGAAAATGCATAAATTTCGCTAAAAAAAAATAGATTATATAAAAATAATTTTATTTTTTCAAAAAAATAATTTTATATAATTTTTTTCGGTTAAAGTTTATCGGTTTTTAAACATTTTAAAATATCGATTAAAATATTTATAAAAATATTGGTTAACCGGTTCAATTAACCTGTTTAATTCATTGGTTTCATGCCCTGTTTAAAAGTAATGTAGTAGCTACATCAATTTTAATTTATGTACTATGTTTACTATAAATCGATTTATTCATTCATTATGTATATTAGTGACCTAATTTTTTTCTTAATTGTAAAAATATGTAAACAGAATTTTATTTTATTTATATCTATTTCTGTAGTTATTTATATTTATAAAATATAAATAATAATAAACAAGCTATTTATATAGTTGTTCCTTTTTGTATTTGACGCAATCAAATTTAAACCAATAAATATAAACTTGGTCAATTTTAAAATTAAATACTGACTTGATTATTTGTAAAAATTATGTGCTATGATATTATAGCGTATTATAAATATTATATTTTGACCATAAGCACAACTCGACCCTTCCCAAACCGCTGTACGCATCTGACACTCGGCCTAACTAGCTTCACTACCTGGGTTTGACCCGACCCTTATTTTTACGCAAGTGACACTAAATAATGTTTGTACGCATCTGACACGTACGCAAGTGGCACTATTTCACAGAGAAGACCGTGAAACCCCTGTATAATTCCTATATAATTATTTAATAAATTTTATTGAGGAAATCGGTACATTCTTGCACAATAAAAATATTGTATGCATCTTCTATAGATAGTGCATTTGAAGTACTACACTATAAAAAATTTATGTAATTTTTCATAAAAAAATTTAGTATTACGTAAATTATTAGAGTAAAATTATAAAAATGTTGTTATTTTTGCTGTTAAAACTTATATAAAATTACATAAATTTAAGATATATTTTTTTTGCAGAGTAGATATGTAAAAAAATATGTATGGCGTGCAAAGTAAATGTACTCAAACAATTTTTTTTGCCAAAGTATTTGTATGACTGACCTTCCACTTACTCAGTTACTATATTACATATACCACTGATTAAAGAAATCATAAAATTTTGTCGTAATTTGGCAATAATACAATATCACACGGGTTTAAACACTTGTTTTATTATTTTAAGAATTGCTACTTTTTAACTGCTGGCGTAACGAATACTTACGTTATTATGTAAGTGTTGCTATTCGTAAAATCAGTACCGTGGGTTAAAAAAAAAATTTTTATTTTTAAAACAAACAAGTGGTCGTAAAAATTGAATTTAAAAATATGAATTTTTCTCTCATGAAATATTGACTTGTTAATATATAAAAAAATATATACGTATATATTTTGGCAAAAAAAAAACTATACTGCCTATAACTTTTGAAGTGCATATGTATTTCTTTATCTTTGGCACAGTTAATTTTGAAAGTGTATAGTTGTTTATATGAACATTTGTGTATTTATAAAATATGCTATTTTTAAATAGTGGAATGTCTAATATTTATGTAAAAGTTGTTAAAATATATAAGTACATACATACACAATCACACCATGTACCTAAGAAAAGGTGTGGCACAAACTCATTCCATTATCCCGAAATTAATTTTCTCCAAACACTCCAACTTCTACTACATCCGTGACACCTCTCATCTATTCCTACTACTCGGAAACTTTCGCTCACGCAAGCCACTTTCTCAATCATACCATCCCCATCTATACTCATCGAACGTCCACTTGTAAACGTATGCCTTCAAAATCATTCACGTATATATTTTTTTAACCAAACGTTCATTAGTCATTCGCTCAAGATTATTTTCAATTCTTATTTGTACATTTGTCTATTTGGTTTTATATACCGTATTAGCCCAAATTCGACAAATTATTTCCCGTTAAAAAAACATTTGTACAGTTCTAAGGGTTCTAAGATTAACATGGTACAAAATCTTTCAAAACATTATATTTTAGGTTCTAGTTCTGTATTAATATTTATTAATAATCGACGTACGTTTTATTTATTTGCTATAAATGTCATTTGTATCATTTTTCCTGATGAAGATTGTCTATTGTATACAAAAATTTAAGACCCCGTTTTTTTTTATTCAGTTTTATTATTATTGTAAAATTAGATGTTAGCAATCATTACTTATCTAAATTATTATATATTTTTTTTAATTTATAAACATGTATCTACTTTTAAATATAAATGATATAAAAAATAATCTTTAATGATATTTGATCCATGCATAGATTTCATACATAGAACATACAATCTTGTCTGTTTGACGTTACGTTATTTGTCGTTAAATTAACTATATCTATTACGTGACAAAAGTTATTTAGCTCAAATATTGACATTAGTAACATAGTGACATTGACAATACATACATATGCTTTGAACTTGGCTTGCGTGCACACAAAAAAAAAAAATAAACTAAATTTGAGTAAAGTATCTTGTTAAAGCCAATTATTTTTTTCAATTATTTATAATCGCATTTAAATTTAATGTTTATACATCGCAATAAAAGAACCCTCCCTACTTATTTTTTCGACATATAATGTCACTCATAATATTTATACTCTTCAGAGCACAGTATAATTGTGCTTTGTCATATTTTTTGATTAGATTAAAGCAAACCGACAGACAGGTAGAAATACAGAAAAAAATTAGTCGCAAAGCAGAATTTGTATTGTGATAAACTGATAATATCCCTCTTATAAGTTATTTGTTATCCTTGTGGCATATGCCATGTTTGATATAGTTATTGTGACTCTTTTTATCATTTTGTTATTTGTTATTAAAATTGATGATCAGCTACAGACTTTGTCAGATTGTGAAAATAATAATAATGATGCGAATCGAATTTTGAATGATACTAATCACACAGAAATCCAGGTAATATTGATAATAATAATAATATTTATTTATGTTAACACACTAGAAAGTGCTTACACAAGTCAAAATACCAATATTGTAAATATAAAAAAAGTCTAATTTTTTTAAATAATCAATAAATTCTTTAATTTTTTTTTTAATTATTTTCTGCTTAAACATTTCTATTCATTTGGTAAATAATTATGAAATTTAGTAGCATGGTAATTGAAATTAGTAAGACTTTTCTCTAATTTTAAGAAAGGTTTTGCTATATTAATTTTATTAGTTCAAATGATCTTACAAACAACATATCCGAAAAGTCAACAATATAATACACATAACTAGTAAAAATAATATAGCTTAGGGGAAAATTATTGTCCCAAATTTTGTACACCGAGACAATTTTTGCTTTAAATTTGGGGTTTTTACTTTTAACTCAAAAGTAAATGTGTTTTTGAACTGTTAACTTATGTTTTTCTAATAGAAATACAAAAATTAAATTGAAAAAAATAATTCAATTTTTTTATCGTCGAAATAAATGAGTACAGTTTACCTTATAATATATCAAAATGCTTAATTCAAAACTTTAAAATAAAGTTCTAATTTAATTATTTATAAAAATTAATTCATACCGAGCTTATGTTTATCAAATTTTAATACACCTACATTTTTTTTTAATATAATAGCAAAGTAAATAAAAGCACATGGTACTGTATACATTTATAACTTTTTATATATTTATATATTATATATTTATATATTTTATGAAGATAGGAGATGATTAAGATAATGTAATAATTGATAGTTATTTTGTACTGATTTTTAGTTGAAATTATGCCAAGTTTAAAGTAAACAAAATTTAATTGAATTTGGAATATTTTTAGAGAACTAAAAACCGCCAGATTTATTTTAGTGCTTTAATTTATGATAACTCGCTATCAGCTGATGATAAAAAATATTTTTCAATAGCAGCGAAATTTTTTATTAAATAAAATTATTTAGAAATATTAAGTTTGCTATTTTTTAAAGTTTTAAAGTAGCATCAATTTTCGTCACGGTAATAATTTGGTAATGAAATGTATTTGTCAATGAAAATTAATTTTATTGATGTGATTAAATTTGTTTGCATTAAAAAAATTTATAGTTAAAAAAAGGCAAATCTAAAGTAATTTTTTTAAGTTTTTATTAAATATTTTATATCATAATTTTAGTTATGTTACATTCTTTATGTGATATGTTTATTGATTTTTTTTTCAAATTTTTTAGATGTAAGAGCTACAACATTACATCGAAAAACTTTTAGTCAAAACACAAAGTATAAGATTATTATTATATACTCCTATAATTTATTTATAATTAATCATGGAAAATTGATAAAACATTTTTATTAAAATATTATGAGGAAAATCTTTAATTTATTGATATTTTATTATATACGATAATCTGTGGTTTATTTATACAAGAAACTTAAAATATGACTTTTGCCCTGATAATAATAAACAAAGATTAACTACTAACTAAAGAATAAATTTATGTTAACAGAATAAGCATATTCCTAGAATAACTAATCGTCAAATAAAAAATATTTATCAGAGTTTTACTTGTAAGTTTAAAGCAATTCTATATTTGTTCTATATTGTCTGTAAACCCAGCAAAAAGTCAATAATTTTGGTAAAATTATTAGTATCACTAAAAAGAAATCTACTTTTAGATTTATTTAAATAAAACTGATCAAAAAGTTCAGTACTTTCAATCAATAATCATATCTGACCAAACCTGACCTAGCATTACGCTTGGCAACTTATTAGATTTTCATAATCAAATATTGTAACAAGGCATGCATTTGTCGTACGATTTATAATCATACACTTTGCATGCGTTCTTATCAAGAAATTTCTCATATATATATTTTAACAATCATTTATACTACGAAAAAAAAAAATAAAATAAAAAGAATACGAAATTATCAGTTCAGGTTAAATTTACATGCCAAAAATTATTTATATTTTAAATGTTATACATAGTTTTTTATTTTATTTTTGTTTATCATAGTAACTAATTTATTTACAAACTTATTATCTTATGTAATAGATAATAAACTATTTTATTATTATATTTACAAAATACATAAATTGAATTGAAAACTATTTTAAAATAATTGTATATAAACATAGTAAAATGCTTTCAGAACTCATTATATTAAAATAAAACTGCTTTAGGTTAAAGTTTTGTATTAATATTTATTTAAAATCGACATTTTGACGAAATTCAACGTCCGTCTTCATCAGAATAAATGATATAAATGACATTACAGTAAATAACAGAACATAGAAACAAGTTACTAGGTAACATATAAGTAACTAAGATCATACAATTTATAGATTTTTAATTAATGGAAGCCAAATTTTATTTATTTATTTTCTTATAAAGTAAAGGATAACATCAATCACTGAAGTAAATAAAATTTGGCTTTCATTAATTAAAAAATCTATAATATTTTATTATCTAGTTACTATGTAGTTACTACTAGTTATGTCATTTATCCTGATGAAAACAGACGTTGAGTTTCCTCGAAACGTCGATTTTAAATAAATATTAATACAGAACTTTAACCTGAAGCAGTTTTATTTTAATTGTATTTTGTTTAAAGAAAATTTGGTATTGAAATTAGGATATTCTTGTACTTGTACAAAAGAAAATTATATATTTATATATACCGGGTGTAGAAATGAAATGTGAACCATAGGGATTTCAATGTTATTTTTTAAATACGGCTGTATCTCTTTCCCTATTGACTTTAGAGCAAATATTTAAATACAAAACTTGTTCAAAATGTGAAAATGCATGGTATAAAGTTATTTTTTTTTATATAAATATTAATATTTTACGATATACGGGGTTAACCACTAAAAAATGAGCTATAGCATTGGGAAACGGGAATGGTATCGAAAAATGCGGAATAATGAGTTCTATAATTCGGTGAAAAAATCATTGTTCTACGATACTTTGTTTAGGAGAAAAAAAATAAAAAAGTCTAATTCTGAAAAAAATGCCAATGGTCCCCCCTTATCAACTTTTCGAAAAATCTGAAAAACGTGAATAAAAAATTAAAGAAGAACAGGAAAAAAAGTGTCAGGTACAAAGAGTAGGATAAAAGAGTAGACAACGAAAGCCAGTGTTAAAATATCCAAAACCCTTTTTTTTTTAAAACAAAACACAAGGGTACCCCCTTACGAAATTTTTCAAAAATCAGTTTTTAATTTTTTTCTCCTAAACGAAGTAACGTAGAACAATGATTTTTTCACCGAATTATAGAACTCATTATTCCTCATTTTTCGATACCATTCCCGTTTCCCAATGTTATAGCTCATTTTTTAGTGGTTAACCCTGTATATCGTAAAATATTAATATTTATGTAAAAAAAATGACTTTATACCATGCATTTTCAGATTTTGAACAAGTTTTGTATTTAAATATTTGCTCTAAAGTCAATAGGGAAAGAGATACAGCCGTATTTAAAAAATAACATTGAAATCCCTATGGTTCACATTTCATTTCTACACCCGGTATGAATCATTTTTGTTGAAATTAGTTTTAGCTAGTCGAAAAGACTAGCTTATAAAATCGTCAATACGGCTGGCTGGCTGGCTGGCCGGCTGGCCGGCCGTGTCCAAAAAATAAGATAAATATGAGTGTTAATTATAAGTATAAAGGAGAGCTTGTAGAAAGCTGAAACTTGGCAATTAGATAGTTCATACCAAATAAAAAATTAAGTTCAATTTTCAGACCGCAGTGTTGCCAACTTTCCGAGAAAAAAATTACTAAAATTTTTAATACGAGTGTTAATTATAAGTATGAAGGAAAGCTCGTAGAAAGCTGAAACTTGGCAATTAGATAGTTCGTACCAAATAAAAAATTAAGTTCAATTTTCAGACCGCAGTGTTGCCAACTTTCCGAGAAAAAAATTACTAAAATTTTTAAAAATTTATTACGGCCATGTTGTTTAACCGATTTTGTTCAAATTTTCACAAAAGATTTTTCTGGTATCCATATAAATTAGATAATTTCAACAAAGTACAGTGCTGCCAACTTTCTGAGAAAAAAATTACTAAAATTTTTAAAAATTTATTATGACCACGTTATTTAACCAATTTTAATCAAATTTTCACTAAAGATTCTCCTGGTGCCCGCATAAATTAAGCAATTTTAACAAAATACAGTGTTGCCAACATATTAAGAAAAAAATTACTAAAATATTAAAAATTTATTGTGGCTACATTATTTATCCGATTTTAATCAAATTTTCAGAAAAGTTTCTCCTAGTGCCCACATAAATTATAATTTTATTAAACTACGATGTTGCCAACTTTCCGAAAAAAAAAATAATAATTTTCTACTAATTTGTTATGCCCGCATTATGTATCCGATTTTAATGAAATTTTTACAGAAGATACCCTTAGCGCCTATAATATTATATATTAGCAAAATACAATGTTGCCAACTTTCGATAAAAAAAATTTTTATCCCTCTATCTTATCAGTTATGTGATAATGTCAAAGTGGTCTATATATGGGTTTACCCATATACTTCTAATCTTGTATTTTGGTTAGTCGAAAAATTAGCTTATAAAATCAAACCACATTCGACTAGCTCCATTCTCGCTTTGCGAGAATATTATTTTTTTATACATGCGTGTTTAAATAAATTATTTTAATTAATATGTCATTTATTATATGTTGACAGTTTATACTTTATATATATATATATATATATATATATATATATATATATATATATACAGGGTGTGCAACGAAAAGTGGAACATTATATATTATATAACATCCTGTACATTTTAGCGAAAAATTATAAAAATGAAAATTTGTTTAGAATTAATTTTCATTTTTATAAAGTTTAAATTTGATGCAATAGGATGTCTGTAGCACGAGATATTTAGATAATAAAGTATGACATTTTCGTCAAAAATCAGATGAAAATAAAAAACAAATGAAACAAAAAACCGTTCTGACAGTTCAGTTCATTGTTATTGATTTTAATAAAAATAATAATATAAACCGAAAACTCAATTCAGTTCAGTATTATTAATCTTAACTGTTTTAATTATTGTGCCTACACTGTTATAATTCAGAATTCAATATTCAAATATTTTTGATTTTAATTCATATTTGTTTTATTTGTTTTTTATTTTCATGGCTATCTGATTTTTGACGAAAATGTAGTACTTTATTTTCTAAATATCTCGTGCTACAGACATCCTATTGCATCAAATTTAGACTTTATAAAAATGAAAATTAATTCTAAACAAATTTTCATTCTTGTAATTTTGCGCTAAAATGTACAGGAGAGCCAATTTCTGCACATTTTAAAAATCCCATGTTAAACTCCTATGTTCCACTTTTCGTTGCACACCCTGTATATATATATATATATATATATATATATATATATATATATATATATATATATATATATATATATATGCATGCAGGCACAAATAATCACAAACGAGATCACATTTTTTTGTTAAAATAAAAATCGACTTGGTTTTTGGTGTTTTAATTCAATTGTTTAATCCTGCTCTTATAATAGTTATGTTGTTTTAAAACTGTTTTTATTTATTAGTCAAAATCGATTTTGTAGAATTTTATTTCTCAAAAACATACCTGTTTATTTTCTGTGAAAAATACTGACATTTTTTATATTTATAATTGAAAGATTTTTTTTTGTATTGTGTCAAAAATAGACATTCAATTTTCGTGTATTTCCCGTATCATATTACTTTCGCTTACTTCGAATCACGTCGTAAACATCTTGTTATATTTTCTTATATCATTATATTTGTCATCATAAAAAAAATGAATATGTCCTGCACATGACTGCATGCCTTATTTGATAATTTTGAAATGATATATTTTAATTATATTTTTTGCAATGTAATTATCACATTCTCTATTAGTAATCATCAAAAGATTTGAGTAATAATTGAAAAACTTACTGGCGTGAGTATTGATGAGTGTGTAATTATACTGTATTATTTAACAGGAATAGAAAAACATTTTTATGATTCAGTTCTAAATGCAGACATAATTATTTTCATAGAACAACAATAATACTCAGAATATTTACATTACTAAATATTTTTTTCAATGAATCAAAAGTAGAAATATCACATCTGTAAAGACGAGTTATAGTAACTCTTTGGTTAACTTGAAATTTAATTAAACTCTGTCTTGTGAAATACATTTTCAAATTTAATCTCGAGTTAATCATTTATAATTCGTGTAATAATTTGATAATTTTATGAGTTAAAAATGTACGCAATATTTAATATATTTATCTCGCATTAAAGATATTAAAATAAATCGCACGTTTGCTGATAAGTATAGGTCACAATACCAACCAATAGTTACTCACTCGCCAGTAGACTGATTTTTCATCTCTGTCATTTATGGGAATGTCGCAATATTTACAAAACTTTAATTCAGGGTTGGGCTAGCCCACTGAGACATCGGGGTTTCCCCGGTGGGTCGTCATCATTGTAGGCCGAGACTGGCGATAATAAAAAAATTAAAACTGATCTTTGAGTTTTGCAAAAATTAAAGAACTGATTATTCTAAGAACAACAATTTGTGAAAAGAGTCATTTATTAAATCGTCTTTTAACTTAGATTTAAATAAAGAATTATATTTAATTTTAGATTAGATACAAAAATATATAAAAACATAACGTATTTGAACAATTTTTTCCTATTTTGCAACTTTCTCCGAGCCTAATTTTTTATCCAGCCCAACCCTGCTTTTATTATTATTAATTTTTCGAGTATATGATAATGTAAAATTCACTGTTACATAAGAGCTGGCAAAAAAGTACTTAAGTATTTAAGTACCAGACAGTAAATACTTGAAATGCAACGGCTTCAGATTTAAGTTCTGTATTAATATTTATTAGTAATCGACTTTTCGACGAACTTAATTTATTTGTTACCTAATAACTTGTTTCTGTGTTCTGTTTTTGTGTGTAAATGTTATTTGTGTCATATATCCTGATAGACGTACGTTGAGTTTCGTCGAAACGTCGATTTTAAATAAATATTAATAGAGAACTTTTACTAAAGCAGTTTTATTTTAAATAATGAGTTCTGAAAGATTTTTTACTATGTTAAATACTTGAAGTTTAAGTATAAATATTTATATTTTGTTATATACCTAAGTATTAAGTACAAGTACATACAAAAGTACTTAAGTATTTTCCAAGTACTTATCTATATTTTCATACAAAAATTTGATTGTGGAAATATTAAACAATGCTATTAAATATTAAAACGTATTTTTGCATAAAATAATAAGTATAACATACGTTTAAACTTAATGATTATGCTATGATGTGCAATAATAAAAATTCTATTATATCATTTACAAAGTTTTAGTACACTACTTAAGTATTTTCTATAGTACTTAAGTACAAGTTTTAAGTATAAGTACTTGTAATTCATAATAGTAAGTACTCAAATATTAAAAGTATCGGTTACCAAAGTCATTACGCTTGGTTGTTTACATTATTTTTGATTTCATTTTTCTTACGGATTACTTATAAATGTATCGTTCTCTCATTTCGGGTGAAAGTGGGTTTGCAAAACAAAGTTTTTGAGGTTATATGCATTTTTAGTTACAGAAAGTCATCCCAGCTGCAACAGCGGTCATTCGTCAGCTGACCGATGCCACCACTGACTTGAAACAAATTCTTGCCGCGAAAATTCCCAAGGAACAGGAACGCATCAAGGGTTTCCGGAAACAGCATGGCGCTACCAAAGTCGGTGAAGTCAACGTTGACATGGTGAGTTTCCTGTTTTTATTAATATTATTTACACACATACATACACAATCACACGCCATGTTACACCAAAAAAATAAGGGTGTGGCACAAACTCTTTCCATTCAATAAGAAAAATTATCTTTGCTAAACTACGAAATTGTAAGTTTGAAAATGTTTGATTGAATATTATCGGAAAAGTTTTATTGAAATTATTCGATAGATATTTTTGAAAATGATTTTGTAAGTTGGTACTAAAAATTTAAATTAATTTTTTAGTTATTAAAAATAAAATAAAGCTGTTTATATTTATCATTAGCTTTGACACACAAAAAAACTATCTTTTCGTTAGAATAAATTGAGTTTATTTTGATTAATTACAAAATAAATAATTGACATCTATCAAATGTCCAACATTTAAGTATTTGTCTTTTGTTTTAATTTCATGGCTAGTACTATTAATTCGTAATTTTGTTCATTTTCAAATCTAATTACAGCAGTTCTTGTTTATTGATTTAAATACACAATTTTATACTTTACAATATTTATTTGAAACAATTTCTTCTAAAATAATTTGATGAGCAATGCGCACGGAAAATGTGAAGTAGGTCTCAGCTTTATCCGGGAAATACTATTGCAGTTCATTCATAGTACGTTTACAGTGCATTTATATTCTATAAATGTTTAGAAATAAGTTTGATAATTAATATTAGAGTTTCGATGAGACAGCATTATTTTTCTTCTAGCTAAATAAGTTAAAATATAATATTTCAATTTGCGGAACAGTATTATGTAAATATACAATTTTTGCGCAATGCCATATTCTCGTGGCGTGAACTATAGAAAAGTAATTACCATGTAGTATAATACTCGTATCTAATTTAAAAAATTTGGCTCCCTCAGACTATTTTTAAAAACTGGCATTTTTTTTGTTAATAATGTAATTATATTTTTGAATGTTTGTGACATATAATTTTTATATTACTGTCAAAATTATGAAAAATACGATTAAGAATATTAATTTTCATATACATTAAATAAATTTTTGTCAATTACTGTATGTATGTGCCAAATGTATTTTTCTGAAATTATAAAATAAATTATTTTTGATTATTGTGCGTCAGCTAGTAATAAAATTATATAATTTTAATGAAATTGTAGAATGACAGTAGATTTTAGGTGTTGATAAAAAATTTATAAACATAAACACATAAATTAAATTTGTGTCACTTGTCAATTATTATACTTTTAATTGTCAAAAATTATATACTTTCGTTTTTATAATACATATTAATAAGATAAATTCATATAATTTGTGAAAATTTTAATTATTTAAATTATATTTCCTAATTAAATATAATTTGATTATTATGCGAATTTTTTTTTTTTTTTTAATAAAATTATTTAATTATTGTTAGTTTTTTTAATATCTTATTTACTTCTATCAAAATTATATGCTTCTTGAATTTAATTGGGTTTAATTACTCGAACTGTGTAAAGATTATTTTATCTTGTAGAGATGTGATTCAAGAAAATGTAGCTAACTTTACTAGGAAATATTTTTGTTGAATAAATAATTTTATTTAATATTTTGTTAATTTTAACATATTATAATTTTAATAATCATATTTTAAATGAATTTTCTTATATTACGGAATCTATTAGCATATAAAAACATGTTAATTACGTAAAAGAAACATTTTAAAAGATAAATATTATTTGGTTTACTTAAGTAATTAGAACTTCTAAAATCTTTATTTTTATTGTAAACAATTTTTAAAATGACTTTTCTAATTTCTTAGTGAATTTGTAAATGAGTAAAACTATCTAATCTAAAATTGTAATTTAAAATCATCCTTAAATGTTGATTTTATAATCAAGATTGCAACAGAAAGCTATTTAAATCTGCGACAACTTTTCAAAATTTCAGTGGAATTTGCTTATCTTCAAGTTTACGAAAATTATAAATTTTATCTATTTTTTTCCAATTGAAAAATTTTATTGTAAGAAATTTTCACAGGTACCTTCTTTATGTCAATAAACATTTTCGTATGTGTTTTCTTTCAACTGATATATTGATAATTACATATTGAATAGTTACTGAAATTTATAAAATAAAATTACACTTTAAAACTAACATACTTTTAATCTGTAAAATCGGGTTTTTATTATAGAATTATTTTTTTTTTTAATAAAAATAAGTAATAGTAAGTTAGTATAACTATTTTGAAACCTTTTTATAATATTTATGAATTAAAAATTATTAATAATTTTTTCACTTTGTGAAAAATTGTGCTTCCAAACCAAATAGTAAATAATTTCATACAAAACTTTCAAAATAGTTCTACTATAATTTATTTTTATTAAAATATTTATTTCTATTATAAAAACCCAATTTTACAAGTCAAAGTATGTTTACATTTAAATTTATAGTAAAAACGTTGGATTTAAGTAATATTTTTTACAGTGTAGGACTTAATAGTACATTTTGACACGATTTGGAAGAAAAAATAGTATCGATTTCATACAGAAAATTTTATTTCAGTACGAAATGCAAAAATAACTTAAAATACAGTGTATAACAACGTGTTTTGAAACTATATCAGTAAAAATATGCTTTTCTAATCAATTTTTTTTTTTAATATAAATTAGAATAACAGGTATAGCAAATAATAGAATATGCATAAAATAAAATGTAACAAATTAAATTAAAGTAAATGAATTTATATAGCATAGGCTAGCCAAAAGCAAACAGACAGATCCAAGTTTTTGAAAAAAAGGTCAGGTCGTGATTCTGATGTTCAGAGTCCAAGTCATTGACAATATCTATTCCTGGAACTTCGTTCGAATTTCTTGTTGCGAGACAATATACTATAATAATATTTATTTATCATTCATAATATACATAATTATCGAGCAAATATTATTTTTACTTTTGATATGATTCGTCGAATTATAATCTCTTTTCAGTTTTATTTAATAAAACGGCAAAATATTATTCACTGTTATTTATGTTGCTTCTTTTGTTTCAAAAATTATTTTTATTTATTATAAATAATTTATTTGAATTATTATTTATGACTTCTCGGCCAAAGTCAGTTGTAAATTCGAAAATTATATTCCCGTTTGTAGCATCGATTTTTTAGGTGTTTTTCAACATTTTTTTGGGAACTTTTACGACAAATACAGTAAACAACAATTATACGGTTGGACAGTGTATTTATTGACGTTTTCAACAGTATATTTTCTTTTTAAAAAAGTCGAATTTTCACTTAAAAAAGAGGCATCAAAGTGATCAGGTCAAAATTCAGGTTTGCCAATGGTGACAGATAAAACTTTCATTCTACATTTCTGAAACCAAAAACAAATTAGATATTAGTATTTTTAACACATGTAAGTTTCGTTGGAACTTAAAAAATGTATTAGGTATACAAATAAGTCTCCGCCGTTTTCTATCAAAAATTAGGAATTTATTGTGCAGGAACCGTACATTACTTTTTATTCAAAGTATTGTCCATCACTAGCCACTACTTTTTCCCATCTTTCTGGCAGCATTCGAATACCACTTCGAAAAAATTCTTTATCTTTTGAGGCTATCCACGAATCGACCCAATTTTTAGTATCTTCATATGATGTAAAGCGCTGCTTAGACAGGCCATGTGCCATCGACCGAAACAAGTGATAATCTTAAGAAGCAATGTCTGGTGAATACAGCGGGTGGGGTAGGACTTCCCAATTAAGTGTTTCCAATTAGATTTTGACCGGCGCCGCAAAATGCGGACGAGCATTATCATGTTGAAAAATTTTTTTTTTAATTTTTTTTTTTTTAACAATTTTAAACGATGCAAAATTGCTTGTTGAGTCACTTCTAATGTAAGTGCAAGTTTTTCTTGCGTTTGGCATGAATCTTCCTCCAGTAATGCTTCCAATTCCTATTTCGGCCTTCCACTACGTTCTTTGTCTTCCACGTCAAACTCATCGTTTTTAAACTTTTGAAACCAGTCATGACAACTTCTTTCACTTAAAGCAGTCTCACCATAAGCAATCTATGCACCTCAGCTGCAGATATCTTCAAATTAAAGAAGTAAATCAAAAGTTCCCGCAAATGACGCTTATTCGGAACAAAACTTGATATGTTCGCACAAAAAAAAATATGTGATGCTGATACAGAGTCATTAATACTTTAACGTAATGTTGTTACCAGATGTCCAAACTTACGATATTACGTTTTACATCTGACAATTTCAACATAACCTTTTGGTGGGGCCATATTTTGACAAACGGCGGAGACTTATTTGTACATCTAATATAATTTTTACATTTATTTTCAAAATGACGGCCTTCTTAAAAAAAGTGCCTAAAATTGACCCGTTTAGGGGTAAATTTTGCAGGTTCCAATGAAAGTTACATGTGTTACAAGTACTAACATCTAATTATTTATACCCGTTACATCCCTAGTTTAAACCTAATTGCAGATTAATTAAAACTGGGTATAATATTTTAATTGTTATTTAGAAATCTATTGTGTAAATCTAGTTAAACTTATAGAACTATTTATCGGTGCATGCTAAATGGGCGCGATTTCAGGTAGCGTTAATCCGCAATACCAAATAGGCGCGAATAACCGCTATAATCCCCATCAGTGCTCAGGTATAGACATAGTCTGTAGGTCAGGTATAAAATAGGAATTGGAAAAATTTACAATTGAAAATGTGTACATTCGCAAAAATAAACGCAGTTATTTAATATTATGTAATTATATAATCAATTCTAGTCAGTAACAAAAAACAAAATAAACATTGTGTAGCAACATACAAATAATATTGTAATTAAAAAAATTAACATTGTCGAAATAAAAAAAATATATTGCACAAACTAAAATTAGATCATGGTAGAAAAAATAAATATCATATATTGTATGATAATATAATCAAATCTTGACTATAACAATTGCAAAAATAAAACATACAAATGATATAGAAATTATAAAGTAAAAATTATTGAAATAAAAAAAATATATAGGTAGATCAAACTAAAATAAGACCAGAAAAAATGCATCACAAACTAAATTAGAAATTATAATTCAATTATTTTGTAACCGGCGCGTATTTGTAACATATTAGTTGTACAAAACTTATCCTGCTTAATATATAACTATTTGAAAAGAGACATGCGACTGAGGATTAGAAGGGTACCGCGCCTAAAAGACACGGTTTTTGGTACCTGTCGCCCACCTTTCCTGTTGCAAGGGATTATAAGGGATCGCGCCTATTTGGTATGCAGCCCTATTTATGTATTATTTATAATGTTTAATTAAGTTAACGTCATATATTTTATCAAAACTCAATTTATTCTATATTAATCTAATTTATGCGATTGTATATTGTATTTTTTCCTGTAAATGTATTTTATTTCGATAAAACATTTGTACAAAGTTGCAAATTACGAAATTGTTAGACACGTTTTATTGATTTAATGCGATAATTGATTCAATCACTGATAAATATTATCAGAATTATTAAAATTATTTTTTCTATTGATATTTATTTAATGTTACTTTTTTTTTACTATTTTCTTTCACATGTTATTAACAATATAACATGTGTAATTATTTATGTTATTCAAGGACTCGGATTTCCACGGAATGCTATAATAGTGTAATTTTGCTAATTTTTTTTACTTGTACTTGAATTACAAATAATTGTATTTAATGTTTCGTTATTGGCATAGCATTTTTCAAGTTTTCATTGTGCAATTTTAACTTTTGCTGTATAAAATTTCAACTTAAATATGTATTATAAAAATTAATACACTCTCTTTACAATTCCATGTATGATTTTATAGAACAATTATAAGGAAAAACAGATTTATGTTATAAATATTTATAATATTCTTAAAAATTTACAATAAAATATGGAAATATGTATTTTCCCAGTAACAAAAAACTAGATTTGCATAATAAAAATTTAAAAGAAATTAAAATAATAACTGTATTCAAATATGTTTTTATATGCTAAATATAAAAAAGTTTAACATGTAACTATTTAAAAATAGAAATTATTTATGTTTACAACAGTTGAAATAATTATAACTGTCCAAATTACATTATAAACTAATATTATAATTTTAATTTATTACTATCAAAAAACTATTGTAATTTGTAAAGCCACATTATAACATAATCTTACCGGAGATTTTCAAAATCTTTTCAAGACTGAAATTTTAAAGAATTTTTATGTTGTAATCTAAAATTTATATTTATTTTAATTATTTTTATTATTATTAATTTGAATTTGTAATTATAATATTTTTATTCTTATATTTTTTTTATTTTGTGAAGAATAATTAAACGAACTTGTAAAGGAAAAAACTAATAAATATAAAAAGAATATAATATAAAAGTTATATCAAGAATTTTAAATTTTAACTAATAATTAAAAAAGTTATTTACAAAATAAAAAAGCAACGTCGTTAGAATTCACTGTTTTATACAAGAAATAAAAACAATAATTACGAAATATAAATAACAAAAATATATGTATATATCATTTTTTTCGTTTTTTTTTTAGATGTACGGTGGTATGCGTGGCATCAAAGGCTTAGTATGTGAAACATCCGTATTGGATGCGGATGAAGGTATCCGTTTCCGGGGACTTTCAATTCCCGAATGCCAGAAAGTATTGCCCAAAGCACCAGGTGGCAACGAACCCCTACCCGAAGGTCTTTTCTGGCTTTTAGTCACCGGAGATGTACCCTCAGATGCTCAGGTAAATTTCGTATTTATTTTAAAAATATTAGAATAGATTTTCAAGTGTTTTCATTGATAAAAAAATAAATAATAGTAGTTTATGTAACATGTACTGTGATAAAAAAATCAATTAATTATTAGATAATTATATACCAGATATAATTGATGATTTATCGTTTGGAATAAATTATTTATTAATAGTTTGCAAATCTAGGCAACTTATTTTGCATGGAAATCTGATTTGTACTGTTAGAAATTAATATTCATTTTGAAAATAAACACTTGCATACAGGACCGTTCCTGGAATGATAGCCGCCCAGGTGCAAAAAAGAAATAGCCGCCCTTAAAAATTAACATGATTTATTTTACTATTAATTTGAGGCTAAAAGTGGACCACGGCCGCCCTTTCGGCTGGCCGCCCTAGTGCGGATGCACCTTTTGCACCCCCGCCAGGAACGGCCCTGCTTGCATAAAATGTTAACTTAATTAGTTGAGTTTTAATTGTTAACTGTTTTCGAAACGTTGATAATTTGTTTAACAGCGGTGTATGCAATTGGCCTTCAATATTGTTAGATTTTATTGTTCAAATTTAAAATGTGATAAAATCATTTTATTGGCAGTAACTTTTAACTTTAATTTAAAGGAATTTTAACATTTTATTATGAAGCTAACTGATTCTAAAATTAACTAAACGACCTAAGAATATTCTCAATCATTTCGCCAGATTATTTTTAGCTCAAATTAAATAACTACAGAACATCTGTGTTTCATTTAGATTTTTTTTTTATTGAATTAAATTTATTTGATATACGGTTTTTATTATTAAATTTATAAAATTTTCAAAAATGTTATACAAAGATACATTATGTATCTTACAAATTTTATACAATAATACATGTGTTATAAATGTAATTACATAATTTTAAATAATGTCTTTAATTTTATGTGTAGATAAAATTAATGAATATATTTTGTAAGATCTTTTGTTGATAATTTTTATGTATATACCTTTCTTGATCTAAAATATCGACTAAGTTTATGAATTTTTTTTTGCGAAACTATAAAAGATATCAAACTGCGGTATTCTGTAGGTGAAAGAATAGACTTTGAATTTTTTCAAGGAATTTTTATTTTTAATTTTGTGGGAAATCGTCCGAGTTCTAACCCTTTCTTCAAAGCTCTGCAAAATTGGACGACTGTGCGGTAACAATGATAATTCCTGTCCTGTTCATCTGAAAACAAATCAAAAAGCACCCTTGAAGTATGATATATTATCTGGTTTTTGATCAATTTTTTCCACAAATATTCATGCGGGACAAAATCAGTTAAAAAGTCAAGGGTTTCTTTTGATTTTCGTTACAGGGAAAGAGTTATTAATTTTACCGCACAGCTGTCCGGTTTTAAAGGGTTAGAACTCAGACGATTTTCAACAAAAGTAAAAATAAAAATTTCCAAAAGAAGTTCAAAGTCTGTTCTTTTACCCTCAGAAACCCGCAGTTTGATATCTTTTCTAGTTTCGCAGAAAAAAATTCATAAAGTTAGTGGATTTTTTAGGTCGAGATTTTTTGAAGCCTTTTTTCAAATAAATATTCATTTGTAGCTATTTGGAATATATTTTTATTTTAGAGGTAACAAAATGAAATAAAGTTATTGAACTAATGAAAAATCTTACAACCTTCTATGAAATAGGAAAAAAATAATATTTAAAATTTTAAATAATTCTCATTTTAGGTGAAAGCCATTTCGAAACAATGGGCCGAACGTGCTTCTCTACCATCACACGTGGTCACAATGTTAAACAACATGCCAACCACCCTTCATCCAATGTCGCAATTCTCCTGCGCCGTCACCGCACTCAATCACGACAGTAAATTTGCCAAGGCATACGCGAGCGGCGTGCACAAGAGTAAATACTGGGAATACGTTTACGAAGATAGTATGGATCTCATTGCCAAGCTGCCGGTGGTCGCAGCTACCATCTACCGAAACACATACCGTGACGGTTCGGGTATCGGAGCGATTGATACGTCAAAGGATTGGGGCTATAATTTCACGCAGATGCTCGGCTATGATAATGCCGATTTTATCGAACTGATGCGATTGTATTTGACGATTCATAGTGATCATGAAGGTGGCAATGTATCGGCGCATACCACTCATTTGGTCGGATCGGCTTTGAGTGATCCGTATCTGTCGTTTGCGGCCGGTTTGAATGGATTGGCTGGACCGTTGCACGGACTTGCTAACCAAGAAGTAAGTAAAACATTTATATATATTTATAAATGAAATAGCTAGTGACTGGTAAAGATATTTATGTAAATAAGTAATGGGTGTATCAGTCAATTTGGAAAGGATGTTAAATCAAACTCGTTCAAGTTTAATAGGCAAGCTTTCAGTATATTTTAAATCTTCATCAAACTAACAGAGTTTTTTTGTTAACATTCCATAAACCGTGTGATAAAGACACAATAATTTTCAGTAAATTAAAAATGTGTTTAGTAGAAAACATAGATAAGCAAACTTATGTCAAACCGAAAAATATAATAATGAAAAAAATAAAATACATTCTTTTTGTTTGTTTTGAATAAAATACTTTATATTTTTTCGGTTTGACATATGTTTACAATCTATGTGTTCTACTAAACACATTTTCAATTTACAGAAAATTATTGTATTTTTATCACAACATAGTTTATGGAATGTTAACAAAAGACTCTGTTAGTTTTAGGGCTTCAAATAAATAAATGAGTTCGATTTAACAGCTTTTTCCAAATTGACTGATACACCCATTATTTTACTTACAAATAAATTGTTGTTAGTTATATGAAATAAAAATTGATTAGGTTAACTCATTCGAATTCTAGGTACTTGTTTGGTTGCAAAAACTTCGTCAATCAGTCGGCGATAGTGTAACCGAAGAACAATTGAAAGATTTCATCTGGAAAACATTGAAATCGGGTCAAGTTGTACCCGGTTACGGTCATGCTGTACTCCGTAAGACTGATCCACGCTACACCTGCCAACGAGAATTTGCTCAGAAACACTTACCGAACGATCCACTCTTCAAGGTAAATTTTCAAAACGCTAAACTTTTGTTCTTTTGTTCTTGAACCTGCTTTATGATTAATTCGAATATTATTAAATTTTCTGTCAGGTTTGTTATTGTTTGTAATAACGACGCGTTTCGACTTTTCACTCATCTTTAGATATGTCGGTGTTTGGTCCGGACTAAACACAGACTAATCTGAAGATTATTGAAAAATCGAAACGCGTCATTATTACAAACAATAACAAACCTGACAGGGAATTTAATAATACTAGAATTAGTATTCTAATTCTCGAAATAATTATCAACTACTTTCATCATTTAATTTTTGTGTAACATTTGTCATAATTCTTCCGTTTATTCACAACTCCTTTTAGGGTACTTTTAGATAAGAGTGCGTATATTTGTAAGTATTTATTTAAAAATATATATTAGAACTGTTCTTAGCATTATTTATATTTGGTTTATAGTAAAAACAAAAATATATATATTGAAATTACAACTGCTTTTCACTAAAAGTACTCATGGGTTTGTGTAGCTGTTTTCAAAAAAGCTTTTGTTATCAGTTTGTTATATTTCTATGATTGTAATTTGGTTTTTCTATTATATATTGGGTGAATATTCCAAATAAATAAATATTTATCTGAATATTCTGTAATGTTTTATAGTATGGATGAATATTAATTTTTCTTTCCAGCTTGTATCTCAAGTCTACAAAGTCACTCCACCAATTCTCACCGACCTTGGCAAGGTCAAGAACCCATGGCCCAATGTAGATGCTCACTCCGGTGTACTTCTTCAGGTAAATTCATTTATATCTATAGATTTATTTCCGATATTAAAATCTTATATCACTAAACTGGTATAGATTATTGACAATGCAAGTAAAAAACTATTTGATCAGCATCTCGAACTGATTATTACATAACATTTTAATTTGTGTATTATATAATTTTTCTAGGTAATATAAATATTCTAAAAGAAAAATTGACATATTTTTTTTCTAAATATTTAAAGTCATTGTAATGAATATTTTTTGAATATTTATTATTTACTATGTTAGCAAATAATTCTTATTTGAATAAATTATTATAATATAAATGAAAATTATCTACTCCAGTTAGCTTTCAAAGTAATTGTAAGAATTTTTTCTTATCTATTCTATTTTTACATTTTTATACTTCTTTAAAAAAATAATAATTTTTATCATGTACATTACATATTCTCTCGTTTTATTTTATATAAAATTTTATGTAAAATTGTTTTACGAATTTTCAGTATTATGGAATGAAGGAAATGCAATTCTACACGGTCCTGTTCGGCGTATCGCGTGCTCTTGGTGTACTGGCTTCCTTGGTATGGGATCGTGCTCTTGGCCTGCCCATCGAACGACCAAAATCCATGTCCACTGATGGTCTCATGAAGGCACTTAAAGCTTAAACAAGTTTCCCCCTCCTCATTAAGAAAAAAAATCACCATCTTTCCGAACCCACTAAACGAATCGCCTCATTTTATTACCAACCAAATAGAGAAAATTTACCCCACAAATAATGCAAAAAAAAAATGAATATTTATAGTACAAGTTATAAGATAGGGAAAAATATTTAAGTGGGTTCGTTAATCGGGTCGAAAAAGTTATAATTGATGAATGTGTGAATGTATGTGTGCGTGTGTATATTTGCGACAAGTTGCGAACGAATTATTTATAATGTGTCCCATTATTTAGTTTGTTATTGCGTGTGTAAAATATTTATTTGAAAAATGAAAAACATAAAAATTGTTCATGACGAATTGTTGAAGCGAACTTGGGAAAGATTTGTTCATTCAATCAGTTTATTTCAAAATAATAATAATAATAATAATAATAAAAATTTGTGGACGCCGCTTTAGGTTTTTTATTCATTTTTCGTTTCTGTGCTGATTTTTTGACGACCTTTTTCTGCACAACTTCTGTTAGGATTTCTTCCCAATTATTATTTTTCATCTCTTCCAATTTTCCGAAACGTGTGTTTAATTGATCTACCTGCATATAGATCATGTCCCAAAAACCCTGTAAATCTTCGCACGTAACAGGTTTATCATCGCCGGTAGGACCATTTTCACACGCGTGAATCAAATCACGAAACTGTACAAATTTCTTCGCGATTAGTAAATTTGCTTGCCCAACCGCCACATCAATCATATCTTTCGCGTTTTCCGATAGTTCATTTATGTTTTTATAATCTTCCCACTTTTATTTCAAGATAAATTGTATTTAAAGAAATACAATTTATTTTGTAAAGACAATTCGGTTTCTAAAGCTGATAAAATAAAAATGTTAACTGGTTTCATGAATGAATCTTTTTTTTTTGTCTTCTATTCATATTTTGTTTGTAAAATTGTGTACAGCATTTTAATTACACGCACTTTTTAACTTAATTGTACTTTTAGTATTAGTACCATTGTATAAAGTTTCTCTGCAAACGAAATTGTACAAATGCGGGATATTTTACTTGTTTACTTAATCGGAATAAGTAACTTAGTCAACTACTTAACTAACTATATAATAAATCTTTTATCATGCCCAGGGAAATGTGAAATATTCCGTTAATTTGTACAATTTCTCACCAAATTTGAATTGTATGTTTATCCTCTTCCACCCAACACTTAAATTTGTTAAATAAAACTTAATTTAATTGTAAATGCGATCATAGTTTCAAGAACACCATCCAAGTTCTGGTATAAATTATAAAATAAATATATACAATTATTACAATAAGTAGATAAATTTTCTTGGAAAATCTTGATAAAATAGCGCGTAAATTCAGAAAGGATAGTTATTAAACAAATTTTTTTTTTATTAGGTTTTTGATTTTGAAATGACATTTGTAAAAATTATTTTGGAACTTAAACGAAATGATTATTTTTATAATTTATAGATATGTAACAAAATTGTCTAACAAATCAATGTTTTATATAATATATATAAATTATTATATTTATGTAATACTAGTATTAAATAGTTAAAAATTAAATATCGAAGTTATTAAAAATACTCAACGTAAAAACTATAATTTTCATTAAATTTATATTATCGCCTAGTGTAATTACTGAAGATTACATACGAAAAAAAATTAAACAAAATTTCACAAAAGCATTAATTTATCATATAAAATGATTATCTTTTTGCAACATAGTTTCGATTGTTCTTTCGTAATTTACGTGCAAACTATCGCTACACCTTAATTAGTGTACTTAACAAAAATTACAATTTGTAATTTTAGTCACATGACAATATTTACATAAAGTTTTATATTAAAATAATGTAGTAATTAGCTATAGTTGGGGCGTATGTATTAGGCGATAGCGCCTGCTGGATATGCAACCAAAGTTACATTGATGCTAATCAAATTGTATATTTATATTTTGCCAAATCAAGAAAGATTTCATTCATATTCAATATGCATACATTTGCGCAATAAAATTTTGTAGATTTCAATTTGTTTTTTATTTTACTACAACCTCTTATATCCTTCTACATGAAGTATTGAATCAGTGAAGTTTTAATATAGCATAGTAAACAAATTACCCCTAGGAAAACAAGAACAAAGTTGGGATTTTTCTTATATTTTTGTCACAGTTTTGGGGGTTGGCTTAATTAATAAGAGGGTGTCCTAGAGGGTTGATTTTTGGATATGTTGTAGTACGTAACTAGTTTATAAGGTGTTGCTCTGTTAAGGGGGGGGGGGTGCAAATTTTGTTATTTTTGCGAAATTCCCAGCCGTTTTCGAGATATTTGCGATTAAAGATTTTAAAGTTTTGGGATTGGTTTAATTAATAAGGGGGTGTCGTAGGGGGTTGATTTTTGGATATGTTGTAGTACGGCCATAATTGACTAGTGTTTGTAAAACGCGAAAAATTTTGTTATTTTTGCGAAATTCCGAGCCGTTTTCGAGATATTTGCGATTAAAGATTTTAAAGTTTTGGGGGTTGGCTTAATTAATAAGGGGGTGTCGTAGGGGGTTAATTTTTGGATATGTTGTAGTACGGCCATAATTGACTAGTATTCTTTAAACGCGGAAAATTTTGTTATTTTTGCGAAATTTCCAGCCGTTTTCGAGATATTCGCGAATAAAGATTTTTTTTGCAAACATTAATAATTAATAGCCGGGAGCTCGTACGGGGTTGGGGGTTGAAAATGTTATAGCTGCTAGGCAGCACTTGTGTTGCTATAACATTTTCAACCCCCAACCCCGAACGAGCCCACGGCTATTAATTATTAATGTTTGCAAAAATAACCTTTATTCGCGAATATTTCGAAAACGGCTGGGGAATTTCGCAAAAATAACAAGCGCCTTGCGATTTACAAATAATTGTCTACTTTTGTACGTACTACAACATATCCAAAAATCAACCCCCTACGACACTCTCTTATTAATTAAGTCAACCCCCAAAACTGTGATATAAAAAATATAAAAAAAACCTCAAATTTTTTTCTTGTTTTCCTGATAAAATTTCGTTAAAACGTTTCATTTCTCGCTTTCCTGATACAAATCTTGCATTTTACGCTTTCCTGATACAAATCTTGCATTTTACGCTTTCCTGATACAAATTTCGTTAAAAAATTCCTGATGTAAAACTGGTTGCCTATAGGCTTACCCGTATCAAAATGTATCAATGTATCAAAATGTATCAAAATTAAGTTTTTGAATTTTTATACACAAATTTGTTAACTTTTTATCACAGTTTTGAAGGTTGACTTAATTAATAAGGGAGCGTCGTAGGGGGTTGATTTTTGGATATGTTGTAGTATGTACCTGGTTTATAGGGATGCTGGTCTGTTAGGGGAGGTGCAAATTTTGTTATTTTTGGGAAATTCCCAGCCGTTTTCGAGATATTCGCGATAGGGCTGGGCGATATTGGAATTTCAATATCGATATTTTATATTCAAAAAATATCGATAATATCGAAAAATCGATATATCGATATATCAATTTATCGATATATCGATATTATCGATAAATTGATATATCGATATATCAATAAATCGATATATATATATATATATATATATATATATATACATATACATATATATATATATATATATATATATATATATACATATACATATATATATATATATATATATATATATATATATATATATATATATATACAGTCGATTCCGCTTAATTGGGACAGCCGCTTATTTGGGCCAAATCTCAAAGAACAGAAACCAAACCAAGGAACCAACAGTAAATTTACATGTTTAATTGGGACAACATTCCGCTTAATTGGGACAGTAAATTTAAGATCACAGTATATATTATGTTACAAATATTCACAAGAAAAAATATTTACAAAAAATTTAATATGATACGCTTCATATCTTTTTGATTCACAACATGGAAAATTATATTTAAAAAACTAGCAAATATGTATCAATTAATTACATTAGTATCGCGCGCTGTGAACTTTTTTCCCAACACATTCATTCACGTATGAAGTACGGACCCACGCGCTCTCAAAGGTTAATGTTTACTCTCGCGTCGGCGTGGCGCGGCATCGGTCATTAAAGCTGTGAGATTCTACCCTGCTGTCTCAATCGTTACGTATTCAGTTATGTTTCAGTTACCACTACACCTCGCGCGTGGAAGGTTCGTTAAACTTACATTTTGTCGATTTTATTTAAAAAAAATTGACTCTTGCCAAGATGCCAAGAAGTGATATGACAGTTTCTAGTAAAATTGCTTTGCTGGATAAGTGTGGAAGTGAAATGTTTCAAAAACAAAAGACAGACTACACTTGACACATTTTTGAATTGAATTAAAAATGTATTTATTTATTTATTATATTATTTTGGAATTTATTATTATTTTTTCTTAAAAGTTTATAGTTTTTTCCAAGAATTTATAAAATAAATTTATTGAAAGAAAAATATGGATTGCTTAATTTTATGTAAAATTCGGTTAATTGGGACAGCCGCTTAATTGGGACAAAATGCCTTAGTCCCGATGTGTCCCAATTAAGCGGAATCGACTGTATATATATATATATATATATATATATATATATATATATATATATATATATATATACTATAGGACATACTGATCATGGAACAAAAATAATTTTTTGAAAATTCGCAAAATTAAGGCTGCTCGTCGTATCCCGTGTACAACTGTACTTTGTTTAACATTTGTATATATGTGAAGTCAGGATTTAAAACTTGCAGAAGAGAAATAATTTTTGCTGAATTAATTTTGCTATTTAATTGACTTTTTATTGTAATCTTTATTTAACATTTGTTTTACTAATTAATTTTAAAACTTATTGTAGAAATAAAATTAAAATAATAAATTATTTCATAATATGGTGACCAGATTCCTATGTTTTGCTGAAAATATATCAAATCGAAAAATATATTAAACCATATATTCTATTTTCTTTTATATTATAAATTTTAAATAAGTTAATTAAGACTTGCGTGATAAGTAATTTATACATATAAACTAACTAAAAATAAAATTGTGTAATGACTTCATGATCATTTAAATTATATGTTTAAATAATTTTGCGAAATATACTTCAAATTACTACACAAATACTGACACATGAAAATTAATTAATAATTTTTATTTTTTCGAATTCAAAATTAACTATAGTATTTAATGATAATATAATAAAAGAATACTAATATAAATAAATTACACAGTTACAATAAATATAAAATATAATATAATTTAAAATAAAAATAATGTATTTTCTACTATAATAATTATTCGTTCTGCGCCGGTCGGCACAGCCAAGCGTTTTAGGGCGTGTGTCCAACACCGCTCGTACCTGTGCGGGCCCGGGTTCGAATCCCGCTTAGGGCATGGATGTTTGTAATGTCTTTGTATCGTCCAAAAAGTACAGTTACAAATAGGTAAAATAGATAAAATAGTACAAAAAGACAATATATATACATAATATATAAAATATTCTATAAATTGACGGTTTTCTCGAGGAGAAGGGAGAGTAACGTTTCAGTTACTCAACATATTTTTTCTTTTTTTTTTATAAATATTACATGTAAATATATAACGTTAAACAAAAAAATTCATATTCTTAGAAAAAACACAATTCATTCTATGTAAATCCATCCTTGTAAATAGGCGAGAAAATTTAATATTGATCTGTATATATCAGATGGCTGCATACCAAATAGGCGCGATCCCTTATAATCCCTTGCAACAGGAAAGGTGGGCGACAGGTACCAAAAACCCTGTCTTTTAGGCGCGGTACCTTTCTAATCCTCAGTCGCATGTCTCTTTTCAAATAGTTATATATTAAGCAGGATAAGTTTTGTACAACTAATATGTTACAAATACGCGTCGGTTACAAAATAATTGAATTACAATTTCTAATTTAGTTTGTGATGCATTTTTTCTGGTCTTATTTTAGTTTGTGCTACCTATATATTTTTTTTATTTCAATAATTTTTACTTTATAATCTCTATATCATTTGTATGTTTTATTTTTGCAATTGTTATAGTCAAGATTTGATTATATTATCATACAATATATGATATTTATTTTTTCTACCATGATCTAATTTTAGTTTGTGCAAAATATTTTTTTTATTTCGACAATGTTAATTTTTTTAATTACAATATTATTTGTATGTTGCTACACAATGTTTATTTTGTTTTTTGTTACTGACTAGAATTGATTATATAATTACATAATATTAAATAACTGCGTTTATTTTTGCGAATGTACACATTTTTAATTGTAAATTTTTCCAATTCCTATTTTATACCTGACTTACAGACTATGCATATACCTGAGCACTGATGGGGATTATAGCGGTTATTCGCGCCTATTTGGTATTGCAGATCGTTTATTATAAAGTAGAATAAAAATATATTTGTATACAAAAAAAAAATCATTTCTTAAAAATACCACTCACATTCAGTATGTTTTGGGGGGTAGGGGGGTTAATTTTGTTACGAATATTATTTTTGTAAGAGAACATTGATTTTATCATACGCGTATATACACAAATTTGTTAACTTTTTATCACAGTTTTGAGGGTTGACTTAATACATTTGATACATTTTGATACATTGCGTTTGATACATTTTGATACATTGCCTATAGGTAACCAGTTTAACATCGATGCTTTGCGGAAATGTATAAGCTAAGGGGTTTTAACGAATGATATAATTATATTACAAAATTATTATATTATTATTATGATTATTATTATTATTATTGTGGTTTTCTATATACATACATAGATTAAGGTGACCAGACGTCCCACATTAGGTGGGACTGTCCCACAGTTGGGTTTCTTGTCCCACATCAAAAACTGTCCCACAAAATGTGCCACTTTGGACAATATTTTGTTTTTTGTGTGAATACAAAGGTGTTTATATAATACAGACATGTTTTGGAATTTTCAAATAAATAAATAATAATAATAATAATAATAATAATAATAAAATAATAATTAAAAATAGAACGTGTCTTTTTATCTGTCCCACATCCCAATGTAAAACATCTGGTCACTTTAACATAGGTATATATAAAACACATAATTTTAATAATAATAATAATACATACAATATTATTTACATATCATCCACTCTGCTGATAAAAAATAAATAGTAATTCAAAATAATATTTATAATTATATTTTTAACCATAACACAAAAATACTAAATTTTTATTATCTGGGGCGCTTTTGTCGGGAGGCGCAATTGTCGGTAGCGCAATTGTCTGTAGCGCTTATGTCGGGGCGCTTATGTCGGGGCGCTTATGTCGCGAGCGCTTATGTCGGGGTACCACACTCGAGTATCGTAGCGCGCACTTGAAAGTTTTTACGAAAAGAGACTCTACTTGGCCGCGTTTTAGAATTGATTTATACCGAAAGGTCACAATTAAAGATTTTTGTGTAACGTTAGTGTCTGGTGAGATAAATTTGGGTAGAATATAACCTTTACATGATGTACATGTGACACAAATTATAGGTTTGCTATAAAAATTTCGGCTATTTTCGGACTGTGTAAAATATTATACAAAAAGATTTGTGTTATGCTAAAAAAAATAAGGAGTTTTTACTTTATTATTTCTATATTTTTATCCGACCGAATCAGTCAAAAAGCTAGATTCGTCCCTGCTTCGAACGCAAGCGAACAATGCATAAGTAGTCTACTAATGCATTAAATAAAAATAATATTATAAAAATAATTTTATAAAAAATCCCAAAACCACACTTAAATTAAAATAAAGCTAAATACGTATTTCGGAAGCTAAGCTTCCATCTTCAGTAGCAAATAAAATCTACAAAAATCTTACCTGTGATACAAAGTACATAATCACTTAAGCACTTGTCGAATATCACTGGCGAGTCAGAAAAATAAAATAAAAATAAAATATTAAATAAGTAAAACTATGGGAGGGGGTGGGGGTTGGTTAAAAATCAGTGGTCAATTTTGATTGGGTAGTATGTCAAAAAGAATAGATCGTGGGATTGGTCCGTCATCTGCGTTTATAAGATTGCTTTTATTTTTGAAAATATAAAGATTTTCTAAAATATCTAATTGATTAAAATTCGTAACTTGTTTTATTAATTTTAAATTTTTGATATCTAAACCGTGGCAAGTATCATAAATATGTTGGGCTACACTAGATTTGCTAATTCTATTGTTTTTGAAGTGGGCTATATGTTCTTTAAATCTGGTAATAATGGATCTTTTTGTTTGACCAATATATTTTAAACCGCATTGACATTGAATTTCGTAAATGCCTGCTTTATTATAAACATCTACTTTATCTTTCGGATTGCCTAACAAGTTACTAATGGTATTTGGAGAAGTATAGCAAATTTCTAAATTCGTACTATTTAATTTAGGTTGAAGTTTTTTGGACAACGATTTATTGAAAGGAATTTTAACGTAATATTTTTTAGTGTCAATATCTGGTGGACTTAAAGTAGTTTTTGTTTTCAATTTTAATTTAAATTTACGTTTTCGAATTAAGTTGAAAATAATTTCTTCTGAAAATCCATTATTTTGACCTATTTCTTTAATTAGATTTAATTCTTTTTGGTATCTAGATCTTGTAAGTGGAACTGTAAGTAGTCTGTTTACTAGAAAATTGAATGAAGCTAACTTATGTTGTAGGCAATGATTAGAATCAAATGAAATGTATTTGTTAGTATTTGTTGGTTTTCTGTAAATGTCAAACTCTAATAAATTATTGTTTCTGATAACTAAAATATCTAAAAATGGGATTAATTACTTCATAATTACTTCATAATTACTTCATAAGAATTTTCATCTGCCCAAGAAAATTCACTATATTATAAATCTGCCCTTTTATAATTTTTAAACTTTATATAAATAATTATAAAATACTGAACCAATATTAATATATTAATTAATTATAATTCACTCAATTATTTATAGTATATATATACATAAAATAATTAAATATTATTAAAATAATATTAAATATTTACTATAATTATTTAATCTAATACAATTAAATAGGTTTTTTTTTTTTTTTTCATCATTAAATATTTATATATACCGGGTGTAGAAATGAAATGTGAACCATAGGGATTTCAATGTTATTTTTTAAATACGGCTGTATCTCTTTCCCTATTGACTTTAGAGCAAATATTTAAATACAAAACTTGTTCAAAATGTGAAAATGCATGGTATAAAGTCATTTTTTTTACATAAATATTAATATTTTACGATATACAGGGTTAACCACTAAAAAATGAGCTATAACATTGGGAAACGGAAATGGTATCCAAAAATGCGGAATAATGAGTTTTATAATTCGGGGTAAAAATCATTGTTCTACGATACTTCGTTTAGGAGAAAAAAACTAAAAACTGATTTTTTAAAAATTTCGTAAGGGTACCCTTGTGTTTTGTTAAAAAAAAAAAAAAAAAGGATTTTGGATATTTTAACACTGGCTTTCGTTGTCTACTCTTTTATCCTACTCTTTGTACCAGACATTTTTTTTTCCTGTTCTTCTTTAATTTTTTATTCACGTTTTTCTGATTTTCCGAAAAGTTGATAAGGGGGGACCACTGGCATTTTTTTCAGAATAAGACTTTTTTACAAAATTTAGTCCAAAAATTTTATAGAACTCATTATTCCGCATTTTTCGATACCATTCCCGTTTCCCAATTTTATGGCTCATTTTTTAGTGGTTAACTCTGTATATCGTAAAATATTAATATTTATGTAACAAAAATGAGTTTATACCATGCATTTTCACATTTTGAACAAGTTTTGTATTTAAATAATTGCTCTAAAGTCAATAGGGAAAGAGATACAGCCGTATTTAAAAAATAACATTGAAATCCCTATGGTTCACATTTCATTTCTACACCCGGTATATACATTTATAAATATATATAGGTAATTAATAAAATAAATATCTTGTATATATATATATATTTATATTCACGTATATATATAATAATTTAATTTTTATATATTAATATATCTATATATATTAATTAAATGTTAATTGTATAATATTACATATAAATAATATAATTACAATACGTCAATATTATTAAGATAATTAATATTCGATTAAAATACGTATATTAAATTTAACTCTGCTTTATTAATAAATAGTTGTAGTTTACTGACAGTAATAAATTTTAAGATATTCTTCTAAAAAAAATTTAAGTTAACTCTGGTATTTAGTATAAATGTATATATTCTATATCAAACAAGGATAGATCTATAAATATTAATATATATTAATATATGAATTGAAACGAGGCAAATATCTGTACCTAATTTTTTAATTTTTTATGTTATTAATTTATCTTACTATTAATATTTTTTAAGAATGTGTTTCGATAATAATTATGTCAACTGTACTTGTTTACGTATTTTAAAAACCACATCTGGAACGCTGAACCTTAATTATATTTTAAAAACTACATCTGGTAGCTTTATGGTGTTGTTTTGCTTATTGAGAAAAATACATTTCTTTAAGGGTCATTTATGGTCTTGTTTGTTTAGGTATAAACGCGGTCTTACATGAAAGGTTGACCCAATTCTTTTGTATTTTGGGGTACTTTATTTTGAAAACAATTTTGGTTTTAAGAATTTGTTTTTCTGATTATGGGCACATCCTACCATTTCCTATCCTAGCCAATGCAAAGCGATTATTTGTAAGATAGGTTTGAAAAGTTAATATTATTGGGTGTAGAAAATTATGATGTCATTTTCAGCCAGTAATCTTCAACAAGGATGTTAGAAGTGTAATTTGATTGGTAAAATATTATATCTTGTTATTATGTCCTACTCTTACTAATGATTTTGTATATGCGATCTTTGTTGCAAGTCAACGTGGACTAGGAGTATATGAGGGCTGACCGATCTCAGGGAGAGGCATTCTGGTCTAGAATCAGAATCAGGGAAGCTTGGCCCATGGTATAGTTCATTATACTAGGTAACCTTGTCATCTCTCAGAAAACAAAGTATACTTGTACAAAAGTTTCACGAAGATAACTCAAACCATGACCAGAGCATACCCAGTCAGCGGGCAATCGTCGCCGTCAGCAACCGTTACGCCAGCACTCCACGAGCCGGGCCAGCGTTGCAACGCCGGGCGACTCGCGTCTGGTTGGGGGTAGCCAGAAGCCGCGAGAGACACCGATTCGACCATGATTTCACTAGACGATCACGCACCAATTACGTAATGTATTCACACTCCCATATTCCCCAAATACACTTACACTTACACGTATAAAATTACATATTATTTGGCAAATAACTAATAATTATTGTACATTGGTTTTGGTACCTCGTCGGATTAAAATATAGAATTTTTCGGGCATTTAGATGCGAGTACTTTATACATACTTCTCACATGATTACTAATACACGAGCTCTTGGTCGGCAGTGATCCGTACCCTCATGAGTGACAGCATAACTCTTTGAGTATGTGTCCGACCCGTTCATTTGAATTGTGGTCACCCACAGAATACACTACACCTTCCGAAGTATAATAAAGAACTCTTTGAGTTACGTTGTTATTAGAGTTTTTATATCGAATTTATTATTTGCGCACAAGATGCACTGACGAGCCGCCACTAACAATTTATTCAAAATCTTTTAATGAAATTGTAAACAAAATACAGACAAACACTAAAAATATTGAAATATTTAAATATTTATATAATTTTACAAATTTCTCATGCACAATAAATCGACATAGTTAAACCAAATGTGACTTTTATTTCAAATCATTTTATGTACTCTCCTGTTTGCAGTTCGGCGACTTTTAAAGTTCACTGGGGTTACTTAAATTTTGTTATTCATTTATATAACGTAGTTGGGTCCTAAAATCACGGAATAATTAAAGTGTTCTAAATTTAAATTATTAATTGTCGTTTAATTAATTTGATATTTAATTCTAAATTTCGCCGCGTTACAATTGGCACCGGAGACCAGGATTGAAAGTTTTTTGAAGCCCGAATGCAAACACTGTTGAGTACTAAAGAATGATTTGAAATTTTATTAGGAAATAATTTTATTATTTATAAACTGTTTATTTGTAGACACACGGCCACGTTTGGGTCCAGTAGTTTGAATATATGGGGGCGTAGGACGAACAAACTAATACAACACTAATATTAAGTTATATTTTGTTTATTTGACAGACAGGCCAATAGATCAACAAATGTTATAATTTATGTGATTTATTTAGAAAAAATTACAGAGATAGGTTCCAACGTACCGGGGGCGTAGACAGAGGCGTAACTAGGATTTTAGCGCCCTTGGCAAATACATAACTTAGCGCCCTTTTGCTTTGCAAAAAAAGTCAGCATAAATTTTTCTCAAAAATAATAAAAATGTTATAAATAGGGAGGAAAACAAATTAGTGTATTCACAGAAAAAAATAATACTTAAATTTAACATAAAAGTGACAAGAACAATATATACTTAAAATTATTATATTTATATTTACATTTATTATATTATATTAATAAATACAAATATATCATCTTATCACTTTTTTATATTAAATTTATGTATAAATTTTTTCCAGTGTTCATGTCAAGTTTTTTATTATAATATTTTATTGCTATAGAACAATACAATATATTTAGTATATTAGTTATTTATATTAGTGCATAAGTAGAATAATAACGTTTAATTAAATTTAACTTTCCTTGCCTTAGTATTAGCAAATTTTTTAATGATGCTATCAAAATCTATGGGTTTTTTTTAACTCTCGTTCAATTGAGAGAAGTGCTAGGGAAGATGTACGTTCTTGTCCAGATGTAGATCTTAAATTATTTTTGATTATCTTCAATTTGCTTTGCTAAAACTTCTTTCACCTGTAACTACTATTATTGGCATTGTAAGAAATAATCTTATAGTTTTTTCTATATTTGGGTATGATTTTTGTAATTTCCATTTTCCCAATGTATTTAATAATTCCAGGTGACATACGTCACGAACATTTTTGTCTATTAATATGGCAGTAATTTGGTGTTTAAAACATTTTACTTCAATTTTTAACTGATATCATCAATATCCGAATATTTCTTACATAATAATTCAACTTGTTTTTCCAATTGTTCTTCGGTGATATCTTGAAATGTTTCTGCTGTTAAGAAATTAAAATCTTTTGCAATATTTTTAAGACTTTTAAATCGTTCCGTTAATTGCATTATTATGGAATCAAGTATTGCAAGACATGAAATTTTGACGGCATCTAAGTTTTAGATTTCATCTTCAACAAACTCGTTTGTCATTTTTTTTTTTCCTATTAATTCTATGTTTATTTGTTCACATATATCTTTAATCTTACTGAAAACTTTATCAATTTTATCACTTCTAAAATATTTAAAATAATCTATAAGGCCTTTTATTGATATCGAAGATTTGTAAATGTCCTGATCCCTTTTTTGTAGAGATAAATTTACGTTGTTTATTCGCTCCAGAATCAAATGCCATACATTTAAAAGTGCAACAAACTTATATGAATTTAAAGATTTATATAAAGATTTAGAAAGACATAATGCATCTCCAAAAAAATAATCATTTTGAATTTCATTTAAAACTGAAATAATAGACACCAAATTTTTTTTTACTGCACTAACTGCGTTAAATTTCGAACACCACCTCGTGATTGTGCATTGTCGAGAGATTGTTGATAACAAATAAACATAGCGCATAAAAGCGAACAGCGCCTTACAGTGTACATATGTACACTAATTGAAAACATTACAACATTATAATACCAAGACATTCGGCGAAATAATATTTATTTTAATAAATTAAATTTTTGGGAAAACAATTTATAATATTTTTATTTGAACTTTAAGAAAGTTGTACTTGTACAGTTTATAAATTAATGTATATTTTAAAAATAATTTTTATAAATGTTAGTTTACGGATTATTTACAATATATCTTAAAAGATTCTGGCGCCCTTGGAGTGTTGCGCCCTTGGCAACTGCCCAAATGCCAACGGCTAGTTACGCCACTGGGCGTAGATATTTATTTTAATTTAAGAAAAATACGTATTTAATTTTGACTTTAATATTACAGAGATAGTAATATTTATTTTGTGTGTATAAGAAATGAATTTCACTTTCATTTTCAATGGTATGTTGCTATAGAATTTTGTTTCATAGGTCATAGCCCCCATCTACCCTTGTGCGGTTTATTATTTTATGGTTCTTTGCAACTTACAAAAGACAACGCATAGTATAGACCAGGGGATACCAAACTCATATTACATATTAACTGAAATTTTCTGAATCTTACTAGTAGGCTAGCAACATTTTAATATTATAATTAATTATATCTAAAAAAAATTACAATGATGTGTGTATGTGCGTATTATATTTGGTTATATTAGTTACTATTAGGTATTGATAGAAATTTGTAGGAAATTGCAAAAAAAGCAGGCATATATTTTAATGTTATGTATATCGTGCTAGAATTTAAATATTTGTAATGGTTTTTGCTTATACTAAGTTTAGTGACTGGAGAACGATGACAGAAAGTTATTTTAATTAAATTTTGGTTTTTTTGTTTTTTATTGTTCAAATATGGTTACGTGCCACCAATTTGCGACCACTGGCACCGACAATGGTCAGAGGGTTATGATAGCAAGTACGTAAAAATTAATATTTCTTTTAGATATTTAAACTTGACACATATTTTTGGTAGAAATCGAAAGTGTATTACATGTACTTTATTTATGACATTTTGCTCTGTTTAGGAATTTGATTACCGATGGTTTGGATTTGTTTGTTTATGTGAATAGTATAAAATATAAAATGTTTAAATTAAGAGTATTTCTTGTATTTTAATAATGATTATGACTTTATATAAGTTATATCAAAAAACAAAAGGTATCTGCATTTAATATGTGATAGGTAGGCTAGATCTTAGGTTATAAAAGTTTTTTTTTTATTATGGTTAACATTCTATCGTTAGTTGTTAAGATTTTGGCTATTAATACTTTCGTCTTGTGTGTAGCTCGTTTAGATAATGTAAGAGATATTTTATTTAGACTAAGGGTATTTATGGTATGAATTGAGGCTTTAACTGATATAAGAAAAAATTTTGATAAATTTTAAAGTTTAATATTTGACAGGCAGGCTAGATTATAAGATATAAAGGGTTTTGTGTTATTATGTTTGACATTCTATTATTAGTTATTAAGAATTTGGTTGTTATTTTCGGCGGTGGTTATTTTATTTAAATATTATAAGAGATATTCTATTTCCGACAAAGAATATAAGAGGAAAAAAAATGTGATAGGTAGGCTTTGGGCTATGTTTAATAATATAAAGTTTGAAAAATTTGTGTCTAATGAGTTGTGTTTAATTGTGATATAATTTCAATAATGCGTCTAGTACATATGTGGTTTAGAATTAAGAATACTAATTGTACTTTATAATTTTTTCTTCCATCTCTATTTTTCAGCTATTTATTTGTTTTTTCTTTTCCAGTTAGATTTGTTATTAACATTCAATTTCATTTCAGTGAATAACAAAGGGGGCGAATGAAACGAGGCAAATATCTGTACCTAATTTTTTAATTTTTTATGTTATTAATTTATCTTACTATTAATATTTTTTAAGAATGTGTTTCGATAATAATTATGTCAACTGTACTTGTTTACGTATTTTAAAAACCACATCTGGAACGCTGAACCTTAATTATATTTTAAAAACTACATCTGGTAGCTTTATGGTGTTGTTTTGCTTATTGAGAAAAATACATTTCTTTAAGGGTCATTTATGGTCTTGTTTGTTTAGGTATAAACGCGGTCTTACATGAAAGGTTGACCCAATTCTTTTGTATTTTGGGGTACTTTATTTTGAAAACAATTTTGGTTTTAAGAATTTGTTTTTCTGATTATGGGCACATCCTACCATTTCCTATCCTAGCCAATGCAAAGCGATTATTTGTAAGATAGGTTTGAAAAGTTAATATTATTGGGTGTAGAAAATTATGATGTCATTTTCAGCCAGTAATCTTCAACAAGGATGTTAGAAGTGTAATTTGATTGGTAAAATATTATATCTTGTTATTATGTCCTACTCTTACTAATGATTTTGTATATGCGATCTTTGTTGCAAGTCAACGTGGACTAGGAGTATATGAGGGCTGACCGATCTCAGGGAGAGGCATTCTGGTCTAGAATCAGAATCAGGGAAGCTTGGCCCATGGTATAGTTCATTATACTAGGTAACCTTGTCATCTCTCAGAAAACAAAGTATACTTGTACAAAAGTTTCACGAAGATAACTCAAACCATGACCAGAGCATACCCAGTCAGCGGGCAATCGTCGCCGTCAGCAACCGTTACGCCAGCACTCCACGAGCCGGGCCAGCGTTGCAACGCCGGGCGACTCGCGTCTGGTTGGGGGTAGCCAGAAGCCGCGAGAGACACCGATTCGACCATGATTTCACTAGACGATCACGCACCAATTACGTAATGTATTCACACTCCCATATTCCCCAAATACACTTACACTTACACGTATAAAATTACATATTATTTGGCAAATAACTAATAATTATTGTACATTGGTTTTGGTACCTCGTCGGATTAAAATATAGAATTTTTCGGGCATTTAGATGCGAGTACTTTATACATACTTCTCACATGATTACTAATACACGAGCTCTTGGTCGGCAGTGATCCGTACCCTCATGAGTGACAGCATAACTCTTTGAGTATGTGTCCGACCCGTTCATTTGAATTGTGGTCACCCACAGAATACACTACACCTTCCGAAGTATAATAAAGAACTCTTTGAGTTACGTTGTTATTAGAGTTTTTATATCGAATTTATTATTTGCGCACAAGATGCACTGACGAGCCGCCACTAACAATTTATTCAAAATCTTTTAATGAAATTGTAAACAAAATACAGACAAACACTAAAAATATTGAAATATTTAAATATTTATATAATTTTACAAATTTCTCATGCACAATAAATCGACATAGTTAAACCAAATGTGACTTTTATTTCAAATCATTTTATGTACTCTCCTGTTTGCAGTTCGGCGACTTTTAAAGTTCACTGGGGTTACTTAAATTTTGTTATTCATTTATATAACGTAGTTGGGTCCTAAAATCACGGAATAATTAAAGTGTTCTAAATTTAAATTATTAATTGTCGTTTAATTAATTTGATATTTAATTCTAAATTTCGCCGCGTTACAGAATATATATACATTTATATTATATTAATATATATGTATATATAAGGAGAAATCTACGGTAATTAATATTTAATTATATTAATAATAAAATCTTATATATATATATATATATATATATATATATATATATATAATAATGATTATTGAATAATAGGTTTTAATGATATTTTTTTTTTTTCGTGCGAAATCGACCCAATGAAAATCAAAGTGAAAATTTTAGGCCAATTTTCGGGATCGCCCAATTTCGTGCAAAATTTGAAAATTTGATTTTTTTTTTCACCAAATTGAATGGAATTCAGTCTAGTTAATCAAATTTAGCAACTATAGGAATTAAATATAGTACTAAAAAAATAAATTATATTACACTCAACCAAAACCATATGAATCAATAATATACCCCCATACTAATTAAGTATTTAGTTAAAGAATAAAATGGAGTGCCTGAGAAAAGGGTTATTTTGATAGAATAAATCATGTAAAATTTTACCTTCATTACATTTAATAGAATTAAACTATTTCCTAAAGTATCAAAAACTTTTATACATCATATAATAAAATGTAATTAAAAAGATAAGCTAATTAAGCTATTAGGTTCATACCCTAAATATAAAGACTATAATTCTTTTCTTTTTAATATATTTTTATAAATTAATCTTTATTTTAATATTATTTATAGGAACAATAATCTCAATTTCTTCATATACATGACTAGGAACATGAATAGGATTAGAAATTAATCTTTTATCTTTCATTCCATTACTAAAACAAAAGTCAAACCCATTCTCTACAGAATCCTCTATTAAATACTTTCTAGTACAAGCTTTAGCATCAACAATTTTTTTATTTTCAATCCTAATAATTATAATTATAAGCAATTCAATTAGAGATATTATTTTTTCAAAAAATTTTATACTAATAATAATCAATTCTTCTTTGTTAATAAAAATGGGGGCTGCCCCCTTCCATTTTTGATTTCCAGAAGTAATTGAAGGTATAAACTGAATAAATAGATTAATCCTCCTTAATTGACAAAAAATTGCACCTATAACATTATTATCCTATACTTTAAATAACTCAAATTATATTATTTTAATTATTATAATATGTACCTTAATCGGAAGAATTGGAGGATTAAATCAAACTAGAATACGGAAAATTATAGCCTATTCATCAATTAATCATTTAGGATGAATAATTAGATCCTTCCTAATAAATGAAATCTTATGAATTATTTATTTTATAATTTATGCTTTTATTACTTTAACATTAATTAATATTTTAAATAAAATAAATATTTTTTATTTAAAACAAATATATTCAATAATAAATAAAAACCCGGTAATTAAATTTACCCTTTTAATAAATATACTTTCACTAGGAGGGCTGCCCCCTTTCCTAGGATTCCTACCTAAATGAATGATTATTCAATTTATAAGAATTAATTACATATATCTAATACTATTCATAATCATAATAACTTTAGTAACATTGTTTTTTTATTTACGTATCATATACACTAGTTTAGTAATTAATCATAATGAATTAAATTTTAATTATTTAATAGAATTTAATTATAAAAATAATTTTATTACTCTAATTATATCGTTTATTTCAATTAATGGGTTAATTTTATGTACAATCCTTTTTAATTTTTTTTAAAAAGGATTTAAGTTAATTAACCAAACTAATAGCCTTCAAAGCTATAAATAGAGAGAGCTTTAAGCCTTGGGTTAATTTTTATTAGTATATTAAGGTTTAAAAAACTATTTTATCTTTAAATTTGCAATTTAAAATTTTACTTTAAACTATCAAACCATAAAATTGGTAAAAGAAATAATTATTTCCTAAATAAATTTACAGTTTATTACCTAAACCTCAGCCATTTTACCGCGACAATGATTATTTTCAACAAACCATAAGGATATTGGAACTTTATATTTTATTTTTGGAGCATGATCGGGAATAGTAGGAACTTCCTTGAGAATATTAATTCGAGCTGAATTGGGAAACCCCGGATCTTTAATTGGCGATGATCAAATTTATAATGTAATTGTCACTGCTCATGCTTTTGTTATAATTTTCTTTATAGTAATGCCTATTTTAATTGGAGGATTTGGAAATTGACTAGTTCCTTTAATACTAGGAGCTCCTGATATGGCTTTTCCTCGAATGAATAATATAAGATTTTGACTTTTACCTCCTTCATTAAGACTCCTATTGATAAGAAGTATAGTTGAAAGAGGAGCTGGGACAGGATGAACAGTCTACCCTCCCCTATCATCTGCTATCGCTCATAGAGGGGCTTCAGTAGATTTAGCTATTTTTAGTTTACATTTAGCAGGGGTTTCATCTATTCTTGGAGCCGTTAATTTCATTACAACTATTATTAATATACGATCAACAGGAATAACTTTTGAACGAATACCTTTATTTGTTTGATCAGTAGGAATTACTGCTCTACTTCTTCTACTTTCACTACCTGTATTAGCAGGAGCAATTACTATGTTATTAACTGATCGAAACTTAAATACTTCTTTTTTTGACCCAGCTGGAGGAGGAGACCCAATTCTATATCAACATTTATTTTGATTTTTTGGTCACCCTGAAGTTTATATTTTAATTCTGCCAGGATTTGGAATAATTTCACACATTATTAGACAAGAAAGAGGTAAAAAGGAAACATTTGGTGCTTTAGGAATAATTTATGCTATACTAGCAATTGGTTTATTAGGATTTGTAGTTTGAGCTCATCATATGTTTACTGTGGGTATAGATGTTGATACACGAGCTTATTTCACTTCAGCAACTATAATTATTGCTGTTCCTACTAGAATTAAAATCTTTTCATGGTTAGCCACTCTTCACGGTGTTCAATTATCATACAGCCCATCGTTATTATGAGCTTTAGGATTTGTATTTTTATTTAGAGTCGGGGGGTTAACCGGTGTTGTTTTAGCTAATTCTTCAATTGATATTGTACTACATGATACTTATTATGTAGTAGCTCACTTTCATTATGTTCTTTCAATAGGAGCTGTATTTGCCATTATAGCAGGGTTTATTCAATGATTCCCACTATTCACTGGTTTAACATTAAATAATAATATATTAAAAATTCATTTTATTATTATATTTGTAGGAGTAAATATAACATTTTTCCCTCAACATTTCTTAGGATTAAGAGGAATACCTCGACGTTATTCAGATTACCCAGATGCATACACTGCATGAAATGTAATTTCTTCTATTGGATCAACAATTTCTTTTATTGCAGTTTTATTTTTTATTTACATTATTTGAGAAGCATTTATTGTACAACAAATAGTAATATTTTCAAATCACATAACTACTTCTATTGAATGATTCCAAAATACCCCTCCTGCAGAACATAGCTATTCTGAACTACCTGTACTATCCAACTTCTAACGTGGCAGAATAGTGCAATGAATTTAAGCTTCATATATAAAGTTTAAACTTTCTTTAGAATATGGCAACATGATCCAACTTAAACCTACAAGATAGATCTTCTCCTTTAATAGAACAACTTATATTTTTTCATGATCATGCTTTAATAATCTTACTTATAATTACAATATTAGTAAGATACATTATAACAATATTATTTTTTAATAAATATATTAATCGATATTTATTAGAAGGGCAGATAATTGAAGTTATTTGAACTATTTTACCTGCTATTATTTTAATTTTTATTGCTCTACCTTCTCTTCGACTTTTATATTTATTAGATGAAATTAACAATCCATCAATTACATTAAAAGCAATTGGTCATCAATGATACTGAAGATATGAATATTCAGATTTTCAAAAACTAGAATTCGACTCTTATATAATTCCAATAAATGAAATAGAAAATTTAAATTTTCGTCTATTAGATGTTGATAATCGAATTGTTCTTCCTTTTAATACCCAAACTCGAATAATTATTACTGCAACTGACGTTCTTCATTCATGAACAATTCCATCTTTAGGGGTTAAAATTGATGCTACCCCTGGACGATTAAATCAATCTAGTTTTTTTATAAACCGATCCGGATTATTCTATGGCCAATGTTCTGAAATTTGTGGGGCAAATCATAGATTCATACCTATTGTCATTGAAAGAGTACCTACTAATATTTTTATTAAATGAATAACTATATTTAATGAAAACTCATTAAATGACTGAAAGCAAGTATTGGTCTCTTAAACCAAATTATAGTAAATTAGCAATTACTTTTAATGATAAAAGAATTAGTTAAATTTATAACATTAGAATGTCAAACTAAAATTATTAATCCATTAATATTCTTTAATCCCACAAATAGCACCAATAAATTGAATACTTTTATATATTATATTTTCTATAATTTTCCTTATTTTTAATTTTTTTAACTATTATATATTTATAATTAAAAACAAAATTAAAGAATTAAATTTTAATTATAAAAATAAATCTATAAATTGAAAATGATAACAAATCTATTCTCAACTTTTGATCCTACAACAAATATTATAAATTTATCTTTAAATTGACTAAGAACTCTTTTAGGATTAATATTAATCCCAATAACATACTGATTTATTCCATCTCGATTTAATACAATTTGAATTAATATTATTACAACTCTTCATAAAGAATTTAAAACATTATTAGGACCTTTTAGACGAAAGGGAAGTACTTTTATTTTTATTTCATTATTTTCATTTATTTTATTTAATAATTTTATAGGACTATTCCCATATATTTATACAAGCTCAAGACATATAACAATAACTTTAACCTTTGCCTTACCTCTGTGATTAGGTTTTATAATTTTTGGGTGAATTAATAATACTCAACATATATTTGCTCACTTAGTGCCTCAAAGAACTCCCGCAGTTTTAATACCTTTTATAGTATGTATTGAAACAATTAGAAATATAATTCGACCTGGCACTTTAGCAGTACGACTTATAGCAAATATAATCGCAGGGCATCTTCTATTAGTTCTTTTAGGAAATACTGGACCATTAATAAACTCTTCAATAATTTCAATATTAATTATTGTTCAAATTATGCTATTATCTTTAGAATTTGCTGTATCAATTATTCAATCTTATGTATTTGCAATTTTAAGAACTTTATACTCTAGAGAAGTAATTTATGTCAACACATTCAAATCACCCCTATCATTTAGTTGATTATAGACCCTGACCTTTAACAGGAGCTTTAGGTGCAATAATTATAGTATCAGGAATTGTCAAATGATTCCATCAATTTAATATAAATCTTTTAATAATTGGAACTTTAATTACATTTTTAACTATAATTCAATGATGACGAGATGTAACTCGAGAAGGAACATTCCAAGGTCTACATACCTATGTTGTTACAATAGGATTACGATGAGGAATAATTCTTTTTATTACTTCAGAAGTATTCTTTTTTACTTCATTTTTTTGAGGATTTTTTCATAGTAGATTATCCCCTACAATTGAATTGGGAAATATATGACCTCCCATAGGAATTAAACCATTTAATCCTCTTCAAATTCCTCTTTTAAATACTTTAATTCTTTTAACATCAGGAGTAACAGTTACATGAGCTCATCATAGACTAATAGAAAATAACTACAGTCAAGCTCTTCAAAGATTAATTTTCACTGTTTTATTAGGAATTTATTTTACTATCCTCCAAGCTTTTGAATATATTGAATCTCCTTTTACAATCGCAGATTCTGTTTATGGGTCAACATTTTTTATAGCAACTGGTTTTCATGGACTTCATGTAATTATTGGAACTTCTTTTCTACTTGTATGTTTAATTCGACATATATATAATCATTTTTCATCAATTCATCATTTTGGTTTCGAAGCAGCAGCTTGATATTGACACTTTGTTGATGTAGTTTGATTATTTTTATATATCTCAATTTATTGATGAGGTAGCTAACTATTTATATAGTATAAAAAGTATATTTGACTTCCAATCAAATGGCCTAATTTTTTTTAGTATAAATAATTTTTATAATTATAATTATTAGTGTTTCTTTAATATTAATTTCTATAATTGTTATATTCCTAGCAAATATTTTATCAAAAAAAACATTTATAGATCGAGAAAAAAATTCTCCATTTGAATGTGGGTTTGACCCTAAAAATTCAGCTCGTTTACCTTTTAGCCTTCAATTTTTTCTTATTGCAGTTATTTTTTTAATTTTTGATGTAGAAATTGCTCTATTAATACCTATAATTATAATTATAAAAATTTCTAATATTATATCATGAATTTTAATTAGATTTTTTTTTCTATTAATTCTTTTAATTGGCCTATATCATGAATGAAATCAAGGAGCTTTAAACTGAGCAAATTAGGATAATAGTTAAATATAATATTTGATTTGCATTCAAAAGGTATTGATTAATCAATTTATCTTAAATAAGAAGTAAATTATTACATTTAGTTTCGACCTAAAAATTTGGTGAAATTCACCCTTATTTAATTAATTAAAGCCAAAATAGAGGCTTATCACTGTTAATGATATCATTGAATAATTATTCTAATTAAAGAAATATGCTGAACAAGAGAAAGCTGCTAACTTTTTTCTTTAGCGGTTAAATTCCGTTTATATTTCTATTTATATAGTTTAAAATAAAACATTACATTTTCAATGTAAAAATAAAATTTTCAATTTTTATAAATACTTAAAAATTAAATTAATTTCCCTAATATCTTCAATATTATACTCTAATTATAAGCTATTTAAGTTATTAAATAAATATTAATATAAATACTACAATTAATCATAAAACAACTAAAATTAAATAAATTTTTATATTATTATTTTGTAAAAATTGAATAAAAACAGAATTATTTTTTATTAATTTATAAAACCCTTGCCCTCCAAAATATTCATTTCATCCTTGATCAAAATTCTTATATAAAGAATAACTTAATATTAAAGGAATATAATTTATTGAAAAAGTAGAAATATTTGGTATAAATCATATAAATCCAAAAAAATATCTATACTGATAAAAATTTATAGAATTATTAACTCAACCGATAGAAAACTTAGAAATTTCATACCCTAATCAAGCACCAATAAAACATACAAATAATGTCAATATTTTTAATTTTAAAGGTAAACAAATTATAACAGGAGTTGGAAAAATTAATCATATCAAAACTCTACCCCCACAAATAACAAAAATTAATATAAATAATATACTTTTTAATATAATTCAACTTATATCATTTAATGAATGTAAAGAATAAAAATTAAAATCCCCAGTAATTGAATAATAACATAAACGAAATGAATAACATACAGTTAATCCTGTAGATAAAAAAAATAAAAAAAAAATTAAACTATTTACTATTCTTATAGAAACAACTTTTAAAATCAAATCCTTAGAATAAAATCCTGCTAAAAAAGGTATGCCACATAAAGCTAAATTACATACATTTATAATAATACAAGTTAATGGTATATGAACTATTAAATTACCTATAAAACGAATATCTTGAGTGTCCCTTAAATTATGAATAATAGCCCCAGCACATATAAACAACAAAGCCTTAAATAAAGCATGAGTTAATAAATGAAAAAAGGCTAATTTATAATTTCCTATAGATAAAATTCTTATTATTAATCCCAATTGACTTAAAGTTGATAAAGCAATAATCTTTTTTAAATCAAATTCAAAATTTGCCCCTAATCCTGCTATAAATATTGTTAAAGTTGAAATTAATAATAAAAATAAACCTAAGTTTCCTCTTAAAATAACATTAAAACGAATTAATAAATAAACCCCAGCAGTTACTAAGGTAGAAGAATGGACCAAAGCAGAAACAGGAGTAGGAGCTGCTATAGCAGCAGGAAGTCAAGAAGAAAATGGAATTTGAGCTCTTTTAGTTATTGCAGCTACTATTACTAATAGCCCAATTAATTGTATATATAAGTCATTTTTTATATAATCCAAATAAAAAATATAATTTCATCTCCCATAATTTAATATTCAAGTAATAGAAATTAATAATATTACATCCCCTACACGATTTATTAATGCAGTTAATATTCCAGCATTATAAGATTTAATTCTTTGATAATAAATAACTAAACAATAAGAAACTAACCCTAATCCATCTCAACCTAATAAAATTCTAATTAAATTAGGACTAATAATCAACAATATTATTGAAAAAACAAATATTAATACTAACATAATAAATCGATTAATATTTAAATCTCCTTCTATATACCGATTTCAATAAAAAATAACTATAGAAGAAATAAATAAAACAAAACTTATAAACATTAAAGATATTCAATCAAATAAAACTCTTATAACTACTGAACTTGAATTTAAACTCACTAATTCCCATTCAATAAAAACTGTATAATCTATAAATAAAAATTTTAAACTAAAAATAAATAAAGAAATTCTTAAGATAAATAATGAAAAAAAACTAATAATACAAATAGAAATTTTATTAATAATTTAAGGTAAAAAATTACATCCTTGACACCACAAATCAAAATTTTAAAATAAACTACTTAAATTTAAATTCATAATATAAAAAAATTACTTTTAATAACTAATAAATTTAAAGGAAATCAATGTATAAATAATAATAAATATTCCCGAATATACCCAGATGAACAAGCAAATTTACCTGAATATAATTTACCATGTTGACTATAAGAATACAAATAAAGAGTATATACAGCTCTAAAAAAAGATAAAAATATTAATATTAATATTGAAACTCAAGTTCAAGATATCAATCTATTTAATAAACTAACTTCCCCTATTAAATTTATTGAGGGAGGAGCTGCTATATTAGAAGAACATAGTAAAAATTACCATAAAGTTATTCTTGGTATTAAATTTATTAGCCCCTTATTTATAAATATTCTTCGTCTTCCTATTCGTTCATAAGAAATATTAGCTAAACAAAACAAGCCAGATGAACATAAACCATGGGCAATTATTATTATTAAAGAACCGCAAAACCCCCAATAATTTAAAGTTATAATACCCCCTAAAACTATACCTATATGAGCTACTGAAGAATAAGCAATTAATAATTTTAAATCAGTTTGACGTAAACAAATTAATCTAACTAACATACCTCCTACTAATCTAATTCTAATAAATAATATTGAAAACTTTGTATTAATTATAACAAATATTGATAAAATACGTAATAAACCATATCCCCCTAATTTTAACATAATCCCTGCTAAAATCATTGACCCTGAAACCGGAGCTTCTACATGAGCCTTAGGCAATCATAAATGAACTACAGTAGAACCCCGATTATCCGTGCGCGCATTATCCGGGCGGCGGATTCTTCGTGCGGCATTTTTAAAATGTCATCCGTGCGCGGATTATCCGTGGCTGGCCGTGGCTGCACCGCGCGGGCGTTCGCCTCGGGAAATACCCGAGTTCGGCTCGAGAAATCCTCCGTTTATGTATTTACTTATTATTTTCGCCAACTGCCGACCGACTCGTTAGTTAAACGTAAACAGACATTCGTTTGACACATGTATTTGTCTGAATAAATTATTAAAAAAAATAAAAATGAAGTCTTTGGATTATCCGTGTTTTCGATTACCCGGCGAAGGCTCGGTCCCGGCCGGCCCGGATAATCGAGGTTCTACTGTATATATATAGGCATTTTAACTAAAAAAGCAAAAATTATACAAATATATATATATATATATTAAAATAATATAATTGATTAAAAAAAAAAAAATCTAAAATTAAATAATTATTATAATAATTAAAAATACCAATTATTATAGGTAAAGAAGCAAATAAAGTATAAAATAATAAATAAATACCCGCCTGTAATCGCTCCGGTTGATACCCTCATCCTATAATTAAAATTAAAGTAGGAATTAATCTTCTTTCAAAAAATAAATAAAATAAAAATAAATTTATTGAAGAAAAAGTACAATAAAGAAATAAAAGTAATATTAACAATATAAATAAAAAAAAACCTCTATAAAAATTTTTCCTATAAATAGATTCACTTGCTATAATTATTAAAGAACAAATTCAAAAACTTAATAAAATTAATCTAAAGGACATTAAATCAGACCCAAAAAAATATCTAATATTTATTCATATATAATTGAATCTACCTATTATTATAAATATAAATCTTATAAATAAATATAATAATTGATTAATTCAAAATCCATTTTTTTTAAAACATAAAGGAATTATAAATAATATTATAAATAAAAACTTTAACATAATATATTTATTGAAAAAAAAAAATCATTCCCGTGAGTACGAATTAAAGAAACTAAAATAGATAATCCTAAAAATCTTTCACAAACACAAAAAGTTAAAAATAATATTCTAAAATAAAATTCATATTCAAATATTGATAAATAAATAAAAACTAAAATATAAAGTGATAAAATGATAAACTCTAAACTTAATAATATTAAAAGTAAATGCTTACGTTTAGAAGAAAAAACTACTAACCCTGAAAAAAACATAAAACTAAAAATCAAAATATTTATTATAAAAATAATTAGTTTTAATAATTTAATATAAAATATTGGTCTTGTAAATCAAAAATAAGAATTTATTCTTTTAAAACTTCAGAGAAAAAATAATACTTTTATCATTAATCTCCAAAATTAATATTTTAATTAAACTATTCTCTGTATTTATTATGTACTCTTATTAATAAACCTAACAATAACTATTATATTTATTTTTATAAACCATCCTATATCCATAGGATTAATCTTAATAATTCAAACAATCTTAATTTCCTTAATTTCAGGATTATTCACCTACACTTATTGATTTTCATATATTCTTTTTCTAGTAATAATTGGAGGTATATTAGTACTTTTTATTTATATAACAAGATTGGCTTCAAATGAAATATTTAATTTTTCAATAAAATTAACATATTTTATTATATTTTCAATTTTAATAATTAGTTTATCTTATCTAATATTAGATTATATAATAATAAACCCTTTGTTTAAAACTTCAAATATACTAGAAATAATTAATAATAACATAATAATAAAAAATGAAAATTTAATATCATTAAAAATAATTTATAATAACCCCAATAATACTATTACAATTTTATTAGTAAATTATTTATTTTTAACTTTAATTGCAGTAGTTAAAATCACAGACTCTAAATTTGGTCCATTACGACAAAAATTCTAATGAATAAACCCTTACGAATTTCACATCCTTTATTAAAAATTGCTAATAATGCTTTAATTGATTTACCTACCCCTTCAAATATTTCATTGTGATGAAATTTTGGATCTCTTTTAGGACTATGTTTAATAATCCAAATTATTACAGGACTATTTTTAGCTATACATTATACAGCTAATATTGAAATAGCCTTTAATAGAGTAAACCACATTTGTCGAGATGTAAATTATGGTTGATTCATTCGAACTCTACATGCAAATGGTGCATCATTTTTCTTTATTTGTATCTACATCCATATTGGACGAGGAATATACTATGGATCATATAAATTTATAAGTACTTGAATAGTAGGAGTAGTTATTTTATTGCTAGTAATAGCAACAGCCTTTCTAGGATATGTATTACCTTGAGGACAAATATCTTTTTGGGGGGCTACTGTAATTACTAACCTCTTATCTGCTATCCCATATTTAGGAACTATACTAGTACAATGAATTTGGGGGGGATTTGCTGTAGATAACGCAACTTTAACTCGATTTTTTACTTTTCATTTTTTATTACCATTTATTGTTACTGCAATAGTAATAATTCACTTATTATTTTTACATCAAACAGGTTCTAATAATCCTTTAGGAATTAATAGAAATATTGATAAAATTCCTTTTCATCCATATTTTTCATATAAAGACATTATAGGATTTATTACTATATTAATAATATTAACTATATTAACATTACTTAATCCATACTACTTAGGAGACCCTGATAATTTTACACCCGCTAATCCTTTAGTTACTCCTATCCATATTCAACCAGAGTGATATTTTTTATTTGCATATGCAATCTTACGTTCTATCCCAAATAAATTAGGAGGAGTAATTGCATTATTAATATCAATCCTAATCTTAATAATTTTACCATTTTATAATTATAGAAATTTTCAAAGATTAAAATTCTACCCTATAAACCAAATCTTATTTTGATTTTTTTTTATTATCGTTATTCTTTTAACTTGAATTGGAATACGCCCTGTTGAAGATCCTTATATTATTACAGGACAAATTTTAACTGTTTTGTATTTTATTTACTTTATTATTAACCCAATAATTATAAAAACTTGAGATAACCTTCTTTACTAGTTAATGAACTTGATATAAGTATATGTTTTGAAAACATAAAAAAGAAGTAAAATCCTCTATTAACTTTTGTACTAAAAATAATTCACTAAATCAATAAAGAAAAATAAAACATTTTTATACCTATATATGAAAATAAATAATTTAATGATAAAGGTAAATAACTCTTTCAAGCTAAATATATTAATTTATCATATCGATATCGAGGTAAAGTTCCTCGAACTCAAATAAAAGTAAAAGATAAAAATACTATTTTAATAAAAAAAAAAATAGATATTAAATCTCTACCTAAAAATATGATACAAAATAACATACTTATAAATAAAATTCTTGAATATTCGGATAAAAAAATTAAAGCAAATCCTCCTCTTCTATATTCTACATTAAACCCTGAAACTAACTCAGATTCCCCTTCAGCAAAATCAAATGGAGTTCGATTTGTTTCTGCTAAACTAGAAACAAATCATACAAAACCTAAAGGCAAAGATAAAAAAATCATTCAAATAAACTTTTGATATTTAAGAAAATCTATTAAACTAAAACTATCAATTAAAATTAAAAAAGATATGAGGATTAATGCTAAACTTACTTCATAAGAAATTGTCTGAGCAACTGCCCGTAATCCCCCTAATAAAGAATACTTAGAATTAGATGACCAACCAGCAATTATAACAGTATAAACCCCTAAACTAGTGCAACATAAAAAAAATAATATCCCTAAATTAAATGAAAATAATACTAAAGAATAAGGAATAATAACTCATAATAATAAAGATAAAAATAATCTTACCACAGGAGAATAATAATATATAATATAATTAGATAATAAAGGATAAGTCTGTTCCTTAGAAAATAATTTAATTGCATCACAAAAAGGCTGCGGAATACCTATAAATCCTACCTTATTAGGACCCTTACGAATCTGAATATATCCTAAAACTTTTCGCTCCAATAAAGTTAAAAAAGCAACTCCTACTAAAACACAAATAACTAATAATAATATACACAATAAAGAAAAAACTAAATCTAAATAAAACAATATTACTTGTAAAAAAATTACATAAATGAATTCTAAATTCATCACACTATTCTGCCAAAGTAACTAATAATATTCAAAAAATTAAATATAAATATATCAAATACTTGGTCCTTTCGTACTAAAATATAAAATAATAAATAAAGATAGAAACCAACCTGGCTTACGCCGGTTTGAACTCAGATCATGTAAAGATTTAATGGTCGAACAGACCAAACATTTAAAATTCTACGCCTAAATTAATCTTTAATCCAACATCGAGGTCGCAAACTCTTTTATCGATATGAACTCTCTAAAAAAATTACGCTGTTATCCCTAAGGTAACTTAATCTTATAATCAATAATAATGGATCATTTTATTCATAAATAAATGTTTATAATTAATAAGAATTAACTTAATCTTTCTATTACCCCAATAAAATAATTTACTATATTAAACCTTAATTAATCTTAATTAATCTTAAATATAAAATTATAAAGATCTTTAGGGTCTTCTCGTCTTTTATAAAAATTTAAGCTTTTTAACTTAAAAATAAAATTCTAATATAAATTAAATAAAGACAGTATTTATCTCGTCCAACCTTTCATACAAGCTTTCAATTAAAAAACTAATGATTATGCTACCTTTGCACAGTCAAATTACTGCGGCCATTAAAATTTAATCAGTGGGCAGGTTAGACCTTAAATATATATCTAAAGGACATGTTTTTGTTAAACAGGCGAATAAAATATTTGCCGAATTCCTTTAAATAATCATTTATTTATAAATATTTAAACATAAATATATACTAATTCTATCATTATGACTAATTTTTAAAAATTAAAAACTATATATTTATAAAAAAATTAAAATTATATAAAATAATAATTCAAAATAAATTAATTATAACAAAATATAATTGATAGCTATTTCTAAACTTACATATTTTTAAATAAAACTAATAATTTATAATTTTTTAGTTAAAAGCTAATCCCTTTAACTATTAATATATATATATGATAAATTAAAAATTTAATAAATCAAAATCTATATATCTAAATTAAATTTATTTCTAAATAAACTAGATATATTTAAGAACGAATAACATTTCATTACTAATAAATTATTATAAATATTTTTTTTACAATAAAAAAAATAATTTATTAACTCTCTTAAATTCGAGAAAATTAACTTTAAATAATATTTAATTAATAAACCCTGATACACAAGGTACAAAAAATAAATTTTTCTTTTAATAAATAAATTAATATTTCAATAATCTTTTACAATACAAATTGACTATAATTAAAAATATTTTTTCTATAAACTTTACTAAAAAAACTAATTATTAAAATTACTTCTATTAAATAAAACAAAACATAAAAAATAAATAAATATTTTATTTCAAATTAAATCGAATCGCACGACATCTCTTTAATGTAAATAAAATGCTTATCTATTCAAGCTCTAATTTGTCATTCTAGATACACTTTCCAGTACATCTACTATGTTACGACTTATCTTATTTTAGCTAACTAGTAGTAGCTAACTAGTAGTAAGTATTAATATTACATTATTTTTACTAGTAACATAAAGATCTTTTTCTGCATAGACAATATAATAACGTAATATCAATATTTTGTTACACTTTAAGAAAAATGTATTTTTTAATATGTACTTTTGTCTTAAAAGTAAAACAATTTTTAGTAAAATTAATTACTTGAAAATGATTAGGGCAATTAAAAGTTATATAATTTAATTTAATTTCAACTATTATAATTTTGATGTTTTGCTTATTCACAATAATATTTAAATTTTGATAGAAATATTAAAAGTACATTACACTCGTCTTTTGTTTTTATTTTTTTTTTTTTTAAAATCATGATCGCGCGCATGGTTTTTTAAAGTATATATTCCAATATTCAAACAAACAAAAATGTTATATTGATTTCCTTTTCATTTTATATAAATAAATACTACTATAACATCATTGCTTCGTTTAAATATATGTAATATTTATTTTTCAATTAAAAAAAAACCAAAGATAAACGCAATGCATTTTACACTGAATTTGAAATATAATATCAAATTTAATTCTTGATTGTTTATGAAAATTTAAGTATTATCAATATTCTGAGAGTTCAAGTTGTAATTTTTAAAACGATCTTGTATCATTATCACTATACTGAATATTGTTTCTAGAGTTTTGTTTTTTTTTTGTACACAATTTTTATTTAAAAATTTGCATGTATGTTTTGTATTTTATAAGTGTTTTTCTTTAATTAATAAATATATGTAATTATATTCTTACTTATTTATTTTTATATCACCCTCCAATAGATATTAAATTATACATTCAATAATGTAAAATCTACATTTGTAGATTTAATTATATACATTAGTAAATGTAATTATTACATTTATTAAGGTAATTAAGTACTTATTGTTAGAATAATGAAAATATAAATTCAATTTTAGTTAAGTTTTTAAAGTTAAAAATTCTAGTTTAAAATGTTCTTTTAAATATAGCAAATATATGTGTGGAATACTGGCTTTGTAGATCAGATTTCAAGCATTTCCTTGAATGCTAAAAAGCGCGCGAAATGACATTGACCTTATGCACCCCAATGACACTACCACCGTAGAACCATATTCGTTTGACTTGTATACATAAGTAATATTCACATCTGGCGGATGTGAAAGATATCTTAGCTTGGGACCACTCTCTACTTGACTTTCGTTCTAGTATAACGCTTTAATAAAGTGCTCCAGTTAATACATAAATAGTGCAATTTTGTGATATATTCTCCAAAACAGCGATTGGATTATTAATCTTATATACGCTACGTATTGGTGAGTGAGTTAGCATGTCAATTATATTAATAAATGCATGTATGTGTGTTGTATGAGGTGAATTCGCTGCTACCGCGAATTCACTGCCGGTTACGATGATGTAACCCTTCCATGTTGGTATTCCTGGAGAATTGTAAGAACCGTTGCCAGCCATCGGTGCGTCTTGCCGGCATGTGTGGGCCCGCACTGCAACCAAGATTGCCCAACGAACTGCCCAATTAGTGTAACGCTAATTATTGTTGTGGGTTAGTTGTAAATTGCATTCCTGGATGGTCCGTTTGCAATCAACGGTACTAGTGATTGTGCTGAGGTAGCGGCCAATATGTCTAGTCCAACGACCCGTCAACACTGACCTATCCTAATCAGTCTCATTAGAGACAATAATGCTCGAATAATGCATTTGTAAATTAATGCATTGTTCGAATTATTCTTTTAAGATTAGAAAATGATCTACTGTGGCAAAATTTAAATAAAAATAAAATTATAAAAATAATTTTATGAAAAATCCCAAAACCACACTTAAATTAAAATAAAGCTAAATACGTATTTCGGAAGCTAAGCTTCCATCTTCAGTAGCAAATAAAATCTACAAAAATCTTACCTGTGATCCAAATTACATAATCACTTAAGCACTTGTCGAATATCACTGGCGAATATCACTGATATTCGACAAGTGCTTAAGTGATTATGTACTTTGTATCACAGGTAAGATTTTTGTAGATTTTATTTGCTACTGAAGATGGAAGCTTAGCTTCCGAAATACGTATTTAGCTTTATTTTAATTTAAGTGTGGTTTTGGGATTTTTTATAAAATTATTTTTATAATATTATTTTTATTTAAATTTCGCCACAGTAGATCATTTTCTAATCTTAAAAGAATAATTCGAACAATGCATTAATTTACAAATGCATTGTTCGAGCGTGCCTATTTTTTGTTCCAACCGTCGAATATATTTTAAAACAGGTTGGACATGTTAAATTGTCCGGCGTTTGTGGCGGCGGTGGAGGCGGAGATGAGGGTGGTGACGGTGGTTGCGGCCTAGTTAAGATAAAATATAAAATGTAAATTTCCGTTTCCAGCAAATAATGCACGTCATGGCATATTATGGTACTGTTATTGTAGTAAGAATAAAAGAGCATGCATGAGAAGTATTATGAATGTAGACGAGGAGGCTAAGATAGCTTGTCTGGATAGGAATGTTTTGCGAAAGTTTGTTTCTGGGTGAATAAAAAGATTTTGTGCCACACCCTTATTCAGTACATGGCGTGATTGTGTATGTATGTATCGTATATATATATATATATATATATATATATATATATATATATATATATATATATATACTGGGTGTCCCATTTTAATCCGCCACTTGCAATAACTTTAAAATCGTGCATCGGACAAAAAAATGCTCCTGATGAGAAGTAAATGGTTTCGAGGGGGACATCTGATGCAGGGACCCTTGTCCCCCCTGAATCTCCTGATGGCGGGAACGGGGGGCAACTTTGAAATCTTAAATGGAACCCCCTATTTTTTATTGAAGATTCGGATAGACCATTGGAAAGTATGTACATTTTATTTCGAAACTTTTTTTTATCTTTGATAGATGGCACTGCAAACAGCATATTTTTCTCAGTTTATCAGTCTTCAATTTGAAAAAAAAAAGGTATAATTAATTACGATATTCAAGTTCTTAACTTTAAGTTAATGGTTTCGAGGGGGATAACTATAAATTAATGGTTTCGAGGGGATATCTGATTCAGTGACCTTTACCCCCTCCCCTCTTCCCACAAAACTGAAAAGAACTTGAATATCGTACTTAATTACACCTTTTTTTTTCAAATTGAAGACTGATAAAAAACTGAGAAAAAATGCTGTTTGCAGCGCCATCTGTCAAAGATAAAAACAAGTTTAATAATTTAATTTAATTTAATTTAATTTAATAATAATCATCGGACTATAAATAAATTCTAACAACTGAACAAATTAAAGTTTTATAAAAAAGATAAGATTAAATACAAAAAAAAAACATACATATTTTGTAATATGTACAAAAAGTATCGTAAAATATATATCCTCGGATAAGTTTATAAAAAAATATAAACTGTAGCCAATAAATGAGCAACAAATTTGAAATACTTTTGAATACACAGTTTGATTCATTTGTAAGGAGTGTAATGGTCCATATTTTAGAGCAGTTTTAGATAAAAATAGTCAAGATTTTAATATTAATGTTTACTTTAATTATGAGAAGTTCGGCAAGATTTTTTTACTATTTATAACGTGTTCAGTTTTATCTCATATAATTGTATTATTAAATAATTAAATTTCATCAGCTTTGAAATAAAGAGAAATAAAAATAAATAATTGTGCTAACTTACCTTAAATCAAATACCATGGAGTCATTATACTTCGTAATAAAAAAATTTATTACATCCACTCGTTCTGCTCTTTCCAAAACGTTATTTGATTCAAGACCGTTTACCAGAAATGAATATATTTTGCCTGAGGGATATAAATTGGCAATTTTTTTTATAATATTTTTTACTGCATTCCTTATACATTCATTTGGATCACCAATCTACACACACACAAACACACAATTAACAAATGAAAATATTTCTTTCTCGACCTAAAAAAATCGAATAACTTTATGAATTTTTTACAAATATTTGACAATTAGGGAGATTAATTCCTGAAAGAAATTCAAAATCTATTCTTATAGTTTCGCAGAAAAAATTCATAAAATTAGTCGATTTGTTTAGATCGAGAAAGGTATAAACCCCGATAGCATTGGTCAGTTGTAATAATTGAAAATATTCCTTGTTCGTAGATGCAAATTTGAACAAGTTGGTTAATAATAAAATAGAAAAAATCTTACCTTTAATATTAAATAAGGAATAAATGATGAGCCTTCATTTTCCAATAAGAGATGTTCACTTTCGATAAGTATTGTGAAAACAATATCAAGTAATTCTAAACTTTTTGTTAAAACCAATTGATTTGTATCGAAAAATCGCAACGATAACCATTTCAATATCAGATCCAAGTTCGCTATTAACGCCATTCTATTATCAGCTATATAGTCAGTTAAGTCCTGGATTGCTTTCAAATGATAACGAAAATCGGCGTGAAACATATTCGCCATTAGCCTTCTATTCACTTGCGCAGTTGCCATTTGATCTTTAAGCAGTTCAACAAACTCTTCGCGCGGCGTTGTAAAATTCCATTTGAGCACGCGTAGATTCTTTTCGTCAACAATGCGTTGATTTTTTAAATTATTCTGATCAAGAAGTGCTGTTTTTTCTTGAACAACAATAACAGCTTTATCGCAGCATTTCTTAATCTTATCCATTTTTAAACGGTGTATGTTTAATAACGGAATCATAGCTTCCTCACCCAACAATTTCATTAGCGTACCGAGTGCCTCGGCCGAATTATCACATACCGTTGGATCGTGTTCATGCAGTGTTTTTAATAACGCGCCCGTATAGGTTTTTAACATTATGTTGTTAACAGCACTCGGTAGACATCTGGAAAACGCACGCGCTAAAAATGCGGCCGTTTCCGCTTTGACAGCCCGATTTTTATTGTTTAAAGCTTCTAGTACATCGTCGACAATCGATTCGACGGTGGTTGAAATAAAAATAGCGTCTAAGGCCTCACGTAATGCTAGTATCACGTTCTGTTTCTTCTCGCGGAATTTTTCTAATAGAGCCGGAACACATGCACCTGCATATGGTTGAAACCGTTTCTTTAAACTATTTGCTAGACCAGCTAAACATTTACCAGCCGTTGCTACTACCATTACGTTAGTGTCGTTTGAGATAATCTATAAATAGAAAAAGAAGAAACAAAAAACATCATTATATAACTCTAATATCTAACGAATGCTCAAAAAAATTGATTATTATTTTATATTATATCGTATTTCTACCTCAAAATTCTGAAATTTTTATATAATTCATAATGATCGAATAAGTATGTAAAAATTGTTTACTTTCTGCAAATTGCATCACATATACTTAATGTAAATTACATATTTTGTTGATTTAACTTCATAAATTATACAAAATTACAGCTTGCATATTAATATTTGTAATAATTTATCAAAATAATGAGACTACATATTTTGTGTAATAATACTAATAAAATATATATAAATAAATCCTTTGTGTAAATTTCGAAATGTTCATAATTATAGCGACAATAATATTACAGAAATAAATAAATTTTAGCTATTTATGAAAAATTCCTGACAGCAAATTTACTAAAACAAAAACTGTTATATCATATTACATAATGTTTGTAATATAGTTTTGATATGATGTATTTTGATTTTTTGAAACAATTATGTTAAAATTAAAAGCAGTTGAATAATTCTACCTAGAAATATTGGGCATCATAGTGTCTCATGGTTTAGATAATTTTCTTAAGAGTGTAATCAAAGTTAAAAAAAAATGCAAAACATAAAAAGAAATGTATAAGCTACCTTTTTAAGAGCGCGTACTAAATCCCCATAATCGCCACTTTCCAGCTTCGGAAACAATACTAAAGTTTGAACAAGAAATTCCAGCACTTGATTGCGTTGGATCCAACATTTCGCTTCGACTCTCTTGTAAAAATCATTCGGTAATTTCAATAAAATATTAACGGGATCAACCAGTTCATACTGATCAATATCAGATGCTGAGTCCATTTCATCGGACATTACTAGACAACAAATTACCCAAATACACAAATTCGTTAATAAATATTAATACATTACTTCACACTAAAGCCGTTTTATTTTAATATAATGAATTCTAAAAGTTTTTTTTACTAGGTTAAAAACCATTTCAATATATTTTCTAAGTTATATAATATATTTATATATATATATATATATATATATATATATATATATATATACAGTGGCGCAACCAAGGGGGGGGCCGATGGGCCTCGCCCCCCCCCCCCCCCCCCCAAGGCTAGCAGAATTAGCACAATTTTTATTCGTTTAGTCATATATTCAGCAGTCACTTCTAATGCTACAATTATTTACCCCAAAATATTGAGCAAACATTCATTATTTTAAACTATTAATTATTCGATTCATGTAAGATAAAGTGAAAATCTGATTAGTATTTGCTTTTTTTTTTGCTTCTCCAAGATAAAATTTTTGGGCCCCCCCCCAAGACAAAATCCTGGCTGCGCTACTGTATATATATATATATATTTTACTGGTGTTATTTTACAGAAAGTTCGCAGAAAATTGTTTTGTTTAATTTTATAATCAAAAAGGTCCTGATTCTATAAAGACAAAGATCGCAAAATTTCAATTGTATTCGCAAATTTTAATAATAAACATAATTTATAATGCGATATTGTTTTAGAATTCATGTCAAGACGGAATTATTTCTGAGATACTTGCATATTTATATATAGAAACATATTGTATATAAAGTTCTTGAGACACATTGTATATATATAATTTTGATGCACACTGAATATATGATTGTTTTAGGACACATCGTATATACTTGTGACGTCGTACACTTATTTCGCATTTTGATGAAATAATACAAATAATTTAACAAACTTTTAAAAAAATGTCTTATTTCTTTAAACGCATGATATTTTAAACAGTAAATAGATTTTTTATAACCTCCCCATACACGTATTTCAATAATATAGCTTGCTTATATAGATATATTTAAAAAAATCTACATATAAATATATAAGATATAAGATTCGAAAAGACTCCAGACATAAAAAATGAGTGTTTATGATGCAAAAAATTATTATCGCAATTTTTTTAAATATTGCTAATTGCTATGTAAATTTAGAAATGTATGTAATTATACCAACAATAATATTATAGAACTAAACAAATTTTACCTATTTATGTAAAATTCCTGACAGCAAATTTGCTGAAGTTCTATTTACTGAAAGAAATTTTACTAAAAAAAAAATAATGTAATATTACATACATACGTACTTTTTTATTTCGTTGTTAATATCATATTACATAATATTTGTAATCGTTCTGATATTATATATTTTTAAACAATTATATTAAAATTACCTAGAAATACTGGGCATCATAAGTGTACTCATGGTTTGCAAATAAAATTACATATTTTTTTTAGTGTAGATATTTGCTCAAGATAACCAAATCATCAATGGAAAAGTTTTTCTAACACTAAATACAACAGATTTTTTTACTCTGTATTAAGAACAAAATTTTTAAGTGTTTATACTGTTTAATCAGCTTACAGGTACTCAAACATCCCGTTATCCCGATGCCGATCAGGATACGCGACGCGCAAGTTCCCGAGGTATCATTCCAAAAGCAAAGATTAAAACCGTGAAGATGACATTCGTCATAGTGTTCGTATTTGTGATCTGTTGGAGTCCCCGTATTTAGTATTCGATTTGTTGCAAGTATACGGATATATACCAAAGACGCAAACTAGTACAGCTGTCGCTACACTAGTCCAAAGTTTAGCACCATTAAATTCGGCTGCTAATCCACTTATCTACTGCTTGTTTAGTACGCGAACTTGTCGTACATTAAGGTATCGTAATGTTTCACTTTGAATTATGTCAAAATAAATTTCGGATTACATTTAGTTACCAAGATAAATATAATACAAATAATATTTGTATATAATGAGTTCTAAAAGATTTTTTAGTTATTGTTTGTGATTTTTGGGGAAATTATTTTATTTTATTAATATTACGCCACAGTAATTATTTTTTCATTAAACACCTGCATACTGTAATAATGCCTTAAATTGTCAAATTAAATCTACAACTCATTGTAATAGATATGTTGGTATATATTAAAAAACAAATTAATTAAAAATTTGCGAGTGAAAAAATTTGTAATTAAAATTTTAAAGATGAATAGATATATGATTTTAAATCACAATTATCATAAATTTTCCTCATTAAAAATAATGGTCGTAATTATTCGCTAAAATTATTTCAGAAATTATAATTTAACATTACGTTAGAGATCCATAATGGATATCAAATTAATATAATTATTATATAAATGCTCTGTTAAAGTTCTGTATTAATATTTATTAATAATCGACGTTTCGATGAACTTAATGTCCGTCTTCATCAGGAAAAATGATACAAATGGCATTTACAGTAAATAATAGAACTATATAAGTAACAAATAAGTCACATAAATATACCACCTATTTATAAAAATATAAAAAATTATTAAAAAAAAAATGTTACAAATAAAAATTGTTAGTGGCAACTTTTATTAAATATTTTTTTTCGAAATATATCTTTGTTATGAAATATTCGTAATAAATATGATAAATACTTCCGGTTAGCAGATCTTTACTAAAAGTTGATCAAATTGAGATATTCAACTCCGAAGCTTAAATATGAAATTTTATAACAATCCGTGCAACCGACAGATGAACATCACTTTAAACACAGTTGACTCGTGTTACTATAAACCTAATTTGTGCTTATCTATAAAAATGGTATAATTACAATACCTTCTTTATCATATGTGACATTCCAGTCGATAAAAAATTAATAAAATTGTAAACAAAATATACTTTAAAATAAAACTGCTTTAGGCTAAAGTTCTGTATAAATATTTATTTAGAATTGACGTTTCGACGAAACACAACGCTCGTCTTCATCAGGACAAAAAATACTAATTAGTATTGTTGAGTTTCGTCGAAACGTCGTTTCTAAATAAATATGTATACAGAACTTTAACCTAAAACAGTTTTAATTTAATAAAATGAGTTCTAAAAGATGTTTTATTAAGTTTATTTCTGTTTTCCACAAATATAAAAATAAAATTAATTAATTCAACATAATGTAAATTTTTATAATAATTAATATTTCTTAAGTGTTTCAAGTATTTCAATAAATTTTCTTTTACTAGAAAACTGTTCCCATTGAAATGGCTGAGCGGCTGTCCGGGATTCGAACCGGGAGCTTCACACTGTCTAGGCAGCAGCGATACTTCCTCGAGAACAGTCACCACATCCCTGACACATTCCTCGCGCAGATCAACCACAGCTGGAACGCATACAATACGCGTACAAACCAATAATCCAACAACAAATTCACGATATTGCAAAGTGGCTATTTCTGTCGTATAAATTATGTATTACAACATCCGAGATAAAAATAAAAATTATTCAGCTCCTACGTACATTGAAACACAGCACAAATGGAAAAAGACTTAAAATGAAGAATATAAAATTATCCTGTTTGTGCTATGCATACAAATATGCGTAGGTCTTTATTGTCTATCTTTAGCAAAGCAAACAAATACAGAACTGTCTATAATTTTCTGATATTTGTTTTAAAGCTATTTTTAAATTAATTAAAATTTTAATTTACCCGACGGCGACGTATTATTTATATAATTTTTTACAGTCTGTATAAATAATAACCCAATTATTAATGTTGCATGTATATGAATATTTTGGAAACTTGTGCCAAATTTCATTTTACCAATTTTTTTCAAATTCAAATTAGAAAACTTGGTAATATTGGCCAAAAATAATAAATTCAAAAAAAAAAATAGAAATAAATGTATTAGTTATAAATGAAATAGTTTGTCACTGTTAAATGTAAATATATTTATAATAAATAAATGTTGTATACCTTAAAGATGAATATTGTATATTTTATAAATAATAATAATAGAAAATTTGTATAACTTCCTTTAAAATCATTGTCATTTGTCATCCATTATTCATATGTTTTATATAAGGTGTCGCAAAAGTAATCACCCGATTTCCTATGGCCAAAACCACCGACCGATTATTTGTCAAAAATATTGACATATTTATTCCGCGTTATTGAGAAGCATAGCGATTCATGTTTCGTCTGTATTCTGAATCTGTTTATTTCACAAATTTCAAAGTCGCGATGATATGAGACGCCGTTTGCAAAAATTAAAGCATCATCAGACAGGATGATGACTATTGCATCAGCTTATATATAAACTGTTTTTTTTTTGTTTTGTTTAGTTATTGAAAATTTTAAAAAATTTAATTATTGAAAATTCTAAAATGTCTTTTAGAATTTTTAATAATTTTTCCTGCCAAACCAGCATGAGTTTGAGAAAAAAGTTACTTAACTATTATGTAGCTACTTTTTTCTCTATTTTACTGATTTTTTTCAGTTTTTTTTCAGCAAATTTTAAAAAAAGTCTTTTTTTGAAAAAATCTCAAGGGTCCCCCTTGAAAAATTTTCAAAAATTCAGTTTTTAATTTTTTTCTACTAAACGATGCATCGTAGAATAATGATTTCCTCACTCAATTCTAGCGCCCAAACGGCACATGCTGGCAAATTAAAACTGAAACCAAATTATAGAACTTTTTATTGTCTATCAAAAAGCATTCTAAGTATTTCTTCGAATTTAACTCGAGAAAGTAGTATATCGCAAATTATCGAATTTGCATGTTAAATGCCCATACGAACTTAACGAACGAACACCCGGTATATATCTTTATTTAAATTAATTTTTTCTTTATATGTTCCAATACTGAATAAAATACAACAAGAAGGTAAGTTACAATAACGATATAAAACGAAAGTTTCAAGCAATAGTAGAACCGTATTGGAAAAGAAAGGAACAGAAAAACCAACTACTCATTTTTACGACTAACCCATTTTTGACAGTTTAATATAAACACGGGTACTTCAGTGTTCATAAATCATAAAATAAAAAAAAAATCCAGTGTAGTTATTATAATTTGTATTCAACAAACAGCGCAGCGTGTGTACTGATATAAGATATGCTGATATAATATATGAGATCAATAAAATTTTACAATATTTACATGACAAAAACAACAAAATTCTAAAACCAAAATAACAGCAACCACAACCAGATTTTGCAAATTCAAAATCCAGTAACATACAGATATAAACCTAGCGTGATGTTTCATATTTATACGATAAAACATAAAAATACCATTTTTGCATTCGATAAATATTTGCAATATATACGACAATGTCATGTTCGCACAGTTAGTGTCACTATAGTGATTCGTGATCAACGAAAATGTCATTGGTGTAAATCCTTTCTTGATGAAGGTAGGGATTTGCGCCACCGAAAAAACTGTCTTATCAACAACAACATACTTTTGCCAAATAACTTTCCCTTCAACGTCAAACGCCACGCCAAAGACGCCACGGACGAACGAAAAAAATCAAATAACAAAAACGTTATATTTTTTTTCTTATTACCTGATTTTTCCTGATAAAGACGAAAATTCGAGTTCGTCGAAACGTCAATTATTAATAAATATCAATACAGAACTATAACCTAAAGCGTTTTTTTTTTAATAATATTATTAAGTGATCAGAATAATTTTTTTTTTGATGTAACATTCGGTGAAAAAGATAATCACATTTATTACTCTTAATTACATATTGTTATAGTTTAATTTAAATAAATTAATATATTTAAAACAATAAGCAAAAATCATCAATTTCAAATTAACCTTGCTTTAAAACAAATAAACAATTAACTTTTAATCTAACATCTACATTACTATCATATCTTTAATTTTACATTTTTGTTATAAAACATATTTAATCAACTGACTTTTTACTTTATGCGGTGTCAAGATGAAGACTTTATATTATCTTTTAATAATAATTACCTATATATTTACTTCATTTTGCATATTGTTCGTTTATAGTAAGTATTAAAGTTCTGTATTAATATTTATAATAATACTCAAAAATATTGAGATTTTATATTTTTCCCAAAATTTCAATATTTTTGAGTATTATTATATTATTATTATTATTGTTTGGATAGGAATGTTTGGAGGCGACTGATTTTGGAATGATGAAAAGAGTTTGTGCCATACCCTTTTGGGTACATGGCGTGATTGTGTATATATGTATGTATGTATGTATTATATTAAATTTCACAATGATAATATCAATATTTATTTGTTCATGGTTTATTATTAATATTTATTTTTAATCGATGTTTCGACAAACTCAATGTCCGTCTTCATCAGAAAAAAATGACACAAATGACATATACAATAAATAATCAGAACATAGAAACAAGTTACTAGGTAATAAAATAAGTAAGTAGATTATAAAATTTATAAACTATTAATTAAAGACAGGCACATTTTATTTAAATTAATGCCTTCACACTAGTTAATGTTATCTTTTTCTTTATAAATTTCCATTGCTTCTTTTATCAATCTGCAGAAACCATAGAAATAATCAGTGTGCAGGCATTGAGTTAAATAAAATTTGGCTTCCATTAATTAAAAATCTATAAATTTTTATAATTTAGTCACTTATTTGTTACCTAGTAATTTGTTTCTATGTTCTGTTTATTTACTGTAAATGTCATTTGTATCAGTTTTTCTGATAAAGACAAACGTTGAGTTCATCAAAACGTCGATTATAAATAAATATTAATACAGAACTTTAACTTAAAATAGTTTCATTTTAATTAAAAATGCTACAAATTACAAAAAAATGTGTCTATTTATTAGAAATCATATCAAACTCGTGAGATAAGCATATATTATACCTATAAAAATATGCGACAATGAAGAAAATGCATTGAATGTTAATATAAAATTTGGAAGATACAATCGTACGCACTGGGCATTTAGTCTCAATATGACATTTTATGAACCACTTGGCGAAGGTTATGAGGTAAATTTATAATTATTATAAATTACAATTAAGTAAATTATTGCATTTTAAACAATTTTTAAATAAAGATATACAAAATTTGGATCACTAAATTAAAAAAAAAAGACATATCTTTCTAGAAATTTAATAAAAAATATATCATGCTGACTTAAAAATGAAAAAAATATCTAGCAACATTTTAAAAATTATTAGTTCTTCAAGCGTATCACAATATTAACATTACGATTCCGTATTGCCTATGTAGAAAGAGATCAATATGTCACTAGTACAATAATGACATTATTTTGCAACAGTTTTGGTTTAACTTAATTTTTAAAAAAAATTGCAGCATAAATTCTTAGTTTTTTAATACAAACAATTATTTAAATAAATAAAATTGACATACCACGTTCTTAAAACGGACTAAATAGCATAAAATAATTTCTCCTAGCTTCATACAGATTGTCCTGAAAATTTGTGATAGTGCATTTTTTAATAGCTATGACAAAACTTGTAAAATTTAAAACGAAAAACGTGAGTGATCTTACAAGTATTGTTGTACCTATTAAAAATTTACAATCACCTGAATGGTGGTCAGGAATTTGTATGTGGTTATTAATCTGTACTGGGCTAGGAGAAATTCTTTTATACATTTTAGTCCGTTTTGAAAACGTGGTCTATTAATTTTTTTTTTATTTAAATAATTATTTTCTGCTTTTAAGTCTTGTGTGTGTGCATTTAGTATTTTCTGTACTTTCTGTAGTTCGAAAAAAAAAATTTTCTAAATACAAGAATGCACGGAATTCGTGAATATGGTACAAGATAAAAATTAATATTTTTAATATTAATAATTAATTAGTTAATATTGCACTGTGTAAAGTTTAAAATCACTAGATCTTCGGGAAGTTAGTTTAAAATCGATTGCAAAATTTTATGTTGTTTTTAACAGTAAAATAGTAGCTCGGTACTTTTTACAATAATAATATATGTAATATTATATTTTTAGGAAATAATTACAGTAATAAAATATATAAATTTACGTCAATTTTTTACAGTGTACAAGAAAGCAAGTTAATAAAAATATGTTAAAAAATTAGCATTAGTGACCTAGTTACCCCAAATATCTTGAAATATGAAATTGATAACATTTATAATGTGATATTTTTGCAATAGTTTGCTGGTGAACTGCGAAATTATTTAGTCGTAAGAGATAGTAACACATGCTTATTTTTTCATAAGTTAATGGGCATTTTCTGGATACATTGGAGTCAGCAAGCTCGTATGAATGTGGGCTGTTCCGTTAAAGCCGTATGCTTATTTAACTATTAATTTTACCTATAATAATAATTATTTACTCGATTCAATATTTTTTAGGGATTCTATGAGCTAAATGATTATTATTTAGATTTTTCTCTAATTACTAATTTAGTATCTACAGGACGATTCATATTTAATGCGACGATTATAAAGGATAATCATATGCAAGTATGCTACCAAGCAGAATTTGAAGTTAGAATTAAATATTAAACTCTAGCAGCAGATTCCATAAAACATTGTAAGCGTTTTGTTAGTTAAGACTCACACTAACTTACCAACTGACCAATGAATGATATGCTTCAAAAACAGTTGGCAATCTAGTTGCAAAGTTAACTCATTGATTCAGTTAACAAGGTTTTATGCACCTGGGCTTATTATTTTATCTAGGAAAAGCATATGTCTAATATTGCAAAATAAAAATAATGAGTTTTTATCTTCAATAGTATTTTTCTTTTCTAACAAATTCCGATGTGAAATTACTTAGAATGCTGGTTTTACACGATGCAAAAATTTATTTCTTATAAGTGGTTTTTTTGCAGTTGAAAAACAAGTTTTGTAATAGATGCATATATTAAGTAATAAATTATTAATCTTTGAGTAAAGAAATAGTTCTGCATTAAAAAAAAAAACTTATATTTATTGTACAATACAAGTAATTTATTTTAGATAGCTTCCTTATTATTTTTTTTTAAATTATTAGTGATTCTGAATTTATCTGCTTTTTATAGAACAAATAGATAATATTTCGGACAAAACTATTTAAATAATGTATGTAACTTCTGCTTTCCATAATCGATTAATTATTTATTGTTATAGATTAATATGATCTATCACATAATATATTTATTAACAATAAGCCAAAATCATCAATTTCGTATTAACTTTGTTTGAAAACAAAAAAATACTTTTTTTAATTAACTTTGAATACCTACATTATTTTAGCATCTTTTTATTTCATTTTCTATTTTAATTATTAAATTTATTAAATTTATAACAATTTTACATTAACGGTCACAACTTATGCTGTTTTTTATTGATTATACAAATATATTTACATCATTTTGCATATTGTTCGTTTGTAGTAAGTAGAAATAAATTTTAAAAATAATATAAATAACAAAATGTTTTTTCATTTACCAGAAATCACATTAAGAGAGATAAGCATATATTACATAAATATATGTGAAAACAAGATTAGAAGTATATGGGTAAACCCACATATAGACTATTTTGACATTTCTCGGAAAGTTGGCAACACTGTATTTTAATAATATTATAATTTATGTGGGCACTAGGACATACTTTTCTGAAAATTTGATCAAAATCGAATAAATAATGTAGCCACAATAAATTTTTAAAAAATTTTGTGATTTTTTTTTGATAAGTTGGCAACACTGTATTTTGTAAAAATTGCATAATTTATTTAGGCACTAGGAAAAACATTTATAAAAATTTGATTAAAATCGGTTAAATAAAGTCATAATAAATTTTTTTAAATTTTAGTAATTTTTCTCTCGGAAAGTTGGCAACACTGTATTTAGTTAAAATTACATAAATTATATAAATACTAAGAGAATCTTTTGTGAAAATTTGAGTAAAATCGGTTAAATAACATAGCCATAATAAATTTTTAAAAACTTTAGTTTTTTTTTTCGGAAAGTTGGCAACACTGGATATTAATAAAATTACATAATTAATGAGAGCATTAGGGAAATTTTTTCTGAAAATTTGATCAAAATCGGATAAATACCGTAGCCAATATGAATTTTTTAATACTTTAGTAATTTTGTTCTCGGAAAGTTGGCATCACTGGAAAAAAAAAACAAAATCACATGACCATCTTGGGTACCAGACAAATTTATCCTGAAAATTTCATTAAAATCGGTTGAACCGTGTAGGAGGAATTGCTGCCACAAAATTTTGACTTACGACCGAGCGAGTGAGCGAGCTGACGACGCACATCCATACACCCACATAAACTAAGTGCAGATTCGTCATCTACAAGCTATATGAAGGATTTCTATACAATTTTTTTTTTGTTTTGAAAATGTTACAGACACCGTACCAAACGCTATACTACTTTTTCCTTGCAGTCAAAGTAGTAAAAAGAAAATGCAATAAATACAATGCAAATATCAATATATATATATATATATATATATATATATATATATATATATATATATATATATATATATATTGTTACTATCGTAAATTTACTATGCCAGTAATAAAAACTTGAATTTCTTATATTTGCGCAACTAGATAGAATAGGAGTCCTATCTATGACATTTTTCACTCGAAATAACCTCCCTAACAAACTGTTAAATTTTGGTATTTTCCTTATAAATCACCCTCTATTTCATAGATAAACTATTTAAATTTCACCTATCCTGTACTTCTAGTAATAGCCAATAGTATGCAAATAAGTACTTTTTTGCAAAAAAATTAAAATGTAAATTAATGTACATGAATGATAATAATTTATGTAAACAAATCAAATAACAGTTAATAATAAATTTAACGATTCGAAAACTGTAACTGTTAAATAAATACAAATTAAATATTCATAGCAAGCCTCCAGTGAATTACAAAATTAAAATATACTATTATAATCGCCAGCAAATCAAAATAATTCATAAATAATAAATCATATGACAATTAAAATGATTCCCACCTAATAAAAATTAACAACTGATTTTAAAATATTTACTAATTGAATTTTATAAAGATGGTTTTACATTCGGTTATAGATTAAAATATTAAATGATTTATTATAAAATTAAATTGGTATTGTCAGTATTAACATACAGGATGATCAACAAATCGAATTATTTTTTAGTGTATGTATATATATATATATATATATATATTATATGTTGCTCTTTTATTTCTAATCATTAAAAGACTGAAAATAATTTTTTTTTATTCAGACAGAACAACTAAATTGTATAAGAAATATACCTATTTATTTCTGTTTATCCTTGATAACACATTAATATTATTAATTCAATACAGAAAAACAATAATTTAATAGCACGATTTTATTACTAATTTTAATACCTATTTGCAGATTCATAATTTCTTTTATTTCTAGATTCGCAAATTATTTATTTATTCAATTATTCATAATGGAGCCCCGCTGCTCATAAATATAAACCATCGTTTGGAAAAACATTGTGTGCTCATAAAACATTTGAATGAAAACGTATGTTACGAGTAATAAAAACCGAGAAGAACTATAAGTCCAAAAGAAAAGCAAAACATTTGATATAAAAATCACAGTAAAAACATACACAAAAACGCGTACACCAATATAGGAGTATGTTTTAGTGTACACTTACAGACGAAATAAATAAAAGACATTAGTTGATTTTTTTACTACTTTGACTGCAAGGAAAAGTAGTATAGCGTTCGGTACGGTGTCTGTAACATTTTCAAAAAAAAAAAAAATTGTATAGAAATCCTTCATATAGCCTGTAGATGACGAATCTGAACTTAGTTTATGTGGGTGTATGTGTGTGCGTCGTCAGCTCGCTCGCTAGCTCGCTCGTAAGTCAAAATTTTGTGGCCGCAACTCCTCCTAGACGGTTCAACCGATTTTAATGAAATTTTCAGGATAAATTTGTCTAGTACCCAAGATGGTCATGTAATTTTGTTTTTTTTTTCAGTGATGCCAACTTTCCGAGAAAAAAATTACTAAAGTTTTTAAAAATTCATATTGGCTACGTTATTTATCCGATTTTAATCAAATTTTCAGAAAAGATTTCCCTAATGCTCCCATTAATTATATAATTTTATTAATATTCAGTGTTGCCAACTTTCCGAAAAAAAAATTACTGAAGTTTTAAAAATTTTATTATGGCCATGTCATTTAACCGATTTTACTCAAATTTTCACAAAAGATTCTCCTAGTATTCATATAATTTATGTAATTTTAACAAAATTCAGTGTTGCCCACTTTCAGAGAAAAAAATTAGTAAAATTTTTAAAAATTTATTTTGACCATTTTATTTAACCGATTTTAATCAAATTTTCATAAAAGTTTTTCCTAGTCCCTAAATAAATTATGCAATTTTAACAAAATACAGTGTTGCCAACTTATCGAGAAAAAAAATCACAAAATTTTTTAAAAATTCATTGAAGCTACATTATTTATTCGATTTTGATCAAATTTTCAGAAAAGTATCTCCTAGTGCCCACATAAATTATAATATTATTAAAATACAGTGTTGCCAAGTTTCCAAGAAATGTGAAAGTAGTCTATATATGGGTTTACCCATATACTTCTAATCTTGTTAGTTATATGTCTAATGTCTAAAATGAAAGTTATTCTAAAATTGTGGATATTTTCAAAAAATTTGTAGAACCTAATGTATTGAAAAATTGAAAAATTTGATGCGTTTTTGTCTACAGTGTATTGAATGTAGGCCCGCGGTCCGGCCCGCGGTCCGGTTACAGAACGTAGGTATTGTTGAAGTTGCCAACTGAAGAAGGTTTGAATAAAGAGGTTTGAAGCCGGATTCATTCACACCAATTTCACTTTCAACTTCAATTTAAACTACAACTTGAACTTAATTTACAACTAGCGATAAAATATGTAGCATTTATGCACTACAGATACCTAAATGTGACTGACACATGCGCGCGCAATACACAATTAATTTTCAGATTACACTATTGTAAAGTTTCCTTAAAATAGATTCGTTTAATATTTTTGAAAAATGTTATTTGAAAAAAGTTATTTGAAGAAAGTTTTAGAATAAAAATTTAAACTTCTACACAAATGTGAAATAATATTAGTACTTCCGGCTGGTGAATTTAAAGTTTTTAGGCAAGCGGACAAAAAATCACCTAATAAAAATTTTCAAAAAATAAACAAAACAACGATGTAGACTTTTTGACTAACACTGTATGAATCAAACTGAATTTTATCTCTACGATAATTTAAAAGTATTATTTTTGTTAAATAGAGATAAATTACAGATAAATTGAATAATAAAACTAGATTTTGTAATAATTTAACATTAATAAATTTTCAGAACAATAAATTTCAAATTACAACATTAGTGCGGACGGGCCCGGGTTCGAATTCCGCTTGGGGCATGGATGTTTGTAATGTCTTTGTATCGTCCAAATACACTTTACCAAAAGAAAGCTTCTACTGGATTGATGGTCTTCGCTACCGAGTCCATTTGTGTGTAAAAAAACAATTACAACATTTCAAATTAAATTTATTTTATGTAACAAACAACTACAAGTACCTACCTACTTATTACTTTTTGAATAATTTTCTTTCAAAATATGTCTACAATGCGCGAATAATATATTTTAATTTTATACAGTGAACAAAAGCACTTTTCTTCGTTGAAATGTAATAGTACAACATAATAACAATAGCTAATGTTAGAATATCTTTTGTTTTTATTAGTACGCTTTAGAAAAATTAATGTTCCAGACACATTCTAGCAGCATTTTTATTTAAAGTAAAATAAAACGGCTTTATGTTTCAGTTTTGTATTAATATTTATTAATATAATAAAAAATCTTTTAGAACTCATTATATTAAAATAAAACAGCTTTAGGTTAAAGATCTGTATTAATAATCGACGTTTTATAGAACTCATCAATAAAAAATGTTACAAATAAAATTTGGCTTTTTTTAATTAAAAATGTATAAATTTTATGATCTAGTTACATGTTCTGTTACCTAGTAACTTGTTTCCATGCAGTGTTTAATTACTATAAACGTATTGTTTGTATTATTTTCCTAATGAGTACGTCGAAACTTCGAATATTATTAAATATTAATAGAGAACTTTAACCTAAAGCCGTTTTATTTTAATATTTATTAATGATGATCAATGTTTCGGCAAACTCAACATCTGTTTTCATCAGGAAAATAGGTAATATAAATGACATTTACCTATAGTAAATAAACAGAGTATGGAAACAAATTACTAGGTAACAAAATACAAGTAACTAAATCATGAAATTTATAAAATTTTCATTAAAGGCAGCCAAATTTTATTGAAATCAGTGGCTTAATAGAAATTGTATAAATTTTAAGGTTGAAAAAATATGGTAACTCCATCTCGTGCATAATGATGATTTGTATAAAAAATTTGTTTACAAGTTATGATCGTCAAAAGCACAATATGTACAAAATTTAATACAAATTACTGTAATAAAAAAAAAAAACATTAACTACTATAATAAAAGTACATATTTTTAATATGTGTATTTAAATGTTAAATTACATTTAAATTGTGAATTTAAAAAAAAGAAAACATGATAGATACAATATACCAAATCGTATTGGATAGACAGTTAAAATAATAATTTCTGAAATGCGTAAACATGTGGCTTGTAATGCAGATGACACATTGGCATTTGCCGAGATAATCACAGAGCAACATTTGAAAATGTTAATTAAACTTTTGTCGAATCATGTTCTTGTATTGCATTGTTTCCTATAATTATATACAATTACCGGTTTACAATTGCCGGTTTCATAATAAATATATTAACTAATGTCAAATTAAACTAATCAAATTGAATTAAATTCTACTATAATAATAATTATTGTAGTCGATAAAACGATGCTTCTTATTGTCAACTTTTCATAATTTTAATCGTAAAATTATTTGTTGTTGTCAATAAAACAAAACTTTTTATCATTTTAACTGCAAGGAAAATGTGGTATAGCGTTTGGTACGGTGTCTGCAACATTTTCAAAAAAAAAAAAATTGTATAGAAATCCTTCATATAGCCTCTAAATGACGAATCTGAATAGTTTATGTGGGTGTATGGATGTGCGTCGTCAGCTCGCTCGCTCGGTCGTAAGTCAAAATTTTGTGGCCGCAACTCCTCCTAGACGGTTCAACCGATTTTAATGAAATTTTCAGGATAAATTTGTCTAGTACCCAAGATGGTCATGTGGTTTTATTTTTTTCTAGTGATGCCAACTTTCTGAGAAAAAATTACTAAACTTTTTAAAAATTCATATTGGCTTCATTATTAATCCGATTTTGAACAATTTTCAGAAAAGATTTCCGTAATGCTTCCATTAATTATATAATTTTATTAATATCCAGTGTTGCCAACTTTCCGAGAAAACAATTACAAATTTTTTAAAAATTTTATTATGGCCATGTTATTTAACCGATTTTACTCAAATTTTCAGAAAAGATTCTCCTAGTATTCATATAATTTATGTAATTTTAATAAAATACAATGTTGCCAACTTTCCGAGAAAAAATTACTAAAATTTTTAAAAATTTATTATGTACATTTTATTTAACTGATTTTAATCAAATTTTCATAAAAGATTCTCTTAGTGCCTAAATAAATTATTCAATTTTAACAAAATACAGTGTTGCCAACTTGTCGAGAAAAAAATCACAAAATTTTTTAAAAATTATTACATTATTTATTTGATTTTGATCAAATTTTCAGAAAAGTTTCTCCTAGTGCCCACATAAATTATAATATTATTAAAATAGGTACATTGTTGTCAACTTTCCGAGAAATGTCAAAGTGGTCTATACATGGGTTTACCCATATACTTCTAATCTTGTTTATATTAGTATTTTGTATTATTCTATAAGCTTTATGGTGCTACAGAATCATTTGTTTTGTTTTAATAAATAGATAAATTAAAATAGATTTACGATTTAGTTCTACGTTCATTTTCATTACGTTTCAATGTACTTGACGTACATCATCCTCAGGAAAAATTATACAAATGACATATACAGTAAATAAATAGAACATGGAAACAAGTTACTAGGTACATAATTATTTAAATACAATTTTTTTTTAATGTACCACGTTTTTAAAACGAACTAAAAAGTATAAAATAATTTCTCCTAGCACCAAACAGATTGTCCTGAAAATGTGTGATTGTGAATTTTAAATAATAGAAAAACGTGGGGCGCAACGACAGCTACTCCCTACACTCCTGACTATTATCTATTGCACGAGCCTCACGTTTTGCGTTTTAAATCTTACAAGTATTATCATAACTATTAAATATTCACAATCACAAATTTTCAGGACAATCTGTATGGGAGTCAGAAATCTGTATGAGGCTAGAATAAATTATTTTATACTTTTTAGTCCGTTTTAAAAACGTGGTATATTAAATTATTTTTTTATTTAAATAATTATTAAAATCGATTCGTAATATGTATAGATAATGTTATAATGTTAATGTTGTATGTTACAGATAATATTATTATTACTAAAATGTTTAATAAAGGTATTAGTTTTTGATATTTTAACACGATTTTTTTTTAATTTAAATAATTATTTATGTTAAATCCTATACTATAAGCTCGGTGAAAATTATTTTTACTTTGTCTAGATTTAGATTTAATTTTACTGCCGTGTATGGAAGATATTAACAAAATAATCATATATTAATATAAACAATCAAATTCTGCTATGCACTGTTGCTATAGTCAAAGAAATAAAGAAAAAAATACGCAATCTGGTATTTTATCAGAATCACAACACGTCTGAGACAAGATGATAGATTGTCTGACATTCAGTGTGCCGAAAATTTCCAAACTATAAATTATCGAAAATTACTCTCTTGAAGAACGCACACTCCGTTACCCGGCGACAATTTACGTGTGCATTTGCGTGTACCTATATAACGTCGCGACGGCGCGGCGATGGCGCGGCGATGGCGCGGCGTACGTCATTTGTTTCGAAGGAACGCGTGTTTCAAATGTCTTCGATAAAGCCTTAATGCGCGCGTGATTGACGGGTTGAAAGATAAGGTTCTATTTGGTCGAAATTAGGACGTATCTCATAGGCTATATGTATATGATATAGCTGTGATTCCAGCTTTAGAAGCTGGAATAATAATAATAATAATATTAATTTTATGTTAACATACTAGAAAGTGCTTACACATGTCCAAATTACAATATTACAAATATTAAAAAAGTGTTAAATTTTTAAAAATATCAATAAATTCTTTTCTAGTCAAAGGAGTCAAATCAAGAAATATGTTTATTTTATTTTTGAATTTTTCTTTAAACATTTATTTTCATTTGGTACATACATAGTTTGAGTATAATTAGTGATAGACATAATCAGGGACGGATCTACATATGCGGGCTAATAGGGCTATAGCCCTGGGCCCCAGATCCGCAAGGGGCCCCCAACCTCTCGGACATATACCTATTATATTCTATACCAAGCACGGCTTATAATTGTATTGTATTTAATTTCTTAGGCCCGCGTATTCTCACCTCACTTTTTCGTGAAAAAGTGCTTTTATCATTAATTTTAAATGAACTTTTTGCTTCTGTTTGTCGTCATCAAATATAAATAATTTTTCTATATTTGATCATTTTTATTATATTTGGTATTATAAAATTTAAATAAACTACTTTAAAATGCTTAATAAATGATTTTAAGTAAACGTCAAAAGCACTTTTTTGAAAAAGCACTTTTTCATATGAGGTGAGAATACGGGGCCATTGAGATTGTACTTAATATATGTTTAATGAAAATGCAATAAATAATTGTGAGATTGTACTTTAAAATTGTTGTTAATTTATATTTATATTAAGAAACTGACAAACGAAATTTAACAAGATTATCTCAGTCAATTAAGAAAAAAGTGGAAAAATGTTTGTTTAAAATCAAGTTAAAAAAATGCAATGTGTTAGACAAGGACAGATATTGATTTTATTTATATATTATTTTATAAGATATATATTTTTCAAGTACGTACAGAAGTTCTCAAAATGTTTCTCAATTCCAAATATATACCATTAAAAACAAATTTATATATTTATTTATTTTCAAATTAAGAAAGCATTAAATTAGTGTTATGTTTTAACGCCTAGTAACCAAATTACCTAGGAACTTGTTTCTATGTTCTGTTTATTTACTATAAATGTCATTTTATATTATTTTTTCTGATGATGACGGACTTTGAGTTCGTCGAAACTAAATACTATTACAGAACTTAAACCTAGAGCCATTTTAATTGAATATATATAATTAATATTACTATAAATTGCAACTTTTTTGTTTCTGTACAAACTTAAAATCATTCATATCTATATTGGCTGATACGTGATACTATAAGCTCAGTTTTTGTATGTTTTCGTTCATTTGTTTAGTCCAGCTCTTATGAAAGTTACTTTTTTTTAAAACGATATTTGTTAAAATCAATTTTAATACGGACCGACCGACCATTGTAATTAAATTTTCAAAATGTGAGTTACGAAAATTTGACATTATATCAAATTCTTAGTCTAGTCTAGAGAGTCTAGAGTCTCTAATAACAGTAATTATTTTCTGACAAAATTTTTCTACTAATAATGAGTTTTTAAATTACACTGTTACTGGTATAAAAACTTAAGTATGCTGGTATCACTGAAGTCTATCATACATAAATGACAGACTTTTCAAGAGATAATAGTAGGCTTAAATATAATATATGATCTATTTTTCCAAAATATCCTTCTCGCATATCACAAGCATGAAATCCTCGAAATTATCCTGATTTATTACGCAATGTGTTTCAAATGTACTTTCATTTTGAAAAATGTTCGTTCATATGATACTTGAGTGCGAAGATAATTATTATAAGCAATGAATAGATTAGCGTATGTCAGAAAACCCTAAACGGTTTTCAAAAATATTAGCACATAATTATAAAATTCATGACATTAACAATAGACCCACCCTGATAGTATAGCGAAAATAAACTATTGAAAAACTATTTACAACTATATACATATCTAAACTCTTATCACCCCCATCGCCTTGTGTCGGCCATGTTTCTATTTCGTTGAAATTATATGTAAAGGATAATAAAAAGATGAGATATGATGAATGAATGAATAAAGTATGATAATGATTATGGAAAAACTTTTTTACTGCAAATTCTTTCCCTGTTAAGTAAAGTAGGAAACAAGGTGTAAATTTTTGTCTTTTTAAAAAAATTATAGAATATTAAAATGCACTGTAAATAAATGAATGAATGTCTAATGAACGTTTGCTGGTAAAAAGATTTATTTGAATGATTTTGATGGTATACGTTTGCAGGTGGACGTCCGATGAGTAGTTGGAGTAGTATGATTGAGAGAATGGCTTGCGTGAGCGAAAGTTTCCAAGTAGTAAGAATAAAAGAGCATGTATGAGTGAGGAATTATGAATGTGGATGAAGCGAAAGTTGCTTGTGCTGGATAGAAATGTTTGGAGGCGACTGATTTCGGGATGATAAAAAGAGTTTGTGCCACACTCTTTTGGGTACATGGCGTGATTGTGTATGTATGTATGTATGTATAAACCATTCCACTCTCCACCACACCCCGCAAAAAAAAAACATGTTTTGACTTAAAAACTTGTCAAATTTTGACAACATGTATAGTAAACAAAAAAAAATTTCGACTCAATTTACCAAAAGGGCATTAAAATTCAAACAATTCGACGTAAATTTCGCTTAATTTCAAAAACTTACGATGCTTTGACGCAAAGTTAGGATTTTTTAGAAATTTACCCTGTATTTTTCGAGTTCAAAGTCCTGATAAATTAGTAATATAAAAAAGTGTTCTATTTTTTTGAAAACTTACAGCAAGTTAAAATATAACGTTTTATTTTATTTGTACATGCGCAATAAAATTACTTGTTTAATAATAAAAATATAAAAAAAATAAATGCAAAATTTAATTTATATAATGAAAGTATCAAAAACATATGCGAAAATAAATTTTCAGGCAAATTTATCTTTTCTTTTTCCATAATCCGAATATATTTTAATGGAGAACTTTATGAACGGCTTTACAGCAACGGAAATTAATATTTTCATTTTCAGTTCCAGATATAAATGAATAAAATTTATTAAAATTTAATATTTTCTAAAATTAAGTTGATTAATTAAACACAAAATTTTATTAATTTTATGAAACGAGTCATTGTAATTTATAAATATACTGTTTTAAATATTATATTATTTATCAATCAAATCTATATTCTAAATTTTTAATTAAAAATTATGTTCTACTACTTATTTTGATACATAGTAACTTGTTTCTATGTTCTGTTATTTACTGTAAATGTCATTTGTATCTTTTTGTCCTGATGAAGATGTACGTTAAGTTCATCGATTATGAATAAATATTAATACAGAACTAGAAACTACAGCCGTTTTATTTTAATATAATGAGTTCTGAAAGATTTTTTACAGAAAAGAATTCATTTTGAATTAGCTGACTAAATTTTATATAATTTAATATCACAATTATTAAATATACTAATATGGCGAGATTTGTATATTTGCATAGTTTAATAAATGAAAAAAAAAATGATATTTTGAGACACTTAAACTTTATGTTCTATTTCCCAAGAGAAGAGAAACATTACAATGCTTATTTCTCTTACCCATGGATTACATGTTAATAATAATAATAATAATTATATTTTGGCAAATTAATAATAATAATTAAAAAGTAAGTCTCTTGTATGACAAATATTTTTAACATTTTTCACACGATACTGATGTAACATTCGGACTTAGTCATATTTAAAATCAACAACTCGACATAATATCAAGTTTCTGATCTTATCTTAAGTGATTACTGAATTTTTCTTTGACTATAAGGGGTTTCGATACAAGCAATTTTTTTTTATAAAAAATAAGTTTTTTTCCTAAAACTCATATTAAAATTGTTTTCCCTATAAGGAAACCTCATCACTTTACACACTGTATATCTGTAAAATAAACTAATATAGATTATTCTCAAAACTTTACAAGTTACTAAGTCATTAAATCGACTAGTTAAGCTAGGTCAAGCTTACACATTTGATGCTTTCATGATTCTTGAACTAGCTTAGCTAGCCGATTCAATGACTGAGTAATATGTGAAATTTTGAGAAAAATCTCAATTTCAGTTTATACTTTTTATACTTTATCAGAAGTTTGATATATTAGTACTAGATTTTTGTAATATATTAATAAAATGCTCAAAACTTTTTAATGCAAAACACAAAATTTTATCGACCGTTATATAATTCACTCATAAATTGAAGATAAAAAGATCCTAGAGGGTGATTTATCTATACCAATAGATCTTTAGTTTATACTTTTTATTCTTTTCAGAAGAAAGTATTAATAGCTATTAAAAATGGTACTTACTTTAATCACCCCAAGAATATAAACAATAACTTTTGTTAAGAAACTTTGTATACGTTTGGAGACCACTGATTTTGTGTATTTTTATTGGATGAGGCTATTTATACATACGGTATGTATACGTAATTGGCTATTTATACATACTAAAAAAAAAACCTAAATCTAAACCAACCTACTAACCTAACCTAACCTAACCTACCTTAAATAACCATTATATGTTATATGTTTTTTATACCGAAAAAGAAAGTAAACTTACATAAATTATACGTATTTTATATTCATATTATGTAAAAAATTTCCTGTAACCTCTGTTAATTTACATATTAAACAGTTGCCTCAGGTTTTCATATAAAATTACTCAATTATTTTATAGTGTATTTACAAATATTAGATAAACAAAGTTTAACTTAAAAATTTGGCTGTCATTTTTATTTATCAGTGTAAATAACAATTAAAATTATTATAAATATGCAGTGAGAAGTACTTACCTAATTTTCAATGATTTGTCTATTTAATTAGATGATATTTTCAATATTAGTTATTTCTTCTATACATATAAATTAGTTGAATGCAAATAATTATTTCAAATAAAGTTTAAATAAATAATTGAAAACTACAGAATAGATCAACAAATAAGAACAAGACATTAAGTTCGTCGAAACGTCAATTATTAATAAATATTAATACAGAACTATAACCTAAAGCCGTTTTATATCAGATAAATGTATAACAAACTAGACAAAAATATCTACTTATATTAGATAAATACACTATTTCATCTAATACGATTATATAAAATTTTTTTTTTTATTTTTAGATAAATCAACTATTCAGCATTAGAAAAATCATCTAAAAAATTGGTCGTGATAAATATTATTAGTAAAACATTTGTTTTTTCTCTTTACAATAAACATTTAGCAACGAAAATAGTTTTAATTTAGTTTTGGTTGTTGGCAAAAAAACACTCGTTAATTGATGTATTAAAGTTCACGTGAAAAACTTTTTTACCACTTTGACTGCAAGGAAAAGTGGTATAGCGTTTGGTACGGTGTCTGTAACATTTTCAAAAAACAAAAATTTGTGTATATAAATCCTTCATATAGTCCCTAGATGACGAATCTGAACTTAGTTTATGTGAGTGTATGTGTGTGCGTCGTCAGCTCGCTCGGTCGTAAGTCAAAATTTTGTGGCCGCAACTCCTCCTAGACGGGTCAACCGATTTTAATGAAATTTTCAGGATAAATTTGTCTAGTACTCAAGATAGTCATGTGGTTTTATTTTTTTCCAGTAATGCCAACTTTCCGAGAAAAAAATTACTAAAGTTTTTAAAAATTCATATTGGCTATACGTTATTTATCCGATTTTGATCAAATTTTCAGAAAAGATTTCCCTAATGCTCCCATTAATTATGTAATTTTATTAATATTCAGTGTTGCCAACTTTCCAAGAAAAAAATTACTAAAGTTTTAAAAATTTTATTATGGCCATGTTATTCAACCGATTTTACTCAAATTTTCACAAAAGATTCTCCTAGTATCCATATAATTTATGTAATTTTAACAAAATACAGTGTTGCCACCTTTCCGAGAAAAAAATTAATAAAATTTTTAAAAATTTATTATGACCATTTTATTTAACCGATTTTAATCAAATTTTCATAAAAGTTTTTCCTAGTGCCTAAATAAATTATGCAATTTTAACAAAATACAGTGCTGCGAACTTATCGAGAAAAAAATCACAAAATTTTTCAAAAATTTATTGTGGCTACATTATTTATTCGATTTTGATCAAATTTTCAGAAAAGTATCTCCTAGTGCCCACATAAATTATAATATTATTAAAATACAGTGTTGCCAACTTTCTGAGAAAAGTCAAAGTAGTCTATATATGGGTTTACCCATATACTTCTAATCTTGTTATATTTTGCGGTACAACTACATGTTTATGAAATCGAACCAATCGTTATCGAGTATAAAAATGGGCGGTACGGTACTTATATACTGAATTGCTTGCGAGTTACATCTAGCGAAGAAAACAGAAACTAAATACTTTAAATATTGTTCAACTTTAAATCGAAATAACAACATAATATAAAGATTAAAATGATTTTTTTTTAATAAAATTATTATCTATTATATTATATTTTCAAATTTTTTGATATAAAATATGAAAATATATAAATAAAAATTGGAAAGTTTGGAACTATGGATATATGTTGTCGTATTGTGTACGAAATTTGAAAAAAATCGATCAAAAATCTGAGCCTCAAAAGCTAAACGAAAGTTTGCAAATTTGATAAAATTGTTAATGTTTAAATATATGTTGCTCCCTTATTTTTAAAATTTTTATAAAAAATGTTGGATAGGGAACTACAATTATCCTTTGTTAACAATATTGCAAAATTTCAATAATTTATTTCGAATAATTATATAGGTAAAACTGAAAAGAAAACGTGTATTTTCGAGCAGTAACCCCCCCCCCCCCCCAACCCGCCTTAACATAATTTTTTTACAAATTAATTAATCACATATTTAAATTTCTCGTATAAACATGCATTATATGCAAAAATACACACACATATATGAATAAATAAACGACCTATGTTTGCAATACATATGTGTAAAGGGATAAAATTGAAAATTTATTATAATTTTTTCCGATTTAATCATTAATTTTAATGATGATAATTTTAAAAAGTTAATTAAATTATGTTGAATTTTTACATTAAAAATATTATTTAATACAATTATTTGTATATTTAATACAATTATTTGTATTTATTAATACAATTAATAGCCTCTCCTCTCATAGGACGTCCACAAGCAAAAACATGAAATATAAATAAAACAACTTACTTTTTAGTTGAATTGTTAATAAAAAAAATCAATCAATCAATCAAAAAAATCACACACAAATAAATCAAACTCCTATACTTTTGTGAAAAATTATAAACTAATTTAAACAAGTCTTAAACAAGTATCAGTGATAATACCAACCATAAGAATACTAAATTCACTAGGATACTACCAACCATATAATAAAGGTACTAGATACCAAATAATAAAATATTTTTGTTTTATTTTAATATTTATTATATAAATAAATAAATAATAAATTATTTATAATAGTAATAATATATAATTAAATATTTTTCAAATAATAAATAAATAAATATATATATAAACAAAAAAAATCTTTCATAATTTAGCGTCTATTTTTTGGTAAATGTCATTCGTATTACTCGCACCATCTCTAAGACAAACGTTGAACTTTTTCTGCTTCAGCTACTGAATTGTGCTTTGCTAATAATATTACGTTTGTCTAAAAGATGTCACAACTAAATATATTTTTATTAATATTTTAATTTTATATAAATATATTATTATATATTTTAATTATTATTAAATAATAAATGCAGCAGTAATAACATAATATTTAATAATAATAATGATAATATTTATTTTGTAATAACGTAATATTTCTAAGCAAAAAACATTTGGGTAGCTGCCTAGAAAAAGTACAGCGTTTCTCCAAGAGATGTCTCGCCACCCAAATTACATTTTAATTATATTATTTTATATAAAAAAGAATTATAATATAAATTATATTCTAATTATTATTATTAATTATTAATTTTATTATAATTTTATCTTTATTCGGAAATTTAATTAGGTTATTGAGAGTCAAATGTCAAATATTCTATTCAATTGTTAATGAATGATAAATTAATTAATAATTCGTAAAAATAAGAGTATTACATATAATAATATTAACGCTTATATATTAACAATAAAATAAGTTCGATTGTATAAAATTTAATGAACAATTGTTTATAATAATTATATTTATATATCCCTGTACCCCACCATAATTGTGTATTTTTACATCGAAAAATTACACAAAATTCACTTTTATTTATCATTCAGACCTTACAAATACCTAAGTTTAATTACAAATACTAAGTTTAATTATATTATATATTTAAATTGTAGTAATACTGAAGCACAATGTATTTAGGCTTTTCGTTTTTTATTCCCATATTTTTTTAGGGAATTGTTGCGTGGATTTTTTCTTGTTCGCAATGAAATGAGGAAAATGCTGCTAATTAAGCATTTTTTTTTTTTAGTTTATTTTCTAAATAATTAAGTTATTGCTTCGAAGATTATCCAAAGAAAATTGAAAATTTCGAATAAAATAAAATAAGGACCGATTAAAAAGTAATTATTCCGGGGCTCTAATTAACTAAATAAATATTTTAGGCAGCTAAAAATCTAACGTAAAAAAGGTTAGAATAAATCTATATTTTTTGTTTTCTTCGGCGATTAAATCAGCATTCGTTACTAATTAAGTAACAAACCTAATTATATAATTACAATTAGTTACTCCATTTGTATCTATCTACAGTTTTTTAAAGTTTTAAACAGAAATTCAAACTGAAAATAGACACAAAAGAGATGTTTTTTTTTCTTGATAAATTGACAATACTTATTAAATATTTATACAAACATTTCTTTAATTACGAAAAATAATTACGAAAAAACTAATTAATAAAATGTTTTTTTTGAGCAATTATATTTAGTTTTAAAGGACTGGATTAAAAGCGAATTAAAGGATTTACCTGCAAAAAACCGAATTTAATTATCTTTTATAGTTTAGCAGGAAAAAATTCATAAAGTTGGTAAATTTTTTTTTAAGAGCAAAAAAGTTATCTGGTGAAATTTTTTTGAACAGAGCTGCAGAAAAAGGGCTACAACTCAATTGATTTTCAACCAAAATAAATATAAAAATTACTACAAATAATTCAAAATCTATTCTATAATCTGCAAAAAACCGAATTTAATTATCTTTTATAGTTTTCCAAAAAAAAATTCATAAAATTGGTTCGATTTTTGTGTTTTTGGACAAACTAATTAGAATAATTAGAAATTGATTAATAAGTAAATTAACCAAACTTTAAAAGCACTTTAAATAATAAACAAATATTAAAAATTTCCACTTAATTATAATTATATGTAAGTATAGAATAGTAGAAATGTCTTTTAATGAGTATTATTTTTCGTAAAAAAAAGGAATTTTTTAATTCATATTTATCTTTAAAACATCAATTCCTTTAGCGAATATTTTATATTTTATATATTTTATATATTTTATATAAAAAAAGCACATTTAATATTTACAAAATCTAATAGGAAAATTGGGGGCGAGGGGGGACCTTGTTTTTATATCAAAAAATTTGTAGAAATTAAAGTAAAATTACTTTTAGTTATAATTCTGTGTATTAATATTTATTTAAAAATAATTTCAAGTTGAATTGAAACGTTTTAAACACGATTTTAAATTTATTTAAAATCGTTTTTTTTTTCTGATAAAAAGTCGATTTTAAATAAATATTAGGCACAGAATTACATTCGAAAGTAGTTTTATTTTGAAATATAATGAGTTCTGAACGATTTTCTATCGTATAAATTAAAAATGAAACTGTTTTTTGTGTAATAATTCTGTATAATAATTTTTGTTTCAAATTATTTCATTTGAAGTTGAGTGTTTTAAAACGTTTTTAAATAAATATTAGGCACAGAATTACAGCCTAAAGTAGTTTTATTTTAATATATAATGAGTTCGGAAAAATTTACTATTGTATAAATTAAAAATAAAACTGCTGAATCAGGTTAAAGTTCTGTGTCTAATATTTATTTAAAATCATTTTGAAGTTCGATTTTTGTTGAAATATTCTAAACGATTTTAAATAAATATTAGGCACAGAACTAGAACCAAAAGTAGTTTAATTTTGAAATATAATGAGTTCGGAAAGGTTTTTGACGACCGTTTTTTTGTAAAAAAAAAAAACTAATATCAAATCAAATTACGAACATTTTAATTTTATAATTCGTTGTTTTTCTTACTTTTTTTTTAGTATTTCTTTTACAGAAAAATTGTACGTTTGAACCATTTTTTTTCCTCGTTTATTTTCAAGTCTAATTTAAATAAAATTTAAAGTTTTAACAACGCTTCATACAACTGACCTTCTTCTTTTCAGCGAATAAAAAATTTAATAATTTGTAACAAATCAAAAATAAATTATTTTATCGGAAATAAAATTATATTCTTAGATAAAACATAAATATTCTATAGCACTGTAAAATTACGTAATTTTTTTATTTAGATTGTTTTTGTTGTAAAATTAATTACAACAAATAAAAATATTAATTAATGAACTAATTAAATCTTAATTAAAATGACTTAACAATGGAATTAAAAAAATATGTAGTCTTTTTTTTTTTTCGACAATGGAATTAAAACTAAGAACGTAAAAAAATATGTATATATATCAAAAATATAGGAGAATAATTATCTCATGGTAAAAAGAAGGAATTAGAATTAAAAATGGACTAATAAATAATACATACCTAAAGAATTATTCAATTCCTTTTTCGTTTTTGTTTCTAGATTCTAATGAGGAAGGAAAAGTGAAGTGAAGGAAATATAAATTAGATTTTAATTCGACGCCATTTTGCTCGCGCGTTACCAAACCAAGTCTTACTACCAACCGATGTGGTTACCGGTGCGATTGGTCAAAGCCGATCTGAGCCGGTTGTGTAAGTCTCCCATCGGAAAATTTACAGGCTTTAAATCGCTGAAACGCAAAAAAACCAAATAGAAGCAAAAGCTCTTTTTAAATTGGTTTTTGAAAAAGAAAAACTGATTATATATTCTTAGAGGTGTAAATTTCTAATGCTTTGAACCGGAAAAACCGTTATTTTTACATACATACATACATACATACACAATCGCGCCATGTACCCAAAAGGGTGTGGCACAAACTCTTTTCATCATTCCGAAATCAGTCGCCTCCAAACACTCCTATCCAAACAAGCAACCTTCGCTTCATCCACATTCATAATTTCTCTCTCATACATGCTCTTTTATTCCTACTACTTGGAAACTTTCGCTCACGCAAGCCACCCTCTCAATCATACATCACTCCAACTTCTCCATCGGACGTCCACCTGCAAACGTATACCATCAAAATCATTCAAATAAATCTTTTTAACCAATCGTTCATTAGACGCATTCGCTCAACATGTCCGAACCATCTTAACTGACTAACACCAACTTTTACTACAACATTTCTTTCAATTTCACACTCATCATACACTAAGGGGTTTTAACGAAATTTGTATCAGGAAAGCGTAAAATGCAAGATTTGTATCAGGAAAGCGTAAAATGCAGTAACCTCTTGCTGGATAAGCATATAGGCAACCAGTTTTACATGATGCATTGCGGAATTGTATAAAATAAGGGGTTTTAACGAAATTTGTATCAGGAAAGCGTAAAATGCAAGATTTGTATCAGGAAAGCGTAAAATGAAACATTTTAACAAAATTTTATCACAGTTGTATCAGAATGTATTAAAATGTATCAATGCATAAAAATGTATCAAATTGGGAATTTTGCAAAAATAACAAAATTTGCACCCCCCTAACTGACCAACACCCCTATAAACCAGGTACGTACTACAACATATCCAAAAATCAACGCCCTAGGACACACCCTTATTAATTAAGCCAATCCCCAAAACTGTCATAAAGATATAAGAAAAATTTCATCGATGCATTTCGGGTTGCATAAGCTAAAGGGTTTTAACAAAAATTTTATTAAATAATTATATTACATACACCTATTTAGTAATCAATATTATTAAACTATTATTATTATTATTAATACTGCTTCTTTGAAAACATTTACATTTCCAGCAAAAGTTCCTAAAGCACCCAAAACCTTACAACCAGCATTTACTCTGCTTTCAAAATATTTGCCATAGGAAATAATATTCGGTCGGGCCCAATAAAAGTTTCGAATAAGTCAATCAAAAATAAATCAAAATAAAAAATGTTTCAAAATATTTTTATTTTCTTACAATTTACAGTAACACACACTTATTAAGTTACATTCAGTCATTTACATACAAAAGTTTTCTGTACAACCAGATCCTAAATACATAATAAATTTTTACATTATCATACAAAATTGTTTTACATCAAATTCCTGACTAGATGAACAGAAAACACAACACAACATACACAAAATTATTCGGATATTTATCACAAAATTATTTCGGGCCTAAATCAGGCACCGTCAGTTTCTACTTAAAATTACGGTAACTTTTTTTGGCACCCATTAAAAATAATTGTACAAAAATTTGAACAATTAACACGACTATGGTTATATAGGTTAATAAATAATTATAATTAATAATAATCGTGTCAAGTTAGGCATTTTAGATAACGTATTCAATATGGCGAACTGACAATCTCTGGTGTTAAATAAATATTAGTAGGGCCATTTATTGAATTTTTTTTAACACTGACGAAAAAAATCAGAGTTTTATAGATTTGCTTCCTTGCTCTAAAATGCCTAATAGTTACTGTTAGAAAATTAAATATAATTGGCAGTATTTTATTTTATTTGTCGTAAAGCCTTGTCCGTTTGCAAGTAAAGCATTATTTTAAATAATTTATTGTCGCACATTTACAATGAAATATATGTCGTAATTAAAGATAAGAATTAATAAATATAAGAATTAACATATTTTTAAATACGTATTCGTTAAATACTGTCAGTTAAATTGAGGTTATTTTTTTTCTGTCTAACATGTCCTGTAGGAAATGTAAATATTGTTTTATTTATACCATTGAGCCAAACATACGTCTGCCTCTGGTCAATACCAAACTAACAACCATTAATGATAATAAAAAGAATACAAGTCCTAGGAATGAGGTGAATATTCGACAACGAAACCGCCATTTTTTCGCGGCGCGCATGCGTCGTGTAAGCAATTCACTTCTTGGTACATCCAATGTAAAGTCAGCTTCGGGCCGACCGGCTGGCTGTAACAAACAAAATGAGTATTATTAATTTTCATTATTCTGTATCTGTCACATTATATAATTTTTTTTAATAAAAGAGAAAGGGTTGTATTCATGAGCTTTCAGTATTTCAGAGTCTCTAGATTTTACTTTCACTAAATCTATATTATTTTACAGAATTTTACAAAATCGATCTATGATTACTCCGGCTCCGACTGAATCCACAGATAAATCAAGTGTAAAATATTTAAGTCAGAAATAAGCGCTTCAGTATTCAGCTCCGAAATCTAATAAATAAATAAATTTGAATAAAAATATTTGTTGGCGATAATTGTGCGCGATTAATTGTGGGCGATCAATTTTCCGGATACCTAAAATATTAAGTATATATTTAATGAAAAAAAATACTATCTTTTTCATTATCTTTTAAAATACGCATTACAAATGAGTCGCAAAAAATTTACATTTTTAAAAATGGGTCTCGGCTTATGCATGTTTTGAAAGTCCTGCTATATAGCAGGAATAATACAGAATACTGACATAAATGCACACAAGTATTGTAAGTTGCCTAATTCATTTATAGATCATTGCCATAGTAATCACATGGCATCAATGTCTCAAATTGTGCCAAAGACAAATTTCGAAATAAGTTTTTTTATTAAAATCGAAACCTAGTTAAAGGGCCGTTTTTAAGATTCAAAAGGGTTCAGTTTCTAACTATAATTTACTAATTCTGTATTAATATTTATTAATAAACGATATTTCGACGAACTCAACGTCTATCGTTCTGATGAAGACTTACGTTGAGTTCGTCGAAATGTCAATTATTAAAAAATATTAATACAAAACTTTAACCTAAAGCAGTTTCATTTTTATATCATGAGTTCTGAAAGATCTTTTACTATGTTACATTAAAATACACATATATACAATCACACCATATATCCAAAAGGATGTGGCACAAACTCCTTCCACTATCTCGAAATCACCTTCCTCCAAACAAGCAACTTTAGCATTATCCACATTCATAATTCCTCTCATACATGCTCTTCTATTCCTACTACTTGAAAACTTTCGGTTACGCAAGCCATTCTCTCAACCATACACCACATTCGTTTATTCATCAAATGTCCATGCAAAATCATTCATATCAATTTTTTTTAATCAAAAGTTCATTAAAATACACTAATTTTAATTTTTACATAATTAAAAAAAAAAAATAAACTAAAGACATAATTGATTTAATACGTGTAATCGCAAATAAAGATTTTTTTTATTAATAAATCATACGGTATGCAAAGTATGTTCTTATAAAAATTAATTCTGACATTTGTTTTCTGAAGTTATTTTGCAATCTTGTAGTCTCGGAGACAAAAATTCATATATTTCATAACTAGATATTTTTTCTTATTAACTATATACCTACATATAAACTTAACAATGAACGAAAACCGCTTTCTTTAAAATAATTTATGTACATTTATAATTTATATTATCTTTCTATAAATACCGACGACTATAATTTAAATCAATAATAAAGATTTTTACTATGAAACGAAATCCCATTGAAAATTTCTGTTTTAAACAATAATTTATTCAAGATGTTTTTGCATATCTATCACAGCTTCAAACCGTTTTATTTTTCGTTCCGGTTCAATTAAAAGAATATATATCGGTTCGATTCCGGTTTCTGAATGATTCATTTTAATTTATTTTATTGTTTTTATTTGTATTAAAAACTTTTTTTCTATCATAATTTATTATACTACATTTTATCCCTATTTTTTTACATAAATTGATACAATAATATAATATAAATAATAATTATTATTAATTAATTAAAGGTATAATAATTAGAAGTATATAATATGTGATGGTTCGGATATGTTGAGCGAATGCATCTAATGAACGTTTGCTGTTAAAAAGATTTATTTGAATGATTTTTGATATGGTATACGTTTGCAGGTGGACGTCCGATGAGTAGTTGGGGTGGTATTATTGAGAGGGTGGCTTGCGTGAGCAAAAGTTTCCAAGTAGTAAGAATAAAAGAGCATGTATGAGAGGAGGAATTATGAATGTGGATAAAGCGAAAGCTGCTTGTTTGGATAGGAATGTTTGCAGGCGACTGATTTCGGGATGATAAAAAGAGTTTGTGCCACACCCTTTTGGGTACATGGCGTGATTGTATATGTATGTATGTATGTATAATAATATAATTTTATTGGAAACTTATATAATTTGTATGTATGTTTTAATTATATAATAATAAGATAACATATGTTAACATAGCAAATTCTTGTATATAAAATTTTTATTTATTTATAATTAGAACAAGATTAGAAGTATATGGGTAAACCCATATATAGACTACTTTGACATTTCTCGGAAAGTTGGCAACACTGTATTTTAATAATATTATAATTTATGTGGGTACTAGGAGATACTTTTCTGAAAATTTGATCAAAATCGAATAAATAATGTAGCCACAATAAATTTTTAAAAAATTTTGTGATTTTTTCTCGATAAGTTGGCAACAATGTATTTTGTTAAAATTGCATAATTTATTTAGGCACTAGGAAAAACTTTTATGAAAATTTGATTAAAATCGGTTAAATAAAATGGTCATAATAAATTTTTAAAAATTTTACTAATTTTTTTCTCGGAAAGTTGGCAACACTGTATTTTGTTAAAATTACATAAATTATATGAATACTAGGAGAATCTTTTGTGAAAATTTGAGTAAAATCGGTTGAATAACATGGCCATAATAAAATTTTTAAAACTTTAGTAATTTTTTTCTCGGAAAGTTGGCAACATTGAATATTAATAAAATTATGTAATTAATGGGAGCACTAGGGAAATCTTTCCTGAAAATTTGATCAAAATCGGATAAATAATATAACCACAATGAATTTTTAAAAACTTTAGTAATTTTTTTCTCGGAAAGTTGGCATCACTGGAAAAAACTAAAACCACATGACCATCTTGGGCACAAGACAAATTTATCCTGAAAATTTCATTAAAATCGGTTGAACCGTCTAGGAGGAGTTGCGGCCACAAAATTTTGACTTACGACCGAGCGAGCGAGCGAGCGAGTGAGCGAGCGAGCTGACGACGCACATCCATACACCCACATAAACTAAGTTCAGATTCGTCATCTACAGGCTATATAAAGGATTTCTATACAATTTTTTATTTTTTTTGAAAATGTTACAGACACCGTACCAAACGCTATACTACTTTTTCCTTGCAGTCAAAGTAGTAAAAAATAAAAATTACCTCTAATTATTAAAATATTTTCCAATATATTTATTTAAACTATTTAAAGATTACTCAAAGCAAAGTTATTATCAAAAAATACACCTTCCCCAAAGTGAGCCCTAATTTCATTTTCAATTTCAATAACTAAATATTCTCCAAAAAAACAAACTTTTGCGTCAGACGAATTGCAACTTGATACTAGGTTACAAGATCCCGAAAATGAAAAAACAAAACAACATCTGACATGAAGACAGAACGTGTTAAAATTATTCAGTCCTATTAAAATATTTGATACGGTTAAAGAAAAAAAAAATATTTTAAATTAAATCTATTATTAATTGAAATAAATAAAATATCAAAAATTGTTTTATAAATAGAAAGGAATATAATCTATATAAATAATAATTTCAATTAAATATGTTCCGTATCTATATATATATATATATATATATATATATATATATATATATATATATATATATATATATATATATATATATATATATATATTACTTCATAAATAAATAATATACTTTTAGAATGAAAAATAAATCACTATATATTACTTAAATAATAATCTACAATATTTGCAAATGATTACATCATCGATGAGGCAATTTTACCAATATTGGTAAATAACCGTAGCATTTGTTTAGACGTTTATTAGTAAAACTATACAGGGTGTTCAATCTAACCGGATCATTATTGCTATTTTTAATCACTTTGACTGGGTACGGTGTCTGTAACATTTACAAAAAAGAATTTTTTTATAAAAATTCTTCATATAGCCTCTAGATGACGAATCCGAACTTAATTTATGAGGGTGTATGTTGTCAGTCAAAATTTTGTGATCGTAACTTCTCCTAGACGGTTCAACCGAGAAAAAAAATAAAACCACATTACCATCTTGGGCACTAAATAAACCTATCCCGATTATTAAAATCGGTTGAACCGTCTAAGAGGAGTTGCAATCACAAAATTTTGACTGACAACCGCGCGAGCTGACGACGTACATACACTCATATAAACTAGGTTCAGATTCGTTATCTAGAGCAGTATTTCTCAACAGGTAGTCCGCAGGAAAATTTTAATAGTCCGCGCAATATAAGGAAACTCTTTAAAAATTATTATACTTTTGCTAACAAAAATTATTTATCTATTGTGTATTTTTCGTGATTTATTGGAAATGCAGAAGTTTTGTGTAATTTTAAAATTATTTCTGTGTTGCATTTCATTATTTAAATATTATTATGTGTTTTTTGCAGTTTTTAAATATATTTGTTTTCTTGAAAAAAAAAATCAACCAACAATAATTATTATTAGTGGTCGGCATAAGAAAATTAGATATTTTACTAGTTCGAGGTGCGTTCTTGGTTGAGAAACACTGATCTAGACTATATGAAGGATATCTATATAATTTTTTTGCAAATGTTATACAGACACCGTATTGATCACTATACCACAATGGTGACCCCCGGTTATTGTAAACAGCCTGTATATTATTTTGTTGTATTTATTTTGTTTCTGTTGGTTTTACACGGTGAAATCCAAAAACTATATATTTGTTGCACATCAGAATGTTTACCTTTTTTTTTTTACGAAATGTTCGCGAAGAACAAGGACAACAGAACAACTGAATTTCTTTTATTTTTACGTCACTTTCACTTCTCAATTGTACCCCGTCTCCCCGTGTTAATGGTTCAGGGGGGCGGGGAGAATTATAAAATAAAACACACAGAAGTGATGTATAAATTTGTCGTGGTCATTGTCAAATCACATAACCACTTTCTATGACAATGATATAATCTAGGACTGCGCATTTATTTGTATATGTTAGATTCCTAATTTTTTAATTCGAAATAAACTTTTTTTACAATTTTTTCAAAGTAATAGTACTATACAGGGTGATTTATGACGTCGGGGAGAAACTACACCGGATGATTCCTATGAGTAATCTAAATAAGAAACTTCAAATAAACATATGTCCGAAAATGCCTTCTAACGGAACTGTAGTGTTAGAAGTTTATTACATGTAACATCAATCGCGTTTATTATATCAGGAAAACAAGTCATAAACTTCTGAATAATTGTAAAATTACTGATTGATTTTCTAACATTTTGTTTAAACACTAGTAAACTAACTTACTAGTTATGACTTACTGCATCCCGACAAAATTTCTCTTCGATTTTTAATTATTCTAAATTGTTTATTAAATATTTATTTATGTGTGTACAAAAAATTATAAACTAGTCAATTGGTTTACTGGTGTTTAAACAAAATGTTAGAAAATCAATCAGTAATTTTACAATTATTCAGAAGTTTATGACTTGTTTTCCTGATATAATAAACGCGATTGATGTTACAGGTAATAAACTTCTAACGGCTACAGTTCCGTTAGAAAGCATTTTCGGGCATATGTTTATTTAGAGTTTTTTATTTAGATTATACATAGGAATCATCCTGTGTAGTTTTTCCCCGACGTCATAAATCAGCCTGTATACGAAAAATATTTTTTTAATAATTATTTATATTTTCATGATATACCTGTATAATTTTGTAAATAAGAAGCATATTTATGTCACAACAGTTTTGTCTTTAGTTACCATGACTACAATAATTGTTATACAAATTTTTCTATACCATGAATTTATTTAATACGATGACGGTCAATTCTGTGGCGGACACAGCAGATGTTTAATTTTAATTAGCCATTCAATAAAGATATAGAAGATTTCTTAATCAATTTCAATAATAAACAACTAATAGCAAAGTAGTAACTTTAATTAAATAATATTCTCGCAAAGCGAGAATGGAGCTAGTCGAATGTGGTTTGATTTTATAAGCTAGTTTTTCGACTAGCTAAAATACAAGATTAGAAGTATATGGGTAAACCCATATATAGACCACTTTGACATTATCACATAAATGATAAGAAATAAGAATAAAAAAATTTTTCACCGCAAGTTGGCAACATTGTATTTTGCTAATATATAATATTATAAGCGCTAAGGATATTTTCTGTAAAAATTTGATTAAAATCGGATAAATAATGGAGGCATAACAAATTTTTAGAAAATTATTAATTTTTTTTTCGGAAAGTTGGCAACATCGTATTTTAATAAAATTATAATTTATGTGGGCGCTAGGAGAAACTTTTCTGAAAATTTGATTAAAATCGGATAAATAATGTAGCCACAATAAATTTTTAAAATTTGAGTAATTTTTTTCTCAATAAGTTGACAACACTATATTTTGTTAAAATTGCATAATTTATGCGGGCACCAGGAGAATCTTTAGTGAAAATTTAATTAAAATTGGTTAAATAACGTAGTCATAATAAATTTTTAAAAATTTTTGTAATTTTTTTCTCAGAAAGTTGGCAGTACTGTACTTTGTTGAAATTATCTAATTTATATGAATACCAGAAGAATCTTTTGTGAAAATTTGAACAAAATCGGTTAAACAACATGGTCATAATAAATTTTTAAAAATTTTAGTAATTTATTTCTCGGAAAGTTGGCAACACTGCGGTCTGAAAATTGAACTTAATTTTTTATTTGGTATGAACTATCTAATTGCCAAGTTTCAGCTTTCTACGAGCTCTCCTTCATACTTATAATTAACACTCGTATTTATCGTATTTTTCGGACACGGCCGGCCAGCCAGCCAGCCAGCCAGCCAGCCAGCCAGCCAGCAAGCCAGCCAGCCAGCCGTACTGACGATTTTATAAGCTAGTCTTTTCGACTAGCTAAAATATACGCGCACAATTCCGTAATGAATCGCAGTACAATTAAAATATTTACTTTCTTCTGTATCAGTCGATAAATGCAGAGATTGCATTTACTGACTTTTCACAAGGAAATAACAACATGCGTTAGGTTATATTAAAATAATTATTGTCTGTATTATACTGTACTTATTATTTCAAGTATTGCAATAACATTTAAACAACACCTTAACAACAGTAAACATTTAATATATTATATTTATCTTATGTTATATAATATTTTCATTTTCTATAATGGAAATGACACAAATTGCATGAAAAATACAAGTACTAAAAGTCGATGGATCAAATTCTAACAACACTAACATTAAAAAAATCTGCTGTAGTCACAACAAATAAATTTATTGTATAATAACAACTACTGTACTAGTCATGATAACTAAAAACAACAAGATTAGAAGTATATGGGTAAACCCATATATAGACCACTTTGACATTTCTCGGAAATTTGGTAACACAATATTTTTATTAAAATTATAATTTATGTGGGCACCAGGAGAAACTTTTTTGAAAATTTGATCAAAATCGAATAAATAATGTAGCCACAATAAAATTTTAAAAAACTTTGTGATTTTTTCTCTCTCGATAAGTTGTTGGCAACACTGTATTTTGTTAAAATTGCATAATTTAGTTAGGCACTAAGAGAATCTTTTATGAAAATTTGATTAAAATCGGTTAAATACAGTAGTTATAAAAAAAAAAATTAAATTTTAATAATTTTTTTCTCAGAAAGTTGGCAACACTGTATTTTGTTAAAATTACATAAATTATATGAATACTACGAGAATCTTTTGTGAAAATTTGAGTAAAATCGGTTAAATAACATGGCCATAATAAATTTTTAAAAACTTTAGTATGACCCTATCTTGTGTACTAGACAAATTTATCTTGAAAATTTTATTAAAATCGGTTGAACCGTCTAGGAGGTTGACTGAGCAAGCGAGCGAGCCACCCACATAAACTAAGTTCGGATTCGTCTGCTCTAGAGACTATATGAAGGATTTCTATACAATTTTTTTTTTTTTTTAATGTTACAGATACCGTACCAAACGCTATACCACTTTTCCTTGCAATCAAAGTGGTAAAAATGTCTTGAAATATAAATATGTCACCTATTTACAGTATTATACATACATACATACATACACAATCACGCCATATACCCCAAAGGTTGTGGCACAAATTCTTTCCATTATCCCAAAAACAGTTTCCTCTAAACATTCCTATCCCAATAACAAACTTTAGCTTTATCCACATTCATAATTCCTCACATATATGCTCTTTTATTCCTACTACTTAGAAATTTCCGCTCGCGCGCTAATATAACGAAAAAAATAAAAATTGTATAAAAATATTTAGCCGTATCAGAAAATGTTGCAAATAAAATTTGTTAGCTATAACTTTTTCAGTAACTTTGTAAAATAAATTTTTTCGAAATATATTTTTGTTGCGAAATATTCGTAATGCACATAAAAGTGACATCAATAAGTTACTACTTCCGATTGGAAAATCTTTACCAATAGTTGATCAAATTGAAATATTCACCTCCGACGCTTAAATATAAAATTTTAAAACAATCCATTCAGCCGAAATTATTTTGCACGTGTCTATAGACGGACATCACGCTAAAGCTATAAGCTATAAGCTTAATTCGTGCTTATCTGTAAAAGTTTCAATATATCAAATTTGATATGATTACAATACCTTCCTTATCATATGTAATATGACAAACAAAAAATCGACTAACGATATATTTTCAATAAAAGCAAAAAATTACTCATTATTTTGAAATAATAAATTTATATCATTTTTTTTTAATATTTATAATACATTATTTCATTTATTACTAAATAAAACTATATAAACTATATATTACCTTATAATTTACGTTATCAGCAATTAATATTATTATTATTATATTCGAAATAAGTATTTAATATTTTACAAAATAACGAATTAATTGCGCAATTTGTTTGTTAATAAATATTAACAAGTATTGCGTGTGATTTTCAATTATTCTATGTTTAGTATTTAATAATTATAGACAGAGAATTTTAACAATTACAAAAAAAGAAAAGGATATGTTTTACAATACACTGAAAAGAAAAAGAAGAAATCTTAGTAATATTACATATGTGTACAGTACAGAAGAATAATAAATTAAAATAGAGACCACTTTAAACGGTAATAATTTATGAAAAACTGTTTGAAATAAATAATAAATAAATATTATTTTCATTAAATATTTCAGACAGATTTGTATATATATATATATCGGTTCGGTTCCGGTTTTTGTTCCGGCAAAAATAACGGTTTTTTTTGTTTACGGTTCAGTTCCGGTTCGAAGTCCTGCAAATAACCGCAATTTCTTTACATTGCCAGTCAGTTATTGCGACTATTTCTTTTAAAACCGTTTTATTTTAATATGGTTATTGTTTATCTATGACATAATAATTTGCTCCAGACATTAAATAGAGTAGAACTATATTACATTATCTTTTTATAGATACTTTTGTATCGAAGAAACAAAAAAAACCCTATTTGATAGTTTGAAACAGCAAATTATAGAAGCATTCTTTAGTTTATAGAAAATTATTTGTTGTAGTTATATTAGAGGATAGATAATAGATGTATCAGTATTATAAACAGGTGTAATTACCTGCCCTAAAGAGTAATTTCTCTTTTCTGTTAGTTACAATTAATGGAGAAAGAAAATAGAAAAGAAAAATCTACATTTCTTTTCAAGGTCAGACACGACACATCGGAACGTACATGATCTATTAGAAGCATTCTTTTATAATTCTATTACATTTTTACTGACCGTTATATCACAAATGATAAGTGAGTTATAGTAATCATATCAAATCTGACATATCGCAATTTTTACAGATAAGCACGAACTGAGCATATAGTAATATGAATCAATACGAACTTGACGAACAAACACCCGATATATATATATATATATATATATATATATATATATATATATATATATATAATTCTACTTATCAATAGGTGGCATATAACTGTTTTGTTTTTAGTTACTATGACTACAGTAGTTTTTGTTATATAAATTTTTCTATTTCATAAATTTATATAATACAATAACGGTCGGTTCTATTTACAGACTTATATATATATATATATATATATATATATATATATATATATATATATATACCGAATTTGTTAAATCAGACCAATATCATGCTAAAAACAGCTGATTCTTGTTACTATAATCCTAATTCGTTGTTATACATGTAAAAATCTCGCGATATGTCAAATTTGGCATGATTACAATACCTCCATTATCATATGGGATATGACGATCAGTAAAAATATTGAAAAAAATGCATTTGCATTGATTTTTAAAAATATTAAATTATACTTATTTTAGTAACTAACCTGACCTTTAAATCTACAATCACAGAATTTCCACAATTTTTTCTCACACTTACCTAAATCATATACGAAAAAAAAACATTATACTTTAAATCCTAAACTGATTAACTATTTTCTAATAATATTTTTAAATATAAAACGTGATTTTTTCGAAGAAAATTACCCGAAAAAAAAAATATAATAATTTGACGTTAACGATCAAGAAATACTTTCTCCGAGAGATATAACATAATCTTCAACGGCTTACATCACATCATAAACAATCGCGAATCAATTATATTTTTCCAATATAACATTCGAGCGGATCTCGCATTCTTAATACATTTCCACTAGACGGACAGACGCAAATACGCTGGCCGCATATCTGTCATACTGATCCGTAGTTTCAAGGTATGAAACGTAACAGATTCTTCATGAAGTGCCAGGACCGGATTTACGTATAAGCAAAATAAGCAGTTTGCTTACACGATTATTCCAAATGGCATTCAGACCGAAGACTGACATTCTGATTGAAGGTGTAAGGTCAAGATAAGTGTCAATGTAAAAAATATATCTTAAATTTATACAGGTTTTAACCAGCAAAATTAACAACATTTTTTTAATTTTAATCAGTCGCCTCTAAACATTTCTATCCGCAAAGTAGCAACTTTCACTTCATCCACATTCATAACTCCTCTCTCATACATACCACTCATACCACTCCAACTACTCATCGGACGTCCACCTGCAAACGTATACCATCAACAATCATTCAAATAAATCTTTTTAACAGCAAACGTTCATTAGACGCATACGCTCAACATATCCGAATCATCTTAACTGACTCTAACACAATTCGCAATTTCACACTCATCATACACTCATTTATTTCGTACCCAATCTCTCCGATTTACATCACATACCCCCCTAAGTAAAAATCTCATTTCCACAGCAATCATTTTCCGTTTATACTTTTGCAACCAAACATAAATCAAATTTATAGTTCAAATTATTCAAATTAAAGTTTAGGTTGTACAAAGTGCAAAGTATCTAATTTATAGTGGAAAGTATCCAAACTATAGTTTTTGAAACAGGTACACACGCACGAAGAGATTTTACCTTTTTCACCTCAGGCAAAATTTGAAAGTTTAGGGACATGCCAGGGGGACAATTCGGTCACGAAAAATCACGGGAGACAACTCGACTCGTCCGGTTTTATCTGCCACTATTTAGCAAATCTAAATTTTAATCTAATCACTTTGACGCCATTTTTTTTAAATAAAAATTTAACTTTTTAAAAATGAAAATAATACTGCTGAAAAACTTCAATAAATACACTTTTCAACGGTATAATTGTTGTATACTCTATTTGTTGTAAAAGTTAAAAAAAAAAACATTTGAAAAACAACTAAAAAATCAATGCTACAAACGGGAATACCCACTTAAGGGCCCCGCAATACTTAAATCCGGCCCTGAACAGTGCGGAGAGATGCTGCAGCATAATATCATAAGTGAATTCTCGCATGAGTATATATGAAAACGGTTTATTCAAGAACACTTTCTCACTTTCACCTGCGGGCCGACGCAAATGGTGAACCAACGCGACAACGAGGGATTCGCTATTATTGGCGTTTACCGCCCCCAGGCGCATTAATATGCGTAACAAATCCGTTAAGTTATACATAGATGAGTGATGCATTTTAGTTTTAAATGTTAGTTAAGAAGTAACGCGAACATAGTTTCGTATTTATACACGCCTTATTTATTTATTGTATTTTGTGTGTTTGCAAACATAGAAGAAAGTGAAAATATAGTATAAGTGTTTAAAATATCACTAAATTTATTCGCAATTATCTACGATTGGAAAATAAAATAAAATTGATAACAGTTAAATACACTAAAAAGAAAAATTATATAATTTTATCGACAAATAATGCCCAGTATTTTTAGGTATAATTACTCAACTGCTGTTTAATTTTAACATAATTGTTTAAAGAAATATATAATAATAAATTCATTAAATTAAATTAATTCCTTTGTTGAATGATCCGTTTATGCCTTATAATTTTCAAAATTCAAATATTTTCAAGAATCAATACATTTCTTTTTTTAAAATAATAATTGTTTAAAAATATCAGAACTATTACAAATATTATTTAATATAATATTACCAACGAGATGGAAAAGTATATATGTTTTTAATATTAAAGTTTTTTTAGTAAAGTTTCTTTTAGTAAATTTGCAAAACTTCAGTAAATTTGCGGTCAGGAATTTTTCACAAATAGGTAAAATTTGTTTAGTTCTGTAATATTATTACATACATTTCGAAATTTACATAAAGGATGTATTTTGACATGAATGAATTACACTTAAAATATTTTATTAGTATTATTACACAAAATATGTCATTATTATAATGAATTATTACAGATATTAATATGCAAGCAGTAATCTTACATAATTTAAAAAGTTATACTAACAATATGTAATTCTACATTAAGTATGTAGAGTACATTAAGTAATTTTACATACTTTATACAGTTATTTTTACTTACTTTATGTAATTATTATGAATTATGTTAAAATTACAGAATTTTGAGGTAGAAAGACAGAATATTTTTGCTAAAATAAAATTACTAATTTTTTTATAGTAAAATTTTATTACTATTTTCCTGTAATTGCGCTTTTTTTCACAGTGTATTAAAAACTGCAGTTGGCAAGAAGATACTTGTATCACTCTAGATTTAGTGAATATTTTCCAGTTGCAAAGTTGGTAGTCCTGAGTATAGTAACATTTTTTTTGAGTTACGCGTGAAATTTGAATAAACTAGGTTTACATCCTTGCTAAGTTGGTAACATTGTTTTTGATGACACTAAAGGGGCCCCCTCACTCATCGATAAGACTCAAGGTGTTTCCGATAGGGTTTAGCCCTTAGCACTCAATATTTGTAGAAGGGTCGCTCTTCATAAACAACAGAGTAAATTTTTATTGTTTAACAGGAACAGAAAAGTATCAGTATGAATGTGGATGAAGCGAGAGTTGTTTGTCTGGATAGGAATGTTTGAATAAAAACTGATTTTGGGAGAGTAGAAAGAGTTTGTACCACACCCGTTTGGGGTACATGGCGTGATTGTGCATGTATTCAGTAATAAATTAATAAAATAGGTAAATAAGAATTGATACATGCTGCAGTTAATTTTTTTCCATAACAATTTATAAATTTACTTAATAAAATTTCAGTAAAACAATCAATATAATTAAAAGCAAAAGGTTAAGAACATAAAACAATTTCTATGAAAACTATTACATAAATCATCTCTCGCCTAAATCCGGAAGTCTGGGAAATGAGAAAATAAATTTCCTAAGAGTTTCAACGTACCTATGTGTTTCCTTTGTTGACACAGCGATAAGTGCGTGTGTTTAAAATTTATTTAACGTATGTCCACACAATAATTTTGTCATTGTCAGTTTATATAGGACAAAACAGTCTTTTCAACTTTAAATTTGCATTTTGACTACATGAGTTTTAACATAGTACAAATATAAGATATATATATATATACCGGGTGTTTTTAATTTTTTTCTACTAAACGATGCATCGTAGAATAATGGTTTCTTCACTTAATTATTTTACTCATTATTTCGCATTTTTCCATATCATGCTTATTTTCCTAGACCTCATAGTTTTTGAGAAAAAGAATAAAAACCAAAAAATCCAAAAAAAATTCTAGCGCCCAAATGGCACATGGTAGCAAATTAAAACTAAAACCAAATTATAGAACTTTTTATTGTCTATCAAAAAGTATTCTTAATATTTCACCGAATTTTACTCGAGAAAGTAGTATATCACAAAATATCGAATTTGCATGTTAAACGCCTATACGAACTAAACGAACGAACACCCGGTATATATATATATATATATATATATATATATATATATATATATATATATGCAATACGTAAAACGGTGCATAACGTGGTTTTGGCGAAAGTTTTTGGAAACAACAAGAAATATGTTAAAATAAAAAGCTGTAGCCTGTATATTTTAACCTTACTTTTAAAAATAAATTTTGTCAAAAATACTTTTGAAATTTACTTAAAATTACTTACCTACATTGATGTCTGATAGTAAATGTTGGGTTTGGTTGCAAAAGCATAAATGGAAAATGATTGCTGTTGAAATGAGATTTTTACGTGAGTTATGTGGTGAAAATAGGAGAGATCGGGTACGAAATATATTAGTGTACGATGGGTGTGAAATTGAAAAAAATGTTGTAGCAAAAGTTGCCCCGTGTTAGAGTCAGTTAAGATAGTTCGGACATGTTGAGCAAATATCAAATAAAAAGATTTATTTGAATGATTTTGATGGTATACGTTTGCAGGTGGACGTCCGATGAGTAGTTGGAGTGGCGTATAATTGAGAGGGTGGCTTGCGTGAGCGAAAGTTTCCAAGTAATAAAAATAAAAGATCATATATGAGAGAAGAATTATGAATGTGGATGAAGCGAAAGTTGCTTGTTTGCGGATAGGAATGTTTGGAGGCGACTGATTTCGGGATGATGAAAAAAGTTTTTCGGGTACATGGCGTGATTGTGTATGTATGTATGTAACGCAATATACATTACTTGATCATATTATATTCTGTTAGTCCTGTAAGAGGCAATAGTAATTGCCGAAACGTTGATAAAAGAAATTATTTTATACTTTTTAGTCCGTTTTAAAAAAGTGGAATATTAATTTTTTTTTATGTAAATAATTATTTTCTAATGAAGACGCGTGTTGATTTCATTGAAACAACAATTATTAATAAATATTAATACAGAACTGAAACCTAAAACCGTTTTATTCTAAAACAATAAATTTAAATTAATAAATATTTAATATAAACAGCAATAAATAAAATAATCATTACCTATCAAAAATTTCACTTTCAGTCAGCGACAGTTTTTAATTTATTTATAATTTGATTCAGCGATTATTATATTTCACTACGAGACAAGAAAATCTTTGAGAACTTTATAATATCTCAACGTAATTCTCACAATTTATTTATGAAGATTAGAAGAAATTAAAAAAAAAAATTGTTCATACGCACGTATACATGAAACTTAAAAACAATTCATTAATGTAAGTGTACTTTCTTTTATGTTAATGAAACTCTTATAGTGTGTGTATATAATGTATAATCTGATTATAAAATAATTATACTGTAATTTGTCATTTATTAAAACAAAATACAGTCGATTCCGCTTAATTGGGACACATCGGGACTAGGGCATTTTGGCCCAATTAAGCGGCTGTCCCAATTAACCGAATTTTACATAAAATTAAGCAATCCATATTTTTCTTTCAATAATTTTATTTTATAAATTCTTGGAAAAAATTATAAACTACATATAACCAAAAAAATATAAACTTTTAAGAAAAAATAATAATAAATTCCAAAATAAAATAATAAATAAATACATACATTTTTAATTCATTTCAAAAATGTGTCAAATGTAGTCTGTCTTTTGTTTTTGAAACATTTCATTTCTACAAAATCAGCACAAGTATTCAGTGCGGCTGTAGGGCTCCCTTCATTTCCTTCCTGCATAAAATAACGCTGTAAGAAGGCCATATATTTTTTTGCCTCCTGGTTAGTCACAGGCACAGGTGGATTATCATCATCGTCATCTTCGTCTAATTTTTCATATTTTAATTTAATGTTTTCTTTAAATAAAAACAACAAAATGTAAGTTTAACGAACCTTCCACGCGCGAGGTGTAGTGGTAACTGAATCATAACTGAATACGTAACGATTGAGACAGCAGGGTAGACTCTCACAGCTTTAATGACCGGTGCCGCGCCACGCCGACGCGAGGGTAAACATTAACCTTTGAGCGCGCGTGGGTCCGTACTTCATACGAGAATGAATGTGTTGGGAAAAAAGTTCAAAGCGCGCGATACTAATGTAATTAATTGATACATATTTGCTAGTTTTTTAAATATAAATTTCCATGTTGTGAATCAAAAAGATATGAAGCGTATCATATTAAATTTTTTGTAAATATTTTTTCTTGTGAATACATATTTGTAACATAATATATACTGTGATCTTAAATTTACTGTCCCAATTAAGCGGAATGTTGTCCCAATTAAACATGTAAATTTACTGTTGGTTCCTTGGTTTGGTTTCTGTTCTTTGAGATTTGGCCCAAATAAGCGGCTGTCACAATTAAGCGGTGGCCCAATTAAGCGGAATCGACTGTATATCCGTCGAAAAATATTTGTATAGTGTGAGAAAATGTAAATGCAGATTTTCATTGTAAAATACAGATTTTAAAAAAAAAAACGGCTTTAGATTGTAGTTCTGTATTAATTTTTACTAATAATAGTAATAATCAAAATCTCAACATACTCAACATACATCTTATCAGGAAAAAATGATTGTTGGACAGACAAGTAGAACTGTTTCTACTAGATTGACAAAACACAAAAGATCAATACATACATACATACATACACAATCACGCCATATACCCAAAAAGGTGTGGCACAAACTCTTTTCATCATCCCAAAATCAATCGCCTCCAAACATTCCTATCCGCAAACAAGCAACTTTCGCTTCATTCGCATTCATAATTGCCCTCTCATACATGCTCTTTTATTCCTACTACTTGGAAACTTTCGCTCACGCAAGCCACCCTCTCAATCATAGCACTCCAACTACTCATCGGACGTCCACGCAAACGTATACCATCAAAATCATTCAAATAAATCTTTTTAACCAAACATTCATTAGACATTCGCTCAACATGTCCGAACCATCTTAACTGACTAACACGGCAACTATTACTACATTTTTTTCAATTTCACACTCATCATACACTCATCTATTTCGTACCCGATTTCTCCTATTTACACCCAGCTACCCCACGTAAAAATCCCATTTCCACAGCAGTCATTTCCCATTTATGCTTTTGTAACCAAACCCAACATTCACTACCCTATACATCAACATAGGCACCAAAACTGCATTATAGATACTCAAACTTGGGGTGGCTTCTTTGGAAACATTTACATTCCTAGCAAAAGTTCCCAAAGCACCTAAACCTTACAACCAGCATTTACTGAAACATATACAGGGTGTAACAGAATAACTACTCCTAATTTTCAGAAATAATAGAGTGCACTTAGAGCAGGGGCGGATGGGCCATAAGACGAACCGGGAAATTTTCCGGTGGGCCGGCTGTTCAGAGGTCCGCAGGGCCGGTGGCTGAAAGTACGTCTAAGTGATCTACCAACTTATCTTCATAAGCCTGTACATGGCACAGTAAGGAACTGGCTAACATACAATAAAAAAACTTTTAAGTTGTTTTGTACACTATGTCTATTATACGCAAAGCACGAAAATCGATTTGTTCTTGGTATGAATGACTTTTTGCACACTTATCAACGACTTCAGAAGCATGAAGTAAGCAGTGAGCATGAACATTCCGTTAGAGCATACTTTATGTGCAAGAATCAAAAGGACATTTCCAATTTGCTTCTTTCATCTACATTAAATATCATACAACAGCAAATAAAGAAAAAACGACGAGTATTAGAAGTAATTAGACATTATAAAAGTTATTGGAAAACGCGGATTAAGTTATAGAGGAAAGAAATATAAAGCTGCATATACTTTAGCTGATTCCACATTGGACCATGGTAACTTTTTGGAATTAATATTGTTAGTAAGTAAATATGATGTACACTTAAAAGAACATTTAAATGAGATCACCGAAAAAAGCAAAAATATCCACGAAAAAGGACAACAACGTAAATCTGGATCATTCGTAAGTTTATTATCTAAAACAACTGTAAATTCAATATTGCAAATCATAAGAGAATTGATCAAAACATCCATTCTGGAAGAAATCCAAAAAGCAGAAATATTTTCTGTACAATTGGACACTACACAGGATATTTTAGTTCAAGATCAATGTTCAATTGTAATAAGGTATGTCTTGGGTTGTGAAATCTATGAAAAACTGGTTTTCGTTGTAAGTTGTACAGACTCTACCGGGAAAGATATGTTTAACCTCATTCAAAAAGAATTTTTATCTTTAAATATTCCACTAAAAAATTGAGTCTCTAATGCCACTGATGGTGCAACAAATATGCAAGGGGCTTACAATGGTTTCTCTAAATGGATGTCTGAAAATACACCTAGTCAATTACATGTGTGGTGTTACAGCCATATCTTGAACTTAATTGTGTCCGACACCGCCAAAATAACAATAAATGTAGCGTCTTTATTTACCTAATTAAATTTCATTGCAATTTTCTTCAAAGAATCCTGCCAAAAAACGAATATTTGGAAAAGCACATCCTCAGAGGCCAAAAAAAAAAAGAAATTACAAGTAATTGGAGAAACTCGTTGGTGGGCAAAAGAAGCAACTTTGAAAAACAAAATTGAAAATTACAAAAATCACGCCAATGCTCTTTACATCGATGTATTATTAGCATAACACGATATAAAATTGTCTGAAAACATGCCACCAGATGTCTGTGTGAAGGCCTCTACCATGCTTACACAATTTATAGAAATGCTACTAACGGCTCAAATTTTTACAAAATTATTTTTAATTATTGGTCCTATCTCGAAATATTTGCAAACTTAAACTTACTAAGATGACACGAAATGATTATGAATTGTACATCACAATTAAAGTCCGTATATAAGTCACGACATGAGTGATATTGAAACATCTGCGCAAACGTTCATTGCATGGGCACAAGATGAAATTGACAGCCGTGAAGAAATCGACATTTTTCCTTTCCCGAAATAAAAATAAGAAAATGAAAGAAAATGGCTGGAGAATTGGCGGAAGATGATCCCATTAAAGATAGCCAAAAAAATTATGAAGTTAAAACCCATAATAGAATTTTAGATAAAATTATAAATTCTATAGAATGTATATTTAAGAATAATGGTGAGCTTTATAAAAGGATATTGCCTTATTGTCTCTAACAAATTTTGATAAAGTTAAACAAGGAGTACCATCAAATAGCTTTAAAAAATTGTGTGAACATCTAGAAAACTATTACCCAAATATTACAAAAGAAGATCTGCAAGAAGAATTGGTTAGTTTCGCGAAAAATTGGAATAAATTTAAAGTTTCGGCAACAACAAATGCGGAGAGTAATCAACAATTTCAGAGTAATGTTAAAGTTATAGATACAGATGAAACTAAAGAAGAGGACAACGATGATTTTGAAAGAGATGGTGGTTTTGATGTTAATAATAAAAAATGTAAATCTTGTCTTAAATGTGCAATTTGCTGTTATTCTGTCATTCAAAAGTACAATATGTACAGTGAGGCATATTTTGCACTAGGAAATGCTTACAAATATTTATTAACATTATCAATAAATCAAGTGCAATATGAAAGAAGTTTTTCAAAGTTAAAATACATTAAAAATAATATTCTCGCAAAGCGAGAATGGAGCTAGTCGAATGTGGTTTGATTTTATAAGCTAGTTTTTCGACTAGCCAAAATACAAAATTAGAAGTATATGGGTAAACCCATATATAAACCACTTTGACATTATCACATAAATGATAAGATAGAGAGATAAAAAAATTCTTTATCGAAAGTTGGCAACGTTGTATTTTGCTAATATATAATATTATAAGCGCTAAGGGTATCTTCTGTAAAAATTTCATTAAAATCGGATAAATAATGCGGGCATAACAAATTTTTAGAAAATTATTATTTTTTCTCTCGGAAAGTTGGCAACATCGTATTTTAATAAAATTATAATTTACGTGGGCACTAGGAGAAACTTTTCTGAAAATATGATTAAAATCGGATAAATAATGTAGCCACAATAAATTTTTAATATTTTAGTAATTTTTTTCTCAATAAGTTGGCAACACTGTATTTTGTTAAAATTTTATAATTTATGCGGGCACCAGGAGAATTTTTAGTGAAAATTTGATTAAAATTGGTTAAATAACGTGGTCATAATAAATTTTTAAAAATTTTAGTAATTTTTTTCTCAGAAAGTTGGCAGCACTGTATTTTGTTGAAATTATCTAATTTATATGGATACCAAAAAAATCTTTTGTGAAAATTTGAACAAAATCGGTTAAACAACATAGCCGTAATAAATTTTTAAAATTTTTAGTAATTTTTCTCTCGGAAAGTTGGCAACACTGCGGTCTGAAAATTAAACTTAATTTTTTATTTGGTATGAACTATCTAATTGCCAAGTTTCAGTTTTCTACGATCTCCTCTTTATACTTATAATTAACACTCGTATTTATCGTATTTTCTGGACACGGCCTGCCAGCCAGCCGTATTGACGATTTTATAAGCTAGTCTTTTCGACTAGCTAATAGATTGCGGAAATCAATGTCGAATAATAATTTGGATGCTTTTATGTTAATGGCTTGCGAAAATGATATTTTATATAATATTGTCTCTGATAACATTATAGACATGCTTATGCAGCAAAGCAAGTTATTAAATAGATTGTTAAAAGAGTAAAGTTTTTATATAATAAGTTTTTCTTAAAGTTTTGTGTTTAAAATTTTTTTATGAAGTTGTAAATTCTCTAATCGTTTAGAACAAACTTAATTTCTACACTTGGAATAAAAAACTTTAAACTTTGATTTACTTTTATTTTTTTTTTGTTGTATGTTTCTATATATGCACTTGACCGGAAGTCCGGCATTTTTAACTAAAAAAATGTTTTTTGAATAATAAATGGAATCGGATTCATAAATCTGTAATAAACCTATGCTCTATTTAATTTTAAAGAAAAAATGCGTAACACCCTGTAAATGTATATTTTAGCCATATCCGGAAATTAAAAAAGGGCCGACAAATATTATTTCCCGGGCCGCTAAGATGTTGCCCATCCGCCCCTGACTTAGAGAAACATTTTTTATTAATAAATTAGTGTCCGGAAATTTCTCGGTGCCAAGATACACTAGATATCGTTAAAAACAATCTTAATCAAAACATCAAAGATGAGTAGTTAAGTTAAGGAACATTTTATTAGAAAAAAATACCGCATTAAACTTTATAAAAATTGTTCGAAGTTACGACCACCATTTTCGATACACAAGTTGTAACGATGTACAATCGACTGCCGAAAAAAAAAAAAAATGTCCGGACACAAGTTTATTAATAAAAAATGTTTCTGTATGTGCCCTCTATCATTTCTGAAAATTAAGAATAGTTATTCTGTTACACCCTGTATACCCCTTTAAATGATTTACTGACATCAACCTATTATATTTGATCATCTTTACTACGTAATTAAATCTGATCAAATTAAAAACGAAACATTTTTGATAGACTTAGTTTATGTTGCAATTTTTTTTGCAATTATATTTGTTAATCAATCTTACGTGAGTGTCTCGAAAGCAATATTGCTTCTAAACATATGTTCGATCTAAATTGAAAGTAAACTGAAAATCTATATACGTGTTATTTTTTTCTAATATTTTTTTTTTCGTCCAAACCTACCTATAAATACAAAGAAAAAAAATGTATGGAGCAATGGAAACGGCATTCCAAAAATAAATGTTTACATTTCTCCTAAAATGTAGAAAAAGAATTACTCTGCGAACGCGTTTGCAATAAATATTTACTATAGTTTAGCTGTATGTAATAGTTACATCACACAAATTAATTATATCAAATACTGAGTAATTTTGTAACGATTAGGTTATGTGTGTGTGTGTGTGAATTTTATATACGTATAGATTTGTTTCAAAAGAATGTAAAGAAAATAGGGCATGTTATTGTTTGTGTAAACTGAAACTGATTTTGTAATTAGAATATTTTTAACGCTTAACTGAATATAGTACACTATAAAAAACGTCTGTGAATTTACATATTTTTACTCCTTTGACTGCAAGGAAAAAGTGGTATAGCGTTTGGTACGGTGTCTGTAACATTTTCAAAAAAAAAATTTGTATATAGATATCCTTTATATAACCTCTAGATGACGAATCTGAACTTAGTTTATGTGGGTGTATGGATGTGCGTCGTCAGCTCGCTCGGTCGTAAGTCAAAATTTTGTGGCCGCAACTTCTCCTAGACGGTTCAACCGATTTTAATAAAATTTTCAGGATAAATTTGTCTAGTACCCAAGATGGTCATGTGGTTTTATTTTTTTCCAGTGATGCCAACTTTCCGAGAAAAAAATTACCAAAATTCATTGTGGCTTCATCATTTATTCGATTTTGATCAAATTTTCAGAAAAGTTTCTCCTAGTGCCCACATAAATTATAAGTTTAATAAAATACAGTGTTGCCAATTTTCCGAGAAATGTCAAAGTGGTCTCTATATGGGTTTACCCATATACTTTTAATCTTGTTTTATAGTAAAAATCATATAATTTTCTCTGTATTGCAAATTTACTACATTTATTGTATAAATATCAGAAAACTATTATGGAATTAAAATATTACATAAAAAGAAGATTTACATATTTTTTGTATATTTTCACGAAAGTTTATGTAAATTTGTGCTGTATTTTTCCATATTTTCAAATATTTTCTTAACATTATGACATTAACATTATAATATTCAAGGATAAATAATTAAATTAAATTAAATATAAAGAAAAATAAACACTTTTGCAATAAACTCAAAGTTATTCTTTTACATTTAACATCATAAAATAAAATATAATAAAAGAATACAATTTCCATCAATTAGTTTAATTTTAAATATGGTTAAAAGATAATAAAAATAAATAGTGTAAAATCAACTAGGCCTTGATATTTCAACTTTCCTTTGTTTCACAAAAATAATAAAAATATAAATAAGTTTTTGTTTGCATTAGAAGTCACCATATTTATGTATCAATTAAAATTTATTGTTAAAATTTGCACGTTGTTAATTACAAATTAATATATGTATATAATTAACTTTTTATTTAGTGTAAAAATCTTGGTGTTTTAAATTTTGCCAGGCTAAAAAAAAAACTGACTAGTATAAAGCCCACTTTATTCGGCATTAATTTTGTTAATAATTTATGAATAAATATTTGAAATAAATCATGAATAAATATTTGGGATTGATTTGTGGGAGACATGTGCATTCATGTCATCTACCACTGCTAGCAACTGACAAGCAAATAACTGCCATTGCTTTACACGTTGCGTTTATTTGTTGTCAGTTGCATCTTAATTTACGGATATTCTGTATATTTAATCTTAGATTTTCTGATGGTAAACTGATTTATTCAACAAGCAGAACTTTTTACAAAGAATAACTTTTTGTTGTAAAATCAATAAAAAAAACAACTTTTTCCTCTGTTAACTCCATTCGGGGACGCGCTGTATTTGTCAGAACAACTTACAAATTAAATATAATACTTTTTCTGACTAAATTAATTATTAGTGTAAAGTGGCACTGAGTTAAATAAAATTTGATTTCAATTAATTAAAAATCTATAAATTTTATGATCTAGTTACTTATTTTTACTACTTTGACTGCAAGGAAAAGTAGTATAGCGTTTGGTACGGTGTCTGTAACATTTTCAAAAAAAAAAAAAATTGTACAGAAATCCTTTATATAGCCTGTAGATGACGAATCTGAACTTAGTTTATGTGGGTGTATGGATGTGCGTCGTCAGCTCGCTCGCTCACTCGCTCGCTCGGTCGTAAGTCAAAATTTTGTGGCCGCAACTCCTCCTAGACGGTTCAACCGATTTTAATGAAATTTTCAGGATAAATTTGTCTAGTGCCCAAGATGGTCATGTGGTTTTGGTTTTTTCCAGTAATGCCAACTTTCCGAGAAAAAAATTACTAAAGTTTTTAAAAATTCATTGTGGCTATATTATTTATCCGATTTTGATCAAATTTTCAGGAAAGATTTCCCTAATGCTCCCATTAATTACATAATTTTATTAATATTCAGTGTTGCCAACTTTCCGAGAAAAAAATTACTAAAATTTTAAAAATCTTATTATGGCCATGTTATTCAACCGATTTTACTCAAATTTTCACAAAAGATTCTCCTAGTATTCATATAATTTATGTAATTTTAACAAAATACAGTGTTGCCAACTTTCCGAGAAAAAAATTAGTAAAATTTTAAAAAATTTATTATGACCATTTTATTTAACCGATTTTAATCAAATTTTCATAAAAGTTTTTCCTAGTGCCTAAATAAATTATGCAATTTTAAAAAAATACAGTGTTGCCAACTTATCGAGAAAAAATCACAAAATTTTTTAAAAAATCATTGTGGCTACATTATTTATTCGATTTTGATCAAATTTTCAGAAAAGTATCTCCTAGTGCCCACATAAATTATAATATTATTAAAATACAGTGTTGCCAACTTTTCGAGAAATGTCAAAGTAGTCTATATATGGGTTTCCCCATATACTTCTAATCTTGTTTACCTAGTAACTTGTTTCTATGTTCTGCTATTTACTATAAAAATGTCATTTGTATTATTTTTCCTGATGAAGACGGATATTGAGTTCGTCGAAACGTCGATTACAAATAAATATTAATACAGAACTTTAAACTAAATGCAGTTTTATTGAATATAGATCCTATTCTATCTAATTGCAAAACCAAAATATATTACAGTTTTATTACCACTTTGACTGCAAGGAAAAGTGGTATAGCGTTCGGTACGGTGTCTGTAACATTTTCAACAAAAAAAAAAATTGTGCATAGAAATCCTTCATACAGTCCCTAGAAGACGAATCTGAAGTTAATTTGTGTGGGTGTATGGATGTGCGTCGTCAGCTCGCTCGCTCGCTCGGTCGTAAGTCAAAATTTTGTGGCCGCAACTCCTCCTAGACGGTTCATCCGATTTTAATGAAATTTTCAGGATAAATTTGTCTAGTACCCAAGATGGTCATGTGATTTTATTATTTTCCAGTGATGCCAACTTTCCGAGAAAAAAAATTACTAAAGTATTTAAAAATTCATATTGGCTACGTTATTTCTCCGATTTTGATCAAATTTTCAGAAAAGATTTTCTTAATACTCCCATTAATTATATAATTTTATTAACGTCCAGTGTTGCCAACTTTCCAAGAAAAAAATTACTAAAATTTTAAAAAATTTATTATGGCCATGTTATTTAACCGATTTTACTCAAATTTTCACAAAAGATTCTCCTAGTATTCATATAATTTATGTAATTTTAACAAAATACAGTGTTTCCAACTTTCCAAGTAAAAAATTACCAAAATTCATTGCGGCTACATCATTTATTCGATTTTGATCAAATTTTCTGAAAAGTTTCTCCTAGTGCCCACATAAATTATAATATTATTAAACTACAGTGTTGCCAACTTTCCGAGAAATGTCAAAGTGGTCTCTATATGGGTTTACCCATATACTTCTAATCTTGTTAATAGTAATATAGGAATGAATGTTTGGAAAAGACTAATTTCGGAATAATGAAAAGAGTTTGTGCCACACCCTTTTGGGTACATGGTGGATAGAATAAGACCTATGTTCATATGACATTTTTCACTCGAAATAAACTCCCTAACAAACTGTTAAAGTTTGGAAATGAGATTTTTACGTAGGGTATGTGGTGTAAATAGGAGAGACCGACACATTAAATCAACGAAATAACAGTGATTTAAAATTCTGTAATCTTTAATTACGCAATAAAAATTCATAATGCTTTGTAAAATATTAATAGAAAATCGTTAGAGTTTTTTTTTTTTATAAGAATTTTGCAAGATATAATTACGGTATATTTGTGTGAGCAATATGGTTACAGTATGTACCTATGTATATTAAAAATTTATCAAAATAGCTAATATTATAGGTAATTATGCTAATAAAATTGGCAATCTTTCAAAAAAATACAGCTTAGCTATTTGTAATGTTTAGTTTTTAATGTGTGGTGTGTGTGTGTGTGTGCGCGTACACACACACACAGAGAAAGAGAGAGAACACATTCAGAAAAGAGTTGGGTTGTTTGTAATTTTTTACAGAAATTTAAAAAATCAGATTTTTTCAAGAAACAAAAAACATTATATTTTTCTATTTTTATATTAATTTCGAAAGTAAAAGTTTATTACTTATTTTTATGTATTTATTATGAATGTAAATATTATATATATATATATATATATATATACATACTTACCCAAAAGGGTGTGGCACAAACTCTTTTTATCATCCCGAAATCAGTCGTCTGCAAACATTCCTATCCAAACAAGCAATTTTCGCTTCATCCAGATTCATAATTCCTCTTATGCATGCTCTTTTATTCCTACTACTTGGAAACTTTCGCTCGCACGCAAGCTACCCTCTCAATCATACACCACAGCACACCACTCCAACTACAATACAATTAATAATATTGTAATATTCACATAAAACAGATATAATACAAAGTTGTTGAGTATTAAATTCTCGAAAAGTACCAGTCATTACATCTGACTAATTAATTATTAATAAAACTTGCTCTACTAGAAAAATTTTAATATCTAAAATAATGTATGTATTTGAATAAACAAGACAAGAAATTCGAAAACAATTGACGTATAACGACACATGTCATTGACATTTCAAACTCGAATATTTTATAAAAGCACCATTGTTAATAACCTATTCTTTTTAGCCAGAGACGGACCAACCAACATATTATTTATATTTGTGAGAACTAATCTTTCTTTAGTTGAATATACAATTTTTGATAAATTTGGCGATATATATATATATATATATATATATATATATATATATATATATATATATATATTTTGTTTTTCTTGCACTTCTTTAAACAGCTTTCAATAATTAAATTAAAAATCAAGCAAAAATAAACAATGCAATTGTCAATTAACTTAACTTAACTTGACATAGTAGTGTTTTCAATATGAACGCCGAAGATGTCAGATTAAATACACTTAACGTTGTAGTTATGTTTGGGGCTGTTTTTCTCAAAAAAACTATCGCCCGCGGAGCGGAAGTACGGCGCATACGACCGCGAACTGCTAGCGGTCTACCTCGCGGTGAGACACTTCCGGCACCTAGTGGAGGGTCGAGCCTTCACCATCTACACGGACCACAAACCACTAATTTTTGCGTTCCAGCAAAAGCCGGAGAAGTGCTCGCCGAGACAATATAGATACTTGGATTACATCGGCCAGTTCACTACCGATATCCGACACATAGCCGGCAAAAACAACGTCGTCGCGGACACGCTTTCCAGGATCAAGGAAGTCGCCCCAGGGGTAGATTTCAACGCGCTCGCTCGCTCTCAACTAGAGGACGCCGAGCTACGCCACTATGTGGAAGCGGGCGACACAGGGTTGCAGCTCAAGCAGATCTCTCTGCCTGGAGCCGACGCACCCCTCTACTGCGACGTCGCCGGTAACACCTTCCGTCCATTCGTCACTCCGGCATTCCGCCGTGCTGCTTTCAACAGCATACACCAGCTGTCACACCCGGGCATCAAGGCTACTGTGAGGATGCTCACCCAACGCTTCGTGTGGCCAGACATCAAGAAGGACGGTCGAGTGTGGGCGCAAAGCTGCCTGCCGTGCCAGAGGTCAAAAGTCACACGACACGTGACTGCGCCGGTGGGGACGTTCGTATTGCCATCCAGCCGCTTTGAGCACGTTCACATGGATATCGTCGGACCGTTGCCGATGTCAAACGGATGCCGATACTGTTTAACAATCGTCGATCGCTACACCAGGTGGCCGGAAGCGGTTACATTAGAGAACATCGAGGCCGAGACCGTCGCGCGGGCTTTCTTCGCAAATTGGATCGCACGTTTCGGCACACCACTGCGAATCACGACAGATCAGGGCCGGCAGTTTGAGTCCCGACTGTTCGCAGAGTTGCAGAAGATTTGTGGCATGTCCCGGATCCGCACAACAGCGTACCACCCGGCGGCAAACGGCCTGGTAGAGCGTCTGCATCGGCAGATGAAAGCGGCCATAAAATGCCACAACTCGGAACGCTGGACCGAGGTCCTGCCCATGGTCATGCTCGGCATCAGAAATGCATGGCGAGAGGACATCGGCGCAACAACTGCCGAGCTAGTGTTCGGAACGTCGCTGCGACTACCCGGCAAATTTCTGCAGCAAGCTACCGACACCGACATCTGCGAGCCCGCGGACTTCATTAGGCAGCTGCGTACGCAATTCCAACAGATGCGCCCAGTTAGCGGCACTAGACACGGGGGCAAAAGAGCATTCATATTCAAAGACTTGAAAAGTACGTCGCACGTCTTAGTACGCCACGACGGGCCGAAAGGCGCACTGCAGCAACCATACGACGGGCCGTTTAAAGTCATACGCCGCGGGGACAAGACGTTTACAGTGCGCGTTGGGACGCGGGACACCACTGTGTCGGTGGACCGTCTGAAGCCGGCGTACATTATGCAAGAGGACGCTGAGCCACCAGCAACGACCGCGAGAGACAGCATTCCAGCGACATCAACAGTACCTGCCGGTCCGGCCACACCTCCAGCGAGATCCGGAAGACATATACGACGACCGGACAGGTATCAGGCCGGATTCTCATAATTGCTAGGCAATTACTAGCAGGGGGGTATGTGGCGTCGGCTGGACGACATCGACAATGCTGGCGCCGAGGCTGCCGTTACAGGCCGGATTATTCACCACACCGCGACGGCGCCACGCGATTCCCTATTAACGAACGAAGTTGCTGGCGCCGAAACAGCCGTTAGAACCCGCACGGTTCGGGCCGTGGCTCGGGCTTAAAAGGCCCGGGCGAAGCGATAGTGAGTTAGTGAGTCGCGCGTATGTTTAGAGTGCGGTCGTGCCTACGCCCTGCTTTCGCAACCTGCAGATGGGTTTCTCTGTATATATATAAACTGTTCATAAATGATTATGTTATTTTTATATTTGGTTTTGTTAAACATCATATTTCATATGTAATGTAATTAATACGAATAAAAATACTTTACAATACACATAATCTCGTTTATAAGTTGTTCAGTGCGTTTATTGTTTCTTTTCCAATATTTCGAACCCAAATTTTGGTTTTTCTTCAGGGAGTTTCACAACTACAAATAACAATATACACTAACATAATACAGTTCAGTAAAACTTGAGCTGAATACGAGATAGAAATTATGTTTTAATTTAGAATTTAGTGTGCCGTTAATAATATAGTTAAACTTTAACGGTTAAAAAACTGGCCAGGCATTGATGAATAGCTTAATTGCTGAAGTCAATGGCTGATTATTGTGTGAGAGCGATGGGGTAAAACCCGTGTTTTTTAAACATTTGTCAACCTTTCACAAAAGACTATACGAACATTTATTTGTTCAAAAGTCAAAAAAAATACTGCATTTAAACTTTAAGATTTGTTGTAAAATTATTATTTGTTGTAAATATATTAACGTTTAAAAAAAACATTTATAAATAACGTAGAATAACAGAAACAAAATCAAAACTATGTAATAGACTCTAAACAAAAACATTTCAATGAATATCATAGATGTTATAATTGGTATTTTAAATTGGATTCATTCACTAAACTACTACATGATTACCATTATACGAATAATAGTTCAAAGTAAGTAGATTTAGTTGATTTGTACATGTTTTATAATTTTTGATGTATTATGTTAGTGTATATTGTTATTTGTAGTTGTGAAACTCCCTGAAGAAGAACCAAAATTTGGGTTCGAAATATTGGAAAAGAAACAATAAACAAACTGAACAACTTATAATCGAGATTAAGAAATTAACATTTATTTATATATATATATATATATATATATATATATATATATCTATATAATAATAATAATAATAATAATCAATTTTTGGGAAAGTAGTCAGAAAACGGGTAGGTGTAAATAATTATTTATTTTATGGTAATCGATTGAAAAACAAATACAAAATTGAATAATACATTAGTGGATAACACAATTTTTTTTAAATTATGTTGTTGAACATACTATTGACACAAACTAAATATATATAAATTATAAATGAAGACTTACATTATCAAATAAAGTTTTGTGTAACCACACGTATGAAGTGATAGTTAGATATTTTGATAATGTAAGTCTTCATTTATAATTTATATATATAATATATATATATATATATATATATATATATATATATATATATATATATATATTTGGTTTGTGTCAATAGTATGTTCAACAACATAATTTTTAAAAAATTGTGTTATCCTCCAATGCATTATTCAATTTTGTATTTGTTTTTCAATCGATTACCATAAAATAAATAATTACAGGTCCTGAAGAAGATAGGATACTGCCATCGAAAGCTAGACAATTAAGCATATATGAGTTTTTGATTTTACACCTACCCGTTTTCTAACTACTTTCCCAAAAATTGATTATTATTTAAAATACTATTAGTCAAAATTTGAAATCTTGAAATATATATATATATATATATATATATATATATATATATATATACTTGAAAAATGTGTAACTGCCGTATGGAATATAGCAATTTTAGGATAACGGATATCGGCAAGAATTAATAAAAGTTACAATAACATTAATGTATATTAAATTTATTGTAAAATTGCCAATATTTCGCTTATACTTAATAAGCTTCTTCGAGCAAAACACACTAAAATAGTAAAAGTTAAGAAATTAAATTACATTAGCGTTTGAATTATACAAAGCATATTACTCACATGTTTGATAAAGACAAAAATGTTTTTACATAACTGTAACAAATATTGTACTATAGAAAACATCAGTGAACTAGAAATTTAATTCTTCGTTGTAATCTTTTGTCAATATGTAAAATTAACGAATTTTAATCAAGAATCTTACACAAGAACAAAACAGTAAAGATATAATTGATGTAATTCTTGTTCTTTTTGACATTGCTCCAGCCAATTACATTATGTAACACATGCATGCATGCATGAACTCGTTGGATTTTTTCTTTTTTTTTGATTCAAACAAGGAGCCATCATAATTAATTGAGAGAAAGTACAGTTTAGACGTATTTACTAATAAGATAATTTTTAGGTCTATCTTAATTATATATAAATTATATATATTATATTAAATTTTTGTGTTTTATTATTTCCATGTGTCACTAATGAATATTCCAAATAAATATTTCATTTTTGAATAAGTTTGTTTCTTGACTGCCTATTGTAGTCTCCCATAAGAAACCATATAAAATTAAATTTAATAGAATCTTTTCAATGTGAAATATAATTTGTTTATTTTTAAACATTTTACGATTAATATTAATTAAAATAATTTATATTTATATATATATATATATATATATATATATATATATATATATATATATAAATATATATATTTAAGTTGTTAACTTTTCAGCACTACACATTTTATCTAATATACAGGGTGATTTATTAGTAATTGGAAATATTTTAACTGGAGTATTCTGGGCTCAGAATATGTAGATTTAACGCAAATCAGTTAGATAAAATGTGGCTCCTTACTGAGCTACAGGGTGTTTTATTTAAAAATTTAAAAACAATTTTTGCCCAGTACTTTAAAACTATTTGACGTATCCTTATCATACTTGGCAGGAAGTGTAGGTACCGTACACCATACAAAATTATGTTAAATAAAAGTTTCTGGCCACTGCCAGTGGCGTACAACAGGGGCAAGTGCAAGGTTGATCCTTCCTAAATTCTACGCCACTGGTGGAATTGTCATTTTAGCACAATTTTTCGATTTTCAAATACTTCCTTTATAAAAAACATACTCTTCTTTCGTAACGATAAAGTCACCATTTTTCGAGATATTTAAAGTTAAACATAAGCTGCACCCTTGAGATTTTTTCAAAATTTGCTCAAAAAATCTGAAAAAAATCAGTAAAACAGAGAAAAAAATTAGCTACGTAATAACTAAGTAACTTTTTTTTCTAACTCATTTTGATCTGGCAGGAAAAATTATTGAAAATAAAAAATTAAAATGCAAAAAATATTAATTTTCAACAATTTTTCCTGCCAAACCAAAATGAGTTAGAAAAAAAAGTTACTTACTTATTATGTAGCTAATTTTTTTCTCTATTTCACTGATTTTTTTCTGATTTTTTTGAGCAAATTTTGAAAAAATCCTGAGAGTGCAGCTTATGTTTAACTTAAATATCTCGAAAAATAGTGACTTTATCGTTAAGAAGAAAGAGTATATTTTTTACACAGAAAGTATTGGAGAATCAAAAAATTGTGCTAAAATGACAATTCCGCCAGTGGCGTAGAATTTAGGAAAGATCAACCTCTCACTTGCCCCTGTTGTACGCCACTGGCAGTAGCCAGAAACTTTTATTTAACATAATTTAGTATGGTGTACGGTACCTACACTCCTGCCAAGTATGATAAGGATATGTCAAATAGATTTAAAGTACTGGGCAAAAATCGTTTTTAAATTTTTAAATAAAACACCCTGTAGCTCAGTAAGGAGCCACATTTTATCGAAGTGATTTGCGCTAAATCTTCATATTCTGAGCCCAGGATACTCCAGTTAAAATATTTCCAATTACTAATAAATTACCCTGTATAAAATTCTTGTGTCACAGTTTTAGTGTTTATACACCTCCGAAACGGCTTGACCGATTTTGATGAAATTTTATATGTATATTCAGTAAGTATGAGAATAGGTTTATAACTAATTTTTATACCCCTAAGTGTTAAGGATGGCTCACCATAAAAAAATTTTTTCATTTTTTGGACAAATTTTTTTTTGGCTATTTTTTTATGGTGTGCCATTAAAAAATACATTTAGTCCTAAATTTTTACCCTCCTACCACCAACCCCTACTTTTTAATAGCGTTTTATATTTTTTAACCCCGGTCGATAGCTGATCAATGGGGTTCCGTTTAGCCAAACTCAATAAAATAAAAATAAATAAATAAATAAATAAATAAATAAATTTGTAACTTTGGGAAGTTGTTGAGTACACTCCCGCAAAGGATTCTAGGGCCCTGCGGGGCGTAGCCCCCCCCCCCCCCCCCCGGAGGAGGCAAAAAAAATATAGAAAAGTGTGAAAGAAATTGATTCCAAATAAATTGAAATTAATTATAATATGAGAAATGTAATTGATTTTTTTTTTGTAATACAAAAAAAATTCATAAAAAATTTAATATACACATTAAAATAAAGGCAAGACAACGTTTGTCGGGCCAGCTAGTACTCCTATATTATTACATATATGTACACTAGCCACAAAAAAAACGCGCCACTTGAAAAATTAGAAAAATGACATATTTTCAAATAAGTATAACTCGGCCAATTTTAAACAAAATTGAATGAATTTTTTTTTCCGAAAAAGTTTGAAGTCTCATCTTTAAGATCATGCAAAATATGTACCATTTGAGTCATTCTGTTCCCCACCACACCCCGCAGAAAAAAACATGTTCATGGTAACTAAAAACAAAACAATTTTGACATATAAATATGACGACACCAATTTACATATATCATAAAAATATATATAAAATTATAAAATAATTATTTAGCCGTATTGAAACATGTTCCAAATAAAAGTTGTTAGTTATAACTTATTTAGCAACTCGATTCATATTTATGTGTACAGATTTTTAAAATGTCTTATTCAGTTACAGCAGTAAAAAATATTGTTCAAAATATTTAATTTTCAAATTAGACATAAATAAATTACCAAAATAATATTGTGTTCATTTTATTTCTATATTGTGTAAAATGTATTAATGCCAGTCGTTGATGCATAGCTTAACAGCCGATTCAATGACTGAGTATCTTGTGAAATTTTGGGAAAAATATAAAATCTCAATATTCTTGAGTATTATTATATTAATTTTCTATTGGGTTGGTGCATAATAATTATTAGGCATTTTTGTAAGCGCGGAAAATTTGTTAATAAAAATTGCTGTTTTGTTTACTTTTTGTTAATAAAAATTTTATTTTAGTTTTAGTTTATAAAAATGTGTGTCGATAATTATACTCATATTCGTCATATTATGCTTAACCACTTCGAAAAAAAAATTAATAAAAAACAACACGGAATAATCATTTAAAAATATTATTGTTGAATTTTTATGAAAATTATATATAAAAATACATCGATAAAACCAGCGTTAGAATTTATTTTAATATAATGAGTTTGAAAAAATGTCACTATGTTAACATAAAATTACATACATACATACATACATACATACACGATCACGCCATGTACCCAAAAGGGTGTGGCACAAACTCTTTTTATCATCCCGAAATCAGTCGCCTCCAAACATTCCTATTCAAACAACATCCTCTCTCATACATGCTCTTTTATTCCTACTACTTGGAAACTTTTGCTCACGCAAAACACTTTCAATCGCATACCACTCCAACAACTCATCAGACGTCCACGCAAACGTATACCATCAAAATCATTCAAATAAATCTTTTTAACCAAATTAATTAAGCAAATTATTGTAAATAAATAAATAAATTACGAATAAACTGTAACTATATTTAATTAATTAAAAAATATTGCAAGTTATAAATTAGACTCTAATTAAAAATAAGAACGATACATTTAAGAAATGATAGTTTTAATACAGTTAATAAAAACAAGTTATTTAATAAAAACCAGTTATTTATTAAAAATAACTTGTCAGTTAAGAATTTAAAAATTAACTGCAAAATATCAAATATCTATTCTCGATAAAATTTAATATAATTTTTACGTAGTTCGAACTGGATTAAAACGCTATAGTTGCGAGTGTAAACCGTGGAAGTTATAGCTGGTATATTTTTAAAGAACACAAAATATAATTTCACTTTCATTTGTTTGCCGCTTGGCTAGACGGCCCACTGCCCTACATACCACTTGTACAGAGCCGGACTATTAGTTACAAGTCTGCGAAAATTCTACTACTCCTTAAGCCAAAACTGTAAGATGCTTTAATTTTATACAGGGTGATTTATTAGTAATTGGAAATATTTTAACTGGAGTATCCTGGGCTCAGAATATGAAGATTTAACGCAAATCACTTAGATAAAATGTGGCTCCTTACTGAGCTATTTAAAAATTTAAAAACGAGTTTTGCCAAGTACTTTAAAACTATTTGACGTATCCTTATCATACTTGGCAGAAAGTGATGGTACCGCACACCATACTAAATTATGTTAAATAAAAGTTTCTGGTTATTGCCAGGGGTGTACAACAGGCAAGTGAGAGGTTGATCCTTCCCAAATTCTACGCCAATGGCGGAATTGTTATTTTAGCACAATTTTTCGATTCTCCAATACTTTTTGTGTAAAAAACATACTCTTCTTTCGTAACAATAAAGTCACTATTTTACGAGATATTTAAAGTTAAACATAAAGCTGCACCCTCGCGATTTTTTTAAAATTTGCTCAAAAAAATCTGCAAAAATTCAGTAAAATAGAGAAAAAAAATTTTATCTAAGTGATTTGTGTTAAATCTTCATATTCTGAGCCCAGGATACTCCAATTAAAATATTTGCAATTACTAATAAATATATATATATATATATATATATATATATATATATATATATATATATACATATATATATATATATATAGATATATATATATATATATATATATATATATATATAATATATATATATATAGATATATAAATATATAATATTAATTAAAGACACGACACTTATTTTTTTGTTTCAAAATTTATTTATATATTGAATATACAATGTACATTTTGGCTTATTAGGTCATCCATCAGATGAAGAAATTTGTTAAGAAATTTATTTTACTACATATATATATATATATAAAATTATAAATATGTTACCGTAAAAGCTCGAAAAACAGTAAATCCTAGAATGTATGCGCTAAACTTAGGATCTACCAATTTCATGTAGTAAAACTACGAAAAAATGTATCATCAATATAATTTCGGACTTCTGCCACTCCACTACCTAACTAACTAACTAACTAATTAACTAACCTAACCTAACCACTTTGGCTTGGTAAAAGCCCAAAATTAAATAACTGACACCATTTTTCGTACATATACTACATCTAATTGGTAAATCCTAGGTTTAACGCGTCTATCCTAGGATTCACCAATTTTTGAGCTTTTACAGTGACATATATATATATATATATATATATATATATATATATATATATATATACCTATAATTTTGATATTAAATAATTAGTTGATGTAATCATTCTTGTGCAGAATTTCTCAATTATATATGCGAATTTTTTCTTATATAAATTGAGTACTGAAAGTGGATGCATATTGAAAAATATTTTTTATAACATAGTAAAAAATCTTTCAGAATTTATTATATTAAAATAAAATCGGCATAGACTCAATGTACATTTTCATCAAAAAAGTTATACAATATGAAGACAGACGTTGAGTTCGTTGAAACGTCGATTATAAATAAATATTAATACAGAACTTTAACCTAAAGCAGTTTTATTTTAATGTTTTTTATATTACACTGTAAACAAAATCGATAATTTTATAAAAAAAAACAATTTAGAAATGGCACAGGAATTTTTTTTTAGATAATCTGAATATACTATATGAATGAAAATTTACATATTCTTTAGCATTCAGACAATTATTTCAAATTTCAATATCAATAAACTGTCTGTTGAAAATATCAGCTTAATAACACTGAATCAGTTTTAAATAATTTGTGCACAGCTATTTTGTTTTTCTACGGAAACTTGTTATTAAACTCGTAAAACTATGCACACTAGTAAAACTTTAATTTTTTTGTAGATATACAACTAGATAGAATAGAAGCTATGTTCAAAAAACATTTTTCACTCGAAATGATCTCCCTAACAAACTGTTCAAGTATGGTACACTCGTTATAAATCACTCTGTATGTATTAATTATAAATATTAATCAGATAATCCTAACAGCTAAAATAGCTTTATAAAAATTAGTAATATGTATCTTAAACTTATTTACTAATAGTTAAAATTTAAAGTACAAATTTCTCTTCGTTTAAATTCAATGAAAAATCTCGCGTAATTGTTTTAATTAAAATCGTTACTACGTGTGTAATTAATTACAGCATAATTCCGGTTAAGGTGAATAAATCACCTGGCTAAGCTATTATCATCTTTGCTAGGTATTTAATTTTTATTTTCTAATAGCATCATTACGAAATTTTACAATTTGTATACAGGGTGTAACAGAATAACTATTCCTAATTTTCAGAAATGATAGAGTGCACTTAGAGAAACATTTTTTATTAATAAACTAGTGTCCGGAAATTTCTCGCTGTCAAGATACACTAGATATCGTTAAACACAATCTTAATTATTACAACATCAAAGAGTAGTTAAGTTAAGGAACATTTTATTAGAAATAATAGTGCATTAAACTTTATAAAAATTGTTCGAAGTTACGACCACTATTTTCGATACACAAGTTGTAACGATGTACAATCGACTGCCGAAAAAAAAAAATAATAAAAAAAAAAAAAAAATTTCGGACACTAGTTTATTAATAAAAAATGTTTCTTTACGTGCCCTCTATCATTTCTGAAATTTACAAAATAGTTATTCTGTTACACCATGTATAATCTTTCAATATTTCGCCTTAAAATAGTAAATTTTACTTAGCGCAAAGAGTCCATTCATAATGTAACATTTATGTAAACATATAGTAAATTATATAAATATATTATCAACTGTTAATTTCACTAAAATCATTTTACTAGAATTATATAATTCTAATAATAATAAAGATTGCTGTCATTAAAAACACATGTATTAAAATTTCCAATTTCATTATAATTAGGAAATTTACTAAAATAGGATTAGTTATCATTTATTAAGGAAGTCAGAAACAGAACGATTAAATATAAAAAAAAATTATAATGAAATATTATACAAGTTTTGCTATAATTAACAATATACAAAACAGTGTTTCAATGTATCAGTGTTCAAATATTTGAATAATATTCTCGCAAAGCGAGAATGGAGCTAGTCGAGTGTGGTTTGATTTTATAAGCTAGTTTTTCGACTAGCTAAAATACAAGATTAGAAGTATATGGGTAAACCCATATATAGACCACTTTGATATTATCACATAAATGATAAGAAATAAGAATAAAAAAATTTTTCACCGAAAATTGGCAACATTGTATTTTACTAATATATAATATTATAGGCGCTAAGGGTATTTTCTGTAAAAATTTCATTAAAATCGGATAAATAATGCGGGCATAACAAATTTTTAGAAAATTAGAAATTTTTTTTTTGGAAAGTTGGCAACATCGTGTTTTAATAAAATTATAATTTATGTGGGCACTAGGAAAAACTTTTCAGAAAATTTGATCAAAATCGGATAAATAATGTAGACACAATAAATTTTTTTAAATTTTAGTAATTTTTTTCTCAATAAGTTAGCAACACTGTATTTTGTTAAAATTGCATAATTTATGCGGGCACCAGGAGAATCTTTACTGAAAATTTAATTAAAATTGGTTAAATAACGTGGTCATAATAAATTTTTAAAAATTTTAGTAATTTTTTTCTCAGAAAGTTGGCAGCACCGTACTTTGTTGAAATTATCTAATTTATATGAATACCAGAAGAATCTTTTGTGAAAATTTGAACAAAATCGGTTAAACAACATGGTCGTAATAAATTTTTAAAAATTTTAGTAATTTTTTTCTCGGAAAGTTGGCAACACTGCGGTCTGAAAATTGAACTTAATTTTTTATTTGGTATGAACTATCTAATTGCCAAGTTTCAGCTTTCTACGAGCTTCCCTTCATACTTATAATTAACACTGGTATTTATCGTATTTTTTGGACACGGCCGGCCAGCCAGCCAGCCGTATTGACGATTTTATAAGCTAGTCTTTTCGACTAGCTAAAATAAAATATATATAAAAATAAACAATAAAACACTTGGTGTAAGTTTCACTATATTTATTTGACTTAATCGATTTCGGCTTTCTAGGCCCTCATCAGAAGTTTATACAGAATGAATTCATTCTGTATAAACTTCTGATGAGGGCCTAGAAAGCCGAAATCGATTAAGTCAAATAAATATAGTGAAACTTACACCAAGTGTTTTATTGTTTATTTTTATTAAAAATGTTTCACCAAGTGCCTACAGCTGAAACTTTCAACTTTATAAAATATATATACATATATATATATATATATATGAATGTAAATTTTTATTTTATCATGAGTTTGTTACTTTGTATCTAAATTCAACTGTTCTTATAATTATTTATATTACATCAACACTTTGATATAGACATTTTTTTTTGTTTTCCTTATAATTTAAAGGCCTTTGAAAAAGATTTAAAATAAATCGAATGCTTGCACATTAAATTTAAATGTGTTGGATTTAACATCCTTTTCCAAATTGACTGCTACATTTATTATTTACTTACATATATAGTGTGTCCCCGGATTGAGTTCACTATAGGTGTAATCGGCAAAAAATTTAAGAATTTCATTTTTATGTTTTGGGATTCCGCCCTGCTTTGTCTGAAAACAATTTTAAGCATATTTTTATTTTTTTTTTAAATCAAAGCGGCTATGAAAAATGTAAAAAACTATTTTATGTTCAGATAAAGTGCCTTTTTGGTCAATAGTATGGCATAATGTTATTGTGAAAAGTTGTTCAGAATATGAAATTATGGCTCTGTGAAAAATTTCAAAAAAACGCCGACTGGACAAACGCCAACCGAGGACACAACGCCGGCCGAGGACACAACGCCGACCGGGCTGACCGCCTACCAGAGACACTACGCCGACCGTGGGTTGAGTAAAATCTGTCAATACATCAATCTCATGCAAAATATCTATTAATAACAACGATTAGCTTGCGCAAATGCGAATGAACGGTCGGCGTTTTGTCCAGTCGGCGTTATGTCCTAACATTTTTTTTTTTTTTTAATTTTGCACAGAGCCATAATTTCATATTCTGAACAACTTTTCTCAAGAACATTATGTATTATTATTATTGATCAATTGACATTATTATTGATCAAAAAGGCACTTTACCTGAATATAAAATAGATTTTTACATTTTTCATGGCCGCCTTGATTTTTAAAAAAACTAAAAATATGCTTAAAATTGTTTTCAAACAAAGCAGGGCGGAATCTCAAAACATGAAAATAAAATTCTTAAATTTTTTGCCGATTAATCCGGGGACACACTGTATATATAATATATATATATATATATATATATATATATATATATATATATATATATATATATATATCATGTAATACCTAGGGGCTTAGTAAACTAATACAGTATTATGTAATAGAAAAAAAGTCAGCGGTTTAGCTTTTAATACGTACGAGATATAAGTGTTACTGTAATACTTATACTCGGTTAAGCCAATGTCTAGTCGAGTTTATGTAACAAACATCTGATGAACCGATATGATCTAGATTTACATGCTGTGGTTACGGTATGCCTGCCTGTCATTCGGAAAATTATTGATATGTTATTGATTTGTTAATATTTATAATATTATGCATTAGAAATTCAGATTGAAAAATCCATTCGAGAAAACTATTAGGTGAGTTTTTTTTATCTAGAGACATGCGAAATATCTCGAAAACTACTTATCGGATCAAAAAAAGTTACAAATACAATTTGTTCGTCTCAGAAGAGGTAATCGAATGATACTAAATTTACCCCCTTATCAGCCACCCTGGGGTTGAAGTGGGGGGTCAATTTTAAAATTTTAAATAGAAACCTCAATTTTTTATTATAGATTTGGATTCTCCAGAAAAAAATGACATAAGTGTCAGATGCAATGCACGAGACAATTATATACGATGTGTCTAAGAAAATTATATACAATGTGTTTTTAAATTTTTTTACATACAATGTGTTTTTAAGAATTATATGTGCAGTTTATCTAAATAATTTTATTTACAGTGTTTACAGGAAATTAAACAAATGATGGTTTTTTTATCTATCAAAATAAACCAATTTTTAGATTAAATTTATAGAATTTTCTGTGCTGGTATGCCGTGGCCGATCTATTCTCGTCACAGACGTTTCGCCATAAATAATAAATAATTTTGGACATAACCAAGTGTTTTTATTTAATATATTACAATATGTTCCAACAAGTGCCAACGCAAGCTTCTCTAAAATTAATGTCATTTTTTAATTAAAATTTAAACAGAACTTAATCCAAAAGCCTTTTTATTTTGACAAATATTTGTTTATTTTTCTGTAATAATTCCATTAACTATATGTAATTATCTTTAAATTAATTTATTTATATAAATGTATAAATAAATTTAAGATTATATATTTTACCTTCATTTTCTACACAAAACTTCATTATTTTAAAACAATATGTATTTATAAACAAACCATAAATATTAAGTAAGTTGTCTGGTGTCTGGCAAGAAATTGATTATCCCATAATAATGTAACAGAAAAACATCTGTTTAAATTGCCATTGAATAAATATTGTTTAAACCTAATATAGCAATAGAAATTGTACATTTCAATGACGTTATAAATCTGGTGTCTTCTTTAAGTAATAAAAAGTTCTTGAAAGCCGCATTATGTTATAAATAAAATATAAGTAAAAACAATTTATTCTCATGAAAATTTTAAACCTTCACACAGATCCAAGAAGAATTGTATTATTTTTCTTTTATATGTTGTGCAATATTATGTAATTAGAGGAAAAGTATAATGCGTGTGATTTCTATAAACATTACAGTTAAATATTGTACTATAAATATTTTTTTTTCTCCGTATTGAAAATTTAAAAATCTGCTGTGGCCACCACAGAATCGACCGTCATAGTATTAAATAAGAAAGTGGCTATTTATACATACAGTATGTATACGCAATTGGCTATTTATACATACAGTATTTTTACGTAATTGGCTATTTAGAGTAGGTTAGGTTAATAGGTTGGTTTAGGTTTTTTTTTCTTCTTTAGTATGTATAAATAGCCAATTGCGTATACATACCATATGTATAAATAGCCTCATCCATTAAATAAAGTTATAAAATAGAAAAATTTATATAGCAACTACTACAATCATATGGTAACTAAAAACAAAACTGTCTAATTATACATCATAAAGATATGAAAAATTATTTAGCCGTATCGAAAACTGTTGCAAATAAAAGTTGTTAGTTATAACTTGTTTAACAACTTTCGTTTATTAATTAAACTTATTTCTTATTTCGCGTCTGGTATAAAAGCAGAAAGGTCCCGGATTTAAAACCAGGCAAATCAATGCATTTTTCTTCATTTAAAAATTACCTAATGATTTAATTAGTTCATCAACAATAAATTATTGGAAATATAAATAAAAATAACTTACAAAGTATGATGCATCAGCATTCTTTCCCTTCAATCTGACATCTCCTTCGATAACACCAGCTCCATAATACATCTCCCAAACACTAGGCTTCTCATCGGGACCGGCGACCAACAATCGTTTATTACCGCGTGTGGCGGTCGCTACCACATTTCCTTTCGATTCACCACTTCCCAATAATCGTTCATTTGCACTACTCGCACTACTTCTTGGACTAGCGCTCGGCGATGAGCTCGTACCGCGACAGAGGGTGCTATAGATGAGAGCGTTACGCATACCATTGGGCATGCTGGATAGGTCTTCGTGTATGAAGACAGGATGTGCTGTACGTGGTGAAGAACCACCGCTGAAACCGCTACTTGAGCAACCTGATGGCACCTGAGAAGCAAAAGAAGGCGTTGATAATGGTTATCAAATAGAAATCATATTGTTGTAGTAATAAATGGTTTGGTTAAAAAGATTTATTTGAATGATTTTGATGGTAAATGTTTCCAAAGAAGCCCGTTTAAGTATATACAATGCAGTTTTGGTGCCTAAGTTGATGTATGGTAGTAAATGTTGGGTTTGGTTGCAAAAGCATAAACGGAAAATGACTGCTGTGGAAATGAGATTTTTACGAGGGGTAGCTGGTTGTAACTATAGGAGAGATCGGGTACGAAATACGATTAGTGTATGATGAGCGTGAAATTGAAAGAAATGTTGTACCAAAAGTTGGTCTTAGTCAGTTAAGATGGTTCGGACATGTTGAGCGAATGTATAATGAACGTTTGGTTAAAAAGATTTATTTGAATGATTTTGATGGTATACGTTTGTGTGGACGTCCGATGAGTAGTTGGAGTGATATGATTGAGAGTGTTTTGCGTGAGCGAAAGTTTCCAAGTAGTAGGAATAGAAGAGCATGTATGAGAGGAATTATGAATGTGGATGAAGCGAAAGTTGCTTGTTTGGATAGGAGTGTTTGGAGGCAACTGATTTCGGGATGATGAAAAGAGTTTGTGCCCATTCTTTTGGGTATATGGCGTGATTGTGTATGTATGTATGTATGTATGTATGTATTTTGATGGTATTCGTTTGCAGGGAGGACGTCCGATGAACAGTTGGAGTGGTGTATGATTGAGAAGATGGCTTGCGTGAGCGAAAGTTTCCAAATAGTAAGAATAAAAGAGCATGTATGAGAGGAATTATAAATGTGGATCCCAAAGCACTCAAAACCTTACAACCAGTATTTACTCTCCTTTCAATTTCACGATCGAAACGACCATCTCTAGACAACAAACTACTGAAATACACAACTTCATCTACCTGCTCTAAACGCGCACCATCAATATATACATTACATTCAGTTGTCAAGTCACCCTTCTCAAAAATAAAAAAAGAAATTAATATACCACGTTTTTAACACGAACTAAAAAGTATAAAATAATTTCTCCTAGCCCCCCATATAGAAACATAGTGGGGGTGCATGTAATCGATAACAGAGTGTAGGGAGTAACTGTCGTTATTTCACGTTTGTCTGTATGATAGTTATAAATCTGTATGGGGCTAAAAAAAATTATTTTATACATTTTTAATCCGTGTTATAAACGTGGTATATTAATTTCTTTTTCAATTTAAATTATTATTTTCTACTTTTTGGTCTTGTTTAACTTTAACTTTAACCTAATGAATTAATTAACTTTAATTTAACGTTTCTAATATTATTAATTAATTAGTTAATTAACTAAATAATTAGTTAATATTGCATTATCGACATCCAGTTAGCTGAACTATGTTTAAAGCTTCAAATCTCAGCTCATCGGGAAGTTAGTTTAAAATCGATTGTAAAATTTGTACTGAAAAGACACGAAAGCGAGTTAATAACAAGATTAGAAGTATATGGGTAAACCCATATAGAGACCACTTTGACATTTTTCGGAAAGTTGGCAACACTGTATTTTAATAATATTATAATTTGTGTGGGCACTAGGAGAAACTTTTCGGAAAATTTGATCAAAATCGAATAAATGATGTAGCCACAATAAATTTTAGTAGTTTTTTTTTCGGAAAGTTGGCAACACTGTATTTTGTTAAAATTACATAAATTATATGATATAATAAAGAACATAATAAATTTTTTAAAACTTTAGTAATTTTTTTCTCGGAAAGTTGGCAACACTGGATATTAATAAAATTATATAATTAATGGGAGCATTAGGGAAATCTTTTCTGAAAATTTGATCAAAATCGGATAAATAACGTAGCCAATATGAATTTTTAAAAACTTTAGTAATTTTTTTCTCGGAAAGTTGGCATTACTGGAAAAAAATAAAACCACATGACCATTTTGGATACTAGACAAATTTATCCTGAAAATTTCATTAAAATCGGATGAACCGTCTAGGAGGAGTTGCGGCCACAAAATTTTGACTTACGACCGAGCGAGCTGACGACGCACACACATACACCCACATAAACTAAGTTCGGATTCGTCATCTAGGGACTATATGAAAAATTTCTATACAAATTTTTTTTTTTTGAAAATGTTACAGACACCGTACCAAACGCTATACCACTTTTTCCTTGCAGTCAAAGTGGTAAAAACATGTTAAAAATTGTATTTCGTTTATAAAAATTTTATACGCAAAATTTATTATTATTATAATCCACAAAAAGAAAGTTCTAAGGTTTCTAATTAATAATGAACTTCCATAAACATAAATAAATGTTAGTTCAATACGGTAATAACTTAGTTAGATAGCTGATTTACATATTACATATATAATTTTCTAATAAAACATATTATTTAATTCAAATTATCTATATTAAAAAAATTTATAACAAACACACCTCAAAACTATCAAAATATGCAATTTAAATTGAAAGATATTTTCACGTACGAATTGATTTTAAAAGAATTACATAATATAAAAAAACAAAGAAACAAATTTTTAAAACTTGCACTCAAGCACTTGTCAGTCGTGACATCATTGCATCTTTCTAAATTGAACATGTACTTGAAACCATATGATATCACTGGTCAATCCGACAGAAAAACGACACTCACTTCAACTTATATTACTATCAATACTTTTAGTAATAGAAGATATTTCGCAATCATCCATTCATTGTAATAAGAAATATACAGCCTGATTCTCTAACGAAGTTGATAAGTCTTAACAACGTTGTTAACAATTATAACCAATAGAAACAAATATAACAACTGTCATTTTAATTTTTTTATTTAGTGTCAGCTAATATTATTGGCTAATGTTGTTAACAACGTTGCTAAAACTTAGCAACTTTATTACAGAATCAGTCTGATAATCTAAAACAGTGGTTCTTAACTTTTTCTTTGTTTTTATACTAATCGTAAGTAATGTTAAGATTTAAACACTCAGTGACGCTGTTATAAATAATTACAGTTAATAATCTAACGTTTCTAAACGAATTAGTCATATTACAATGAGATTTTTACTTAGGGGGGTATGTGGTGTAAATAGGAGAGATCGGGTACGAAATAGATTAGTGTATGATGAGTGTGAAATTGCGAAAAAATGTTGTAGCAAAAGTTGCCCTGTATTAGAGTCAGTTAAGATGGTTCGGAGACATTTTGAGCGACTGCGTCTAATGAACGTTTGCTGTTAAAAAGATTTATTTGAATGATTTTGATGGTATACGTTTGCAGCTGGACGTCCGATGAGTAGTTGGAGTGATGTATGATTGAGAGGGTGGCTTGAGTGAGCGAAAGTTTCCAAGTAGTAGGAATAAAAGAACATGTATGAGAGAAATTATGAATGTAGATGAAGCGAAAGTTGCTTGTTTGGATAGGAATGTTTGGAGGAGACTAATTTCGGGATGATGAAAAGTGTTTGTGCCACACTCTTTTGGGTACATGGCGTGATTGTGTATGTATGTATGTACAATGAACTAATTTAAATTAGTTACAAATTGAAAAAAATGTATTGACTTTGCCGGGATTCGAACTCGAGTCCTTCGTCTATCGTTAGATTATTAACTGTAATTATTTTCTTAGTTTAGTACTTTTCATATTTAACATCAATTCTTAATTTTTTGTGTACAAATAAAATAACTAAAAAAAATATGAAACTGGCAAATATTAATACGAGGAATTTTGGATATCATCTTTGATAAAGAAACTAATATATTATATTCCACGAAAAGTCTATTTCTTTTATGTGTTTTTACCATTTTTACTGCAAGAAAAATGTGGTATAGTGATCGGTACGGTGTCTGTAACTTTTTTTTCCAGTGATGCCAACTTTCCGAGAAAAAATTATTAAAGTTTTTAAAAATGTATTATGGCTACATTATTTATCCGATTTTTCAGAAAAAATTTCTCTAGTGTTGTCAACTTGCCGAAAAACAAATTACTAAAATTTAAAAAAAATTATTGTGGCTATATTATTCATTCGACTTTAATAAAATTTTTACAGAAGATACCCCTAGCGCCTACATAAATTATATAATTTTAATAAAATACAGTGTTGCCAATTTTCCTCGAAAAAAATTCATTATAGCCACAATATTTAACCTAAAGTACGTAATCTCAAACTGGCCTCAATTTCGTACCGTAGTAAGTGGCGAATATTATGTTGGCGTACATTAAATTGTAGCTAAGCGCACCCTCTAACCGCTGAATAAATTGATTTTACTGCGGGAATACTGTACGAAAGATATTTTCATATCATTTTGACATTTTTCAAAAGACAAAATTCAGCGAAAAAAATATTATTCATTATTGTTAAAGCTATCTACAATTTATGTTGTTTTTTTTAATGCGATATTTTTACACCATTATAATATACAAGTAATATACTATTTTCATCTCTCTCTCTCTCTCTCTACATAAGCTGTATTATTTCACGAAAATGCAGTGTACGAGGAAATTATATTCGATTCTGTGTCTAAGAGAATTATGTAGAATGTGTTACGGACTTATAGCTCCTGAAAGACTCTTACGTATATGTACTACAGTGGAACCTCGCATAACGAGCATAATTCGTTCCGGAGTCTTACTCGTAAACCAAAACACTCGTTAAGCGAAATAATTTTACCATATAAATTAATATAAAATACGATAATGCGTTCCATGCCGAAAAAATACTCAAAAAATGAAATTTAAAAAACATACTGAAAAAAACGTTATGTGTAACGTTTATTCAAAGAAAATTACATATAAATTATTGTTGACGAGCGTAATTCATCTTCATCTTTTCTTCCATTGCGGAATTAAACAGCCTGGAATAATAAATCGAATTGCAGAACACAATAAAAATTGAAATAATTAGTAACATATCTAATTCCTTTTTACTAGAAAGCTGTCTAAAGACATTTGTTTTTGCTACATTTTGTTCTAAACAGAGGGTGATTTAGCAATGGCACGGAAAGTTCCATCGCACAATTCTCGGGGATTTCCCCTATCCACGTCACTCGTTATTCGAAACGTCGCTCGTTAAGCGAGTCATTGTTTTACAAGCGAAGTTCCACTGTAATATACTTGTTTCCTCTCTCTCTCACTTTCTTTACATAAACTGTATTATTTCACAGAGATGCAGTGTACGAGGGGCAATTATATACGATGTGTCTAAAATAATTATGTACAATGTGTTTTATTGTATACAATGTGTTACCATTTGATAGAAATAGAATATCCTTACCTGATAAATATCTTCAGCATCCATTCCCGAAAACTTCTCGGACGTTTCACTTGACAGTCCACTCGATGAACTATTACTAAACGCCCGTATCACCGTATTTAATTGTTCACTATTACTTAAATTCACCGATAATTTTCGCATATCCTCCTCTGTACTTCTTTGTAATACCTCTAATCCCGTACATAACCTATCATTGATAACCTTTAATATCTGTTCAGGAGACATTGCTAAATTTCCTTCGACCGCTAAATTTATCGTATCTGAAAGCTCCTTCAAAATATCATCGGCTGAAACCTGTTTCTCCTTGCTTAAATTATTATTATCCTCAGGAACATAACTTAAACTTGTATATAGTAAAACAGATTCATCTATCAAGGAATCATACAAGTTTTCTTGAACTCTTTTTGGATCCTTTTTCGCATCCAAAGTATCATGTCCTAAAACTTGTTTTTTCTTGTCCAAATTATTATTATCCTCAGGAACGTAACTTAAAGTTGTATAAAGTAACACAGATTCATCTATCAAAGAATCATACAGATTCTCTTGAGTCCTCTTTGTGTCCTTTTTCGGCCAAACAGGTCGAGGAATAGTAAAATCTACTTGTCCTTCAGGAATTGTTGTAAGAGTTAATGTCCCTGCAGCAGACGAACTTAAGGATCCAATAGATCTTCGACTTTTGTTGTTTTTAACAGCGACAACAATCGATTTGACAAAATTAGCGTTTTGTTCTAGAACAGCAACTGTATCCAAATAGGTTGGATCATGACTGCTGCCTCCATGGCTGCCGTAACCTGATGATGCGGGTTTGTTTGTGGTAATGGGAGTAGAAGTTGATGCAGACCTGGAGGACTGTGTCGAAGGATTGGTTTCGTTTTCATGGTGTAAAGATGTTGGAGAAATTTTGAATTGGGGTTGCTTGTGCGTGAGAGATGCGCAGTTTAGATGGTCCGAAAAAATTGGATTTATTCTAAAAAATAAGAAAAAAGTTTTTAAATGTTATTTTGTGTTCGTATATAAAAATTTAATGTCTAGTAATTATATATTAAAATAAATTTGATTATGTAATAGTAATTTATGCTACAAGTACATAAAGCAGTTTGTTTTTTTTTATAAATGAGAAGTTCGACCGCACAAGCCGCAGGTAAAAATAATAAAAAATACATAAATAATAAAACACGCGTTAGAATATCTTCATTTGAAGATACTGTAATAATTGCAAGACCTACCAATATCAACAACAGATTGATAAGAAAAGCAATAAAATTTTATAAAGAAAACGACATGAATCACTGTGAAAGTATTGATTTAAAAAAAATTTGGCTTTCATTATTTAAAAAGCTATAGAATTTTATAATCTAGGCACTTATTTGTTACCTAGTAACTTGTTTCTATGCACTGTTATTTTCTTTAATGTCATTTGTATCAGTTTTTCCTAAGAATACGAGCGTTAATTATAAATAAATTTTAATACAGAACTTAAACCTAAAACAATTTTATTCTATATAATGAGTTCTGTAAGATTTTTACTATGTTAATAAAAAATACATTACATTATATATTATAAATGATAGATGCACTTAGTTATTATACAGGGTGTTAGATAAACATGCGGCAAAAATTCAAGGGGGTTATTCCTTAGCCTATTCTAAAATTATTTTGTCCCATGATGATTTTTGAAAAACCCCTTTGTTTCGAAGATACAGGCTGAACAAAATTTGCGACAGTAACAACATTTTACTATCAAAAAGTACATGTAAAGTTGCTCAATCTACAATAAATGTTTGAAATGACTTCTTCTAGCCCGGATAGAAGCATTCAATCTTCTCGTCATTGACTGCCGAAGTCTTTCAAATACACCAGGGTCGTTTCTAATTGAGTTACACTCAGCAATTATCCGATTTCGCAAGTCGTCCAAATTCTTCACTGGATAAATTCAGTGGGTTTTTTTAAAAATCATTATAGGACAAAATATTCTTAGAATAGGCCAAGAAATAACCTTTTGAATTTTTACCGCGTGTTTATCTAACACCCTGTATATAAATAAAAATTTTAATAAAATACTTTTGTAAGGTATATTATGATATTAAAAATTGTAAGTTCTTGACAATGATGTTGATGTTGAAATATCGATTTTGAGTCTTCAATAAATGTCTATGAAACTAATCTTTCAGAACTCATTATATTAAAATAAAACGGTTTGAGGTTCTAGTTCTGCATTAATATTTATTAATAATCATATATATATATATATATATATATATATATATATTTATTAATAATCATATATATATATATATATATATATATATATATATATATATATATATATTTATTAATAATCATATATCATTAAAAAACATATATAACATTCTAAATTAATTATTTTACTTAAAATTACAAAATTACATTATTTTTACAGAGAATTTATATAAACCATCCTTTTGCTGAAATAATATGTTTTTTTACTATAATTTTTTATATAAAATGTATTTTTTTTTTACAGTTTAGTAAATTATTTCTATGTACTATTTATTATTTATGTCATTTGTATCATTTTTGCTGATGATGATCTACGTAGAGTACGTCGAAACGTCGATCATTAATAAAAATTAATACAGCACTAAATCTGAAAGCCGTTTTATTTTAACATAGTGAAACATCTTTCAGAACTCATTATATTAGAATAAAACGACTTTAAGTTGTAGTTCTGTATTAATATTTATTAATATTCGACGTACTCAATATGCGTCTTCATCAGGAAAAAAGATACAAATGATATTTATAGTAATTAGTATTACAAGTGAGTAGAGCATGAAATTTATAAATTTTATTTTAATAAATATGTATAGTTTTAAAACAGTAAAATAACAAAATAGAAGTATAAGAATAAAAGTTAAAATTAAAAAAAATGGTGTGTCATTCATCATACCAGGAAGATGTGATAATATCAACTAGTAATGCATTAGATACATATACTTATGTTTGATATGAATAATACAAAAAAAAAAAAAGAAAAAATTATAACAAATTAGAACATCAGTTGTGTGAATCGGATAGTATGTAACAAACAATAATTTATTGTTATGCAAGCTAGTTCTGTTTCCTTTCGCTTTTATTTAATTTAGTTTCGTGTCCGCGACTTCACCAAGTGTAAAAAGTTTTACAGTGTGATTCCGGCTTTTATTATGGAGAAACCATTTTGTTCAGCTTCAATGAGTGAAACATTTGTGAATATTTTGAAATAAACTTTAGCGTTAATACTTGTAATAGAACAGTGATTCTTAACCGGTGGTACGTGTAACTCCTAATAATTTTCTTAGACTCATCGTATATAATTGCCCCGTATACTTCGTGAAATAATACATAAAAATACATTATATGTATAGAAATATGACTTTAAAAAATATAATATATATATATATGGGTCATTCCATGCCAAATCACTCGGTCAAAAACTTTTTGGTCTCCGATTTGGCTGAAACTTGGTGCATAGCTTCCTTGTGACATAAAAATAAGGTGGTCTGGCCCAAAATCATTAAAACAAATATTCTTATGTCCCCAATCAGATTTTAGGCTGAAAAACGCCAAAATTCAGTGTTTCGCGTTTTCCTCAATTTCCAAAATACGTATCTTTCGATTTGGCTGAAAGTTTGCCAAAAAGTAGCTGAAACTTAGGGCTTTCACTGGTAAAAATCCTGTTCACTTTTTTTCATAGCGAAAAAAGTTACATGCAAAAATAGCAGAGTGAAAATTTAGGTGTGCAGTGTCATTACAATAAAGACGACTTTTTGTTATTTAAGATGAGTGCAGTTAAAGGTAAAAAAAAAAAACAAAAGTAAACAGGTTTTTTACCAGTGAAAGCCCTAAGTTTCAGCTACCTTTTGCCAAATTTTCAGCCAAATCGAAAGATATGTATTTTGCGAATTTAGGAAAACGCAAAACACTGAATTTTGGCGTTTTCCAGCCTGAAATCTGATTGGGGACATAAGAATATCTGTTTTAATGATTTTTTTTAACCTTTTTTAAATCCCCACTAATGAAAAAAAAATTTTTCAATTGATATTTTATGTCAAAATATACACATTTATCTCAAAAAGTGTCAAAACGCTATAAAATCGTTAAAAGTGCTTTTTTTTTTAGATTATAAGTGAATACACTTCAGAAAATGACTCTTTGGGCCAGACCACCTTAATTTTATGTCACAAGGAAGATATGCACCAAGTTTCAGCCAAATCGGAGACCCAAAGGTTTTTTCGACCCCAAAATTGGGTAATTTGACATGGAATGACCCGTATATATATATATATATATATATATATATATATATATATATATATATATATATATAATTACTGTGAACAACAACTACTGTAGCCATCATGGTAAATAAAAATAAAACTATCTTGACATTAATATGTCATCTATTTATAGTATTATATACGTATTATAAAAATATGAAAAATTATTTAGCCGTATCGAAAACGGTTACAAATAAAAGTTGTTAGTTATAACTTGTTCAGCAACTTTTGTTGTTTTTTTTTTAAATCTATCTTTGTTACAGAATACCATAAAAGTGACATGAGTAAATTACCACTTCCGGTTGGCAAATCTTTAGCAAAAGTTGACCAAATTGAGATATTTACTTCCGAAGCTTAAATATGAAATTTGATAACAATCCGTTCACCCAAATTTGGTCTACACGTGTCCACAGATCGACAGATGAACATCACGCTCAAAAACAGTTGATTTTTAAAAATTTCGATATGTCAAATTTGGTATGATTACAATATCACCCTTATCATATGTAATATGACTGCTAATAAAAAAATCGATTTGTACTTCGACTACTAAAGATAGAAAATTTAAGAGTAAAAATTTTATTTTTAATTAATCAGAAACGCCCATTCCTTAAAATATAGCTACGTCAAAAACTGGTTAAGAACCACTGTTGTATGGCTTGTTTAGCATGATAAATCATCTTAGAACGAAATAAATTTGCTATAAATTTAATTAAAAATAATTATGCAACTATAATTTTATTGTAATTTATTATAAGAAAATGTTAAAATTATTTTTTATTTTTAAAGAAAAATTTGCTAATGTATTACAGTGCATTCAACTTGAAAGTGACAATATGATTATAAACAAAGTCATGCATCATTTATTAAATATTATATATATATATATATATATATATATATATATATAATACATTAATCTGGTTCGATCCCAGGTCGAGGCGATATGAATTTTTCATTTTCAGATTATTCCTTTATGTTTATATTTGAGTATTAACTATATATATATATATATATATATATATATATATATATATATATATATATATATTTATATATAATTAATATAGACAATATACAAAATAATTCTTTCTCAATTTAAATTTCGAGAAACTATCATTAGAAATAGAAGTAGAAATTGATATTAAAAAATGATTAAATACAATGAAACCAGTCAAATATATATATATATATATATCAATATTTATATCAATGCATTTAAATTAAATTATTTGATATTATTAGTATTAACATTAAATTATTTGTTGTTATAAATTTCAATTTCAATGAATGCATAATAATTATTTATTTTAGATATAAAAAAATCCATGCAAAGAATATTTAGTAAACAAAGATCTATTTATACAGTAACAAAAATAATTAACTTATGCATTCATTGAAATTGAAATTTATAACTACAAATAAATTTATAATGTAAAACGTAAATAATCACCAAACTTTAATTTGTATGCTAAATGGCTGTGATTGCATATTTGAATATAACTTATAATTCAAAATAACTTTACTAACTTTATAACATTCTTCTGTATTGTAAAAAATAAAGGTACTTTACTCTTGAGTAAAGTTGATATTTTTTTGACAAACCTCGTATACGGCTTAAAAAAATTGATATCTAATGGTTGCATTTTAAGTTTTGGAATATAACTTATAATTCAAAATAACTTTACTTTATAACATTCTTCTATATTATAAAAAATAAAGGTACTTTACTCTTGAGTAAAATTGATATTTTTTTGACAAACCTCGTATTCGGCTTAAAAAAATTGATATCTGATGGTTGCATTTTAAGTTTTGGAATATAACTTATAATTCAAAATAACTTTACTTTATAACATTCTTCTATATTATAAAAAATAAAGGTACTTTACTCTTGAGTAAAAATGATATTTTTTGACAAACCTCGTTTACGACTTAAAACAATTGATATCTGATGGTTGCATTTTAAGTTTTCGGCCATGCACAACTTTTTATCAAGAATAAATTTTTTCACAAAACCAATAATGAAAAAGTTTTCTATATGGTTCCAACTTAAATAGACACTGTATATGAGTCGTATAGATGCAAAACTCACTATTTGCAAATTTTAAGTTCTGAGATATATGCAAAAAACTGCTATAGCTAAGTGTAATTGTATTTTGATGATAAAATCTTGTTACTAGATGGCAATACTTATTTAAAATCGTGAATCATTGGTTTTATACATCATCCATCAATTCATACAAAGTAACTGTTTGCTTTCCACCAATAAAATTTTTATTGGTGGAAAGCAAACAGTTACTTTTGCATCTAAACTATCAACGCAAGTAGTGAGTTTGGCATCCAACACTAAACTTTAAAGAGTGTTTCTCATATTAAATACAGAGTTTTTTTTCTAACTAACTTAAATATCGTATTCCTTGTAAAATTCTACGTCCAAATCGCACAAAATCTCATTTTTCACTTTTTGTCGAATAGTGAGTTTTGCATCTATACGCCTCATATAATAACTAATTCATCACATTAACCGAAATATATACACATAAATTTCAAACTGAAAACTAAGAATCACTACCCTTTCACCACCAATTAAGAGAAACATATCTACAAAAGAATAGAAACTCACCCTCCACCTAGTGTACAACTACCCCCTGCCGAATCTCCATTTGCTAACTTCCCAGCTACTGGAGGCTGTACATTCCCGCAATTCTTCAGCACGACCCGCGGCAGCATAACTGACCTACTCACGGAGTAGACCTGATGCCGGCCAACTGGTTCGATTGCGGCCAATGGATCTGTTGTGACGACCTCGTCTTCGGATGAGCTGGGTGTTGCTCCACGGCCCGGTCGTACCGCAAGCCATCGTCGAAGCATTCTCTGGATAAATGGAATAGAGAAAAATTTTTCGAGTTCCTGTCACATGGGTGACCGAGACGATGAGATTAACTTCTTTTGTGGATCTGCAAAAAATTATTTATTTGCTTAGATTAGTTTAAAATATTGCTGAAATAAAATTTCTTAAATTTATATTTTGAACACCAGATAATTTACAATAAAAAGTAAGACAAAATATTTTAAAATCTAATTTATTAATAACAACAATCATCGCATTTAATTTTGTATATACCGGATGGGTTAAGACAGGGCCGTATTTAGGATCTGTAGGCCCCTAGGCTGAACCTGTGGTGCGGGCCCTTAGAAGGGGAAGATTATGATTTAATAATTTTAAATAAACATGTTAAGAAAATGCAAGATAAAAAAGGCATGTAACAAACAAGTAAATTTTACTTATATTTATTTAATTGAAATAAAGTATTTAAAAATATAAATAATAAACTTAGAAATAAAAATATCAAATAATCTTAGTGGCTAATTGGTTTGCGCCTACACTTGGTACTAATGAAGCTGTGTGTACTAGTGAAGTGTATTGTCACTGGCTGCAAATCGTATTATTCGAATATTCTGTTTTATGAAAATTTAAGTAAAATACTTAATAGGTTATCGATTAAACAATTATTTACTTTAAATTTGAAACGTGTGGTGCGGGCCCCTTTGTGGTAGGCTATCTAGGCTGCAAACTAGATAGCCTGTGCATAAATACGGCCCTGCGGTTAAAAATATTTTTATTTATTATTTTATTATTAACTATTAAATTTTTTAATTTTAATTTGTTTTAAATTTTCAAACTTGTTTTTTATTTCTTTCATTTTTTTTTTGCCTTTGTACCATTGTAATGGGAATCGAAAAAATGAAAAAATGTTATTTCATTCATAACATTCGTCCGATGAGTAGTTGAAGTGATATGATTGTGAGTGTTTTGCGTGAGCGTAAGTTTCCAAGTAGTAGGAATAGAAGAGCATGTATGAGAGGAATTATGAATGTGGATGAAGCAAAAGTTGCTTGTTTGCGGATAGGAGTGTTTGGAGGCGATTGATTTCGGGATGATGAAAAGAGTTTGTGCCACACCCTTTTGGGTACATGGCGTGATTGTGTATGTATGTATGTACGTAAAATGCTCTAATTTTTACAGATGGTGTCTCATGTCATCGCAACTTTGAAATCTGTGAAGTAAACAGATTCAGAATACTTATATACTTATACTGTATTATACTCGTCAAGAACGCGGAATAATTATGTACAATTTCTTGCAAAGAATAAAAGGTTTTGTTTCAGTTTGGACTCTAACAGTAATATACATATAATACTATAATTTTACCCCATTTCATATATTGTGCAACAATTTCGTACTTATATCAGTAATAATGATAGTAAACATAGTTTGAAATTTCTTCAAAATAGAGCCATGCTGCGTTGTAATAAGATATAAAAACGTATTAACAATATGTTACATACATACATACATACATACATACATACATACACAATCACGCTATGTACCCAAAAGGGTGTGGCACAAACTCTTTTCATCATCCCGAAATCAATCGCCTCCAAACACTCCTATCCAAACAAGCAACTTTCGCTTCATATGTTAATAAAACTAAAATACGATTTAAATGTTAAATCTGTCTTAGAAATGTTCGCAATGATTTTTTATTATTTAAAATGCAACATGATTTGCTTCCGAAATATTTAAGTTGCAATCTAAAATTTAATTGTAGTATGCATATTAGTATGATGTTAGAAATGAATATAGTTTTTATTTTTACTAAAAATATATTTCACAATAAATTACTTGAATATAATAAATTGCCGAAATATATTAGATTCAAAAGACTTTTAAGTTTGTAATTTAATACTTTTACTTGAATAAAGTTAATGCATGTTAATAATTAAATTAATAATTTGATAAATTATAATAAATGTCACCAATTCTGTAAATATTGTGCTAAAATAGTAAATTTTCTGCAATTTTTTTAAATTTGTATTACAATGCAATTAATTAGCCAAAAAGCTAAATAAAGTTTGTTTATTGCGAAAACGTCCGATGAGTAGTTGAAGTGGTATGATTGAGAGTGTTTTGCGTGAGCGAAAGTTTCCAAGTAGTAGGAATAATAGAGCATGATATGAGAGGAATTATGAATGTGGATGAAGGGAAAGTTGCTTGTTTGGATAGGAATGTTTGGAGGCGACTAATTTCGGGATGTTGAAAAGAGTTTGTGCCACATCCCTTTGGGTACATGGCGTGATTGTGTATGTAAGTATGTATGTATAAATTTAATCAACAAACAAAAACAAATTCCTTTTATTTATAAATAAAGTTACTGACTTAGGAAATCTTGTTACGACTCTTAGGCCACCTTGTATATATTTCCCATTAAATAATTTGTACTAACATAGTAAAAAAAATCTTCCATAATTCATTATATAAAATAAAACTGCTTTAGGTTTAAGTTCTGTATTAAAATTTATTTTTAATCGACGTTTCGACGAAACTCATCGGTTGTCTTAATCAGGAAAACTGATACAAATGACATTACAATAAATATCAATACATGTTATTTACTATAATTAAGGTGACCAATTTTTTTACAATGAAAAGAAGGACGAAAAAATTTAAGAAAAAAGGACAACGTAAATAAATAAAACATTTTATTAATTTAAACAAAAATACACTAATTATGCTTACATTTCTTTCAATTATTTAATTAAACAAATAAATATTTTTTTGTTAATATATCATTTTCTAACAATATATTGCAAATTTCGGAGCAATAAATATCCTTTACATTGAATTTTACGGTAAGTGGCATCTCTGAACACAGATATTAACAGATTTGTTTTAAAATATATCGAAAAGGAGGACAGGTAGGAGGACGGTTTTCGAGGAAGGACATAACCTACAAAAGAAGGACTGTCCTCTCTAAAGGAGAACGATTGGTCACCTTACTATAATGTCATTTGTATCAGTTTTTCCTGATAAAACCGAACGTTGAGTTTCGTCGAAACGTCGATTATAAATAAATTGTAATTGTAATTGTAATAACTTAAATCTGAAGCAGTTATATTTTAATTTGTTCTAATTATTCAGCTAAACCATAAAAATATATTTTAAAATTGTATGCAAATTTAAACTATAAAATTTAATTAAAAAATATATTTTTTAAAACTTGTTTTAAGTTAAAAATAATATATATTATTTTAAATTAATTTTTATTATATTTCTCATAAGAAAATTTCAATCAAGTATTACTAATATATATATTTTTTTAAATATATTTTATCTCTGTTTGGCAGATAAAGTCTTTTTAACATTATTGTACCAAATAAACATGAAATTGCTCATTGTTAATAAAAAATTATTTATTAACATTTTTACGACATTACTTTTAATTGATTTAAATTTAATATAAATATTTAAATAATTATTATGCAAACAAATTCTATGGAAAAGAATAAATATATTTTCATATTTATTTATAGATTTATTCTTATCAGCCTTGGATCTAAGATTGTAGGTACTTATTTACTTATTTCAAGTTCACTGCCAAGTACATTTAAGTTCTTTTATATATTTTCATTGAAAAAATGTTGTTTATTTTTATATATTATATTATATATATTATATGTTTTCAGAATTCATGTTATTAAAATAAAACGGGTTCAGATTATAGTTCTGTATTAATATTTATTAATAATCGACGTTTCAACGAACTCAACGTACGTCTTCATCAAGAAAAATAATTCAAATGACATTTATAGTAAATAAACAGAACATAGAAACAAGTTACTAGGTAACAAAATACAAATAACTAGATCATAAAATATTATAAATTTTTATAACCAGATTTTATTTAAGTCAGTGCCGCTTCATAGTGTTTTTTTTTTTATAAAAAATCAAATTGATAAGAGAAAAAAACAGAAATCAATCAGTGTAACTAATAACTAATTTAAATAAAATTTGTCTTTCTTTAATTAAAAATTTATAAAAATTTAAGATATAGTTACTTATTTGTTACCTAGTAACTTGTTTCTATGTACTATTATTTACTGTAAATGTCATTTGTATCATTTTTCTTGATGAATATAGAACTTAAATCTAAATTAGTTTTATTTTGCTAATAATAATACAAAACACATGATTGAAAATAAATATATAAATTTAAATTAAAATTTAAAACTATGTGATCCATTGAGTAAAAATTTATTACAAAACATTTGAAATGATTTGAGAAATTTTCTCTAAATTTATTGTAAATCGTAAATTAAAATAACAAAAAAAAAGGAAATACGTACCAAATATACAAGTAAGATCAAATCGTATTAATCCAAATTTAGTCACACTTTACAATCACCGCAACATTTTAATTAGTCAATATACTTATTTCCACTAAAATTGTCCAAAAATCCACAATCCACAAATCCATCACACACAAATAAATAAATAAAATCCATTCAATTAATATTCAAAACAAATAAAATAACGAACAAAAATTATTTCACCAACACAACCTAAACTGTGTAAAAATCATAGAATCAATTACATAATTTATTATTAACGGTAAAATAGCAGCATTTTTACTGTAATAATTGACGAAATATTACATGTTTTTCTATAAAAATATATTTATTGAATATATAAATTTGTATCCATTTTTTTACAGTGCATAAAAATAAATAAATTTAATATTAACATTCAAATCAAATGAACGTAAAACTAATTTGTCAACAGGTGTATAAAATCGTAGTATTATTGCAGGTGATTTGATAACATAATTCACAATCTACCATACAAAGTTATTTGAATATTTATATATATATATATATATATATATATATATATATATATATATATGTCAGCGCGACCAAGGTATATAAAAACCTTAATTAGTTCACTACGCGACACAAATAAATAAATAAATAAAACAGTCCAATTTAATTACTTGTAATAAACAGTTATAGATCAGCGCGACCACGGTGTGTAGAATCATCAAAGTTAGTTTCGTAAACGCGATCGCGAGCTCTGCGCATTGCACTAGCTCCGATATACGTCTCTGACTGAAACTGAAAGTAAAATCTCCACACGCGCGCTTACCACGGCGCGGAGTTTCAATTTCATTTCGGGTGGGAGACGCTGAGCTGCTGTGCTCGAAGACACACACGCACACGTATATTTTCGCAATATGCGTTTGTGATTGCAGAGTGCGTGGGCGGGGGGGGGGGGGGGGGGCGCGCAGTCAATTCTGGGTCAGGGTTGTCGTTGGAGAAAAAACCTGATAAGAAAACACTCGGACGCAAAATAACTGTATTGAAGTGTTTTTGTTTTCTTTCTTTCTTGATCTAACGTTGGAGTCTCCAATTTGTTTATCATTTATTTATTATTTTATATTTATTTTCAATAAATTTGTATTTTTAGCGCAGTTATTGCAAAAGCAAAAGATCCCTGGTTCAAATCTCCGGCAAGGTCAATGCATTTTTTTTTTTATTTAAATATTAACTAATGAATTAATATTAGTTCAAAAAAATAAATTAATGACGATTTAAATAGAAAAACCAAATACTATAACCCAATTGTATAACAAATGTTACGAGAAGGAAAATGCGATGATTATTGTGTTTACGTGTGTGATTACGTGTTAAAAAGAACATTTGAAAATATACGGGTTGATGTTTTCTTTACTTTTCTTAATAAAAAAAAACCGTGACTTCTTTTCCAAGGAATCAACTGTTTTCCAAGCAAATGGGAAGAGCTTTTATTGAAATAGATGATTACTACGCACCGGAATAATCATTTAAAAATGTTATTGTTTATTTTTTATCTTTCTTTTTTCATATAATAAATATTGTTTAAAACAAGATTAGAAGTATATGGGTAAACCCATATATAAACCACTTTGACATTTCTCAGAAAGTTGGCAACACAATATCTTTAATAAAATTATAATTTATGTGGGCACTAGGAGAAACTTTCCTGAAAATTTGATCAAAATCGAATAAATAATTCTCGACAAGTTGGCAAACACTGTATTTTATTAAAATTGCATAATTTATTTAGATACTAGGAGCATTTTTTTATGAAATTTTGATTAAAATCAGTTAAATAGTGATCATAATAAATTTTTTTAAAATTTAGTAATTTTTTCTCGGAAAGTTGGCATCATTGGAAAAAATAAAACCACATGACCCTATCTTGGGTACTAGACAAATTTATCCTGAAAATTTCATTAAAATCGGTTGAACCGTCTAGGAGGAGTTGCGGCTACAAAATTTTGACTTACGACCGAGCGAGCGAGCTGACGACGCACATTTATTCACCCACATAAACTTAGTTCGGATTCGTCTGATCTAGAGGCTATATGAAGAATTTCTATACAAATTTTTTATTTTTGCTAATATTACAGACACCGTACGCGCACGCTATACCACTTTTCCTTGCAGTCAAAGTGGTAAAAATGCCTAATAATTATGCACCAACCCTATAATTTAAAATTTTAAATTGCTTAATTAACTATTGTTATCAAAAACATATATATATATATATATATATATATATATATATATATATATATATATTACTTCATATAAAATAATTATATGTAACAATTTGATATTAAATAAAAAAAACTTGATACATATTATTACGGTTGACTAATGAAGAAAATACATAATTTTTAAAAATTGTTCTGCATTTACATTACCACAATTGCGTAATAATTATTACACATCATTCATTCCGTTAGGCAATGACACATATTTAACTTGATATCTCATTGTAATATTTTTCCTGTTTTCTTTAAATATTTTTCTACTAAAAAAATTTCAAAACATCCTTTTTTCATCATTATTTTTGGCAACAATAGAAATTTCAAAACTTTAAATTTTGAGAACATGTCATAAAGGGGTTATCCCGTTTGTAGTATCGATTTTTTTTAGGTGTTTTTCAACATTTTTTTTGAAAACTTTTACAACAAATACAGTAACCAACAATTATACCGTTGGAAAGTGTATTTATTGAAGTTTTCAGCAGTTTTTTCTTTTTCGAAAAAAGTCTAATTTTCTTGTCAAAATTCAAATTTGCCAATAGTGGTAGATAAAACTCGCGTTCTATACAGGATGATTTATGACGTCGGAAAAAAAACTACACCGGATGATTCATATGAGTAATCTAAATGAAAAACTTTATATAAACAAAAACTGAAATACATTACATACATACATACACAATCACGCCATGTACCTAAAAAGGGTGGTGTAGCACAAACTTTTTTCACTATCCTGAAATCAGCTTCTGCAAACATCCCTATCCAAACAAGCAACTTTAGCTTCATCCACATTCATACTGACACTCTTGTTATACATGCTCTTTTATTCCTACTACAATCGCTCACGCAAGCCACTCTCTCAATCATACACCACACCAACTATTCATCGGACGTCCACTAGCAATCGTAGTATACCTTCAAAATCATTCAAATAAATTTTTTTAACCAAACATTTATTCGCTCAAGATATCCGAACCATCTCAACTGACTAACACCAACTTTTGCTATATTTTTTTTCAATTTTACTCATCATACACTAATATATTTCGTACACTTTTTTTAACAGCTGTAAATAAATATATTTTGTTAGGTTATCTTGCTAATTTCATTTGGTAATTAAAACAAGATTAATTCAGAAATTTCTTCTTTTTTTTCATTGATACTAGTATATGTCGGGTATTGCTTTTATCGTTACTCGTTATAAGAAAGTTTTCTAAAATGGCTGACAATTTAATTAGAAAGAAAAATCTCTAACGAACAGTTAAACTCAATTTAAAAGTTATAATACTTGCATTTCTAAGTTCGAGTCGTGACTGAACTTCGCTCAAATTTGATCGTAATCATATAATATTGCAATTTAAGAAAAAGAAATTTTTGAAAAATATACGAGAATTATTATTTTATGTTAATTTAGGATAATTTCTTCATTTACGTTTGTTAATTTATATTGAATTAACACTAATTTTTAACATAAAATAAAAGCGCAGATTGGTAGCGCGCATCCACCGCAAAGACAGAAGGTCCCGGGTTCGAACTCCGGCAAGGTTAACACATTTTTCTTTATTTAGATATTAACTAATAACTAACTAACTAACTAACTAACTAAGCGTGGAGCGCTTAATCATCATTACGAAATATATAGTTTCCTGGCGCTTCATGCTTTTATTTCTTTGTAAAAATTTTGGATAACCAGAAAAAAATTTATTTTCCTCTTTTTAGTGCATTTAAATATAAGCGTGGTTTTTAAAAAGTTTTTTTTTATATTTTTTTTACTAACGTAAAAAAATTTATATGAGTAAAAATATCAACTAACAGAATTATAACATAAATTATTTACAACAAATTAACAATTGTTTTATTAAGGAACCAGATATATATATATATATATATATACATACATATATATACATATATATATACATATATATACATATATATATACATATATATACCGGGTGTTCGTTCGTCAAGTTCGTATGGGCGTTTAACATGTAATTTTGATAAATTGCGATATACTACTTTTTCGAGTTAAATTCGAAGAAATACTTTCGATAGGGCATAAAAAGTTTTATAATTTGGTTTTAATTTTAATTAGCTAGCATGTGCCGTTTGGGCGCTAGAATTTTTTTTGATTCTTTGGTTTTTTTTTTTTTTTTCAAAAACTATGAATAGGAAAATAAGCATGATATGGAGAAATGCGGAATAATGAGTACTATAATCTAGTGAATAAACCATTATTCTAGGATGCATCGTTTAGTAGAAAAAAAATAAAAACTGAATTTTTGAAAATCTCTCAAAAGGTACCCTTGGGATTTTTTCAAAATAAAACTTTTTTCAAAATTTGCTCAAAAAAAATCTGAAAAAATTCAGTAAAATAGAGAAAAAAATGAGCAACATAATAGCTAAGTAACTTTTTTCTCAATAATAAATACATTGTAATAAGAACAAATCTTAATAATTATAATGAAATACTGCACAATACTAACTACAAATAGCAGGAAGGGAGTTGTTTAAAATTTTTCGTTGTCTAATCGCCCGTTTGAGTCTCCCGACTTAAATTTTCAGTTTATAGCTGTGTTATGGTTTCTGGGATTTTATAAATTTTACTGAGATATTGAAATTTAGACAGAATTTGTTTATTATTTAAATATAAATAGATTTAATTAGAAAATTAATTTTACTAAATTAAATTTTGTGTTTTAACTGAACCTTGAAAGCACTTCTACATTTTTTCAGTTCATTTTTTCCAGTTTGAAACCTTGTTTTATAGCTAATACTATCAAAATTGAACTTCAAATCATCAATTGAATAAAAATTTGTAAAAACTTGGAGTTTAAGTCAAATTGTAGAATTTGTTATGTTAACATACCTATATATATACACATAATATACATTTAATAATATATTGTATTGTCGACATACTAACTTTGTGAAAATGTTTAATATTCAAAAGGTTTAAAGTAAAATAACTTTGTAAATTTTCACTAGATTTATTTGTACCTTGTTGACATGTTTCGGCTCGCGCCATTTTCAAAACATTGAAATTATATTACAAACAATTCCTTATATATTCTTATATTGTGAGTATTGGGGTAGTGGGGGTATTTTTACTTTTAAACCAATCAATGGGGAATTCGATAAATCTACTATTTCATTTATAATATTTTTACATTTCTTTATTTCATGAGCTTCTAATAAATTTAATCTTTTCCCTTTGTTTGAAATTTGTAAAATGGTTGGTGTGAAAGACGAACTATGGTTTTCTTCGATCAGGTGTGTCGCAAATGTTGAATCTGTCTTCTGTTTTTCGAAAGATTTGTTGTGTTCTTTTGTTCTTATTTTGAAGGTCCTGCCTGTCTGTCCAACGTAAGAAGCTTGGCAACTGTCACAAGTTAACTGATAAACTCCACAATTGTCCAATATATTTGTTTTTTGTTTGTTGTTAAATAAGCATTTTTTAATGGTATTGCATGTATTGAAGCATATTTGCATGTTTTTATTATTATTTTTTATTTTGTTAGCTAATTTGTAACTAATTTTTCCTAAATATGGTAAACTTACGTATGTTTTTGGTTCTTGTTTTTGTTTCGGGTAAAACTGATTAAGTGCTATTTTGAGTTGTTTTTGGTGTAATAAATTGTCTATTACTTCTGTTTTGTAACCGTTGCTATGTGCAATTATTTTTATAGTGTCTAGTTCGGTTTTAAAATTTTTATTACTTAAAGGGATTTCCAATAATCTGTTAAGCATACTATGAAATGCGGCATGTTTATGAGCTAATGGGTGGACCGATTTGTTTGGTATAATTGTGTCTGTATGTGTCGGTTTTCTGTATATTTTAAACACGTGTTTATTATTTACATTTTGAATTGTAATGTCTAGGTAGTTTATGGATTTGTCACTTTCTTTTTCGAAAGTGAATTTAATGTTTTCATGTACTGCGTTTATTTTATTAAAAAATTGATTAAATTGTCTTTCTGTTTCTTGCCAACATATTAAAATATCATCTACATACCGGTAATAATAAAGTAATTGATTCTTAAATGTATTAGCTTCTAGAAAATTATTTTCAAAGTGATTCATAAAGATTTCTGCTAATAACGGTGATAGAGGTGATCCCATTGCTAGGCCTGAACATTGTGTGAAAAAATTTTCTTGAAATTTAAAATAATTTTGTTTTATGCATATATCTAACCCTTCTAGAAATTCATTAATCAATCTACAATCGTGTACATTTTCTTTTAAAATATTTTCTGTTAATGTTAGTAAATTATCTAATGGTATATTTGTGAACAGGTTCGTTACATCTAAAGAATAAAATTTACAATTTGAATTTAATGTGATATTATTTAGTTTTTTAACTAAATCTGATGAATTTACTATATTATGATTTGCTCTAAAATTTGTTAGTTTTTGGAATTTATTATTAAGATAATGAGCTAATTCATATGATGGTGCGTTCATACATGAAACTATTGGTCTAATAGGAATTTCTGTTTTATGTATTTTAGGTAGTCCATACATTATAGGAGCTTGTGGGTTCATTTTTATTAATTTAAATTTTTCATTATCAGGTATTAAGTATACTAATTTTTGGACGTATTCTTTTATTGTAAGATTAAATTTGTTTGTTGGATCTTTATTGATATTTCTATAACACACCTGATCGAAGAAAACCATAGTTCGTCTTTCACACCAACCATTTTACAAATTTCAAACAAAGGGAAAAGATTAAATTTATTAGAAGCTCATGAAATAAAGAAATGTAAAAATATTATAAATGAAATAGTAGATTTATCGAATTCCCCATTGATTGGTTTAAAAGTAAAAATACCCCCACTACCCCAATACTCACAATATAAGAATATATAAGGAATTGTTTGTAATATAATTTCAATGTTTTGAAAATGGCGCGAGCCGAAACATGTCAACAAGGTACAAATAAATCTAGTGAAAATTTACAAAGTTATTTTACTTCAAACCTTTTGAATACATTTAATATATTTTAAATGAGAAAAGAGCGACTATTTACTATATCTACTTCTGGTTTTGTAATATTTCATTCGATTGTAATTTAGAAATAAGTAAAATAAATAAAAATTAGTTGAAAATTTAGAATTTCTATCAATTTTTTTATCATTATAATTTGATTAAATAACAATCATTTCATTATTTTTGAAATTTTATATTTATAGTTATTTTCCTTTTCTAAAAAGTGAAATCTATAAATTAAGGAATACATGTCTGCATTTTTGTTACATAAGTTTATAATTCATTTATGTAAAAAAAAAATTATATTAATAAGTATTTTTACCGCTTTGACTGCAAGAAAAATGTGGTATTGTGTTTGGTACTGTGTCTGTAACATTTTCAAAAATTAAAAATATATATACAGAAATCCTTCATATTATACAGGTTATATGAAGGATTTCTGTACATCTAAAGAGATGACGAATCTGAACTCAGTTTATGAGGTTGTAAATGTGTGCGTCGTTTGCTCGCTCGCTCGTTAGAATTTTGTAATTGCATCTCCTTCTAGACTTCATCCGATTTGTAGCAAATTTGCAAAGTATATTTAGTTAATGCCCAAGATGGACATGTGAATTTATTTTTCCAGTGTTGTTAACTTTCCGAGAAAAAAATTACTAAAGTTTTAAAAATTTATTATGGCTACAGTATTTATCACTGATTAATCAAATTTTCACAAAGAATTTCCCTAGTGCCCATATAAATTATATAATTTTACTAAAACACAGTGTTGCTAGTTTTCCGAGAGAAAAAAAACTACAATTTATAAAAATTTATTATCATTACATTATTTATCCGTGATTAGCCAAATTTTCACAAAAGATTCTCTTAATGCTCACATAAATTTCGTAAACTTACTAAAGTACAATGTTGCCACAACAATCTTTTTACTTTTATGTTTTTGCAACCAAAAACCAATAAAGTTCAATTTCAATTAGCTTAAATGACAATCATTTTATTATGTTTTGTTTTTTTTTTTTTTTTCGAAAAGTGAAATTTTTGTGTGTTTAACTAAGTGTTGCATGAAAAATGTTTTAATGTACATTTAAACGTTTCCGCATAAAATATTATGTAAACATTTAGAATAAAATCGACGGTGCAAAATGACAAAATTACATTTACACTACAGCAATTTTAGTAACAAAAGAATAAAGAGCTCAAACTGACAAATTGTTAAAAAAAAACTACCTGTGACACAGAATGAAAGAAAATAATCCGGATAAACCATTTAGATGAAATTAAATTTGATAATAGCTCATTCTATTATCTCTAAAATATAATATTTTTTTTTGATAAGAATCTATGTAATATTGTATGTTAAAACAATTGAGTTATTATGCTAAAATATATTTGACGAAAATTATATAATAAAGAAGGCAGATTTCTTTGAGTTATATCAAATTTAATTTAAACTTTTATTGAAATAAAACGGCTTTAGGTTCAAGTTCTGTATTAATATTTATTAATAATTAACCTACTCTATGTACTCAACGTACGTTTTCATCAGGAAAAATGATACAAATGACATATACAGTAAATAAACAGAACATAAAAACAAGTTATTAGATAACAAAATACATGTAACTAGATCATGAAATTTACAAACTTTTAATTAACGTTAGTTCACACGGTTCTAATTGCTATGTTCAGACAGGTAGCTCAAATACAGCGTTTAATACAACTTATTTATTGTAACTGACTGTTCTGAAAATTACATAATGAATGTTGAATTAATAATTCAATAATACATTTAATATTATTAACTGGCTCGATTTTCTACAAAAACGATCATAAAGGTACCGAAAAAATACTTGAGATGTAATATTCTATGTAGAATTATTTTTTTTTTTTTTTTGAATTTTTTCGTATTTATAATTTGGCCAAAAAAAGCAAAAAATGTGTTTTTTTTTTGGAAAAAAAATTTATTTTTTTTATTTTCCAAAATACAAAAAGAATTTAAAAAATACATAGGATATTATATCTCAAGTATTTTTTCGGTACCTTTAATATCCGTTTTTGTAGAAAATCGAGCCAGTTAAAAAATATACTATTTTTTATTTTATATAAATCAATTAATATTAAATTAATTATTGAATTATTAATTCAACATTCATTATGTAATTTTCAGAACAGTCAGTTACAATATAAATATAAGTTGTATCAAACGAATAAATTCAATATTAACTTCAACATGTTTTGTATTTGAGCTACCTGTCTGAACATAGCAATTAAAACCGTGTGAACTAACGTTAAATGAAGCCAAATTTCTCCTTCATAAAGACAAATTTTAAGATAAACATAAAATACTGGAAGATATATTTCTAATAAATGGTTATGGTAAAAAATTTATTAAGAAAGAAATTCAACCGAGATAATCTATAGTTGTTGATGATTTGTTTGATAGTAATTTTACTTATATAATATGGCTAATCTAGTGCCGTCAAAGATTTTCAAGAATTTAAAATGTGTATATTTTACTTTAAATAATGAGATTTTAAATTTACAAACCTACATTAATACTTAATTACAAACACTTAAACATGTCATTAATACAAACATATCTAAATAAAATACTTAAAAATAACATTGATTTATTTTTAGATCCGAGACAAATTTGGTAATCCTTACCTACATTTACTAACTAATGTTTTTCATAATTATACACTACAATTATTGTACGTTTTAATCTAGTGTCTGATTTATTTTTAATGATTTTTAGAACCGAAATTACGTACGAGAAATTTATACGGTGCAAAATAAAACCATTATTTTTTTGGGTAACATCTGTCTAAATAAATTAAAATTTAATTTTGCTCTTTTGTTTCAAACAAATTTAATTCTTTTAACTGTAAAATAATCTAAAAAAAAAAATTAATATTGTTGTTATTAAAAATATATTAATTCATAATTAATACTTGGACAAAAATATTTCTAATTTTGTTATTGGTAATTTTTAAATGTGCATTTATTGTTATTGACAAATTCAAATATTGACAAATGTTTTTTTCTTTAAGCGCATACATACATACACAAACACGCCTTGTACCCAAAAGGGTGTGGCGCAAACTCTTTTTATCATCCCAAAATCAGTCGCCTCCAAACATTCCTATCCGCAAACAAGCAACTTTCACTTCATCCACATTCATAATTTCTCTCATACATGCTCTTCTATTCCTATTATTGGAAACTTTCGCTCACGCAAGCCACCCTCTTAATCATACCACTCCAACTACTCATCGGACGTCCACCTGCAAACGCGTACCATCAAAATCTTTCAAATAAATCTTTTTAACCAAACGTTCATTAGACGCATTCGCTCAATATGTCCGAACCATCTTAACTGACTAACACGGCAACTTTTGCTACATTTTTTTCGAATTTCACACTCATCATACACTAATCTATTTCGTACCCCATCTCTCCTATTTACACCACATACCCCACGTAAAAATCTCATAACAAATATAAATAATATATACGCATATACAATTCTACAACTGTTATTAAAGTTTTTGTTACTTAGCATGTATTTTTATTTATTTTTAGTTTTGTTTCGTTTAAAACGCTTGAAGAAAATTTCGTATATGTCTGACTCGGAATATGAAACTCTTTTTGTGTTTCGCCTAGATTGCTTATATATATATATATATATATATATATATTTAAGTAAGTAAATCACGCCATAAGGCTAAATAGTATAGTTTAAATTGAATAAATACCATTAATTAATTGAAAATTAAATTAAAAATTTGTCAACTTGTATCGTCTGGGAATTAGATATAGATTAAAAATTTCAACTTAATCGTCTGTTGTATTGTTAGCTCAGAAGGTAAGAGCGCTGTGCCGGAAACATAGTGGTCCTGGGTTCGATTCCCAGACGATACAAGTTGACAAATTTTTAATTTAATTTTCAATTAATTAATGGTATTTATTCAATTTAAACTATATATATATATATATATATATATATATATATATATATATATATATATATATAATTGAGCTCTATTCTAATATCTGCGCTTTCTATTCCTCGTAACATAATACACTATAATCATCGTATCGGAAAGAAAATAATGACTTACTTAAAATAACATTATTCAATGAATTAAATCGATCAAAAATTATTTCCGACAAATTAAAATTGACCATGATTAATCAATCAGAAAAGTTAAGTAATCGAAATTGCACTTAAAAAAAAAAAATTATTTATTTTACCGTCAAAAAAATGAGGGAAAAATACATTTTCATTGATTTTATGTCCTTGAAAACTGTAACACATTCCTTGTGCGCAGGAGTGCCAATTAAAAAAATTCTTCAGGCAGGAATCAGAGCGTGACCAGTGTTACCAACATGTCGTGACTATATGCTCAAATTATTATTAAATAGTAACCATTTTTTTTTCCTTATTTATAAATCATGCATGTATTGATAAAGTATAATATTTATAAACAAATTGTTTTAACATACATTGTAAAACAAAGCTTCAATTTAACATAAGAACCATAGTAAAAAAAATTACATATTATTTCAGCAAATCCGATAGTTTATATAAATTTTTTCTAAAAAAATAATATAATTTTGTAATTTTAATTAAAATAATTAATTTACTTTTTTTTTGACTGCAAGGAAAAAGTGGTATAGCGTTTGGTACGGTGTCTGTAACATTTTCAAAAAAAAAAATTGTGTATAGCAATCCTTCTTATAACCTCTAGAATCTAGATGACGAATCCAAACTTAGTTTATGTGGGTGTATGGATGTGCGTCCTCAGCTCGCTCGCTCGCTCGCTCGCTCGCTCACTCGGTCGTCAGACAAAATTTTGTAATCGCAACTCCTCCTAGATTTTAATGAAATTTTCAGGGTAAATTTGTCTAGTGCCCAAGATGGTCATGTGCTACAGTTTTTTCCAGTGATGCCAACATTCCGAGAAAAAAATGACTAAAGTTTTTAAAAATGCATTTTGGCTACATTATTTATCCGATTTAGATCAAATTTACAGAAAAGATTCCCCTAATTTTACTAAAATACAATGTTGCCTACCTTTCGAGAAAAAAATTACTAAAATTTTTAAAAATTTATTATGGCCACGTTATTTAACCGAATTTACTCAAATTTTCACAAAAGATTCTCCTAGTATTCATATAAATTATATAATTGTTTTAGAGCCTAAATAAATTATGCAATTGGAATAAAATACAGTGTTACCAACTTATCGCGAAAAAAAACACAAATTTTTTTAAAAATTCATTGTGGCTACATTATTTATCCGATTTTGATAAAAAATTTCAGAAAAGTGTCTCGTAGTGCCCACTTAAATTATAATTGTATTAAAATACAGTGTAGCCAACTTTTCAAGAATAAAATTAAATTATGGGTACAGCGCCTAATGTTAGTAAAATATATTGTTATCAAATTTTGGTAAAAAAAATTACTATTTCTTATCATTTATGGTGATAATTTCAAAGTGGTCTATATATGGGTTTACCTATATAATAATTCTAATCTTGTTATATTTAAATAAAGAAATTTTATTTACTAGTAAAAGACAAAATATCTCGTAATATTCTAAATTATACATTCTAAAATGTAATTATCACAATAATTTTACAAAATGTTGTTATTTTCTATTGATAAAACCTATGTAAAATTACGTAAATTTAAGATATATTTTTACAATGTATACGAGATCCACATTGTAATATAAAATTTGCCGCACTTAACTTCAACATAATAGAACAACAATTTATTGTTAATAAAGAGTGCATCTTTTATTAATATTTATTAACTATCTATATTTAGCTATAATTAGTACAACTAAGCTATATAAATAAATGTTAATAAATGTATGTATGTTAAAGTAAAAGACATAATTTATGTATAGATTTAAATATATTTACTAATTGAGTTAATATACGATATATATATATATATATATATATATATATATATATATATATATATATATATATATACATGTATATTGCAAAGAGATTGAAAAATAGAGTACGCAAATTAAGCCCATTATTAAACGGTCATAATTTATAAACAAATATTAATTAATGGCTATATTTGTCTACAACATTTATATATTTCTTTAAAATCTGTAACAGTCGTGGTGATTTGATATTTAGCATTTTTTTCATAAGTTTTTACTGTGAATCCAATTTAGTTGAAAACTAAATTAGTTTTAATTTAGTTACGGATAGACATCCAAGAGAACAACATTAAATTATGAGTTACATATATTTATTAATAAATCAATGTTTCGACAAACTCAACGTATGTTTTCATCTGGAAAAAAAATATTTTTTTTTCCTAATAAAGACGTACGTTCAGTTCGTCAAAACATCAATTTATAAAAAAAAAAATTAATATAAAACTACAGGCTAAAGCCGTTTTATTCTAATGTAATAAGATTTTTTTACTATATTAGAATTTATTCTTATGCATAATGCCTGGTTTTACACGATGCATTTTTTATATATAGAAAATATACAAAATTAATACGTATACAGGGTGATTTATGACGTCGGGGAAAAACTACACCGGATGATTCCTATGAGTAATCTAAATAAAAAAAACTTCAAATAAACATATGTCCGAAAATGCTTTCTAACGGAACTGTAGCCGTTAGAAGTTTATTACATGTAACATCAATCGCGTTAGCCTTATTTATTATATCAAATTCTTAATGTCAAAAGTCCTTAACTTATTTTTGTAAGTTTGTGTTATGTGCGATATCGCACATTTTGTCTTGATAATTCTAGCGTTCGAATCTCTATAAGTTCCACAAACAGATGTCTGTAAAAGTAAATGTTTTGTGATCTGACCTCGGCAAAGTTATAAAGTAATAACAACACATCATCGTATAATACATTTACATAAGTAAACGAGCTTAACGTAAACAAATAATTACCGTGTATGTGTTGTTCTTCATGCACTGAAAAACATCTGTTACACACTCACCTGAATGCATGCCGAATTCATTCTTATTGGGGATTTTATTATTGTCAAGTTTAATTAATAACAGATGATTAGTCGATTTGAAGGGCAGCGCTCATGCTTTATTTAACTATTTAATTTGTCTTAATTAATACTGGATATTCAAATGAACAAATTTCAACTTTAAAGTAATAATTATTTTAATTAAAAAAAAAGTTATATATCACGTTTTTAAAACAGATACAGATTGTCTTGAAAATTTGTGATTGTAAATTTTTAATAGCTGTGACAATACTTGTAAGATTTAAAACGAAAAACGTCGAGTCTAAATGGTTTTCCTTTATTTTACCGGGTTTTCAAGATTTTAATTAGTTTTGCAAGGGCTAAATTCGTATTTTTTGCTAAAAACAATGGCCCGTATTCTCACCTCACTTTTTCGTGAAATAGTGATTTTTATCATTAATTTCAAAAGAATTTTTTGATTCTGTTTTTGACCAAATATGAATAGTTTTTCTATTTTTGATAATTTTTATTATATTTGTTATTATAAATTTTAAATAAACTATTATAAATTCCTTAATAAATAATTTTAAGTTAACGTCAACAGCACTTTTGGCAAAAATCACTTTTATAAATGAGGTGAGAATACGGACCAATATATTTTGACATTTAGCAGTTGTCAATAATAAAAATGTCAATTCTGACTCCAGATTCGAATCGAGTGATGTCAAAAGACTAAAAATCTGAAAAAATTCAATACAATATAGAAAAAAATTAGCTACATAATAGCTAAGTAAGTTTTGCCAAATCAGAATGTGGTAGAGAAAAAAGTTACTTAGCTATTACGTAGCATTTTTTTTTCTCTATTGTGTTGAATTTTTTCAGATTTTTTTGAGTAAATTTTGAAACAAGTCTTATTTTGAAAAAATTCCAAGGGTACCCACCCCCTTGACAAATTTTCAAAAATTCAGTTTTTTTCTACTAAACGATTCATCGTAGAATAATTGTTTCTTCACTGAGTTATCGTACTCATTATTTCGCATTTTTCCATTTCATGCTTATTTTCCTACACCTCATAGTTTTTGAGAAAAAAATAAAAACCAAAAAATCCAAAAAAAAATCTAGCACCCAAACGGCACATGCTATATACATATAAACAATGTTAAAAAATTGTTATTAAAAAATTAAAATCAATTTATCACATGTAATTAAATAATTATCAACTTAACTAACAAAAAATGTAAAACAAATCAAAAATACCAGCGTCGCGATTAAATATTGAGCAAAAAATATTGCATAAAATCTTAACAAGTATTAATTATATTTAGTTTTTTTCTAATCGCTCTTCTAAGTCAAACTAATTATCTCTAAACAATTTGAACAGAAATTTCTCTCCGATTCGTTTTTCATATATAGCCAACACGAGACAATGTTTGACATTTTAACAAAATGTCTTTTCTCGCTTACGATCTTACCTTTAATCTCACGACAATAATTATTTTACAGCGCATGCGCAAATTGCAATGTAAACCGCGAATATGTAACAGTTGATTTTTCCAATTAGTGTATAGGTTATGATTTGCACTAGAATTTACCAGCGATTTATTTCGCAATAATAATGAACGCACTATATTATAATACTTCTGATAAATGGGTGCGCCATGCCGGTTGATAATAATATAATACATATCTCGGTCAAGAGATTTTCATATGGAAAATTATACAATCGTAATTTTCTGCTTCTCCAATTATTTTAGTTTTGCATCTCTGTATCTGTACGTCTTAGTAAGAGTCGTCTCATACGCGAACTTTTGCTAGGAATGTAAATGTTTCCAAAGAAACCCGTTTGAGTATATACAACGCAGTTTTGGTGCCTACGTTGATATATAGGGTAGTGAATGTTGGGTTTGGTTGCAAAAGCATAAACGGAAAATGACTGCTGTGGAAATGAGATTTTTACGTGGAATATGTGGGATATGTGTTGTTCATTTTTTGTTACAGATAAATCCAGAGACGCTGCAATACACGCAGATTAACGGATTCCGCGCTGACACGAAAACAGTGAATCACGGGCGCCATTTTGTTTTTTATGAAACGACAATTTTTGAAAATAAAGACCAAAATAACATTGTTTCGAATCCCCAAACCGTTTCCTTCTATGGTTTTTCATTTGCGAATAAAAAAATTCCAAACTTTGCGTACTTTTTAGTCATTTATAGATGGAAATCTCCTCTTAAATAATTATTTGATTACATGACTTATAAAAGTCAATATTTTAAAATGACTTATCTCTTTACTTGATCAATTTATTTTCTCTTTGTCGTCATTGTAAGAAGACATTTTTAGGCGTGTTGTGATGTATTGATGTCAACTATACATATATATATATATATATATATATATATATATATAATCATTGTATATTTCAACATTCACATCTGGGTTTGGATGCAAACTCACGCGAATTGGGTTCAAAATTTAAGCCACGTACCATGTGATGTAATAACGAGTTCTTGTTCTTGTTTTCCATTCAGACTAACAAGCGGCAAGAAAATAGCGTTCTGCGCAATGTCTGGTCTCTTATTTATTATATCAGAGAAATGGATTTTTTTTTAATTGCAAAGTTGCAGCTATGCAGTTGTGTCTCGTGTGAATTGGTAGATGGTAAAATTCTAACTAGACTTATGTTAACATAGTAAAAAAAAAACTTTCAGAACTCATTACATAAAATAAAACGGCTTTAGATTAAAGTTCTGTATTAATATTTATTAATAATCGACATTTTGGACGTCGATGAAGCTAGCAGACATATTTTGGCAGAATGACTTGAAATTATTCTCAATATTTTAGGCTCTTTATGGGCTATTTTAGGCCCCAAACGCCAAATTTTAGGCTCCAGCCGTTTTTCCAAAAATTTGATGTCCGTCAGCTATTCCCCAAAGTTAGCAGAACCCAGAAATCGATATCAAAAACAATCGCAATATGACTTTCTAACATTTGTTAATTATGGGCTCTTTATGCGCTCCATTTTCAATGCAAAATTATTTTGTACAGATTTTGAATTTTTTTAAATAGACTTGTCTGCCAGCTTGGCGGCATAGTTAGCAGAATCAATATAATTGAAGAAAAAACACTCCAGATATGATTTCCTAACATTTGTTAATTATGGGCTATTTATGGGCTCTATTTTCAATGCAAAATAATAAAAAAAATTTTTTTTTAATATTTTAGAGTTACTCTGGTAAGTGAAAAATAAAAATTAACGTAAAACTCGATAAAATTGTGGACACAATTTAGGCTCATTATGAGCTATTTAAGACCCCAAACGCTAAATTTTAGGTTTCAGCCGTTTTTCCAAAAATTTGATGTCTGCCAACTTCTCCGCAAAGTTAGCAGAATCCCGAAAAACGATATCAAAAACAATCGCAATATGACTTTCTAACATTTGTTAATTATGGGCTATTTATGGGCTCCATTTTCAATGCAAAATTATTTTTTCTTATTATTATATTTTTTTAAATAGAATAGAATGAAAATTTCGGTTTTTTTTTGTCCAAACTGTAAGTACGAAAAATCGAAATTTTTTATATGTGCTGTTTATAATTATATCATACTATTAAAAGATTTTTTTTTATTTAATTATTGTTTGAACAGATTTTGATTATTGTTTAATTATATAATTTTCTCATTAAAAAATTTTCAGGATAGTGCTTACCACCTACGGAAAATTTGTAAACTAAATGTCAAAGTCTGTATTACACGCTACAATGATATTGTCATGAGTATATTAAATTTATTTTATTCTTTTATATAATGATAAAGATAATATTTTCAATTTAATAAAAAATTGAGAAAAAATTGCAAGTTTTTAATATTAAAAATTTTTTTTTTTTAATTATTTTGCGTTGAAAATAGAGCCCATAAATAGCCCATAATTAACAAATGTTAAAAAATCATATCGGGAGTGTTTTTTCTTCAATTATATGGATTCTGCTAACTATGCCGCCAAGCTGGCAGACAAGCCTATTTAAAAAAAATTCGAAATCTGTACAAAATAATTTTGTATAGAAAATGGAGCCCATAAATAGCCCATAATTAACAAATGTTAGAAAGTCATATTGCGATTGTTTTTGATATCGTTTTTCGGAATTCTGCTAACTTTGCGGAGAAGCTGGCAGACATAAAATTTTTGGAAAAACGGCTGGAGCCTAAAATTTTGCGTTTGGGGCCTAAAATAGCCCATAAAGAGCCTAAAATATTGAGACTAATTTCAAGTCATTCTGCCAAAACATGTCTGCTAGCTTCATCGACATACATTTTGGAGAGGAATTATGAATGTGGATAAAGCGAAAGTTGCTTGTTTGGATAGGAATGTTTGGAGGCAACTGATTTCAGGATGATGAAAAGAATTTGTGCTACACCTTTTTGGGTACATGGCGTGATTGTGTATGTATGTATTTTAGAGAACTCAACGTACGTCTTCATCAGCAAAACTGATACAAATGTCATAAACAAAAAATAGAAACAAGTTACTAGATTAGTAAAAAAATAAGTAACTAGATCATAAAATGTATAAATTTTTAATTAAAGCTAAATTTTATTTAAATCAGTGCCTTTACAGTGATTGATGTTATCTTTTTTCCTTTATAAATCTCTATTTCTTCCTCTTATCAGTCTGCTGTTAATATTGATTGGTCTAGCAATTATTACAGTATCTTCAAACTTTACATCATAAAAATATTCTAACGCATGTTTAGCAATAGCAGATTTATCTGGATGATTTAGAATAATAATAATTTAAATAATTTTAGTAATGCTACAAATACTTGTATGAAAATATTAGTATAACATACCATCAGATAATTATAATTAGATATTTACACTTTTCTAATCTAACCTAACCTAACAAAGTGTAAAATTTGAAGCAAAATCTAAACGTATACTTTCAGTATAATCAGTCACCGTACAATGATTTTGCTTACTGAGAAATTATCTTTAATTGTTATAAAAATTCACTTTCTTTAACAAAAGTGTTATAATGAACGATTAATAGAAGAAATTTATTATAAAGTGATCTTACAAATAGCAAAATTATGTATTATCACCTGAAAAAAGATATATATTATTGTCATATATTAGGGTCATTTAAAAAAAAAATTGTCCCATTCCCTAAAACTGTCGTAAATGTTAAAAAAATGAGATTTGCAAAGTATCAGAATTTTCTGAGGTCCCTAAATGGGCGACGAAAACGTATTTTGTGCAAAAAAGATGCTTTTTTTAACATCAAAGAAATATTTTTTTGTTTTTTTTCCATTTAAATCAAGTTTGTGAAATCCGGTGACGACTGAAAAATCTGAAAAAATCCCGAAGACTACTCTTAAGTCATAAATTAATGATTAATATCTGTAAGCTGAAACACACATACTTACATGACACAAAAAAATAAAATTGAAATTTTACCCAAAAAAAAAAATGTTTTTTTGCACAAAACACATTTTCGACACCATTTAGGAACCTCATAAAATTCTGATACTTTGCAAATCTCGTTTTTTTAACATTTACGACAGTTTTAAGGGTGGGACATTTTTTTTTTAAACCACCCTTATATAATTCTGTAGTGGCCACAGCAGATTTTTTTAAATAATATGTATTTGAAATGTTTTTTCGTAATTATTATTTTTGTTTTCATTTTTTTACAAAACTAGGAATTGAAAGTTGTGAAATAATAAAATATTAAAAAATGATTAAATAATAATCATAATTTCAAATTATGAACAATTTGTTTCAATTATTATTAATATATATAATTATAATATTATCAAAAATATATATATATATATATATATATATATATATATATATAAATAAAATTTAAAATAAAAACAGACTTTCTCTTTCCGATTTTTTAATGTTATAAGAAAATTTTATTATTAAACAATAAATAACAAAAACAATTGAATACGAATTTACATTTTCATGAAAAGTCACATTTGTTTTATCTCATTTAAGTAAGCAATTAATATACCGAAAAAATTCTATAAATTATGTAAACAAACCATAAAACAATTGAAATGCACTTGACCTTATTTAATATAGGTTGAAGTACAATAGGTGTAAGAGCTATATGAGAAATACAGTAGCTAAGAATACCTAGTTAAAAATTATATTTTCTATTTTAAAATTCTTTTTTATATTTATTATAACACATGTGGATTTTGTAATTATTGACTTAACCTTCACCAAGCCGTAACAGATCGAAGATTTTATTCTGCTGAGAGACACCGATTAGAATTCAAGATTAGATGATTTGTGAACTGTTTGTATTTAAATAGGGGGAGGAGGGCTCAGTGGCAAAGTGACGAATGTGTTATAATATTATTATTATGATCCTTCATTTCACTGTAATTAGATTTACACAAAGAGAAATACATTGCTAAAACTATGTATTGCTAAAAAAAATATTTACCCTAGCAAAAATATAACTACCATAATTATATCATATTCATAATAATATTATTAGCTGTGATTTTTTTTACATTCCACTCAGATCAGTAAATCGTTTAAATGAGCTGAGCTGAGCTGAGTTTTGCTGAGTGAGTTGTATTGATAAATAAAGCAGTTTATTTGAAAGTGACGTTTAAAATCTAAGTTCCACATAAATGATATAACCTAAAATATTAGATGTATTTGGATTGTGTTTGCCTTGATAATTTAATGCAACTCGCCCCGGATATATCTATTGTTTGATTTCAAAATAAAATATTCAAATAGAAATATGACAACCAGTATCAAACACGTTATCAAATCTTAAACTAGGAAAATTTGAATTGCGCATGTGCGCTCACTTGAATCTCAGCTAAGCACTAGCTAAATATGTAACTCAGTATCGGTAAAGGAGGGAAGCAATTAACTCACTTCGAACTCAGTTACGAGACGATAAATAAAACAAGGTTACTAATATTTGCTGATCTGAGCTGAGTTTTTCGTTAAAAAAAAAACACAGCTATTGTGATACATATACAGTTTTAGTTACGGCAGTATTTTTGTGATAAATATAAAAATTAAATTAAAATTTTAGACATATAGATTTTGTTTTGGTACATAGAGGCGTTTTGCTGTCCCATATAGTACTAAATATTATTGTTACTGGTATTATATTTTTCTTTCCTTGTATAAAATATTTTTGTTATTATATTATTATATAATACATATTATTATTATCATTAATTAATAGTTTTTTAAAACCTATCGTACATAATTTTCTTAGACACATCGTATATAATTGCCTGATACACTGTATCTTCGTGAAATAATATGTAGTTACTTGTATATATATTTTATTAAAAATATGTAAATAGTAGATAGAAAAAAAATGAATAATGTTTTTGTCACCGAAATATTGAATTTCGTCTTCTGAAACAAACATGTCTAAATGATATGAAAATGATGAAAATATCTCTCATTCAGCATTCCTGCAGTAAAGTCTATTTATCTGCAGCGGTTAGGTTAGGTTAGGTTAGGTTATACAGGGTGATTTATGACGTCGGGGAAAAACTACACCGGATGATTCCAATGAGTAATCTAAATTAAAAACTTGATATAAACATATGTCCGAAAATGCTTTCTAACGGAACTGTAGCCGTTAGAAGTTTATTACATGTGACATCAATCGCGTTAGCCTTATTTATTATATCAGGAAGAAAAAAAACAAGTCATAAACTTCTAAATAATTGTAAAATTACTAATTGATTTTCTAACATTTTCTTTAAGTTTCTAACATTTTATTTAAACACTAGTAAGCCAATTTACCAAGTAAATTAAATTAATTTATAAACACGTATGTATGGTTAACTGGCCAATCATTGATGCATAGTCTAAGCAAGTTGTTTCAATAATTGAGTAACTTGTGAAATTTTTGAGACAAAAAAAAAACATTGGATTATTATTATATTAATTTTACAGATAAACTTTTTTTCAATGTTTATTATAATCTGTATTTAATTTATTTACTGATTTATTTATAAATAATGCTTAAAAAAAACAATAACAAAATATAATTTGAGGTCTCATGGATAAACAACTATTACTGTTAAATTATCTGTAACAATAAACAAAGCAATTTTTACGATATAATAAAATTAATTTGGACAAAACAATGAAAAAAAAAACGCGTAACTGGATTGCGTAATATAATTATGTATGTATGTGTGTGTGTTGACGTTCTAAACAAAGCTAATATAAAAATGGAATTGATACGAATTTGATTTGAGATTTAATGCCCTTGTGCCAGTTTAAACAATATATGGATATAGTTCATACGGGTATTATCATTATTGTATTTCAGATTTATTTACTTTGTAAATTTAACAACATTGAAAAATATTGTATAACGTACTTAGAGCTATTGTTGACAGCCAGTGGCGGATTTAACGTCTAAGGGGCCCGAGGCGTTGAACAATTCCGGGGCCCCATCGCTCTATCGAAAAAATAGTATACTGGGGGTCGCTTTCTCGGGGTAGGAAATTTTTAAAAAATACTACATATTATAATCTTAAATTCGTTTTACCTACAAACTACGAGATATAATTACTCAACTGCTGTAATATTACATAATTGTTTAAAAATACATAATATCAGAAGTATTATAGACATACAATCACGCCATGTACCCAAAAGAGTGTGGCACAAACTCTTTTTATCATCCCGAAATCAGTCGCCTCCAAACATTCCTATCCAAACAAGCAACTTTCGCTTCATCCACATTCATAATTCCTCCTCTCATACATGCTCTTTTATTCCTACTACTTGTAATATAATATTACCAACGAAATTAAAAAGTACATATTAATGTACTATTACAGTTTTTTTAAGTAAAATCCTCTTACTAAATTTATAGAACTTCGGTAAATTTTTTTGTCAGGAATTTTCCATAAGTAGGTAAAATTTGTTTAGTTCTGTAATATATATTATTTTTGGTATAATTACATACATTTCTTACATAAAGAATGTATTTTGAAATGAATGAATTACACTTAAAATATTTTATTAGTATTATTACACAAAATATGTACTAAGTTTCATTATTTTGATGAATTATTACAGATATTAATATGCAAGCTGTAATTTTATATAATTTAAGAAGTTATACCAACAATATTTATCAGTATTTATTCGATTGAATTAAACTTTCCAGTCATTGATGCATAGCCTAACAAGCCCATTCAATGACTGAGTAACTTGTGAAATTTTGGAAAAAATATAAAATCTCAATATTTTTGAGTATTATTAAAATATAATTATTATTTTTCTGTAATGTCGCTATTTTTTTTTCTTTTCTTACAGTGCAGTCCCGTTTCACCAACATCAATAAGAAACCAATCACTTTATGTTTGAAATATATGTGAGAAGTGTGATTTTTATAGTTTTTAAACAATTGTATTGTTGTGTTATTTGTATAATATATTCTAACATTTTGTAGAAATCTTAAAATTGACATACCTAATAGATATAACAGTAGTTTGTGTAGAGTTAACAGAATTATTCTAATGATTTCCTATAGGAAGTGTCAAAATAATGTATATATTGGCTTCATTATAAGAAAGTATACGACTACTCTGTCAGAGAAAGATATTTAACATTTTATTTAAAAAAATATTTTGTAATTTGTTTACATAGTTTAGAAAGTATTTTTTTTCTTTTAATTTAAACATATTCATTAATATTTGTTAAACTGTTAATCTATTAAAGTAGATTAACATTAATCAGTGTAAAGGTACGGATTTAAATAAAATATGGCTCCCTTTAACTTTAACTAATAAATTAATATAAAATACATACATCTACTATACAGCACAAATCAATAATATGTACTAGTTGTGCAACAGTCTGTTAAACATCTCAAAAACATTTTATCTATATTAATACAAAATTTTACTATAAAAAATCTGTAATTTTATTTTACCATATTCTGTATTTCTACCTCAAAATTCAGTATTTTTATATAATTCATAATAATCACATAAAATAAGTAAAACTGACCGAATAAGTATGTAAAATTGCTTACTTTCTGCAAATTGCATCACATACTTAATGTAGAATTACATATTGTTAATATAACTTCTTAAATTATGCAAAATTACAGCTTGCATATTAATGTCTGTAATAATTCATCAAAATAATAAGACTTAGTACATATTTTGTGTAATAATACTAATAAAATATTTTAAATGTAAGTCATTCATTTCAAAATACATCCTTTATGTAAATTTAGAAATGTTTGTAATTATACCAACAATACTAATCAAACTTTAGCTATTTATAAAAAAATTCCTGACAGCAAATATCTGTAAATGTACTAAAAGAGACTTTACTAAAAGAAACTCGAATATTACATACACACGTACTTTTCCATTCCGTTGGTAATATCATATTACATAATCAGGGGGCGCACAGACAGGTTGAGGGGCCTGGGGCAAAAAATGGATGGGGGGTCCTTTGTTAATTTAAAGTATTTTGTAGAGAAGTAATTTTTGGGTATAAAAAATGAACATATTCACAGTAGCAATTAAATTTATAATAAATTACATTGTTTTTTACAAACATAGTTCCAGAAATTGAGACAGAAACATCAGAAACAAATTTTCCGAATTATGTATTAAATTAGAGCCGTTGAGTAGTTATACCTAGAAATACAAAATAATGAGACGACTTTTACTAAGGCGTTTCAAGATTTATTGACTCTTTTTTTGAGGTTATACTATCGCCCCTCTAAAAGTGAAGATCATAAACACCCTGTACACATTAAACCGAAATTCATTCCAAACAAAAATATATAAACATAATGAAATTTAAGATCTAAAAGAATAAATAATAATTGTTGTGTGTCTGACATTAAATAAGCATTTAAAATCGAACAATACACAATGTCGAAATCGAAATAATAAAATTATAAATAACAAATTAGTATAGGCAAGGTAACAATTAAAATAAAAGCGAATAACTTCAAATATTATACAGTGTGTCCCATAGGTAATTTACGGTAAATGTCATTTGTTTCATTTTTCCTGATGAAAACGTACGTTGAGTTCGTTGAAACGTTGATTATTGATAAATATTAATACAGAACTAGAAACTAAAGCTGTTTTATTTTAATATACAGGGTGTGTTAATAGTCTAGAAACAGCTGATTATATCGAATAATACTACTGATGATAAAAACTTGGCTTGACTAAATTTAATTATAGTGGAATAATTTATTTTTCGAGCAATATATTTGTTATGAGTGCAAATTGTTTGTATCTAAGCGGTTAATTACAACCCTATATATACAGGGTGTTTCACAACTTAGAGCAAAAAATTAAAAGGTATATTCTGTACGACGTGCTGATCATGAAACAAAAAGAATTTTTTTAAAATTTGCAAAAAAAATTGCATCGTATTTCAAGCAAACATTTTTTTTGCCACTGGTCGATAGTTATTTTTAATAATTGTTTTCAAATCGTCTACAATGAAAGTAATTGTTTACGTAATATCTAATACTAATAAAATGTGTAATAGTTTAATTAATAATTTAATTTAATTTGATAGGTAGTGGGTAGGTAGTCTTTCGTCGACATTGCTGTTAATTATTATTATCTTTGCTGGTGCACTGTTCTCATTTTACAGTGAATAGCAGTGTAGTGTAGTTTTTGTTAAAATGAATGCATTTAGTAACAGTGAATTAGTGGACATGATGTTAATTTATGGCGAAGCACGGCAAAATTCGTTATTGGCACGACGTCTGTATGCTGAACGTTATCCTTTACGCCGATTACCCACTCCCCGTTCGTTTGTGAGGATAGTCCAGCGCCTTCGAGACACAGGATATGTGCAACCTAATCGTGGGAGAGGTGGTGGCCGCCAGCATCAACACGACAATATGGTTAATGATATCTTAGATGCTGTACATGCTGAACCAACTATTAGTACCCGAAGAGCGTCTCAACAATTTTAAGAGATCAAAACTACCACCCATTCCATTTTCAACAGGTACAGGGGCTAACAGAACCTGACTATCAGTTTAGAGTACGATTTTGCAACTGGCTTTTACAAAAACACACTGAAAATCCGAATTTCCCCTCGTACATCATATTTTCTGATGAGGCTACTTTTACGAGGGAGGGAGTTCATAACTATCATAACTCTCATTATTGGAGTCAAGTAAATCCACACGTTGTTGTACGGGGCAGTTTTCAGCATCGTTTTTCGATAAATGTTTGGGCAGGTATTGTTAATGGAATATTACTTGGGCCGTACATTCTACCAAATAGGATGACTGGAGCTAATTATTTATTGTTTTTACAAAATACTTTGCCAGAACTTCTTGAAAATGTGCCTTTAAATGTGCGTCAGCAGACATGGTTTCAGCACGATGGTGCGCCATCACACTATGCTCTAAATGTAAGAGAACATTTAAATCAAGTGTTTGAGGACAGGTGGATTGGTCGCGGTGGACCTGTAGCTTGGCCTGCTAGATCCCCTGACCTAAATCCGCTGGATTTTTATTTTTGGGGTCATTTTAAATCCCTCGTCTACGACAACCAAAATGCGCCGGAAAACGAAGAAGAACTTAGGCAGAGAATAGAAAATTCAGCAGAAATAATACGAGAACAAAATTCGTGTCAAGACTGTACTAGGTCATTAATTCAACGTGCTGCAATGTGTGTAGGGATGAATGGTGCAAATTTTGAACAGTATTTGTAGTTTTGCGCTTCAGGTATGTTATTTCCCAAATTATCTTGATATTAAATAATACAATGCATTAATATTATAAATTATTTTGTATTCAAAACAATTATTGTCTCTAAATAAAACTAACATTACATAATGTTTCTTTGATAATTAATTTCATTTAATATTTCTTTCTATGACGTATGCTACTCCAGTGGTTCAAAAAATGTCTACTTCAAGTAAACTACCCTTTACTTTGCGAATTTTAAAAAAATTCTTTTTGTTTCATGATCAGCACGTCGTACAGAATATACCCTTTAATTTTTTGCTCTAAGTTGTGAAACACCCTGTATATATATATATATATATATATATATATATATATATATATATATATATATATATATATATTTATATATTTCACAACCATAATGTTTATCTTAATTTAAATTTCAAAATGTAAACATAACATACGGCAATAGCTGTGATTTTTTTTTACATTCCACTCAGATCAGTAAATCTTTTAAATGAGCTGAACTGAGCTGAGTTTCGCTGAGTGAGTTGTATTGATAAACAAAACAGTTTATTTGAAAGTGACATTTAAAATCTAAGTTCCACATATAATGTAATCTAAAATATTAGATGTATTTGGATTGTTTGTGTTGATAATTTATTGCAACTCGCCCCGGATATATCTATTGATTGATTTCAAAATAAAATACTTAAATAAAAATATCAACGTATTAAACACGTTATCAAATCTGAAACTAGGAAAATTTGAATTGCGCATGTGCGCTCACTTGAATCTCAGCTAAGCACTAGCTAAATATGCAAGTCAGTATCGGTAAGAGGGAAAGCAATTCACTCACTTCGAACTCAGTTACGAGACGACAAATAAAACAGATATTATTTCAAGATTACTGATATTTGCTGATCTAAGCTGAGTTTTTCGGTAAAAAAAACACAGCTATTGCCTCGATAAACTGACAAATACATTGACAAATGATAGTACACACACACACACACACATTATACTATAACGTCACTCACTGACAGCAAAACGAGTGTTGTGCAAAAATCATTACTTATTTTTCCGTATTTTTTATAAAAATACCGTAACATATTTGAAATAAATAAAATATGTTACAACATTATTCTTATATAATCTTTCAATATTTTGCCTTAAAATACCACCCACATTGTATAAATGTATATGGGCAAAATTAAAAAAGTGAAAAAGTGAAGCAAAAAATTGCTTAAGCAGATTAGCACAAGATGAACTCTCGCAGCAAACAAATGCTGATTACAACAACATACGTATAGGTACAAGGTCATCTTCCTCGAGAGCACAGAAAAGTTTAAAATTATTGATTTCTTCAGAATGATTGGGCAATAGAAAACTTGGCATAGTGCCTGCGAGCTATTGACATTGGTCAGCAGAAAATATCCTAGGCGGCTCGGCTCAGCTCGTTCACCTCCTGACCTATGACATTCATAACCTGACCTATCCGAGATTTGGCTTCTGCAGATGACATAATATTAAATATATATATATATACCGGGTGTTCATTCGTTAAGTTCGTATGGGCGTTTAACATGCATTTTCGATGATTTGCGATATACTTCTTTCTCGAGTTAAATTCGGAGAAATACTTACAATACTTTTTGATAAACAATAAAAAGTTCTATAATTTGGTTTTAGTTTTAATTTGCTAGCATGTGCCGTTTGGACGCTAGAATTTTTTTTTTATTTTTTGGTTTTTTTTTTTTCTCAAAAACTATGAGGTGTAGGAAAATAAGCATAATATGGAGAAATGCGGAATAATGAGTACTATAATTTAGTAAATATACTATTATTCTAGGATGCATCGTTTAATAAAAAAAAATTAAAAATTAAATTTTTGAAAATTTCTCAAGGGTGATACCCTTGAGATTTTTTCAAAATAGAACTTTTTTAAAAATTTGTTCAAAAAATGTGGAAAAATTCAGTAAAATAGAGAAAAAAATTAGCTACATAAGCTAAGTAACTTTTTTTCTAACTTATTTTGCTTTTGCAGGAAAAATTATTGAAAGTTTTAGAATACATTTTAGAATTGAGAGATTTTCAAAAATTCAGTTTTTAATTTTTTTCTACTGAACGATGCATCCTAGAATAATGGTTTACTTACTAAATTATAGTACTCATTATTCCGCATTCTTCCGTATCATGCTTATTTTCCTACAACTCATAGTTTTTGAGAAAAAAATAAAAAACAAAAAATCAGAAAAAAAATTCTAGCGCCCAAACGGCACATGCTAGCAAATTAAAACTAAAACCAAATTATAGATCTTTTTATGCCCTATCGAAAAGTATTTTAAGTATTTCTCCGAATTTAACTCGAGAAAGAAGTATATCGCAATTTATCAAAATTACATGTTAAACGCCCATACGAACTTGACGAACGAACACCCGGTATATATTGAATTGTAAATTTCAATTGTGTTACACCCTAAGCCGTATTCATAAATAATAGTTAATTTAGCATGAATTTATCAGGCAGTGGGCTTAACCAACCGTGTTCAACAAAATACATAACATAACCTAACATATTACGATTGACCCTTTTTAAATTTATATATGAACCAGTTTCGAGAGAAAGTATATGATTTAAATCGTTGCATAACTGTCTCAAAAATACCTTTACCATTATATGTAGATCGATATTTATCTCATCGAATATTAAAATAATTATATAAAAAAAGTATTAGTTTGTTAATAGAATTCATGGGGGTAGTTGCACATTTTCCTTTTAAAATTTCTTTAATCAAAACTATACACTAACGTAACTACGTAAATATATGTTTGAAAGCAAAATTATTTACAATAAATAAAAAAATCATAATATAAAACTGTTTTAGGGCAAGTTCTGTATTAAAATTTATTTATAATCGACGTTTCGACGAAACTCAACGCTCGTCTTCATCAGGATAAAACGGATACAAATGACAATACAGTAAATAACATAAAGTAGAAATAAGTTACTATTAGGTAACAAATAATTGACCAGATTATAAAATTTTATAGATTTTTAATTAATGGAAGCCAAAGCAGTTTTATTTTAATATAATGAGTTCTGAATGATTTTTTACTATGTTAAGAAAATACATTTTAATGTGCAAAGTTTTAGTTTTTGAGAAGGGTGACTTGATGACTGAATGTAATGTATATATTGATGGTGCACGTTTAGAGCAGGTAGATGAATTTGTGTATTTAGATAGGTTGTTGTTTATAGAGATGGCCGTTTTGATCGTGAAATTGAAAGGAGAGTAAATGCTGGTTGTAAGGTTCTTTGGATGCTTTGGGAACTTTTGCTAGGAATGTAAATGTTTCCGAAGAAGCTACTCCGTTTGAGTATATACAATGCAGTTTTGGTGCCTACGTTGATGTATAGGGTTTGGTTGCAAAAGCATAAACGGAAAATGACTGCTGTGGAAATGAGATTTTTACGTGGGGTATGTGGTGTAACTATAGGAGAGATCGGGTACGAAATAGATTAGTGTATGATGAGTGTGAAATTCGAAAAAAATGTTGTAGCAAAAGTTTCCGTGTTGTTAGAGTCAGTTAAGATGATTCGGACATGTTGAGCGAATGTCTAATAAACGTTTGGTTAAAAAGATTTATTTGAATGATTTTGATGGTATACGTTTGCAGGTGGACGTCCAATGAGTAGTTGAAATGGTATGATTGAGAGTGTTTTGCGTGAGCAAAAGTTTCCAAGTAGTAGTAATAAAAGAGCATGTATGAGAGGAGGAATTGTGGAATGTGGATGAAGCAAAAGTTGCTTGTTTGGATAGGAATGTGTAGAGGCGACTGATTTCGGGATAATAAAAAAAGTTTGTGCCACACTCTTTTGGGTACATGGCGTGATTGTGTATGTATGTATGTATTTTTTTTTTTTCTGAAAATTCAAAATGTCGATTTTTTAAATAAAATATATACAGAACTTAATCCTAAAACTCTTTTATTTTATAAATACCTAACTAGAACATAGTCTTAATTGATAAAAGATTTTGCATATTAAACAAAAACTCATTTCATATTATAAATATCATTAATTTATATTAAAAACACATCATATAGCCATAAACTTGTAAAGTAACATATTTATTTAAAATTATCATTTATTCTAAAAACAAGTTTTATTATAATAAAGCCACATTATTTTGTAATTGAAAAAGAATTTCTAAATACCTGCTTATATGGCTCGTTATCTACTAATTGTAAGATCAATACCAATTTCGTATATTTTTAACTACTTATGTTAAACTTAAACCATTTGCATTAGTAATAGGATTTGGTAATAACACGCGGTTAATTTATTTCAAATATATTTTTCTAAACTTCTCTCCTAATCTAATGTTGACACAAAATTCCAAATATTCCATATTTATTTCATAATTATTTCTGCTATTTGCGCAATATACATTAGAGTATCTTCATGATGTGAAATTCAAAGATACTGTAATAATTACAAAATCAATCAATATTAACAGCAGATTGATAATAGAAGCAACAAAAATTTATAAAAAAACAAGATTAGAAGTATATAGACCACTTTGACATTTCTCAGAAAGTCGGTAACACAATATTTTTATTAAAATTATAATTTATATGGACACTAGGAGAAACTTTTCGGAAAATTTAATCAAAATCGAATAAATAATGTAGCCACAATAATTTTTTTTAAAATTTTGTGATTTTTTTTTTCGATTAGTTGGCAACACTTTATTTTTTTAAAAATTGCATAATTTATCTAGGCACTAGGAGAATCTTTTAAAAAAATTTAATTAAAATCGGTTAAATAAAGTGGTCATAATAAATTTTTAAAAATTTTTGTAATTTTTTCTCGGAAAGTTGGCAACACTGTATTTTGTTAAAATTACGTAAATTATATGAATACTAGGAGAATCTTTTGTGAAAATTTGAGTAAAATCGGTTAAATAACATGGCCATAATAAAATTTTAAAAACTTTAGTAATTTTTTTTCGGAAAATTGACAACACTGGATATCAATAAAATTATATAATAAATGGGAGCATTACGGAAATCCTTTTTGAAAATCTGATCAAAATCGGATAAATAATGTAGCCAATATAAATTTTTAAAAACTTTTTATTCACAATAATTTTGCAATTTAGTTTATTTTTATATTTTCCAATTTACAAGGTTTCATTTCTTATATTTGTTTTTATAATGTTCAAATTCTTTTCCAAATTAAACTCATGAATATTTATTTTTGTATTTCTTAAGAAAAATAAAGAATAATCGTTTGTTGCTACATCGAGAATAATTATTTAAGTATTACAATATTATGATAATTATATTCGAAATATTGAAACAGTAAAATAAAAAATCTAGTAACATCAGTTTTATTTTTGTATACACACGTAGTAAAATATTTGTCAGATAGAAAGTATTAGTAAATCAAAATTGATATTAGTAGGTCATATTTGTGTGTAAGTCCAACTACAAAATTTACAACAGTGGCGTGCCAAAAAATAGTAGGCCCTTTAGATTAATAGCGATAAATAGCACAGTTAACTATACGTTTAAAAGAGTTGTAATGTGTCTCATTATTTTGATAAATTATTACAGATACTAATATACAAGCTGTAAGTTTACATAATTTAAAAAGTTATACCAACATTACCAACAATATGTAATATTATTATTGTGTGATTATTGTGAATTATATAAAAATTGCAGAATTTTTAGATAAAAATACAAAATATTTATAGTAAAAAAATTAAATTACAAATTTTTTTATATTAAAATTTTACCACAATTTTTCTGTAATTTCGCTCATTTTTTTACAGTGTAAGAATATATTTGGTGTCTCCCTTCTAACTACCCGCCCAAATTACCTCAACGGATTGTCGCAATAGATTTATTTTTTAAAATGATATGAAATATGACAAATTCACTCAACAGGGGAGCTATGGATATATTTTATTGTATTGTATACGAAATTTGAAAAAAATTGATCGAAAATCTAAGCCCCAAAACTATCCCAAAGTTTGTAAATTTGAGAAAATTGTTCATGTTTAAATACATACTGTTCATTTATTTTTAAAAATTTCATAAAAATTAATCAATACTATCCTTTGTTAACATAATATTATTTCGTATAATTGTGAAGTAAAACTTGCCACTTAACTTAAAAGTAAAATATTTACATACTTAAATTTTTCCTTCTCTCATAAACTTAACCATATGATCAAACACATTTATTATATAATCTTAAAATGATATTTATATCATTTCTCGTAACAATAACATAAGCACATAACAATTTATCAAGTAGTTAATCATACAGTATTTGACGTTCAGCATAGAATAACGTAATTTTGGAACGTAAGAAAACGCTGTGAAGCGAAACACAGCGCGGTGACAGCAACATTAATTTAGCATTTGGTTTGACTACTAAACCTAACCTGACCTAACATTACGACGAGAATTGTAATAATTTGCTATTATTTCTTGTTTTTACGTAAATAAAACAAATGAAATGCGAAACAATTGCAAAATACTACTAATTCTAGTTTGGTTTCTATTTGTTTCATTTTAATATAAAATTGAGACATACCTACATTAAACAACATTTACTTTCATTACAAAAATTTAATTGTCATTTGTTAAATGTGTAATTGTATAATTTATACAAAAAGTGCATAAAATAGTACTTTTTTTATGAATAGAAAGTTTTGGCTCATGAGCAAAGTTGGGCTGTTTGTAATTTTTTTTTTTTTAATCAACAAAATCTGATTTTTTTTCAAAAAAACTAGAAAAAAATTTGTTTGTTTTTTTTTATTTTAAAAAATAAAAGTTTATGTACCAATTATGAATGTAAATAAAATTTTATACGTATAATTCTATTTGATTTTATGTCTGTTTGAATGCGTCCCCAGTAATATATTCTCAGATATATATATATATATATATATATATATATTTAAGAGTGCCAATGTATAATAAGAACAAATGTTAAAAATTGCAATTAAACAAAGCAGAACCACATACACACACTTCAAGAAACATGTGATCACACCGAAAGCTTGGCAAATGAATCTTATATGAGAATTTGATTTTAAACATCTAATTTTTGACTATCTTCCCGTTAAAACAATTTTACTATATAATATTTTCTAGTCGTGAAATTTTTTAATTTATATATATATATATATATACCGTGTGTTGACTTGGACCGTCGTACATATGGATTTAGCATGTAAAATAATTTGGGAAGCAGGAAATCGCACATGTCTGATTTTACATGCTAAATCTCTATGTACAACGGTCCAAGTCAACACACTATATATATATATATATATAAAACGAAAATATAATGACTGATAATAATTTTAGATGTCTGTGGATAATGGGTTTTGCAGTCAGAAAATTTGGGATAGATGTTAAATAAAACTCATTCAAGTTTAGAAGGCAAGCTTTCGATTGTATTCAAATCTTCTTCAAGGCCTGAAACTAACAGAGTCTTTTTTACAACATGGAAACCATGTAATAGAATATAATAATGTAAAATATAAACCATAAAATAAACAACTTGATTAAAACAAAAGTCAGAATTATAAAAAACATGAGTAATTGATCATGGATATTCAATACATCTATCCCAAATTTTCTGACTGCAAAACCCATTATCCACAGACATCTATATATATATATATATATATATATATATATATATATATATATATATATATATATATATATATATATAACATCTTATAAAACAAGGCTATGACTGACAATAATTATTTATAACTTTTTTTCCTTCGACAGTTAACTATTAAAATATGTTTGTATTTATTTAAAACAATGCTGCACAAAGAAACGAGTTAATCAGAGACAAATAAGACGATTATGCAATTATCAAATGTATAAAAAAAAAACTAGAATCTCACTTCCTCATTAGAAAATTAAAATTGTATCCCAAACTATTGTTATATACATATGTAAGATAGTAATCTTGAAAACTACATATTATATTTAAATTTTCAAACCAGCACTTTCGCTTTTAATCGTATAATTATTATGATACATATTAAAACTTTTATTATCACGTTGACTGCAAAAAAAATGTGGTATAGTGATCGGTATATGGTGTAACATTTTCAAAAATTAAAAAAAAATATAGATGTATTATACACTCGGCAAAAAAAAACGCGTTAGTTGAAAAATCAGAAAAATTACCGATTTTCAAATAGGTGTAATTCGGCTAATTTTGAACGAAATTAAATGAAATTTTTTGTACAACAAAGTTTGAAGTCTCGTATTTAAGGTTATGTAAGACATGTCCGTCCCATTTGGAGCATTCCTCTATCCACCACACTCCACAGAAAAAAAACATGTTTTGACTTAAAAAATTGTCGAACTTTGACAACATGTATAACATAAAAAAAAAATTAACTCAATTTACCAAGCGTACGAAAAAATTCAAACATTTCTACGTAAATAATCCTTAATTTCAAGGACCTGCGATGCTTTGGCGCAAAGTTATAATTTTTCGAAATTTATCCTGCATTTTGCGAGTTTTTTGGGCATAACTTGGTTAATTTTGGATAAAAATGGATAAATTTTTGAAAAAAAAATTTTAAGCCTCTTTTTTAAGGTCGTGCAAAATAATGCAACGTTTAAGCCATTCCGCTCCCCACCACACCCCGCAGAAAAAAATATTTTTGATTTAAAAAATTGTCAAATTTTGACAACATGAGTTGTCAAACTGTGACAACATGTGTGGTATACACAAAAAAATTTCGACACAATTTACCAAAAAGGCGTAAAAATTAAAACATTTTTACGTAAAATTCGCATAACATAAACTATACAATTTTAATAAAATACAGTGTTGGCAACTTACCGGGAAAAAATTACCAAAGTTTTTAAAAATTCATTATGGCCACATTATTTATTTAATTTTAATCAAATTTTTACATAAATTATCTAATTTTAGTACAATGTTGCCTACTTTCCGAGAAAAAATTATTAAAATTTTTAAAGATACTCCTGGTACTGACATAAATTATATAATTTCATCAAAATACAGTGCTGCCAACTTTTCGACAAAACGTTACTAAAATTTTAAAAATTAATTTAGCCAGTTTTAAATAAATATGTATGGTTGAAAGAATTAAACAATTTAATTATTATACAATGTTGCTAATCTTTCGGAAAAACTATTCAAAATTTATTTGAAGCATACTGTTTGTACAATTACAAAAAATTTTCAGGATAGATTTTTTTTATTGCATAATAATTTTAAAATTAAATTTTTGAATAATGCTGCCCTCGAACTTTTGGTGAAAAAATATTAAAAATTTATTCCTAGTATTTATGTGATAATGTCAGTGTGGTGTATATATATAATGGGTTTACCCATATACATCTAATTTTGTTTTCAATTACAATTCAGCAACATATGTACTAGTAGGTATATGCTGTTGTAAAATTAGTAGCATGTATATTATTTCTTCTAAAATTAGACATTTATTTGCATATATTCAAATGAGTTCTAACATGATAACAAAAAAAAAGAAAATTTACTATTGTATTTGGTAGTTGAGTTGTACAGATATATAGTATATGGTATTGGTAACCTATATACATAAATATTGATTTATATAGAACGTATAAAAATCGGAAAAATCTTAGGTTATTAATGAGCACAGAGCCTGACTAAAGACGTTTTCTTTATTAATTAAATTGTTTATATATATATATATATATATATATATATATATATATATATATATATATATATACAGGGTGATTTATGACGTCGGGGAAAAACTACACCGAGTGTTTCCTATAAGTAATCTAAATAAAAAACTTCAGATAAACATATGTCCGAAAATGCTTTTTTCTTCAAGCGTATCATAATATATTAATATTAAGTTATTATATTGTCTATGTAAGAAAGTAGTCATTCTGTACAATAATGGCATTATTGTACAGTAGTTAGTTTCTATATACACTAGTGATAACAGCACCAAACTATTACGTCAAATTAAGATAAGTTAATTGACATTTGCATTTATATTTTCGCTTGAATTTAAATTTGATTATTGAAAATGTGTAAAGAAGTGAATATACGTATATTTTAATGTTTATAAAAATAATTTATAATAATATCACAGCATTATTTATAAATAAATTTGGCATGTCAAATTTATCAAAAGCCTTGAATCAATGATAAAAAAGAAATGATATAATTCTTTTGTCATATAATTTTGTCTATTTATCAATTGTTATATTATGACACATACTTTATTTATAAACAAATAATTAATGTTATTTTTATTTAAATATTATTTGATATTTATATATGTTTACAAGATTGGTATAACAATTATTTTATTGTCATTACAGAAGAAAGAAATTTTAAACATTTAATTGATATTAATTATTAAAAATTTATTTTCAAGGAGTTTTACAAGAAAAAAAGTGTTTAAATGTCTATGTACATTTAATATATTTGATAATATCAAAATGTCATATTTTGATCTAGAATTTTATACATACATAAGTTAAAAAACATATAATTTTTTTATAGGTCAATTTTGAGTAAATCTGTAGCGTTCGCAAGGTTGTCCGTAAGATCTGTAATTGGAATTCTGATCGTGAGTAGATCTATAGTTTACGAATTTTCATAAAATTTAAAATTTAACTAAAAAAATATAACTATAATATATTTCAAATACAGCAATTATATTTATAAATAAAAATAAATCAGCAATAAATTTTTATGTTTGCTAAAATATATTTTTAAAGTAAATTAATAAATACTATAATTGTTAATTTTATATTTTAATTCTAAAAATGAAAAATTGCAGAAAAATATTAACGTATTTATACTCAAAATAAAACTGCTTTAGGTTAAAGTTCTGTATTAATATTTATTTAAAATCAACGTTTCAAACTCAACGTCCGTCTGTATCAAGATAAATGATACAAATGACATTACAGTATATAACAGAACATGCAAACAAGTTACTAGGTAACTAAATATATCGCAAATTATCCAAACTCCATGTTAAACGCCCATACGAACTTAACGAACGAACACCCGGTATATATATATATATATATATATATATATATATATATATATATATATATATATATATATATCGAAAACTAATAAGTCAAACTATATTTGTTAGTGGTTTAAATATGTATACAATAACTTATCAACAGATATAAAAAAATGCTGTTTCATTTGATATTTTTCAAACGAGAGTTGTAAGAAATCTTCCAAATTTATTTATTGTATATTCTTTTTTTTTGTATTTATCAATTAATTATGTAATACAATTATTAGCATATGATAAATAAATAAACTTATTATAAAATAAAAACTTAACTATGTGAAATTTGAGCTAAGCCGTTTCTGACTAAAGCAGACAATTGTGGAATAAGTAAAAACGTCTTACCTTCACTGTTCAAAGTTTCAGTACAATGCACTCAGCTAATTTCAACCATATATATGCAAACTTATGTTTATTTGAGAGTCTTTCTTAAAAAAAAAACACAAACCGTAAATTAATAAACACGACACAAAAAAACACAATTGTCTTGTTAAACAAATATCACTGAACTTATATTGTTTATAATAATTAAAAAACTACAAATAATTTTATTATTCCACAAGAAAAGTAGCAATATACAATTTTTCCTTTCTTTTCGATTCGATTTTGTTTTCCACAGCACACTGGATGCTGTTCGATTGACAGTTGAAATAAAACAATAATGGCTGAATTTTTCCGTATCGCAAACAGCACGTACCAAGTTTATAAGTGATAAAAATTTACCAAATTCAGCACGATTTTATTTGTCCGTATCGGAAATGCAATCTGTAATTTACGCGTCATCAGCTGTTTTTTTATTTTTTTTCTAATTTAATTACAGATATTTTTTGTTTTGAAATTACTTGTTTGATAAATAACTTGATTACTTACACCGTAAAAATTTATCGTAACATGGTAAAAAAATTCTTTCAGAACTCATTATATTAAAATAAAACTTAGATTAAAGTTCTGTATTAATATTATTTATTTATAAACGACGTTTCGACAAACTCAACGTACAAATAAATATGTACTAACATAAAAAAATCTTCCAAAACTCATATTAAAATAAAACGGTTTTAAGGTTGTAGTTCTGTATTAATATTTATTAATAATCAACGCTTCGACAAACTCAACGGAAAAATGGTACAAATAATATTTATAGTAAATAAACAGAACATAGAAACAAGTTACTAGATAACCAAAATAAGTAACTAGATCATAAAATTTATAAATTTTTAATTAATGGAAGATAAATTTTATTTAAATCTTTTCTTTATAAATTTCTATTGCTTCTCTTATCAATCTGCTGTTAATATTGGTGGATCTTGCAATTATTACAGTATCTTATTTTGGTTATCTAGTAACTTGTTTCTATGTTCTGTTTATTTACTGTAAATTTCATTTGTGTCAGTTTTCCTGATGAAGACGTACGTTGTATTCGTCGAAACGTCGATTACTAAAAAATATTAACACAAAACTATAACATAAAACCGTTTTATTTTAATATAATAAATCCTGAAAAGTTTTTGTATTATGTTAGTACATATTTGTTTATAAATATAACAAAATATCATTTATAAACATTGATATATATATATATATATTAGGGTGGTCCTTATTTTGGCAAAGTCAGAAATTTGTTGCTCCCACCCGCCAAAATTACTCCAAATTAATTTAAAAAAATGTCCATACACTTCCCAGACCTGTCAGATGATATTAACCCGCACCTGTTGAAGGCTCAAAATCTGCATTTAGCCTTTTTAGACATTTTGGGATATAACTTTTATTGTATTCACTTTAAAAATATTTCAAAATAATCACCAAAAAGCTAATGAAATATGCTTTTTACTAGTCCAAAATTCATGCAATTCCGATAATTATTAACGGAGTGGTGTAAATTTGAAAAATATGATTTCTGACTCAGAAAAAAGCTATAATGATTAATAATCATTAATCAATATATATTATATATTTAAGTAAATAAACTGGAAAATTTCCCTTGTAAAACACGTTAAAAGTAAAATAAATAACAATTTGTTTATTCTTTTGTTATTTACATACATACATACACAATCACGTCATGTACCCAAAAAGGTGTGGCACAAACTCTTTCCATCATCCTGAAATCAGTCGCCTCCAAACATTCCTATCAGCAAACAAGCAACTTTCGCTTCATCCACATTCATAATTCCTCCTCTCATACATGCTCTTTTATTCCTACTAGTTGGAAACTTTCGCTCACGCAAGCCACCCTCACAATCATACACCACTCCAACTACTCATCGGACGTCCACTAGCAAACGTATACCATCAAAATCATTCAAATAAATCTTTTTAACTGCAAACGTTCATTTGTTATTTGATGTATGTTAAATAAATTCATTTACAATAACAACATATATTTTATCCAACTTCTTTCGTCACCTATTATATTACATATAAGTACAAACATATATAACTCGGAAGATTAACTTTCTGTTAAACCGGAAACAAACCAAACCGGATATAATTGTGACAACACTATTTTAACTTAAACGTTCGTATCATCTATCGTTATGAACACAGATACATCACACAACCAAACACACACACACACACACATCCATTGTAATAGTTAGATAAATATAAATACATAATTACTTTTTATACATATATTTCTAAATAACTAAACATATTTATGTAAAGGTTATACACACACAAACACACACAATTCTATTATGCTTTTAATGCCAAGAAATGAAATTGTCTATCGTAATATCTTACCGCGATGATTTCGAATTATTGGAAAATGTCAGATTTTTGAATGTTTTGTATTCTTCTTCGAGTTTGAGGTTAAGTTTATTATTTAATTTATTAGATTTCAAACAAGTTTTTCTTTTTTGTTTATATGTCAACTAAGAGGTTATGAAACATATATTCGATAAATAAATATATACCGGGTGTTCGTTCGTTAAGTTCGTATCGGCGTTTAACATGCAAATTCGTTAATTTGCAATATACTACTTTCTCGAGTTAAATTCGGAGAAATACTTAGAATACTTTTTGATAGACAATAAAAAGTTCTATAATTTGGTTTTAGTTTTAATTTGCTAGCATGTGCCGTTTAGGCGCTAGATTTTTATTTTTTTGATTTTTTGGTTTTTATTTTTTTTTTCCAAAAACTATATGAGGTCTAAGAAAATAAGCATGAAAAATTATTGAAAATTCTAAAATGTTTTTTAGAATTTTCAATAATGAGGTAGAGAAAAAAGTTACTTAGCTATTATGTAGCTAAATTTTTTCTCTATTTTACTGAATTTTTTCAGATTTTTTTGAGCAAATTTTGAAAAAAGTCTTATTTTGAAAAAATCCCATTCTACTAAACGATGTATCGTAGAATAATGGTCTCTTTACTCAATTATCGTACTCATTATTTTGCATTTTTCCATATCATGCTTATTTTCCTAGACCTCATAGTTTTTGGGAAAAAAAATAAAAACCATAAAAATCAAAAAAAATCAAAAAAAATCTAATTAAAACTGAAACCAAATTATAGAACTTTTTATTGTCTATCAAAAAGTATTCTAAGTATTTCTCCGAATTTAACTCGAGAAAGTAGTAGTATATCGCAAATTATCGAATTTGCATGTTAAACGCCCATACGAACTTAACGAACGAACACCCGGTATATATATATATATATATATATATATATATATATATATATATACAATGTGGAAATTAAGTAAGGAATAAATTCAGTAATTCCGTTGATATTATTCGGAAAAAAACTCTCGAAGGGGTATAGCGATTTTGAGTACAGCGAATATTTTCAGCCTATTTTCAGTTTCTTATTACCACTTATTCTATCCCTTATGATTAACGGGTAGTTTTGGATTTTACTGTATGGAGTTATTTAAAATCAAACGTCCAATTAATATATTAAATGGAGTTGAGAGACAAAATAGAGCAAGAATTTACAAACTTACAAAACAATGCAGTAACATTAAATGGAATAATGCGTTCACTAAATAAAAGAATTAGATTGTCTATACAACAAAATGGAAGACATTTTGAACATTTGCTGCATAAAACATTATTTTGGTGACTAATTAATATTAGTATTGTCTGATTATTCTTTTGAAAGTTGTAAGTTTTCATTAAGTTTGATTAAAGTGTTAAGTGTTGAAAATGGTTTTTATTTCACCCCTTTACATGGTTGTATCTCTCTTATTATTGAATTTTGGAAAAAAGTCTAAATAAAAAGGTACCCTTATTTTTGAACGTACTATCAGCTCTAGCAATTACGGTACATAATTCTAGACCACCCTGTATATATATATATATATATATATATATATATACAGCACGACTTAAAACAAAAGAATGTGTCCTTAAACTTACCGACATTGTACTTCCTCCGGAAGTTGTAAAACCATTCACAAAAACACGGTGACATCGCGACATCGGGAGAAATTTCTCGTATATACTCACATATTGCTAAACAGTAAAAACCAAAAACAAAACAATAACCAAAAACAAAAGACGAAGAAAAAACAAAATCACAGCACACTTCGTTTCAACCGCAGAAAGATTTCTAACGAAACTGATAACGAACAAATCAGGTAATCGAGATTTGCTAAACCGGGAGTCCCCACCCCCACCTCACCCCTCTCTCTCTCAAGCTAACATTTCGTTGCTATGGTTACAGCTTTCTACCTTACACAATACGATAAACAAATTCCATTTTATTTATGCATGCATTATACAGGGAATCCCGCGACACTATCCCTATTTTGAAAAAAACTATATAATATTATGTTTTAAAATTCGGTACTTACATAAGCATAAGACTGCAGGGCTTTGAACCGTTATATTTTTCGTTCCGGTTCAATTAAAACATATTTTCTATTTTGCATACATGATATATATATATATATATATATATATATATATATATATATAACATTTATTTGTTCAATGTCCTAGTAATATAATATATTTCATACACACAAAAATAATGGTTTTTTTTTGTTTTCGGTTCAGTTCAGAGTGATTAATTTTTAAATTTTTTTCAATGTTTTTATTTGTATTCAAAACTTATTTTCTACTATAATTTAAAACATTTTATTCCTATACCTTCATAATAAGCATCCTACATAAATTAATACATTAATATAATAATATAATATAAATTGAATAATAATAATAATAATTCTTGTATGCAAGAATTTTATTTATTTGTAATAAGAAAAAATAAAAATTACTTCTAATTATTAAAATATTTTCCACTGTATTTTTATTTAAACAATTTAAAGATTAGTAAAAGCAAATTTTTTATCAAAAAATACATCTTCCTCAAAGTTATCCCGAGTTTTATTTTCAATTTCAATAACTGAGTTTTCACTTCAGCAAAAATAACGATATTTTGCGGTTTTCGGATATTGGCAATAAGATGCCAATACTCGATTCTAACTTTTTTACTTTAAGTAGAATTTATGAGTAAATTTTTCATATACTTAATACATTAATAACATCCTACCTTGGTTCAACTGTTTTTGATGTATTTTTTAACTATTTTTTGATTTTTTGTTTGAAATTGAGCAACATCTTTCAAGGTCCGTATCTCAAGAATGCAATCAAATATAAGCAATTTGTGAAGGAGGTCTTATTAAAAAAGCTTTGAACTTTCTTTTCATAAAAAAAATATATTAAAACTAATTAAAAATATGCCTAGAATATTGCTGACTTTATTTTTTAACGTAAAATTCGTTAAAGTAGTAAAAAATGGGAGTTTTAATGCTTTTTATCTGCAATATTCTAGGCACAATTTTAATTAGTCTTAATTAATTTTTGTACGAAAATGTAGCTCTAAGCTACCTTAATAAGACCATCTTTACAAATTGCAAATATTTGATTTCATTCTTAAGATACGGACCTTGAAAGATGTTGCCAATTTCAAACAAACAATCAGAAAAGTTGTCACTGTATCATTTACGCACAAATCTGCGAACAAACCTATTGACAATCAAAAAATATATTCAGTATCAGTATAAATCGGTATATATAATATTTTTCTTGCAATCAAACAAAATGCGAAGGCGTTGTCGAATTTAACGACGAGTATATATGCGTCAATGTTTTTAGTTGTTGTGACATAGACTTTTAGTAACTTTCTCTAAGTACGGCCGGATTTTTAAGATTGTAATGCGTCAAAATTATATTATTTTTGTTATTAATTAAAATATACATTAGCCATAAACACTTGCTATACGTATGCACAGAACCGTACTCAGAAAATTTGCATTTGCATATAAATTAGTAATATTGGTTACGTAGTATTGCCTAGTATTTCTAGGTAGAATTATTCAACTAATGTAATTTTAACATAATTGTTTAAAAATACATACAATATCAGGACTATTAAAAACATTACGTAATATGATATATTACCAACGGAATGAAAAAGTACAAAGGTATGTATGTAATATTACAGTTTCTGTAGTAAAGTCTCTTTTAGTAAATTTAACAGAACTTCAGTAAATTTGCTGTTGTGAATATTCCATATACATATATGTAAAATTTGTTTAGTTCTGTAATATTATTGTTGTATATAATTACATACATATAATTACAATATTAAAATATTTTATTAGGATTATTTCACAAAATATTAATTAAGTCTCATTATTTTGATAAATTATTACAGATATTAATATGTAAAACTACAGAATTTTGAAGCAAATTACAGATTTTTCATATTTTACTATATTTTTTACAGTGTAATTTCAGTGTAAAACACAAAACTAAAATTTCACATTCTAATTTACTAACGCAAACATCGCAAAACAACTTCAATTAACATAGTAAAAAATCTTTTAGAACTCATTATATTAAAATAAATCTGCTTTAGTTTATAATTCTGTATTAATATTTATTTATAATCGACGTTTCGACAAAACTCAACATCCGTCTTCATCAAGAAAACTGATACAAATAACATTTAGAGTAAATAAACAAAACATAGAAACAAGTTACTAGGCAACAAAATAAGTAACTAGATCATAAAATTTATAAATTTTTAATTACGGGAAGCCAAATTTTATTTAACTCAGTCAGTGCCTTCACAATGATTGAATCACTTACATCCTATTTTTAAAATTAATATTAATTATTCTATTACTATTAATAATCAAAATATATTTTGTATTATTAAAAAAAAAAAATAATTATAAACTATGTGTATATTAATAAACATTATTTATACTTATATCAAAATAAACGAAATGTGAAAATAAATACTCTTGGTGACGTGATTTACTAAAAATAACTTTACTTTCTCAAAATTTATTTTTTTGCATACACTCCCTATTTTTTTTTTTTACAATATCCACTTTCAAAGTTCTAGATAACCATTTTCAAATATAATTCGATATTAAAAAATAATTGTTTAATATACCACGTTTTTAACACAAACTAAAAAAAATAAAATAATTTCTCCTAGCCCCCATACAGATTTATAACCCCATAAAGAAAAACATGGGGCAACGACAGCTACTCCCAACACTCTATACTATTTTCTAGGAGAAATTACTTTATACTTTTGAGTACGTGTTAAAAACGTGGTATATTAATTTTTTTTTATTTAAATAATTATTTGTTCTGCTTTTTAGTCTTATTTAACTTTAACTTTAATTAATTATAATTATAAATAATTAATGCAAATTAATTAAAACGTATTAATTTATTTATTGCATATAAAATATGAAATATAACATATTATATACGAATGCTAACGCCTGTAATGCATGCTTCCCACAATACACTCATGTAATGTTAGTAAATTCACGATAGAATACCGTTATATATATATATATATCATGTATGCAAAATAGAAAATAAATTAATTCCTTAAATAGTTAAATTTAATTGTTAATTAATAAAACAAAAAAATTACACTGTCATAATTTTATTTAAAACGTGATACTTTATATTCTCACATAATTAGTTTCGCGTTAGTACAATTCACTTTTACTTTAATTAAAATAACAATAATTTAATCTATTAATTCTATTTATTATTTATTTACATCTCGTGTGTGAATTTCAATATGACATTTATTACTTTCAAATAACAAAATAATAATGATGACAAATTAGATTCGTTTTTGTTTTAATTAAAAATGAATATGTAAGATTACAAAAACAAAAAAAACACGCAATATTTTCTCATCGTGTGAAATACTTTTTTTCTGAAACTAAAGTGCAACTGAGAAGGATAATTACGATAGAATTGTTGTTGTTGGTAAAGATATGAATCTTGTGTTGAATGTTTGTTGATAAGTGCAAAAGTTTTAGTTTTTTGAGAAGGGTGACTTGACGACTGAATATGTAGTGTATTTAGGTAGTTTATTATCTAAGGATGGTCGTTTTAATCGTAAAATTGAAAGAAGAATTAATGCTGGTTGTAAGGTTTTGGATGTGCTTTGGGTATTTTTGCTAGGAATGTAAATGTTTCCAAAACAAAGCTCATGTATTTGTAGTGAATGTTGGGTTTGACTGCAAAAACATAAAACGGAAAATGACTGCTGTGAAAATGAGATGTTTACACGTAAGCTATGTGGTGTAACTAGGAGGAATCGAGTACGAAATAGATTAGTGTGAAATTCGAAAAAAATATAGCAAAAGTTAGTGTTAATCAGTTAAGATGGGTTCGGACATTTTGGGCGAATGCTAAAAAAAAATTTACATGAATGGTTTTGAAGCGTATACGTTTGCGTGGATGTCCGATAAGTAATTTGAGTGGTATGATTGAGCAAGTGAAAGTTTCCAATTAGTAGAAATAGAAGAGCATGTATGAGAAGAATTATGAATGTAGATGAAGCTAAAGTTGCTTGTTTAAATAAGGAATGTTTGGAGAAAACTGATTTCGGGATAGTGGAAAGAATTTGTGCCACACCCTTTTGGGTACATGGCATGATTATTTATCTATGTATGTATGTATAACTGCAGAGAAAAAAGACAAACTAGCACATGAATAAGATTTATTAAAAATACAAAAATACAATTTGGAAGACGACTAAAATAATAATAATAATAATAATTTGTCAGTAATAGGTACACGTCCAGTTATTTTCAATAAAAATATTACTTAAAAAACAATATTATACAGACATGAACAAAATTAACGTAGACATATCATGCAAAAAATTCAAAAAAAATTAGCGAAAAATTCACATTATGAAACAATTGTAATTTTTATCATAAAAAATAAAACATATACACCCCCCATTAAAATCGTAAGACAATTACACATATAAGTCATCACTGATTTGATGGAACTTAATTCCTTAATTATTCGACGTTTTTCGATGTAAAATATATACAAATTAGTTGACTAGACAAACACGAACATAATTATTTTCGGAAAACAGAAATACACTTTAAGTATCTTTAATGTGTAACGTCTATTTAATTATATTATTTTTTTAATTAGTATAATTAATTAAATATTGAGAGAAGATAACTTACAAGTGCAACTTTTCTTCTTAATTTATCGTAAAAATATTTTCGAATTATACACAATAAAAATATTCGTAATTACACATCGTAGAACACACGACTTCAAAATGACGGATTTAGTGTTATTTGTATAATGGAAAGAGTTTGTGCCACACCCTTTTGGGAATATGGCGTAATTGTGTATCAGTTATTAACTAGTTATTAATAGTTATTAACTAGGCAATACAATATTTATATTATTCACTAACAGCATAAAATATTGTTTTGTCCGTCATATTGAAAACATTATTCTAGAATGCCTAATTTAATGATAATATAGCACGTGAATGTTATTTCATAACTTACATTATTTTAACATTATTTAAAAATAATTATTTACAATTAACAATATCACATTATTCTTTTTTCTTTCTCGGTCAACAACTAATAATTTTTCTTTTTACAATAAGTTACCTTTTCTCGGTAAATAATCAGGAAAAAATATTTCTTGTAACATTTAACAATTACTTGAAATAGTACTCCAAAATTCTGACAAATTTATAAAACATACAATAACAAAATTTAACAGTTTTTTTTTCCAAATAAATACTTCCAGGAACTCTTTGAAATCTATCCAGAAATTGAGTTTTGGGCGCTAAATTTACACCAGTACAAACTATATTGCAAAACAATTAACACATAGTATAAAAATTAAAATATATATATTTTTTTTAGTATTTGAAAAATTTAAATCACTTTTTAAGCAGTCGTACATCTTCCATAATAATTTAAAATTCCATGTTTTTTTTCATATATAAATTTGTATAACAAAATAATTATAAATATCATTTCTAGTGCAAGGGCAGTATTATTTTTCTGTTTCTTTACATAATATTATATATATGTACACATAAATATTACCTATATTTTTATCTATCAAAGGTAGAAATTTGAGGGAGGTGGGGGCGGGGTGAGGTAATTGATTTTCTTTATTTTTAAGGAAAGAATGATAGAACACGAATCGATAAAAATAATAGAAATTAAAGATTTATTTAGTTCAACGACAAATTATTCCTAGACGAAACAGATTTCATAATTTCAAATATAATATTTTGATACTGCAAGAGGGGAGTAGATTTATTTCTCTCCAGAATGAATAAACTTGAATGATTTTTGACCTTGAAAATTTTTACAAGATTCTATAAACAAAAGAATGAACCTTGTACTTATGTAATGGGTTTGTCCATTCAAATGAAAAAATTTCTCTTTGCTTCCGAAAAACATATTACTAAAATTTAAAAAGAAATCATTGTGGTCGCGTTATTTAACAGATTTTAATTAAATTTTCACACCAAAAAATTTCTAGTGCCCACAAAAAATTGTCAGTACAGGGTTGCCAACTTTCCCAACTATTTTAATTTGATTTTGGAATAATGCTGCCCCCGAACTTTTGGTGGAAAAAAAATATAAAAATATTATTCCTATTTCTTAGCGTTTATGTGATAATGTCAACGTGGTCTATATATGGGTTTACCCATATCTTGTTTTGTAGCAGGACAAATTTATATTTATATAATAAGTTATAGAATATAATACAATATCTCCAATTTCTATTTCTTACTTACAGTATCAAAACAATGCTTCCTTGTTCGCGTCTAATTATAATTCATCGATGGTTTATATTTAGTCAATAGGCCCATATATTATAGGAGTATATTATATTATATATATATATATATATATATATATATATATATATATATATATATATATAAAACAAAAATGACTAGCCTTGTTTTACAGCTCCTGGTCCATGCAATTCGATGAAATTCTCTAGGGAACGTGGCACCTGCCCTTGATAAGTTAAATTATAAGTCTTCACAGCCTTTGCAGCCATACATTTTAAACTAAGCTTAGATTGAGTCTTTAAAATTATCTCGGCCACGCCTGAAAAATACATTATTTTATAAATTTTTGTACACACATAAATAAATATTTAATAAACAATTTATAATAATTAAAAATCGAAGACAAATTTTATCGGGACCCAGTAAGTCATAACTAATAAATTAGTTTACTAGTGTTTAAATAAAATGTTAGAAAATCAATCAGTAATTTTACAATTATTCAGAAGTTTATGACTTGTTTTTTTTTTCCTGATATAATAAATAAGGCTAACGCGATTGATGTTACATGTAATAAACTTCTAACGGCTACAGTTCCGTTAGAAAGCATTTTCGGACATATGTTTATTTGAAGTTTCTTATTTAGATTACTTATAGGAATCATCCGGTGTAGTTTTTCTCCGACATCATAAATCATCCTGTATAGTGTGTGACACTAACCTGTAGCTGATGAATCATAAGGCGTTTCACCGCGCGCATTAACTGAATCCATATGAGCCCCGGCTTCCGTTAGCTCCATAATGATTGAATGCAGCGTTAGGAAATCGGAAATTGGCTTCTGATACGATACAATCACATGTAATGGTGTATTTCGTTCCGAGTCCATTGCATTCACATCGGCACCGCATCGTATTAGTAATTTAGATGTTTCTGCACAGGGAAATCTAGAAAATAATAATAAATTTACAAGATTTCTTTCAATTTTTGCTTTGAAAGATAATGAATGAATCAATAGTTTTTTTTTTATATCTGTTGATTTATAAAGATAGAAATATACAAGGATAGGAACATAACTGTGGATTTATTTCAATTTAATTTCAATCATTTGAAAACTGCATCCAAATCTTTATTTAAAATAGGAAAAAAAAAATTAAACAACAAATTAGAATATATACAAATTACAATGGCACAGCAGTTTTATAATTTTAATGTTGCGATAAAATCTCGGATAAAAAAATATTTGTAGAACTGTAAATATTTATATTTGTTAATTAATGTATGTTTTGTTTGTTTATTATTTCATGTCATTTGTATTATTTTTTTCCTGATAAAGATATACATAGAGTATATCGAAACGTAAATATTTAAATAAAATATATACAATAATGCTTTATTTCAGGGCTTCTAATCGTTTCGGTTCAATTAAAAGAAAAGTATATATTGGTTTGGTTCCGATTTTCGTTCCGGCAAAAATAACGGTTACTATTCAGTTTTCGGTTCAGTTCCAGTTCGAAGCCTTGCTTTATTTTAATAGAAGATTTTTTTTACTATGTTAAAACAATAAAATGTTTAAAAAAACAAACTTACTTGCATATATCGTTCGTGTGAAAATCGTCAACGGGCGTTTCAGCATTGACTGATAGATGTAATAAGGTTTGGCCATCTCGTAACGTTACCTCGAGTTGATTTAATGAATAAACTAGCCGATTTACATCAAATCGTTCCATGTCTGTACAATTCTTTAATACTTTCGTTAAAATTGTGAGCAAATATAAGGTTGTCGTTAGATTGCCTTCCATCTCCTCCTAGAAAATCGATTACATTTTGTTTTAATCAAACATATGACCGTGATTGTATCAAGTTTATCATCTATCGCGAGAAATCGCATATAATTTCTTGCCATTAGTCGTGTTTCTTTCATTAGACCGACAAGCTCTAACTAAGCTCCTCAGATCAGATCCGGCAACGTAAAAACTGTTTTTTTTTTAAACAAATTACACCACAATTTTTTCTCAGAAAGTTGGCAACACTGTACTTTGTTGAAATTATCTAATTTATATGGATAGCAGAAGAATCTTTTGTGAAAATTTGAACAAAATCGGTTAAACAACATGACCGTAATAAATTTTTCAAAATTTTAGTAATTTTTTTCTCGGAAAGTTGGCAACACTGTATGTTATTAAAATTACGAAATTTATGTGGGCACTAAGGGAATCTTTCCTGAAAATTTGATTAAAATCGGATAAATAATGTAGCCACAATGAATTTTTAAAAACTTTGGTAATTTTTTTCTCGGAAAGTTGGCATCATTGGAAAATTTATTTTGAAAATTTCATTAAAATCGGTTGAACCCCATTGAACCCCTAGGAGGAGTTGCGATCACAAAATTTTGACCGACCGACCTGACGACGCACATCCATACACCCACATAAAATAAGTTCGGATTCGTCTGATCTAAACACAATTTTTTTTTTTTGAAAATGTTACAGACACCGTACCAAACGCTATACCACTTTTTCCTTGCAGTCAAAGTGGTAAAAACAATCGTCTATTCCATTCACATTTAATAAACGAAAAATTTACAATTCCGAAAAACAAAACTAAATGAAAAACAAACAAACCTGTATAGTATCGACATCATCTTTCGGTCCCGGATTCGCAATCTTCTCTTTATTCCTTTGCAATTCATGCACCGCGGCAGCCAACACCTGACTGACATGATCAAAGGGCACTTCAACTCCGACATGCAGCATTTGCGAGAACACTTGCGCGAACCGTAACAGATCCTTTACAACGGCCGTACCCTGTTTCTGGCGCAAATGAAGCGCATGCAACCACAGCTCGATACAACGATCAAATCGGGCATGATCGGCAAACACAGCACCACGAAACACAACCGGATGCGGAACTTCCGGATTCGATGTGCCTAGGATACGTTCCCGTATTGCTAACGCTTCCATATGTAGCGCATTCTGATTGAGACGAATTGCTTCCAGCTCCTGAATGCTACGACATTCGATTCGGTTCTCGTAAGCACAGATCGGTTTCTCGAGTTGTTTTTCGATTATGTTGTTTGGATCGTTATACCTACAATAAATATATCAGATAAAGAATAAAAATTTAATATATGTTCAATAATTTTCGAGAACTAACAATCGGTTTCATAATTAAAGTCCACAAAAAGCATCGTTTCTAAGTTCTACCGGAATAATTATTATTACTGTCAATAAAACGATACTTCCTTGTCAATTTGTCAATCTTCTAATAGTTTCTAATAAATTTGTTATTGTCAATAAAAAGAATGCTTTTTGCTATCTTAAAGTCAACTTTAGTTAAAGTGTTCATTTTCTCCAGCATCTCCTCCTAAAACCCCTGAACCGATTTTAATGGGAGTGGTGTCATTTGAATTGGTTCATTCCCTATTTGAGAATAGGCACGTTTCATCTTTCTACGATTTTATCTTGGTTCGCAAAAATTATGTTTAATGCTAATCTGCAAATGTCAAATGACAGCGCTGTGTGATGTTATGTACACTACTGATAGAAGTGTTGCTTTTGAGTAATATATAATAGTGCAATTGATGTTTTATTATTATTATTATTATTTGTTTATTTTTATTATGTTTATGTTTAATTACTATTTTCGACTTCAAACGTGACCCTTTAAGGGTCACGGGATTCCCTAGTTAATGTTTATTTGACAATAATTAATACAAATTAAGGTAATTTTTTTAAAAAAGATTGCCCACGTGCCCTGCAGAACATGGTCTTCTGAGGATATCAATGAGCAAATACCTAACAACTATATTCTATGATCGGGAAACCAGTATTCCGTGAAATAAATACAGTTGAAATGCTGGACAGTCCACGATACCAGCAAACCGGAAAGGGTCAAACCAGGGTGTATAACGAAAAGTTGAAATAAATTTCCCGTATAATTCTCGCTTTTTCCCGTATATTTAAAAAAATTCCCGTATGTAAATATACAAGTTTAACGATAAAGGAAGTTATAGAAGTGTTAAATCGAAATTAATTATTGCATATATTATATTTATTTATCAAAATTACAGCATGGAACATGAACTATCGCAATCATCATCTTATTCTTCCATTATCGATCGCTTCGTTCGTTCTAAATCCTTAAATATTACAAATTTTTTTAAATTTCACGCCCAACGAAAAAATTTCCAGCATAATTCCCGCGTAACATAATTCCCGTATTTTTCACGCCCGTTATACACTCTGTTTTGTTTTATTTGAAATAAATAAAAATATATATTAAACAAAGTTTAATTAATTACGGAACAGATTCTTCTAAATTTACTAAAATCTCGCCAAAATCTTTAAATTTCAAGAACATAACTAATACTACTTAATAAAATTCATTTCTACATTTAAAATAATAGGATATTTAATCCTAGTTTAACAAAAATTTCATAAAAAAACAAAATAATTTTGTATATTTAAAATTCCACCTAATTAGTTATAATATTTTTCTTTTTGCTTAAATCGCCATTAATTTATTTTGATGAACTAATTAAATCATTAGATAATTTAGAATAAAGAAAAATACATTGATCTTACTGAGATTTTAACCCTGAACCTTCAAGATCATAACGACAAGATAATACATTTTTCTATATTTTGATGATAAACTCATGAATTTAATCCAGTCAAGTACATTACACTTCATTTAAAAATTACCTAATGATTTAATTAGTTCATCAAAAATAAATTAATGGCGATTTAAACAAAAACAGAATAATATAACCTAATGTGTAATTAAGAATATAAAATATACCAACATTGCTAGATTTATATGTGAAAAATATATAGATTCGTATAGAATATATTTGAAATCCGGCTCTGAAATTCAGATCCAAAATCCGGATATCCGAAAACCTAATTATCCAAGCAATTTTCGATCCGGATTTAAAATTATCCAACACTAATTCGTATACATATTTTGTAATTTATAAAAACTGTGTTATTCAAACAAAAACAAAAATCACTTTATCTTTATTTATGGGTCAATGCTATTTCAAATTTCAAACAACTAAAATTTAAAATGATTATTTCATTGTAAATTTTGTTGAAATACCAGAGTGTTTATTTACGATTAAATATCAATCAACCTTTAAAAAAAAAAAGAAATTATTTATTGCGAAATTTTGTTGCTTAATTCGTATATTTTTTTCCAGCTCATAAAATAATTTATTAACTTGAATAGTATTGCTAAATTCTGTCATTTAAAAAAACATATATATTAAAATGATAAAAATTAATTGACTTTGTTAACAATTTAATATTTTATTAAATATTTGTGATTTTTTTTATGTAGTGTCATAAAAAAATACTTACAGAAATATAATTGTTGATAATCTCATATAATTTCATGTTAATATAATTATTAGTTCTCGAGATTATTAAATGTTTTCAAAGTTAGTTTTTTTTTTTCAATTGTTAACAACATTATAAACATGTTTGATAACAGAAATCAATCACATTATCAAACAATAATTAAAAAAAAAACAAACCAAAAACAAATTACAAAATTTTACTTATCTTAATAATGGCATTGCACTTTTATCAGAAAACTAAATAAAGTTATAAATAATAATAAAAATATAGCCGTATAAAATTGACATTGACAAAGTAAAAAATCTTTCAGAACTCATATTAAAATAAAATGGGTTTAGATTATAAGTGCTGTATTAATATTTATTAATAAACGACGTACTCAACGTATATCTTCATCAGGAAAAAAAGATACAAATGATATTTATACATAGAAATAAGTTACTAGGTAACAAAATACAATTTTTTTTTTGAAAATGTTACAGACACCGTACCAAACGCTATACCACTTTTTCCTTGCAGTCAAAGTGGTAAAAAGCAACAATAAATTTTCGAGAGAAAAAATAAAATAACATTTCCTTTGTAAAATAAAATATGGCCAAGAATTCTAAAAATAATCAAATTCTATAAATGGGTTCAATTCTTTTTCTAAAAAAAAATCACCGTTTATAAAGAACTAATTTTATCAACAAGTAATTACTTGTTCAATGATCTTTTCCACACACAAAGATATTCTAAACGATTTTCCGGTAAAATTTATAAATAATTTTTTGGCAACTTGTCAATACGATTACTACTTTAATACGGACAAAAAACAAAATCAACCTTCATTTACGACACACTTCACATTAGGAATCAGATAAATTACATTTTATTTGATAACAGGTTTTTTTTTTAATTTAACACGTTTTTATTACCACTTTGACTGCAAGGAAAAGTGGTATAGCGTTTGGTACGGTGTCTGTAATATTTTCAAAAAAAAATTGTGTATAGAAATTCTTCATATATCCGCTAGATCAGACGAATCCGAACTTAGTTTATAAGTGGGGGTATGGATGTGCGTCGTCAGCAAGCTAGGTCAAAATTTTGTGATCGCAACTCCTCCTAGACGGGGTTCAACCGATTTTAATGAAATTTTCAGGATAAATTTGTCTAGTACCCAAGATAGGGTCATGTGCTTTTATTTTTTCGGTTGATGCCAAATTTCCGAGAAAAAAATTACTAAAGTTTTTGAAAATTCATTGAGGCTACATTATTTATCCGATTTCGATCAAATTTTCAGAAAAGATTTCCCTAATGCTCCCATTAATTATATAATTTTATTAATATCCAGTGTTGCCAACTTTCCGAGAAAAAAATTACTAAAATTTTTAAAAATTTATTATGGCCATGTTATTTAACCGATTTTACTCACATTTTTATAAAAGATTCTCCTAGTGCCCACATAAATTATAATTTTAATAAAAATATTGTATTATAATATTACCAACTTTCCGAGAAATGTCAAAGTAGTCTATATATATATATATATGAGTTTACCCATATACATCTAATCTTGTTAACTCGCTTTCTTGTCTGTCTCTTTGTCTTTTCAGTACAAATTTTACAAGCGCTTTTAAACTAACTTCCCGTTAAGTTAGAGACTTAAAACTTTCAACATAGCTCAGCTAACTGGATGAAGACAATGCAATTATTAACTAACCAGTTAATTAATAATATTAGAAATATTAAATTAAAGTTAATTAATTATAATTATATTAAATTATAATTAATTAACTAGGTTGTTAAAGTTAAACAAGACTAAAAAGCAGATATTTATTATTTAAATAAAAAGAAATTAATATAGCACGTTTTTAATACAGACTAAAAAGTATAAAATAATTTCTCCTAGCCCTATACAGATTTATAACCCCATACAAGGAGTGTAGAGAGTAGCTGTCGTTGTCCCACGTTTATCTCTATGGGGGGTTACAAATCCGTATGGGGGGCTAGAAGAAATTATTTTATACTTTTTAATCCGTGTTAAAAACATGGTATATTAAAATTTATTTTTTATTTAAATAATTATTTATTTATAAATATTTACAAAAATAACAAGCAAATCCCGTGACCCTTAAAGTCGAAAATAGTAATTAAACATATAAATATAATAAAAATAAATAAATAAACAAATAATAATAATAATAAAATATCAATTGCACTATTATATATTACTCAAAAGCAACACTTCTATCATCTGCAGTGTACATAAGTTCTCACAGCGATTGTCATTTGACATTTGCAGGTTAGCATTAAACATAATTTTTGCGAACCAAGATGAAATCGTAGTAAGATAAAACTTGCCTATTCTCAAATAGGGAATGAACCAATTAAAATAACACCACTCCCATCAAAATTGATTCAGGGATTTAGGAGGAGATGCCGGACAAACATTTGACAATTAGGTATATTAAATTTAGAATAATCACCTACCTTAATTTCATTGTATCAAGGAGATATTTGTAGGCTCTTTCTAAGCAATAATTATCTTTATCATTCGCGTAGGAAGCACCTAAAAGTTCTAATGCTTCGATTTTTTCCTCTCGTGAAACTTCCGATCGACTGACTAGAAACTCAACTACATCGGATTTCGTTCTTTCAGCCGCTGTTAGTAACGCTGTCATTCCGGTTTCATTTTTCGTCATTTTAGCATTGTAGTCTAATAGCTCTTTCACGATCGCTAGGTGACCGCATTCGGCGGCAAAATGTAGAGCTGTTGCACCACAATTCGCTTTTTCATTCGGATTCGCTCCATTTTCTAATAAAAAACTAACCTATAAAATATAGATGACAGATAAATATATTAGTATCCGTAAAAAAAAAATTTTTTTCCAGTAAGACTAAAATCGATAATTTTTTGCTTGTTTTTACGAAAAACAAGCAAAAAATATTATAGTATTTCTGATGTTTTTTCGATGTGAAATTATCGATTTTAGTCTTACTAAAAAATTTTTTTTTAAGGACAGTATTTCGTTTTAAGATTACACACATTCTGTTTAATTATTTTCTGAAAACGACGTTTCGACGAAACTGAACGTTTGTTTTCATCAGGACAAAAATTGCTAGACCAATCAATATTAGCAGCAGATTAATAAGAAAAGCAATAAAGCAAAAGAAAAGAATAACATGAATCATTGTGAAGGGGGCACTGCTTTAAATAAAATTTGGCTTCCATTAATTAAAAATCGATAATTTCTTATGATCTGGTTGCTTATATGTTACCTAGTAACTTGTTGCTATGTATTGTTATTTACTTTAATGTCATTGATAAAGACGAGCGTTCAGTTTCGTCGAGACGTCATTTTTATAAAATAATTAAACAAAATCTAATCCTAAAACAGTTTTTATTTTAATACAATGAGTTCTAAAAAATATTTTACTATGTTAGATATATACGTAAATATTGAGAAATTTATAAAATTTTGATATTACTTCAAAATTTCAAAATCGAATTTCATTATGACCCTTAATTTTACAAGTAAATAATTTAGTAATTTTTTTTTGGTTTGTAAGTAACTTGTTGCAATAAAAATTATTTAACAGTTTAATTAACAACAGATAGATAGTTTAAAAATAAATCATGAAACAAAACTATCTCTACTGCAACCAACTTAAAAGTAAAAAAATATTACTAAATTATTTCGGTAAAAAGTGCGCACTAAATAATAAAGATTATTTAATTTTATGTTTCAATGTAATTTTAATAACACAAGCAATAAAAATTTACAACTCGTGTTGGCAACAAAAATTTCTGTTAGATCCGACTGAAAGGATTGATAAGAAATTATTCCGTCGATAACATTTCGACATTTATTGAGTAAGTTTGCGAAATAGAACGTGTAGCGCAAAAACTTTCACAATCACTCCACTCGGTTAAATTATTTGCTATCACGAAATAATAATAATAGATACTAACCACATCCAAATGTCCTTTAAATGCAGCGATCATAAGACATGTATTGTTGTATTTGTTTGCAATATGTATGTCGGCATAGTGATCCGTTAAATATTTAACTATATCTAGTCTTCCATCAAAGCAAGCAGCACGTAAAGGTGTTGAATTGGTACGTGTCGGATGATTAACGTTTGCGCCAGCTTTTACCAAAGTTTTTACCACGTTTAAATGACCTATAGCCAAAAGATTAGAATATATATATATATATATATAGAGAACACTTTGACATTATCACATAAGTGATAAGAAATAAGAAGAAAATTTTTATTATTGTACACTTATCCCCCGATTTACACGGCTTATAAATAATAACAAATTTCAAAAAACTGGTAAAAAAATGTATATTCGCATCAAGAAAGGCTCAAGTAATGAAAGTGACATCAGGAAGAAAAGACTGATAGTTCATAAAAGTGATAAAAGATTAGAAAATGATCTACTGTGGCGAAATTTAAATAAAAATAATATTATAAAAAATCCCAAAACCACACTTAAATTAAAATAAAGCTAAATACGTATTTCGGAAGCTAAGCTTCCATCTTCAGAAGCTAAATAAAATCTACAAAAATCTTACCTGTGATCCAAAGTACATAAACAATTAAGCACTTGTCAAAGATCACAGTGATCTTTGACAAGTGCTTAATTGTTTATGTACTTTGGATCAAAGGTAAGATTTTTGTAGATTTTATTTAGCTTCTGAAGATGGAAGCTTAGCTTCCGAAATACGTATTTAGCTTTATTTTAATTTAAGTGTGGTTTTGGGATTTTTTATAATATTATTTTTACATAAAAGTGATGACAGTAATTCAACTTATAATTAACTTTTTAAAGATTCTTTTGTTTTTTTTATTTTTTGTTCCTAACGTAAAATGAATTAAATACGTACTTCTATTACCTACATATATATTGGTTATTTTATGAAGGAAGTATATTGTTAAGTTTTTCAAGATGTCTTACTTTTGTTTTACGTAAATAAATGACTGAATAATACACACATTTTGGTTTTATTTTCGTTTTACACGGTTTTGTGTGGAACCTATTATCTTCAGTGTAAATCAAGGGATAGGTGTATTTTACTAATATTATATAATTTATGTAGGCGCTAGGAATATTTTCTGTAAATATTTGATTAAAATCAGATAATGAATTTTTAAAAACTGTAATATGTTTTTCTCGGAAAGTTGGCAACACTATATTTTATTAAAATTACGAAATTTATGTAGGCACTAGGGGAGAATCTTTTCTGAAAATTTGATCAAAATCGGATAAATAATGTAGCCACAATGAATTTTTAAAAATAAATTTAAACTAAGTTCGGATTCGTCATCTAGAGGCTATATGAAGGATTTCTATAAAAAAAAAATGTTTTTTTTTTTTGAAAATGTTACAGGCACCGTACCAAATACTATACCACTTTATCCTTGCAGTCAAAGTGGTAAAAACATATACAGTGTGTCCCAGGATTGATGTTACAAGAGGTGTAATGGACTAAAATTTTTTGAATTTCATTTCAAGATTCTGGAATTAAGCCCTGCTTGGCGTGAAACGAATTTTAAGAATTTTTTCGTTTTTTGAAAAACAAAATGGCCGTGACGGTGAAGCAAGAACTATTTTCTTTTTAGGTAAAGTACCCTTTTTGTTTAGGATACGACAAAATTTTATTAAGAAAAGTTGTTTATAATGACAAATCATGGCCGTATACCAAACTTCAGGACGATCTACCTACTTTCATTAAACTGTCTGTTTTAGATTGAACAAAATAAATTGTAGGTATCTATTAATTTATTAAAATTTTTATTTGTAGACCATTGAACGAAACAAATAGTATTTACAACAAATTTAACTTACGAAGCTTAATAATATCATTGATGTGCAATAAATTTATTAAAAATTACTCAGCGTTATCTGCGAATTCGGAATTTACACCAAACGGCGTGAAATAAAGAAAATAACAATGGGAGGCCATGAAAAAACAATCGTTGAGTATAATCTCAAGTACTGTCAGATTGCAATTTGTAGTAACTGCCTTTAGTTCAAAGTATAATTACTGCTAGATTATGTTATCGTTACAACAGAGAATTTACGTTGTTCAGTGTTACGGGCTTGGACAAACTGCCCTAAGAGTAGTGGTGCAGCGGTTTAACGAGAAATTTCCCAACACCAATCTTACACGTATGACTGCCATGCGAATAGTTAAAAAATGTCTTGCAACTGGCAGCGTTGGTAACGTTAAGAAAGAAAGAAAGAAATATGACGAAAATGATACCGCAACTGTTCTTGCCCTTGATTCGGTGGATGAACATCCCAGACTATCATTAAGGGAACGTTCGCGTAATCTCGATATTAGTAAATCAGAACTGCAAAGAATTTATAAGTCGACCAATGTAAAGGCATTCAAACCAAAATTTGTGCACACTCTCGAAGAAGGTGATGAAGGCCGTAGATTATTATTTTGTCTTACCATCGGGGAGCAATGTCTTCAAGAACGAAATTTTTATAAAAACATTGTATTCTCAGACGAAGCAACTTTTACTACCAATGGCGTTGTTTCCTCTCAAAATTGTCGCTACTGGTCTACAGAAAATCCAAACTTTCGGATCAACTGTAGAAGACAGTATTACCAAAAAGTGAATGTGTGGTGTGCTGTTTCATATCGTTTTGGCATAATTGGACCTTTCTTCATAGAGGGACGGTTAAATCAAAATGTTTATCTACAGCTACTTGAAAAGTTCAGGGAAGACTACTTAGATGACTTGCCGCTAACAGAAAGACAAGCAATGTATTTCCAGCAAGACGGATGCCCTGCACATTCGACAGCACGCGTAGCTGAGTGGCTAAATTCTGTGTTCTCAGAAAAGTGGATAGCTAGAAATGGTTCAATTGAGTGGCCTCCAAGGTCGCCCGACCTCACCATATTAGATTTCTTTTTATGGGGTCGCCTCAAACAACTGGTTTACTCTCAACCAATACCCAACAGTAGAGAAATCCTAAAAGAAAGGATAAGAAACGCAGTAACACAAATACACATAGAGGAAATTCGGAACAGTTTCATAGGATTCAGACGTCGCATAGAAAGATGTGCAGAAAATGATGGAGGTTGCTTTGAATAGATAATTTATTGCAGTACAATCTTGTGTTACGTTTTGTAAGTTAAATTTGTTGTAAATACTATTTGTTTCGTTCAATGGTCTACAAATAAAAATTTTAATAAATTAATAGATACCTACAATTTATTTTGTTCAATCTAAAACAGACAGTTTAATGAAAGTAGGTAGATCGTCCTGAAGTTTGGTATACGGCCATGATTTGTCATTATAAACAACTTTTCTTAATAAAATTTTGTCGTATCCTAAACAAAAAGGGTACTTTACCTGAAAAGAAAATAGTTCTTGCTTCACCGTCACGGCCATTTTGTTTTTCAAAAAACGAAAAAATTCTTAAAATTCGTTTCACGCCAAGCAGGGCTTAATTCCAGAATCTTGAAATGAAATTCAAAAAATTTTAGTCCATTACACCTCTTGTAACATCAATCCTGGGACACACTGTATATGATTGTATTCTATATCAATTCTGTTAAAAGTAACAGGCCTACTAAATTTAAATTTGTGAGATTAGGTATATTTCTTGCAAAATCTCAAAATTCTTACTTTTTCAGGCCGTTGTGTTAACTGTACTTATATATATAATTTAAAGATGTTAATATATGTGTTTGTTCTATATATTTTTTTGTCGTATTTGTCGTAATCGTAATCTAAATTTGACAATTTAAGTAGATCAATTTTAAAGTAAAATTATAAAATTGTGACACCAATAGGTCATTCATAATCTGTATATTTTCATAATCTATATTTCAGAAAAACTGAGAATACGAAAATGTTTTCAATTTTGAATTCATGTAAATATTTAGTCAATTAATTACAAAATATGTAACAGAATAATTTGTAACACTGGCCCCGTATTCATAGCCCCATTTTTAGAACACTTTTAGTTATGCAGTCAAAATTTTAATAATAATTTTTGCTCTTATTATAAATCAAATATATAAACTATTTTTATAAATTTAATACTTTTTATTATATTTAACATTTTAAAATATAAATAATCCTAAAACAAGTCTAATATTTTTTTAAACTAATATAACATTTGTTTCCATTTGTCAACATCACTCGTACGAAATTTAAATTTACTTACAACTACATCCAAATTTTCTCAAAATTGCAAAAATCAAACTCATAACACTGTATAAGACTCTTCTAAGCAAAATTAAATGGTAATATTTTTCGCAAATAATCATCTATAGGTCATCGATTCAAATTAGAAAAACTATCGTAATTATAAACTCGGTTTTTTAATACATTTTACAGGTTAAAAATATTAAATGTTCAATAAAAAATAATAGAAAATACTTTATATTTTAAAGATATTTACTCTAAATAAATTTTTAAAAAAATTTAACCATTTTACCTCCTAACCCATCTAGCAAAATGTGTGACCAAAAAAAAAACTTCAAATGTAATAAAAACATTATCTTTCTAGCAAACTATGACCTGCTCTAATGAAATTTATTATTATTTTTATCAAATATTTATTAATTTATGAAATATCTAGCCATTTAAATAAATTACCAAAAACAAAAATAGTTTGTATGAGAAATATAATCTGGAGCATTCAATTTGTATTCTTAAAAACGTACAAGTTCAATGTCATTGTCATAGATTTTCTAATTTCGCTTTCTTTATTATAGTATACATATTACCAAATTTATATACTTTCCGCTCTAATTTCTTAGTCATTACATAATAAATACAATCATTAAACGATATTTCGTAATTTTATTAAATAAAATCATTTAACAATATACTATAAAAACAGTGTAGTAATAATAATAATGATAAATAATTCAACCATATAATTATATGTAGGTGTAAAATAAAAACATTTTTTTTTAAATATTAATTTTACTTGTAAAATAAGGACGTAGATAGATTTGTTAACAAATCGAAACAAGGTCAATTCGTTTATCTCTGCTAATTTCTAACTTATAAATAAAATTGTACGCATAATCAAACAAAAAAAAAGAAAAATATAAAACGAAATAAAACGTGAATTTATAACCCCAAAATAGAAAATGACGCGGTGTCTTTTCAATTCGAAGCCGTGAATTCTTTGTTGGATTTGAAAATATTTTTACTAACCAGCTCCGGCGGCACACCATAAAGCACTGGCACCTTCTATAACATATCCATCAAATTTGACTGTTCCCTCTTGTTCCAAACTTGGATTAAACTTTGACAAAATCATTTTAACAGCCTTATCATGACCGTACCGAGCGGCCACTATTAGAGGTGTACATCTTTGGCCGTCCTCTTCAATTAACTGCTAAATGAAAATAAGCCAAATAATCGGTCTGATTCTCTAACAAAGTTTTAGCAACGTTGCTAAAAACTATAACCAATAGAAACAAATATAACACAGCTAATATTACTAGCTAATGTTGTTAGCAACGTTGTTAAAACTTAGCAACTGCGTTACAGAATTACGGTGATTATTCTACTTGATATAAAAATAAATAAATGAATAACGATATTCCTGGAAATTAATTTTTATTATAAATATATCACGCTCATAGCAACAAAACCGTCAATAATTTAAATTTAAAAATTCCAAAAATAAGTAAATCTTCTCTTCTTTGCGAATGATAAAAGAAACCAGCGTTCTTGTTCAAATATTGTTACACTAATTACAGCAAACTATCAATAATTTTCAAATAATCAACAATAAACGTGCGAATTTCTTTATAATTCAAATGACAAAAACAAAAATGACTTTGGATCATGCACACAATATGTGCCAAGTTCACTTTATTTTGTTATATTTATATCCGAAATGGCAGTGACTTACAAAATGCCAACGTCCGAAAAGCATGCAGAGACCAAACAAAGGAATAAACGACGTAAAATAATTCATTCTGCATTTCGAATTACCTGATTAAGTACTTCTTGTACTTCTGCATTGCTTCGTTCGCTGAGTAGCGCGTAAAGTGTGATGGCCATGCCATCGCGAGCCGCATAGTAAACACGATATTTGAAAGATTCAGCTAATTCCAGCATTGTCCAATGTGATTCACTGACACTCACAAAATCTCAACATTCTCACGCGAAAATCTATTTTCAACTGTCACACGTTAAATACGCTCTCTGCCACGCACTTGTGTTCCCGAAACGAAAATTTTCTTGACGTAACGGCAGCCACCTTTGCCAGAAAATTATTTATTTGTCACGTGATCTACGCTACGCTGCTGGAGCCATGAGGCATGACAAGTAATATCCCAATTTGAATATGACTTTCGAATCGAGCTAATGTGGTGCCATCTCTTGGCTGCGGAAATAAATTTTATAATACGTGCTGGTCACGTGGTTATTACAAGCCTCATGTGAGACGCCATTACTGTTTTTGCTTTCAAGTTGTAAACAGTGTGTTCTCGTTCCATATTTTTGTGTTTTTGTTAGTATTTTAAAGTCAGTTTTTCAGTTCATTTTACTTTTTCCTTGTTTTCCTTTATTGTATTTATCTCTTCTAGTACAGTTTCTTGGTATTCTGTTACGCAAACAGTCTTTTTAAAGACTATTTCCTTTGTTATTCCTATACTTTTATTCCTTTGTTTTGTTATTCCTTGTTAAGTTTTTCTGTTACTGCTTTGCATTGAACATTTTTGAAAATGGTAAGTTATTTATTTATTATTATTAAACAGTATTAAATAATTTATATTTTTTTAGCCTTCTTGTATTCATCCGGGATGCGATGGTTCTGGAAGCAGATGTTTTCATAGACTGCCCAAGAATGACACACTTCGTGAAAAGTGGCTTCGTGCTGTCAACAGGTGCGATCTACTTGAAAAAACCTACGAAGAAATTGCATATTACTATGTTTGCAGCGCACATTTTAGTATATGGCAATATAAAAACGAGACCAGTAAATCGTTGAACCCAAATGCAATCCCAAATGCCAAAAAAGGTCAGTATTGCTTTAGCAGTAAAGCAAATTTTGTTTCTACGTTGTATAGTAAATGTATATAATTATAATTTTGTATTACAGACTCTCCTATTGCATTCTCTGGAGTTACAGCATCACCCACTACTGCATATTTGACCCAACCATGTAATGGTACGTAATACTTTTGATCTGTTTAATATTAAACTTTGACTTTTTTACTATTGTATTTTTCAGTAATTAATTTACAAATACTGAATATATTTTACAATATTTTTTATTTTTTCAGATTGTTCTCCACTAAAATGCGATGATATTAATTTAAAGAGGAAAATTAAAACTTATCAACGAACGACTCAAGCAGAATCTTCAAAGTCAGGTTAGTGAATTATTTATTAATTTTTTTTTATTTGTATCTAAATTTAATTAATTTTTATGAATTTAAATGGATTATTTATGTTTGCAGATTCTTCAATACCCAGTTCTTCGCAATCAACCTCAACCATGGAATGGATAACACCAATTTCAGAGGCTTCAAAACGAGGAAAATTAGGTACGTAAAACTTATTAATTTAATATTGAAATATCATTCAGAACTCAAAACAAATAATTTAAACAACTTTTGTTTTAAGTTTTGTCTAGTTTATTTTTGGTTTACGTAAATATATAAAGCATGTCTTTCTTTATTGCATAATTTATAATTTTTTTCTTAATTACCTTATAGTTACTTGTTTTCCTTATTTATTTATGTCAGTTGAATTAAAAAGATATAATATCCTATGTAGAATATTATATATTTTTTCATTTTTTCTTATTTACAAATTAGGCCAAAAAAGGCAAAAAAATGTGTTTTTTTATGGAAATTTTTTTTTTTTTTATTTTCCAAAATACAAAACCGTGTGAACTAACGTTAAACCAAATGTTGTTCAAATTTTTCATAAATTTAACATTCTTTCAATTTTATTTTATACATTAGTTATCGTATGGTCAGTTTTATTTAGAAATTATTGTTTGAAATTGCAACTTAATTTTATAATAGTTTTATAATTTGTTGTTTATTCATTATGTATATTTTGTTTTATTATTATTATATGTGACCATATTTTAAACTAATAATTATTAACTGAAATAGAAATATTTATTCATAAAATGACTATATAATAAGATTAATATAACTACTTCATTATCAATTTTAATTAATTAGTTCTTTTTACTAAATTTTATTTTAACAATTCATTAATTATATTTTTAGCTATAGTTTAACTTTTAAATATCGCGTTTAATAAAGTAATACTAATTAGTATTTTGTGTTTATAGATACATTAACTCTGCACGAACTGGGATTATCAAGAATGAAAAAGTTATCTCCGCGGGAACAGAAATTGTATTCGTCAACAAAACGACTGGAACATTTACTAAGAGTAATGAAAAACAATTGTAAGAATCGCCACAAGCGAACTCCAAGTGTTCCTAACACAAAAGGAAGTTTGGAAAGTTTTGATGACTTGCCGCAGGCTTTAAAAATTTTTTTATATTGTCAATTGCGGAATCAAAAATTAAAAAAAGCAAACAAATATACAGACGAAGAGAAAGCACTTTTTCTGGCAATATATCGCCACAGTCCAAAGTGTTATAGATATTTGGAAACTATTTTTCCGTTCTTGGCATCGCCCCGGACATTGCAACGCACACAACAAACAATAAAATATTTTCCGGGAATAAATAAAAATTTATTTAACTATTTAAATAATATATCAAAAAAAAAACAAAAATTAGATAAGTTTTGCATATTGATGTGGGATGAAATGGCTTTGCGTCCTAGCTTATTTTGGAATAAACATTTAGATGTTATTGAGGGTTTTGAAAATTTCGGTACTGAACGGAAATTTACTATTGCCGATCATGTTTTAGTTTTTATGATTCGTGGCCTCTGTAAAAAGTGGAAGCAACCAGTTGCTTATTACTTTGCACAGTCGGCCACGAAAACATTTACACTAAAACAGTGTATCGTTGAAGTCGTAAAGGCCATTCACGAAATGACCGAATTTAAAATTTTGGCTTCGGTTTGTGATATGGGGCCCAGCAATCGTCCTGCCATTGATAGTTTGTCAACAGAAAATAATCGTAAGGGAGAATTTATTTATAATATAAACGGTGCAGAAATTATCCATTTATTTGATATTCCGCATTTGTTAAAATGTTTAAGGAATAATTTTATGACAAAAAATATTATATTTAATGGTAAAGTCGCTAAATGGCAGGACATCAAAATTTTAGGGGAGTTATCTAATTTTGAAACCGAGGGCAAAATAGGTAAATTAACTAAAAATCATATTAATCCGGATGGAAAGAAAAAAATGAAGGTGAAATTAGCCGCCCAAGTTTTTAGTAGGACAATATATTCACTATTAACATTGTTAGATAACCACGCTGCCCATCATGACAAACCAAAACAATATAATGGCACAGCTGAATTTGTTTATTTCGTGAATGATCTTTTCGATAGTTTAAATTCTGTTCACGTATCTTCAAAACCCTTGCAAAGTCGTTTAACCAATAAATCATCGCATCATAGTTTTTGGGCTGAAGCCAAAATTAAAATTCAAAATTTAAAATTCATTAAAGATGATCGAATTGTACCTCAACCACCTTGCATTTTAGGTTTTTTAATAACTATTAGAAACGTACAAACACTATGGAGTCGTCTGAGGGATCTTGATTTCAAATATATTTCTACAAGATGTTTGAATCAAGATCCCTTAGAAAACTTTTTTAGTATTGTACGTGGTCTAGGAGGATTAAATCCTAATCCATCTTGTTCTCAATTCGTGTCTGCATATTCCACTGCAATTGTAAATAATTCAGTGCGAAATATTGGAGGTTCGAATTGTGAACAAGATGGAACCGATTTATTATTAAACTTGAAATTCATTTTATCATTGTCCCCAGAGATTCCTGCTTCTACTCCTGCAGTACCTATTCCTACTACTGTAATAGCTATTCCTACTTCCACTACTGTAATAGCTATTCCTACTTCTACTACTGTAACATCTATTCCTTCTACTTCTGCAACACCCGTTTCTGATTCTGCTCCTGGAACATCTACTTCTTATACTTTTGCAACATCCGTTCCTGATTCTACTCCTGAAACATCTATTCCTTCTCCTACTCTTGCAACACCCGTTCCTTCTCCTACTCTTGTAACACCCGTTCCTTCTCCTATTTCTACAATTTCTATTTCTTCCTCTTCCAGATGTACTAGTGAGCCATATGATCCAACATCTTTTGAATTAACAGATTATAATGTAAAAAAATTAATTCAAGAAAACAACACTGCATATTTGGCAGGTGTTGTTTTAAATAAATTATTTAAAAATTTTCAATGTTCAGTTTGTGAGAAATATTTGCTAACGAAAAAGTGCACCGATAAACATTCATTTATTAAGCTAAAAGATTACGGAATTCATAAATCCCTCCTTTTATATCCTTCTACAGATTTTATATCCCATATCCATAATATCCGCCTAAAAACATTCCCTCTTATTTTAAAATACATAAATGTAGAAAATATTTCTAAAATTGTCCTTCAAAACCTTCAACTTTCCATTCCAATTCCTTGTAGTATCCATTCCGAAAATGTCAATAATAGAATAAAATATATTATCACGTCAATTTTGCTATATGCAATTTTAACTTTAATAAACAAAAAAATTAATTTGGAAATTATAAATATACCAGAAATAATCGATAAATATTTAAATGTTGCATATCCACCTATACGAAATAAAGTAAAAAATTATTTAGAAAAAAGACATAAAAAATAGCCTATGTATTTGTTTCTTTTTCTTTTATTTTTATTTTATATTATGTATTTGTATTATTTTGTAATATTTTTGTTATTTGTATAAATATACATTTAATCAATTTATTTTTGTTTTTAATTATATATTAATATAATTTTTAATATTCATTTTATGTATATTGATGTATGAATGTGTTAAATATACGTAATATATTTGACGACATTAATACATCAATATACTTAAAATGAATATTGAAAATTATTTTTTAAATATAAAAAATCCTATACTAATAATAATAAATCATATAACGCGCTAAAATTTTTGTTTAAAACGCTCGCCAACAGATGGCTGTGTTAAATTTTAGTAAACCCCAAATTACACGGTGTTGTCGTTTCTTCCTTATATATATTACTTATTCTATGGCTGGAGCGGCCGTGTTCCTAATAGGCCCCATACACCTGCAAACAAATTGCGCAAACTGGTATTGCACAACAAGTCGTTGTACAAACAAGGCAGCCCATACATTTGAACGCAGTTTTATGCAAACTTCAGTTGCTTTTATCGTGTACTCGTGTACGTACAAAACATGTCGTCTGATGACGGAGCCTGTTTAGCTATTATAATTGCTGTTGCTTCGGATGATAGTGTAAAAAAAAGAAAAAGAAAGCAGAGAGTCTGGATGAAGGATTAGTTAAAGAAACGGTGTCTTTTTAGCCGTTTCTCTATCGGCATTAGGTTCGACCTCCTTCAATTTTTCAATCAGCTTTTCATAAGCTAAGTTCTTCAAATTTCTATTTTTGTATGCATCACTCTTTATTTTCCATACTTCTGGCAACTGACGATATAAAGCAATAAATTCGCTCAAAAATTCTCTACTGTTTATAAGATTAGTCATATTAAAAATACTAGCTTCTTCAAACACGCGTGAAAAGAAACTACAGTTTGCACAATGTATCGCAACAAAGTCCATACACTATGCAGTTAGTTGCGCAACGCCGCCCGTTTGTGCAATTAAATTCAAACATGTTTGAATTTCTGCAACGCGTTGCGCAGCACGTCAAACAACAACATACACTATACAACTGTTTGCACAACAGCCTCTGTTGCGCAATTTGTTTGCAAGTGTATGGGGCCTATAATGTGCATTTAAAGTGTTGCTGCAACAAACGTTTTTATTTACGCAGAATTTCCACTATAAATTAAAATAAATTTTAATTAATGACATTTTGTTCAATTTAAATTAATAAATTAAACCATATTTATATTATAAAAAAATGCGATAACAAATATATACGTTTTTTTTTTTAAAATAAATTTGTCAATTAAACTTTTTTATTTACGCGGAATTTCCACTATAAATTAAATTTTTATTTTATTAATGGCATTTTGTTCCATTTAAATTAATAAATTAAACCATATTTATATTATAAAAAAATATATACGATTTGTTTTTAAATAAATTTGTTAATTTAAATTTAACAATAATTAAATATGAATATTAATTTATTTTGTTAGTTATGTTTGTATTACATAACAAATTGAACGTTTTTCTTCAGCAAATAGTAATAAACTGAAATAATGTAGTAGTTTAGCGAGAGATATTTTCCAAATGACATGATACATTGGAAGGGGAGGGAGGTATACGCGTATATATTTTATTAATAACATTCATCATGTTTGTTGTACTTTTGCAATATTCAAAATAGTCATTAAATTTCATTTAATACTAGATCACCTTGACCACATTTATATATACGATTGCATTTCGATTTTGTGAGTAAAACAAGCAAAATTAAAAAATGTGAAAGTGCATTTTATTTTTATTTTACATATAATTATAAAATATAAATACAAATCCACGCTCTAAAAATATTTACATATTAAACTTGTTAACATTTCAAATTATTTATATATTTATAATCTAATATTATTCATCTTCGATTATACATTTTTCAACTAATTCTTTCAGACTTGGATTCTCCATGGCTGCAGCAATTCTCTCCTTGTCGTTTATTTGCTTATTTACTATAAAACAATATTTTTTTTAGTTAAACATTACTTAAATTTATTAAGATTATTCCCTGTCAGGTTCGCTGAGTTTAAGTGAACCTAAACAGGGGATTTAAGTTTAATTATAACACATCGAAACCTAAGAATAAAATTTTATATTTTAACAAATTGAAGACGGATGACGTGAATTCACGTTTTTTATTTTTCAACCGTTGAACACGGGTAATGTTATTTGGAATACGCGTTGCGCGCGTATTAAAAAATGCTTATATCTTTGTCAATTATAAATATATTGAACTGAAACTTTACCAAAATCTTTGTCACTGGAAGTTTCTCGTAGGAGCACTTTCGTCACACGCTTTTTTCAGTTGAAGTTGAAAAAAAAACGACTTTTTTACCCCTTTTCATTTACATTAAATTATTATAAACAAATTAGTGCCGCGTATGCCTTTTTCCATACTCGCAGGCACCACTAGGCTTTTCCAAATACAGAACACGAACAAGTAAGTAATTTCGTTAATATTTGCAAAAGTTATCGCGATTTATGTTTTAAAAAACATAGAATTTCGGTCCGAGAAACGCCAGACAAAAACTTTGTTTTTATTTATTTTCTCGACATTGGAAGTTCCGATTATAGAAACTGTACACATGAAAATATGTGTTTTTTTAATTCTCTTTAATGACATATATTTTTTTTGATACGATTTGGACAATTTGAAAAATGTTTTTCCCTTAACCTTGACTGTACGTTTTCCAGTTTCGAGCTCAAAATATTCGGGAATTCAGACTGTATGCTTTTCATCACATACCGTCTTCATATGCAACTTACTTTCTTCTTCAGTAGTGTGCGCGCCTTTTTTAATATAAATATCAAGTTTAAATTTGTCCGGAATACTCCGCTCTAATTTAATTCTTATACATAATCCGATAAGAGTTGCTAAAGAACAATGTGGAACGGTTGGATTGAATTCGACTCGTACAATCTTTCCATCACTATTCGTCGAATTTTTAACCTTCAAAAGATAAAAAAAATATATTAAAAACTTAAAGAAAATATTAATTAATACGCACCGTTATTCCATCTTCATATATAACATTCAAATCTTCCAAAGTGGCTGGCTTTTCGGGATCTCGTATCGTCCGAAGTACATCTACGTTAATTTTAATAATATGAAGACAAATGTGTCGCATTATTTAATTATTTTATTTACCGTAAACTGTATCGCGAAAATCATCATCGTCTTGAACGCTACAATTATTTTTTACATTTTGCGTCTGATCATTATTTATCCCACTAGATTGATCTGTTGATTTTTTTCGGAAAAAAGATAAAAACATTTTGTCAAACGGCATTTTACATATTTATTTCTTTCATAAATTAGTAAAATTTAACAAAACAAACCACAAAACCAAAGCACAATACAATAAATAGATTATGGTTAAAACCTAACCTGTAAACATGATGACAGTTCGACTTTTTTCGAACGGGTAATATTTATCGCTTGTCATCGTATTCTACATATTTTTTTTATGACCTTCAATAAATAATGTAAATAATACGCTGATATAAACGATATAAATAAAAGCAAATATTTATTAAAAGATTAAATAGATTTTATTTCTTAATTAAAAGACCTTTTCAACGAAATCGGTTAATTAGACATCCGCGTTTACAACATAATATAAATTGTAGCTAGAGCATAGAGGATTATTAGTTAAATTTATATATTTATATAATTATGTATGTACATTACACAAAGCCAACTCGATTATTCAATATATATTAGCTTAAACTACACACAATTATTAATGAACTTTTTTTATCAATACGGTGTAGTCTGCAAAGTGCGTTTTGTTTGATTACTACAATTTAACAATTGAGAAAATGTTCTTCTGTTTATCGTCTTAATTTTTTTTTATATATAAATTTTTATGAAGCCCACTGTTCAAGTTCCTTGAGGTCTGGATCTTCTTCTTCTTTTTTTTCTAATAAAAAATATATCATTATTAAAAAAACACCCTTCGGATAAGAGGAATTTCGATTATACATCGGACGATTTTTAAAAATAATAAAACTTCGTACTTTATTGACACTGAAATTATTATTTAATTTTGATAAATAATCTCCGTGAGATATACTAGCTGGAAGAGAACGTGCTCTAGGATTTTTGTAAGATCTGAAGAAGAAACTATTTTCTCAAATTTTGTACACCATTGTACGAAATTTAAGTATGCATAATAATTGTAGTTGATTATATGGATTTTTTTACGAAATTTCTAAGAATATAAAGATTTTACTAGAGATTTTATGATTTTGAAATTGATTTTACTACGATTTAAAATGATTTTAAGGTATTTCAATACAGTGAGATTGTACAAGTGGTTTTCCACTCAGTGGAATCTCATCTTGAATGAGTTGCTTCAAAGCAAGAATGCGGGCTGAATGTGTTTCATAAGCCTTATTATTTAGAAATATCAAATCTGGCGATCGAGCCAAACCTTTTTCTATGAGTATTTTTGAAAAGCAATGCCTATAAAATACGTCTAGCCAACATTCTTGAGTTGAAGCAATGCATTCGAAATCCTACAGAATCCTAACTAGAATGAAACATCGTGGTGAACTATAAAAATTGTGTTAGGGTAAAATTCTGTTTAATTATTTATATAACAAGATTAGAAGTATATGGGTAAACCCATATAGAGACTACTTTGACATTTCTCGGAAAGTTGGCAACACTGTATTTTAATAATATTATAATTTATATGGGCACTAGGAAAAACTTTTCTGAAAATTTGATCAAAATCGAATAAATGATGTAGCTACAATAAATTTTAGTAATTTTTTTCTCGGAAAGTTGGCAACACTGTATTATGTTAAAATTACATAAATTATATGAATACTAGGAGAATCTTTTGTGAAAATTTGAGTAAAATCGGATAAATAACATAGCCATAATAAATTTTTTAAAACTTTAGTAATTTTTTTCTCGGAAAGTTGGCAACACTGGATATTAATAAAATTATATAATTAATGGGAGCACTAGGGAAATGTTTTCTGAAAATTTGAACAAAATCGGATAAATAACGTAGCCAATATGAATTTTTAAAAACTTTAGTAATTTTTTTCTCGGAAAGTTGGCATTACTGGAAAAAAATAAAACCACATGACCATCTTGGGTACTAGACAAATTTATCCTGAAAATTTCATTAAAATCGGTTGAACCGTCTAGGAGGAGTTGCGGCCACAAAATTTTGACTTACGACCGAGCGAGCGAGCGAGTGAGCGAGCGAGCTGACGACGCACATCCATACACCCACATAAACTAAGTTCAGATTCGTCATCTAGAGGCTATATGAAGGATTTCTATACATTTTTTTTTTTTTTTTGAAAATGTTACAGACACCGGACCAAACGCTTTACTACTTTTCCTTGCAGTCAAAGTAGTAAAAATAACGTTTCGACGAAACTGAACACTCGTCTTCTGTCTCTTAATGAAAGTCGAACGTTCAGTTTCGTTGAAACGTTGTTTTTACTACTTTGACTGCAAGGAAAAGTAGTAAAGCGTTTGGTACGGTGTCTGTAACATTTTCAAAAAAAAAAAAAAATTGTATAGAAATCCTTCATATAGCCTGTAGATGACGAATCTGAACTTAGTTTATGTGGGTGTATGTGTGTGCGTCGTCAGCTCGCTCGCTCGCTCGCTCGGTCGTAAGTCAAAATTTTGTGGCCGCAACTCCTCCTAGACGGTTCAACCGATTTTAATGAAATTTTCAGGATAAATTTGTCTAGTACCCAAGATGGTCATGTGATTTTATTTTTTTCTAGTGATGCCAACTTTCCGAGAAAAAAATTACTAAAGTTTTTAAAAATTCATATTGGCTACGTTATTTATCCGATTTTGATCAAATTTTCAGAAAAGATTTCCCTAATGCTCCCATTAATTACATAATTTTATTAATTTTCAGTGTTGCCAACTTTCCGAGAAAAAAATTACTAAAGTTTTAAAAATTTTATTATGGCCATGTTATTCAACCGATTTTACTCAAATTTTCACAAAAGATTCTCCTAGTATTCATATAATTTATGTAATTTTAACAAAATACAGTGTTGCCAACTTTCCTAGAAAAAAATTAGTAAAATTTTTAAAAATTTATTTTGACCATTTTATTTAACCGATTTTAATCAAATATTTATAAAAGTTTTTCCTAGTGCCTAAATAAATTATGCAATTTTAACAAAATACAGTGTTGCCAACTTATCGAGAAAAAAAATCACAAAATTTTTAAAAAATTCATTGTGGCTACATTATTTATTCGATTTTGATCAAATTTTCAGAAAAGTATCTCCTATTGCCCACATAAATTATAATATTATTAAAATACAGTGTTGCCAACTTTCCGAGAAATGTCAAAGTAGTCTATATATGGGTTTACCCATAATAATCTAATCTTGTTTATATAAATAATTAAACAGAATCTAATCCTAAAACAGTTTTTATTTTAATACAATACGTTCTGAAAAATATTTTATTATATCATGGTGAAGATCTCTCCTACATTATTTCTCAAAAGTAAATAAACACTATTCATATTCATAGCCCCTTTTAGAATACTTTTAGATAAAAGTGCGTATACCGGAAAGTATTTATTTAAAAAATATTAGAACTGTTTGTAGGATTATTTATATTTTAAACTGTTAAATATCATAAAAAGCATTTAATTTATAAAACTAGTTTATATTTGAGGCATAATAAAAGCAAAAATTAATTTTAAAATCTAGACTGCTTTTAACTAAAAGTGCTATAAAATTACGTATCTTTCCGTATCGATAGTACCAAGTTTTATTATTCCAGGGTGGCCAAAACTTTGTGAAAACTAGTTTACTTTCTTTTTTCATTTTTCCCCTGACTTTTATTATTAAACAAATGTAAATTCCTAAGTAATGTGAATTGAAATTCATTATTTTTTTTCCGATATTATAATAATACATACAGGGTGTTTGCAATCAAGGTATTTTATTTTTAAGGGGTGATACTACAGGTCAAAACAAGGCGATTAACGCCAAAACACCTTAGTAAAAGTTTTCTAATAAACGAGATATTCATTTTTTTTTAAGTAAAATGGTAGCATATGGTATAATTTTTATTATCCAGCTCACAAAAAAAATTATTCTTCATAATAGTTTTGGATTTGCTTGAAACGAATAAAAATGTAAAAATATTCCAGGTTTTAAATACAGGGTGACTCGGATTTGCTGATTTGTGTTTCAACTTTTAGGTAAAATACCCTTATTTAAAAAATTTGAATAATTTTATTTGAATATTATGTTTAGAATTACAATTTAAGTTTACATACAAAAATTTGTGCCGATCGTCGATTGTTAAAACACCTTAGCAAAAGTTTTCAAATAAACGAGATATTAGATACTTTATTTAAATATTTTTATTAATGACACAAATCAAGATAAGTATTTTATTTTTAATGGGTGATAGCACTATGACACCAGCGGCGGAAATTCGGCAACAAGGCATGGGTCTCGCTGCGTATGCGAATTCATGGGTACGCCGCGCAAGACTTTGCATACAACAGCAGGGTGATAATTTCGAGCAACTGGTGTCATAGTGCTATCACCCATTAAAAATAAAATACTTATCTTGATTTGTGTCATTAATAAAAATATTTAAATAAAGTATCTAATATCTCGTTTATTTGAAAACTTTTGCTAAGGTGTTTTAACAATCGATGATCGGCACAAATTTTTGTATGTAAACTTAAATTGTAATTCTAAACATAATATTCAAATAAAATTATTCAAATTTTTTAAATAAGGGTATTTTACCTAAAAGTTGAAACACAAATCAGCAAATCCGAGTCACCCTGTATTTAAAACCTGGAATATTTTTACATTTTTATTCGTTTCAAGCAAATCCAAAACTATTATGAAGAATAATTTTTTTTGTGAGCTGGATAATAAAAATTATACCATATGCTACCATTTTACTTAAAAAAAAATGAATATCTCGTTTATTAGAAAACTTTTACTAAGGTGTTTTGGCGTTAATCGCCTTGTTTTGACCTGTAGTATCACCCCTTAAAAATAAAATACCTTGATTGCAAACACCCTGTATACAAATTTGCACAAATTTTTTTCCCTAACTACAAAAGAAATTCGCTGACTTTTCCAGAATCAACAAAATTCCCTGACTTTTCCAGGTTTTGGCCACTCTGTTAGCTGTAAAAATCGTCAGGTGTATAATGTAAATTTTTCTTACTTGACGGAGTTGGTCGCACAAGTTCGCCTTGAGGTACTGTTGGTAAATCAGTAACCGGACCAACACCCAATAATTCCTTATCCAATTCTTCTTGTTCAAGTTCTTCCAGTTCTTTCTCCAGTTCTTCTTCATCGATATCCTGTCCAAAGGCAACTGGATTACTAATAGCATCGGAAATTTCTCTAGCAACATCTTGTTGTTCAGCAATATCGTCCATCATATCATGCACTTGATCGACGTCCCTACAATTAAACAAAAAAGTGTGAACAATTGAAAACAAAAGCTAATCAGTCGTCTTACATATGTTTATGAGCTGCTTTAAGCGCGTCGGCAGCATTTTTCATTGTTGTTAGTACCGCCGTATTTGTGTTTGCACCTTCCAAAGCCTCTCTTTGCATTTCAATGGTACTAAGAGTGCCATCGATTTGTTGTAGTTGTTTTTCATATCGCTTCTTGCGTTTTAAGGCTTGTATTGCAGCTATAAATCATGGTAGCTATTTAGTTATTTTAATTTCAATTAGCGTAATAATTGAATACATACGTACCTCTTTTATTTTTTGTACCATTAGCTCTAGCTACACCAATTTCATATTCTATTTTCTTCTCAAGAAACTCTTGTTTTTTGATAAGCATATCTTCAGTTTCCCTGAGCTTTTGAATTGCTTCACCCGTCGTTGGTCCTTTATCACCTTTTTTTCCTCCGAACACTTTCGTTAAAAAACTCATTTTTCAAATTTTGTTATATAATAAAAAAAATACTGTAAAAATATAATAATATATTTACAAAAATATAACAAAATACATTCAAGTCGACATGTATGACTAATATTTAACAATTTTGTGAAAATCGTGATTTGACAGCTGTCGTCAGCGAGAATCGGGTATATTCGTATAAGATCGTTTGTAATCGTAAATATGATTTTAAGTTGGCAATAAATAATAAAATAAATTTGAAATTCTACTTAAAAATATATTTATAATTTTATTATACATTTGATTTTATATAATTATCATAAAATGTCAACAATTCTTGCATATCTTTATATTTTCCATAAACGCATGCTTCTTGAATGGGAAGCCATTTCATATCTTGATGTTCATCGGATAATTTCACTGCGGTATTTGGATTTATTAATTCGGCTAACCAATAAATAACTGTTTTCGGTTTGCCTTTTACATTGTAAATTAAAATCTTTTTCGAATTTTCAAATATTTTTAGATCAGCTTTTTTAAGACCCGCTTCCTCTTCGGTTTCACGTAATGCAGTGACCATTTCATCGGTTTCACCAGGATCAACATGACCTAAATTTTTTTTATCATTTATAAGTTTATTATAAATTTTAACAAAAAATATCAACCTTTTGGTGGTGTCCAATGATGTTCCCCATAAGATGTTTGTAGCAATAAATATTGAATTATATTATTTAGTCGACGGAAGATTACAAAACCAGCTGCAGTTTTTCCGGCCATTTTTAACCCTATCCCTGTATTCACACTTTGGACGGCTTTAGATCCAATTTAGACCCTTTGGACCATAGGTAACGTACGTAACGATATTTTTATGGGTCTACTGCATCTATATAGTTCAAACTTTTTAAATAGTTAAAAAAATATAATATAATTTAATGTGATAATAATAATAACAATATCGCCAGTATGCTTTAAATACGGTTTATCTGATTATATGAACTATGATAGTTAACTACTAAATCTTTATTAAATCGGCGTCTCAACTATAAAATTTTCATTTTACATAAGATACATTTTTTACCTGAAACTTTTGTATTGGCAACGCATCAAAAAATGCATGCGCTAAATACAAAGAAAATTCTCGTGGTACATCATCAAGTTTATGATACCAAAAAATATTAATTCCGGATGCTGTAACACCTTTTCGATTAGGCATTCCAGAACACGTGATCATACGTCATACAATATGGTTGCTTGATGAAAACATTCCAGATTTGACTTATAGTAAAATAAAATTTTTTTGTGAATTATTTTAAATGTGTTAATTGATATTGGATTAATTTATGAAAAATAGTAAGTAATAATATGTAATATTTTAAGAAATATTTGTATATTTAACTGAAACCTATTTAATTTGCAGAAAATGCCTGTGACATGTATCGTGGCTGGATGCAAAAGCATGTCAAGAAAAGATAATGTATCTTTTTTTTCGATTCCCGCACCTGTAAATTTCAAACATAAAATCCATTTGAATAATTTAAGCAGGGAACGACGCGAAATGTGGATTAAAGTATTTAAACGTCCAGATTTAAATGATACTAAATTAAAATATCAACGTGTATGTAGCAAGCATTTTATAGAAGGTATTTTACATAAACGTATTAATAATTAATATATATTATTATTTATATATATATATATATATATATATATATATATATATATATACATATATATATTTGTACTTGTTTTTATATTTAGGAAAACCAGCTCCATTAGCAGAGAGAAATCATCCGGATTGGATTCCTACCCAAAATATGGGGTATAAGTCTGTTTTAATCAAAAAAAATATTAATGATATAAAAAGATTGAAACGATTAGAAAATAGATGTGGGAACAAAATTGATGAATTGGAAGGATCCTCAATGGTATTGACGGTATTAGAATATATGGCAATTTTTTTTTTTCAGCTACAAACTAACAATTAATTCAACCTACTTTTAATTACAACATTAAGTTTGTATAATTTTATTTCAGTAATTATAGTTTTTGTTTTATCCACTTTGTCCGTGGAATTAAGTTTTTAGGAATTAATTGGGCAATTGTTTATTTATTTAATTATTTTAGTAATAAGTTTTAATAATATATAGCATATATCGACAGAAGAAGTTAAATTAGAACCTATACTTGAAGAACCGGAAACAGGTGTACATGTACAAACAGATTTAAGTTTGAAAGATATAAAAAATCAAGAAAATGAATTACAATATCTAAATGAAAAAAAATATGATCTCTCAAAACAATTAATTAAGACAGGTCTAAATGAAGAATCATTTGAAAATAATAATGACAAGATTTTATTTTATACAGGATTAAATTATCCATTATTTAAAATTGTTTTAGAAACAATAGAACCATTTTTGCCAAAACATGCTCTTAACGCTTTAAATCCTTTCAAGCAATTATTATTAACGTTAATGAAATTAAGATTAAATTTATCATTTAAAGATTTAGGATATCGATTTGCAATAAGTGTAACATCAGCATCTGTGTATTTTGAAAAAACTATAGAAATCTTATATATAAAATTGAAAAGTTTAATTATTTGGCCGGATCATGAAATAAGAAATAAAAATATTCCGCATTGTTTTAAAGAAGTTTTCCATGAAAAAACTACAGTCATTATTGATTGTTTTGAAATTTTTATACAGAAACCGTCAAATTATCTAACACGACAACAGTGTTGGTCAAATTACAAACACCATCATACTGTGAAATTTTTAATAGGTATAACTCCACAAGGCACAATATGTTATATAAGTAATGCTTGGGGAGGTCGTATATCTGATAAGCAAATTGTTCAGAATTCCACATTTTTAAATTTTATAAGTCCCCATGATATAGTTTTGGCCGATAGAGGATTCCTAATTAAGGACATGATAGGTATATTACAAGCCAAATTAGTTATACCGGCATTTACCAAAGGAAAAAGTCAGTTGCATCCGTTAGAAGTAGAAGAAACAAGACATATGGCCCATGTTAGAATTCATGTTGAAAGAATTATTGGAGTAATAAGAAATAAGTTTCAAATATTTCAATCGATTGTTCCTGCGACTATGTTAAGTAATATTATTGACAACAAATCTATTTTAGATAAAATAATAACAGTTTGCTGCGCAATAGTTAATTTAAGTCCGCCGATAATTCCTTTATAATTTATAAAATAAGTTTTTTCTATTATATTATTATTGTTATACATACATATTATTATTATTTAAAAGTATTATTATTTTATTTTATAAAGGAGTAAGATATTTATTATTTAAAATTATTATTTTTTTATTTTGTTATGATTTATGTCTATACACTTTAATTTTAATATTTGTTAATTTTATATTGTTTACAATTAAAATAAAATATACTGATTTTTGTTATTTCTATATTCATATATAAACATATATTTTTTTTAAATACAATTTATATAGATATATAACTAATTTTATAAATACAAAAATATGAAATATTTATAAACAAAAACAAGAAAATAAAACTACTTCTTACAATTATTACAAGTCCACGTTTCATTTGGAATATCTTCCAATCCGATACAATCCATATGATACCATTGAATATCGCATATATCATTATCACATTGTATCATTGGACGTTCATCCTCAAATCCTTGGCATAAACACCATGTACCAATATTCGCAGTTCCCTCTTTCTTTGTGAAAAAACGAGCAACAAGTTCCGGCATAATAACATTTTTATGAAAATAAATTGCTTTTTCCGTGTTTTCTTTTAAAAATTCTTCATCTAAATTAATTCGTTGAACAAATATTTGTTGTGGAGACCATACAACAAAATCACAATAACATGTTTCAGTTACAAACATTTGTAGTTGAATTTGATAAAAATATAAATGATTTTTATCAAGAACTAATTGATTTTCATCTAAATTCAAACATGAATTTTTTGCTTTAGCAAAATCTTCTAATGTTACGTTGTTCTTTAATCGATATGGGCATTTTATTTCTAAAATGCCAGATCCGCAACAGTCACACGATATCATACGATCCGGTGAGGCACCAAAGTTCACATATTTTTGATTTATAACAAAACCAATTTTCTTCATTTGGAAGTTTATATGTGTAATTTGAGTTTTAAAATATGTCTCCGCTGCTACGTTTTCATGTTTTATGCCCCACGAAGTTGCTGCTGACGAAAACGCCATTTTTGTTGGATAGCAAATATTTTTGACTAGCGACAACGATGGCGTTTCTATATTTGTCTTGCAACAAGATTTAAATCTTGAAGCAGTTATTCTGCCCGCTCTTTGATTAAACCATTCCCTTGAAGAAGTTTGTTCTCTGCTCTTTTCTTCGATCATGTCACAATCGGCAGCAGACAAATAAAATTTTAATTCATTACAGTGAATTAATAATTCCGAATAAACCAAATTTTCATATTTTACGTTGTAAATATTAAAAATATTCGGAAGTAAAATATCATCCTTCTCCATGTTTGAAGCAAATGGTTCTGTTATTCGCATCAGTGCAGACGAACATCCAGCTTCTTCAATTTTAGATAATAAATTTGCAACATCATCAGCTTTTAGCGGCATACAATCTGTTTCGGATGATGTTTTAATCGAACGTTTGCCCCAATCCATTTCCGCTACTGGTACAACAGGAACTTTTGTTGATGCAGGGACTGGCCAAGAAGATTTAATGTCAGTGCATGAAATCCCTTCTTTAATTTTGTTTGCATATTCTGCAGCAAATAATACTGCTGCCACATGACTACAAGCTTCGCAGTTTCCTGCCATACAAGTACAATGTGCAGTGCACACACTTCCATCTTGCTGCAATATTATCCAAACGTTTACGGGTTTTTCATTTGCTTTTTGGGAATGTTTAACCTAAACATAAAATAATAAAATGTTATATAAGTATGAAAACAAATATGTATACGTAAATTTATAATATATTCAGTACGTACTTTGCCAACCATCACACAAAAATTATCTATTTGGGTACAACCAACTTCTACGAATCCTGCCTCAAAATATTTGTAGGCTGCCAAGGACTTGTACGCTTTCATTTGTACTGTATTGTATGTACTATGTGTTAGCACTAAATATGTCACTATGTCCATACTTGTCACGGGAGGTACAGCCTCAATTCCAAAATCAAATTTACTGCTATCAATAGTGAAGGGATCAGTAAAATTAATTATTTTTAATTTTCTCTGATATCTGTCAAAACCACATAATATATTTAATTTTTAATTGTTAACAAAACTAAAGTTTTCAATAATACCTTTCAGCAACATCTGGAAACTGTTTCTTCAAATCATTGTAATAGTTTTCCATTATGTGTTTTTTTATAAAAAAAATTAAATGATATGTGAAAATTTAAATGTATAAAATAAAAATTAAACTTGCAATTAAATTAAACTGCACAATATACACGAAAACAAGTAAAATTCATACAACTGTCATATACAATGTTTTCATCAAGCAACCATATTGAATTATGGTGTGACGTCATTCTGGACTGCCTAATAGCATAATGTCATTTCAGAATTGACAACTTCTGATTTCAAACACAATATTCCTGCTTGAATATCACAAAGAAATGGACTGACCTCTACTAAATGTATGCTTTGGACAGTAAGTTTTTATTTATGATCAAAAGAAACGATAAAATTCAAGGTTATAACAATTTTATTTTATTGAAATCATATTTCTTAATTTACTACATAAAAAATTGAGTGTGGTTTGATATTAATAAACATATTTCTTTTAATAATAAATGCAAAACAATGTACAACCTCGATTATAATTAATTAAATAAATTACATATATTTAAGTCATTTTAGTGTTTATTAAAAGTGTTCTTCACTATTCGAAGTGGTATTTTCTTGAAGATTATTGAATTTTCCAATTAAATCATCAACAGAAATTTCGCCATGAACAATATTATCTCTCGTACGAACGTTTACCGTATTATTTGTACGTTCTTTTTCACCAACAACTGAAATAAAATCTTTATTAATAATGATTCTAAAATACAAAACAATTAAGATATGTCCCCAAACCTAATATAAAATTAAACTGAGCCAATTGAGCGTTACGAACTTTTTTATTCATCGTATCACCGGGATCTGTATCCACTTCACACATAAAACCGGCTTCGTAGATCTTCTTCTGTACTTGATTTGCATATTCATCGAACATAGGTCCCACTGGGATGACCATAGCTTGTCTCGGCGATAACCAAAATGGCCATTTACCCGCGTACGATTCGGTTAAAATTGCGATCATTCGTTCGACTGATCCCAAAATAGCACGATGAATTATAACTGGACGCTTCTTTTCGCCACTTTCGCTGTAATGATTATTTATTGTTTACTAAATTAAAAAAAAAAAAATATGATACATTGATGTGTGATAGTGAGTGTTGAGTTTGGCTGCAAACGCATAAAAGGAAATAAGAAAGCTACTGTTATGTAGTATTACTAGTACAACATTAGAAAAAAAATCTATTATTATTTTTACAACTTCAAAAGAAAGGAAAAGCGATATAGGAGAATACGTTCTCACCTCACTTTTTCGTGAAAAAGTGCTTTTATCATTAATTTCGAAATAAGTTTATGCTTCTGCTTTTGATTAAATATAAATAATTTTACTATTTTTTGATTATTTTTATTATATTTGGTATTATAAAATTTAACTAAACTATTATAAAGTGCTTAATAAATAATTTTAAGTAAACGTCAAAAGTACTTTTGGCAAAAATCACTTTTTTAAATGAGGTGAGAATCCGGGAATATATATAAATTCTTGATATAAGTAGTCTCTAGATTATATAAATTATACTAATTTTAGTGTTGTCAAACTTACTGAGAAAAAAATTACAAAAATTTATTATGGTTACATTATTTATCCAATTGTTCTATATATTTTAGTCCGTTTTAAAAACGTAACTAGGGAATCCCGTGACCCTTAAAGGGTCATGTTTGAAGTCGAAAATAGTAATTAAACATATAAACATAATAAAAATAATTAAACAAAATTTCACCTGACATAAGACAAATTAAATCGAATCGGTAATTGGAAATCCAATTGAATCGTAGCACACTGATGCGATCGCCGCAGGGCATCCATGATGGTAATATCAATTTTCGGTCCATAGAACGCTCCATCTCCCGGATTCAATTTCCATGGTATACCAAACGCATCCAAACTCTCCTCCAATGCCTTCTCAGCTTGATTCCAAACTTCAATATCGCCCAGATAGTTTTCCGGTCGGGTAGACAATACCAATTGGAACGTGAAACCAAACACTTGATAAACATGCCGGAGAAAATCTAAACAACCCGATATTTCGTCTCGGATTTGCTCAACGGCGCAGAAAATATGCGCATCGTCCTGTTGGAATCTTCGTACTCGGGTTAAGCCAGTTAGAGCGCCTGATAATTCGTTCCGATGTAAGACACCGAAATCGGCTAATCTTAATGGTAACTCACGCCATGAACGAATACGATTATCGAATATCAAACTGAAATATTATTTCGATTAATAATTCGATTTATAGATGTATTATTAATTTTGTAGAAAATTACCAATGACCCGGACAGTTCATAGGCTTCAAAGCAAAGATATCTTTTTCGATTTCGAATGAAAACATGTTGTCCTAGAAGAAATTAATTATAAATAGGTTAATCATCATAATTCAGTTGTGCAATTATAAAAAAAATTGTATTAGGTTATAGTATTTTGTTTTTTTTTTCATTAAATCGCCATTAATTTATTTTAATGAACTAATTAAATCATTAGTTAATTATTAAATGAAGAAAAATGCATTGGACCTTTTTACCTTTTAAAAATTCATTGTGGCTAGATTATTTATTCGATTTTGATCAAATTTTCAGAAAAGTTTCTCCTAGTGCCCACATAAATTATAATTTTAATAAAAATATTGTGTTACCAACTTTCCGAGAAATGTCAAAGTGGTCTATATATGGGTTTATCCATATACTTCTAATCTTGTTTATATAAATGTCAAATTAATTCACAAAAAAGAGTATATATAAATGAACATTTAAATTATGTCAATGAACGCCCGATAATAAAATAATACAATTTAGCCTATTTGCAAGTCAGATTATGCAAATTAATGCCAGATGTATTTTATAAATTGATGTGCATATCAAATAACGGTTGTGAATTTCTATTAATGGTTATTACTTTATCGTATTTTTGGCGTTAATTCATCTTTTTTTAGCGCAGCCATTATTAAATGTTACACTAATGAACGTACCGAATAATGTGCCCAATGTCCCGATGTTTGCCACAGTTTAGCGTTGTATATATTCGGCGATACAACTTCTTGAAAACCTCTCTTACGGTACTGCTTTTTAACGAAATCTATCAAAGTATTATAGATATGAGCGCCACGCGGTTGAAAGAAACAGGAACCAGGTGACAATTCGTGGAAAAAAAATAATTCTTGTTCCTACAATTCAACAGAAAAACGAACTCTTAGGAATTATTTTATAATAAAAATAAAACGGCTTTAGATTAAAGTTCTGTATTAATATTGTAATAGTAGTGAAAAAAAAGTGAAATAGGAACGTTTCATTCGCATACGAGACGTTAAGTATTAATAATAATAATATATGGGTTTACCCATATACTTCTAATCTTGTTTATTAATTATTATTTAAATAATTTCTGAAGAAAACGTACGTTGATTATTAATAAATATTAATACAGAACTAAAAATCTAAAGCTGTTTCATTATAATAATATACATACTATGATTTAAGGCCTTTTCAAGGCAAACAAAAGGCTATATTCAGACAAGTGGTGGGAATACAAAAATGAATAATTTTACATTCGATTTATTCGTTTAATACTACATATTTATGATAACAAATTATTAGAAAAATTAGCTAATTTCTGTACAATTAATAATTTAATAACAATTTTTATATATGTATTTACAGAAGTAGCTTATAAAAAAATTAATCAAATATATAATTGTCAATATTTTCCTTGTTTATTATTATTTTGATTGCCAAAGAATATATATGTTGTTAATTGTTATTATAGTACTTATGTATTAATTTCAGAATTTATTTATGTGCAGTTTATTTGTAAAAAAATAATTTTCATCATTTTCCTTGAAAAATGCGATTTTTTCTTATCTCACACGTTTTTTATTTGAAAAAAAATATGATTAATCTTTATTATAATTAACAACACATATATTTTTTGGAAATCAAAATAATAATAAACAAAGAAAATATTGACAATTAAATATTTGATTAATTTTTGTATAAGTTAATTATGTAAATATATAAAAATTCTTATTAAATTATTAATTGTAAATAAATTAGCTAATTTTTCGAATAATTAGTTACCATAAATATGTAGTATTAAACGAATAAATCGAATGTAAAATTATCCTTTTTCGTATTCCCACCACCTGTCTGAATATAGCCTTCTGTTTGCCTTGAAATGCCCTTAAAACAAAATTTAATGTATAATTTTAATTGACACTAACCTTTCCAATCTTGCGATGATCCCGTTTTGCGGCCTCTTCCTGAAACTTTTCCCACTCTTTCAGCTGTTTCGAATCGGGAAAACTAATGCCGTAGATTCTCTGCAACGTTTCGGCATCGGCACGTCCCTCCCAATAAGTCGACGAGTTTTTCGTGACTTTTAATGCTTTAACACGTCCCGTATGCCGTACATGCGGTCCACGGCACAAATCAATCAGTGGACCACAACGATACACCGTGGTGGTAGGCGTAGCGACTTTTTCATTTAAGATACGCACTTTGAACGGATTGTAACTGAACATAGCTAAAAGATCTTCTTTGCTAACTTCAAGCCGTTCGAACGGTTGTTTTTCTTTCACAATCGTTTTGATTAAGGTTTCGATGTAGGGGAAATCTAGATTTGAAATCTAACGAAATAAAATTTCATCTGTTACTACGTTATAATGTTTTGTTGTTTTTTTTTTTGCTTAAATCGCCATTAATGTATTTTGATAAACTAATTAAATCGTTAGTTAGTTAACAAGATCGATCACAACGATAAAGGGTCAATGCATTTTTCTCTATATTTTGACTGGTCCATGATAAACTCATGAATTTAATCCAGTCACATCACATGATCTATCTATAAATCTAGCAATGTTAGTATAATTTAAAAAGGTAAAAAGATCCCGGGTTCAAATCCCGGCAAGATCAATGTATTTTCTTCATTTCAAAAATGAACTAATGATTTAATTAATGGCGATTTAAGCAAAAACAAAAATACTATAAACTAATATATAATACGCCATATGTAATTAAGAATATAGAAGACACATCAATTATTGTTTGATGTTGTAAGTAAAAATTGATTTTGAAAAAATCAAAATATAACTTTTTTCAAAATTTGTTTAAAAAAATCTGAAAATATTCAGTAAAATAGAGAAAAAATTAGCTACATAATAGCGAAGTAACTTTTTTCTCCAACTCATACTGATTTAGCAGGAAAAATTATTGAAAATTCTAAAAAACATTTTAAAAAAAATTCTAGCGCCCAAACGGCACATGCTAGCAAATTAAAACTAAAACCAAATTATAGAACTTTTTATTCCCTATCGAAAAGTATTCTAAGTATTTCTCCGAATTTTACTTTAGAAAGAAATATTCTGCATATTATCGGTATCCCATGTTATTATTGCACTATATCAACCTGGCGAACGAGCACCCTGTATATATATTTGATGAAATAATTATTGAATGAATATTATTATTTAAATAATCGATTAAAGCACAAAAAAAATGAGAGATAATGGACTCGTTGCATTCAGTAAAATATATTGCAGAATTTTTGCGCGCCACGCGTTTTGATATCTGTGAGTGACATTATAGTGTTTTTTTTTTCGAATAGTGCAATGTATAAAACTATAATCATCTGTAAATGTATTTGTTAGTTTATCAAGCAGCGTTATGTTTACATTTTGAAATTTAATTTAAGAGAAACATTACTAGCGTATTTCAGCGTTAGACATTACCATTTATAATACAAAGTATTATAATCGGTAAAATATCTGACGCTGAAAACACGCTTGGCTACCGCGCGCTGACCATATATTTGAAATAATGTTAAAAATTTATAGAAATTAATTACGATACTTACCCCTGAACCATCCAGAAACATATCATAGTAGAAGCCACTTTCAATCGGAGGTCCATAGCATAAACAGCCACCGTAGACGCGTTCCATTGCTTCGCCCAAGATATGCGCCGATGAATGCCAGAACACCTGCTGGGCTTCCGTATCATCAAATTTCAATAATTCTAGTCTACAATCGCCCTCTAACGGTCGATCCATATCCCATAGAACGCCGTTAACTTTAGCAATCACTGCGTTATCGGCCAATCCCTGACTATAAAATTAATTGAACATAGTAAAAAAATCTTTCAGAACTCATTATATAAAAATAATATTATAAAAAATTCCAAAACCACACTTAAATTAAAATAAAGCTAAATACGTATTTCGGAAGCTAAGCTTCCATCTTCAGTAGCTAAATAGAAAACTTGTTGAAGATCACTGTCAGTGATCTTCAACAAATGCTTAAGTGTTTATGTACTTTGGATCACAGGTAAGAATTTTGTAGATTTTATTTAGCTACTGAAGATGGAAGCTTAGCTTCCGAAATACGTATTTAGCTTTATTTTAATTTAAGTGTGGTTTTGGGATTTTTTATAATATTATTTTTATTTAAATTTCGCCACAGTAGATCATTTTCAAATCTTTTTTTAGAACTCATTATATTAAAATAAAACAGCTTTAGGTTAAAGTTCTCTATTAATATTTATTACGTACGTCTTCATTAGAATGAAATGATACAAATGACATTTATAGTAAATAAACAGAACAAGGATACTAGAAAAATTTATAAAAAAATTTAATTAATAGAAGCCAAATTTGATTTAAATGCAGTTACTATTTTACTATTTTCTCTTTATAAATTTCTATTGCTTCTCTTATCAATCTGCTGTTAATATTGATTCAAGATTTAAAATTCGAAAATACTGTAATAATTACAAGACCCATCCGTATTAACAGCAGATTGATAAGAGAAGCAATAGAAATTGACTAGTAATTGATTTCAATAAAATCTGACTTCCTTTCATTAAATGATTATAAATTTTTTGATGACCTAAGTATGTAACATTGCTTACTTTCTACAAATTACATCACATACTTAATGTAGAATTACATATTTCTTAAATTATGTAAATTTACTGCTTGCATATTAATATCTGTAATAATTCATCAAAATTCTGAGATTTAGTTCATAATTCAGTAATGTATGTAATTATACCAACAATAATATTACAAGACTAAACAAATTTTAGCTATTTATGGAAAATTCCTGACAGCAAAACTGAAGTTCTGTAAATTTACTAAAAGAGACTTTACTAGCAAAACTGTAATATTACATTCATTCCGTTGGTAATATCATATTACATAATGCTTTGTAATAGTTCTGATATTATGTATTTTATTACAACAGTTGAATAATTCTACCTAAAAATGCTAGACATCATAGTGTCTCATGGTTTATAGGTAAAATTAGAGTATATCTATACAAAAAAAATTCTTCTCAACTTTGAAATATTACTACAATTAATATTACTAACCTAATTCCTTTTGCAATATCATATGCAGATGTATTCCAAGCAATTGCATCAACTATTTTCCCATCTGGTAACGTAACTTTTATTGCCGTTTGAGGTTTTGCAGCTAACTGCTCATTATATTTCGTTTTTAATTTATCCCATAAGTTTAATCTATCTTGTATATATGCCGGCCACGGTTTCAATTCAGATACCGAAGATTTCTCACCGGCATTTGCTGATTTCTTCTCTTTTCCCGCTTTCATTTTCGCAGCCTATATTATAAAAATTTAATTTACTTTCGGCAAATACAAAAACTTACTAATATCGCGTAACATAATTTCTGTTATAACTTAAATTCTAATCGAAAAATTATTCTAAACTCACTTTATCATAGCTAATCTAAGTGATTAATGTTAAAAATTTATTAAATGATTAGTCATACACAAAACGTTTACGTATATTGCATCATTTGCTAGGTAATTTGCAAGTACAGCATATGTAATCAGGCAGAAGGTAGATGTGTCAAACCAAAAAAAGTTTTACAAACCAAAGTTGCATAAGCCTTGTGATATATCGGTACTATATACTTATTTGAACTTAAAATCTTTAACATCACCGGTTATTTAAATAGTGTAATTGAAATAAATCATGCCTGTTTATTTAAATCGATGTTTTGTACACCTTCCACCACGTTGTCACCCATATTGAACGTAGAAAATAACTGCTTGACATTTAATTTTTCTATGACATGAACATATACACGAATTGTTCTATCACTTGTTTATAATTATGCCAAATTATGCTTATAATATATTGAGTCTATTTTATAAACAATTTTTGAGTATTATAATAATTTCCTTGTAAATATGGCATAAAAATATCGTATTTTCTTTAAAAATATATATAAATAAACATAGAAACATATGATATATTGAAACTCCTGAAAAGTGTCTCAAATTGAGACATATCAAAACTGATGAAATTACTTATTGTACATTTAATTCCGTAATAAAATCTAGAGGGTTGCATTTACCTAAAATATAATATATAACAACATAATATCCGGGCATTTTATCCCCATGAAAACTCAATTTTAATTTCCGAGCAAGCAAATATCCGTCTTGGATGATACTATCATGTATTCCTATTATTTAATTTTTTCAAATTTCAAAATAATTTCATTTAGATAAAGAAAATATATTTTTATCATTTTTCCAAATTAGAAAAACAGAAAACATTCTAATAACAATTATAATAAAAACTTTATTTAGCAACAAATATGCTACATTATACACTACAAATAATGATTTATAATTTACATAAATAATAAAAAGATTAATTTTTGTTTTCAAGCATCGTTGTTTCTTTCATGCTAGCTCCGATTGACAAAGAATTGTAATTCAATACAAAATTTAGCTTTTTATATTCGCGCTACATACAGGATAGCCAAAACTTTGTGCAAACCAGTTTTCCTGACTTTTCCCGGTTTTCCAGAATTTTGTTTTCATTTTTCCCTGACTTTTATTATTAAACAAATGTAAATTCCTAAGTAATGTGATTCACATAAAAAAGATTTCTAAGTATCGGTGTATGAAAAAAAAATTGAGATGAGAATATTTTAATATGCTAAAAGTGAAATGCATTAATTTTTGATATTATAATAATACAAATTTGCACTGCAAATTTGTGTTTGTAATCTTTGTGAATTCGCTAAACAAATTTATTCCCTGACTACAAATGAAACTCCCTGACTTTTTCAGGATCAACAAAATTCCTTGAGTTTTCCCGATTTTGGCCACATTGTAACATATCTGAAAATGGGAATCAGGTCTATGGATCTCGATTCCCTAATCTAAGAACGTCATTTCTAAACTATAAGAGGATATTTAGGAACATGCGACAGAAGACGGGGACAGATTTTAAAATATTGTTAAATAAATAATAAATAAATTTGATTTTATTATATAATATATATATATATATATATATATATATATATATATATATATATATATATATATATATATATATATAATGATATAATAAATCCATAAATTTACATTTGATTTTTTTTTAATTCTATTATATACAATATATAATTGTACGAAAAAGATATAGATATGAAATAATATATTAAAAATTATAATTTTTTTTTTCACTTATGTGCTACAATAATGTAAAATTGTTCATTGTAAATTTAAAATAACATATTGAAAATATATAGAAAATAAATCTATTCTTTCACATAATAACAATTTTTCTCAATACTAAAAAACATTGACCAAAAAAAATAAAAAATCCCTTATTAAATATTATTATCGAAGTAGCCCACGGCAAAGTATCACAATATTGAATGATTTACAATTATTTCCTAAATTTAGTACGTTTAAAAAATGTTTTACACAACGATTTGCTAATATATCGGACTTGAAAATTACTTACAATACGAAATTATATTTTCTATATAAATATATATATATTTGTGATATCAATAATTTTTTCTTGTATTTATAACTCGCTCTTCGCAGAGCTGTAAAAATAAGTGTATAATAAAAAACTTTAAATAACAAATAATAGAAAAAAAAGTAAAATTTGTCTTGTATCGTACACAGCTCTGTTAACAACATTTAAAATTTAAACTTATAAAAAATAATTCGTTTTTGTTTTTTAATACAAAAGATATAAGGATATATTAAAAGATTGTTTTTTTTGTATGAATACTTTTGAAGCCACATCTGGTTTTCGCACAATGCGAAATGCAAATATGTAAATAAAGTTTTAAAACTAGATAGAATCCATCTTGATTTAATCTATCTGTTTTTCCACTTTTATTATTAATAAAAGTAACACCATTCGGAATGACGACTAATAGTTTTAGCAGCTTGAAAATTTGAATCATTCAATCGATTTAGCCTCCGGTAGGAAAGTCTCCCAAACTTTCGCCAACTAAATCAAATTTATTATTAATAATCTAAAGTTTTATTTTGAGTGGGGGAAAACACTTACTTTCGCTTGATGTTCCATTTGATCTTCTAAATATTTAATAAATGTTTCCTTAAAATCTTGAATACGACATTCTTCAAAACGTTCCATTTCCAGTTTAATCATTTTGGAGATTTTCTCGAAGTTTTCTTGGCCTCGTTCAACTTTTGCCTCCCACTGAAAATTCATTTTAACGATCAGGTAATAGTATATTACGATATAAGGGTGGTAAAGATGGTCGTTTTGATCGTGAGATTGAAAGAAGAGTTGTAAGGTTTTTGGGTACTTTGGGTACTTTTGCTAGGAATGTAAATGCTTCCAAAGAAGCCTCCCGTTTGAGTATATACAATGCTGTTTTGGTGTCTACGTTGATGTATAGAGTAGTGAATGTTGGATTTGGCTGCAAAAGCATAAAAGCGGAAAATGACTGCTGTGGAAATTGTAGGGAAATGTAGTTCCTGTGTCTAGGGACTTTTGGGATTAGAAGGTTGAAGGTTGAGGTGTGAGGGATTTTGAATGTTAATGTATTGACAGTTAATGTTATTGAAGTTTATGTTAGTCAGTTTAGATGCGTTCGGTCATCTTGAGCAAATGTTTGATTAAAATAATTTATTTGAATGATGTTGAAGGTATACGTTTACCAGTAGACGTCCGATGAGTAGTTGAAAGTGGTTTATGATTGAGAGAGTGGCTTGCGTGAGCGAAAGTTTCCAGGTAGTAGGAATAGAAGAGCATGTATGATAGAGTGTCAGGAAACTGATTTCGAGATAGTGGAAAGAATTTGTGGCACACTCTTTTGGATACATGGTGTGATTGTCTATGTATGTAGGATTTACAATACAAATCGGATTACTTTATCCTAAGAACGATACAAGAGTTTAAACTAAACAAACATTACACTGAAATAAGTAACTAAACTGAATATACGCTTGCGCGTGATCGAATAACGGTTACGAACTACACTGCACGACACTGTCGCGTGCTACGCCAGCCAACAGTGCAAAAATAGATGGCCCTGCTCGCGGTGGCCAACATAAGCAAAAAATTCAAAAAATTCCCTATCCCACATGTATGTAATAGAACTAAGACTATTTTACCTCGATAACTTCAACCGAAGCCTGATCTAGTTTCTCCGTTCGGCCATTCAGTTCCAATTTCGCTTTGCTCTCGCGTTTTTTCGTTAGCATTTGCTGTGAATGTTGCCAATGCTGAAATACTTTAGTTCGTTCGTGAAATGCATCTTTAACAGCACCAAGCAATCCAACATAATCCTTTAACATTTCGCTAAGTATATAGAAGTCGGTAAATGCCTGATCACCATGTATATTCTCGACTTTTTCCTCGGTATCAGCGAGTTGCGATAAAACACGCGATAATGAATTATGATCCTCGCAGCTGCTTAACATCGCGGCTGATTTCGATACACCAGCTGTTAGATTGGCCAATTCGCGACGATGTCCAACAAGGGCTTCAACACTCGTCTGAAGCTTTCGTAATTGTGTGTCTAAACTTTCGACATGTTGAATCTTCTCTTCAAACCACTAGATTCAAAATATTATTTTGTTTTTGTTACTTATGTGACATTTATTATTATATGTATATTTGTGTTTGTATTTATACCGTGTGTTGACTTGGACCGTCGTACATAGGAATTTAGCATGTAAAATCAGACATGTGCGATTTCCTGCTTCTCAAATTATTTTACAAAAAAAACTTTGGCCTAAATGTTTTAGGAAACACTTTTTTACATGTACATCAATCAACAAATTTTTTTTGGAACAAGCCCAACGTCAAGAATTAGCCCTAAAGTTGTCAAGAAATTGACTGTAAATGGCATTAGCCGTGAAATTGGAACAAAAATAAAACAAATGCTAAATGCTACATGCTATTTCACGGCTACTGCCACTTTACAACTTTACAACTTTAGACCTAATTCTTGACGTTAAGAAGGTTCGAAGTAAAAATTTTAGTAATTGATTTACATGCAGAAAAGTATGCCCTAAAACATTTATCGTAAGGTTTTTTTTGTAAAATAATTTGGGAAGCAGGAAATCACACATGTCTGATTTTACATGCTAAATCCCTATGTACGACGGTCCAAGTCAACACACGGTATGTATTTATTATAGAGCCCTTAGAGCTTTTTATTTTAATATAGAGTTCTGAAAGATTATTTTCTTATTATTACTTACTGGATCTGACTCATCCATTTTATAGGTAATTTTATTAACAGTTTCGCCAACTTTATTGAATAATCGCATTACACCAGCCCCGCTTAATGCTGATGTACTGGTCGCTTTTGGCAATTCGACTTCTAGAATAAATAATATAATACAGAATTATTTAGAAAACTTATATTAGTCAATAGAATAATAAGTATATATTAAACATTTTATACTTTATAAACAAATTTTTTTATTGTATTTATACTTAAATTTAGTCAGGGTCAATTTTTTATTTCAATTCCGACAATGTATAACAAAATTATACTCTCTTTTTTTCTATTGTAAATTAAATAATAGTTTATAAATATTTTTTTCTTTATACTCCATTTGTTTATCTAAGAACACTTTTTGTAGCTAATAAAATAAGTTAGAATCAGAGAAAGTTGGAATTTTTTAATTACCTACATCAAATCAAAACTAAATAGATCTTTTTAAAACGATATTTAACATTAATAATTCTAGAATTTTATATTTTAACATGTTATTAATTTTAACAATTTTTTTCTTTTACAGATTAAACTCTTATGCCACTAGTAATTAATTCTGGTCATACTCATTTTTAAGAAAGAAAAAAATAGTTACTTGATTTTTTTTTAAAAGATTGTAAAGATTGAATTAATATTGAAGAAGTAAAAATAGAGAAAACGTACCTAATTCTAAAAATTCTCTAAAATCAGGATCTATGGACAGCACAGGATGAGCAGCTGTACGTCTTAAATAACGTTCTAACGAAGCCCGACGTTTTTCCACAAATTCTCCACCACTGGTTCCTTGTTCAGGCTGATTTGACATCTTAATTTTCGTCATTCCTAGATAATAAGTAAATAATAGATGTATCAGTCAATTTGCAAACGATGTTAAATCAAACTCATTCAAGTTTAATATAGGCAAGCTTTCGATTGATTTTAAATCTTCTTGAAAAAAGCCTAAAACTAACCGAGTTTTAATATAATAAAAAGTAAACAAACGACTCTTGGTTTTTTTTGTTTCAAAATTTAACTTTAACTTATTAAACAATGTATATTCACCTGATGATGGCCTAACAAGCCGAAATCTACATTGTTTAATAAGTTAAAGTTAAATTTTCAAACAAAAAAACCAAGAATCGTGTGTTTACTACTTTTTATTATATTAATAATGTTATTAACAGAGTTTTTGTTACATTTCATAAACCATGTGGTAAAAATACAATAATTTTCAAGAAATTGAACATGTAATTAGTAGAACACATAGATAGTAAATGCATTTTGAATTTCCTGAAAATTATTGTATTTCTACCACATGCTTTATGGAATATAACAAAAAAAAAACTCTGTTAATTTTAGGCCTTTTTGATAAAGATTTAAAATAAATCGAAAGCTTGCCTATTCAACTTGAATGAGTTTGATTTAAAATCCTTTCCAAATTGACTGATACATCCATTAATTAATTACACAAATATTTCTACCAGTCACTAGCTATTTCATTTATATATATATATATATATATATATATATATATATATATATATATATATATATATATATAATATTAAATGTTGACTTTATATAAATGTTGATAAGGATATTATTGGGATTAGAAGTCAATACAGAATATGATATTAATAATGAATTGAGTTATTAATATCATATTCTGTATTGACTTCTAATCCCAATAATATCCTTATCAATATATATATATATATATATATATATATATATATATATATATATATATATCGAGGGGGAAATCACTTCTTCAAATTTTGTAGACCAGATTTTACAAATTTTACGTATAATTGTTGAGATTGTAATCATTCTCTGTTAATTTTACGGATTTTATACGAAATTTCCAGAATTTTTCGGATTTTACCAGAGATTTTATAAGATTTTTAAGAGTATTTTTAATAGATTTTACGGATTTTAATAAATTTATACACCAGATTTTACAAGTGATTTCCCCCTCGATATAAATAAATATATTACCTATAACACTTTTTTCAGGTGCAGGAGGAATAATTCTACCATTTCGCAAATATTTTTCGGTTAATTTGTCATGCAAGCCAAGGAAATCGCTAAATCGTCTCATAACGCTAAAATTTTTCTTCTTGAAAAGTGGCATATTTGTTCTAGTAGCGATGCGATACGCTACATATGCACTCATACCATCGCCGATTTTTTGCGAATCTGTTATCAAAATATCTAAAAATTGATCGCCCCCATCTGCTTCGACCTGTTCCATAAATAAAATGATCGTTTTTATAAAACTTCAATTACAGTGTGATGATTAGTTATACATACATCTTCCATGGTAGGTGTATGTACGGAATTTGCGCTGTTTATAGGCACCGTTTCCATTTCGGCTTTTGTATCGGATATTTTAAGTGTAGAAAAATCACCATTAAATAAATCCGAATTATCGTCTTCTAATGATGCTGGCACATCCTTTAAAAAAACGTACATACAAATTTATTACGTGTTACAAACAAAGAAAAAATAAGTACAAATTAAAATAGCTGATTCTGATAGTATAAAAATATATTTACAATGAACTCAATTACAATGGAATGAACTCGATAAATAAATCAGTTGCTCTTCGGGTTATCAATGGTTGTGATAATTACAGGTTGTTTCAGGTTAAGCGACAACTACGTACTTTTTTTTTCTCGAAAATAACCGATATTAAATATTAAGAAAATCCTTACCTCCATTGCGGAAACAAATAATTTATTCTCATTCTCTTCGGCTTCATTAATATCTACGTTTTCAAATAAAGGGGGAGGCTCCATATTATCAGCCATATTTCTAATTTGGGTGGCAGTATATATAATATATTATCTATGGTTGCAACCAGTTGCAACTGTTGGTAGCATTGAATTTTGAAGTTAATTTCAATTTGTTAAGTTGTTAACTGGTTGTTAATTTAAATGTCATTTTCACGTTTGTAAAATATTCTGTATGTAAGATATATTTTTAAATTTTTTAAATAGCATAATGGATGAAGAAATAAACAATGTTATTTCATCTTTAAAATCTGACGAGGAAGCAGATAGTTCAATTTCTTCGTTACGATTACAGTTACAACAAAAGACAAAGAACAGTAAGTTAGAATATTTTAATTTCATTATCTTTTTCTATATTTTTATCTTCTTAGATGAAATATACCAAAATACATTTAATAAATTAAAAATATCTCCTAACCAGCTTGGTATTATGGCACATGAAACACTTGAAAAACTTACAAAATTACAAAGAGCAATCGGCGTTAATAAACTGGACGCTATAAACTTTCAAATGTCATATTTAGACAATGCTTCAGCTGTACATGAATATCGGAGAAAAGAAAAGAAATTGAAAGTAATTTTAGAAGATTTACGAAAAACTAAAGACAAACAAAATGAAGAAATTAAAAAAATGAGCGAGTAAGTTTTCCGTAGTTAACATAACCTACAATTTTCTAATAGTAAATTTATTTTCAGAGAAATTAATGCATCCAAATTCGAATTAAATAAGTTTCAGCCAATTTCTCAAAATGAATTAGAAAAATTACAACTTAAAATTAAATCCTATGAAAAAATGTATCGGCAGTATATTGTAAGTTATTAAAATATTTCTAAAACTAGTGATATCAGTTTTTTTTTTCTTTTAGGAGAAATATTCCTTTCTGAGTGAACCAAATTATAATTTATTAAGTATACAAGATGAAATAAATAAAGTATGTCATCAACAAGACGAATTGGATAAATTAAAATTGAAAATAAAACCATATTGTGGCTTAAACGCCGATATAAATATTGCAAAAAGACAATTAGCAGAACTCAAAGCAAAATACAAAAAGTATTAAATAATTATTAAAGAATAAGTCAAAACTATTTTATATTTATAAGTTTATAATAATTATTTTAATTAAACTAATTATTTGTTCTTTTCTTGTATTTCAATTGCATGAAAATTATATCCAAAGTTTAATTGTTAAAACTTGTTTAAAAAATAGATATTGTAATTGGGTAAAAATTGTGAATATTTAATTTATCGATGAATGCCTCCATTTTTTATATTGCAAAATTTTGAATGTATATTTAGAAAAAATAGAATAACCAATATATACTTGTTATATTTTTATTTTATATTTATTTATATTTGGTGATTAATTTCGGCTAAAAGCCATTTTCAATGCCTCCTGAAATAATACAAATTATGTTTACATTTAATTGTTATTTTATAAAAAATTTTTGCAAACAAAACCCGAAAAAATCATGTTAAAAATCTTTTATAAAACAACAATTAAATGTAAACATAATTTGTATTATTTCAGGAGGCATTGAAAATGGCTTTTAGCCGAAATTAATCGCCAAATATAAATAAATATAAAAAAAAAATATAACAAGTATATATTGGTTATTCTATTTTTTCTAAATATACATTGTGAATATTTATTTTTGTTAAACAAATAGTAAATATTTTCTACTCTGACGCAGTATAATTTATGTATATATATAAAAAAATATTAACAGAATGAATATCAAACTAAAATTAAGCAAAAAGGTTGATAAAATTTTTGGCCTATATTAAAAGGCGCTGTCTATTTTCACCTTAAAACAGGAAACCAGAAACATGAAAACATAAAAAACCAGGAAACATGACGTACAGTGTTGCCGATTTTTACTGCAAACCAGAAACATGAAAATTGAAATTAAAACCAGAAAATAATATGGAAACGCAAAACTTGAAATTAAAACACGAAAATTGAAATTAAAACCAGAAAATAATGTGGAAACGCGAAACTTGAAATTAAAACACGAAAATTGAAATTAAAACCAGAAAATAATATGAAAACGCGAAACTTGAAATTAAAACACGAAAATTGAAATTAAAACGAGAAAATGACCTAATAACCTAACCTAACCTACAATGTGTACACTGACAGGTGCCATCGCAATGTCTCTTTGCCTCGGATTTCTCGTTCGCGGATTGATTTGAATATTCTTATGTGAATATCGTGATATTCGCGTTTTAATTTCAAATTCGCGTTTCCATATCATTTTCTCGTTTTAATTTCAATTTTCGTGTTTTAATTTCAAGTTTCGCGTTTCCATATTATTTTCTGGTTTTAATTTAAATTTTCGTGTTTTAATTTCAAGTTTCGCGTTTCCATATTATTTTCTGGTTTTAATTTCAATTTTCATGTTTCTGGTTTGCAGTAAAAATCGGCAACACTGTACGTCATGTTTCCTGGTTTTTTATGTTTTCATGTTTCTGGTTTCCTGTTTTAAGGTGAAAATAGACACTCCCATATTAAAATTAAGAATTAAATTGTTCAATTTGTCATGAGCAATAATTTTTAGTGTTTTTTGTAAAAATAATAGATAATTTTATAAACAATGTTAATTAATAAAATAAATAAGTATAAAAATGACAAATTTAATATAAACAAAAACAATATTGTTGTTTATTGCTTAATTTTTTTCTTATCTCCAAAACATCACATCAGGTCGTCCCTGCATCACATGACATACTATTGATTTTTACCACGTGATGCGTATTTACCTCTCAACTACAGCCGGCAACTGCTCTATCGGCCAAACAGGATACGAATAATAAAATTATTTATTTTTATTTTAAAACGGTTTTTTTTTTGTAAATATTCTATAAATAATATATATTCGTAAGATTATAAAATTTATATTATCTTGTATATTATTATTAATTTTTCTTTGCAAATTATAAATCTTTTAAAAAACATGTAAGCACAAAACTACCCTAGATTGTTGGAAAGCAAAAATGACAACTACAAACTGCTAATATTTTAAAGCGGTTTTTTAAAATTATTCTATAAATAATATTTATTTGTAAAATTATAAAATTTATATTATTTTGTATATTATTATTTATTTTTTTTCTGCAAAATATAAATCTTTTAAAAAACATGCAAAAACAAAACTACCCTAGATTGTTGAAAAGCAAAAATGACAACTAGAAACTAAACAAAAAAAATCACTGCTGCTTGCTTTGTTTAAGTTACGTGTACAGCAAATATATTTTGCTTTTACATTTGCGAATGCAAAATTTAAGCTTGTAAATAATAAAATACATAATTAAAAATTAATTATATGCCATGTTACAAGAAGATTCAAATGGGGAGACTGGCTTTGAAATTGTTGACAAGAAGACTGATGAGTTGTCAACATCGGGAGAGAAAACAGGTGTGCTTGACAGTTCAAAGTGACAGATCAACACAAAGCGACGTTTATTTATATTTTAAATAAATTATAGATTCAATGAGCAGTATGTCTTCTTCGGCATCTTTAATACCATCTCCTAGTGTATCACTATCAAGTGTACCCAGTGGTAATTTATTATCTAGTGTTCCACCACCATCTGAACTACCAAGTTTTATTGCCCAAACCGCTCCCATAATAACACCAGCATCTACAGTTCCTCCACCAGTATCTCAAACACCATTAAATGTAGTTTCTAGTGACAATGATAGAAAAGAACCATTTTATCCGACAACATTTAGGTATAATTCTCGTGATTAAAATTGTGCATAGTGAAATAATTTGCGTATTATTGTAGCCCTGCAATACCACCTAGTAAAGGAATACCACAAGGTAGCGCTGTTCCTATAGCAGCAGGACCTTCTTCTCAAGCTCAATTTCAACCTGATCCTGGACAAGGAACAGGATTATTTGGTTGGATGAAAGAGGCAGTTTCTAGTGGTGGTATTTTATCAAAAGTAGCTGAAAAAGCGAAAAATTCTGTCGATTCTATGATCACCACACTTGATCCACAAATGCGAGAATTTATTTGTAAGAATACTAAATAATAATAAAATCGAATCACCAATTTAACTAGTAAATTTCACTTCAAAAACAATAAATTATTTTGATTGTAATTTGATTTGATATTGTTTTGTTTAAGTAAAAAAATAACTTCCACTGCATAAAATATTTTTTAACGATTTTGATGATGACATTCTAGATTCTGGTGGAGATTTGGATATTTTAGTAGCTTCTGATAAGGAAATTAAGATTAGTCCGATTAGAGAAGCTTTTCAAGCAGTTTTTGGAAAAGCTACTGTCACGTAAGTGGTTATAATATAATAATAAAATTATTACAAAGATATACAAAATACTAGACTTCAGTCGCTTTGAAATGATCAATCTCAATTTTTTTTATTTAAAATTCACGTTCGTCATATATAAGATAATGTGAACGTTATATGTGGGAGTTGAGGGGTAGATACATCCATACACAGACCAATTATTAAGCGTCTAATAAGCTTAGCACGCAAAAATTTTCTGATATCCTCTCAGCGAATACAGTTTTATAATTATTTACATATATGTGATCTGCTACAGAATAGGGAACCTTATCTTTAGGAGTCAATTCAGGTGATTTGGGTCGAAATTTTACATTTATATTGCGTAAACACTGTACCTGTATAACTAAAACCTATTTTAGTTTATTGTTTTCAACGCTAGATAATTTTTTTAAGTTATGTGGAAATTTGTTATTAAAACACACAAAACTTCACATTTTCACACAGAGTTTGAGGCCCTTTTAGAAAGTCAAAAAAGAAAAATTGAATAAAAATATCAGTATAAATTTTTATTTAGTGACTTGATTGGTTATTATGGCTAGCTTTACACAAACCGAATATAAATAAGTGATTAATTACTGTTTTGAATTGAACTTACGTTAATAATAATGGTATTTTTCTGATTTTTTTTTTAAATTTAGTAAAATTTTGTTCACTTTAAAAAATATAGTTAAAAATCTCATCCGGTTTCCGATTTACATTCAAATTTAGAAATTTCCACTGTAATTCTTAGTGAAATACACTAGAAATTGAGCTTGTCTTTTTCGGTGTAAACGACGATGGGGCCCTTGTGAAAAATACGGAACTGCTTGTGAATTCAAACAGCAAAAACCTGACCAATTTTTTAATATTTTAACAAATTTAATATTAAATTATTGAGAATGTGTGTGTGCTTTTTCCAGTGATACTATTATAATAATTCAATATCGATCACATATTTAACTAAAATATAAAGTTAATAAAAGCGGCCAAAATTGTATTTAATATTTTTAGTGGAATTAGTGTCCAATCTACTAATATAGCCGTGCAACCAGTCGGATTTGCAGCAGGAATTAAAGCAGCCGAAGAAAGACTTCAGAGTGCTTACGGTAAACCGCATGTGCAACCAGTGCCAGTTGTAGCTGTTGAAAATTTCCTTCTCGAAGTCGGCGAAGATAAGTCAGTCGTTTCGGCTAAACTTTACTTTACGGTTATGTAATCCAATCGATTTTCTTCAAACTGCACATACCGTTAATTTTGCACATTTTATGAATTTAGTGCGGAAATGATATTTACAAATATTAAAACATATTTGGTGTTAGGTTGTTTAATGTTTAGTAAAATTAAAGCATCGTGAAGAATTTTTAGTTGTTTTTAACGTAAAAAATTAAGAATAACAGTATCCGCTAGTAATTATGTAAATATGGCAGCAGTTTTTCAAAAATTTTTATGATATAAATTCATAAAATGTGCAAAATTAACGGTGTATGAAGTTTGAAGAATATCGCATACATAACCGTAAAGTAGTTTTTTTCAGTCGTTTTTCTATTATTATTATGCATTGATTTATTATTTCTAACTATCTGAATTCATAATACAGATGGTACGATATGGGCGTATTGATTATAAACGATCCAGCACGACAAATTAATTTACAAACCTTTACGCAAATGACTCCGGTGCCCACTGCAATTGTTAATCTGGCACAAGAAGATACGCCTGCTGATTACCCTTTGCGATGGTCAGGATTTTCTGTTACCATCGGCAGTTTAATGGCAAATAATTTACAGGTATTGAATTTAGTTTTCTTTAAACATGTAAACGTCAAAAAAAAAGAGGTGATTTTCAACAATTTTTTATATCTCAAAGAAATCGTACAAAAGAAAAATGTTTATTTCATGTAATTATATTTTCAGCGATTTTTTCTTAAAGAATCGAACACCATTGCCTCACTGAGTTGGCCGCAGAAAAGACGTCCTTGGTTGTGGCGTGACGTGTAGCGCCTGGTGGAAACAAAATTATCACGCAATGAGCACGGGAATTACATTTTCAATGAAATTTCACTCCAGATTAACCTAATTTACATGAACAATATTTATAAATTATAGGTATATATGATCTAAGTTTATATATATATATATATATATATATATAATTTATGAATATTGTTCATGTAAAATAGGTTGTTTCAGAGCGGAATTTCATTAAGAATGTGATTCCATGCTAATCGCATCATAATTTTGTTGCTCCCAGATGCTACACGTCCCGCTAACCAAGGGAGTCTTTTCTGCGGCCGATTCGACTCTTCAAACAAATCGTATTTATAGCTGAAAATATATATAATTACATGGAATAAACAGTTTTATTTTGTACGATTTCATTAAGATATAAAAAATTGTTGAAAAATCCCTTTTTTTTTTTTGGCGTTTACATGTCCCCTTACTTAATTCCGGTATAAATTCTAAATATCTGATATTTATATAGGTTGATCATTCTCAATGGCATCAAGCTTTAACAGGTGTTTCGCGACGAGAGATGATTTTATTGGCTGCAACAACTTTAGTTGGTTTATATAAAAATGCGTTAAATCAGAATTAATGTCTTTCAAAAGTAATCGAATATTGTCAACCCCCGCCCGCATTTCTAATATCAGTATATATTAATGTAATTAATTTTTTGGACAAATGTATTTATTACAACCTTTTTTTAATGATTAATGGCCGTATGCATAAACATTTTTGTTAAAATGAAAATTCTTCGATTCCGAAATTTCTTACGGAATCCAAGATTTTTCATTTTAACGAAAATGTTAATGCATGCGGTCATAAGAATTATTTTACCTAACATTATTATAAGTTATATAACTAATATTTGAAATGTATTTTTTATGTACAAGGAAATTAATAAAACAACTATCTATATATATATATATATATATATATATATATATATATATATATCTTAAAACGTGTCATTTATTTATTATTAATTAGAATTACATAATAAATTTATATTTCAAGTTGTGTCCAAATCTGAAAAGAGAGAAAGAATGCAATTAATAGATTATCAAAATATTACAGATATTTTATATTATTCAAAAAAATAATAATCAGTATCCTTTTAGCTTAAAAAAAACATTGTAATATCAATTATATTACTTCAATTGTAAATTTGTCATCATGTATAATTCGATTTTTATGGCTTGGAGCTGTATAATTTTTATTTTGCAACATATTTTTAAGGGTTTTATCTTAATGCACGCTGAAAAAACGGTGAATTAACGCCAGATTAGGACAATGTACCAACCATTAATAGAAATTTACAATCGTTATTTGATATGCACGTTAAACATCAATTTATAAAATAAATAACTTAACCTAATCTGACGTGCACAAATAGGCTAAATTACAATTTGTATTATCTGATTTTTTATTATTTGATATATTTAAATGTTCATTTATTATATACCCCTATTTTAAAAATTTAAGTTATTTGAATACCGGAGCAGTTAAAAATTTGGACAACTCCAAAGCCTTGCTATTTTAATATATTAGTGTAAAAATACTTACATTTATTACGATTGTAAATCATCTTGACAGGATGGCAGGTCAAAATTCTGCAACAATCCAAGACAAATATTTTAATATATTGTAATAATAAAAATATATAATGTATTTATTTTGTGTGTAATTAAATCCTCAGGCCTGTTGAGCTTTACATCCATCACAAAATAAATATGGTGTAAGTTTTGTCATCATGAACAAAATATAGTAAATTATATAGTAAAAAATTGTAATGATAGAATATAGATGTACTTTATGCGAAAAATATATTTTTTAATTTACTATATTTTCCTATAGTTCAAATCTCAGACTAAATATAATTAGAGTACTAATTATATTTAGTCTGAAATACAAATTAGAAAATCAATAAAAGTTTAAACTTACTGGAAAAAACGAAATCCTTGCAGGATCACGAGCATGAATGAAACTGTAAACACAAAATTGTCATTACTATACAAGAAATTAATTATTTAAAGTTTATTCTTACCTCTCGGATTTGCTACATTATTTATAAAGCACTGAAAATATTAATGCCCGGTATGCAAAAACATTTTCGTTGAAATGAAGAATTTTTATTTTAACGAAGTGGTTTATGCATACCGGGGCAGCATAAATAAACAAAATAATAATAAAGTCAATATGAAAATAATAAAGAACAGAATAAATAATTTTTGAAGTAAAAATAATTCCACGTTTTTATTTAAATATAGTCTTATTCAACATAACAATATCTTTGTAATTACCTTAAAAAATTCACAGTGCAAAATATATTATTTAGTACTCGTAGAGAGAGAAAAATTATTAAAATAATATTCCTCAATATATAACAATGAAAGGGTAAAGAAAGAGAGACAACAAACAAAAAAAATAATAATTTAATTAGAATTTCTTCCCGTATTCAATTTTCAAGTCAAACAAAATAACAATTTTCAAATTTTAAACAGTTAAAAAGGTTTTTTTTTTTTTGTTTTTTCCAATTATATCTCGATCGGGAAGTTATTGTAAACGTCAATTTAAAAAATTGTTTTTTCAATAATAACTGTTTTATTTTTCTTCAGTTTTTCATTATTGAATTTACGATTTTTTTATGTTTCTTAAATATTTTATACAGTGCCTAACATCCCTGTGTTTACAATTTATCCAGATATTGTGCAAGATCTGGTAAGCCTTCTTTCAAGCCTTTCCTCTTACGTGTGTCCTGTAATAAAAACAAAAAAAAAAACATTAATATATTTCTATTCGAATAGAAATTAAATTTTAACATAGTAAAAAATCTTTCGCAACTCCTATTAAAATAAAACTGGTTTCGGTTCAAGTTGTGTTGTTAATAATAAATAATAATACTAAGTCAACGTTTCGGCAATCACTATTGCCTTCTTCAAGGCTATACAATAAGTACAAATATGTATACATATAAATACATACAAATATACATATAATAATAAATATAACAGAACAAAAATCACTTACTTATTAATATTTATTTATAATCGACGTTTCGATGAACTCAATCTTCATTAGGAAAATTGACACAAATGATATTTACAGTAAATAAACAGAACATAGAAACAAGTTACTAGGTTACCACCAAAATAAGTAACTAGATCATAAAATTTGTAATTAATAAAAGCTAAATTTTATTGAAATCAGTGCCCCTTCAAAATCTTTTTCTTTATAAATTTCTATTGAGTTAAGAATATCTAAAAAAATGATGTAAAATTCGAAGATACTGTAATAATTGGAAGACCAAATAATATCAGCAATAGATTGATAAGAGAAGCAATAGAAATGTATAAAGGAAAAAAAATGACTAGGAACAGATTTTTAAATAAAATTTGTCTTCCTTTAATTGAAAATTTATACAATTTTATAATCTAATTACTTATTTTGTTACCTAGTAACTTGTTTCCATGTTCTGTCTTATTTATTATGTCATTTCTATCTTTTTTCCTGATGAAGACGCATGTTGAATTCGTCGAAACAGCGATTATTAAAAAATATTAATACAGAACTTACACCTAAAGCAGTTTTATTTTAAATTTTAATACGATAAATTCATGTAAAGTTATCAGTCTCCCTATTCAGACTTAAGACATTGAAAAAACCTAAAGCCGAAACTTAAAAGACTTTTTATTCTACCACTCAAATCGAACATAACCGACGAATCTGTCTGAAATGTTGTCTATTGATGGCCAAATTTACATACACTAAAAAATTTATCTAATTTTACCATGTTTTCACAGTAAAAACAACCGCAACAAAATGTTGTTATTTTTATTGCTAAAATCTATGTAAAATTACATAAATTTAAGATAAAGATAAACTGAGAACCTGCGTTAGGATTAATTCTAATATTATTAAATTCCCTGTCAGGTTTGTTATTTGTTTTTAACAATGAAGCGTTTCGACTTTTCTGTCATCTTCGGAATTGTCTGTGTTTGTGGTTCACTCGAACCACAAACACGAACCAAACACAGACAAATCTGAAGATGACTGAAAAGTCGAAACTCTCCATTGTTAAAAACAAGTAACGAGAACCTGACAGGGAATTTAATAATATTAGAATTAAAAAATAATATAAAAAATCCCAAAACCACACTTAAATTAAAATAAAGCTAAATACGTATTTCGAAAGCTAAGCGCTACCATCTTCAGTAGCTAAATAAAATCTACAAAAATCTTACCTGTGATCCAAAGTACAGAAACACTTAAGCACTTTGGATCACAGGTAAGATTTTTATAGATTTTATTTAGCTACTGAAGATAAAAGCTTAGCTTCCGAAATACGTATTTAGCTTTATTTTAATTTAAGTGTGGCTTTTTGACTTTTTATATTATTTTCATTTAAATTTCGCCACACTACATCATTTTCTAATCTTTTAATATTAGAATTAACAATAAATATAATCTATGTAAGAAAGAGAAAGAGAAAGAGAGAGAGAGAGAGAGAGAGAGAGAGAGAGAGAGAGAGAAACACTTACTTGGACAACATTGAATGGTCTGGTACCGCTTTCAAACGGATCGCCGGGCAACACTTGCCAATGATCGAAGACGCACTGGGGGAAAGCTTGACCACCCGTATTCGATCGTAAATCAGCGGTGAAACCAAACGATTCGTTTACGGGCAGATAGGCTTTAACAACGAACATCGGTGTACCGGTGACCTGTTGTTCTTCAAATACATGACCACGACGTCTATTCAATACACCATAGATACCACCGACAGCAACTTCGGGACATTGGATTTCGCATTGGTAGACCGGCTCCATAAGACGGGGCGCGGCTGTCAGCAAGCAAGCGTACAAGCAACGACGGGTGGTTGGAATGATTTGACCACCACCTCTATGGATGGCATCGGCGTGCAATGTCACATCGTAGATGTTGAAACGGACACCACGCAAGTTTTCTTCGGATAAAACACCCTAAAAACACAAACAATCAATTAAAGCAAGCTACGAAAAACCATTATGGGGAGGTTCTGGTAAAAAATTGGTCGAAAATTTTAATGCCGCTATTCTGGTCATTAAATTTAGCTTAAATCTTTAAATTTAAAGAACTTGAAGTAAATTTTGATTCTGGTCACTACTTAAATACTTTAAATGTAAAACTTTAGCTTAAAATTCTAAACTTTAACTGCTAAATTAGATGTTAAAGTCGTTAATTTAACAAAGTTAGTGTGAAAAATATTTGCATAAAAAATGTATAATAGAAAAATGTTCGCAATTTTTTATATTTAGATGATTTTGGAAGATAAGAAATTAAATATGTATTGCTAATAAAGAAATAAAATCCTTAAATGGTTACGCTTAAAGATGAATGTGCAGAATTGCTTTATCTAAATTTCTTTAAATTAAAGATCTTTTCTTTTTTAGTCTATTTTTACATATTTTAATTTTTGCAACATAGCGTCCAAAATAGTGGCTTAAAGATCGTGGTGTCTGGTAGGCGTCCAAAATGGCGACTTAGGGGCATTTAAAGGCAAACAAAAGGCTATATTTAGACAAAAATCCAAAAATGAATAATTTTACATTCGATTTATTCGTTTAATACTACATATTTATTGTAACTAATTATTAGAAAAATTAGCTAATTTATGTACAATTAATAATTTAATAACAATTTTTATATTCAGACAGAATTAATATATAAAAAAAAATTAATCAAATATTTAATTGTCAATATTTTCATTGTTTATTATTTTGATTTCCAAAAAATATATATGTTGTTAATTTTAACACATTCACTGCCCGCTCCAAAAACGTGCAATGCCTCAGGCGCCACTCAATAGAATTCAAATGGAACAACAACGCGCTTAGCGCGGTGTGGGCACCAATCCGTCGTACATGTGAACGCGCCAGGCGCGTTGCGGGCAGTGAATGTGTTAAAAGATTAATCATATTTTTTTTCAAATACAATGTATGTGTGAATTAAGAGAAAAAATAATAATTTTCATCATTTTCCTTGAAAAATGCGATTTTCTGTTAATTCACACATACAAAAAAAAATATGATTAATCTTTATTACAATTAACAACATATATATTTTTTTGGAAATCAAAATAATAATAAACAAAGAAAATATTGACAATTAAATATTTGATTAATTTTTTTATATGTTAATTCTGTAAATATATAAACATTGTTATTAAATTATTAATTGTACATAAATTAGCTAATTTTTCTAATAATTAGTTACAATAAATATGTAGTATTAAACGAATAAATCGAATGTAAAATTATTTATTTTTGGATTCCAATCATCTGTCTTTTCTTTGCCTTGAAATGGCCTTAAAGATCGCGTGTCCGTTAGAACATTGCAAATCTGCGTAGATGTTAGCGTCATCAAAAAAACCAAATATAGTAATCTTTAGACTTAATACTTAATAAGTAAGAACAATGAAAGAGAATGTGTCAGCATCACCGTAACGTATCACAACCGGACATAAAGATAGAGGTCCTGTGACAGCGTTTAAGTGTCATTGATTTATACATTTATCTACTTCCATAAGCACAGCCAGCACTGTCACTGTCTGTGGTGACGTTAACCGCAAAGCTAACCCCACAATCACAAACTGTAGAGTGGCACATTATTGTGCTGGAAGAAAAAGAAGAGAGAACATAAGGACACACTTACTTCTTTAGCAGCCCATTGGAAACCAGCTACAACAGAGTCTTTGATTTCATTCAGATATTGCACACCCTTAGTACAATCAAGAAGAATATTAGGACCGTTGCCATCGGGACCAAAGCACCAAATCTTTCTCGCTTCGGTTACATCGTAATCGTATTTCTCGCCCAGGTAACGGGCACGCGATTTGAAATCGTCACGGGGATTTACATCGCCATTGTCAATATCTTCCGCCAAACCATCGGGCATCGGTTGTGCTTTCATGAAGAGACGATTATGTTTATTGGGCGATTTCGATAGACACATTTGATCGGATTCTTCGGAAACTGTTTCACGGTAGGATACAACCGGGTCACTTTTCTTGATTGGAATGCAAGCGTGATCCTCTTCCAAATCTTTTAAGCAAATTTCCAGATGAAGTTCACCGGCACCGGCGATAATGTGTTCGCCAGATTCTTCAATGATACATTGGACCATAGGATCGGATTTGGCCAGACGTTTCAAACCTATTCACAAACAACTTTGTTAATATTTACCGATTAATTATTTCTGTAAAGTTTTCATTGGGAAAATAAAAATTGTTTGAGAGGTAACGGGGCTGCACTATGCAAGGCAGGAGCACAACAGCACGGTAATACAAACATTTATTGTACCTGTTTTTTCTGGAGAACCTGACATGAAATGATCAAATCCTCCCAAATGTCACAGGAATAAAAGTAGTAGTAGCGAATCAAACTTTCGCGTTCAAAATCATTCATATTAATTCCCTTAATCAAAAGTTCATTAAACATTCGCTAAAGATGATCGAACCATCTTAACTGACTAACAGCAATTTTTTTTCAATTTCACACTCATTGATTAATTTTTATTTTATTTGGGGGGGGGGGGGTTCCTAAATAATATAATCCAAAAACGCATACCTTCAACAAGCTTGGGCAAATCGGCTGGATTTTTCGGTTCAACAGCAACACGTACAACAGGTGATACACTGAATTTCATAACACGCATATTGTGCGCATCCTTGAAAGTGGTAATCGTACCAGTCTTCACCAAGAATTGATCGACACCGACCAGTCCGCAAATATTACCGGATGGTACATCTTCAATTGCTTCAACATAACGCCCCATCATCAAGATGGTACGTTGGATAGCCTTCTCGTATAAATCTTCTTTCTTGCCGGGCACAAAGTTCGGTCCCATGATACGGGCCTTCATACCGGTAGCTACTTTACCGGAGAAGACGCGACCGAATGCGTAGAAACGACCCTTATCGGACGTGGGTACCATTTTCGAAATGTACATCATCAGTGGGCCGTTCGCATCGCAGGTCTTTTGGGGGGTCACAAAACAATTATAATAAATTAGAAAACATACGATTTTAAATAAAGTGTTTTTTAATTATTTTTATTAATCAGGTGAGATTATCGGTCAACAAAGTAGTGATTCAGAACAGGTCTGAAATTGGGTCATCATTTAATAAAATTTGAAATCGACTGACAAGATGTTTAATTAAATAAATAAATAAATAATTTACCTTGACACCAATGGCGGCTTCATCATCAAGAGGACCTTCGTACAACATTTCCATACGGTATTTCTGTGCGACAACAGGCGATGGTAAATGAATGGCAATCATCTGAAGAAGAGCTTCACCAGCTGGCAACCAGGTACGCATAACAACCTTCAACAATTGTTTACCATCCTTATCTTTGTCCTCGTGTTTCAAGGCAATGCCAAGCTTGGTCAAGAGTTGTTCGGCCTCCTCTTTCCGGTAGTTCATGATACTGTCGAAAATCTTATAGATCGGATCCAAAATGTACATGCAGAACGAACGTTTATTATCGGCTTCCTTTTGCTTGGCCCATTTCTTTGTCTTGGCGTTGAAGAAGTTCTCGCCCCATAAACGGTTCATTAGTTTAACGACATCGATTTTGAATTTCTCGGCGTACATTTCGGCGAATTGTTTGAGGGTGAAGGCCCAACCGTGCAGACCCGAACCGAAACCAACTGAACCTTTGCTTGGATCAACCTAAGTCAAATAAATAGATATACAATTATATCATTTATCATATTTTCCAAATCGAATGTAGACTTTTTAAATTATTCAATAAATCAGAATGAGATTATATAACTTTTTTTCTCCAGCGATATGACAGAACAGGTCTGAGAAATATCTTCATCATAAAAACAATGGATCGTAATTTACAATCGATATTTTAATGCATACTAAACAAGATTACAAGTATATGGGTAAACCCATAGATAGACATAAATACTAAGAAATAAGAACACAATTTTTATATTTTTTCACCAAAAGAAATAATATTTAATTTAACTAGTAACCCGAACTGGGAACCTTTGGGGGTCCGAGTCCAATTACGCTACTACTGGCCAATTATTTCATAAAAAAAATTGCTAAACTTAGATCGTCAACTGTTTTTAAAGCGTGTTATTGATTGGTCAATTGATATTGACAATATTCCATAAATTTATTCAATACGATGACGGTCAGTTCTGTGGTGGCCACAGCAGATTTTTTAATCATGCATTTGGAATATATTAAAAGCAAAATGTATTTTACAAGCTAAATATATAATATCGAACATTTGTTTTGTTGCAAAAAGCAATCACGATATCGCCTACACGCTTTTTGCAAACGTTAACAAGACAAAATTAACTCGGGACGTAAGCAAAAATGTTATCGGACTTACTCTGACTTCACCCATGGGTCCACTATCATCGGAATACGTGGCAATAATGACATTCACGTTTTCAACGATACGCTGGAAAGTCTGATACAATTCTTCGGCATCCAATTGTAATTCGAGTAGAGCACGGTCCATTTTGTTCATGAACAAAATTGGCTTGATACGTTCAGCGATAGCTTGACGCAATACGGTTTCAGTTTGTACGCATACACCTAGCAACAAATAAATACATTTCTCCGTTATAATAAAATCAATCGGATTGAACACACTAATTCGATGATATATTGTAAATTTCCAGCATGGTTAGTTCAATGTGGACGTTGAAATTTAAAGTATAAACTTATCTTTAGTAAGAATAGTTAATTTTTTTTAATTATGATAACAAAAATCAATAAATCGTGATTAATGTATCTATCTTTACAATCCAAAGTAAATAAATTTAAAAATATCATTTTTCTTTAATGATGTCAGAAATGTTACACTTTTTTATTCGTTACACAATAATATGTTATCTGGCAAAAATGTTTTATTATTAAACATAAAATAACTTGAAAAATGATAATAAAATTTACTATTTAAATTTGATAAACAAATCAGCTGTTGGAGGAAACTAATTTCGGGATAATGGGAAAGAGTTTATGCCACACCCTTTTGGGTAAATGGCGTGGTTGTGTATGTTATTTTTAACGAAAATATTTCTGCATATGGAGGGAGGAGAGTTTGTGCATAAAATGGCGCAATTGGAATAAAAACAACCCGTTTTTTACGATAAACATGTTTACAAAAAATAGTTCCCGAGATTAGATAAACAAAGTACACATACCTGATACACAATCAACAACGACCAGAGCGCCATCGGTGACACGGAGTGCAGCTGTTACTTCCGATGAGAAATCGACGTGTCCAGGTGAATCAATCAGATTGATTAAGAAACCTTTTTCGGTCTTTTCACGTTGGTCCGGATTGGTAATGAAGACTAAATCTTTATCTTCAAGTTCAAAGTACATAGAGATGGCACTGCAAAGCAAAACATGTTCCGATTAAATATATATATCGTTCCGAAAAATCAATAAACCTCTTATTAAATTATAATTATTAAAGTCAGTTGGCCGTTCTTGCATCCGCATTATTATTTGGAAAGTGGTGTAGAACAATCATCATGTTAAGATTTAAAAAAAAAAATAAGTAACAAATAATATAAAAACAGTTTAGATCAAAAATTTATCAATGATAAATTTTTGACCTAAAGAAGACACGAGCGTTTAGCTTTTGTCGAAATGTCGTTTAATCAAAATAATTAACAGATTAATAAGTACTAAAAATATATTTTCCTATGTTAAGCAACAAATAGTTGAATGAGAAATATATAGATATTGATTTACTTACGTAGATTTGATGGTAATGCAACGTTCTTGTTCATCTTTACGGGTATCGGTGAAACGGGTTTCTCCTGCTTTAGCTCCGGCAATGATACCGGCTTTGGAAACAAGAGAATCGGTAAGTGTAGACTTGCCATGGTCGACGTGGGCAATGACGGACATGTTACGAATATTCTTCTTTTTGTCCATCATCGTCCGGATTTCGTCTACGGTGAAATTCACCTATTGGAGAAAAGAAATAATAACGTAAAACAGTATACGAATTAAATAATATAAACGTCATTACATTATTATATAAGAACCGATAATAAAAATAATGGCAATATTTGAAAGTTCCGGCAGCATATGTTAATTAGATTTTAGGTTATAAAAGGCATATAATTAAATTTGATTAGAATATGAGAAATGGGGTAGTTTAACGATTTTAATCGGAGTATTTGTAAAATAAATGAATTGTAACATATTTGAATTTCCGAATAACCTCGTGCATCTGTCAACGTGTAAACGACAATCATATTTCAACGGTTTTCACACGACCAAAACAAAATCTAATGACTAAATATAACACTATTCACACATAGCCGTGCACTAAAAATACCACTAAGCACAACAATAAACACAAATACGAAAATCAAAGAACCAGCGACAGCATTTCATCTTGTTGTGCAATCCGAACTTGGGCGATTGGTATTCAATAATCTAGTGTGAAATCACGTAAAATACATAACGCAACATATAGGAGAATTCCTAATAAACATTTTAAACTAGATTTTAACGATATTATTTACTTACCATCTTGGATGTTTGTTGATTTCCTCAGCAAAGTCTAAACACGATACGCCAGCAATGGCGTTCTCCCTACGAAAGGACGAGAAAATTTCCTCTAGTTACAAGGCAGCTGTCGTCGATAGAGATGGCAGCACTAAATAGGCTAAATAGCAGCACCTATCTATTGTACTATGCCACCAGCCAATCAACGTTCACTATTTATATGGCTTTTCAAATGTAGCTTAGTAACCGTATTATCAAAGTGCGGCACATATATTGCAATATATTTCATAACATTATGGATTTTGCACAAAAATGAAAAGATTTTTGTAAAATTATAATTTATTAATTCTATTTTATGTACATTTATATGCTATTATTATGTTAGCTAAGCCACACACCAGAGAAACTAGAAACGTAAAACATGAAATATGAAATACGAAACTGAAAATATGAAACTTTTTGTACAGTGATACAGTGATAATTGAAGAAACAAAAATTAAATTGGTTTCAATTCACAATAAACTCGAACACCGACGATAGTTTGAATAACAGTGATTAAAAAAAAATGTTAAACTTAAATGTTTTTATATTTAGTGCAATTTGGGCTTAAATATGGATTTTATCAAAAAAATTTATAGAAATAAGATTATAGAAAATAAAATTTCCTACAACTTTTATTTGCATCACTTTTTAGTAGAACTTTCGGTTTAGAAGCTACGCGTTTTTAAATATCAAGAAATTTATTAATTTTAATGCACAGTGAAAAAAAATGTAAAACTTAAATGTTTCTATATTTAGTGCAATTTGGACTTAAATATGCATTTTATCAAAAAATTGTATAGAAATAAAATGATAAACAATAAAATTTCTCACAACTTTTATTTGCATTATTTTTTAATAGCACTTTCGGTTTAGAAGCTACGCGTCTTTAAATATTAAGAAATTTATTAATTTTCATGCACAGTAACCGGAAACCACGCGAAACGTGAAATAAAAATATAATTTTATGTATCATGTTTCATTGGTGTGTGGCGGCCTGGTTTACAATAAAATTATTATTTCGTATGTTTTTTGTTTAATTTGACGGGCATTTTAATGCAAGCTTGTTCATGTGTCGCAATTCTATCTTGGAAAAATTTTCGTCCACAATTTCTACATTTTATTAGTTCATTTAAATGATTTTCCCAAATTCGATGAAAAGTTCCGATAAAATCAACTGCTCCAGAAGCTGTAACAAAGAAATTGAAACAAAAAAATAAGACAGTTTGTTTATATAAAAATTATTTATTTATAATTCATCAAACATTATATTATAAATATATACATTTTAAAAATTAAAAAACCACCACAAGCCAGTTAAAATAATGTTATATCAATACAAATAAAATATAATAATTGTGTCGTATTACAAAACTGTATAATACTAAAATCATATATTTATTGTTACATGCCATTGTGCAAAAATCAATATTTTCAATACAAAATATATTGTGCAACAATTAAATCTACTAGGTATTTTTGCCGTCTTTAAAAATTGTGATCATATACATATAAATTAGGATGTTTTCAAAAATTTTTTTTTTACGTACTTGATAAAACGATTCTAAATTTGATAAAATTAAAGAAAACCAACCTCATTTGAAGTTTAAGGGGGTAGTACACTGTGTAAATCGATTTGTGAGTGAGCATCTGATGCATTGATGCCCAAATCGGGTGTTAGTACAGGAGGTCCAGTTTGGCGGAAAGAAAATACAAGGACTACATAGATGCCATATGCCAACGCAGAAGGACAACAGTATGGCGCCGGCATCGCAGATTGAAGGTAAATATCACTTTTGCACGAGAAAAAAGAAACTTTATCTTTAAACGCGTTTATCTCGAAATAGGTTTTTCAAATTGGCGTGGGAAATAACTCGAACAATTTACATCCGATTTTGATGTGGTCTTCACTGTAGTGTTCAGAATTAAATTCTGCATGGAAGCACCTAGCCATATTTTCGATTTTTTCAAAAATGGATTTTTAAACCACGATTTTGTGAAAAATGGATTTTTTTTTATAAAGCTACAACTTTTTAAAAAATCAATATTTTCACCCGAAATTTCATTACTAATCAGGTTTTTATTTCATTTTTGTTCCAGGATAACTTCCCCAAGTTAGCCTCCCCAGGCAGGATTTCCCACGCCGATTTGGGTGTTCCGCGCGAGGACGTCCGCGTGACCTGGTGCAGCGGCCACGGAGGTCGGCCAATGAAGTTAAAAAAAATTCTCTAGAATCGTTTTATCGAACACGTAAAAAAATTTTTTTTAAGAACATTTTCATATAGATATTGTCTTCTTCTGTGAGCGTCTCGTAAAATTATAATTTCGATTTTTTAATATAGCAATTTGCATATTTTACAAATGCCTTTTTCTGCCGTATTACAGATCACAATAAAGCTACTATAGGATGGTTTTGTTAGTATTAGTTATTGTCCTTTGCAACTACGTTGATGTACAACGACTCGATCAGGATTAAAAGTTCTTCCGCACATTTGACAGGGCACCAATTGACTTAAATGACTTTGCCACAATACATCATTGGTTGCCTCGTAGTCAATTTGGCCAGAAGCTGAAAAAATATACAAAAAATTTGCCAGTTGTTTGAATGACTTGATAATAAAAATGATTTTTTTAAACAATTCACTGTAAAAAAATAAATAGCGAAATTACAGAAAAATACTAGTGAAATTTGACTATAAAAAAATCTGTAATTTCATTTTACTATAAATATTCTGTATATCTACCTCAAAATACTGTTATTTTTACATAATTCATAATAATCACATAAAGTAAGTAAAAATAACCAAATATGTAAGTAAAATTGTTTACTTTCTGTAGAACTACATCACATACTTAATGTATAATTACATATTGTTGATATAACTTCTTAAATTATGTAAAATTACAGATTGCATATTAATATCTGTAATAATTCATGAAAATAATGAGACTTAGTACATATTTTGTGTAATAATACTAATAAAATATTTTAAGTGTAATTCATTCATTTCAAAATACATCTTTATGTAAATTTAGAAATATATGCAATTATTCCAACAATAATATTACAAAACTGAACAAATTACGGAAAATTCCTGACAGCAAATTTACTGAAGTTCTGTAAATTTATTTACTAAAAAAAAAAAAAACTAATATTACATACATATTAATATCATATTACATAATGTTTGTAATAGTTCTGATGTTATGTATTTTTAAACAATTAAAAATATAATTACAGCTGTTGAGTAATTACACCTACAAATACTAGACATCATAGTGTCTCATGGTTTGTAAAATTACTTATTTATTTTAGAGTGAATAGTATAAAATTATTATTGTTATTTAATCTTGACATAACCTTGAAAATTGATGATTATTCTGAGTAAATAAATTAATGTTATGACCATGACAATGCCGAAATTTAGTGCAAAAATAATTAGTAATTTTAATATTGTAACATTCGGCGATTTGACGTTACTTATTTAATCAAACAAATTTTTGATTGACGTTAAACTAAATGACTGTGATCTTTTAAGACAAACAAATAACTAAACAAATTACTTTAAACTGGACCCATTTACGTTGTGTAAAGAAATTAATTTAAACAAATACCAAATTCGTTAATACAAAGTGTTGGAGACTAGACTTGGACATGAGAATTATAGAGGAATGTTCAGGTTGAGAAAATAAACTCATTGCTTCCTTCAACGCTCACTGGTGTGGGCATTTATTAACAAAATTAAGCAAAATCAAACATACAAATACAACTTTATTTATTTACTTGAAATTTACTTTAAATATACCAGTGATGTAGTGTAAAGTGTCATTATACGTTTTCAGATTATTCTCGATTATTTTATTGTTAACTTACAATAATTAATTCGGATTATTAAGAGAAGATTTTTCATTCAAGTTAGTGTATGTGTGAATGTGTGGATAAAGTCTGTACGACGTTGAGGTGAGATAGGCTTCTTAACGGCCCCTTGACCTCTGAGGTGAGTCGGGCTTCTTAGCGGCCCCTGACCTCTTGTATTTTGTTGGTGTATGTAATCCAAGAATGAAACATTTGATTGGTCATCTTGATTCTAGAAGTTATTCGCGAACCGAGAGATTTCTAGTCACGTATAATGTGTATGTATGTAGATAAGTGTAAATGTGTGTAAAGACAAAACAATATATATATATATATATATATATATATATATATATATATATATATATATATATGTTGATATTTATTGAAATATTTATAACTAAATGGCAAAATTACCACGCTGCAATTTCTGACTGTTTGGCTGTCCCCTGGAACGCTATCTCGGTCGTGACTGGGAAGTGTGGCTGTTTGCCTGGATTCTGTGGTGAGCTTAGATCGTAACTGCTAAGGGTGGCCTCTCTTTGCGGCTCGACTCCTGGTACGTGGTGGAATCGGAGTGGACTTGGGTGTCGCCTGTGCCCACGACTGGAACACGACTCGCCCGTGGTGGCTCCCCCTGGCGTATGGTCCTCGGTATGTAGTGAAACCGGGCTGGCCTTGGACTGTGACTCGGACGTGACTGTGACTAAGGCGTAGCTACCTCCTCCTGGTGCCTGGCCCTCGGTCCGTAGTGGAAACCGGGTTGGTTTTGGCGGTCGTCTCGGATGGTAGTGCCCCTCTAGTGTCGTGGCGTAGTGGACTCTGATTCGAACCCGGGCTCACGGAGAGTGGAAGAAATGCAACAAGCTGTTCGGCACTAATAACAAGCGCGATTCTTAGCAAGTTAGGGAATAGTCTTGTCTAGTGTTCTGCACCGATAACAGGCGCGATTCTGCGACAAGTTGGAATAAAACTAACCTAGTGTTCAGCACCGATAGCAAGCGCGATTCTAGGTAAGTTAGGAAATAGTCTTGTCTAGTGTTCTGCACCGATAACAGGCGCGATTCTGCGACAAGTTGGAATAAAACTAACCTAGTGTTCAGCACCGATAGCAAGCGCGATTCTAGGTAAGTTAGGAAATAGTCTTGTCTAGTGTTCTGCACCGATATCAAGCGCGATTCTGAGACAAGTTGGAAGGTTTGGAGAGAGGAATTGACCCAGGTCGAAACCAGAGTGCCTTCTGCAGCTTCTGCTAGGGCTTATAAGCGAACTTTTCTCCCTACCTATTTTGAAATAGAAATATACAAAATCATAAGTAAAACAAGCAGAACACTATATTTTCAATTTTAATTTCCAATGAGATTACAGCGAACTATCTTCAACCAATAATATTCTTATTAGTATTTCTCCCACTTTTCAAACTTACTTATGCGCACGCGTATTTTATTATTTTAGTAGAGTTGAAGCCAAAGTATTAGCGGAAAGGGTAGCATTGATTCGAACTATTGTTTAGATAAAGAACGTGCATATCTAATAGCATTCGCTAAAGTGCAATAGAATATCTTTATTTCTAACATGCGTTAGACAGAGAGAGTGTTTAGATTTAGAAATCGTATGCGTGCGAGTGAGAAACTTATAATAATAATAATAATAATAATAATAATCATTTATTACCTTACAGAGACCCAATTACAAGGCATAGGTATAAACATTTAAATATACATATGAAAAATATAACATAAACATAATATACATATATATATATAATAAATGTAAAACAAAATTAATTAAGACACAAAAATATTAGCTAACGCTGAGAAAGGAATGTGAAATATATCCCAATCCTTGGACACCGTGTTATAACAATTACAAATAATAAATACAGGCGACTTAAAGATGTAATTCGTCCTAGCAGATGAGAGATAAAAAGTTTTATCAGTACGCGATGAACTTCTAGGAATATAAAAATTTAATTTACTCAACAAGTACTCTGATATAATAAAGCCATGCAACAATTTATATAAAAATGACAACGCAAAAATATCCCTTCTAATTAATAAAGATTGGAATTGAAAATCCTGTAATAGTATGATATTCGAAATACCCCTATCAGGATAAACATTATGAGTTTTAAACCACAAAAATTTTAAAAATTTCCTTTGAATTTTTTCTATTAAGTTTTTTTGATAGTCAGAAACTGGATACCATACTAGAGAACAGTATTCAAGTTTTGAGCGAACTAGAGACATGTATAGTGATGAAATAGCTGATATATTCTGAAAATGTTTGGTATTACGTATAACGAAACCAAGCAATTTGTTTGCGGCTGCAGTAATTGTTGCAATGTGAGTAGAAAAAGTAAGTTTGCTGTCAAAGGTTACTCCTAAATCTTTCACACTTAAACAACACTGCAAAGTAATTAAATTAATTTTGTAATCAAATTTTATATAATTTTGTTTACGAGTAAATGTCATTACATTGCACTTATTAACATTAAGAGATAATTTATTCAAGTTACACCACTGTTCAAGTGCAATAATATTTTGCTGAAGTCGAACACAATCCCCGATAGAGCTTATTTGATTGAAAAATTTGACATCATCCGCAAACAACAAAACATTACAAGAATCAATCGTGCTGATATCATTAATAAATAACAAAAAAAGTAGAGGGCCAATATTTGACCCTTGAGGTACGCCGGAAGATGGAGTGAAAGCTGACGACTTGAAATTATTGTAGGAAACATACTGAACACGACTAGACAGATAAGATTTGATTAAGGTTACAAGTGAATCACTGAAACCATAATATTTCAATTTACCTAAGAGAAGTTCATGGTTAACATGGTCGAACGCTTTAGAGAAGTCTGTGTATATAACATCGACTTGACCGTGATCATCTAAGGCCTCAGTTACATATTGATTGAAACAACATAAGTTTGTAAGTGTTGAACGTTTATTCATGAAACCATGTTGATAAGGTGATATAATACTAGTTACTTTATGATAAATATTATTATATAGTGTAATTTCAAAAATTTTGGCAAAGTTTGATAAAATAGCGATACCTCTATAATTTACAATATCAACAGGATTACCGGATTTTAATACTGGACATAAACGAGTAATTTTCCAGCAATCAGGGAATGTGCAAGTAGCTAATATTAAATTAAACATACTGACTAACGGTTTCATGAATACAGCTGCACAATCTTTAATTACAAAACTAGGCACCTGATCGTCACCAGATGTCAGTTTGTTATTTAATTTTCCAATAGCTTTAAGAATATCGTTCTCAGTGAAACAATTTACATGTACATGAAAGGAACTGTCGAACGTGATATTATTTACTGGCGGAGTGTCATCGAAGCTTGTGTATACGCTACTGAAATATTCACGAAACAACTCAATGATAACTTGAGGATCGTCATACATAATATCATTAAATTTCATTGTTCTGGGAATTCTAGTATGGTTTCTTTTAGACTGTACAAAAGACCAGAATTGTTTTGGATTAAATTGAAGGTTCTGTTCAATATCAATAATATATTGAGTATAGGCTAATTCGATTTGATTTTTTACTAGTAATCTATAATGTTTAAAATGTTGTAAGTCATCTTGTAAGTTTGTCATTTTAAAACGATCATGATATTTACTTTTAAGTTTAATATTTTCAATAATTTCTTTAGAAAACCAAGGTGGATATTTGCGTTTATTATTCTTGTGTAATGGAACACATTTATCGAGCGCCGAAAAAAGCAAATTATAAAACATATTGCATTGTTCATTAACATCAGTGCACTTGTCAAGGCAAGTCCAGTCTGTTTCAAGTAATTCATTATAAAGAGCAGGAAAATTTGCACGACGAAAGTTATATGCTCTAGAATAAACATTTCCGTGACAAGAGAAATTCTTAGTAAGATTTTTAATCGACACGGTGACATACAATGGTGGATGATGAACATCCATTTTAAATAACTGAATATCATTTTGAATAACATCACATTGAATATCAGAGAAAATTAGATCTAAAAGTCGTCCGTTTACATTAACAACATTATTACATTGATTCAGATTAAGCAATGCAGAAAAATTGTGCAAACGCAAACTTAATTGATCAACAAAATTGGTGTTAGAGTAATTGGGTATATTAAAATCACCCAATATAATTAAATTGTGTTTATGCATTACTAAACCTTCGAGATAATCTAATAAAATATCTAGTTGGTTCAGATTAGGTGTTTGTGGAATATACAAAATAATTATAAATAAAGTATATGCTAAAGTTTTACACATGCAGCCACAAATATCAATAGATGGAAGCACACTTTTAATGTCAGAAAAATTAAGTAATTGGGGATCAAGATTACATTTAATCGCTAGTAATACACCACCGCCACGGGAAGAATTTATTAGTTCGAAGTTTCGATCGCATCTAAATATCGTATAAAGATCAGGAGATACAAGTTCACAATCAAAAATATCATCAGACAACCACGTTTCCGTTAATGCCATAATATCAAATTCTAACTCATGAATTGAAAAATGAAATTGATTAAGTTTATTACGTAAACTACGAACATTTTGATAAAAAAGTTTTAAACGATTTAAGTTTATTAAATTTTCTGAGATTGTTGTTTCACTTGATCTAAAAAATTACGATTAGATTTACGTGGAAACCAGAAACGTTTCACAAGTATTCCGTTTGGCCAAAACGAAGGACATAGCAGATCAGATAAATATTTAAATTCCACTCTTAATTTAAACGAACTAAAATCACCCGAATGTTCAATCTTGTCACATACCAAGTCATGAAGGAAACCGTGGGCGGTGATATAGTCAGTAACATCTTGCGCCGTTGCCTCTTTATTGGCAACTCGACTAATATGAAGCCATCCGTATTTTGGAGCGCGTATATTGGTTTGGCTGCAGTTTTTGTACCCCCTTTTCGTCTGTATCTATGTGTATTATCGCCAGTGTTTATATAAATGAGTGGTTTTTATAAACGTTAATTTTTCTAATTAATTAATAAATTTATTCAATTGTAATTATTAAATTCGAATCGTACATATTTTTCCCATCATTTTGGTACCAAACACTTTATAATTTGTTTAAATAAAATATTTTATGCTAATTAATCTTACTTTAATAACTATCAACTGTCTTAATTAATTCAAAATCCTAGTATTGGATTTGTATTCACAGCTGTGATAGGTTCAAAAAACTATTTGATTTATTTCTTTGTTATACAATACTATGACCAGCTGTTTGTAGTAAAATTTGACCCACTTGTAAACCCCATAGGTAAGGCAGAGAACTTGCCACCCTTTACTCTAACGTAAGTGTGAGAGAGATAAATGATTTCCGTCGCTTTTATCTGCTTAGCCCAATGGTACCTATGAAATTGATACTTTTAATACCATTATTGATATTTTGTACTTGATTTATTCTTATGTTTTACATATATGCATATATATTTATTCTGTTTTTGATTTAATTATATTATCATACTAGAATGTTTAGATATATTGGTTTACTAATTCTATGCAACGCAAATTCACTTTCCCACGTATCTACGTAGACCCTAATAAATTTATGGCCACTTGAGTTTGACACTCTGTTTATTATATAGCTATCCCAGCAGACCTCGGCCAACATTCCTTAGCTAACATGATTTTTTTTGTTTACTAAATAGAACCAAAATTGAAACTCTTTTAAACTAAATTATTTCTATAAAACATTATTATTATTACAAATTAATACTCACAATAATATACATATTAACAAAACCCAATTCTTACCAGTACTCACTATTTCAATATGTTATTAAAACAAGATTAGAAGTATATGGATAAACCCATATATAGACTACTTTGACATTTCTCGGAAAGTTGGCAACACTGTATTTTAATAATATTATAATTTATGTGGGCATTAGAAGATACTTTTCTGAAAATTTGATCAAAATCGAATAAATAATGTAGCCACAATGAATTTTTTAAAAAATTTGTGTTTTTTTTCTTGATAAGTTGGCAACACTGTATTTTGTTAAAATTGCATAATTTATTTAAGCACTAAAAAAAACTTTTATGAAAATTTGATTAAAATCGGTTAAATAAAATGGTCATAATAAATTTTTAAAAATTTTACTAATTTTTTTCTCGGAAAGTTGGCAACACTGTATTTTGTTAAAATTACATAAATTATATGAATACTAGGAGAATCTTTTGTGAAAATTTGAGTAAAATCGGTTGAATAACATGGCCATAATAAAAATTTTAAAACTTTAGTAATTTTTTTCTCGGAAAGTTGGCAACACTAAATATTAATAAAATTATGTAATTAATAGGAGCATTAGGGAAATCTTTTCTGAAAATTTAATTAAAATCGGATAAATAATGTAGCCACAATGAATTTTTAAAAACTTTAGTAATTTTTTTCTCGGAAAGTTGGCATTACTGGAAAAAACCAAAACCACATGACCATCTTGGGCACTAGGCAAATTTATCCTGAAAATTTCATTATAATCGGTTGAACCGTCTAGGAGGAGTTGCGATCACAAAATTTTGTCTGACGACCGAGCGAGCGAGCGAGCGAGCTGACGACGCACATCCATACACCCACATAAACTAAGTTCAGATTCGTCATCTAGGGGCTATATGAAGGATTTCTATACAAGTTTTTTTTTTTTTGAAAATGTTACAGACACCGTACCAAACACTATACTACTTTTTCCTTGCAGTCAAAGTAGTAAAAACATGGATAAAGATTTTACTAATACAGGGTGTTCTCTTTATCCTTTTAGGGGGCGATAGTACAGCCCAAAAGGAGTCAATGAACCTTAAAATGCCTTAGTAAAGTCGTCTCATAAGCAATAATTCTATTAGTTTTTACTGGACAATATTAATTTGTTTTAAACTCTAGTAATCTACTACTGAATCAGTATTGTCCATTATAAAAGCAGTATTTATGATGCAATTTCCCATAAATCAGCATCATATCGACTAATTTGATATCGGGTCATCGTGATTTTTAAAGAACAAAATAAAAATAATAAAAAAAATTATCAAACAAAGGTGATAAAAAAAAGTGAATTACTGAGATAACAACTTTACCTGTCGAATAACAAACGTAATAACAATTGAACAATACTGATTAAGTTGTAGATGACTCGAGTTTAACACAAATTAATTGTTTCCAGTAAAAACTAAAAGAATTAATATCTCGCTTATGAGACGAACTTTTACTAAGGTGTTTTAAGGTTTATCTACTCCTTTGGAGGGATACATAAAAACCGTAAACACCATATAATAAAAAGTACATATTTAATTTATAACAAGATTAAAAGTATATGGGTAAACCCATATATAAACCACTTTGATATTTCTCGGAAAGTTGATAACACAATATTTTTATTAAAATTATAATTTATGTATAATGTAGCCACAATCAATTTTTAAAAATTTTGTGATTTTTTTCTCGATAAGTTTGCAACATTTTTTCTCGGAAAGTTGGCAACACTGTATTTTGTTAAAATTACATAAACTATATAAATACTAGGAGAAGCTTTTGTAAAAATTTGAGTAAAATCGGTTAAATAACACGGCCATAATACATTTTTTTAAACTTTATTAATTTTTTTCTCGGAAAGTTAGCAAATTATATAATTAATGGGAACATTAGGGAAATCTTTTCCGAAAATTTGATCAAAATCGGATACATAATGTAGCCAATATGAATTTTTAAAAACTTTAGTAATTTTTTTCTCGGAAAGTTGGCATCACTGGAAAAAACTAAAACCACATGACCATCTTGGTTACTAGACAAATTTATCTTGAAAATTTCATTAAAATCGGTTGAACCGTCTAGGAGGAGTTGCGACCACAAAATTTTGACTTACGACCGAGCGAGCGAGTTGACGATGCACATCCACACACCCACATAAACTAAGTTCAGATTCGTCTGATCTAAAGGCTATATGAAAGATTTCTATACAATTGTTTTTTTTTTAAACTTCCTTGCAGTCAAAGTGGTAAAAATAGTTTATAGACTGCTTGTAACTAAAAGTGCTCTTGTGAATACAGACCATTATATTTATAACATAAAATAAAACATTACTATTCATTTTCTTACTAAATAAGAAGCTATATATCAAAATTTATTATTATAGATAAGAAAATAGTAAAAAATAAGTCAAAGAAATATATTATTAGGTATACAAATAAGTCTCCGCCGTTTTCTATCAAAAATTAGGAATTTATTGTGCAGGAACCGTACATTACTTTTTATTCAAAGTATTGTCCATCACTAGCCACTACTTTTCTCCATCTTTCTGGCAGCATTCGAATACCACGTCGAAAAAATTCTTTATCTTTTGAGGCTATCCACGAATCGACCCAATTTTTAGTATCTTCATATGATGTAAAGCGCTGCTTAGACAGGCCATGTGCCATCGACCGAAACAAGTGATAATCTTAAGAAGCAATGTCTGGTGAATACAGCGGGTGGGGTAGGACTTCCCAAATAAGTGTTTCCAAATAGGTTTTGACCGGCGCCGCAAAATGCGGACGAGCATGATCATGTTGAAGAATATTTTTTTTTTATTTTTATTTTTTTTAACAATTTCAAACGATGCGAAATTGCTTGTTGGGTCACTCTTAATGTAAGTGCAAGTTCTTCTTGCGTTTGGCATGAATCTTCCTCCAGTAATGCTTCCAATTCCTCTTTCGGCCTTCCACTACGTTCTTTGTCTTCCACGTCAAACTCATCGTTTTTAAACTTTTGAAACCAGTCATAACAACTTCTTTCACTTAAAGCAGTCTCACCATAAACAATCTATGCGCCTCAGCTGCAGATTTCTTCAAATTAAAGAAGTAAATCAAAAATTCCCGCAAATGACGCTTATTCGGAACAAAACTTGATATGTTCGCACAAAAAAAAATATGTGATGCTGATACAGAGTCACTAATTGTAACGTTATCCTGTGTGGTTTCTATAGGAGCGTGTTGTACTTATTATTAAAACACTGTTTATTATTTATTTATATATATATATTTATTATTACACACAAGACTACACTACTAGTATCTGTAATGGCTGACTTTCCATTGCTGGATGTCCGCCCGCGTCCACGCGTTGCCAACCTTCTCGCGTTGCCAACCTTATGATACCACATCCCCCTTCTTTTATTTTTAAACAATAATATTATAATCTACTTAAACAAATAACCTATCAGAGTACAATATTAAACAACGATATATAAAATACAGTATTACATATATAATTATACAAAATCTAATTATTATTTATGTTTTACAATTATTTTTAATATTCTTATATCTATATCAACTATACTAAATTATACATAGTCATTGAACTTATTTGGTTTTTTAATAGCTCTTTTTGTACGAGGATTAATAATTGCCTTACTTATACCCTGTTTATGTATATGTTTTATGTTTGTGCTATTATCTTTGATCAAGTATTTATGATTTCTTTCTATTGTTGAACCATTGTTCAACTTCACTATGTACGTTCTAGGTTTATTACTATTTTTTACTATTTTCCCTGGTATCCACCTAGATTTATCCTGATTTTGAACTCTAACCTTTTCTCCTGGTTTAAATTCAATTTTCCTCTCTCTCACATTTTTATCATGATTTATTTTTTGTTTTAACTGTCTAGTTTTAAGATTTTGTTTTATAATATTGGTTTTATTATTGAAATTTAAAGTAAATTTGTTAAGTAAACCATTTACTGTTCTATTGTACAGCAGTTCAGCAGGTGATGGTATGTTATAATCGATAGGTGTTACTCTATATTCCAATAAACTTAAGTACAAATCTTTATTGTCATGTTCTGCTTTTTTCATTATTTGTTTAAAAGTCTGAATACATCTTTCCACCATGCCGTTTGATTGGGCATGTGTTGGATTCGATGTAATGTGTTTTATTTCCCATTCTTTTACAAAATTTTCAAATTCTTCCGAACTGTAATTTGTACCATTATCTGATCTGATAATTTGTGGTATTCCGTGTCGCGCAAAAATAGATTTTAATTTTACAATTGTATTTTTGCTGTCTGTTTTTATTAATTGAGCTATTTCAATAAACTTTGAAAAATAGTCTATTACAATAAGGTAGTTTTTTCCTGATATTGTAAAAATATCTGTTCCTACAACAGTCCATGGTTTATCAGGCACTTCTGTCTGAATTAATGGTTCTTTTTTGTTAGATTGTTTAAAAGTTAAACACGTATCACATTTGTTTATGTATTCCTCAATATCTGAGTTTATGTTCGGCCAATAGAGACCTCGTCGTGCTCTTAATTGACATTTGACAATCCCTAAATGATTATAGTGAATTTTCTCTAACATTTCTTCCCTGAGTAATTTGGGTACTATAGCTTTATTACCTTTAAATAATACATCGTTGATGCTAACTATCTCATCTCTATAATTCCAGTACTTTTTTACTTCATCATTTAGATTTTTATTATCTGCTGGCCAGTCGCCTTTTACTAATTTTAATACTTGTACAAGTACCGGATCTTGTTTTGTTTCAGATTGAAAAATTTTAAACTTTGATTCTGATATTGGTAGTATATTTTGTACTAAGTTTACTTGCGCTTCAATATCATTTAAATTAGATTCGTTTTCATTTATATATCCTTCAATATAACTTCTGGACAAACAGTCTGCAATTAGAAGTTGTGTACCGGGTTTATATTGAATATTTAAATCATATAATTGTAACTTAATCAACATACGCTGCAGTCTCAACGGACAATTTATTAATGGTTTTCTAGAAATGGTTACCAACGGCTTATGGTTAGTTTCCACCACTATTTGTTTTCCGTATATATATTGATGGAACCTCAAGCATCCGAACAAAATAGCTGCCATTTCTTTTTCAATTTGGGCATAATTTTGTTCAGTACTTGTCAGTGCCCTTGATGCATAAATCACAGGTAAATTATTTTGTAGCAGAACTGCCCCTAAGCCATTTTTTGATGCGTCCACCGAAACAACTACAGGTAGTTTCGGATTGTAAAATTGTAATACTGGACTCGTTGTGAGTAATTGTTTAATATCATTAATCGCTTTAGTATGATTTTCATGCCATACAAAAACTGAACTTTTCTTTATTAACTGTCTTAATTCATTTGTTTTATTTGACAAGTTTGGTATGAACTTAGACACGTATGTAACCATTCCTAAAAAATTTTCAACTTCGTTTTTATTGGTTGGTACCGGCATTTCTATAATACTTTTAATTTTGTCTTTATCAGGTTTAATTCCTGATTTACTAACAATATGTCCTACAAATTTAATTTCATCTTTATTAAATTTACATTTCTCTCGATTAAATTTTACATTTTTTACCCTAGCCCTCTCTAGAATATTTTTTAAATTTTTATCGTGATCGTTTTGATCTTTACCGTAGACCAAAATATCATCTATATATGATATGTGACCTGGCAAGTCTTCAAAAATTTGTCTGAATTTTTTCTGAAAAACTTCTGGTGCTGACGAAACACCAAATGGCAGCCTAGTGAACATGTATCTACCAAAAGGTGTCGCGAAGCAACATAATTTCTGACTTGGTTCGTCCAGTGGTATCTGGTAAAACCCTTGATTAGCATCAAGTATGCTAAATACTTTTGCGTTAGATAGTTCCGTTAGAATATTTTCGATTGTTGGAATTTGGAAAAATTCCCTTTTAATAACTTTATTTAATTCAACCGGATCTAGACAAATTCTGATTTTCCCGTTGGGCTTTTTGACTATTACCAGTGGATGAACCCAGTCAGTAGGCTCACTAACTTTTACAATGATTTTATTTTTCTCTAATCTATCTAATTCTTTTTTCAGATCCTCTGTAACAGACATCGGTATTTTCCTAGCGTTAAATACTTTAGGTATTGCATTTTCTACAATCTTAATTTTATGTGTTTCATTTAAACATCCAATACCTTCAAAAACATCATGATATTTGTCTATTACATTTCGATTAGCACAATTTTTATTAATTCATTTACTTTTGTTATAAGGTTTAATTTTTTACATTCTCTTAATCCTAAAATAGGAGAAACATTTTCTATATCTACAACGAAAAAATCTAAATTAAATGTTTCTGATTTATCTTTTACATTACAAAACAAATTAATTTTGCCTAATGTATTAATTTTTGTACCACCAAAAGTAATTAATTTTACTGTTGATTTTAGTAACTTGATATTTCCAAGCTTATTACATAGATATTTCGGTACTATACTAGCCTGCGCCCCAGTGTCTAATTTGAACTTCACGAACATTTTCTTATTTAACTCTATGGTTTCTGTCCAATCTTCTTCACCTACTTTTGTTTGATCTTCTACCGCACCTACAAACACTTCCTCTTCATTTTCATCTATTTCTTCTTTTACTTCTTTTATTTGTTTCACTCGGCACATTTTTTTAAAATGATTTGGCTTGTTGCTCTTAAAACACATTTGTCCATATGCTGGGCACTCTCTCACTTTGTGTGTTGTTCCGCAACGTGTACAGTTCTTAATTGTATTTTTGTGACTGTTGTTTTTTCTTTCTTCCACCTGTTTTTGTGTTACATACTTTTGTTTACTTAATTTACTTTCTTGGTATTTGTTAATTTTATCAACTTTTATTGTTTCATTATTTATTTCTTTCACTGTTTCTTTTGTAGCTACCGTTGCTCTGCAGATATCTATGCACTTGTTTAAGATTAAACTAGTTTCACTTAATAATTTTTCACGTAACTGGTTATTCTCAATGCCACAAACTATTCTGTCTTTTATTAGTGATTCACGTAATCTTCCAAAGTCACAAGATGTAGATAGTGTCTTTAATTCCGTAATGTATGCCTCCATACTTTCGCCTGAGAATTGATTTCTCATGAAAAATTTGTGTCTTTCATACGTGATGTTTAATTTTGGTATGAAATATGCATCAAATTTATCAAGTAATATACCGAAATTATTAATTTCATTTGCTTTTAGTTCAAAAGTGTTGTACAGTTCAATTGCTTCTGAACCCATACAATGCAGCAGTAAATTGCACTTTCTTTTTTCATTTGCTTCCATACCTGTTGCATTTATGTATATTTCAAACTGTTGCTTGAATTTGCACCATGTGCTTGCAGCATTTTTTTCATTTAACTTGAAATACGGTGGCTTCAAATCCATGACTGCGCCATGTAACGTTATCCTGTGTGGTTTCTATAGGAGCGTGTTGTACTTATTATTAAAACACTGTTTATTATTTATTTATATATATTTATTATTACACACAAGACTACACTACTAGTATCTGTAATGGCTGACTTTCCATTGCTGGATGTCCGCCCGCGTCCACGCGTTGCCAACCTTCTCGCGTTGCCAACCTTATGATACCACACTAATACTTTAACGTAATGTTGTTACCAGATGTCCAAACTTACGATATTACGTTTTACATCTGACAATTTCAACATAACCTTTTGGTGGGGCCATATTTTGACAAACGGCGGAGACTTATTTGTACACCTAATACAAAAACGTGTTAACCATTAATATTATGCTATATTATTAGAAAAGTAAAACTATAATAATTAAACCAAATATTATTACATAATAAAAAAGTTCTGTTTATGCTGTAGTAAATATCACGCCAAAAATGAATCACTATACGACGATAAGATCTGTCAATTATACAAGTCGATCCAAGTCCTAACTATAAATTAAGTAAAAGCAAAAGGCAAAACAAAATATGTGTACAGTTCAGTTCTCAGTTCATTCACCCCTTGCACATTTATTGCAGGCAACTTGTTTCACGTTTGTGTTGTGCGAGAAATCTATGCTTACGGCGCTAGTTACGATTATACGATATACAGGATGTAACAGAATAACTATTCCTAATTTTAACTGGAGTATCCTGGGCTCAGAATATGAAGATTTAATGCAAATCACTGAGATAAAATGTGGCTCCTTACTGAGCTACAGGGTGTTTTATATAAAAATTTAAAAACGATTTTTGCCCAGTACTTTAAAACTATTTGACGTATCCTTATCATTCTTGGCAGGAAATGTAGGTACCGTACACCATACTAAATTATGTTAAATAAAAGTTTCTGGCTACTGCCAGTGGCGTACAACAGGGGCAAGTGAGAGGTTGATCCTTCCTAAATTCTACGCCACTGGCGGAATTGTCATTTTAGCACAATTTTTCGATTCTCCAATACTTGCTGTGTAAAAAACATACTCTTCCTTTGTAACGATAAAGTCACTGTTTTTCGAGATATTTAAAGTTAAACATAAGCTGCACTCGTGGGATTTTTTCAAAATTTGCTCAAAAAAATCTGAAAAAATTCAGTAAAATAGAGAAAAAAATTAGCTACATAATAACTAAGTAACTTTTTCTCTAACTCATTCTGATTTGGCTGTAAAAATTATTGAAAATAAAAAATAAAATGCAAAAAATATTAATTTTCAATAATTTTTCCAGCCAAACCAAAATGAGTTAGAAAAAAAGTTACTTAGATATTATGTAGCTAATTTTTTTCTCTATTTTACTAAATTTTTTCAGATTTTTTTGATCAAATTTTTAAAAAATGTCAAGGGTGCAGCTTATGTTTAACTTTAAATATCTCTAAAAATAGTGACTTTATCGTTAGGAAGGAAGAGTATGTTTTTTACACAGAAAGTATTGGAGAATCGAAAAATTGTGCTAAAATGACAATTCCGCCAGTGGCGTAGAATTTAGGAAGGATCAACCTCTCACTTGCCCCTGTTGTACGCCACTGGCAGTAGCCAGAAACTTTTATTTAACAAAATTTAGTATGGTGTACGGTACCTACATTTCCTGCCAAGAATGATAAGGATACGTCAAATAGTTTTAAAGTACTGGGCAAAAATCGTTTTTAAATTTTTATATAAAACACCCTGTAGCTCAGTAAGGAGCCACATTTTATCTCAGTGATTTGCATTAAATCTTCATATTCTGAGCCCAGGATACTCCAGTTAAAATTAGGAATAGTTATTCTGTTACACCCTGTATAATATTATATATATATACATATATATATATATATATATATATATATATATATATATATATATAATATATATATATATATATATATATATATATATATATATATATATATACGATTATACGATATATATCAATTATAGTAATCAACACGAGTACAGCAAAATTAAAGTTATACTTGTTGTTATTTATATTTTTACTTAATTAAATATTTAAAATTGTATAAAATTGTTCTTTTTATTATATTTTAAAAACTAATTTCAGTAAAATAAAACGGCCTTAGGTTCTAGCTCTGTATTTAATATTTATTAATAATCAGAACTCATTATATTAAAATAAAACGGCTTTAGGTTTAAGTTCTGTATTAATGTTTATTAATAAATTGACGTACTCAACGCACGTTTTCGTCAGGAAAAAAGATGAAAACGTACGTTGAGTTCGTCGAAACGTCGATTATTAATAAATATTAATACAGAATTAGAACTTAAAGCTGTTTTATTTTAATAGTCAACAATCTTTCAGAACTCATTATATTAAAATAAAACGGCTTTAGGTTTAAGTTGTGTATATTAATGTTTCGTCAGCGAAAAAGATAAAGACGTACGTTGAGTTCGTCGAAACGTCAATTATTAATAAATATTAATACAAAACTAGAACCTAAAGCCGTTTTATTTTAATATAATGAATTGTGAAAGATTTTTTACTATACAAATTATTGTATTATTTGCATTTTTCTTTAGGATATAAATTCTAACATTACAATTCTTTCAGAACTCTTTATATTAAATAAAAAAAATTAGAAAGGCAATGATTTAAATAAAATTGACTTCCTTTAATTAATAATTTATAATTTTTTAAAAAATAAAATCTCGTAACCATCCTGGGCAATAAATAAATCTATCCTAAAAAGTTCATTAAAATCGGTTGAACCGTCTTGGACTGACGACTGAGCGAGCTGACGAAGCACATACATATACCCCCATAAACTAAGTTCGGATTCGTCTAATCTAGAGGCTATATGAAGGATTTCTATATATTTTTTTTATTTATAAATATAATTATAGTATAGAAAAGGATTTCTTCAATCTCGTAAAATATTCGGTATTTGATATAAGGCGTGTTCTTCGTGCCGAATTTAATTTCTATGTTATCGATCTTATACAATACAAATTTATAAAAAGGATACATCTATTGAAATTCTCATTAATTTATTTATTTTAGGTTATTAAATACGAGTGTTTGTTTCCATATACCAAATATATAATATTCATATTTTTAAAATTTCTTGATTCATACTGACATACATTATTAATTTTATACTAACGATAAGAAATTTTACTCGATGTATTTTCTTAATAGAAATTTACCTATTTTTTTTTAATTAATTTCCTGATATATTATATTTTTTATGTGTTTATTTTATAATAGTTGTTTGAGATATAGTAGATGGTTACATCTGCTCAGGGGCGGATCTATATACAGGATGTTAGGTAAACATGCGGCAAAAATTCAAGGGGTTTATTGTAGATTGAGCAACTTTACATGTACTTTTTGATAATAAAATGTTGTTACTGTCGCAAATTTTGTTCACCCTGTATCTTCGAAACAAAGGGGTTTTTCAGAAATCATCATTGGACAAAACATTCTTAGAATAGGCCAAGGAATAACCCCCTTAAATTTTTGCCGTATGTTTACCTAACAACCTGTATATGGGCTTTTTGAAATGCAGCCCAGAGCCCCGTGGATATAAAGGCCCTCTCCAGACAATGAACAATATTGCGAATTAAAAGAAAATAATCTAAAATCATAAGGTCTTACAGTTGCTGTTTGTGTATCTAAGTCATATTAAATAAATAAAATTAATTTTGGATCCAGATGTAAAATTATCTGGATTCGGTTTCTAACGCTAATTTATAGAGTATTGTGTTATACAATATTTTTCTACGAATCATCTACACTGTTCGAAAAAAAAATACCCTTATTAGTGCCTATATACGTCCGTTCCCTAAAAAGGGTAAATATGATTACCCTAAATAGGTAAATTCAAACAGGGCACTTTCTTATCCCAGAAAAGGGTAAAAAGGCAGTTATTTATCCTTATTTTTCGTATTTTTTGCCCTTACATTAAGGTGAAAAGTCAAATATTTTAAAATACACAAGAGCAGGGCAATTTTTTGCACTAATAAGGCTACAAATTCAATTACCCTCGAAAATTTTTACTCTTTTACCCTATTATTTTGAACAGTGTAGATCTGATACGATTTCTGTATGTAAATATTTGATAGAAAATCATGCATATAAAATTACAATCAGATAGAACCGGGTATAATGCTGAGATATAATTTTTATTGTTCACGTGCAAAGTTCAATGGCCTATTTTCATTTCTGCGTTTATTATTAATCGAATCGAGAAACTTGCACATTTGTCAAATTACTATAGCATGTAGTATGCAGTTTTGTTCAACAGTCGGTATATAAATATACAGGGTGTATTCGTTAACTAAATTCTAAATCAGATTCGTTACATTTGAATGAAATGTAAAATCGATTTCAAGAAAATCAGTATGTGTTCATTGTTTTCTTATGCCAGTTATTGTCAAATTTTTATTTACTTATAATTTATTTTATAGCTTCATCATTGTTCATCATTGATGTATAATTTTCATCAGAATATAAATAATATTACAGTAAATAACAGAACATAGAAACAAGTTACTAGGTAACAAAATAAGTGTCTAGATCATATAATTTATAGATTTTTAATTAACGGAAACCAAATTTTATTTAACTCAGTGCTGTGTCACAGTGATAAATTTTATTCTTTTCTTTATAAATCTCTATTGTTTCTCTTATCAATCTGATGATAGGTCTAGCAATTATTACAGTGTCTTCAAATTTATTCATCATTAAAAATAAGTAATAAACTTCTAACGGCTACAGTTCCGTTAGAATGCATTTTCGGACATATGTTTATTTGAAGTTTCTTATTTAGATTACTCATAGTATAGTTTTTCCCCGACGTCATAAATCCGAAGATTGAAGAGGAGTAATATTATTTTACGCTCTTCATGTGTGCAATATAAAAAACTTTAATATTCTTTCTTGATAAAATTCTGCTACATTTTATCGGTAACATTTTTCACGAAAGGCAAAAATGCGTAAATTTTCAATAATTCTAGACATCTCGGATTTATTGCTTTCTTGATAAAAATTTTATCATAACCATTCATCAGAAATATATAAATATATAAATATTTCGTTTAAGTATTTTAATATAATGAGTTCTGAAAGATTTTTTACTATGTTATATGTAAATATATTTACAATATCTATTAAGTACAGATACTTTTGTGTTAGTAGATTTGTCACAAACATCACGACGTACAAATGAAACTTACGATCGTCAGACTATATTAATTAATTAATTAATCTAATATGAAGCTAGTTTAGTTAGGTATACTTTGATACGGGAAATAGTGGTGGGCAAAGCCGTCCTACTGGCCGACACGCCGGCCAATCAGAGCGCGCGCCCCTCCCACGCACTTACCCCCACGCACGACCCCACCACCGGCCGGACCATATAAATACCGGCCTGGACGCAGCGGAACGGCAGAGTTCAACAAGCTTTCAGCCACCACTGACTAAGTGGAAAAAGGGCTCATCATCGGCATTACTCGTCACTGACTAAGTGACAAGGAAGACTCTCCACTGACTACTGACTAAGTAGGCCAGCAACGCCAGACATCGCTGACCAAGCGGTGTTACTCACTGACTACTGACTAAGTAGGCCAGCAACGCCAGACATCGCTGACCAAGCGGTGTTTCTCAACGAACTATTGTGTGGAGTGAGACACATTGTTAATGTCCACTGCCAAGCAACGACGCACCGAGCGTCACATCGACCGGATAGCAACAGCAGCCCTTGAGGAAGCCAAGGTCCCGGAGCCCGTGTCTCCGCTACCGCCGACACCGCCGAAGAAGCGGCCACGTCCGTCCTCACCCAGGAAGCGGCTCCCGACGTCTCCCCGCAAACCGCTACCCCGCAGGCTCGTCCCCAACACCGCGCCCAAACCTACGTTCCGTGTGGTACGCATTGACGTTTCGCCCCCCGCCTATCACACAGTGAACCGTTCGCGGGTACACCCCCTCGACCCCCGGCTTACGCTAGTGCGGTCAGCGTATGCCAACATGTTTAGTAAAGTGTAAATAAAGTGCCGTGATAAACATTGACCTTTTTTTTTTTTAACTTGTTTGTTTATTGTTTATATATGACTTTGCATATTACTTGTGTATAACTTGTTTGTTTCTTTTATATATGACTTTGCATATTACTTGTGTACAACTTGTTTGTTTATTTTATGTGTGTTGTAAATAAATCATTTACAGAAAAATACACGTCTTCGCTGTCTCCACGCATCCCACCAAAAAAAAGCCACGGTATCAATTGGCGCCCAGCAACGTGGAGCCAAGGATTTTTGGATAAGGATCGCGAAACCACAACCCGAGATGTCTCCAGCAACGAGGAAGCGTGGAGCAGCGCAAGAGACAGTGCTCTTGCGGGAGAGCGAAAACACCCGCTGGCGCCCAACTCCTAGACCACCGCTATTTTCTGGATCTTTACTGGAATGCCCTCTTCAGTTCCTGGCAAAAGCTGAAACCGCATTCGAAGATGCAAACGTACCGGTGGACCTATACGCGAAGACAATACCAGACCTACTACAAGGCGAAGCAGCGGAATGGTGGCAACCATACTCAGTGATGCCATGTAGCTGGGAGTATTTAAAAAAAACCCTTTTACAAAAATACAACGGAGTTCAGAAAGAACGGGAGATATCCCGAGAATTTTTTGAAACAAGACAAAGAAGTGATGAAACAGCATGCCTCTTCATACTTCGCAAGTTGTCATTGAAGCTACGACTGGCACAATATGGAATCACGACAGGGACGAACGAAGTCAAGAGAATGATTCAACTACTGCGTCCACAATTTCGGCAGTGCTTACTCCTGCACAAATTCGGAAAGTTGGACGAACTAGCCACAGTATTGGGAGATTTGGACGAAGAATTTCCACCAGAGAAGCGAAGTAACTCAATTAGTTGCAAGGAGTGCCGAGGGAATCACTGGACCAGAGAATGCCCAAGAAATAAACCACCAACTTCGGGAAACGCACCAGTGGCCGGGACAAGCAATCCCCGGCCATAATAAACAGCATAGGACAAGTACTGCCACGAATCCGTTGTCGCTTCGGTTCAAAGGAGGTATGGGGCCTTCTGGATACTGCAGCATCCGTAAATGTATACAGCGAACGGATAACCCACCCACAAGCGAAGACACCACGAACTATCGGTCTAGCCGATGAAAACCAAGAATTAAAGATTTCCGGAGAAACGCTCATGGAGATGGTATGCGGTAAAGAGAAGCAGCTAGTGAACTTCCACGTTAGCCCGACTCTTAGAGAGGATTGCATCCTAGGCATGCCATGGTTCGAGGAGAATCACGCCATCATGGACTACTCCAGGAGATGCATTCATTTTGGTACACATCAGCGACAAACCATGTTCTGGATCCGAACCAAGGTGGAATCCGAAAGCGATGTCCAAGTACCGGAAATAATCTCAGACTGGCCCAACAATCACCAACCGGCGTTTGAGAATTTAGTTCAAAGGTTCAAAGGAATATTCGTACCTCCACCAATCCCAACAATGAAGACAACGGTAGTAGCTCACACAATCCGGCTAATAACGACCACTCCAATCAGGACAACACCGTATCAAGTATCGGACCAAAAGAAAAAAAGCATCAGCAAACAAGTAACGGAGATGTTACAAGAAGGGATCATCTCCCCCTCCACATCACCGTACCCTAGCCCCGTCGTCATGGTACCGAAAAAGGACGGAGAGGTACGATTCTGTGTGGATTACCGGAAATTGAACGCGGCAACCCTGAGCGAACCCACGCCGATGCCCATTATATCCGAAGTGCTCCGAGATGTCGGATCGGCAAACGTTTTCTCAACACTCGATTTGAAGTCAGGCTATTGGCAGATACCAATGGACGAAGATTCAAAGGAGAAAACTGCGTTTGCAACACCTGATGGGGGCCTGTATCATTTCAACGTCATGCCTTTTGGACTTAAGAATGCCCCGGCTACGTTTCAACGGTTGATGTCTCAAGAAGTCCTGGCCGGTTATTTGCGAAAATTTTGTCTAGTCTATTTAGACGATATCATCGTATTCAGCGAAGATCACCAGCAGCACCTACAACACCTCGCTATGATATTCGAGAGGTTACAACAATATAACCTATATTTGGCACCAGCAAAATGTCTATTTGGTAGAAGAGAGTTAGAGTTCTTGGGGCATAACCTCGGCGAAGGTGTCATCACCCCACTGGACAAGCACTTGACGGAAATCCGAAGATTTCCAACACCAACTACCAAGAAACAGTTGCGGTCATTTATTGGAACGTGCAACTGGATCCGGGACTATATCCCCAGTTTCGCGGATATCTTCGCTCCAATAACGGACATACTAGCCGGCAAGAAGAAATTCCGGTGGACACCGGAAGCAGAAGAAGCACGTAATCAACTTAACCGAGTCCTCGAGAAGCCAATGCAGTTACATCGCCCAGTCAAGGACCTCCCATTTGTCATACAGACCGATGCCAGCGGAATTGGTATTGCGGCCGTCCTATATCAACTCCCCTCAGGAAAAGAGAGACGGATTATTTCCTATTCGAGCGCCCGGCTCAGCGAAACCGAGCAGAAATACCATATCAACGAACAGGAATGTCTCGCTCTAATATGGGCCGTGAAGAGATATCGACCATATCTAGAAGGACAAACGTTTACAGTCCGGACCGACTCCAAGGCACTGACATGGCTAAATCACTTTAAGGATACGAAGGCCAAGCTTCTTCGGTGGTCCATCTTACTGCAAGAATTCGACTTCAGGTTAGAGCATTGTCCAGGAAAAGACAATGAACTTTCGGACTACTTATCAAGAAACCCAAGTCACCGGAGTACCGGCGATCAAGAGCACGTAGACCAGAGAATCTTACCACCCGGAGGACTTGCAATCAGTCAAATTTCTGAGACGCTACCGACAGTTGTAAAACGACACCAAAGCGACGATCCACTGACAGAAAGAATCCGCGAAGGATTGGAGAATCCGGAGAATCCGCACCACGAGACCTATCAGGAAACGATGGAGTATATAGATGGTGTTCTTTGGACGAAGGCTACGGAAACGGAATCCCGAAGAATGTACGTCCCAAGGAAGGCACGCAGTCACGTCCTTCATGTTACTCATGACGAAGCAGGACACCCTGGCCGAGACGAGACAATCCGAGCCACCACATCGCGTTACTATTGGGAGCAGATGAATCGCCATATCGCGGGGTACGTTAAAGGATGTTTACTGTGTTCCACGGTTAAGAGGGGACGACACCAGGCACCCGCGTCTATCAAACCCAGGATACCACAGCATCCGTGGCAGACGGTCTCTGTCGATCTAATGGGACCCTACCCCGAGACGCCTACGAGAAAGAGAAACATTTTGGTTATCACAGACATTTTCACGAAGTGGATCGAGGCATTCGCAATCAACGATACCAGGACCGGTATCGTGGGTCAGCTGCTAGAGGAACAAGTGTTTTCTAGATTTGGGTACCCAGAGGTCATCATCAGCGACAACGGGCCCCAATTTCGCAGCTGGAGATGGCAGCACCTTTGCCGTAAGTGGGGCGCCCGAAGTTATTTCACACCGATTTACCACCCTCGTGCCAATCCAGTTGAGAGGATGAATCAAGAAATAAAGAAAGGCCTCCGTACAGCATTACAGGGGAAGCCTCATACACAATGGGCTCGGGAACTCCCGCCAATCTTGATGAAACTTCGCACTAGACGGAATGCTGCGACGGGCCATACACCTGCCAACGCCCTACTAGGATACGAACTCAGGACACCCGGTGATTGGGAATTGGATCAGAGTATTCCCCCGCAAGCCCCTGAACATGCCACCAGGGAAGCACGCTTAACGGATATCCGGGAAAATCAGCTAACCTACGCCCGTCGTTATGAGAAGGAAGAGGGAAATGCCCCATTCGTAGAAGGCCAAAGTGTCCTTATTCGAGCACATCCACTGTCCAACGAAGCAAAAAAATTCCACGCCGGATTTGCACCCAAATGGCTTGGTCCCTACACGATCCGAAACCTAGAAACGGGGCAAGTGGTTGTGGTTGACAAAGGTGGCCAGGATGTAAGGATACATGCAGACCAGGTCAGGCCGGCACCTAGGAGGCCACTCACTCCACCCAGTTCCCACGAAGAAGAGGTCACCGAACCCGAAGACCTTTGACTTTCCAACGGACGCTTCGCCAAAGACAGAAGGGGGGAATGATACGGGAAATAGTGGTGGGCAAAGCCGTCCTACTGGCCGACACGCCGGCCAATCAGAGCGCGCGCCTCTCCCACGCACTTACCCCCACGCACGACCCCACCACCGGCCGGACCATATAAATACCGGCCTGGACGCAGCGGAACGGCAGAGTTCAACAAGCTTTCAGCCACCACTGACTAAGTGGAAAAAGGGCTCATCATCGGCATTACTCGTCACTGACTAAGTGACAAGGAAGACTCTCCACTGACTACTGACTAAGTAGGCCAGCAACGCCAGACATCGCTGACCAAGCGGTGTTACTCACTGACTACTGACTAAGTAGGCCAGCAACGCCAGACATCGCTGACCAAGCGGTGTTTCTCAACGAACTATTGTGTGGAGTGAGACACATTGTTAATGTCCACTGCCAAGCAACGACGCACCGAGCGTCACATCGACCGGATAGCAACAGCAGCCCTTGAGAAAGCCAAGGTCCCGGAGCCCGTGTCTCCGCTACCGCCGACACCGCCGAAGAAGCGGCCACGTCCGTCCTCACCCAGGAAGCGGCTCCCGACGTCTCCCCGCAAACCGCTACCCCGCAGGCTCGTCCCCAACACCGCGCCCAAACCTACGTTCCGTGTGGTACGCATTGACGTTTCGCCCCCCGCCTATCACACAGTGAACCGTTCGCGGGTACACCCCCTCGACCCCCGGCTTACGCTAGTGCGGTCAGCGTATGCCAACATGTTTAGTAAAGTGTAAATAAAGTGCCGTGATAAACATTGACCTTTTTTTTCTTAACTTGTTTGTTTATTGTTTATATATGACTTTGCATATTACTTGTGTATAACTTGTTTGTTTCTTTTATATATGACTTTGCATATTACCTGTGTATAACTTGTTTGTTTCTTTTATATATGACTTTGCATATTACTTGTGTACAACTTGTTTGTTTATTTTATGTGTGTTGTAAATAAATCATTTACAGAAAAATACACGTCTTCGCTGTCTCCACGCATCCCACCAAAAAAAAGCCACGGTATCAACTTGTTGTATCAAATTTTGTATGACATATTCTTTATCAATTGTATTTTTGATTCGTAGAATAAATGAATATTATTATTATTATTATTATGTCTGAATACATGTAGAAAATGAACTAACGCAGTCAGGTCGTCGACCTCTTATAGATAGGCTACCCGCAATATAATTTCAGCTACATATCGAATTTTATTTTCTGTTATATATTATATATGTAAATATTTGTTTATTATTAGATCGTGCATCACAAAGAAAAGTGACACAAGAAATCAAACTGAACCGAAAACTGAACAAAACCGTTCTTTTTGCTGAAACAAAAACTGGAACTGAACCGGAAAGAAAAATACGGTTTATTTCGGTTCAATATATGCTGAAACATTTTTGGTTTTTTTTTTTGTGAATCAAATTGAAAATGAAACTACGGATCACTTTGAAAAAGGTATATTTTTTGATAATAATTTTGCTTTTAATAATCTTTAAATTGTTTAAATGAAAATAGATTGGAAAATATTTTAATAATAAGAAGTAATTTTCATTTTTTTTTCTAATTATAAATAAATAAAAATTCTGTATACAAGAATTTGTTACGTTAACATATGTTACCTTATTATTATATAATTAAAATATACATATGAATTATATAAGTTTCTAATAACAAATTATATTATTATATACTTCTAATTATTATACTTTGAATTAATTAATAATTATTATATTATTGTATCAATTGATGTAGTATGCTTATTATAAAAGTAGGAATAAAATGTTCTAAATTATGGTAGAAAATAAATGTACATAAATTACTGGCAATTGTTTTTGTAAATTATTGTTCATCTATTAATAAATATGAATAATTTTAAATAATATCGAGTAACATACGATTTATGTACTGTATTGTATAGCATATATGTATGATGTAAGAATATACAACACGTATGTAATTTTTAAAATAACTTCCTTTTTCAATAGAAAACAAAAAATCAATAGAACAAACATGCAACGAGACATTATTTTCAAATAATGATATTTAACCTTCAAATTATGCAAACTTCACGAATGATTGATGTAGTATAAATAGAAATCAGTTTTGTTATATATATATATATAATTATCATCATTGTATTTCGATTTATTAATATTAAATGTATAAACATAAACAAAATATATATTAAACATTCATATAATTAATTCAAATTGAAAAATTTTTTATGACACTATGCTATCTCATTAATAATAATAAAAAGAAATACAAGAGTTACACTTATTATTTTTAAAATAAAAAGTCTTTAGAATTAAGTTCCGTATAAATTTTAATTAAAAAATCGACGTTTTGATATAAATATAATAAATAAACAGAACATAATATTATAATCTCGCCATTTAAAATAAAATTAGGTGTTTCTTATGCTGGCGCATATTAAATTGTAACTAAGCGTACCCCCTAACCGCTGGATAAATAGATTTTACTGGGAGAATGCTGTACGAGAGAGATTTTTATCATTTTTATTTGATTTTGACATTTCTTCAGAAGACGAAATTCAATATTTCAGCAAAAAAAACATTAATTTATTTCAAAGCTATCTACTTTTTTTTAATGCGACATTATAGTATACAAGTAACGTATTTTTCTTCTCTCTCTCTCTCTCTCTCTCTCTCTCTCTCTCTCTCTTTCTCTCTCAAATATAGCAATCACTTAAGTAAATAAAATAAACTAGTTTAGATGTTGGACAATTATACAAAGTGTTATATATGATTATTATAATTTTCTGTAACTTTCTGTATACTTCATATTTTTTTATTGAATTATTAGGTATTAATATAGTAATATGTTAGTTACTTTTGTAACATTCTGTATATCTTTTTAATTTGTTTTCCAGCAAAAATTCAATCTTATTTATTTATTAAATATAGAACAATATTAATAAAACAATTATACCAATTTAATCTTTAATTTGCTGTTAAAAAACATTAACATTGTATTAAAATAAAATGGCCTTAGTTATAATTCTGTATTAATATTTTTTTAATAATTAATGTGTCGACAAATTCAACTAAACATAGAAACAAGTTACTAGGTAACAAAATAAGTAACTAAATTATAAAATTTATAAATTTTTAATTCCAGGAAGCCAAATTTTATTTAAAATCAGTTACACTAATTGATGTTATTTTTTACTTTATACATAAATTATAATTTTTGTATGCATTAGTTAGTTGTGAAATATTTTTTTATTTATTTATACTGTATTAGTATTAATTTCTTGTTATTACTAGTAAAAATCAACCTTATTTATTTATTAAATACGGAACAATATTGTATAACACAATAATACTAATATAATTAATTTTTCTGTCCGAACTTGTTAGTTGCAGGTATTCAGGTAGAATTTGGTTAAATTGTGTTTAGTTGCAAGTGTGCTATCGTATCCAGTACGCAATGCTTGCTTTCGTGTGCATATATATTTGCATATTTGATGATTAAATATGTGTAAAATTTTAACATAGGCGAGTGTACTATTTAAAAATAAGATATTTGTAGCGCATTGAACATTTCGTGCGATTTGTGATATTAATTAATGATATTTACAACGTTCAAACTTATTTTGAAAACTCTTTTTTAACATATACAGGGTGATTTATTAGTAATTGGAAATATTTTAACTGGAGTATCCTGGGCTCAGAATATAAAGATTTAACGCAAATCACTTCGATAAAACATGGCTCCTTACTGAGCTACAGGGTGTTTTATATAAAAATTTAAAAACGATTTTTGCCCAGTATACTTTAAAACTATTTGACGTATCCTTATCATACTTGGCATACATAAAAGTTTCTGGCTACTGCCAGTGGCGTACAACAGGGGCAAGTAAGAGGTTGATCCTTCCTAAATTCTACTCCAGTTAAAATATTTCCAATTATTAATAAATCACCCTGTAGATTATATGTCAGAAGATAAGTTCAGTAAATAGTTTAATTTGGTAATGTTTATAAAAATTTAAGCCACGTAAAGAATTTTTAATTGTTTTTAACGTAAATTAAAAATAGCAGTATCTGTTAGTAGTTATGTAAATAAAACTGCTACCGTATTTTTTCAACATGCAACATGTTAAAAACAAATTTTTAAAGTAAGTTTTATCATAGTAAAAATTTTTTCAGTATTAAAATTTCGTGATTTATATTCATAAAATGTGCTAAACTAACAAGTCTGTAACGTTTGAAGTATAAATACATTTGTAAAGTAAAATTTTACCTAGTTCGGCCCTAATTGATAGTGATTTGTTGCGAGTGACTTTGTTTGTAAACTGAGTGAACTAATAATTCGACTAAACCACGTAAATATCTTTCGTATAATTATTTAAACAATTATCATGTTAAACATTAAAGAAAAAACTATTTAAAATATCTGTAAAGTTATTTGTAGTAAGATTGTAGCAGGACTGGAATAAAATTGCAGGATTTGGAACTGAAGCAGGAAATCTTAGATTGTTAAAGGTAAGAAAAGTATTGATTATTAATAATTTATTGATTTTTACATTACTGTATTTTAATTTCAAATATATAGAGAATCGATTTTTCTGTGACTGGATAACAATAGTTACAGATAAAAAAAAATTTCGTAGGTTAAAAGCAGTCTGTTAGGGTCTGTTAGGGGATAAATAAAACTCAATTGAAATACTATTCAAGCTTTCGATATATACTATATCATCATTAGTGAATTATAATAGCATATATGTAATTATTATAACATTCTTTTTCATTAGGTTAGTAACATTGAAGCACATGTTTAACTTAGAATTCGTAGAGACAGTAGAAACTGAATTTGTTTAATGAACAAAACATTTTAGAAGGTAACGATTTTATGAAATAATTATAACAAAACAACCAAAAAAAAATCTATACTATTCCAGAAATAATATAATTGATGTTTAATCAAAACATTTGATATATTATGTCTGATTTTACATACTAAATCCCTATGTACGACGCGACGGTCCAAGTCAACACACGGTATATATATGAATGTTTAATCTACACAAAAATTCATTAAGGAACCTTTAGTACAATCTCAAGTTTGCACAATTATAACACGAGATCTATTAATATATTAGAAATTCCAAAACATTTATTAGAAAAATTGAAAGATTTACCCAGATATAATTGTCTTATGTTTTATAATAAGCTGACACAAACTTTAAAAGATATTAATTCTATAAAGAGACATTTAAACTTAAACTAAAGCAATTTCCAATAGAAAATTGTTTTTATTTCTGTAAATGAATATTTAAGTTTGTAAATTTTGTAATTATTTAATTATGTAACCATTTATGACGTATTCTACACCTATGTAATCTTGGTCAACAAAATAAATAAAATATTATTATTATATTATTATTATTTGTCATCATTTCAACTTTATATACTATCTGTTTTCTATAAATGAATAAAATGCAACTAAAACTTGTAATACCAGGCTATGTCTAAAAATTATTATATATACAATGTATCTAAAAATCGAAATACGTAAAGAATATACTTACGAGTAAATTTAATGTCGGGTCGTTCTGGTTCTTTTCTTCTTTGCGAGGGCGCTAATTTCTCGTTTTCTATGCGCCATTTCTTCAGGCATTGTGGTTCGTGAATGTAAATGGATGAGGTACCATATTCGCGACCGCATATATAACACGGTAACATCGGTTTCTTGGGGCCGCTAGGTGGACGATTTGGGGTTGATGCCGGCGATGTTGAAGTGGTTGGTACTACTGCACCACCTGACAAAAGCGATTTTGTTTCTGTGTAAAAAAACAAAGTGTTCGTATAATATAAAGTACGTTTGAGTATATACAATGCAGTTTTGGTGCCTACGTTGATTTGTATAGGGTAGTGAATGTTCTGGGTTTGGGGTTGCAAAAGCATAAGAGCGGAAAATGACTGCTGTGCGAAATGAGATTTCTACGTGGGGTATGTGGTGTGAATAGGAGAGATCGGGTACGAAATACGATGAGTGTGAAATTGCGAAAAAATGTTGATACAAAAGTTGGTGTTAGTCAGTTAAGATGGTTCGAACATGTTGAGCGAATGCGTCTAATAAACGTTTGCTGTCAAAAAGATTTATTTGAATGATTTTGATGGTATAAGTTTGCAGGTGGACGTCCGATGAGTAGTTGGAGTCGTATGATTTCAATTATATTATACATACATACACAATCGCGCCATGTACCCAAAAGGATGTGGCACAAACTCTTTTCATCGTCCCAAAATCAGTCGCCTCCAAACATTCCTATCCACAAACAAGCAACTTTCAATTCATCCACATTCAAAATTTCTCTCATACATGCTCATTTATTCCTACTACTTGAAAACTTTTGCTCACGCAAGCCACCCTCTCAATCATACACCACTCCAACTACTCATCGGACGTCCACTTGCATCAAATCATTCAAATAAATCTTTTTAACCAAAAGTTCATTATTAATTAATTAGTTAATATTGCATAGTCGTCATCCAATTAGCTGAGCTATGTTTAAAGTTTCAAGTCTCTAACTCAACGGGAAGTTAATTTAAAATCGATTAGAAAATTTGTACCGTACAAACAAACAATCAGACAAGCAAGCGAGTCAAATAAAATCGTATTAATAAAACAGTTTTCTAACCTGGTGCACCAGCTAGAGAATTCCGTTCCTTCTTCGTAGGCGGTGGCATCCTCTGTCCCGACGGCAATAAATTATTCTGCAAATGCCATTTGCGTAAACACTGCGGCTCGTGGATTCCGATTGACTTGGTGCCAAACATTCGTCCGCAGATGTAACATTCAACGGTTGGTGGACCTCCTGGTGGCGATGAGGGCATACTACCGTCGCGGGTACCATGCGATGGTGTTGACGACACCGAACTCAGCACTAGATCACCAGGCGGTGATTTCTGAGAATGACAGACATATTGGAAAATGAGTTGGTGATTAACTATTTATCCTAGTCGTTATCCTAGTCGATCAGCCAAAAAAGCCGTACAGATAGCTAAAGAGGCCTGGCTTAAAGAAGAGCTTAAAAAATGGTTTCGGACGAGAGATTTTTTAAATTTACATTTGAAATACATACATTGTACCTTGACTACAGTGCTACATCCTATCGAATTTGATGAAGTAGATCGATCCATCAGACTATTAGTCAATGAAACCGGACACAAACAATATACATCCCAATTAAAAAAACTTAACAAATTGAGACAGAAGGCTAATTCAGAGATTTCTGAATGCAAAAAAGGTTCGACTACTCAATTTTATGGAAGAATTAAGAACTTATCTTCAACATCTTTTAATAGTGAACAATTAGCAGTGCTCAGTAAAGGGCTAAATTATGCACCTTATATTCCACCTAAGATGTCCGACTTCGAGAACTTAGCTGTAGACACAGATATCGCGATTTCAACATCAAATAAGAACTATCTTTTGAAGGCTACATGTGCAAAGATGATAAAAAATAAGTGCCAGGAAGTTAAGTGTAGTGTTAAGCCGAACAGTGATTATAATACCATAAAATCTATTAAAGATATACTTAATTCAGAAGACCTTATATTGTGCAAAGCAGACAAAGGTAATACCATTACTATAATAGAAAAAGCGAAATACATTAATAAAGTAGAGAATTTCATTTCGGATAATAATTTTGTAAAATTGAGTTGTGATCCTACTAAGAAATATCAAAGTAATTTAAAGACTGTACTTGCTAATTGTAAATTTTTGTTAGATGATAGATTAATCGTGAAACTTATAAACTCTAATCCCGCCACCCCCATCCTTTATGGACAATTAAAATTACATAAAAATAATATTCCTTGTAGAACAATTGTTTCATATATAAATGCCCCTGCTTACAAGTTATGCAAATACTTAAATCCGATAATAAGATCCTATATCAATTTCGAACCTAAATTCACAGTTAAAAATAGTTTAGAATTAATTAATAAGATTGATAAACACAAATATATACCCCAAGCTAAATTGGTATCATTTGATATTTGTAGTTTGTTTTCGTCGGTACCTGTGGATATTGTTAGAAATATTATTAAAAACAAACTGTCAAAGCTAAATCCAGTGATCACTTCTGAGATCTTGGACTTATTAGAATTATGTTTAGAACAAAATTATTGTAAATTTAATGATGTATGGGTATGCTATAAACAAGTAGACGGTCTCCCGATGGGTAGCCCACTCTCACCTCTTTTAGCAGATATCTTTATGGACGATTTGGAAAATATAATTTTTACAAAATATCAACAAATCACGAAAAATATCAAATGGTGGTTTCGGTATGTAGATGACATTTTATGTTTATGGACCGGAACAGATCGACAGTTAGATCAGTTTTTAAATGTAATAAATTCTTTGAACAATAAAATTAAATTTACAGTAGAAAAAGAGATCAATGGACAAATAAATTTTTTAGATCTCACAATATCACATAATACAAGCCAATTTAATTACAATATTTTTCGAAAAAACACATATACCGATACGGTAATACCGTTCAGTTCTAATCATGCGCTTAATACTAAATTAGCTTCCTTTAATAATATGTTACATAGATTGTTAAATATCCCATTATCAACTAATAATTTTATAGCAGAATTAAATACTATTTATGAGATAGCCATTAATAATGGTTATAATAAAGCACTCATTAATAAACTCCTTTTTAAAAAACAAAATAAATTGACATACCAAACCATCTATACTCCAAGTGCTACAACCAATGTTAAAAAAATATATAGACGTATTCCTTATTTAAATAATCTAAGTCTAGCCATAGCTAATAACTTACGCGAATACAATATAACACCTGCATTTTACAATAAAACTAATTTAAGAAAATTACTCGTTAATAATAAAATAGAGTCCCGAAATAAATTGAATAATAGTGGAATATACCAGATTAATTGTGATAATTGTAGTTATGTTTATGTAGGAAAAACGGCTAGAAATTTTGAAGTCAGGTTTAAAGAACATTCAGCCCATTGTAGACTTAAAAAACCATTAGCGTCAAATGTAGCCAAACACATGATAGAAGAAAATCATAACTGTACTATAGATAATCTCAAAATACTCCATATACAACCCAAGAGTTTAAAATTAGATTTCTTAGAAGCCTTAGAGATTAATAAAGCTGTTAAGAATAATTTAAGTCTGATGAATGAGCAATTAGAACTTAATAACTCGCCTCTTCTGACAATATTTTAATCTGGTTTTCCCATTATAACTGTGTGTCTATAATTCCAAGTACCCATCAAACCTATCCAATACCAAAACTCCCCCTCCCACTTAACTTGTTTGTTGTTACTATATATATGTCTTGTACACACATTAATGTCATTGTATTTTTCTGATGATGGTGGCAACACCGAAATACGTATTAAATTCAATCAATAAATAATTTTGGACATAACCAAGTGTTTTTATTTATTATATTACAATATGTTCCAACAAGTGCCAACGCAAGCTTCTCTAAAATTAATTAACTATTTACGTTTCAAATATAGATAATTAATGAAGCGTTCAATGATTAAACTTATTATAGTTGACTAAATTTATTTAAAAATCAGGAACGTATTTAGCTCAATGTAGACATTTTATTTGTAGGTAACTAATATTATCTAATTAAGTTGTATTGAGTGTGAAATTGGAAAAATGTTGTAACAAAAGTTAGTGTTAGTCAGTTACGATGGTTCGGACATGTTGAGCGAATGCGTCTAATGAACGTTTGCGGTTAAAAAGATTTATTTGAATGATTTTGATGGTATATGTTTGCTAGTGGACGTCCGATTACTAGTTGGAGTGGTATGATTGAGAAGGTGGCTTGCATGAGCAAAAGTTTCCAAGTAGTAGCAAGGAATAAAAGAGCATGTATGAGAGGAGGAATTATGAATGTGGATGAAGAAAAAGTTGCTTGTTTGGATATGAATGTTTGGATTCGACTGATTTCGGGATGATGAAAAGAGTTTGTGTCACACCCTTTTGGGTACATGGCGTGATTGTGTATGTATGTATGTGTTATTATTATTCATATTATATTATTGTAGCAATTTATGTAGTATGCTTATTATAAAAGTAGGAATAAAATGTTCTAAATTATGATAGAAAATAAGTTTTTAATATGAATAAAAACATTGAAAAGTAATCACTCGAAACTGAACCGAAATCCGAAAAAAACCGTTATTTTTGATGAAACGAAAACCGGAACAGAACCGATATATATATATATATATATATATATATATATATATATTTTAAATTAAACCGGAACGAAAAATATACCGGTTCAAAGCCCTGCAGAAAATAAGGAAACTAAATAACTGTACTTACAGATGTAACCGAGTGTGTAGCAATTCTCTGCTGATGTAATGCATTTTGTGGTCCATTCACTTTTGTTTTACAACTTCGCTGATGCACCAGGAGTCGCTCGGGCAGGAACGTACGTCCGCAGTTAAAACATGCTGCCAATGCAGCCTAAACACACAAGCGCAAGTGTTCAATGAACTGTTTTAGAAAGAATGTACCTAAATTTCGAGCTATAAACTATTAGACATACGAAGAGAGAGAGATAGACAAATAGCATTTTATTTTTATAATATTACAGTTTAATAATTATTTAAATTAAAAATATATTTAATATATCACCTATCACGTTTTTAAAACGGACTAAAACGTATAAAATATGTATATTATAAAGTATATATATACACTCGTAAAAAAAAAACGCGCTACTCGAAAAATCAGAAAAATTACCGATTCTTTAAATCAGTATTTTTGAACCTACTATCAGCTCTAGCAATTACGGTACATAATTCTGGACCAGCCTGTATATAGGTATAAGGGTAGTCGCAGAAAAAAAAACATATTATGCTAATCTATATTAAAGAATCTAATTGTAAATTATAAAGTAATATCATCTAATTAATTATTCAATATTTACGTCAGCGTAATCAATATTATCAGGAATTTGTCATTCATTGGCCAGTTATTAGTGGCACTTGTGCAATTGTTAATAATTTCAATGAATATTTCATTAATAGTATAAATGATATAATTAGTTCAATTGACAATGTGAATGTAAATTCAGTGAGTGGTGATAACGATAATTGTTATTCTTTAAATAAATTTAAATTAAGTGATATGGAAGAATTAGATAAGATAATAAAAGAAATGAAAAATAAGAGCAGTCCTGATGAATTAGATATAAGTTTAATAAAGGATTGTTTTCCAGAAATGGTGGATATTCTTATTCATTTGGTAAATGTTTCTCTGGAAACAGGTGTTTTTCCTGAGCTTTTAAAAATAAGTACTATAGTTCCTATAATGAAGGTGCCTAATACTAATAAAGCCAATGAATTCCGTCCAGTAAATATGTTACCATCGATAGAAAAAATATTTGAAAAAGTGGTGTATATGCAAATAATAAAATATTTGAATAATGGTATTCTGACCTGTTACCAATCTGGATTTAGAATGGGACACAGCTGCGAAACGGCTTTACAACTAGTAATTAGTGAGTGGAGGGATGCATTAGATGAGAATGAATCTGGCTTAATTTTTTTCATGGACTTAAAAAGGGCGTTTGAAACAATCAATAGAGAAAGATTAATTAAAAAATTAAGTAACTATGGTTTTGGGGGCACTGTTCTACAATGGATAACTAATTATCTAGAAAATAGAAAGCAAAGAGTAAAATATTTAAATTCGTATTCGAGTTCAATGGAAGTGAATGTGGGTGTGCCTCAAGGTAGTATACTTGGACCACTACTTTTTGTTTTATATATTAATGATATAGGAGATAATATAAAGTTTTGTAAATATCATCTCTTTGCGGATGATATGATCATATACATAACAGGTACAAATATGGATGATTATGTTAAAAAGTTAAATGAAGATCTGTGGAATATAGATAAGTGGTTAGGTTATAATAGTTTAAAATTAAATACAACAAAATCAAAATTAATGTTTATAGGAAGTGATTCACAGTACAAAATTTATTTAGAAAATAATTTAGATGTAAGTATAGCAAACCAAAGAATAGAATTAGTAGATGAAATAAAGTACCTGGGTGCAGTTATTGATAGGAAGCTTAAACTTAATGCTCATGTTGATTATATGTGTAAGAAAATTTCGAAAAAATTAGGTGTAATAGGCAGATTAGGGGATTCTATTTCGTTAAAATCAAGAAAATTATTGTATAATACAATTGTATTACCGCATTTTTTATTTGTGTCAACTATATTATTTTCGATATCTAAAAGTGATTTATATAGATTACAAAAACTACAAAATTGGGGGATGAGAATCATATTAAAGTGCAATAGGTTTACCAGTACTAAGTTAATGCTGAATAAATTAAATTGGGTAATGATTGAAGATTTTATTAAAATACAGGCTTTAACATTTTTACAGAAAATTAAATTAGATCTTGTGCCTCAGTATTTATCAAAAAAGTTAACATCATTTAGTGAAATTCATAATTACACTACTAGAAATAGAAATAATTATAGTTTGTCACATAAAAATAAGTCATCTACTAACAATTCAATTTTTAATAAAGGTATAAATGAATATAATAAGTTACCATTAGAGATAAAAAGTATTACTAATATAAGGAGGTTTAGATGTAAGTTGACTGAATTATTTAGAAATGACTGATTTTGATAATAGTGTATATACACATTTGGGAATATTATTGTGTTATAATTTTTGTTTTTTCTTTTTATATATTTTTATTTTAAATGTTTATATTACTTATGTATATTTGTGAATAGCTGTATTTTTTTAAGCTAAATAAACGTCTATTATTATTATTATTATCTATACATGTATGTAATAACACTAATAACACATTTGTAAAAATATAACTAAAAATGTACTGTAGCCATCACCATATACAGTGTGTCTACTTAAGTTGGAACCATATGGAATTTTTTTTTATTATTGGTTTTTCTAATAATTAGTTACAATAAATATGTAGTATTAAACGAATAAATCAAACGTAAAATTATTCATTTTTGGATTCCCACCACCTGTCTGAATATAGCTTTTTGTTTGGCTTCCTGAAATTTGTGATTTGTTATGACAATACTTGTATAGTGTATCCACAGAACGTAAAACCATTAAACCCATTTTTAAATATAACTTAAAGTTATGCGAAAATGTTTTTAAATGTTTAGTTGTTTACATAATATTTTAGGTATAAATTCCCTTAAAACATAATACAATAAAATGGGTTTATAAAAATTAGATAAACTATAAGATTTAAAACAAAAAACGTGGGGCTCAACGACAGCTACTTCCTGCACTCCTACGTTTTTCGTTTTAAAACTTACAAGTATTGTCATAGCTATTAAAAATTCACAATCACAAATTTTCAAGACAATTTGTATTATTTTATACTTTTTAAAATTATTTTTATTGAAATAATTATATATAGAATTAAATTAGAAAAAAATATAAGGGATGTTCGTTTCGTCCTTGAACTTGAAAGTCGTACGTCAACTGATAGGAATATTTACAATTATGCTAATAAACAACTAGAACGAACATACATTACCGCATAAACAAGTATAATTAAAGCAAAAAAACATAATACAAGACAGTCCCGTAGTGTTTCATTTAAATAAATCGATATTACATTGCAGTTATACAAGAGATTCTTATTATATCTTTCTAGGTTTATTGCGTGTAAATTGAACACGAAAAAAAGTTTCAAGTGATAAAAATTAACAATGATTGTTATCAGAAATGAAATTTATTTAAACGTAATTATTTTATTTGTTAGACGGTTTTTTTTTTGTTTTTATTTCTTGCCGAAGAAACATATAAATTGTTGAAATATTTGCTATGCTAATATTAAAATTGATGTTTTTATGTTAGAATATTATTCTAATTTTTAAGTTGTGTAAAGTGGCAGAATAAATAGGGGTTATTAGTTTTATAGTTGTGTAAGTATATAAATAACATAACATTACTTATTAAAAAATCTGCTGTAGCCATCACAGATCTCATTATAACGCATTAGATCGTCATTGTATTAAATAAATTTATGGAATAGAAAAATTTGTATAACAACAATTACTTTAGTCATTCATGGTAAATAAAAACAAAACTGTCTTGACAGATAATAAATATGCCGCTATCTATTTAGATAATTTGAACTCGTCTATTGAATAAAATATTTATAATAATAATAAAATCGATTCGAAAAAGAATAAAAAAAAGATGTTTAAAATGTAAATAGTAGTGAAATTAATGTAACAAAGAGACGAAAAAACAAAAGCCAAATGTTAGATAAAGAAAGAACGGCTTGTATAAAAGCAGGCGTGCTCCAGATCGAAGCGAGATAACCTATAAAACAGTCATGCCGCCAACTTTGGACTGTTATCGGATTTAAAAATCATTCTTTTTTTCATCCAACAAAAAATATTCATTTCTTTTCATAAAATATTCCATACGTACCATACGTGTGCGAATGATGTTTTTATTTAAATTAAAAATAAACTAAATATACACTAAAATATTATTCCGTTGTTTGACATGCAATTGACAAATGCAAAAAAAAAATACAATCGATGACTATAGGTATAAAATTTAATCAATTTCAAGCACTTATTATAATAATATCTGACAATAAAGTTTTAGAATCAAAATAAAACGGCTTTAGATTGTAGTTCTGTATTAATATTTATTTATTTTTATTCTGTATTTATAAATTCAGAAAAAATAATTTAATTAAATTAATTCAGCGAAAACAATATTATTCATTTTTTTTTCAAAGCTACCTATTATTTATTTTTATTAATGCTATATTTTTATGCCATTTTAATATACAAGCATTGATTAAAAAAGTATATATATTATTTTATTATTATATACTATATATAATATAAGTATATATATATATATATATATATATATATATATATATATATTTATATATATATATATATATATACTATATTATATATACTTCTTTAATCAATGATACAAGTAACGTATTCTCTATCTCTCTCCACTTAAGCTGTATTATTTCACGGATATATCATACGATGTGTCAAAGAAAATTATATATAATATATGTTTTTTTGTATACAATGTGTTTTTAAAGAATTATATATGCAATGTATCTAAAGAATTTTATATACAATGTGTTTTTTTTATATATGAATATCTTCTCGAGAAAACAAATTCAAACACATACATTTATAAGCTGAAAATTATTCAAATTATCCTAAAATTATCTCAGTTATATCTAAAATTAAATCACTTCACGTAATGATATGTTTGAAAAAAATTTGAAACACTGAAACAATCATAGTTTTACCGAAACACCAACATAAAAAATTGAGTATACTAATTTTAAGGAAAAAATTATAGACATGCTTGCTGAACTTCAGTGACCTATTGACCTAGGACAATTTTTATAGAACATTTTTTTTTGTTCTTGTTCCTTTACTGAAATACTTCAAGACACGACAAATAAAATGCAATTTTTCTAACATACCATTAAGATTATCTTAAAAATACTCATATTGAAAATTATTTGACACTAGATTTAAAAAGAGTACACTCTAAAAAAAAATTATACCATGAAACAGCTGCTGTAATTTTATACATAATTATTTAAAAAAAAAATATCTATTACAAATATTATGTAACATGATATTACCAACGAAATGGAAACATCCCATCCGCCAAAATTACTCCAAATAAATAAAAAAAAAGTCCATACACTTCCCAGGCCTGTCAGATGATATTAACCCGTGTCTGTTGAAGGCTCAAAATTTGCATTTAACTTAAATGGGGAAATCGTCTTTTTAGACATTTTGAGATATAACTTTTATTGTATTTACTTTTAAAATATTTCAAAATAATCACCAAAAAGCTAATAAAATATGCTTTTTAGTAGTCCAAAATTCATGCCATTCCGATGATTATTAACGGAGTGGTGTGAATTTGAAAAATATGATTTCTAAACATTTAACATTTTAGAATTTTCAATAATTTTTCCTTCCAAAGCAGAATGAGGTAGAGAAAAAAGTTACTTAGCTATTATGTAGCTAATTTTTTTTATGGTGAAATAAAGTAAAATTTTACTATTTTTCTGTAATTTAGTTTTTATTATTTAAAAATTGTATGATCTTGTTACTTGAATTTTGTTGCCTATAGTAACTTGTATCTATGTTCTGTTTATTTACTATAAATGTCATTTGTATCATTTTTTTAATATATTGAGTTCTAAAAGATTTTTTACTATGTTAGTATTTTTCATTTTCAATTTCAGTTTTTTTTGTATATTATCATGAAATTATCGTTAAAAAATTCTTTATTTATGTACATAAATTATTTTTACACAATAATTACCTCCAAATTTTTGTATATAATTAATCCTCAAAAGATATATTAGATCGCCAAGTAATTAATTATACAAAATATCACTATATAGCAACAATTACGCGACATGTAAAATGAATAAATAAAATAAAAATTACTTTCATATCCATTACGATTAAAATAATGTAACAGATAAAAAAAAAACGACTATAATATCAAGTAAACCTTGACCTAAGCAAGCACCCATTGTCATTGTCATTAAATGACTGACTACTAGATATAAATGATAAACGCGAAGGTGTGAGGGGTAGGAGAGGAAAGAATGTTAAGTTAAAACATGCAATAAGTCTCTGGAGGACATTATTACTGATATTAACAAATCATAATCTAAAACGATTTGTGTCATTAAAATAAGGTTAAATGCACGCAAATATTCGAGTTTCAGTTGCAGGGCTTAATCATTTTTTAATCGGTTCGGTATACAAATCAAAGAAATATCGATTTTTATTAATCAACAAAATTAGAAATATATGGGTAAACCGATATATAGACCACTTTGACATTTCTCGGAAAGTTGGTAACACAATATTTTTATTAAAATTATAATTTATGTGGGCACTTAGAGAAACTTTTCGGAAAATTTAATCAAAATCGAATAAATAATGTAGCCACAAAAAATTTGTGATTTTTTTCTCTCTCTCTCTCGATAAGTTGGCAACACTGTATTTTGTTAAAATTGCATAATTTATTTAGGCACTAGGAGAATCTTTGAATTTTTAAAAATTTTAGTAATTTTTTTCTCGGAAAGTTGGCAACACTGTATTTTGTTAAAATTACATAAATTATATGAATACTAGGAGAATCTTTTGTGAAAATTTGAGTAAAATCGGTTAAATAACATGCATAATAAATTTTTAAAAACTTTAGTAATTTTTTTCTCGGAAAGTTAACAACACTGGATATTAATAAAATTATATAATTAATGGGAGCATTAGGGAAATCTTTTTTGAAAATCTGATCATCATCGGATAAACAATGTAGTCTATATAAATTTTTAAAAACTTTAGTAATTTTTTTCTCTGGAAAAAAATAAAACTACATGACCTTATCTTAGGTACTAGACAAATCTATCCTGAAAATTTCATTAAAATCGGTTGAACCCTGTGTAGGAGAAGTTGCGATCACAAAATTTTGACCGAGCGAGCTGACGACGCACATCCATACACCCACATAAACTAAGTTCGGATTCGTCTGATTTAGAGGCTATATGAAGGATTTCTAAACAAATTTTTTTTCTTGAAAATGTTACAGACACCGTACCAAACGCTATACCACTTTTCCTTGCAGTCAAAGTGGTAATAACAGAACTGTGCTGATAAATTTTCGCACCTACGACTATTTTCTAAAATTTCCCCCCTTATAAATAGATTCAAGGCGGTATTCGCGTTTGTACCATCGCTTTTTTAGGCGTTTTTCAACATTTTTTTGAAAACTTTCAGAACAAATACAGTAAACAACAATTATACCGTTGGAAAGTGTATTTATTGAAGTTTTCAATAGTATTTTTTCTTTTTCAAAAGAGTCAAATTTTCATTTAAAAAATTGGCGTCAAAGTGATCAGGTTAAAATTCAGATTTGCCAGATGGTGACAGATAAAACTCGCGGTTAGTAATAATTGTAACACATATAACTTTCATTGGAACTTACAAAATGTATAATTTTTACCACTGAACCATAAAAAAAGGGTGAATTTTAGGCACTTTTTTTTAAGAAGGCCGCCATTTTAAAAATAAATTTAAAAAGTAAAAAAAAAATTATGTTCCAACGAAAGTTACATGTGTTACAAGTACATCTACTCACAGTAACATCTAATTTGTTTTTGTTTTAGAAATGGTATAACGCGAGTTTTATCTGCCACCATTTAACTTTTTTGAAAAAAAAAAACAGAATACTGCTGAAAACTTCAATAAATACACTTTCTGACGATACAATTGTTGTTTACTGTATTTGTTGCAAAAGCGAATACCTCCTTAAGTTAATAACAATAACAATATTTTATATAATTGTAATAATTTATGTAAATACTATTTGGAAAAAAACTAGAAAATATATATGATATGAATAGATATGAATAAATAAATTTCAATAACAAATTTCTATATTTTAAATAATAAGAAGATTTGTAAGCAATAATGAATCATTAACAAAAATTTTATAATTTCTTTTTATTTTGTACAATTTGGCCGTTAATTTGAATGATTTTTTACTCGGAAGAGTTATTTTACTCCGTGAAGAAAATATTTTGCAGGAATAAATTTTAAACTTTATTACTAATGTAATAACATACCTACATCCATACATACACAATCATGCCGTGTACCCAAAAGGGTGTGGCACAAACTCTTTTCATCATCCCGAAATCAGTCGCCTCCAAACATTCCTATCCAAACAAGCAACTTTCGCTTCAACCACATTCATAATTCCTTCCCTCATACATGCTATTCTATTCCTGCTATTATTATTACTAATGTAATAATAATAAATAATCCAAAACTAATATTATTTATAACCAAATAAACTATTAATATTTATATTAGATAAAAAATAATTGAAAATCTAACCTGTGATGCTTCCCATGCAAACTTATTCCATTCTTCAGGAGTCATTGGTTTGTCTGGTTTTACAGGAATAGGTCGTTGAAGATGACGTGGTAATTGACAATTTTCTCTCTCCCATTTCTGAAAAAAAAAATGTCAAACATAAATACTTAAAATATAATACTATTTTAACATAGTAAAAATCTTTCAGAACTCATTATACATACATACACAATCACGCCATGTACCCAAAAGAGTGTGGCACAAACTCTTTTCATCATCCCGAGATCAGTCGCCTCCAAACATTCCTATTCGCAAACAAGCAACTTTCGCTTCATCCCCATTCATAATTCCTCTCATACATGCTCTTTTATTCCTGCTAATTGGAAACTTTGGCTCACGCAAAACACTCTCTCAATCATACCTCTCCAACTACTCATCGGATATCCACGCAAACGTATACCATCAAAATCATTCAAATAAATCTTTTTAACAGCAAACGTTCATTAGACGCATTCGCTCAATATGTCCGAACCATCTTAACTGACTAACACCGCAACTTTTACTACAACATTTTTTCAATTTTACACTCATCATACACTAATCTATTTTGTACCCGATCTCTCCTATGTACACCACATACCCCCCCAGGTAAAAAATCTCACTTCCACAGCAGTCATTTTCCGCTTTTATGCTTTTGCAACCAAACCCAACATTTACTACCCTATACATCAACATAGGCACCAAAACAGCATTGTATATACTCAAACGGGGTGGCTTCTTTGGAAACATTTACATTTCTGGCAAAAGTTCCCAAAGCACCCAAAGTACCTTACAACCAGCATTTACTCTCCTTTCAATTTCACGATCAAAACGGCCATCTATATAAACAACAACCTAACCAAATTCACAAATTCATCTACCTGCTCTAAACGTGCACCATCAATATATATATATATATATATATATATATATATATATATATATATATATATATATATATATATATACATTACATTCAGTTGTCAAATCACCCATCTCAAAAACTAAAACTTTGCACTTATCAACATTCAACACAAAATTCATAACTATATACCAACAACATTAATTCTATCAATCATCCTTCTCAGTTGCTCTTTAGATTCAGCCAAAACAACCATGTCATCAGCATACGCTAAAGCAGGTACAACACAATCATTATATTAAAATAAAACGGTTTTAACTTGTAGTTCTGTATTAATATTAACAGTTTTACTTTACTATAATGAGTTCTGAAAGATTTTTTTACTACGTAAGTAAGTTTTAAGTATTTCATATTTAGTAATTCAAGTTTAATTTATATACAAAAAAGAATGTTAAAATTTGCATATATAATATTTTAAATTTATATAAAAATGAAACATATCATTATTAAATATTTATGCATAAGACGAAATAAAAAACATTTTTACATCAAAAGAAAAGTAAATAAATATTAAATTTGATTATATCTTTATAATTCCAAGTATTTAAATAATTTAGCTCATTTTTGTTTCTGTATAGAACGTAAACTAATAATTTATATTCTGCTACTAAATTTCGTAGGAAACATTAATATTCATAAATTCAATTAAAATTTCATAGTTCATCTATAAAATATTACAAAATGTTAACCTAACAATTTATCATTGAAATCGGAGTTGAAAATTCAATTTTAAAATGAAAGCTATCAATCCAATTTGTGGTTAGGTTGTTTGGGGTAAATGTCAAAAGTTAATCGTGAAATTCTTGTATGAATCTAAAAATAAATAATGTGGCATTTGTTGCACATTAAGCAAAAATAATTTAACAAAGTTCGGCTCTGATTGTATTAGGTAATATTAGTAAGTAAAAAGATGTTATTCATATTTTAATATCAGTCAATTGTTGACGTCAAACGACAATGTTCATATGTTTTTATTATTAAATTGTATTATTTCTTTTCAATCGATTTCTTAATAGTATTTTTTTGTCGGAAAATTCCTTAAACTATCTTTTTAACGTTAGTTCAGACGGTTCTAATTGCTATGTTCAGACACGTAGCTCAAATACAAAACATATTGAAGTTAATATTGAATTTATTCGTTTAATACAACTTATTTATATTGTAATTGTATTTGAGCTACGTGTCTGAACATAGCAATTAGAACCGTGTGAACTAACATTAAACTAACTAACTTATTTGGAAATATGAATCACATATTAATTCGATGAATATGCGAACTGCAAAATTCGATTTTTTTTTTTATGTTATTGCGAATCAAACAGACACAAAATAATATTAATTTTCAAGAACCGTTTAAAAGGTTCTTGACTTTTCCAACAAGTAACAATGTGTCAGGAAGACGGACAAGGAAAAGGGCGATGGAATTATATTCAATCAATGTGTCACGTATCAAAGAAATACGTCTTGTACTATGAGGCGCTATCGCCAATTCAGAAAAGCGCGCGCAACTCCTGGAAAAATAATAAACGAACCTATTTCTTATTTTCGGGTCAGACTTTATACACGCACAAATTTACAGTATGTGAATGGTAAAATTATATATTTGTTGATTGGTGCAAAAAGTTGCCCTGCTTTTGCATATTTTAAAATACAGTGGAATCTCGCACGAGTAATTCGCATAACGAGCAAAATAAATTGTAAAAAAATTACTAGCTTAACGAGCGACGTTTCGCATAATCGAGTGACTTGGACATCGGCGAAGTCAGGGGGGTGGGGGTTGTTAGGGAGGGTTGTTAGGGGGGGGGGGTTGAAACCTCCCCCCAAGAACCTGAAGGGCCAAAAACATACGTATGTGAAATTTAATTTTCACTCAAGATATATTACGCCTGATATGGATGTAAGCCCGTTATACACATAAGTAAACCTGGTCATTATTTTATTATTTATTACTCCAAATAAAAACATAATTATTTATATTTTCATACAAATGTTTACTCACAACGTAATTATTTTTGAAATATAAATATCTTCTAATTTTTATACTTCACAATTTCTTGAAGAATTCAAAAAATCAAATATTTTTTCTAATTGAAAGGTTTCTGCGAAAAACGAGATATGTCCAAAATCATAAATTTTGACAAATCGAAAAAAAACTTTCGTTCATAGTCCAGGACCAGTCTAGAACTCTGATTTTTTTAATTCTTGTATTTATATGATTCCCATTAGTTATTAATATTTTAATAAGAAATAATAATCCAGAACTAGAAAAAAAATAAAATAAAAACAAATGAACATACACAGTTTTTGCCAATTTTGGACATCTCTTGTTTTTCTCGGAAACCCCTCAATTATTATTATTTTAATTAATTTACAAATTATAATGCTCAACAGATTAACTTGTTAGTTGCTTAACTTAAAAGTTGCTTGTTTGGATACATAGGTATGTTTGGAGGCGACTGATTTCGGGATGACGAAAAGAGTTTATGCCACACCCTTTTGCGTACATGGCGTGATTGTGTATGTATTCTATTATTATTATTAGTGCAAGCTATCATAACTATTATTATTATTACTACTAACCTGCAAACATTTCGGTTCATGCAGAGGCAAGGAAGCAGTCCCAAATTCTCTTCCACAGATATAGCATATCACAGTCCTTGGACCTCTTGCGGGCGACTTTCCGCTTCCATCGTTTTTCGCTTCAACCGCCAGCATCACCTTCACCTGCTTCACCTGCTCTTTCACCTGCTTCACCTCCCCGATCTTCTTCTGCGGACTCTTCTCGCGCGGCTGCGATTTATATTTGATCGCAACCGGTTTCTGTACGGTACTCTTCGCCTGCGGCTGCTTCCTGGGGCTGTCGCGTGGCGTATGCAGTACCAGCGGTGTGGCCGGATGACTATGAAACCGCTCCGGTTGATCGGGGCGGCCGCATGTGGTGCACGGTTCCGGTAATGCGTCGCTGACTGCGTCTGACTTGGGGGATTGGGTTGCGACTGTTGTTGACGGAGGTTTCGATCGGCGTCTTAATCGATTTTGAGTCGTGGGAGTTGGAATGGTTGTTGGCGATTTGCTGGCTGACTCCAGGACTATGCATATAATCATTAAATTAATAGAGAAGGGGCAGGGTGAGCGATATTGAATTAATGATGGATGATTATTTGTCGTCATTTGACTATAGGTATAATGATTCAAGTGATTTTATAATTTAAGCTTTGTTGAATTTATTTTTAAAGCTATTTTGAGTATTGTACAATCAGTATCGAATTAAATATATTTTTTTTTAATTTCAGAATAAAGTTTTATTTCGAGTTAATTATTAAAAGCAAAACTTTAAAATAAAACGGCTTTAGAATATTAATTTTTATTAATATATATATATATATATATATATATATATATATATATTGGGGTGGCCCTGATTTTGACAAAGTCGGAAATTTGTAGCTCTCACACGCCAAAATTACTCCAAATAAATACACTATACACTTCCCAGAACCTGTCAGATGATATTAACCCGTGCCTGTTAAAGGCTCAAAATTTGCATTTAGTTTAAATGAGAAAATCGCCTTATTAGACATTTTGATATATAACTTTTATTGTATTTACTTTAAAAATATTTCAAAATAATCACCAAAAAGCTAATGAAATATGCTTTTTAGTAGTTCAAAATTCATGCCATTCCGATGATTACTAACGGATGATGATTATTAAACTTTAAATATAATATCCTATGTAGAATAATACATATTTTTTAAAAAAAATTTATTTTTTTAATTTTTCCAAAAGAAAAGCAAAAAATGTGTTTTTTTTTTGGAAAAAAAAAATTTTTTCTCTATTTTCCAAAATACAAAAAAAATTTAAAATATATATATATTATTCTACATAGGATATTATATCTCAAGTATTTTTTGCGGAACAAAAACCGGAACCAAACCGATATATCAGGGACGGCGCCAGGGGTGGGCCCAAAAATATATTAATATATTTTATTTACATAATTAAATATTTTAATCACTAAAAAAGGCGAACCAAAGATAGAAGCGACTGGTTTTTTGAAACAATTGAATTTCATATTCATATTTAATCACACTATAACTTTTCATATATTAATTATGAATATTTACAAAAAGTTAATTCAGATGTATCTCATGCTTTATTGTTAATAGAAGGAATTAAAAGACACTTTTCACACTTCATGATTCAAGAATTCTATTTTGAAATTGCTTACAAAGAAGCAGTAGCTATTGCCGACGAAAATAATATTAAACTGTAAATTTCTCAAAAAAAAACGACTGTCGATAGTCTTCAAAAAATTTCAAAATTATATAATTACAGAGCAAATGCCATTCTCTAGAAATAAAAGAACATTTAAAGACGAAAATATTTCTAACTGTGATAGACAAAATTTTTGTTGCACTAGAAAACAGATTTTTTTGCTAATAAAAATATTTTAATGAGTATTTGTAGTTTGAATCCTGAAATATCAGAAAAAATTTAAATTATGATACTATAATAATTCTACTCGCAAAATATTATTCATGTGATTTAAATTTACTAAGATCAGAATTACATATTTTACCATATGCATACACAATTCAAAATTACGAAAAAGAATATAATATAAAAATTTCAAATATGCTACAATTTGTTGATATGGTAAATAAATATAAAATATTGCATTTTCGGTGATACACAAACATTTAATAATATTATATTTATATACTAATTTATATTACTAATTTTAAATAAATTTATGATCTCAATTAAAAACATCTATATAATGTTTATTTATTTTATGCCACGTTAGGAAATCCAGATACTACTGTTTTTTAGAATTTTCAATAATTTTTCCTGCCAAACCAGAATGAGATAAAAAAAAAGTTACTTAGCTATTATGTAGCTAATTTTTTTCTCTATTTTACTGAATTTTTTCAGATTTTTTTGAGCAACTTTTGAAAAAAGTCTTATTTTGAAAAAAATTCCAAGACAAATTTTCAAAAATTCAGTTTTTTTTTTTTTACTAAACGATGCATCCTAGAATAATGATTTCTTTACCCAATTATATTACTCATCATTCCGCATTTTTCCATATCATGCTTATTTTCCTACACCTCATAGTTTTTGAGAAAAAAAATAAAAAAATGAAAACAAAAAAATCAGAAAAAAATTCTAGTGCCCAAACGGCACATGCTAGCAAATTAAAACTAAAACTGAATTATAAAACTTTTTATGATCTATCGAAAAGTATTCTAAGTATTTCTCCGAATTTAACTCGAGCAAGAAGTACCTATATCGCAAATTATCGAAATTGCATGTTAAACGCCCATACAAACTTGACGAACGAACACCCGGTATATGTTGTTAATTGAACCGGAACGAAAAATTTAGCATGAAACATGAGAACGTTTTCTATAGTTAGAAATATCACACTTTGCCACTATATACAAAACAAGTATTATTGTGCTAGGAAAAAAAAAATGTTGAAATTGTAAAAACAATAAAAAAATTAGTATCATACTTGCAGCTGTATTATTATTGGTATCGTTCGGGCTGCGACGTCCTTTAATAGATCTATTTGACAGTTTGTTAATTTTTGACATTTTCCTTCTACGTCGCACACTATTATTTTCATCACTTTCTAAACTATCTTCACTTGTTTCCGGCTTTCTAGATCTTTTATTCGGTTCACTGTTCGGTGTCACACTAATTGCGGGTGCCTTTAAAGCAGCACGCAATTTTGTACGTCCTTTGGCAGCAACAATCGCAACTGTCACAGTATCCTTACCAATATTCGTAATGCATAGGAACTCCTTACGCACTTGCGACATATCAATTTTATCCAACAAATTGATATTTAGTAATTCGGGACGTTCTAAGGTTGCCGTCAATGGTCTTTCAATCTTACTGGGATGTTCTTCCGCATCAATCGGTTTGATTTTTAATTTCGGTGGCCATGTACCGGTCCGGCCACCTGGTGAAATATTCCTCTTGACGGTTGGCAGTCCATCGGCGCTGACCGAACGCTCGCTGTCCAACAGCGGAAGAACGAGAAACGGTTGTACTTCGGTGGGTCTACGTTGCTGCCACTTCATGCTGGTGCCATGGACGGAAGAGGTTGATGATGATGATGAGGTTACAATAACGGGTAGAAATGATACCGACGATGATGTCGTACTGGTTGAACTCGTGCTACTATAGTTCCGACGCAGATGGCGTGGAGCCATCAACTATCGCACCAGAACGGTTGACGGTTGACGGACATTGCCTGGCCTGAGTCCTGAGCTGAGTGCATAGGCTGAGTGAATTTCGTGAGGGTTTGCTGCTCTGCACATTGCCTACTCACTCTCACTCACGCCTGCGGACTGGAGGTAAGTAGCCGACTGCGCAGGATTGGATTCAGAGCAAATTTTTCTTTCTTTCTTTTCCAATAAAGAAGGAATATTGGATTGATTTTATAATATTGGCCTACAAGCTACAAATAATTGAAGTTAGGAGATTTAAAATAATTCAACAAATATATTAATTGGAAAAATAGTCGCGACTGTCAGTGTTTTATTATTATTATTTATTGCCTTCTTTAGGGCTTTACAATAAATACAAATATGTATACATATAAATACATAAAAATATACATATACAATAACAAGAGAAAACGAAAATCACTTTCAGTAGAATATTTTAGTTAATGTTACATCTAACGCAAATATACATGATTTGATTAGTAAATTTAAAAACACAAATAATCACCTGTTATATAAAAAGCACGTCAAAAAATCATTTTAATAATAAATGTCACATAAGTAGATAAAAACATACATATAATAATAAATATAGGTAACAACAGAAAACAGTTACATTAGAATATTTTAGTTGATTTTACGGGAAGAGGAGGAGGGAGACTGATGGTGGTCTGAATCTGAATGCTTCTCCCAATCGCAAGGAATCTTATTAAAGTAACCACTAATCTCTCACGAATTGATATGAAATCTCTCTCCTAACTGTATTTACTCTGGATAAATATGGTGTCAGCATAGTGGATCTATGTGTTAAAAAGATTTTCGTCCATATGGTAGTAATTTTTATAGTCGTCTAAAGCTAAAATTACTTTAATCAGACTGTCCAGTTTGACTGAGAAGTGTAGGGGTTTGTGTGATTTAAATCTGGAATAGTAGTCTGATGAGACAGCGAGACTGTTATTTCTGATTGACCGTGTAAATCTCGCTTTACACTTATCTAAATAGTTGTAATTTAAGTTTAAGTTGTAGTTTAGATTGAAGTTGAAGTTGTAATTGATCTGCATGAAATCGGCATTAGAGATGATCGTAGGTAAAAATACTATATTTTATTAAACATAAATTTAAAAAAATTATTCTTGTATAATAATCATTTTGCAAATATATATATATATATATATATATATTCGGGTGGTTCTTATTTTGGCAAAGTCGAAAATTTGTTGCTCCCACCCGCCAAAATTATTCCAAATAAATTTAAAAAAAGTCCATACACTTCCCAGACCTGTCACATGATATTAACCCGTGCATTTAGCTTAAATGGAGAAATCGCCTTTTTAGACATTTTGGGATATAACTTTTATTGTATTTACTTTAAAAATATTTCAAAATAATCACCAAAAAGCTAATGAAATATGCTTTTTAGTAGTCCAAAATTCATGCCATTCCGATGATTGTTAACGGGGTGGTGTGAATTTGAAAAATATGATTTTTGACTCAGAAAGAAGCTGTAATGATTAAGAATTATTAATCATAACCAATCAAAAAATAAACTGCTTCAGGTTCAAGTTTATCTTGAAGAAGACGGCCGTTGAGTTTCGTCGAAACGTTGATTATAAATTAATTTTAATAATACAGAACTTGAACCTGAAGCAGATTTTTTTACTGTGTTAATAACCAACCACACTTTTAACACGCAATAAAATTGATTGGTCATCTATTCATAAATGAATCATTATTAATATAGAATGTTCTTCGCAATATAACAAGGACAAATTACACAAAATGTGTAGGATGCAATTTCAACAGATAATATTTACAATAATTTTCAATTAATAATTAAACAAGATTAATGAACTATTTATTTTATTTAACTAATACATTTTTTTTTTGTATTGTACATTTTTTTTTACTTTTTACCTTCATTTGTCATTATTAATAAAAAAAAAAACATATAGAAATGACAAATTTCTCTAAATAAGTACCTGTTCGTGAGAGACACTACACTCAGGTACAGGTGAATGACGTCATCAATACAGTAACGTCCCGCCTACAATCAGTGACGTCATTGTTTGTCTACATAAGGAATTGATCTAAATTGGAATATGTGTATGTATAGAATCCAACTTAGATACCATACCAAATGTGATTTTACGACTTTGCCATCAAAACAACAAGGAACAGTTACTTTCCGTAAAGAAAATATAGCTTTTTTTGTTCACATTTTTCTATTTTTTGTTATAAGCTAATAGGATTTATTTATATGTATTGTATTTTAATTTCATATTTACGTATTAAAGTTTTTGTAAAAATTTTCAAAAATTACAAGTTGGTTCAAACTTTTGAAAACAAATATGAAGAAAAAAGTATAAAAATAAATTAAAACTATGATACAATGTGGGGATTAGATTTAGACAAGTATCAAGGGTATATAATTAGGATTGTTATAATTTTCATTATTGTAGAAGGAATTTGTTTTAGGGATTAAATTATTGTATGATGTATATTTTCAATAAGGTTTTTATTTAAAAATAGTTTAAAAAATAGGATAAATGTGAATAAGTAAATTGTGTGCATAAGGAAACAAAGATATATTCTTAGGTTCTAGTTTGGAGAATGGTCGTTGAATATGAGTGTGTCGTACGTTGAATAATTGTAGGTTTGCATGTGATCGTCGTCGGAGACGAAGTGTAGCACGTCGGTTGAGTCGTGGCTTTGGAATGGTCGTCGTGGAGATGAGATGCAGAACGTCGGCTGGTTCTGGCTTTAACGTAGTTCGTCGTGGAGACGAGATGCAGAACGTCGGAAGGTTCTGGCTTCGGAATGGTCGTCGCGGAGACGAGTTGCAGAACGTCGGCTGGTTCTGGCTTTAACGTAGTTCGTCGTGGAGACGAGATGCAGGACGTCGGATGGTCCTGGCTTTGGTTACGCTGTAGGAAAAGAGTCTAGACTGCCGCTGTTGTGCACGCCTAGGGTTTGTTGACTGCCACTGTTGTGCTCGCCTGGGGGGGGGAGTTTGACTGCCACTGTTGTGCTCGCCTAGGATTTTGACTGCCTCTGTTGTGCTCGCCAGGGTAGGTATAGGATATAGACTGCCACTGTAGTGCTCGCCTGATCAGCTTGGAAGAACTGATGATTTTCGCTCGAATTCTCCTGGTTATAAGCGATTCTCTTGTAGATGAGAGGGTAGGTGGTGTCCAAGCCGCAATATATGGGCTAGGGGTTAGAGCGGTGCGGTAACTGACGCTGAGCGCACATCTAAACATCTTATCTGAACCACTTGAGTTTTGTTTACATGACTGGGGTTACGCGCGGTGAGGTGCTGGCGCGCTGAGACGCTGGCGCGCCACAAACACGTATGAGTTTTTTTATATGCGCACAAAACTAAACTAAAACTAATGTATTTTAACTTATTATAAAATATGGCATTTAAATTAAATTAATATATTTAATTAACGTTTTAAATTAAATTAATATATTGAATTAACATATTTACTATCAATTCGCCCCCTTCTTTTGTCCATATTTTATAGGTAAGTTAAAATATATTGGTATTATTCTAAAACTAAAATGTCTCTAACTTATTGTCTCTTACTTAATGTCTCTAACTTAATGTCTTTACGATTTTATTCACTTGGTTTTAGCACTGGACACTGAACACTGTGCACTAATTGGGGGAGGGTCGACGAGTTGAGAATGGGGAATAGACGTTTTCTCTGGATCTTTCTTCGGGGTTGATTCCTTGTCTGGAAATCTGGGCAGTGCTGGTGGTTCTGTGATGTCCAATGAAGATGCGAAGTACTCTGAAGTGGGCGTTGCTCTCCAGTTTGTGGTTGGTGTTGAGATTCGTTTATTTTTGAATCAGAACGAAAATTTTTAAACGATGATTTTTGTTTGGCGTATTTGATTGGCGATTTGGAATTTGGCGTAGTAGATGTAAATTTACTCAAACTCGTAATGGATGGTGGATGAAGAAATTCATCTTTTTGTCCTTGCAGTGTCGATGTTTCGTGGTTGTAGCTGGTGATTTTATTTTTCCATGGAATGGTAGTTCTTCGTTGTACTCCGAAATGCAAGGATTTGTTGCGGTAATCTAATATCGCATTTTGTGTCTCGAAGAATGCACTTCCAAGCATAACGGATTCGTCTAGTCCGTCAACAACATCGAACTGGTCAGTGATTATTTGATCGTTTAATTTAAAATTGATTACGGCTTTTCCCAAAATTGGCATTTGGGCGCCTGTAAATGACATTTGAGAAAATGAAGGTTTAGGAATGAGTTTGGTTGTTGGTACGAGTTTCAGGTCAATGTAATTTGTTCCTGAACCGCTGTCAAGTAATGCAAGTGTTGGTTTTTTTTCGATTTCAATTTCGACCCTTGGCATGTCGTCGGTTCTGCCAACACTTTTAGAGTGAGATGTAGAAGGTTGATTGTTTTGTGGTTGCCATTGTTCTCTGGTTGTTTGTTGAGCTTCTTGTCGCCATTGTTCTTGTTTCTTTGCGAGAGCAGGACAGTCTCGATGATAATGGTATTCAGGACAATGTAAGCATTTGGGAGAATAAGGTATCATAGGCTTGTTTTCGGATTTAATGGGCGTATGATAGGTTGGTTTTATTATTGGCCGATTATTTGGAAGTGGTAGTTTGTATGGAGTTTCGCTGAGGTCTCTTTCTATGGCTGTTGCTCGCTCGATTAGTTCGTCGAATGTTGTAGGATTGGAAATTCGCAAATATGGCCGTAACGCTGGTTTCAGTAACTCTATGAAAATAGGTATGGCATCGGTTTCTGGAAGTATGTTTTCGAGACGCTGCCATAACTTGAGTTTGTTAAATAAAAATAATTCGACTTTCTCTCTATCTGATTGTTTTGTTCCGTATAGTTGAGAACGTAGACTGGCTAAGGTTTCTGGTCCCGCAAATTTCTTTGTAATTCTTGAAGTAAATTCCGGCCACGTTAAGTGGAGAGTTTTGTAGGTACTCCACCAACTTGCTGCCGTGTCACGAAGTCCTTTTTCGATGGCGGTAACTTTATCTTTTTCAAGAGTTTGAGTTTGATTGAAGTATTCTTCACATTGTCGAATGAATTGTTGTGGATCTTCGTGTTGAGTTCCACTGAACTCCGGTACCGGAGGTGCTTCTTTTCTTTGCATCGTTTGGAGAAGAAGCATTATTCGGGCTAAATCGCCTTGCAATTGTTCATTTCGCTGTTTACATATGGGACAGTCGGCAGACACGATTGTGCTCTCTTCTTCGATGCCTAAACATTCGTTGTGAAACTGTTGCGTACATGTTTTGCAGAGTGAAACCTTGTCGCTTACGACGCTGCAGCTGGTTAGACCGCAACGTACTGGAGTTGTCATTTTTGGTTGTTGTTGGGCGCCACCGGGTAGAATAATTCTTTCTTCTCCGGAACTGGGTTGATTGTTCGATTTTTCCTTCTTTCTTCTTAGATTGTATGGATTTTGATGATGAGCTTGGTTAGCAATTTTGACTGATTGTGTTTGTCTTGTTATGATAAAACTTCTTCTTTCTTCTTAAGGCTGTGGGCTTTGCTCAGTTTTGGTAAATGATATATATTTTTTTTTTCTCAGTGGTGTGAAAATTTTTTTTTTCTTCTCTCTCTCTGGGTTCGTTGAAATCTCCTGATTTCGATGGCCTCACGTTATGGGAGCCATTTGATACAATGTGGGGATTAGATTTAGACAAGTATCAAGGGTATATAATTAGGATTGTTATAATTTTCATTATTGTAGAAGGAATTTGTTTTAGGGATTAAATTATTGTATGATGTATATTTTCAATAAGGTTTTTATTTAAAAATAGTTTAAAAAATAGGATAAATGTGAATAAGTAAATTGTGTGCATAAGGAAACAAAGATATATTCTTAGGTTCTAGTTTGGAGAATGGTCGTTGAATATGAGTGTGTCGTACGTTGAATAATTGTAGGTTTGCATGTGATCGTCGTCGGAGACGAAGTGTAGCACGTCGGTTGAGTCGTGGCTTTGGAATGGTCGTCGTGGAGATGAGATGCAGAACGTCGGCTGGTTCTGGCTTTAACGTAGTTCGTCGTGGAGACGAGATGCAGAACGTCGGAAGGTTCTGGCTTCGGAATGGTCGTCGCGGAGACGAGTTGCAGAACGTCGGCTGGTTCTGGCTTTAACGTAGTTCGTCGTGGAGACGAGATGCAGGACGTCGGATGGTCCTGGCTTTGGTTACGCTGTAGGAAAAGAGTCTAGACTGCCGCTGTTGTGCACGCCTAGGGTTTGTTGACTGCCACTGTTGTGCTCGCCTGGGGGGGGGGAGTTTGACTGCCACTGTTGTGCTCGCCTAGGATTTTGACTGCCTCTGTTGTGCTCGCCAGGGTAGGTATAGGATATAGACTGCCACTGTAGTGCTCGCCTGATCAGCTTGGAAGAACTGATGATTTTCGCTCGAATTCTCCTGGTTATAAGCGATTCTCTTGTAGATGAGAGGGTAGGTGGTGTCCAAGCCGCAATATATGGGCTAGGGGTTAGAGCGGTGCGGTAACTGACGCTGAGCGCACATCTAAACATCTTATCTGAACCACTTGAGTTTTGTTTACATGACTGGGGTTACGCGCGGTGAGGTGCTGGCGCGCTGAGACGCTGGCGCGCCACAAACACGTATGAGTTTTTTTATATGCGCACAAAACTAAACTAAAACTAATGTATTTTAACTTATTATAAAATATGGCATTTAAATTAAATTAATATATTTAATTAACGTTTTAAATTAAATTAATATATTGAATTAACATATTTACTATCAACTACTAAAGTTGAATAGGAATGTTTGGGGGAGACTGATTTCAGAATAATGGAAAGAGTTTGTGCCACACCATTTTGGGTACATTTTGGGTAAATAGTGTATGTATATGTATTTAAAAAAAAAATCAACTATATTTTTCATTTCGTAAGTTTAACTACTTTACAATATTAACATAGTAAAAAATCTTTTAGAACTCATTATATTAAAATAAAACTGCTTTAGGTTAAAGTTCTGTATTAATATTTATTTATAATTGATGTTTCGATGAACTCAACGCGTCCGTCTTCATCAGGAGAACTGATACAATAATGAAATTTACAATAAATAAACAGAACATAAAAACAAGTTACTATGAAACAAAATAATTAACTAGATCATGAAATATTATAGATTATTAAATATTAAATTAATTAGAAATTTTTAATTAAATAAAGCCAAATTTTCTTTACAATAAAATTAAAGATAATAAAAAAACATGTACTAAGCGCCTATAATTTGATGTTACAAGAAACAAATTATTATATTTAATTGTATAAATAATAATATTTTTGAATAAATCGACTTTAGGATCTAGTTCTGTAATAATTGATTAATTTCAAGAGCTAGATACCTACTTATTTTGTTACCTAATAACTTGTTTCCATGTTCTGTAAATGTCATTTGTATCTTTTTTCCAACCGCAAACGTTCTCAAGTAAAAATCTCATTTCCACAGCAGTCATTTACCTTTTATGCTTTTGCAGTCAAGAACTATAATATCTATAAATTATCCTGTATAATTTTGTAAAATATTGTGGTATAATTGTACAGATATATTGATTTAAACATATAAAAACTAATATTTTATATTTCTAGAAATAATCAATAGTTACCTACTGTACCTTTGTACTAATAAAAAAAAAACCAAAAAAGAAACGAGAAAACAAATGAACCTGGTAGGTGAGTGACAAAACGGAAACAATAAAATTTTTGACTGACATAAGGGCCGTGACTAAGCTAATATTTAGTGCTGCACATATTGCATGGTATTACGGATAGTTGACCATGAACCAAAAATACATTATGCATATTGTAATTTACCCTAGTATCTATTTAAATTCAAAAGAGAGCGTACTGCATTAGGTACATATATATATATATATATATATATATATATATGTTACCACTTTGACTGCAAGGAAAAGTGGTATAGCGTTTGGTACGGTGTCTGTAACATTCTGTAACAATTGTATAGAAATCCTTCATATAGCCTCTAGATCAGACGAATCCGAACTTAGTTTATGTGGGTGTATGAATATGCGTCGTCAGCTAGCTCGGTCAAAATTTTGTGATCGCAACTCCTCCTAGACAGGGTTCAACCGATTTTAATGAAATTTGCAGGATAAATTTGTCTAGTACCCAAGATAGGGTCATGTGGTTTTTTTTCAGTGATGCCAACTTTTCAAGAAAAAAATTACTAAAGTTTTTAAAAATTCAATGTGGCTACATTATTTATTCGATTTTGATCAAATTTTCCGAAAAGTTTCTCCTAGTGCCCACATAAATTATAATTTTAATAAAAATATTGTGTTACCAACTTTCCGAGAAATGTCAAAGTGGTCTACTCATATACTTTTAATCTTGTTTATTTAAATAATTATTTTTGTAATATTCGAAGCAAAAACTAAATAGCTTACAAATCAAATTCTGTAAACAACATTTTTGTAATTGACAATTAATAAGAAATCGATACCAAATCGTTTCGTTTTGATCAACCAGTCGTACATATTTTTGATATTTAAAATAAAACACATTTGACTTATGTTTTTAAATATTTATCATAAAAATGATACTTAAAAAAAAACATGAAATGTTGATAATTACATAATTCAAAGCAAACAATAACCTTTAAAATGTTTTATTAATAATGGAGAAAATTGAATACGATCATAAATGCAGGTTATACAATAATGAAAATTAGGTTATTGTAACAAATTATGCAACATAATGTGTTAATGTAACCCGTATGTATGTAACTATATTATATATATAATATATAGAAATGAAAGTATTTTAAAACACTAATTATTGCATCAATTAAAAAGTTTCCCCCGTTACAAATTGTAATTATAAACAAGGTTTCTGAATTCGTTATTATTTTCTACAATTAATAATTTCAGAAAAAATACAATGTAATTCTTGTACTATTTTTAAATTCATATACATAAAATTTTCTTTGTAGCATTACAATGAATAAAGTAAATTACAACAGTATAAAAATGGCCGTGAAAAAACAAATTACTTTTATTTATAATAATACGAAGTATAATCACGGAAAGAAATCAATGACCTATACAGGGTGATTTATGACGTAGGTCTAAATAAAAAAATTTAAATAAACATATGTCCGAAAATGCTTTCTAACGGAACTGTAGCCGTTAGAAGTTTATTACAAGTAACATCAATCGCGTTAGCCTTATTTATTATATCAGGAAAAAAAACAAGTCATAAACTTCTGAATAATTGTAAAATTACTGATCGATTTTCTAACATTTTGTTTAAATACTAGTAAACCAATTTACTAGTTATGACTTACTGCGTCCCGACAAAATTTGTCTTGGATTTTTTAAATATTGTAAATTGTTTATTAAATATTTATTTATGGTGTACAAAAATGTATAAACTTTGGTTTACTAGTGTTTCAAGTTATGCCAAGTTATTAGATAAAAAATAAGTAACTAGATCATAAAATTTATAAATTTTTAATTAAAGAAAGCCAAATTTGATTTAAATCAGTTACTAGTCACACTGACTGAAGTTTATAAATTTCTATTGCTTCCCTTATCAATCTGCTGTTAATATTGATGGATCTTGCAATTAATTAATTATTTTGTTAGCTAGTAACTTGTTTCTATGTTCTGTTTATTTACCATAAATGTTATTTGTATCTTTTTTCCTGATGAAGACGGCCTTTGAGTTCGTCGAAACATCGATTATTAATAAATATTAACACAGAATTATAACCTAAAGCCGTTTTATTTTAATATAATGAGTTCTGAAAGATTTTTTTACTATGTCAAATTATTAAAAATTAAAGAAATTTTTTCAATTTATTTGTAAATAAAAATAATAAAATTAATTTAAAAATTTGTATAATGAAATATTGCAAATTTGCTCAATAGAGTACGTCATTTATTCATGTAAATAATAAAAATGATTCATTTGTTTTCAAAAGACAAAAAATATATATTATTTGTCATAAACAAATAAAAATTAATGACAAATAAATTAAATTTCTCTTTCTGGCATTACATCTGGTATACATATACATACATACATGCATACACAATCACGCCATGTACCCAACAGAATGTGGCACAAACTCTTTTCATCATCCCGAAATCAGTCGCCTCCAAACATTCCTATCCGCAAACAAGCAACTTTCGCTTCATCCACATTCATAATTCCTCCTCTCAGACATGCTCTTTTATTCCTACTACTTGGAAACTTTTGCTCACTCAAACCACCCTCTCAATCATACCACTCCAACCACTCATTGGACGTACACGCAAACGTATACCATCAACAATCATTTAAAAAAATCTTTTTAACAGCAAACGTTCATTAGAAGCATTCGCTCAATATGTCCGAACCATCTTAACTGACTAACACCAACTTTTGCTACAACATTTTTTTCAATTTAATATAGTCCGATTATCGTAGGTCCCAAAAAAGTAATTAAATCTATGACATCATCACTGGGAACATTTATATAAGCTCATAATAAATATCTTTTTAAAATGTAATGCAAGTTGAATAAAATAATTTAATTATTGTTTTAATCTTTATAATTCTAAAATTTGTATAATGCATTAGTCTTGAAAATTATTTAAATAAAAAGAAATTTTTATATAAACATGGTATATTAATATATTTTTTTATTTAAATAATTATTTTCTGCTTTTTAGTCTTGTTTAACTTTAACTTTAATTAATTTATTAATCAATCAATCAATTAATTAATTCAAGTAATAAATTAAAAATTCTATTTTAAGAAATACGCCTAACGCTTATGCAACTCCATTCACATCCATGTCATGAAATATATACATTTGACTTTTTTTTATTTTTAGAACAAAATAAAAATAGATACTGCAACTGCGATTATCAAAAATTTATTAACTATTCATGTTGTAATTATATTTTAAATAAATATATCTTTATCATATTTTTTATAGATAACGTGTTACATTGAGAAAAAAATCTGATAACAAAGAATTGATAAATTTGCAAAAACAATAAAATAGCATGTCTATAAAAGATACCTGCGTATTAATTAACCTAAATTCACTGACCCTTTTAATTTCTGACATGCTACATTAGAATTTAGAATAAATCAGAGATAAATGAAGCATCACAAGCACGTGTTTATTCGTATTATAATCACGTGATCGTTCAGCCTAGTTTACTACGTTTACTATTCGTCTCATAAAACTATTTATCAAATAGATGCTAAATATCGCATTGACAGATGTATTTAGTTACGTGCTAATGGTTAATTCATGGAAAATAGTGCAAAATGTGCAAATATATTTTAATTTTAAGTGATTTTTAAATAACAAACACTCGAAAATTCTAAAACGACGATTAACTTAGTGCGTTGCACTATTTGCGATAAACGGCACGGAAAAAAAGGTGGTAAGTTTAAAATATATTCGTAAGTGATTTTTATCAGAAGTACTTTTGACGTTTACTTAAAATTATTTATTAAGCAATTTTAATTTGTTTATTTCAATTTTATAATATTAGATATAATAAAAAATAGAAATATTATTCATATTTGATAAGAGATAGAAGTAAAAATGTATTTTAAAATAAAAAATATAAGCACTTTTTCTTAACAAAAGACGTGGGAATACGGGCTAATAATTTTATTTTTTATTTATAGCATTAGAAGTACTATTTTTAAGTGCAAATTTTAACTGATATAAATAAAAAAATGACAATTTTACATATGGAAGAAATTGAACCGGGAACAAGCTATACATTTGAAAATAATCAAACAAATATAAGAACAAATAATACGAGGGCCACTATTTATGTATTGAGAACTGGCAACACTGGTATTGCCAGGTGAAATCTGAAGTTGCCGTCGTAAAGTTTGACATTTTTGAGGTTATAGGTATTCAGAACGTTTTGACGTGCGAGTACTATTTGTGTTTTCTGAAGTGTTTACAATTTCATCTCAGTCAAAATATGGAATTAACTCGCGAAAATTTTCGAGCTATGATTTATTATGACTTTCGACGTGGTCTAACTCAAGAACAATGCATCAATCAACTGAATTCAACTTTTGGGGATGAATCGCCATCCATAGCCACTGTATATCGCTGGTATACTGAATTCAAACGTGGACGTAGTTCGCTCACGGACGAAGTTAAAGAAGGTCGTCCAAAATCGGTCGTTGTGCCGGCAAATATCGATGCTGTGCGAAAACTAATTGAAGAAGATCGTCATGTGACATATCAAGAAATCGAGAGATGTTTAAGCATTAGTATGACCAGCATACATAAGATTTTGCACGAACATTTGTGTGTTCGGAAGCTGTGTGCGCGTTGGATTCCACATTTATTGACAGATGCGCAAAAACGAGCTCGTGTGGATTGGTGCCGTAAAATGATTTCAAAATACAAGTGTGGTGCATCCAAAGCGGTATACAACATCGTCACAGGTGATGAGTCGTGGATTTATGCATATGAGCCAGAAAGAAAAGGTCAGTCGGCAGTTTGGGTGTTTCAATGTGAAGCAAAGCCAACAAAAGTTGTTCGTTCTCGAAGCGTTAAAAAGCAAATGGTGGCGTTTTTCTTCACGAAAACTGGTCCTGTGGCAACTGTGGCTCTCGAAAATCAAAAGACTGTTAATTCAGAGTGGTATACGACCATTTGTTTGCCTGAAGTTTTCGGTAAATTGAGAGAAACCAACCCAAACCGACGAATCGTTTTGCATCATGACAATGCGAGCTCACACACATCACATGCAACAAACGAGTATTTGGACACACAAAAGATCGAATTGATGGGTCATCCGCCTTACAGCCCTGACTTGGCACCCAATGACTTCTGCGTGTTTCCGGTAATTAAAGATAAACTGCGTGGACAACGATTTTCATCGCCCGAAGAAGCGGTTGAGGGCTTCAAAACGCATGTTCTAGCGCTACCATTTTCTTCCTGGACAAAGTGCTTTGAAGACTGGTTCAATCGAATGCAAAAGTGTATCGATCTTAAAGGCGATTATTTTGAAAAACAATAAAAGTATTTTTCATCAAATTCATTTGTTTATTCTTTCTATTCTCAATACATAAATAGTTGCCCTCGTATTAGAACAAAATTAAGTAAATTGCCTTGGATTCGAATTAATCAAATAGGATCCTTGATATTATTAGCAATATTAATATGGACCATTGCTTATTCATTATTTAGAGATGAAGTTGGACCGAATAGTCAAATGTTTAGTTTAGCAGTAAGTTAAAAAATATTTTAACCGTTTTAATTACGTGATTATTAATCAAATGACAACAAAAATTTAAGATTAGGAAGAAATATAATAGAATAAAATGGCTTTAGATTATAGTTTCTGTATAGATATTTATTAATAATCGACTTTTCGACGAACTCAATAAAGATACAAATGACATTTAGAGTAAATAAACAGAACATAGAAACAAGTTACTAGGTAACAAAATACAAGTAACTAGATTTATAAATTTGTAATGAAAAGAAGTCAAATTTTACTTAAATCATTTTATTGCTTCTTTTATCAATCTACTAATATTGATTGGTCTTGCAATTATTACAGTACCTTCAAATTTTATATCATAAAGAAAACGTGTGTTGAGTTTGTCGAAACGTTGATTATTAATTAAGTAAATAAATAAGTTAAAGTTAAATAAGTAAAAATAAGTAATAAATAATTAAGTAAATAAATTAAAATTCATTACTATAAGTATCACTTTTAGATAAACAACAAAGACTAATTAATACATTTTTTTTATAATCTAATAGTTAAAATATTTAAAAAGTCCATTTAACATTAATTTTATTTTAAATATCTTAGGTTTTATTTATAACAGGTAAAATAGCTGGAGTATTAGTAAATTTTATAAAAATACCTCCAATGTTAGGTATGCTAGCGATGGGAGTTTTACTTAAAAATATCGGATTTTTAAGTTTAGATGACAATTATAAAAGTTTTGCTGCTATATTAAGGTAAATTTAAACAACAACTTTTTTTTCTCACAAACATTTCTAAATTTCGTATATTGTTATAGACAGATGGCACTTGTCAATATTTTACTACCGGCTGGCTTAGGACTAGATCCAACTGCATTGAAAAAGATGAGTCTAATGGTTCTATCGTTAGCAATGTTACCTGCAGCTGTTGAAGTTGTTGTCATGGCGGTAACTTCGCATTTTTTGATGGATTTACCCTGGTTATGGGGATTTCTCTTGGGGTATAATTGCTGAAATTAAAATATACAATTTGTATATATATTAAAAATTGGATCATAGGCGTTTTAATTGAGCAATTAGTTCTATGAAAAATGTATGAAACAATACATTTTAGTTAATTTTAAACCAGAGCTTCGAACCGAAACAACCGAAAACCGAGTAAAACCTTTATTTTTGCTTGAACGAAAACCGGAACTGAACCGAAAAAAAATATCGGTTTATTTCGGTTTAATACATGTTGAAACATTTTTTTCATTTTTTTGAATACTCAGTTATTGAATTTGAAAATTAAACTAGGAATCACTTTGCGAAAGGTGTATTTTTTGATAATAACTTTGCTTATAATAATATTTAAATAATTTAAATGAAAATACATTGGAAAATATTTTAATAATTAGAGGTAATTTTTATTTTTTTTTTTTTCTAATTATAAATAAATAAAATTCTGTATACAAGAATTTGTTACGTTAACATATGCTATCTTATTATTATATATATTTCGAATTATATAAGTTTCGAATAATAAATTATATTATTATCATATATTATATACTTCTAATTATTACACCTTTAATTAATAAATTATAATATATTATATTATAAAAGTAGGAATAAAATGTTCTAAATTATGGTAGGGAATAAGTATTTGTAATACAAATAAAAACATAGAAAAAAATCTAAAAATTAATCACTCAGAGGCGAAAACCAAAACCGAAAAAAACCGGAACGATATATATTTTTTTTAAATGAACCGGAACGAAAAATATAACGATTCGTAGCCCTGTTTTAAACTAAAAACTTTCGCTTATAAAACAAACTAACATTTTTCTTTCATAAAATTGTTCTATTTAAGATAAATTTAGAACTCCGTTTTCTATAATTTCGAAATATAAATAATTATGTAGGCTATGTTTACAGAAGAAAAACTAATTTCTCATTTTGTATATCTATGATTTAATTTAGGTACACACTGTATAAATTTTTCAAAATGTTTGTGTAAATAAAATACTGAAAAGTTTAGATTATTAATGGGTGCAGTATCACCTGCAGTGATAATACCTTGCCTTTTCGAATTACAAGAAGGCGGTTATGGAGTTAATAAAGGAATACATACACTGGTAATTGCAGCTTCTACTATTGATGATATTGCTTGCATCGCTTGTTTCGGCATTATTATTGGAATCATTTTTTCAACAGGTAATTATATAGTTACTGATGAATTTTACAAACAGGCAATTGTGTGTATCAAGATCATGTTGAAACTGATTTTAGTTAGAAAATTATTTCGACATTTTAACGAACTTACTGAATTTGGCAAATATCATAATATACGTTCTTATTTGTAAAACAATAGCTATTTCTGTTAATATTTCAATTTAACGTTAGTTCACACAGTTCTAATTGCTATATTCAGAAACGTGGAAATTATTTATTTAGTATCATATTAAATTATTATGGAAATAAATTGCTATATAAATATCTCAGTGCTGCTGAGGAGGATTCTATCATTTTATAAAGTTTTATTAAATTAAATGAACATATAGACATTTTAATACAATTTTAGAAATAAACTTATATCATATTTTACATATGAAAACAATAATCGATTTTTATCTTCACAATAAAATAAATTTATATTCACTAGGAGTATTTTTAAATAATAATAATTAATCATTTTTAGGATCTTTATTAATGCAATTACTAGAAGGTCCAATTGTTATAGTTCTTGGCTTTTCATATGGTATCATTTTTGGCATAATAGCGCAATATATTCCCCATCAGAAAGACGTAAGTGAACCAACCACACATACGCTCAACGTCATTTACTTAAAAACAAAAACAAACAAAAGCAATTGAAACAAAATGAATCCTAGGAACATTTAGTAACACTACGAACGCTTGTTATTGGCGCTGGAAGTATCTTAGCGGCTGTCGGAAGTCAAGCAGTTGGATATGGCGGTGCAGGTACACTCGGATGCATCGTTTCCGCTTTTGTAGCCTGCATCGGTTGGAGAAAACAGGGCTGGGACAATTTTGTAATTATCGATTTTCACTTCTCTCATTTACATATATAAAACCCGTGTCCCACTGTGAAAATTTTTATAAAAATTTTATAAAAATTTTTATAAAAAGAATTTTTACAGTGTGACAGCGCGTAGTTTTATAAAAATAACGTCACGGTAAAATATTTTTATGGTGTCTCTATTTTAATGACGTCACGTAAAATGTTTTTATAAAAACTTCTGAAATAGAACCGTTTCTATAATTTTGACGAAAACAAGCATTTGATTGGATGTTGAACGGCCCGTCAAACTTCTAGAGATTTGAATTGCCGCGCGAAACTTCTAACCAAAACATATCCAATTAAACCTATGATAACCGCACTCACTAGTAAATGCTGGTTTGTATTTAAACTTTCCATGATAAAAAATAATAAAATAGCACACTTTTTCAAAAGTTTTTAAAGTTTTAAGCACCAACCTTTTAAACACCAATCTCACAACATCAACCTCACTTTTCAGTATTGCATCAAACAGCTGATCAATTTTTATAAAAATTTTTATAAAAAAAATTGACAGTGGGACATACCTTAAAATAATTTTTATAAAAACTTTTTATAAAAATTTTTACAGTGGGACACGGGCATAATGAATTTACAATTATAATATATTTTAAATTTGCATTTGCAACAGAATCCAGTCAAAGCGAATTACAGTCTTTTATGGAAATTTTTCGAACCAATATAGTTTGGTCTAATCGGAATGGAAGTAGATTTTTCCGTTTTGGAATCGGATGTCGTACTTTGGGGAACCATTTGTATGACTATTGCCTTAATTGTAAGTTCAAATAGAGTTTAAAATATTTTCAATGAAACAAAAATCACTGAACGTACGTTCAATGGAGCCAGCAAATCCAACAAACCAGAAGTGATATTTGTTGCATCAGTTGTCTTCAGACACTGATCAAAGCATCATACTGACGAGCTCCAAAAAAGCGAAACACTCAGCTCAGATCAGTAACCTTGAAATAATAGCTGTTTTGTTTATCGTCTCGTATCTGAGTTCGAAGTGAGTGAATTGCTTCCCCCCTTCCGGTACTGAGTTGCAAATTTAGCTAGTGCTTAGCTGAGATTCAAATGAGCGCACATGCACAATTCAAATTTTCCTAGTTTAAGATTTGATAACGTGTTTGATACTGGTTGACATATTTATATTTGAATATTTTATTTTGAAATCAAACAATAGATATATCCGGGGCGAGTTGCAATAAATTATCAACACAAAAAATTCAAATACATCTAATATTTTAGATTATATTATTTATATGGAACTTAGATTTTAAACGTCACTTTCAAATAAACTGTTTTATTTAACAATACAACTCACTCAGCAAAACTCAGCTCAGCTCATTTACAAGATTTACTGATCTGAGTGGAATGTAAAAAAAAAACACAGCTATTGATTCATGATTGAGTAACTTGTGAAATTTTTGGGAAAAATAAAACCTCAACATTTTGAGTATTAATTTCACAGATACTCTTATGAATTATAATATTTTAATTTCAGATACGTATGTTAACATCTGTAGCAATAACCATAAAAAGTAATTTAAATGTAAAAGAAACAATCTTTGTTTCAATAACTTCTATTCCTAAGGCTACAGTTCAGGTAAACAATCAATCCATTAATTTCATATTATAAATGATTATACTTATTAATTTTTTACTAAATATTTCGTAGGCGGCATTGGGACCAGTTGCATTAGATTATGCCCGAAACGTAGATTCCCCGGAAATTAAATATTACGCTAATGTCATGTTAATCGTAGCTGTTTTATCAATTATTATTACGTCACCAATTGGTGCTTTATTAATTATGCAACTTGGCCCGAAATTATTACACAGAACTCTTCCGGAAATAAAAGAAAAACAGGGTATAAGTAATCCTGCCATTTCTGATGATGAAGACGCCGCGAAAAATATCACAGCGGTACCTAATAAATATTCAAATTATAATACAATATAATAGTATACATAATTTTTAACTTAAAAAAAATGTTAGAACAAACATTTCGGTACAACTTGTACTTAATAATATTTACAGACATTTGTAACTAAATTATTTGATGTCATGTGTATTTAATTACGACAAAAAATGAACTTAAATATGACTTAAATGCCAAATGTACGTAACAATTTTCAATATTTTACTGTACTTAAAACAGAAGTATGTTTTAATTTTGTAATGTACAAACAGATAAATATTTTGTTGTGAATACAAATGAATTGATTAATTAAAACAAAAACAAAAAACTTACCTTATTTTTCATTTTAATCGATGAAAACAATTAAACTACATATGTTCATATTTTGTTTATGTATTCGTAAACACAGTAGGTACTATCTATTTCAATAAAATGCCGATGTACAAAATAGGGAATGACGTAATCTAATTTTTTTACATGTATGATAAAATCAGTAAATTATTCGTAAAATTTATAATTTATAATTTATAAAAAATTTATATGTTTACAAATATTTGAATTTGTCTAATTTTAGCACAATTGACATTTTATACTATTTTTGTAAAAAAATTGTTCAAATAAATTACTTTTTATCTAAATTAAAAAAATATATATTTGTATTTATGAAAAGAGCTTGTGTATCCTAAAAACCACATTTTTTTTTAACTATATTAATAAAAATATTGTAATTAATAAAAACGTGTCCTTATTTCAGGAGTATAGATTAAATAATACTTTGAAAAAAATATATCTAATTACGTAACTTTCGTAAAAGATAAAACGATTTCTTTTCATAGATATTTTATTATACTTTAATAACTATCACATAAATAATGTTATAATACAATTACTTAATAAATATCAATAAAAATATTGCATATCAAAAAACAATAGCCAAGTTGTATATAAAATAATGATACTATCGTCTGTATCGATAGCGTTTAAAATGAAACCATAATTGGAAGATGTTATTATGAAATTGACATCGGAAACCTCTCTTGTACGAATATTCCCATTCTCTATTTACAATCTTAAAAGCGATATCTTCGTAAGGTGGACCAGCATGAAATCGGAGATTTGCAAATTCGCGATTTTCGGGGCATGGCGTCTGGAAAAATAAATGAATAAATGATAACATATTTCTAACAAAACACATACGATTTACACGGCACTTGTTTTACACGATTTCGCTTTTACACGGTTTATATGGTGTGGTGGAAATATATGGACAATTAATGAGTCAATAATAATTCATATGAACTTACAGAATTAACATATTCTAAAAATTAATTAAATATTTAAGCCTAACTATTTAGAATAGTATAGGCATAATTTTATTCTGTTTTAAACAATATTTAAAACATTTAAATTTAAAAACAAAAAGTAAAAAAAAATACACATCATCTAAGCTAATCACAAAATGGCCGTCCAATTCAGAAATATAACTAAAAATACGCCTTTATACATTTGAAGAGACATTATTTATCAAGTTTTCTAATCACAGATAATCTCGTATGCATGAATTTTTCTTGGTTGTATTTCAAAAAACTGATAAAAATGTAGATTCGCATCAAGAAAGCTCAAGTAATGAAAGTGACATCAAGAAGAAAAGACTGATAGTTCATAAAAGCGATGACAGTAATTCAACTTTAAGGATCTTTTTGTATTTTTTATTTTTTGTTCTTAATGTAACTTATATTACCTACATATATTGGTTATTTTATTGTTAAGTTTTTCAAGATGTCTTACTTTTGTTTTACGTAAATAAATGACTAAATAATACGCTTTTTGGTTTGATTTTCGTTTTACACGGTTTTACTTAGCAATATTCAAGATTTCAATTTACACGATTTTGTGCGGAACCTATCTTCAGTGTAAATCGAGTGATAGGTGTTTAAACTTACTAAGAAATATTCCGGTGTACTGTTTTTATCGATGAGATCTGGATAAAAAATATTAAACTTATATCCTTGGACAATTTTCGGTGGTGGATTATCCATGTCGTAGTGGGTTTGATTGTATTTGTTCCACTCGAAACCGGTGTGGACTCGATTGAAGTATCGTGGCTTTCGTGGTCGATATTTATCGGACCATAAATAGACTTGATTATCCAATTGAGTTTCGACGGAGAATTGAGCCTCATCATCACCCATACCTTTTCGTGCCTCTCTCTGCAGAAGTTGTTCTTCTTTTGTTACTACGTTCTAAAATCGAAAACAAAATATATTTATTTCAATTACAATAATATAAAATTGCGTAAAAATAGTAATTAACAAAATACAGAATAATTCGATACAGAGTCACTTTACTCGCTCAATAATTCCAATTCATTAAAATAGAGTATAGTAATGTATTAAGTATTTACGGCCCGAGGTATGATTATCATTTACAAAGCGAAGCCTGAAGACTATAATCAAGGGGGAAACCACTTTCTCAAATTTTAATTCTCCTCTTGTCTAATACTGTTATATTGAGGCATGCATTGGTTATCAAAATATGTTTGAAAAAATCCTACATCAAAAATATATATTTTGACCATATCGTATACAAAAATATGCAAGCCATCTATTGAAATTTATCAAATGTGTCACTTATTTAATAAGTTAGAATTAAGTATTGATATTTTTTCACGTTCTCTTCGTATTTTTATTAATTATTTACACATTTTACACACTTAAGGTAGTTCGATCGTCAATTTTATTGTCAACAAAAATTGGACTGATTTTGACTAGTTTCTACGACTACCGAACTACCTTAAGGTTATTAAGTAAATCTATGTATTATGTGAATATTTTATAAATTTATGTTTGTATTATACATAAAATAAAATTAGAGTTAATGCCACAATATTTTTCTAGTATATTAAAGATCTTTCAGGAAACACATACCTATCAAACACGAAATGCTGGAAATTTTAAATCAGAATCCAGATATTACAAACGAACACAAAACGCTATATTCTTTAGCGCCGTTGTAAAATACACCTAACCAAATAATGTTAAGTTGTGTAATTATAAAATTTTTTGTAGAGTTAAAAGAGATTTACTTTTAGTTAAGATTATATATTTCTTGTATATATTATTTAATATTGGTTTATACATATCACTTTTTTATGTTTTGTATTTTTATTTAAGTTTTGTATTTTGAAAATTAATTGTATTCAAATTAGCACAAGCTATAATAAATATTTATTATTATTATTATTATTTAATTGGACTGTTGCCTGTTTGGTGTAGTTAAATAAATAAATAAATCGAATTGTGTTGTTCTCATTAACATTTCCTGTGTATTTTCATTCAAACTGTGTACGAATTTGTTACATATATTTAAATTGAAGATATGATATCAAAATTCCGTTTTATAGATAACGAAAATAAATATAAAAACTTACTTCAACTTTACTGCCAGTGCCCAATACTTGCAACCTAGCAAATTCGATCCTATTAAAATCATCTTCTTCAGTAACCACAATAGTTCCCGGTTCCAATTGTGACGATGTAAGAAATACGGGACTATATCCACCAGCCTCATAATCTTTGAAACATTCCGATAATATTTCGTTTGCAACCTCTTCTTCGTCGCCGCCGCCTTCATCGTCCGAATTATCTTCATTCGGGGTGTTTGCACTAGGACCTGGTGCTGATTCTTGTTCATCAACTTGATCGGACGGTTCTCTTTTAATCGTTTCTGTATTTCGAGATTGACTCGGACTGTCAGAATCGCTTGCCGAAGAATTAGCTGTTACGCCCTGTTCCGCTTTTAATACTTGAAGTTTCTTACGTAAATTGTCTTGATGTCTGTCACGGAGACGAGCTCTTGCCATATGAGCTGTAAAAATATTACAAAATAAAAATTTAATTCTGGTTTGATTTTTAAATTATGAACAGATTTATATTTGTGCGTTTTATATCCCATCAACTTATAATAAAACAGAGTTGGCCAGTTTGTGATTTGTTTAAAAAATAATCAGAAAAAACTTAAATTTTTTTGGTCTTTTTTTTTAATTTTGAAAGTAAGACTTTATGTACTTCTTATGAATGTAAATATAACATATCTAATTTTATAAGTGTTATTTTTAATTGTATGTTGGTTTTTATATCCACAGAGATATAGATATATTTAAGAATACCAATAAAAAAAAAAAAAGATTAGATTTAAATTTGAATTAAAAAATATATTCCAATTTGTTTTAGATTTCTTTTTCCTTGTACTCAATGGATACAGGATGATATTAGGACAGGCCATGTTAGCTCTAATAACATAACACCCTAAATATATATACCGCAGCAAGATCGGGCGATTACTTTAATCATTAAAATTTGCGAAAAACAAAGCAGGATCACATAATAACGCTTCCAGAAACACGTTCATTTGTATGAACCTATATAAATTTTAGTTTTTATATTTATTTTGTGATAGATATAACTAAATATTTTAATTAAACAATTAATTAGAAATCAAATTTAGTTAAAAAAGTAATTAATTAAAATTGATTTAAATCATTGATTAATATTTTGAAAAATCAAATGATTAGAATCAGCCCAATCTTGTAATCTTGTAAGTAAGCTATTTTTTTTATTATTTTATCTTAAAATACTTTGGCTGTTTTACACTCTTAAATTGCATTTTAAAACTAAAAGTATGCAACCAACAATGGAATTCAAGTAAAGTACTAAGATTGTAGCAAAAGATTCGGTAAGTCAGAATATAAATAAAAATAATATTATAAAATTAATATTATAAAAATCCCAAAACCACACTTAATCTTTTAAGTCAGAATATGTTTTATAATTATTATATTTATATATAGCTATATAAGCAAATAGTTAGAACATTGAACAAATAGCAAAATAATAATACAAATTTAAACGTTTTTTGATAAGAATATAAGACAATATTTATTGAATGAGATCTCTATAAATTATTCAATGAATGATTAAGAAGAGACAAACCTTTAAGTTGCGATAAAAGTGATTCCCAATAACCAATATCGATGCCATCGGCTTTTCCACTAATTTTACTTTCGAATTGCGTTTGCATACTTGCAAGTTGCGCTGCCGTTTTGCCTTTAAAAACCGATGTAACATCTTTAGCAACCGATTGATGGATGCCTTCTCTTCGGCCAACAGCCACTTCATAATCGCTTTGCTTCTCCAACTTGCGAAGTTTCTGCAACTCGTCCTCAACGATAACTGTAATATCATTCCAATAATCTAAATTTTTACCCCGTTCTAATTCTTTATAAACCTTAATATCTTCGACTAAATCCTCCAAATCTTTGATTTGCAATCCATTCAGATATGTATAAGGTTCGTGCATTTCAACAGCATCGACTTCCTCTTCAGCGCTAATATATTTAGCGAGAAGATCGATTGGTTTAGCACGACCATCTTGAATGCGAATTTTCGAACGTAGTCGAGCCTGTTCCAAGTGAAATTGATCTTCTTGACGTTCCCATTCTTCAAATTGTGCTGCTTCTTTACTGCGTTGTAATAAACCCATTTCTTCTTCACGTTTCTGTCGTTCCAATTCGCGTTCTTGTCGCCGTTTCTTAACTTTTTCCAATTCACGTTTATTTTCTTCCTGTTTGTAACGATTACGTGTTTCTAATTCTTCCCGGCTAACACCGATAAGACCTTCTTTCGCAAGTTTCTTCGTCCAAACAAACGTTGACAGTAAATTACCATCGCCGAATGGATTGTCTGTATTTGTATAATGTAAATAATCGTTATCCCAGCCCATTCGTTCTTTTCTTTTACGCTCTTTTGCTTCCTTCTTCATCAATCGTCTTAAACGTTTTTCTTCCGGTGTTTCGGTTGCTTTTTGCAGGTCCTTCATCTTTTTCTTTTCGTCAGCTTGTCGCAAACGTTCTTTCTTTAACTTCTCCAATAATTTCACTGATTTATCTGAATCACTACTATCACTATTACTACTTTCGGATGATTCGGATGATGATTTTCTTTCTTTCTTTTTATTTTTTCGCTGTTTCGATGATTCTTGCGATTTACTTTTATGCGACTTTTTATGCTTACTTTTGCTATTACGACTTTTGTGTGATCTGTCATCGGAGCTGTCACTGTCAGATTCGGGTTCTGAAGGATATCTATGATCTTTCTTATATTTTAAATCATGTGATTTGGAAAAATATCTATAAACGTAATATACAATAAAACAAATTATAATTTACTTAACTGGAGTACCACTAACCTGTCAGTTTTTGATGACATTTTTGTAATAGTAAAATGTCACTAAATAAATTAATATATTTTCATAATTATTTAAACCAACACAAATAATTATTTTATAGAATAAAATAAAATACTTTATATTGAAAAGGTTAGAAAACCAAACGTCTATTTACGTTCTGTTCAAAGAATAAAAAGAAGAAACAATTGAATACTTGTTATATTTGTACTGCGCAGTCGCAACTTCACTTTTTGATTTTCGTGCATTGCAACAAGTGTTTTTAGTAACCGTTGTTTTAGTAAAACAGTAAAAACATTGTAAATATTTTGCATTTTTGAACAAAACACATATAAAAATATATATATTTCAAAATGAGTCATAAAAGCATATATTACTCGGATAAATATTATGATGACAAATACGAATACCGGTAAGTTGAAAAAAAGCATGTATTTTCTCACTTATGACAAAGGATTATACCGGTTATTTTTTTTACCATTTTTACCATTTTGCTGTCAATAAATTATCACAATGAATATTTATTTAACGTTAATTGCGTACATTTTTAGGCATGTAGTGCTTCCGAAAGAACTTGTTAAACTAGTTCCGAAAACGCATTTAATGACTGAAAACGAATGGCGTAGTATTGGAGTACAACAAAGTGAAGGATGGGTACATTATATGACACATCAGCCTGGTAAATATTTTTATTTTAAAACTTTTAAATCATCTATTAATCCATTCATATTTATTTACAGAACCACATATTTTACTATTCAAAAGGCCCATTACAAATCCATCAAAATAAATTAACTATTTTTATAATTGTTCTTCCAATCATCTGAGGCTAATTTTTCAATTATAATAATGCGATCATATTTAATTTAAAATATAGATTAAGATTTTTTTTGAAGGTTAGCCTTTTGTATATATGTTTATAACAATAGTAAGTTTTCTATAAATTTGGTTCAGAATTTTTAATAATAAAATTTTAGTGTTTTGTTACGTGCTCATTTTTTAGTCAGTACATGAAATTATGAAACGAACAAATTTTCTGTGTGAATAACCACTCAATATTATTTTTTCATGTGCCTTACATCTTATAATTATTTAGTTTTAATATTGTATTTTTGTATTTAATAAAAAATCAAAATCTACATTTCACTGTTTTTATTTCCTAGTACATGCACAATAATATATTAAAACATTTATTTAAATAATTTTTAAAAAGTTGTACATTTAATCTATAATATAATCTTTATACATTGTTCAATAAAATACATAATTCTAGAATTCGAAAGTTATATAAGAAAATTATTTAAAAATTCTCGTCAAATTCAGCAGTGTATAATAATTTTTGTATTTCGATTTTTAATTTAGCTTGTTTTTTCTTCGGTAATTGTTTAAAAGTTGTAGCAAGTGATATACAATAATGTTCTAAATCATCCATTTTATAGTTACAAATATATTTACTACTGTTCGCATCATCATCATTACTGTCCGTACTAGTTCCACAATTTTTAAATTTCTTTGCTTCTGGTGTTACTACAACTTTTGTCATGCTGTCATCAGTACTACTACGTAATCGTTTCCTTTCATTTACTTTCGTAGTTTCGGTAGATTTGGTAGAATTCACGGATAATGTGTCGGAAAACTTGTGATCATCAACTTCAAATTGACCATCTTCGGATTCATCAAATTCGTTTTGTTCTTGATCGGATATTAGCGATATATCGACTTGGCCATTTTTTTGAACAATTTCACAAATTTGATCGTAAAATGGACAAGGCTCGTCTTTGCCTTCAACCATATTACGAATAGAGGAGTATAATTGATTTCGTAGATTTTTCCATTTTATCATGCACATTTGTGCCGAACGCGAGTAACCGGCTTTTGCCATTTCTTGTGCAATTTCTTCAAACATCGGCCGTCGACAATAACGTTTAACATTACGCACTTTTAACAAGTTTAATAAATGCTGAGTTTCGGTATGTGTCCAAATTGCACGTCCTTTTCTATTGCTACTTCGGCTCATTGGCGAAGTTGGAAATTTTGAACGGATTTGTTCTTTTAAGTATACTCTTTCAAATGCTTCCGTATCGCAATCGTCTACATTATCTTCTAAGTATTCAACTTCATACTGTTCGGAATCTTGTTCGAAATCATTCGTTTCATTATCTGTATCTGCTAGAATGTCTGCTGACGAAGACTGCATTATTTCTCGCATCCGATCAAAATGATAAAAATATCGTTCGGGATGATCATCTCCAGCCATTAGTTTCCGTAGAGCACTAAAATATTTAACTTTTAAGTGTTTGAATTTGACTCGGCATTGTTCCGAAGATCTTTTAAATCCTTGTAAACGTAATTGGATCGAAGCTTCGTCGAAAATCGCTGCAATATTATCTCTTTTCATTTGTTTCAAGTTATATTTCTCTATAACTTCTAAAAGTACTTCGGTTTCTTTGTGTGTCCAATTTAGTGCTCTTTTCGCAGCGGGTGCATTTTTGATTTCGTAGTCATCCGGATTCTGATAGCTTTCATCGCCATATTCATGCCCGTCTTTAAATTGATCTTCTTCAAAAGCTATCGCATTCGGTTCCCAATCGAGTAATGCGTCCATAATTTCGAAATATTTGAAATGCATTAAATCACCTTTTATATATTTTATATAGGATTGTTTTAAATTTTTCCATCGTTGTTGAATATCTTCCTTTGTTCGTGAGATCGGTCCCACTTTTTGCATATATTGAGCGATTTGATCGTATACTATTAGAGGTTCTTCAGATTTGAGCTTGTTTACAAAATTTCCCACTTTCATAACTTTTATAAGAAAACTTGTTTCATACTGTGTCCATGGTGGTCCAAACGGATTTCCCGTATCTTTGTCACTAAAACAGTCAAAATTACTTGGAGAATTTATTAACATTTTGTCAAGTTCATTATAATATTCAGGTGGATCTCCATCTTGAGATTTTTTAAAAGCATTGTACGATTGGATTAGTTCTTTCCATTTAGTTTTACACTGGGTATAAGTTCGTGAAAAGCCAAATTCAAATAACTTATTCGCTACTTGAATATAAATTTCATTATTATTACATTTTTCGTTATCGTTCGATTTAGATTCATTCATTAAACGAATGAGTTGAAGTATATCTGGTTTTTGCCATAAATTTTTACATGCAGATTCTGTGGACTGCATTTTCTTTGTAAGATATATTAATTAGATACATAAATTTTAATAATTTACGATTAATCGTTATTAATATAATAACTATAATTCCAATAACTATGTTCCACAGAGGTTAGTACAATTTATGTCAGTTTATTACCAATCTTTAAAATTTTCACTATTATTTCTGTTGGTATTGGTAAATGTCAACTTGTCAAAAAAATCTAATATCTAAAAAATAATATAAAAATGAAACATATTCATATGTAAGTAAATATAATATGCTTTATTTATTTTTGAATGCTCAACGAGTAAATTATAAGTTTCGTAAAACTACGTAATTATTTATTTATCTTATGTAATAGTGAGGTTAAGTCAAGAAATGTCAAAAATTTTAAAAATGTGACAGTGAACGGGTGAAAGTGTTGTGTGGTTGTAAAAAATCAAGGTGACGTTTCGTTTTGCTTTTACAAACGTGGCTATGCGATAATTGTATATCGCACATATCGCATATGCGTCTGCGAGATAACGAAGACAATGGGAGCGACTAGAAACGTAAGTTTTTTAAATTTCATTCATAAATCCGTAAACGATTATCAGTAATTATCAATAAGTACATGAGATAGAACGTAAACATGGGAAACCGGCTGTGCGGAAATACATCTATCGCTGTATGAGTACATAACAAGTGTAAACAATAAGATTTTTATTCTTTTTCCTTTCAGTTCAGTTCTAGTGTTCCAGATCATGTTATGTATGATCCGCAACTGTTAAAGAAGCTAGATTTTGCTTCTTTAACTGGTGTATTTTCACCACCGATAACAGCAACTGAACCAGGTGAACCATGGCTATTAGTTCGGCCCTTGGAAATTGGAGATTACGAAAAAGGATATGTACAACTTTTATCGCAATTAACTGCAGTAGGGCATGTTACAAAACTTGACTTTGAACGTAAGTAATATAATTTTTGGTTTTATCAAATGGATTTTCGAAAGTTGCAAAAATTACAAACTTGATTTATTTCGAAAGGTGAAGGCCGACATATATTTCGACAATTAATTATTTATGCATGCTTATTCAGTTTTTTTTAATGTAATATTTTCATTTTTAATTTTGTAAGTTTTATTATACAATATACATTACCATTAAGTTAATGACCAAATTGCAATAATAATTTATTGCATCATATAATATTGGAAACTATTTAACATATGTTTCATGTTACACATATTTTTCATTTACAAAAAATTTGAGTACTTAGTAATTATGTTCAAATAAAAATTAAATACGTACGATAAAATTATCATAGGATTATTATTTCCTTTGATAAAAAAAATACTTAATCCTCATAATCTTACTGTGTAAATTACAGATTTATTATAGATAATATTTTGTCATTGTTGGAATATATTTTTTCTAGACTTATTTTTAAGTATAAATAAATCATAAAACGTAACATAGTAAAAAAATCTTTCAGAACTCATTATATAAAATGAAACAGCTTTAGGTTTAAGTTCTGTATTAATATTTATTAATAATTGATGTACTAAAAACTAATACAAACTCAACGTCCGTTTTCATCAGTAAAAATAATACAAATGGCATTTACAGTAAATAACAGAAAATAGAAACACTGTTACTAGATAAAAAATAAGTAATTAAATCATAAAAAAAATTATATAAATTTTTAATTAATGGAAGCAAAAAAATATATATGATCTAGTTACTTATTTGTTACCTAGTAACTTGTTTCTATTTTCTGTTATTTAAACGTCTTTTGTATTATTTTTCCTGATGAAGACGGACGTTAAATTTGTCGAAACATCAATTATTAATAAATATTTATATAGAGCTTAAACCTAAAGCCGTTTTATTTTATCGTAAAACTTGTTTTAGATAATTTATTTCTTATAATTGCGATAAATATATTTGCGTCTATTTTAAAGGTTGACTCTAATATAAACAAAATTATAGCATTTATACAAAAATAATTTATTCGATATCGTTAACGAAATTCTGAAATATATATTTTTTTAAATTGAACAACAGGTCAATTTGCCGCAATGAAATCAGCTGGTGAATATTATGTAACTGTCATCGAAGATACTAGAAACAAAAACATAATCGGAGCTGCAACTCTTGTAACTGAATTTAAAATTATTCACGGATGTGGACTTCGAGCACGTTTAGAAGATGTGGTCGTCAACAATACGTACCGGGGCAAACAATTGGGCAAACTGTAAATATATTTTCCTTATTCATTACGATATAAAATATAGATTTATTTTTTTGCAGAATTGTTATGACCGTAACGCAATTAGCGAAATATCTGGGATGTTACAAAATGACGTTAGATTGCAAGGATAATCTGATTCCATTTTATAAAAGTTTGGGTTATAAATTGGAACCAGGTAACGCTAATAGCATGACGATACGTTACGAGAACGCGTCGCAGTCCGAAAGTGTATCCTGACAATTAGCCACCAATATAGGCAAACAGAAATCCAAACTATGAATCTCTTTTAGTAACCAAGCCCTTCTAGACATTTAGACTTTAAATAATTAGAGTTCAAATTATGATTATATATATATATATTCTTTAATTTCGTTAAAAGTTAAAATAAGATATAATAAAAACACAAATTTTATTTCAAAATTGATGGTTATTTCTTGTGAAAGTAAAGTTGGGTAAAGTTAATGTATAGTGAAATTATTCTTTTTAAGTTTTATTTAATAAAAACAAACAATATAGTCATTTAGTTTTACGCGTAAATAAATTGGCAATTTTTTAAAATTATAAATTGCATAGTAATTATTGAATTACGCAATTAAATTTAATAATAATAAAACTGCTTCGTAATATAAAATTATGTAATTGAACTTTAATTAATTTTAATTAGAAAAAAATTAGCAGTATTGATATTATTTATTAATTAAAAAAAAACCATTTTATTTCTTTAGCTGGTACAAGCTCGGTTATTGTTTGTAATTTAAGGGAAATTATTTTATTAGTGTGTTTGTTTGTGTAAATTTTTATCTTGAATACGGCTCTAAAAATTTTAGTTGTAAGAGTTTTGGACGTGGAAAAGCGATCTTGACTTTTGGAAAACTCATTTACGGATATAAAAACTTGTTTTGAAATTCATTTTAGACACAAATCGCTGCCATATAAGTTTAATCAGCACGGCACTATTGCAAAACTTTCAAAATATTCTTTTTACACTATTAAACAAGCAATTCTTAATTCTTTCACGGGGTCAACCCCTCTTTAACGAGCAAAATTCGGTCGTCCTGATATTTTGTAATAATAATAGTTGAAAACGCAATCAGTTAAAATTGAACTTAGTACCAGCCTTTAAGGGTCGGTTGCATGAAACATTGTGATGTTTATAATAATATTTTATGTAACTGGCTCCTAAGTTTTATAAATTGAAATGCTACAACGTAGAAAAAGATACTTTAATTTAGATGGGCTTTAGTAATTTTCTATACGTATTAGATTTAGATGAAAAAGAAAAATTGGAGATCATGAATAAAACGATATACGTCGAATGTCTGGAAGGAGTTTGGATTTTTGTTGGCAAAACAATTATGTTTTGTTAAAGATATAAGTTTGGATTGTTGTTTTGCTTATATTGGCCGGGAAGCAGGGCGCTTCGGAAACGCCACATCTGTCGATTTGTGACATTTTTGTGATTTGTTACAGTATTTTTTTGATTTATATCAAATATCGAGATATGTTCCTTATACAGCTTGTAAAACAAAACAGAAATGTACATTACAAAAAAATAATAATAATAATGTTGTAAATATAAAAAACTGTAACATTAACTTGAAATGTCTTTGGCTCGTATTCTCACTTCATTTATAAAAGTGATTTTTGCCAAAAGTGCTTTTGACAATTACTTAAAATTATTTTTTAAGCGCTTTATAATAGTTTATTTAAAATTTATAATACCAAATATAATAAAAATGATCAAAAATAGAAAAATTATTCATATTTGATCAAAAACAGAAGCAAAAAGTTATTTTGAAATTAATGATAAAAGCACTATTTCACGAAAAAGTGAGATGAGAATACGGGCCTTTGTGTTTGTCTCAAAAGGTTGTGTACTTAAAATTTGAATAAAATGTTGAAAAGAAATAAGGTTGTGTATTTTTGGTGAAAATAATTAAAAATCTTCAGTCGATTACTTGTTTGTTCGACATGGAATCCAATTAGAATTTATTATATTTTCGAAACTATTAAAATTGTAACATCCACGAATGTTAAAATAGGTAGAATACCAAAATTAGTTCAACTCAATTTGAGCAAAAATGTCGTCCGGAACAAACAAGAAATCGATTGAACGAAATGTATGAATTTATTTATGAGTATATATTATTATATAATATACATATATAAAGAACATTATTATTTTTCGTATCACATAAAAAACTGGCTTCTTCAATAAAATGCTTAAAATTATGTACATTATTTATAATTTAATTAAATCAATGATTAATTACATTATATAGTATTTTAAAAGATACTGTACTAAGGTAAATATATATATATATATATATATATATATATATATATATATATATATATTGTATATATACACATATACATGAAGCATGCAAGGTTTTAAAAAGTGATTATTTTTTCTTCTTCTTTTTATTATTTATAATATTTTAGAAGCGTTTAGAAATATAAGGCCCGACAGTGGATATTCTCAAAGCCAAGACTAATTCACAATTGTAAAATATTAAACAGAAAACGGTAATTTTGGTTTTGAGAAATTCCAGTTTTGTTAAAAATTTATTTTCTGATTTTCGTATCGCGAACAATTATTGAAGTCTTTCTTAAGCGAGGATATAAAAAATCGAAAAATTTATTTTCAGTCAGAGATATGTTTTCATATATTTTTTTTTTTTAGGTTAATCTAGATATTTTCTGGATAAAATAAGTTTTGGTGTTTCTTGTTTTTCATTCTTTCAATATTCATAAGAACATTTAGTTATATAGACATTTTACAGTTAATAGATTTAATAGGTTTATATAATTTATGACTTGGTAAGTTTTTGGTTTAAGGTCATATAAAAGGATTACTTGTTTTTATTATAGAAATATATTTTGTTTTAAATATCTTTGAGCATATTTTTTTTAAAGAGAAAAAGTTATAATTATTTATTTTGCTTCTTGGATAGATTAAACCAATTATATTTTTTACATAATAATAATTAAATATTCTATAACGCAATATTATAAATCAATTTTTTTTCTTTTATATAAAAATAATTATTCAATATTAATCATACCTTCGTTTTCTTATTTTATCAAAAATTGACTTCCCCTTTCTAAGGGGCAGAGATCCAATCATTTAAATTAAATTTATTACTTATGTGTACACTGTAAATAAAATTAAAAATTTCTATTGCTAGAGTAAAATCAGCTTTTATTTTTATATGTGAATCCTATATGATCAAATCAAGCTGAAATATATAGTAATTTTATCATATTATTATTTATTTATATATATATATATATATATATATATATATATATATATATATATATATATATATATATACAGAGCGAGTGTAAAGTTTGGAACTATCGCAATAAATCTTTTATTAAACGTTTTTGAAAAAAATCCTCGAACACGTCGATTTTTATTTTAAATAAGACAAATTTTACTGTAATTTTACTTAAAGATCGTCTTTTGTTTTTGAGTTATGACGTAAGAGATAATTTTTTTAAATGGAAACCTATATTTTTTATTATTGATTTTGGTAGTACTTTTTATTCCGTTTCCAACCATATAAAATTTTAAATATGTTACATTTGAAAAAAATTGAGAAAAATAATCTTAAAGTTTAAATATTAAAAACTAATTAAATTGTCAAAATGAATTTAGTTATTAGTGTATAAAACAAGAAACATTAGCTACAACTGTCAGAATTATACAATTTAAAAATGTCAAAATAAAATAAGTGTTATTATTTTACTTTTTCTTTGTTTTTCACTCAATTACACAATGGGGTCGTTGCGCTCATTTTTTTTATTTTTTTAATGAAAAATATATATTTAGACAATTACATATATATAGATATTAATGTTAAATTATTTGTATTTAATTAGAAAAAAATTATTGAAGTCGAAGGTCAAATTCAAATTTTGAAATTTGTGACGTCAACCATTCTAGAGTACCATCTTGTGGTTAAATCAAAAACTAGTCGATTCTATTAGCAATATCAAAAACATATACGTCGGCTAACGCCTCCGATACCTATAATAATAATATATATAATAATAAATAAATATGTAATTATAATAATAATAATAAAATGTATAATAATAATAAAATATATAATAATAATAATAAAATATATATAATGTCCACTATTACATTATTAATATCAAGTGCACTTTTAACAAAAGCAACACTATACCAGTAGCTGTCATTTGACATTTCTAATAAGTTGTGTGCGATAGAAAGAGATAAATACAGATATCTGACAATAGGTTGTCCTTGTCTAATCTGAAAAAGGTTGACGTCATAAGCGTTGTGGAGATTCTGTGGCGCGTAAAAAACGCTATTTTTCCTAATTTTTTTTAAAAATACTGTAATCGTTTTTGAATTAAAAAAATGTGTTTTGGCCTTGTTTTTATATAATCTTTTAATATTTATTATTGAAAATAGTAAATTTGATTGAGCGCAACGACCCCATTTTTATTGGAACTCTTGATTGTTATCAGATTTTTGTTTTAAAACTTTAACGGCAATTATCTCGAAAATTTCAAAATACAGTACCATACTTTTTTATCATATTTGGTCTTAGAATTTCATGTTCTTTCCAAATTCACGATAAAAATTAGGGTTTCCATTTAAAAAAATTATCGCTTACGTCATAACTCAAAAACAAAAGACGATCTTTAAGTGACGATTACAGTAAAATATGTCTCATTTAAAATAAAAATCGACGGGTTCGAGGATTTTTTTCAAAAACGTTTAATAAAAAATTTATTGCGATAGTTCCAAACATTACACTCGCTCTGTATATATATATATATATATATATATATATATATATATATATATATATATATATATATATATATATATATATATATATTATGGAAAAACTAATTATGTTGATTTATAGTTTTGCAGAATGGTGAATTTTTATGGGTATAAGAATGATTTTTTAAAATAAATTGTGTAGTGCATTTTTTTTTTGCACCTACCTGGAATAATTATTATATCAACGTTCGATATTTTTACTGACATTGTTCAGACCTTGAAGCGAGAAAATAAAAAGGACATCAAAAAGGTGGGAAATACATGTAAATGCCTAAAAAGAAGGTGATTTTTCAACAATTTTTTATAAATTTTTTATATCTTAATGAAATCGTAGAAAATAAAACTGTTTGTTTCATGTAATTATATATACCGGGTGTTCGTTCGTAAAGTTCGTATGGGCGTTTAACATGCATTTTCGATAATTTGTGATATACATCTTTCTCGAGTTAAATTCAGAGAAATACTTAGAATACTTTTCGATAGGGCATAAAAAGTTCTATAATTTGGTTTTAGTTTTAATTTGCTAGCATGCGTCATTCGGGCGCTAGAATTTTTCTTTTATTTTTTGGTTTTTATTTTTTGTCTCAAAAACTGTGCGGTGTATGAAAATAAGCATGGTATGGAAAAATGCGGGATAATGAGTACTAAAATTGAGTGAAAAAACCATTATTCTAAGATGCATTGTTTAGTAGAAAAAAATTAAATTAAATTATTTATTCGATTTTGATCAAATTTTCCGAAAAGTTTCTCCTAGTGCCCACATAAATTATAATTTTAATAAAAATATTGTGTTATCAACTTTCCGAGAAATGTCAAAGTGGTCTATATATGGGTTTACCCATATACTTTTAATCTTGTTACATTTAAAATTTCATAATAAAGTCCGTAATGGCTTTTAATAATATAATAATGATAATAAAATCCGTAATGGCTATCAACAAACAGATTACGAAAGAAGAAGAGAAAGCATATGTTTTATAGTTTTATAATCTAATTTTTTATTACCTGACTGATGACTTTTAACATTTAAATAATATATTTATATTGATTGTTTGTTAGTCACTTGGATTTAATACCCACTTGTCTATGTTCCACCGCTATTAACATTACAAGATAAGCTTTGATATATATCAAAAAAATCTCATTTTAAGGTCTGAACAGTGTGCAATTTACATCAAACGCGATTAATATATTCGAATGAATAAATATAAAATACAATCCCTTATTCAGACTTATCGCATTTGCTTCCCAATTCGAAATTCGTTTCCATGTTTTCGATCGTCGGCAGTACGGGTAGGTAGAGACGATGTTAGATCTTTTTCGCGCCTAATTTCATTGGCCCCCCGGCGCCACTACGATTCGCACGACGCGCTTCCATCTCCTTCTGTCGCATCAGTTTGCGTTCTTCGCGTTTCTTTTTCGCTTCCTCGATCTTAACACTGACACCGAATGAATCTTCTAGCGGCTCGAATTCGGTATCTTCCCAGCCGGATGGTGCTTGTTGTTGTTGTTGTTGTGTTTTTCGCATCGTTAAATTGCTGCTGCTGCTGTTGATGTCATTGTGATCGGTCCAATGTGGATGATTTGGTTTGCTAGATTCGTCTAGATGGGATGGAAAGTCGCCACCGCCGCCGCCGCTATGCCATGTCTCGCTTGGTGATGTCAGTTCAGCCTATCGAATAAATTTCATAAATATTACACAATACATAAATTTCCTATACGACATTTAGATTGTGTTTTTTAAACATTGTTTTTGTTACTTATGTAACCATTTATTATTAAAATGGTTTTTCTTTTGACATGCTTTTTTATCAAATAATGTATTTTTACATTATAAAATATTCTGTTGTAAGTAAAAGATTAGAAAATGATCTACTGTGGCGAAATTTAAATAAAAATAATATTATAAAAAATCCCAAAACCACACTGAAATTAAAATAAAGCTAAATACGTATTTCCGAAGCTAAGCTTCCATCTTCAGTAGCTAAATAAAATCTACAAAAATCTTACCTGTGATCCAAAGTACGTAAACACTTAAGCACTTGTCGAAGATCTTCGACAAGTGCTTAAGTGTTTACGTACTTTGGATCACAGGTAAGATTTTTGTAGATTTTATTTAGCTATTGTATGTGGTATAACTAGAATAGATCAAATACGAAACAAATTGTCAATTGAACAAAAAAATATGATCATAAGTAAATTAGTTGGCATGATTGAGAAAGCGAATGTTGCCAAGTGGTAATTATAAAAGAGTATGTATAAGTGGTATCAAAATTGTGAATGAAGCAAAAACTTGCATGCTTTTCATCGGTATATGAAATAAAGAAATAAATATTTCGAAAAACAAATCTTACAGGTTCTTCTTCTAAACTGCCCCATTCCTCGGTATCCCAACCATCTGTAGCTTTCGTTGCGCTGACAGAACTAACATGCGGACTTTTTGGTTCACTATTCGAACTGCTTTGCTGTAGAGCAGCGCCCGTCTATGAAATAATAAAACAAACAAACAATAGATAGATAAAATATAAAAATTATATTTCGTTAAATTCGTGTAAATTTACCTCCATATCGCCCCAATTTTCTGTGTCCCAATGATCGTAGTCATAATCCGATACCGAATCGTTACCTTTGCTTTCTTCTTGTTCTAGTGAAGTCATAGATGTTACGCTTGATGTTGTCGTTGATATACTGCTACTAGATGGTTGTTCTAAATACAAGTCAAATATTTAACATAGTAAAAATTTTTAGAACTCATTATAGCTGTGTTTTTTTTACATTCCACTCAGATCAGTAAATCTTTGCAAATGAGCTGAGCTGAGCTGAGTTTTGCTGAGTGAGTTGTATTGATAAATAAAACAGATTATTTGAAAGTGACGTTTAAAATCTAAGTTCCACATAAATGATATAACCTATAGGGTATACAAATAAGTCTCCGCCGTTTTCTATCAAAAATTAGGAATTTATTGTGCAGGAACCGTACATTACTTTTTATTCAAAGTATTGTCCATCACTAGCCACTACTTTTTTCCATCTTTCTGGCAGCATTCGAATACCACGTCAAAAAAATTCTTTATCTTTTGAGGCTATCCACGAATCGACCCAATTTTTAGTATCTTCATATGATGTAAAGCGCTGCTTAGATAGGCCATGTGCTATCGACCGAAACAAGTGATAATCTTAAGAAGCAATGTCTGGTGAATACAGCGGGTGGGGTAGGACTTCCCAATTAAGTGTTTCCAATTAGATTTTGACCGGCGCCGCATTATCATGTTGAAGAATATTTTTTTTCAATTTTTTTTTTTTTAACAATTTTAAACGATGCAAAATTGCTTGTTGAGTCACTTCTAATGTAAGTGCAAGTTCTTCTTGCGTTTGGCATGAATCTTCCTCCAGTAATGCTTCCAATTCCTCTTTCGGCCTTCCAGTACGTTCTTTGTCTTCCACGTCAAACTCATCGTTTTTAAACTTTTGAAACCAGTCATGACAACTTCTTTTACTTAAAGCAGTCTCACCATAAGCAATCTATGCGCCTCAGCTGCAGATTTCTTCAAATTAAAGAAGTAAATCAAAATTTCCCGCAAATGACGCTTATTCGGAACAAAACTTGATATGTTCGCACAAAAAAAATATGTGATGCTGATACAGAGTCACTAATACTTTAACGTAATGTTGTTACCAGATGTCCAAACTTACGATATTACGTTTTACATCTGACAATTTCAACATAACCTTTTGGTGGAGCCATATTTTGACAAACGGCGGAGACTTATTTGTACACCTTATAAAATATTAGATGTATTTGGATTGTTTGCGTTGATAATTTATTGCAACTCGCCCCGGATATATCTATTATTTGACTTCACAATAAAATACTCAAATATAAATGTCAACCAGTATCAAACACGTTATCAAATCTTAAACTGAGAAAATTTGAATTGCGCATGTGCGCTCACTTGAATCTCAGCTAAGCACTAGCTAAATATGCAACTCAGTATCGGTAACGGGGGGAAGCAATTCACTCACTTCGAACTCAGTTACGAGATGATAAATAAAACAGCTATTATTTCAAGGTTACTGATATCTGCTGATCTGAGTTGAGTTTTTCGGTAAAAAAACACAGCTTATATTAAAATAAAACTGCTTTTGTTCCAAGTTCTGTATTAAAATTTAAACAATAATAATAATCAAAGTTTCGACGAAATTCAAAATTTTAAAATTTTATAGATTATTAATTAAAGGAAGCCAAATTTTATTTAACTCAATGACTTCGCAGTGACTGATGTTGTCTTTTTTTCTTTATAAATTTCTATTGCTTCTCTTATCAATCTGCTGTTTATATTGATTGGTAATAATTATAAGACCAATCAATATTAACGACAGATTGATAAGAGAAGCAATAGAAATGTATAAAGAAAAAGATAATATTAATCAGTGTGACTAGTAATTGATTTAAATAAAATTTGGCTTCCTTTTATTCAAAATTTATAAATTTTATATGATCTAGTTATTTGTATTTTGTTACCTAGTAACTTGTTTTTATGTTCTGTTTATATATTGTATATATCATTTGTATCATTTTTCCTGATGAAGACGTACGTTAAGTAGGTCGATTATTAATAAATATTAACACAGAATTAGAATCAAAAGCCGTTTTATTTTGATATTTTAATAATACGTTTTCTAGTGAAAGTATTTTCTTAAGCACATTGTGATAATGGTCGATTCTGTGAGGATTACAGATTTTTTGTTATACATACCTAAAGACCCTGGTTTGCTAAGTGTCTTGCTAGCGAGTGGATTAATTGATTTAACCGTATCGGATTGGCTTCTATAGAATTTGGCAGTAACAGCTGTTACAGCCCAACCCGCCCACGTAGCTGCAGCATTGCTCAAACTTGGTGTTGCCGTATTTACATCAGCCTCTATAACACACACACGGACATAAATTAAACAAAATGTTATTTTCATTTCATCTCGGCTAACATACCCATGCTTTCTCTTAAGCTGGGATCTTCCGAAACTTTTTCCAATTTGCCTAAAAATCCTTTAATTGTACGAAAAACTGAATCGCGAACCGATTTCTCTGGATCCATTGTTAGTTGACAAAGTGCGGGCAGTATTCTAGTTGCTACTTCGGTTAGTAAGAAATATTGTTGAGTTGCTGCCATTGCCAAAACGCCTAAAAATTGTGAATCATTAGTTTTGTTCGCGGAACACATCCCGAACTAGTTCCGAACAAGTGTACGCATGCGCAATGTAAATTCGGTCGTTTGCGGTAAGAAAATTACATCCGAACAAAAAGTTCTGAGTTTTGCGGAACACAATTATTTCATTTGGAATTAGTTTCAAACGTATTCGACACATCCCAGGATTTTATCAAGAATTTCTGATCCGCACATGCGGACTGAAATTGTATGATAAATTCAGAATCGGACATGCGCATTGGATTGATCCTAAAGACGTTCCGAACAGGTTCCGAATTAATTCGGAATTACTACCGCGAACAAAGCTATTATTATATCGAATATTATTATTTTTGCTTTAACTAACCTGCATTTCTAGCAGGCGGAAACGGATCTCTCATTGCTCGTATAAATGCAGAAATTAGTACTTTTTGTCGTATTTGTGGATGTAAGTGTTGCGCAATTTTTCCTAGACAAACTGTTGTATTGGTCCGTATTCCACCTTGATCGTCTTTAGCTTGTAAACGGGCAAAATGGCGTAATACTTCCACATTTAAATTATTGTAATTTAATTTCGATGCTAAATGTATCACAGACTGGAAAAAAAGAATCGAATTATGTCACCAACGCCATCTATACAATCATGCGCTAAGCATTAATAGTAAAAATAACATGCTCATGAGTGTTATATAAAATTAAGACTTAAATCATTAATTAGTTCATCAAAATAATTTAATGGCGATTTAAGTAAAAAAATAAAATATGTACTATAACTTATTATATAATGTGTAATTAAGAATATAATATAATATATCTTTTTTTTTTTCAAACAATAAAGTAATATTTTTTAAATGATTGATTACAATGAAAAATTTTGGTTTGTTATAGATTTGGTTTTTGAAAAGATCTTGACAATATTATGCTAAATTATATTGAGATATGAAATCTCGTAGAGATAAAAATTGAAAGAGTAATACATACTTTGACAGTCTGTTCACGAATGGTTGGGTTTGTATCCATGAAACCATGCGCGACCTGAGGAAAGATTTGATCATTGACTGTGGCAGCTTGTAGATGACCGATAAAATTCTCCAATTGTTGTAAAAGACGTGATCTTGTTGCACGATCATTACTACCGAACAATTTTATAACACACGGAACGATTTTCTTTTGATATTCAGCTTCTTCTAGTAGTCTTCCCAACTAACCAATCAAATATTACGTCATTTCATTAAAAATATGATGGTGCACGTTTAGAGCTGGTATTTGGGTAGTTTATTATCGTAAGGATGGCTCCGTTTTGATCGTGAAATTGAAAGGAGAGTAAATGCTGGTTGTAAGGTGCTTTGGGTACTACTAATGGAAAGAATTTGTACCATACCCTTTTGGGTACATGGCGTGATTGTGTATGTATGTATAGTAAAACTTATCGCATACCTTAAACATTGGTGCTAAAACAGCCGAACCAGCATCACCGTATTCGAACGCGGTAATTAACTGCGGTAAGATTTTATGCTTGCATACATTATCGGGAAAATTATCTAATTGTGCTGTAAGATTGGAAAAGAATCGATTCTTTTCGTTTTTATCTTTGATTTGAATCTCTTCTAAAAACAGTAATGTGTCAACTAGATCATTTTTAAAAAATCCGCCCAGTTTTCGACAACGTGTTATTATATCAGCTGGATTCGGACGTGATTGTGGATTTGCACCAACTAATTCACAATACAATGGACCAAGCTGCTTTGGTATCTGGAAATCAGTTGTTGTTTATAGCTAAAGAAATAATGAATGTACGTAAATAGTTTAGTTTACATGTTCTAAAATTTTTAGCGAAGATTGTTGCTGAAGTGGTCCATTAAATGCTTCCCAAATCAAACAACCCAGTCCCCACATGTCAGTTGAGCTAAAATATAATAGTTTTTATATTATAAACTAATTAATTATATTATGAACTAATTAACTAATGATATAATTAATTCATCAAAATAAATTAATGGCGATTTAAGCTAAAACAAAATATTATAACCTAATATACATATAATACGCCACACAGTGGGTATGAATTATTCTAAGTCTACGTGGACAAAACTCCCAAAAAAAGTTACTTCTAATCGTTTGAAACTATTATTTGTTGATTCATCTATCTCCCAAAAAAGTTGAAATGCACAATTTATAACGTTAATATTATTCATATGAATGGAAAAGTAACAATTTATTGTAAAAAAATTCAGAAAAAAGTTTGTGTGTATAAATAAATTCCAGGGAGATTCTGAAGACATGTTACATCCATTATTTTTTGTGTTTTGATATTCAATTTTGTATATTTTACTATTATCAGTATATTTTCTTCAAATGACTTGATTTTTTAATTGCTTTAAAATAAAGTACGTAACTTTATAGCTTTACAAAAATTTATCAACTTTGAAAACTCTACGAATTCCTAGTGTTTCTGTCCGTTTGTTAAAATAGAAATCTCTTGCTGGTTTTTTATCTATTTTTTTTCTTTTTAAAAAAATGTCTTTTTTTTTTTAATCAAATGGAACTTAATAAAAAATTACATTGAACAAAATTCGAACGAAAACATAAAATACATGAAAAGCTTCAAAATGTAATTCGGAATCCGATAATACCAAACTTATCCGGTTTTATATTGTAAATTTTCTAAAATAAAAACCTCCGAAAAGTTGCTATGAAGCCAGAATTTCCAAGAAAGTAAGTAAATGTACATTGTAATTATAAAAGCAGTCATTAATTCTATTTATAATGATATGATTAAAAAATCATTGTTATAAGATCAAAATCACTTTTAGGAACCCAAAAAACAACATTTCCTTTATATATATATATATATATATATATATATATATATATATATATATAATATCATTTGAAATTTTGTCAACCTAGATTCAGGATTCATACCACTGTGCGCTATTTGTAATTAAGAATATAAAATAATATTTTCCGTTGATTGTTTCTTATTAAAAATAATAACCTACAAAAAATTACCATTTTGTGACTAGTCTTTGTTTACTAAGATCATTTTTCTCAGGTGGATCATATAATTCGAGTGAGGGTATAATTTTTATGGCAAATCCTAGATTCTCTTGCGCACTAGCTACGTAATCTAATCCGCCCAGCTTCCATTCGCCAGATGTATTGACAAATACTGACCACATATTAACATTATTATGTCGTAAATTGCCATCATTATTTAAAAATGATAAGGCTCGCTACAATAAGTATTTATTAATGATAATTGTTATATTGATAAACCAATTTTAAAATACCGTAATTTGAAAAATTCCCCTTGCAATGTACAAGTCTTTTTGGGTGCTTTCTAATGTCATTTTGTCCAAGTGCAATGCCAAGGGCTCTACATATTCTGTCGCTAAATATAAGACTTTATCTGATTCTAAACTATCCAAATACGTAAGTATACTAGGATGTCTTAAAGTTTTTAATCGTTTCAACGACGCTTTCGCAATTTCAAATTGTGTTTCAGATCCATTACGAATATCAAATACGAAAACCGATACTTCCTCTGTTGAATTCTAACAAAATAAATAACAACCATTATACAACAAGTAACATTAAAATGACTATTAAAAAATATACAACCTTTTTCTTTGCTTTATGCAACGTCCATACACATTTATCTCGTAAACTTGATACTGGTTCGCCGATTTCATAAGGAAAATCTTTTGATGGATCACGAGAGAAAAACGACCACATTTTATAATTATTTATATGCTAAGACTTTAAATTGTTTGTATATTTTTAACTATATATATTTTTTAAATTCTAACCTATTTTTCAGGTTCAAATGTCAAATGAATAATTAACAATTCATTTTGCCAACAAATCAAATCAAACGTTGGCAAACTTCAATACTACCATCAGTGAAAAAATAAAAAGTGCATTTCATAAATATTTAAATTTGATTTAATTTATATTGTTTAATATAATAATTATTTATATGTACGCGGACATAGTTACATGTTACATTATTGTTAAATAATTTAATATTATATTTAAAAACTTTATTTATTTTACATTTGTTTAATATTATATTTGAAACAAATGTAAAACAACAACAAATGTAAAATAAATAAAGTTTTCAAATATAATATTAAATTATTTAACAATAATGTAACATGTAATTATGTCCGCGTACATATAAATAATTATTATATTAAACAATATAAATGAAATCAAATTTAAATATTTATATAATGCACTTTTTATTTTTTTCAGTGATGGTAGTATTGAAGTTTGACAGCTGTCAAAACAAGTAAGTCAATAAGCGTCAAAAAAAAAACCATCGCGACGTTTTTATAAACAAAGTGAAAAGTGTTTATTGTCTTGCTCAAGAATAATTACTTTTTTGTTTTAATAAGTAAGTTAATTTATATAAATATCCAAATATGAATTATTACCTAATTATCTAAAAAGTAAATTACAATTAAATAGTTATATTCACAGTCATAATACTAGAAATGCAAGTAATTTCTATATTGAAAAAAACTAATGAAAGTAAAACAGCTAATACTATTTTTCGCAAAAGATTACAAGTATATAGTCAACTACCCGAATATATAAAAACATGTTCTTTACTACATCATTTCAAAATTAAAATCTAACAACATTATTTGAATAAAACTAGTTAGTTATTTAGTGTCGCATATACATTTGTATTTATATTTATATACTTTATAATGTAAAATATTTTATGTATTTGTTTTCTTTTTAGCTGACAAAGCTATTAATAAATTAATATTATTATTATTATATTTGCTCATGATGGAATCAGTGCCGGCCTTTGCGGATGATAAGATCGGGCGTCAAACGAATTGGGACGCTGAAATCTCTTTATTATTTATATTTTAGGTGGGTCATACATACATACATACATACATACACAATCACGCCATGTACCCAAAAGGGTGTGGCACAAACTCTTTTCAACATCCCGAAATCAGTCGCCTCCAAACATTCCTATCCAAACAAGCAACTTTCGCTTCATCCACATTCATAATTCCTCTCATACATGCTCTTTTATTCCTACTACTTGGAAACTTTCGCTCACGCAAAACACTCTCAATCATACCATTCCAACTACTCATCGGACGTCCACGCAAACGTATACCATCAAAATCATTCAAATAAATCTTTTTAACCAAACGTTCATTAGACATTCGCTCAACATGTCCGAACCATCTTAACTGACTAACACCAACTTTTGCTACAACATTCTTTTCAATTTCACACTCATCATACACTAATCTATTTCGTACCCGATCTCTCTTATTAACACCACATACCCCACGTAAAAATCTCATTTCCACAGCAGTCATTTTCCGTTTATGCTTTTGCAACCAAACCCAACATTCACTACCATACATCAATGTAGGCACCAAAACTGCATTATATACACTCAAACGGGCTTCTTTGGAAACATTTACATTCCTAGCAAAAGTTCCCAAAGCACCCAAAACCTTACAACATAATACATGCTCAGTTTTAACTATGCAATTAAATCGTTGCAGATAACTCAGTTTGTCCATACACTATACTGTTTTGCTAAGGTTAGTGCACTGTTAAATCAACAGGCGTTCTAATGTATGGTATCTTTTACTAAAAGCTACACAAATTATCTAGTTCACGACACATTTTACTACATATTAACTACAAATTAATAGAATTGTTGCAAATGTTAAATGAATTACACAGCTACGGATTTAACTCATATCGAAATTTTGAATTGAATGCACAATTTTGGCCTGTGCAGTTAAAATTGTACAATAAACTAAGCGTGTATAATCCGCCTTAGACAACACTTGACTGTTATATGAGTTTTACTAACAATACTTGTAACTATAGTAAATTCCAAACAAAGTTTTTATAAAACTGAAATTAATCAAAACCTAACTAAGATCTATAGTATTATAAAATAAACTGTCCAGTTTAATTTCATTGAAATAATATCGCCGAAAATCTAGACTTTTTTGTTGTCCAAAAAGTTAACTTTTGATATTAATTAAATTATGTGTTTTTTTTCTGTAGACAAAATCTATGTATATTAAAAATCATTATCATTAATTTCAAAATAAGTTTTTCCTTTTTTGCTTTGATATTATAAAATTTAAATAAACTATTATAAAGTGCTTAATAAATAATCTTAAGTAAACGTCAAAAGTACTTATGGCAAAAATCATTTTTATAAATGAGGTAAGAATATTGGCCAATATTTTTATTTTGAAAAGGGTGTTTTGAAAAAATTATCTAAAGGCGCCAGGAATATGAAGGTCGGCACTAGATCGAATAAAATCTTATCAGCTTTATTAATGAGTTGTTGGTTTAAAGTGGTTCTATCCTACACAAATCTATAGATTTAAATAAACAAAATATTACTATTAATATCATTGAAGTTTTTCTTATTTATTTTCGAAACATTTTAACCTAACGAAATCATCTTAACAATAAACTTTTAGTATCATACAAAAATAATTGAATCGTAAATTTTAAAAAGAACTTATCTCTGGAAAATAAAGTTTTAAAATAAATGCAAGAAAAAAAACGAGTTTAATCCAAACCGTTGCATATTAAAAACACATTCTTTTGTATATAATTAATAGTTGTAGAAAGTGGAAGATTTAAAATAAAGTCATTCTCAATGAAATCAATCAGGTGACACTTGTTGACTGTAATTCTATGAAAAAATAAAAATGGTAAAAGTCTATTTCGGAATTTACGATTCAGTTATACAAAATATAATAACTTCAGTATAATTTTTTTTTTACAGAATACAATTACTTCCATGATCGGAGGTCCAGTTTGAGACTCTGTTGTCAGTTGAAACGTTTCGAAAATAAATAAGAAAATCTAATTGACATAACTCAATTTTATTTGTGTTTATAACAGAAACAAAACATTGCAATCATGGGCCGATCTCGTTTCAAAGGTTTTGTTTTATTGTAATTGTGTGCGATGCGATGTTGGAAAAAATTTCAAATTCCAATATAATACAAAACAGTGGTTTACGACTAGGAAAATTTAAAATAATCGAAGAGTGTGTTCCCAATCACTCTACCCGAAAATTTTCAACAGAATACATGATTGATAAATATAGGTAAAACTTTTTTTCCACTTTCTTAACTTAGTAAAAAATCTTTCAGAACTCATTCTATTAAAAATAAAACGAATTTAGGTTCTAGTTCTGTATTAATATTTATTAATAATCGATGTACTCAAAATACGTCTTCATCAGGATGTTATAGTAAATAAACAGAACTTAGAAACAAGTTAGTAGGTAACAAAATAAAATAACCTAGTACATAACTTGTTTCCATGTTCTGTTTATTTACTATAAATGTCATATATATCTTTTTCCCTGATGAAAATTGAGTATATCGAAACGTCGAATAGGGAGACTGACAACTTTACAAGAATTTATCATATTAAAATTTAAAATAAAACGGCTTTAGGTGTAAGTTTTGTATTAATATTTATTAAAAATCGACGAACTCGACGTGCATCTTCATCAGGAAAAAAGATAGAAATGACATAATAAATAAACAGAACATACAAACAAGTTACTAACAAGCAAACATATCGAGGTTTTACACTCCGATTTAAATGAGCTTCAGACAGTGGCGTAACTAGGGTATGGCAAGCATGGCACGTGCCATGGACGCCAACTGAAGGGGGCGCAAAAAGCGCCTGACGTATAAACACGAAAATGAATGAATGAATGAATAGAAAAAAACTAATACCATCGGTGGATAGCCCTTAAAAAAAAGACGGTATTTGTACATGTACACTTTTGTTCTAGGATGCATAGTTTTCGAGAAAAAAAAATAAAAACCAATTTTACTCTAAATTTTGGGCAGATAAAAAACTAGGGCAGATAAAAAAAAATACGTGTCGCTTAGTTTTTAGTGTTCTACTTGATACCTGAAGCTCATTTAAATCGACGTGTAACACTTCGATATGTTTGCTCGTAAGTAACAAAATAAGTAACAAGATTTATAAATTATTAAATAAAGGAAGCCAAATTTTATTGAAATCAGTTTTTTTTCTTTTTTTTTATAAATTTCTATTGCTTCTCTTATCAATCTACTGTTAATATTGATTGGTTTTGCAATTATTACAGTATCTTCGAATTTTACATCATGAAAATACTCTAATTCAATACAAATTTATAAAGAAAAAGATAACATCAATCACTGTCAAGGGACACTGATTTCAATAAAACTTAGTTTCCATTAATTACAAATTTATAAAATATTTTATGATCTAGTTACTTATTTTGTTACCTAGTAACTTGTTTCTACCTTTTGTTTATTTACTATAAATGTTATTTCTATTATTTTTCTTGATGGAGACGGACGTTAAGTTCGTCGAAACATCGATTGTTAATAAATATTAATACAGAACTTTAACTTAAAAACGGTTTTTTTTTATTAATGCATAAATAATAAGTAAATTATTTATATTGATTATTCTAGGAAACATGACGAGTATATGCCAAACGAAGAATTATCATCAAATCAGGGAACTTTGTATTCAGTGTCGCAGCACGTACCTACCGTAAATACCAGTTACGGAAGCCTCTGTACATCGGATAGAGGATTTTCAACTATCGGAAACGATTGGAAACGGGAACAGGTCATGCAAAGTTTGGATCATGCTGACAATTCAAATACGGATGGTTTCAGCATAGAAAAACAAAAGACAGGTGCGGTTTTTTTTTTTTTAATAATTTTATTTACAAACATTTATAAAATATGCCTACACTCAGTAATAGTGAACTAAATATACACAAATCGATCAAATTATTCGCTTCCTCTTGTCTTGTCAAGTAGAAAGTTGTATTTACGATCATATATTTTTGTATTGGACCGGAGTTGGAGGTTGGAGGTTTGGAGTCGTTGTTTGAGTCGGAGTCGGAGCTGGATTTAATCCGAAACTGGAGTTGGAGTCGCTAAATTTTGAAGCGACTCCACACCCCTGAATACAACTATACATCAAAATAACGGTTAACATTTTGAAATGATCTCAATATTTTTCATTTCCGATTCTTCGTTCGATTGACTGGCGTTATTACTTGAAGAAGATTTTTTAGTATTTGTACTTCTAGTGCCACTAGAACCTTGTATAAAAGATGAATCTTCGTCCTGTAACTTCTTGCAAATCATTCTTTTCACATAGGCTCGAAAACCTTTATGCCACCATGCATATATAATCGGATTTAATAAACTATTACAAAATCCTAAAATTGCAAGGGGGGCAGCAATAAGTATCTGAAGATTTCTACATCTTTGCGGCGTTTTTTCTTGATCGCAATTCACATACATGAAGCTAGCAACGAAATATGGTACCCATGTAATAACAAAACTGCCCGTAACAAAGACAACTACTTTAACAGCTTTGCTTTTCGATGGAGCTTTTAAATCTATATCGGTTTTCGGTTTTTTGGTAAAAATACGACTAAAAATATTGGGTTTATTTGGATTTTCCGGTTCTTGAGTATCTAGATTATTTGTACCCATACATATTCGTAGATTATTTTCTTGTGCATTTGTTTTTCTACTGTTGGCAGCTCGGCGAAGTTGAATGACTTTTTTCAACGCGTGATATAAAATAATCGAATATAAAACTATGACTATTAAAATTGGTATTAAACCGATGATGCATGTCATTGCTACCAATTTCGGTGGCACTAATCTTATAAACCAACATATTTTTCCATTTTGTGTGTCTCCAGCCCAACCCATTGCTGGTAAAAAGCCTACAATGATTCCTGCAAAATTAATAAAACATCTCTATTATTTACGAAATGTGAATTCTTTTTGGTTGCACTGTAATTATTAAAAAAAAAAACAAGATTAGAAGTATATGGGTAAAGGTAAACCCAAATATAGACCACTTTCACATTTCTCGGAAAGTTGGTAATACAATATTTTTATTAAAATTATAATTTATGTGAGCACTAGGAGAAACTTTTCGGAAAATTTCATCAAAATCGAATAAATAATGTAGCCAAAATGAATTTTTTAAAAATTTTGTCATTTTTTTCTCGATAAGTTGGAAACACTGTATTTTTTAAAATTGCACTAGGAGAATCTTTTATAAAAATTTGATTAAAATTGGTTAAATAAAGTGGTCATAATGAATTTTTAAAAATTTTAGTCATTTTTTTCTCCGAAAATTGGTGACATTGTATTTTGTTAAAATTACATAAATTATATGAATACTAGGAGAATATTTTGTGAAAATTTGAGTAAAATTGGTTAAACGCTAAACCACTTTTCCTTGCAGTCAAAGTGGTAAAATTTTTTTTGCCAAAACAATTAATGAATAACCATTAATATTTATTTTGTTTGTATTAGAAAATATTAGATTAGTGAATTTTGTACAAAATTATAGAATTTTGAGGTAGAAATATAAATTATTTATGGTCAAATGAAATTACAAACTTTTATAGCAAAATTTTACAAATATTTTTCTATAATTACAGTGTATCTAAAATTTTAATCTTTTGTTCTATTTTGATTAGTGAATGTTTTAAAAAGAAAAAACAAAAACTTACCGATAATCCACGTGAATAATATCAAAAGTCTAGCTTTTGTTGGATAAACCCATCTTTGATATTGTAATCCATGGATAATATATAAATATCTATCAATTGCAATTAGTCCAACGGAATAAATTGATGTTAAAGTACTTGATACAATTAAACCTGGAAATTATTTTACATGTTATGATTTCATTAAACAAATTAATAATATTTGGATACAAAGGGCATTTTTGTTTATTTTTTTGATTAATATTTACCTAATTGTATGCTGCAAGTTATCTGATCTCTAATCTCTTTCGGATAAAATTGTCCAAAGAGTACAGCTACGCCAGTTACCATATCACACATTGCTACATTCCCGAGAAATAAATACGTTGAACGCGGTTGCGTACCTGGCAATTGATAAATGAATTAGATAAATCTATTTGTAATTTATATTTTTAATAAATAATAATTAGACATATTAAAGAATCAGAAATGGTATGGACTCAGAAAACTAGCTTTTATAAACGCCTTAACTACAGACAAACAACTTTACTGTAATGCTTTAGTGTAATGCAAATTGACTACAATTAAGGAGTTTATTTTTAAATAAAAATTGATATATTAGAATATTTTTAGTTATATCTATGAATAATAAATGAAATGGATAAAGAAAATAATAATTTGGTTTATGTTATAAAAATTTGTTTCTTAATATTATTTAATATTAATATTAATTTAATTAATTATGTAGTTTTTGACATCAATAGTAAAACGGAAACTCATATTAAAAATAAAAAATTGTAAAAATATCGTAGTTTTTTATAAATATATTTTTATAATATATTCATATACATATATTTCGGTTCCATTAAAATAACATGAGCAGTTTTTTAAAAAGAAAAAAAGAAATATTAATCTTATTGCAAGACAGAATTTTGTAAGATTTTTTTAAATAATACTTATGAATTATTAAGTGATTTAGAAATAATAATAAGAATTAATTTTTATTTATAAATTTGTTGTAAATTACTTTTAAAACTAATAATTTATTTAAATAAAAAAAAATCGAATTAAGTTGTGTATAAATATGTTATTTAAAAATATACGTTTCGATATAATCTACATATATCATCATCAGGAAAAAATTTAATATATCGAGTTCTGAAAAATTCTTTTACAATGCTAACAATTTATACTAAAATAAAACAGCTTTAGGTTTTGTATTAATATTTATTAATATTATATTAGAAATATTAAATTAAAGTTAATTAAGTAACTTAATTATTTAAATAAAAAAATAATTAATATATCACATTTTTAACACGAATTAAAAAGTATAAAATAATTTCTCTTTAATCTGTGTTAAAAACGTGGTATATTAATTTTTTTAATATTTAAATAATTATGTATTTTATTAATTCTAGAAAAATAATTAAGAGTAATTTTTGTCATTATTATGCAGAAGTAAAATCACTTTATAAAAATTGTTTGAAAGTTTTATTTACAATTTTGTTTATATTTAATTAAAAAAAAATATATGGGAAAAGAAATAGGTTTACCTTTCTTTAAAATAAGTCCACTTGAAATAACAACCATCAGATTTAAAACAATAATTATAACGCCCAAAGCGGGAATTAAAACATCGTAGAGTAGTAATTGAGCCTTATGAACTGGTTTTGTAATATTCAAATTTGTTGGTGTTGTATTGAATACAGATGCACTTGTAAAAAAATCTGTACTGAATTCTGTTGTAAAATCGCTTGAAAAGCTTTCAAAATATAATGCTGAAGTTAGTTCTTCCATTTCTTTTACACAGAAACTATTACTCAACAGTTAAACAATGAACTATTTATTATTACACAAGTTCACACGTCTGATTACTTTTTTATACTAACTAAATAATAATGGAAAATTCGTTTATATTTATTTGCTAACAACTGATACAGAGTCACAAATATTTCCTGTTTTTATCTAATGGTTTTTATCTCCTGTACTTTTGTAAATAAAAAACCAATTTATACATTTTTTTTTATGTATCATAGGACTATAACGAAATATAAATATTATTCAATTAATTTATTTTGCGTGGACGTCCGATGAGTAGTTGGAGTGGTATGATTGAGAGGATGGCTTGCGTGAGCGAAAGTTTAAAAGTATTAGAAATAAAAGAGCATGTATGAAAGAAATTATGAATGTGGATGAAGCAGAAGTTGCTTGTTTGAATAGGAATGTTTGGAGGCGATTGATTTCGGGATGATGAAAAGAGTTTGTGAAACACCCTTTTGGGTACATGGCGTGATTGTGTATGTATGTATGTCATTTATTTATTTTGGAAAAACAAATGAATCTATTTGTTGTTATTCTAGATATGACATACATACATATACAATCACGCCATGTACCCAAAAGGGTGTGGCACAAACTCTTTTCATCATCCCGAAATCAGTCGCCTCCAAACATTCCTATCCAAACAAGCAACTTTCGCTTCATCCACATTCATAATTCCTCCTCTCATACATGCTCTTTTATTTCTACTACTTGGAAACTTTCGCTGCACGCAAGCCATCCTCTCAATCATACCACTCCAACTACTCATCGGACGTCCACCTGCAAACGTATACCATCAAAATCATTCAAATAAATCTTTTTAACAGCAAACGTTCATTAGACGCATTCGCTCAACATCTTAACTGACTTAACACGGCAACTTTTGCTACAACATTTTTTTCAATTTCACACTCATACACTAATCTATTTCTGGAAATGACAATAAAATTTTATGTTTATTAACATATGTATAAATAGATAATTTTGTTATTGTTTTTTTTTACAACGCTGTAATTATAGTAACTTATTTAATTGAGATCGTAAATATTATTAATTAGTTATTTTTTCAATCAGGTTTTTTTTTATATATTGTTGACTTGCATTTAATAAAACATCTGTGGAATATTTACTATAACCATATGATTATTATTTATTTATCATAGCGAATGTATAGTAATTTATAGATTTATAGATGAATCACTACAAAATCATGCTATAAACACAACAGGATATGGCACAAACTCTTTTCATTATCCCGAAATTAATTTTCTTCAAACATCTTTATATCCAGTCAAGCAACTATAGTTTTATCTACATTCATGACACCTCTTGTACGTTTTGAGAAAAATGCGTTTAAAGTTTCAAAATAAGCTCACATAGCATTGAAGTTACGCGACAAAAAGCGCTATAACTTTTGTAATTATTAAAATTTCGACATACGGCTTTGTGATTCCAATTCTTGAAACCTAATTCTATAAGAATCTGAAATAAAAAAAACTCGATTTTTTGAAAAACAGAAAGGTATATGCCCCCTTAATACAGAATTACTACCTAAAGCCGTTTTATTTTAATAATTAATGTACTTGTAGATAGTTGTATTTTTACTAATATTTGGAAAAATCACCATTCAGTGAATAATATCCGGAAATGCATTTGAAAATTTTATCAGTGGAAATTTTATCAAAAAAAGGGGAACCATCGTAGAAATATTATCTAGTATTTCACTTAATTAAAAACCCGAATTACTTCCTGATATGATTAAATTTTTTTTCAATTTGTTATCCATTCATAATTTTGTTATTTTTATTTACCAAATAAAATTTTCACCAAATAAAACATTTTTGCCCGAATTTTTATCAATTTGTTAACTAGATTAATTTGAATAAACTAAAGTTGAGATTTATTCTCAAAATTTCACAAGTTAACTTACTCATTGAATCTTTAATATACTAGAAAAATATTGTGGCAGTAAACCTAATTTTAGTTTTTGTATAAATATGATGCATTTTATTTCCGTAAATTTATCAATTTCAATCCATTTCAGTGTTGTGAGCATTAATTTAATATTACAATAACATTTACAGGCCAAGTATAATTTCTCTTCGCTCGGTTCTGTAGATATTGTAATCTGTCTTTATCACCTATAATTAGATAAATAAATTATAGTTCCATAAAAATAAAAGTGGGGTATTATAAATTGTCTTACGAGTCCAAAAACTTAAAAAGCTACTTACGCTGTACAAAACAGCCAATTTTTTTTTTAGAAATCTTTTTACAAACATAATCAACATCTACAATTATTCCTAAATATTTAATTTGACTTACAATAGCTGTGCTTTTTTTACATTCCACTCAGATCAGTAAATCAGCTGAGCTGAGCTGAGTTTTTTTGAGTGAGTTGTATTGATTGTATTGATAAGTTCCACGTATGATATAACTTAAAATATTAGATGTATTTGGATTGTTTGCGTTGATAATTTATTGCAACTCGCCCCGGATATATTTATTGTTTGATTTCAAAATAAAATATTCAAATGTAAATGTCAGCCAGTATCAAACATGTTATCAAAATTTGAAATTCGCATGTGCGCTCACTTGAATCTCAGCTAAGCACTAGCTAAATATCAAACTATTATTTATATTTATAAATAAAACAGCTATTATTTCAAGATTACTGATATTTGCTGATCTGAACTGATCTGAGTTTGTCGGTAAAAAAAACACAGCTAGTATCATTCAAGTTTCTTTCTCTGTTCCCTTAATAAAAATAAAAATATTTTTCTATTTATTTCTGGATATTGAAACTGAATGGCTTTAGTATTTCTAGATAAAGTCGGTATGAATTCCGTATCAGTACCAGTTTCGTCGAATACACTCTCATCCGACAACGGTGGCTCTCAGCAAGGTTTGTGCCACGCGCGCAAAACATCGCCGACATCAATGCCGACATGCGTCTATCTAATGTCACGGACTGCGTTGCATCTGGATATGGAAAACGCATCGAATGCTACCGCAGACAGCATCTGTCAGGCGATCATTAATTGCGAAGAACTCAGCCTAAATCGGCAACTTGCCCTGCAAGTTTTTACACTCTGGCTGTGCAGTCCGTTGCTTGGTATGAGTCCAGTGTTTAAAGCCATTTCAAGGCAAACACAAAAGGCTATATTCCGACAGGTGGTGGGAATACAAAAAAGGATCATTTTACATTCGATTTATTCGTTTAATACTACAGATTTATATGGTAACTAATTATTAGAAAAATTAGCTAATTTATTTACAATTAATAATTTAATAACAATTTTTATTGATTCAGACAGAATTATCATATAAAAAAAATTAATCAAATATTTAATTGTCAATATTTTCTTTGTTTATTATTATTTTGATTTCCAAAAAATATATGTGTTGTTAATTATAATAAAGATTAATTATATTTTTTTTTCAAATAAAAAACGTATGAGATAAGAGAAAATCGAATGTTTCAAGGAAAATGTTAAAAAATTTTTTTTTACAAATAAACTGCACATAAATAAATTCTGAAATTAATGCATCAGTACTATAATAACAATTAACAACATATATATTTTTTGGCAATCAAAATAATAATAAACAAAGAAAATATTGACAATTATAAATTTGATTAATTTTTTTATATGTTAATTCTGTCTGAATATAAAAATTGTTCTTAAATTATTAATTATACATAAATTAGCTAATTTTTCTAATAATTAGTTACCATAAATATGTAGTATTAAACGAATAAATCGAATGTAAAATTATTCATTTTTGTATTCCCACCACCTGTCTTAAGTTGATTGAAATAGAAATTTTGATTATAAAAGATATAGTTGAGTTGTATCAATTATGATGAATGATATAATAATAATAATAATATAAAGCTTTCTTTGGTAATGATGGTATACAAATAGGTGATTGTGTTGTACCTGCTTTAGCGTATGCTGATGACGTGCAATTGTATGTGGTTGAATCGGAAGAGCAACTGAGAAGGGTGATTGATAGAATTAATGTTGTTCGGTAAAGTTATGAATCTTGTGTTGAATGTTGATAAGTGCAAAGTTTTAGTTCTGGAGAAGGGGGACTTGATAACTGAATATAATGTATATACCGGGTGCTCGTTCGTTAAGTTCGTATGGGCGTTTAACATGTAATTTCGATAAATTGTGATATACTACTTTCTCGAGTAAAATTCGAAGAAATACTCAGAATACTTTTCGATAGGGCATAAAAAGTTCTATAATTTGGTTTTCGTTTTAATTTGCTAGTATGTGCCGTGTGGGCGCTAGAATTTTTTTTGATTTTTTGGTTTTTATTTTTTTTCTCAAAAACTATGAGGTGTAGGAAAAGAAGCATGATATGGAAAAATGCGGAATAATGAATACTATAATCTAGTGAATAAACCATTATTCTAGGATGCATCGTTTAGTAGAAAAAAAAAATTAAAAACTGAATTTTTGAAAATCCCTTACGATTTTTTCAAAATAAGCCTTTTTTCAAAATTTGCTGAAAAAAATCTGAAAAAATTCAGTAAAATAGAGCAAAAAATTAGCTTCTTATGTAGCTAATTTTTTACTTAGCTATTATTAGCTAAGTAATTTTTTTCTCAAACTTATGCTGGTTATAATATCAAAAAAACACAGCTATTGAGTACATTGAGTACGTTGTCGATTATTAATAAATATTAATACAGAACTACAACCTAAAGTCGTTTTATTTTCATTGAACATTATTAGAACTTCAACTAAAACCAACACATAAGCCATATGAAGTAAAACGCTGTTGGAGATCATTGCTTGAACAATATAGCCATGGAACTTGTAATCGTACGCAAAGAGATGAACCTCTGATCTCATTACAGAGGAATATATTTTTCTCCCAGCAATTGGAGGAAAAAATTAAGTAAATTTTTATTAAGCTAAATATCTACTTGCATTTTCTAATTAATAATTTTTGCATTAGGGATCAGAAGATCATTGAACTATTGTACGAAGAAGCGAAATATAATATTTTAGAAGGACGATATCCATGTGAAACAGCACATTATATTATGCTTGGTGGAATACAAGCTAGAATTGAATTGGGACCTTATAATCCACAAGTACATTCCACGCATTATTTCAGGTTTGTTACGTAAAAAAAACCATATAAGGTTGGATCCATACCGATTAGTTATGATTAGACAAAACACATTTAGTCACACCAATTATCGTGACTAAATGTGTCTAATTGTGTTCTGTCTCATCAACAGTTTGTAGATGGGAGTTTATAGAAGATTTTTAAAAGTGATTTTTGTCAAAATTATTTTTGATGTTTACTTAAGGGCATTTCAAGGCAAACAAAAGGCTTTATTCAGACAGGTGGTGGGAATACAAAAAAGGATAATTTTACATTTGATTTATACGTTTAATACTACATATTTATGGTAACTAATTATTCGAAAAATTAGCTAATTTATTTACAATTAATAATTTAATAACAATTTTTATATTCAGACAGAAGTAGCATATAAAAAAAATTAATCAAATATTTAATTGTCTTTGTTTATTATTATTTTGATTTCCAAAAAATATGTGTTGATATTATTATTAAGATTAATCATATTTTTTTTTCAAATAAAAAACGTGTGAGATAAGAGAAAATCGCATTTTTCAAGGAAAGTGATGAAAATTATTTTTTTACAAATAAACTGCACATAAATAAATTCTGAAATTAATACATAAGTACTATAATAACAATTAACAACATATATATTTTTTGGCAATCAAAATAATAATAAACAAAGAAAATATTGACAATTATAAATTTGATTAATTTTTTTATATGTTAATTCTGTCTGAATATAAAAATTGTTCTTAAATTATTAATTATACATAAATTAGCTAATTTTTCTAATAATTAGTTACCATAAATATGTAGTATTAAACGAATAAATCGAATGTAAAATTATTCATTTTTGTATTCCCACCACCTGTCTGAATATAGAATTTTGTTTGCCTTGAAATGGCCTCAAGCAATCTTAATTAGTTTATTTGAAATTTAGAATATTAGATATGCAAAAATATATGTCAAAAATAGAAATACTATTCATATTTGATAAAAGGTAGAAGTAAAAATTTATTTTAAAGTGAAAAATAAACAAAAGAGGTGGGAATACGTGCCATAGTTTCTTTAACAATTTTTACTTGCATTGTCAATGAGAGCGGGTCGTTAGCCCACAGCCAAGCAAGGAACTTAGTGGGTTCCGAATCCTCAGATTCAGTGGTACAAGGTTTTTGATACCAGAAATAATATTTAATTTAATTTCTGGCTTGAGCGCGGCACGAACAAGGGACCTTTGGGGTCCGAATCCAACATGCTACCACTTATAGATTAGGTATAGAGTCTTAAGCGTTGAAAAATTGTACATACAGTTCAAAAAATAGCCATGGTATTTAACGTCAAAATTATCTGTTTTTTGTTTTTTTTTTTTGTGCATCGATCATCTAAATAGTCTGGTTAACATAATATTGGTCAGACATGTATTTCTTTATATTTTTAATTTATAAAAATTTATAACTAATGATGATTATATGTCTTTTAAAATATAAGCAAGGAAGCCAAGCAAGGAACTTAGTGGGTTCCGAATCCTCAGATTCAGTGGTACAAGGTTTTTGATACCAGAAATAATATTTAATTTAATTTCTGGCTTGAGCGCGGCACGAACAAGGGACCTTTGGGGTCCGAATCCAACATGCTACCACTTATAGATTAGGTATAGAGTCTTAAGCGTTGAAAAATTGTACATACAGTTCAAAAAATAGCCATGGTATTTAACGTCAAAATCATCTGTTTTTTGTTTTTTTTTTTGTGCATCGATCATCTAAATAGTCTGGTTAACATAATATTGGTCAGACATGTATTTCTTTATATTTTTAATTTATAAAAATTTATAACTAATGATGATTATATGTCTTTTAAAATATAATTTTTCAATTATTTCAAATAGGCAACAAATAGAGAGAGAGAGAGAGGAATAATATGTTTATAATTTAATTTAATATGTATGAATTAATAGTATATTATCCTTTGGAAATGTTTGAAAAAGTATTTTTCTAAATACATAGCAGCTGCATGTAGCAATTCTTTTAAACAGCTATCAAAAGAAAAACAAACAAAGTATTAAGTAAAATAATGTTTATGTTAATATTTTTGCAATATTAAGTTTATAAATATCGAAACAACTTATTTCATTGATAATTCTTTAGATATTTTATGTATAATATTATTTTTATCTTATGATATACATTGTGTCTACTTAAGTTGGAACCATATGGAAAACTTTTTCATTATTGGTTTTGTGAAAAAATGTATTCTTGATAAAAAGTTGTGAATGGTCGAAACTTAAAATGCAACCATCAGATATCAATTTTTTTAAGTCGTATACGAGGTTTGTCAAAAAATATCAATTTTACTCAAGAGTAAAGTACCTTTATTTGTTACAATACAGAAGAATGGTATAAAGTAAACTTATTTTGAATTATAAGTTATATTCAAATATGCAATTATAGCCATTTAGCATAAAAATTAAGTTTTCCATATGGTGTTCCAACTTAAGTAGACACACTGTATATATGTATATTAATTAATATAATTAAGTAAAAATAAAAACATTTTCTTCTTTGTTTTTCTGTAATACACATATGTATGAAAATATATACTTTTCATAAATTTTTACAATTTACATTAAATAATAAACAATAAATGTTTTGACTAACTATAAAGGAACAATTACTGTCTCCAAAATCAGCTGATTGATACAATCGATTTTGAAACTTAACTACTATAGATCTTCGATCTTCTTTCAATGTTTTAGTATAGGCACACACACATATATATTACTTATTCTTATTACTTATATCTCTATATCTAGCTGCCTGTGTTTTTGTCTAACCTTGATTAATTAATGTGTTTTCAGCGCTAAGTAGCTTTGCTCGTTTGTCCAACTGAAAATGTGAAATATTTGTTTATTTAAAGGGAGGAACAAGCGAAATATCTTCCAGTTCATGTACGTAAGAGTGCAACATGGACCTGGTTACCAATTAGTTCGAAAAATTCCGCCGAAGTTCGTTTACTAGAACAATTTAAAAGAATTCCAACTTCGGCCACTAATCGAAAATTAATGAAAAAATATTTGGAATTTTGCTGGTCCTTACCATATTATGGGTATTGAAAAATAAAATGAATATTTTTAAACATTATATAAAATAAAATGGCTTTAGGTTCTAGTTCTGTATTAATATTTATTAATAATCGACGCACTCAATGTACGTCTTCATCAGGAAAATTAATATAAATGACATTTACAGTAAATAACAGAACATAGAAATAAGTACTAATTTTTTTATAAATTTTTAAATGGAAGGAAGCCAAATTTTATTTAAATCAGTTTGGATGTTATCTTTTTCTTTATAAATTTCTATTGCTTCTCTCATCAATCAAGTCCGTCTTCAACAGGAAAATTGATACAAATGATATTTACAGTAAATAAACAGAACATAGAAACAAGTTACTAAGTAACCAAAATAAGTAACTAGATGATAAAATTTATAAATTTTGAATTAAAGAAAGCCAAGTTTTATTTAAACCTGAAGCCGTTTTATTTTATGAATATTTTCATTTATTATAAGAACAAATAAATAACTATTTTTAGGGCTGCATTTTTTGAGGGCCAAGTTGAACAACCTGTCAGAGGTTTAACAACACTTATGACACATCAGGATATACCAGTTTTAGTAGCAATAAACGCCAGAGGAATTTACATTATTGACGATATACAATGCGTTAGTTTATTTTTAATTATTGCGTATTTTATATCGTTTTTAGAGTAGAGTTTTAATTTATAATTATACAGTTGTGAGTAGTTAAAACACAGTTATATCATTTTGGTTAATTGAATACATAATAACAATCGGAATGAAATATTATTTGTCAACAATTTAATTTCTAGACTCTTCTAGTTGGCTTGCGATACGAGGAATTAAGTTGGGATCATGCGAGACCTTCTAAAGAAGACGATCCCAACTGTCTGCCATGTTTATTTATTCAGTTTCTCGTTTTGGAGAATGGTGCTCGTGTATCGAAAATTTTACAGATCTTTTCGAAACAAACTAGTTTGATGGATAAAGTCATTTCGGGATTTGTTCATCAGATGAAGAAAAAAACTGTTAGTGATGAAACTGATAGAATTACTGACCATCCTGTAACTAATGACGGTAATATCAATAAATAATTCTTTTCTCTTCGGAATATTTAGGGCTTCGAACCGAAATCCGGAAAAAAAATCGTTAGTTTTGCTGGAACGAAAACTGGCAATAAACGCGTTAATACAATCTTACTTTCCACGTCAGTTGTTTTTTCTTTTTCCTTTTTCATATTCGGGGTCTCGTAGTGTAGTTGCAAGTCGCAACACGTTTTACGCGAAAGAGTATTTGGTTTGTTTTTTGCTGAATGAATATTCAGTTATTGAAATTGAAAATAAAACTAGGGATCACTTTGAAGAAGTTGTATTTTTTTGATAATAATTTTGCTTTTAATAATCTTTAAATAGCTTAAATGAAAATACATTGGAAAATATTTTAATAATTAGAGGTAATTTTAATTTTTTGTGATTATAAATAAATTAAAATTCTGTATACAAGAATTTATTACGTTAACATATGTTATCTTATTATTATATAATTAAAACATAGCTACAAGTAATATAAGCTTTGAATAATAAATTATATTATTATCATAAAATGTAAAATAAACACTCAGTTAAATTTTCACAATAACAATAAAAAATCCTTTATTGGCAAATTTCGGTTCTTAAGCCATCATCATGTTAAGGGATTCAGTTCTAAATTAGCAAATAATTGGAGAAACCTGAACATAAAAGCAGGTTTTTACAATAAAAATACTTTAAGACATATTCTAGTTAACAATAAATTAGGGTGTAAAGATTCTTTGTTAAATTCTGGAATCTATGAAATTGAATATAATGATTGTAACTTTATATACATAGATCAGACTGGACGTAATTTTAAGATTAGATTTAAAGAACACCTCAGCAGTTACTTACATGGAAATACCAATTCAAATGCAGCTAATCACTTACTTGAAAATAAACATATTTGTTCCATTGATAATTTAAAAATTTTACATTGTCAGGCTAAAGGGATTTCACTTACCTTCCTGGAAAATTTAGAAATTAAAAAAGCATTGAAATCAGGTAAAAGTTTAATGAACGAACATTTAGATTTAATTGAGTCTCCGTTTACAGATATATTCTTACAGGAATTTCCCCTCTCCTTTCCCTTTTGTTAATTTTACTTGTACTTAGATATATACGAACAAATTTTGTTAAACTTTTTGTAGTATTACTTTCTGATGATGGCTTAACAGCCGAAATTGGCTAATAAAGGATATTTTATTGTTATTGTGAAAATTTAACCGAATGTTTTATTTTACATTTTTTCATAATGTTTCACCGAGTACCAACAGCGACTTTAATAAATTGAATTGATAATAATTAAAATTATCATATATTATATACTTCTAATTAATTAATAATTATTATTATTCATATTATATTATGTAGTACGCTTATTATAAAATAAGAATAAATTGTTCTAAATTATGGTGGAAAATAAGTTTTTAATACAAATCAAAACAATGAAAAAATTTGAAAATTAATCAATCCGAACTGAACCAAAAACCGAAAAATACTGTTATTGTTTCCGGAACGAAAACCGAAACCGAACCGATATATATATATATATATATATATATATATATATATATATATATTTCTTAATCGAACCGGAACGAAAACCGGTTTGAAGCCCTGGTAATATTTCGATGGTCCGACTCATGGAATTATTAATCGGATTGTCGGACCAATCTATGTGAGATTCAATCTCGTGTAATGGAATTTATATGAAATATTACAGAATCTCATATGCCAATTACTATAGGCCCTCAAGGTCACACTAGTACACCCACAACTTGTCTCAGCAATAAATTAAGTCGTTTAACTCTGGCTACGTTTGATGAAGATGGACATTGTGTCGGACAGATGGGATCTTGGTCGTTCGGATATTAAATATCCGTGGATTTAATTAATAGTGTGTTTACTACGTACATACCAAAAATACTCAAACTATGCTTTATTGTAATGTTAATATTTATATATTTAATACACATTCCATATTTAAAAATATCTCATACAAACTGTAGATAATATTTGTATTTCTTATTATTATTAGAATCTGATATTTATCAAGTCTGTTATTAGTATTTAACTGAATTATTTCAATTATTTATATATATATATATATGTTAAACTAGAATTAAAAATAAATGACCTGGATTTTTACCACTTTGACTGCAAGGAAAAGTGGTATAGCGTTTGGTATAGCGTTCAAATTCAAGCCAAAATAAACAATGCAACTATCAATTAGGTTAAATTAATTATTTTTAGTATGACCGCCGGAAATGTCAGATTAAATAAACTTAACCGTGCAATTAAGTTTACTGCTGCCACCAGTTATGTATATAGTAATTAACTGCTGTATAATAATGTACAATATTATACAGCAAATAATGTAGTAAGATAATATCAATATTATGATATGCTGAAAGAAAAAAATATTTTACAAGAAATCTGGAATAATCACAACTTAGATATCTTAAAAATTAATTTACACTTGCAATTTTTACTATTGGTCGAATAGTGGCAAATATAAATTGAAAAGAGGACAATTATTTCTTACGGAGGACTTTTATTTAAAAATGAGAACTGTCCTCTCAAAAGATAGACAGGTGGAAACTGTACTTATCATACAAATTATTATTTCGGGGCGAAAAATACCTAACAATTTATAAATACAAATATTTGAAGAATATCGCACTGTTATTTTTTCACGTTTATATCGTTTATAAAATACCTCATTATATTTAATTATTTATTAAAAACAAAATTAATAACCAGAAAATGATATTTTCTAGCATTGATTACCATAAAATTAAACTGAAAAACAACATAATTGGCACTTTAATGCCGTAAAAATCTTCAAAAATAATTGCTGACAATTCACACGCCATGTTTATTAATTAAACGTAGCCGTATAATTTTAATAAATTTATATTGTATATGATACCTCCGGTATTTCTACTATAATGTTTTTTAAGAACTCACCGAACATCATATATACAATTTATACATAGATTATATATATATATATATATATATATATATATATATATATATATATATATTATATTATAGATACGGTTCTGTAAATATGCTTACTAATTGTATTATTAAATGTGTGATTGTTTTTGTTTTTTTGTTATTGAAAGGATAAAATAAAATAATCAAATATAAACAATTAAATAAATCATTTAATTTTATAAGAGGATTATGCAAAATAATTGTTGTTGATTTAAAATTAATATTATTTGAAATGCAATATTAATATTTTCAGTGATTATATAACTGAATTAATTAATTTATATTTTTAATTATTCGAGCTAATATTAAGCTGGCCGCTTAGAATGGGTTTCGAACTATTCAATTTTTAGTTCGATAATGATTTGCATTTTTTATCATATTAATTGACTACAGAATGTACATTCTGTGATTAAAATACATAGTAAACTAATAGAAAACATTCACAAATATAATGTTACTAATTATTTGAAATGTGGCAAACACAATGTAATAAATTTAGTTATGTAAAAAAATACAATGTCGTTTATCATATTTTCACATAGTGTTCAGTAATATTGTATTAGAAATGTTTAAAATTATGCTGTCTTTTATTTTGTTTGTTTGTTTGACTTAGCGAAAAAATTACTGTCTTTTCCAGCCATGAGACGATTATGTGCATGTATGACCTTTGACAAGAAGTTGGGCACCTCTAGTAATTTCTAGTGCAAATTAGGGGAAAATTTAGCAACTTTTTTAGTTATAAAGTTTCAATCCTGAACCAATCAAAAAGCCAGATGTTACTGCTGCTGCCAGTGACCTCAAGATATATAAATTTTAATACATAGTAGTAAAAGTTAGGCAGCAAGTTGTGCAGGAAAGTTTATATGGTTGCATTGCTATTACGTTGTTAGATTTTTTTGGTATGTTTGATATGATCACAGTAGCGACAGCTGTGGTGAGTTTTGAGTATTAGGAGGATCAGTTGTTGTATTTTAAGTTATTTTGAAAGGTATTATTTTAGTGTTTTGAGATTATAGTAATTTGTAATTTAAATTGAAATAGTTGAAGAATAAATTCAGCGGCATTTAAATACAGTACAACACATTAGTTGTTAGATAAATTTGAAATACGTAGTGGTAATTTGCTGATTGTGATTGGTGGTGTATTAATTAGCGGTTGTTCCGTTCCTGTTTGAAATGAGTTGAAGGGAGTGCAGTTTGCAGTTCGGTGCAGGTACCTATTCATTACGGCACGGCTACCAAATGTAACACAACCTGTATCGGATTTTGTTTTAACTGTGTTATTTTTAAGTTTACTTTAGATTTTGGTGTGTGAATTTTTATTTCGTTTAAGGATATTGAAAAAGGTATTTATTCAATAATAATAAATAATATTATACATAACGAATTATATGAAATTAAGGTGATAAACTTTCCAGTTTTCAACTATTTGTCTCCATGTTTTGCCATAGTTTTATCCAGATTTATTCTAATCAGTTAACGACATGAATTATAATACGAATATTATTGTAATTAATATTATACTTTTATAGATTTTTAAAATATAGTATAAATTATTTGTTATTGTGATTTTCTAACGTTTTTGATGTTAAATTTTACTTGTGTTATAATCTGTTTTAACGGGTATTAACTCAAATAAAAGGTGGTCACCCTAATGCAATACGTGAATATGCCGGCAAAGTTGGCCTGAATATAATGCAACTGAATTTCTTTTCTATCTAAAATATTGTTTACATTATTTTCTTATTTTAAATTAGATTTTATAAATTTTATCTTAATGTAATTGAATTGAAAAGTATTTCAGTAGAAAATATTTTACTGATTTTTTTTTTGTATTATTTTAGATGTCAGATCCAATAAGCGTACAAGTTGCTTTAAGAGTTCGCCCTTTACTTGATACAGAAATAACAAGGAAATGCCAAAATAGTCTGAAATGCATTTTAAATAAAAATCAAGTACAAGTACTCGGCAAAGATAAGGCATTTACATATAATTACGTGTTCGATGATATGACAACTCAATCGAATTTTTATAATACTGCGATCAAACAAATGATTTCGAAATTATTTCAAGGTTTCAATGTAACTATCCTTGCATACGGTCAGACTGGATCGGGAAAAACGCATTCGATGGGAACGAATTACGATGGCAAAGGAGAAATGGGCGTTATTCCACGCGCAATTAACGATATATTTGATTGTGTTAATAATTTGTCCGATTATGAATTTCGAATTAGCGTTTCATTTATAGAACTGTATCAAGAGAATTTATATGATTTATTATCAAAAAAATTGCGTGACCAGTGCCTAATTGATATTCGAGAAGAAGCAAAAGGTATTAAAATGCCGGGACTTACAGAACTACCTGTTACATCAAGTAGAGAAACTATTAACTGTCTTATTGAAGGCTCTGCTGGCAGAGTAGTTGCGGCAACTGCAATGAACGCCCAGTCTTCTCGAAGTCACGCGATTTTTACGATAACTGTTGGTATGCAGAAGAAAAATGATACGTAAGTAGTACTTTTCAAATATTTTTTTTTTATATGAGCAAATAAATTAAAATTTTCAGAAACTGATTCTGCTTGATCTAAAACTAAACTAGTTTAAAAAAGGGCTTGATATCACATATAATATTAACTCGCTTTCCTTCCTGTTTGTTTGTTTGTCTGTTTGTTTGTTTGTCTGTTTGATACAAATTTTTCAATCGATTTTAAACTAACTTTATGGCAATGCAATATTAACTAATTAATTAATTAACGTTACATGTATATAAAATGCCTAAAAATATCACATTAAAAAAAATAGATTTCTTTGAAAAAATTAACTTTTCTTTTTCGCTGAAATATTGAATTTTGTTTTCTATAAAATGTCAAAACCAAATAAAAATAATAACTTTTGTGTTATATTAATTTTTTTTATTTTATTTAAATAATTATTTGCTTTAATAAGTATGACATTTCAAAATAATTATAATAAGCGCTAATTTGTCACATATCTCAAAAGCAGTGTAGTATATTTACTCTCGTCCTAATAATAAATGAGATATTGACGAAATCCAGATATATATATAAATTTAAATAAAAAATCAAATTAGTATAATTACTATTAATATTGCAGAAATTCAGCAACAACAGCAAAATTTCATCTAGTTGACTTGGCTGGTTCCGAGCGATCAAAAAAGACAATGGCGACAGGTGAACGGTTTCGTGAGGGCGTAAATATTAATAAAGGCCTTTTTGCATTGGGGAATGTAATATCAGCTCTGGGAGACGAGACACAAAAACGATTCATTCCGTATCGTGATAGCAAACTAACACGTTTACTTCAAGGTGAGGAGAATATTATCATTTAAACTGAAAAAATTAACACTTTTGCCCGTTACTTTGTGAAACTTCATACTGAAATAAAATAAAAAACTTTTGTAACTGAAAAATTTCACATTAATACACAAATATTGTGACTGCAGTTTCGACAAACATTGTTTGATAATGACAATGTTTGTCGAAATTGCAGTCACAATATTTATGTATTAAAGTGAAATTTTTCAAAGTTACAAAAGTTTTTTATTTCATTTAAACTTAAAATAACAAGTTTTCACATTTATCGTTTTTCTATTTTGTTTTTCTTTTGTCTTGAATTTTAAGCTTTTTTGGGAGCATGCGAATAATGCATGTAGTTCATTATTTTAGCATTTTGCAAGCTAATCTATCTTTAACTTAAAATTGACAAATTAAAAAAAATATCAATTTTAAAGTTAAATTATAAAATGGCGACATGAAATGATCATTTATAGTCGTATTTAATTTTATATCCATATTTCGCAAAAACTGAGAATACGAAAATTTGTAGTTCTATTCTGAATTAATGTAAATATTTAGCCAATTTTGAAATAATAGATAAAATAAACACCTTTTTGTTGTTCCATTTGTCAATAATACTAAACTATATCAAACCATACAATTTTCTTGAAACTGCCAACCACATCAAACTCATTATGTCATTGAATTAAACTTTTCTAAACGTAGCTAACTGTGGTGTTTATCGCGATAAAACGCCTTTAGTCTTATTTAAAATATTATAATTTATAACATACACTGCTCAAAAAAATTAGGGGAACACTTTTTTCGAAACCTGTAACTTTTTAAATAATAGTTCTAGGCAAATCAAATTTGGTACACTTCAACGGCATATATTTAACTAAAGAAAATTATAAAAACCATGTTACAACTCTTAGTTACTTCTAAGTTACACTTAATAATGTAAATTAATAACGCAAAACAAAATGGAAAAAATGTCAAGTATGAATGTGTTTGTTTCTAATTTGATGTATTTGATTGATTTTTACTTTAGATTCTTTGGGTGGTAATTCTATAACTTTAATGATTGCCTGCGTCAGCCCAGCTGATTATAATTTGGATGAAACAATGAGTACGCTGCGTTATGCAGATCGTGCACGAAAAATTAAGAACAAACCTATAATGAATCAAGATTCGAAATGCGCCGAAATCTTGCGTTTAAATCAAATCATTCAACAACAACGTGTCGAACGTCTTTGCAATGGTCAATCAGTTATTCCATCTGAAGAACTAGATAAGTTACGAACCGAAAATATTGCTTTACAAAATAAAAATCGTGAACTAGTCGCAGACTTGTCATCGGCTGTATCTGAAAATACGGTTATGTTGGAGCGTGCTCGTCTGACACAAGCTAATAATGATAAACTCCGAAAAATTATGTTGGGATTACAGGAAACTTCTAATATAACTCTCAATAATTTTAGTGCACTGGAACAAAATAATGAAATTGCAATAGACATCAAAAAACATTTAATATCAATGAATAATCTAATAAACGATTTAAATAGCGAGCATAAGAAGAATGAAGAAGAACTTCAGAAACATGAATTGCAAGCATCAACACCTCATTTATCGCGACATAATATGGAACGAATCGAAAGTTGGATAGAGCGTGAATTTGTTATAATGACAAGAACAACGGCCTCTGAACGTTCATTAGAAATGTTGATTGAATATCGGGCTATGCTCAACGAGCAACTGTCAAAATTACGTTCCGATTTGGAGTACACAAATAGCGAAGAAGGCGAACAAATGATTCGTGAACTTACCGAAGAAATTGAATGCAGAAATGCTCAGATAGCCGATTTACAACAGAAAATTATTGATTCTGATCAAGGTAAGGCTATTCATTGACACTATTAACTATTAAAAGAAAATAATAAATTTTAATGTTTATATTTATATTTAGAAAATCATTCTCGAACACGTTGGGACACAATTCAATCAATGGTTGATGCGAAATGTGCTTTGAAAAAATTATTCGAAATGGCAGCATCTATAAAAAAAGGAACTGATGAATATAGATTGAAAGATCTAAAATACGCTCATAAAGAAGAAATTTCTGAAATTGAACGTAATTACGAAGAAAAAATTACTGTCTTATTAAAACAATTACGCGGCATTACGACAGACCGTGCTGAAGAGAATACAGAGCGTTTAAAAATTCAAGAAGAAGCTTTAGACATGGATATTTTGAGAAATGAATTAGAAAGCTATAAGCAAGAAGTTGAAACACTTCGAGAACGAATGAACCAAATTAATGTGAGTAGAACATTTTACACTGGCTAACTGATATAACAAACTTGACTTTCCATTAATAAATTATAATTTTTTCATATTTAATTTTTATAAATAAATTTGTTACGGTTTTTTTTATTTTGTTTTTGTTTTCTTTTATAATTTGCATTTGCTGGATTTTTTTTGAAATCTTATGTTTCTATAAAAATAGCAAATCTTTATTTATAGTTTTGGATTTAGTTTTATACTATTTGGTTTGTCCGATTCATTATAATGCTGCGTAACATAATAAAGATGATTTTAAAACGACAAGAAAGTATCGATATTAAGTTATACTAGCATAATTAATATTGTTGTCAATAAAACGATTTTGTTTTTTTTTTTTTGTCAACTTTCTCAATTTTTCTCTTCTACTGATAAATAATAGAAACAAAATTCTTTCTCTCACTATTTTTTTTTATTTCAAAAATGACAGTTTAAAGTTTATCTTGTTTTTGTTAATCAATATAAAAATTAGAAAATAATAGAGACATCTTGGGAAATAATATAGCTCAGCTATAAAAAAATAGCCCTGTTCGATTCGCACACTTGCGTCTACTGTTTACTACTGCGTAAATGTTTGTTGATTTATTCACTTCGCAGTTACACGTTTTGTGACAATCGAACAAACCTAATATTGGTACATAGTTAATATACATATATAACAAAATAGTCTCTCAATTTCGATATATAAGGTACATTATTTCATTTTTCAATTCAATATTAGGATCAACGTTTTACCATTAACGAATAATAATCTAATAGTAATCAAATGATAAAGTTTGTTATTCCTGCTAGAAATTATTTTGTACGATTTGTTTTCATTTGATTATAAAATTATTAATGAATAGTGTCTTGTTTTTGACATTGAAAAGAAACCTGACAAAAAGAAAGAAAAGATAAATTTAGAAGTTCCGAAAATTTCAATGACACCACCTAACCAACAGTTGTTTGATGATTGTGATGATGATGATATAAAAGATAATCCTGACAAAGATCCAGATTGGAGGAATACACCATTGTATAGAAGAAGACTTTTTAGTTTAAAAAAAAGAGTAAGTAATAATTTAACTACTATAAAAATAATTTAGTTATAATTATTAATGCGTCATACAATTCATGTTATATTTATTTTGATTAAAAAACTAATTAAATGTAACTTTTAGTGCTAGTTGTACGAAACTTTATCAATTTCAGAGTTAGTTAATGACGTTGTTGCCATATGATTAATCAATTAAGCGTTTCAAAAATCATTAGTTTTATGCAAGTTCCTTGCCCTTAGTGTTATGCCGGATTCATGCAGACCAATTTCACTTTCAACTTTAACCTAAACTAGAACTTAACTTACAACTGTTGATAAAATGTTGCATGCAAAGATAAGCGTAACTGACGCATGCGCAACACACACACTGCAAACTTTTTAATATTTCTGATAATAATGAATATGAAATTATCAATATCTTGATATTTTTATTTACATTTAAACAGAAAATATCATCGACTATAAAAGATAACAGTTGGTTATCTTTTAAGTCAAGCGAATTTTAAGTTGAAATTGTAGTTGTACTTTAGATCGAAATTGAAGTTTGAAATTGGTCCGCATTAATCCGGCATTACCGTTAAAGATTTGACAATTTTTACATAACATTGACTACGGACTTTGGCCCGTATTCTCACCTCATTTATAAAAGTGATTTTTGCCAAAAGTAATTTTGACGTTTACTTAAAATTATTTATTAAGCACTTTATAATAGTTTATTTAAATTTTATAATACTAAATCTAATAAAAATGATCAAAAACTTATTTTGAAATTAATGATAAAAGCACTTTTCCACGAAAAAGTGAGGTGAGAATACGGGCCTTTGTTTCTGTAGCATAATATAAATATTTTAATTTTAATACGTTTGAAGAAAAAATAAAATTTTCTTAAACAAAACTTTTCGGAAAAATTAAATTTTCTTATAAAAATTATCAAATCGAATTTCTGTAAATGATGTAATTGTATGATTGAGAGTGTTTTGCCTGAGCGAAAGTTTCCAAGTAGTAGGAATAAAAGAGCATGTATGAGAGGAATTATGAATGTGGATGAAGCGAAAGTTGCTTGTTTGGATAGGAATGTTTGAAGGAGACTGATTACGGGATGATGAAAAGAGTTTGTGCCACACCCTGTTGGGTACATGGCGTGATTGTGTATGTATGTATGTATGTAATTGTTTATATTCTTAATTACACATGGCGTATTATATATTACGTTGAAATATGTTTTTTTGCTTAAATCGCCATTAATTTATTTTGATGAACTAATTAAATCATTAGTTTATCAACATAAATTAATGGCGATTTAAGCAAAAAACGAATATTTAACCTGATGAAATTGATATTTTTCTAGTCAAATAATCGGAACCTGGATCAAACAGACAGAGCGAGAAAACGATCATCCGATGGAACAGTCAAATGTCTATGTAGAACCAACTGTAAAACATACTATTGCGGTTGCAAAAAACTTAACAATTTGTGTTCCGATCTATGTAAATGCACCGCTGAAAATTGTCTTAATCGTGACACAACACAGGTATAGCTAAATGTACTTTATTTCATTTAAAAAAATATTTTACTTATGGAAGTCATTTTTCTTGCAGTCAATCGGTCCCAAAAAATTACTTGAGGATAGTGTCGAAATTAGCGAAGGTTTTTTGAAAAACTTATCGTAAGTTATTTTTCTTATGTAAATTTTAATTAGCGGAATTATTGCGTTTGAACTTATCAAATAGAATGAATATTCCAGTAAACTTTTCTATACAAACAAACAGTTCATTAAAAACAAATTATCAATTTAAAAAATAGAACTGTCTTTAGCATTATTTATATTTTAAAATGTTAAACATAATAAAAAGTATTTCATTTATAAAACTAGTTTATATTTAATATATAATTAAAGCAAAAATTAATATTGAAATCTTGACTACTTTTAACTAAAAGTGCTCTAAAAGGGGCTATGAATACGAGCCATTATAAATATACGTAATAAAATTTTTATTGTCCATCGTATTTAAATATATAAGACATTTGAATAAATTAAACAAAAAATCTGAAATGTAAATAACTTTTATTATTAATCTTATATATGAAAAATTTACATTAGCGACGAATTTTCAACACAGCATAATTTATTGCTATTTTACTAAATTATATAGTGAAATTAGCAAAGAAAATTCAGTTTCTTTACTGGAATATTCTACATAAATTTTCAAGTAATTTTTAGAAAAGTATAAAGTTTTTTTAATGATTTACATATATTTGGTGGTTATTAGCCGGGTCCACACCGGGCGCACGGGCTCGCGCGGCAGCCTCGCGAGCCAACGGTCGGTGTGGACGTGCTTCGGGCTGCCTCGGGCGCGCGTTGCCTCGGCTGAGCGTGCCTCGGGGTCGAGCCATCCGCTGTCGGTAAACGGGACGCGCTCAAAGGTGCCTCAGTGTGCGCTGTTCGTTCGATGTGGACGGTGGTTTCAGCTCGCGAGGCAATTCTACAGATGTGTTGTTATTTCGATACTCGAAATAAGTATTTCAAGCTGCAATAAGAGTCACCGCTTGCTAAAAATCTTAAAGTAATTGAAACTCGTTCTCGTACAGTGATTGTCCCTCTATAATTTGTATCGCACTTTTTAATTTTCTCAGAGACTAATAAACATAAATTTTCAAAGTCTTGTAGGGACATACGTGTAAAATTATGTATGGTTTTATCATATCATATGTCAAATCCTTTAATAATTTATTTCCGTATTGATTACGATGCGCATAAAGTTTTTTAATCCAAAAGCGTCTTTTTTTAAAACGTGATTGTTTCCTTTTTTTTAAACAATAAGCTACTATGAAAGTAGCTGCAGCAGAAATTATTCGACTGCCCGCATGTTGGATGCTCGAGGGCTTTTGATGGCTCGGCCTGCCTCACGAGGCTCGCCTCTGTATTTCTAGGCAAACTACTGAGGCTGCCTCGCGAGGCCAAGCTCGCGAGCCGCACATCGAGGCTGCCGCGCGAGCCCGTGCGCCCGGTGTGGACCCGGCTAATGGTATAAATAGTAGGAGATGTTCACACGGCAGTACTTCATTTCGAATGAAATGGAAACGTCCGTAATTTATTAAAAAGAAATCAAACGTAATTTTATTGTTATTGCTATTTTATTGCTATTGAACTAATTTACTAATGAAAAATATTTTTTAGGCCACTTAAGGAGAACAATGATACGGGTGCTAAAAAAAAGAAAAAATATGTTCAATAATTTTTTTATTTTAAAGATTTTTAATATTTTTATGATGTGATATTTTTTATATATATTTTATATTTATTTTAAATTTTTTGATGCCTGTATTTTTTTATGCCTGTATTTTTTAACTCAATAATATACCTACACAAAAAAAATAACTTATTTTTGTTCTGTATTATAAAAAATATGATTCAGAAAATTTTCAACAATTTATTGTCCCATATTACTTAACAATCCTAAAATGTAACTTCCTAAATCTTCATCTTGATTTGTCCACGAAACAAAAACACTCTTTTGTTCATCATCATCACCTTCAATCTTGACAAGAACTGATTCAACCGATATAGAACCTTCTGTAAATAAAACGCTCCAATCTGGTAATTGTCCCTTAATTAATTGATATAATTTATCAGCTGTTTTAGCGGACGGTCCTGGATCTTCCAATTTAACAGTTGATGTAAATCTTACAATATGCCTCGATATTCCCGCTTCTTTGCATGCTTCATCTACATCCATTAAACAAATCGAATTATCTTTCATTACAAGAACACCATGCAGTGTTCTTCTTCGTTTTGGGTCCGAAGGTAGAGCGTTAAATTTTCGAGCTTCCGCCTTTAAAAGCGGTAATGATACGTCGATTGGTATCTTTACTGGAGTATTTATAATGCATGTTTCACCGTTAGCCGGATTAAAATAATCAATTTTAAATTCTTGTTTGATTTTATCTTTGAGAAATTCCATTTTTACAGCTTCACCGTGTACTAGCATCACATTGCGCGGTTCGCAATATTGTATGAGTTGCATTATACCTTTTGCGTCTGCATGCGCCGAAAACGACATATATTCTACCGACATTTTTACTTCAACGATTTGTCGATTCTCAAATTCAATTTTTTTTTCGCCGTTCAAAATTTATGGCCGACTGTGCCTTGTACGCAAAAACCGGGCATAATTACCATATTGTTTTCGTTTGGTGCCCATTTCTTAAATATTTGTAACGATAAACCCGCATGTAACATACCAGGCGTTGCAAACACAACCATCGCGCCAGGATTGTAAATATAAGCGCGATCAAATGGTTTAATATGCTTAAAATCGAACATATTTCTTTGTACGAAAGTTTTACGTATTTTCTGATTAGTCCAAGTAATAAACATTTTGTAATAATTATTAGCTTTTTCCGTTAAACCCACAGCGAAATAAACTGGAAATTTTAAATTCATTCGTTCCCAATAGGTTTCTAATAAAATACATAGTTCTTGTGCACGTCCTAAGGCAAATACAGGAATTAAAACTTTACCACCTCGATCAACGCATTCGTGCACTTTTTTCAAGAAATCACGTTCACGGCATCGTTTCGAATCGCGAATTGTAGTCGCATAAGTTGACTCGGTAATTAGTAGATCTGGCCGGCATTTATCTATCCATGCAGCCTCTAAATGACGATCCGGTGTCATATTATAATCGCCAGTATAAACAACGGATTGATTGCCAACACGAATCCAAAACATGGCCGCACCTAGTACATGTCCCGCGTAATACGCTTTTATTTCTAATTCACTATCCACCATTACCGATTGATGCAAGGTCACTGCAATCACTTTCTTCATACAATCTTTGATCATTTGCGATGTGAAAAAGTTTGTTTCACCTTTTCGTTCAACGGAAACCTTTCGCATATCTTCCAGCAAAATTGGCGCGATTGCTTTGGTGGGATGTGTCATATAAATTGGGCCCGTATAGCCGACCATTTCTGACATATAGGGCAATGATCAAGATGAAAATGTGATATTATTACACAATCTATATAGGAAGAAAGTGGTCCTTCAGGAGTAATATAGGTGAAATCGGGAAAACGACGTTCATCATTGTAACCCATATGCATTCCGCAATCCAACATGATATTTTTTCCTCCCATGCTGAGAAGAATACAGCTGCGACCAACATCTTGTCCGGCTCCTAATGGAGTTATTTTCAACTCAGGCATTGTTCTGCTTTATTTATTTTTACTCTTTCTGATGTTAAACACTGTCAACATAACCTCTTTTTTCTTCCAATCACTTCAATTATTTACTTATTTCATCCTGAAATGAAACAATTATAAATTTATCTATATATACTTAAGTATGGATAACTACAATAGTATTTATATTTAAATAATTTAAAATTAATACTTACATGTCTTTTGCGTGAAAAAATATTAAAACATGTTGACATTTAATTATATTTTTGTTTTCATATATTTCTCATGTTTGTAATACTTTTACTTTTTATATTTTATAATAATAATTTAATGTTATATTATTCAAGTAATTAATTTAAAAATAAAATAGTAGGAGGATTTGTGAGTATTTGTGTTTGTATCTGCCATAGGTATAGGTATATTATATATATTACTTATTCTATGGTAATGAAAGTGGCATAAGGAAGTTATTTGCAAATTTTAAATTTGAAAATTTCGAATTTTATTGGTTGCTCGCATCTGTTCATGCGCAGCAGCAGTAACATCTGGCTTTTTGATTGGTTCAGGATTGAAACTTTATAACTAAAAAAGTTGCTAAATTTTCCCCTAATTTGCACTAGAAATTACTAGAGGTGCCCAACTTCTTGTCAAAGGTCATACTGGGCGCACTTGTATTGCATTACCGAGGAAGAGTGACGTCACATTTTAATTTCCAACCCGAACACAACACAAATGGCGCTCGCAAATCGCAACAAAATCTAAACTATATTATATTTAATAATAATAATAATAATCAACAAAATAATAATATTAATAATCAACAAAATAATAATATTAATAATCAACATAATAATAATAATAATAATAATAATAGTATCTCTAAATCTAAGCCATTGGTTATGAGGTACGGAGCAAGGGGATGTCATAAATTTTGTGACAAAATGGTGGCAAATGACATTTCTTTGTTTACATTACTAAATACGTGGTAAATACATATGTTGATAATATACAAAAAATATATAGTTACTTCTAAAGAATGTTAATTATATAAATTTATATTACACAACGTATTTACTATCTTATATAAGGTAATTTTATGTTTTAAATATAGTAAATGTTAATTTTTGTTTTATTATATTGTATTATCAGTTTTAGTAATACATAATTGATAACGATTACATAACATAACCATGAAAAATTATTACTTTTAGATGCTGTCATACAATTTATTATCCGGTTTCAAACATTTTCGATCAGCGGTATCTAGTAGAAATATTGGTATCGCAGCTCCAGCTTTGCAAAAAGCATCTGATCCAATTCAACAACTTTTCATTGACAAACTTCGCGAATACAAAACGAAAAGCTCGTAAGATAAGAGACAGAAATAGGTTTTACAGATTATTATTTTTTAAATATTGTTCATTTTAGGGGTGGTAAATTGGTAGATGCTTCCCCTGAAATTCAGAAAGAATTGAAAGCCGAACTAGAAAAAGTAGCAAAGCAATATGGAGGTGCAGAAGGTGAAGATATGACCAAATTTCCAACATTTGCATGGAAAGAACCTGTCATAGATCCAATTGACCTACCAACTGGTCAGCAAAAGTAGAGGAATCTATTGTTACTTAGAACTATCATTACAATATACATAACTGTAATTTACAATAAATTATGTTAAATATTTAAATTCTTTTTTGATTTAAAAAGAAATTGTTTTAGTAAAATTAGAAAAATATAATACATTAAACAAAAATAATACAAAATTAATTTATATACAATTATGCTTTTTTTCATAATAAGTTTGCGGTTAAGTACATGATATTTTTTTTTTATTTCTACTACCGGAATGAATAAATTAGAAAAATATAGAACATTACAAAATTAATTTATATACAATTGTTTTTTTTTATAAGTTTGTGAATGAGATATTTTTTATTTCTATTACTGAAATAAATAATAAAATATTAATGTATAGATTAAATATACCCAACATTTTTGACGCAAAATTTGACTAAAATAAATGGGTTGGAAGCATAACATTACTTGGATGGTTTTACAGACGAGTTGACAAATCTCTTTAATTAAAATCAATTGCTAGTAGATGGGGGGTGTTTTGCGTCAGCGAATGTTTCTAAGTGGTAGGAATAGAAGAATTTGTGTAAGAGATATCATGAATGTGGATGAAAAAAAGTTATTTGTCTAGATCAGCGTTTCCCAGCCAGTGCTCCGCGGAGCCCTTAGGGCTCCGCGTGCACTTCCCAGGGGCTCCGCATCCGTTTCACAATATAAAAGAAATAAAAATCAAAATAAGATTACAGAAAATTACATTCTGAATTCTGAGTGCAGGGGCGCTTAAATGCAGAACCAGAAATTCGCCTGCAATTATAATCGATTAAACCTGATATAAGTAAACTGTGTAAAAAAGTACAACCACAGAAGTCTCATTAAACGCTTAAGATTATTCTATGTTTTGTTATGTCATTTTATCTACCCCCCTTTTCCAGTAACTAGTAAAAAATTTACTTATAAGACTATAAGGTATAAGGGGCTCCGCCACAGAAATTGATTCTAAAATGGGTTCCGCAAGTCAAAATGGTTGGGAAACGCTGGTCTAGATAATAGGAATGTTTGGCAGAAATTAATTTCGGCATAGTGGAAAGAGTGTGTCACACTCTTTTGGGTATATGGCGTGATTGTGTATTTATGTATGTAACGCGACAAAACTCAAAAAAATGCTGATTTGAAAGTAGGATCAAAAGTTACTAAATTGTCAGCATTAAGGTAAGAAATAAAATGAGAATGTCTACAAAAAAAATTATTTAATTACGATAGATGTCAGTTTTGCTTTAAATGTTTTCATCCGAATATTAAATACAATAAAATTTTTTTTTATCCGGTATTGTATTAAACTGTACATTCTAAACAACGACACATTTCAAACTAGTTCTATTTTAAAAAATGCTATAATTTTTTTTTAAAAATGCTAATTTTTTTTTAAAAAATTACGGAAAACAAACCATGTTATGCAGAGCAAGAAGTACTTTAATTACATATTATATTGCATTCTATCCTCATGCAGTATAGCGTAGGACACAAAGCAAATCAATATTTGCTATTAAAAAAATAGCCAACAAGATATGTTTATTTTTATTCTATAATTTAATTTAGATTGGTAACCCTATTTTATTCAATACAATATATAGTTAAATTAGTAATGTTTTATTCGGATTTTACTCTTTTCATTCATACATAAAATAACTATATGCTTTCCTTTTTATTCTTACCTTTTTTATTCTTACCACCTTGGCTCCGTGCTTGTCAATGTACAATCCACGTTCAGTTTTTCTTATAATAAAGTATGCACCGATAAAAACTGGAATATTAATCTTGAAATTTAGAAAATCAAAATTTGAAAAAATATTTTATTAAAAAGAATAAGAAAACGAAATTATACATATAACAAATATAAATTAATGTATAAATGGTGTAAATTCAATTAAAGTTTCAATTGTTTCTTTAAGTGCTTCCATGTGAAACGCCATTGCGATTTTGAGAAAAGTATTTAATAATTTCATAAACTCTGAATGTGATATAATACATTTATAATCTCCTGCACATGAACAGTAACTGGTCAGATTTTCCATTTTAATCTGAAAACAAAAATATTGATTTTTCACAAAAATAAAACAATAAATTATAGCAAGTTTATTATTTTTAAATAATTGATCAGCTTGTCATTTCTTTTACACTCGATATAATTATTACTGTTCTTTTCTATTAATCAGAAATAAAGCAATCGATAACTTAATCAATAATTTAAAAATCTTTTATATATAAAAGTTACCTGGTTACATTTTTTGCATTGAAGATCTTGTAAATTATAAGCAACGATTTTTCTGCTAATGACATCTAATAATAAATTTTCAATTTCTGAATTATTGTAAACTGATTTGCAAATTGGACAAAACCAAGATCGGCTAAAATAATTCAAAGTAATTATTATAAAAGCAATTAAACGAACTTGAGAAGAAGGAAAGGAAAGTAATTCGAAAAATCCTTGGTCCAAACTATGAAAATGGTAAATGGAAACTCAAAAGTAACAGATATATTTCTCTGTTACTGAACGGAGAACAGAAAGGAGAAAGAGAAGGATAACATTTTATGGACATCTGAGTAGAATAAATGATGATAGACTGACAAAACAACTATTTAACTATTTCTATAGAAATCCAAAAACACATATTACCTTAATTCAAGGAGTTCAAGTCTGACTTGGAGGAAATGGTGATAACAAGGAAAGATTTAGAGAATAGAGAGATATTCAGATCAAAGATTAAGAATTTGAAGGTTGATTTTCAAGCTAAGCGAAAAAAGAAGACGGAGGGGGAATATGGACAGAGGAAAGACGAAAGCAACAGAATGAAAGATTACTGGAGGGTGAGAACGAGTGAGAAGAAGAAATCATGAAGAATTATTTTACGTGGTTTCTAGTAGTTGGCCAAATTCGAAAGAAGAAAAAGATAAGCAAAAACTCGAACCTATCTTCTTCTATATTTTGATGATTATCACGGCCAAGATCAATGTCTCTGCAATGATTACACGATTTGCAAATAAATCCTGGTAGAACGTAGGACACGCTTAGATCTTTCCAAATGGCTACCTCACTAAATTCACCCACTCCTATTAATTTTAACATGTTTCTTTTTAGTGAGGCCACGGTATCGTCAACAGCTGGATCTAACGCTAATACGTGACAAATCGCTTTTACAAACTCTAATGCCGGTCGGATAGTAACTTCGGTTGAATCTTTATTTAAAATTGATGTGTGCTGTATTGGTATTTTTTTGTTAATCCGCTCGGTTATTCTAAAAACAAATTTATTACTCATTTAATAATACTGTAGTAGAAAAATTGTTATGTCCGATTATTTCTTATTAATGAAAAATTTAAAAATTAACGATTATATAAGAAATTATTGTATTTTTAGTAATTTGTAGTTAGAACTTATTATATTAAAATAAAACTGCTATAGGTTCAAGTTCTGTATTAATATTTATTTATAATCGACGTAAGAAGATACCGTAATAATTGCAAGACTAATCAATATTTAATAAGAGAAGCAATAGAAATTTATAAAGAAAAAGATAATATCAATCACTGTAAAGGCACTGAGTTAAATAAAATTTGGCTTCGATTAATTAAAAATCTATAAATCTTATGATCTAATTACGTACTTATTTGTTACTAATAACTTGTTTCTATGTTCTGTTATTTACTGTAAATGTCATTTGTATCATTTTTCTAATGAAGACGGACGTTTATATAAATAAATATTAATATAAAATTTTAACCTAGCAGTATTATTTTAATATAAATAGCTATTTTAAAAATTACATTTATTTTAATTTTTAAAAAAATAATTTTTCTAGTAGCCTATAAATGTTTTTTTTTTTTAAATAAAATTAGACATAATAAATATTGAAGGAACTTACTCGAATAATTTCTGAGACATTTCTTGGGAAATTAATTTTTGCGCAAACTCGGCAATTGTGGCATTTGCGCCAACACCTAATAACGCAGATTGACTTTGACTACTATTAGTTCTTGCAACTGGATTAGTATCGTGTTCTAATTGCTTCATATGTAAATAAATTGCGCTTATATATCGGGCTATCGCCATTTTAAAACTTCGACGACATCCAAATTCTTCAGGCAGATGTTCCATTAGATTCCAATTCATTATTATTATTGGCTAACATACAAAGATTAAAAAAAAAAACATATATAAACAAAAAAAAAATGGAAAAATAGGTATAATAAAATGATCCCATTCATCAAACTTCTTCTAGAGACGTTTCAAGTTAAAAGTGCTTTTGTTGCCTACTTTATTTAATAAAATTTATATTATTATGATAACTAGATTGTTTAGTAAAATAAATGAAGTGAGATTTTCATAAGTTTTGACAAAATAGGCTCCAATTTAACAATTCAATGTAAAATCATTGGAAAGATAAGCAAAAATTTCATTTTTTATTCGACCTAATAGAACTTAGATTTTTCTTCTAATACCGTCTTAACTTCTAGTTTCAAGAAATGCACTCAACTCAAAATATCCAAATTTATTATTTGGCCTAGTTTTCCTTTAAGCCCCTCAAATTATATACTGCGCCACAAGATCATAACGACAAGGTAATGCATTTTCTATATTTTTGACTAGTCATGATAAACTCATGAATTTAATTCAATTGGCTAGCTCATTTGCCGCGAAAGCAGGTCCCAGGTTCAAACCCCGGCAAGGTCAATGCATTTTTCTTCATTTACAAATTAACTAATGACTTAATTAGTTCATCAAAATAAATAAATGGCGATTTAAGCAAAAACAAAAAATACTATAATCTAAAGAAAAATATTGTTATATTATTTTTAGGTAAAATAAAACGGCTTAAGGTTTAAGTTCTGTATTAATATTTATGAAGGATAATGACAATTATGAATCTATCCTGTACATCAAAAAGTGCTTTTAACTAAAAGGACGTCTAAGTGTAGTTGTGGATACAGAACTTTTGAATACTTACGCCATCCTCGGTTTCGCTGTCTTGACTGTCCGTTAACCGTTCTTCTTCAATAATTTGTGATTCACCGACACCACCGAGTCCTGAAGGAAGTTTACCTTGAACACCACCGTGATTAGCCAAATCCATCCAGAGTATATATTCCCAGCATTGGCTATATGTGATTTCGATGCTATGAAATAATTCTTTATTGCGAATACTTTTCACAACAAATTCGACATAACCAATCGCATCTATGATCCGATGTTTTTTCGTACAAATAATAATTTTATTAAAATTTGCAAATATTATTATTGAACCTAATCGTTTAAATTCGGCTACAAGTTGCATAAAAAGTTTCTTCATAAGATTTTGTAAAGATTTTAATAAGGCTGGATCGTATAATAAGGCTTTTGATGAGCGTAACCATCTGAAATCAATTTGGATTAGTTTTCATGAAAAATATAAATTTAGTTTCTCGACTAATTTTATGAATTTTTTTATGCGAAGCTATAAAAGATATCAAACCGTGGTTTTTTAGGAGTGAAATAATAGACTTTGAACTTATTTCAAGAATTTTTATTTTTACTTTTGCTAGAAATCATCCGAGTTCTAACTCTTTTTTCGAAGCTCTGCAAAACCAGACGGCTGCGCGGTAACAATGATAACTTCTGCCCTATTCATCTGAAAAAAATATCAAAAGACATCCTTGAAGTATGATATATTATTTCTTTTTTGATCATTTGTTTTTTCTACAAATATTCGTTCGGGATAAAATGGCGACCTTTGGAAAAAACGCACTTTTTTGCCATTTTGTCCCGAATAAATATTTGTTAAAAAAAATGGTTCAAAAACCAGACAATATATCATACTTCAAGAGTGTCTTTTGATTTTTCTTTCAGATGAACAGGGAATGAGTTATCATTGGGTTATCAAAGGGTTAAAACTCGGACAATTTCCAACAAAATAAAAGTTCCTGAAAGAAGTTCAAAGTATTTTCTTTCACCACCAACAAACCGCGGTTTGATAACTTTTATAGTTTCCCAAAGAAAAATTCATAAAATTAGTCGATTTTTTTTAGGCTAAAAAAAGTTATATAGCATCTTAAAATTGAAATAGTAAAATTCTCCTACCTATAAAAATGTACAATTTGAAAATCGGCGAATCGATTTCGATAGACGGAGACATCTCTCACCCAATCGTTGACCATGTATCTGAGGACTTTGAATGCTTCACTGCACAGTGCTATGTCATCGTAGGTAGGTAATATTGTTTGACCACCTTGCATCATATTATCGAGCGAGACTTGCGGCGCTGAATCGAATGCAACGCTAGAACTCGTTCCTTCAATATCATTCACACGATGCGATTGCAGTAAAGTATTTTTTGCTAAACTATCTATATCTAATTCAACACAAACAGTTGAATAACAACTGGAATTGTTTGTTACTTCGCTGGATGCTTCCTGGAATTCAGCGATCAATCTAAAAGCAAAATTATTATTGAAATATTTTTTATCTAAATATACTTCAGTGTTCAGGCTTTCATGGTCGGTATTATTGATAAATTAATTCTTTTACAAAATGAATAAGAAAGGTTATTATTTATTTAAAAAAAAATTTGGTTAGTTTCATAAAAATATTTTAATTACTCAACGATCGTTTCAACCTTTCGGCCATTATCAGGAGTTACAAGCCGTTAAAAGTATCATATTTAGGTAATACAATATTTACAAGAGGTAAGTCAGATAAATCGGATAAATCTGTAATTAAAAATGTTTTCCTTCGATCGTTAAGTAATTAAAATATTTTTGTGAAACTAACCAGTGTTTTTTTTTTTTAATAAATAATAACCTTTATCGTTATTTTTGTTTCTTATTAATTTTTTAAAGGATGCTAATTTTATGATCTATGAATAATTCAAATATTACCTATGAAATTTTATATTTTTACCTATAACCTAACCTAACCTACACTAACCTAACCATAAATTAATTATTTAATATATAGGTAAACTCTTATTTTCATAGGTACTATTCGGTAGATCATATGTTTTTTTCATAAGTCAAATATTTTTATCCTTTTTAAATGTTTCTTTAAATGTAAATCACATAAAGTGTAAATTATTTTAATTTAAAATAAGAGCCGTTCTTTATTGCACATGAACAGTTTTCTACATTAATCTACAATATTAACATGACTTAACAACGAAATAATGAAAAAATAAATAAAATTGTAATAATCTAATCTGTGATCATCAGTTTCTAAATACGACTTAATAATATAATTTACAGTTAATATGTAATCTTCGTAACATTTTCTTCAAATTCTAATTTATATTTTTTAACAATTGACTTCGTAAAATTTTTACTAATTAACTTAACCTGCAATGACAACATGAGTCTGAAAAAAATTATTTAAAACTATTTCTGATACAATGTTTTACATCTTCAATTTAAAATGTTCGGTCACGGTAAAATATCTTGAGTTGTACTATAACTGAATATGTAGGTACCTTGCATCATTTTTTTCACTTCCACCTAGATCTGGTTTATTTGTATGGGAACACCATAATACAAAATTATGTTTTTGTAAATGCCTTGCGTAAAATAGATCTGCACCAAATCTGCACCCAATGGAATATGAAAATATCGACATTGTTCGATCATTAATTCCAAGATCTTTCCGCTTTCTAAATAATGTCGAACCATTACTTTTGCTCCTGCACGTTGCCATTCTAATGTATTATAGATATCGATATCCTAGCAAATGATTAACAATCAATTTAAATTCAATCATCTCAATCACAGTAAAGCCTCATTCAGTAAGCGGTTTTAGTTTTACGCACAAGCACATGAATTTGCAGTCCGAATGAAACGTAATACCTCCAAAATAAAACTGCTTTAGGTTAAAGTTCTGTATTAATATTTATTTATAATCGATGTTCCGGTATTTATTTTATTTTTGTATCATTTTTCCTAATGAAAATTTACGTTGAGTTCGTCGAAACGTCAATTATTAAATAAATATTAATACAGAATTTTAAAGCAGTTATATTTTAAATATAATGAGTTCTGAAAGAGTTTTTACAATGTAATCCCTCCATTTACGAGAATTCACTTTTAACACGGTTGAATTTTTTAAAATTTTAAATATTTAACAAGATATAACCACAATACATAATTTTTACTGCAAACTGCACTCCCTTCAAATATGAACATAGCTACGATCTACGCTACGAAACAACTACAGTTAATACTTCCAATTAAATAAAATCGTGTACATAATTTATTTTATAAATCATATTTTGAAATAATTAGAAAATTAATTGATAGGAAATTTTTTATTGGTAATTTACATTCGATAAATATATAACTTAAAATAAATATATATGTCAGTTAATAAATAAAATAATAATATTAAGTATTTTCCAATGTATTCAAAGCATCTACCAGACTAGGAGTGTCCGAAACACTAATGCCTTTCTGCTGAAGATTTTGGAGTCTCTGTTCCAAATGTTGAGTTTGCTGGTCGTGTTGTTTGCATAATTTAATACTCAAATGTAATAGAGGTACGTATAAAGAAAGTAGTTCGCTATCGCTAACACCTTCAAATCTATACAATGCTAATTCGGCCCATTTGTTGGCATTCGGAGAACCTGGCAGCATTGTACAGCAGACGAGTAAACGACACAGAGCCAATAATACTGCTTTCGAACGATCAGTGTATACCTGAATTTCGATTGTTTATTATTAAAGACAGATTAAAGAGTCAAAGAATTTCAAAACAATTAAAGTAATAAGTTTGATGCGAATTAATAATTATGTTAGTATGTTGATAATTAAGTAAATAGTTATGCTATAGTAGTAAATTTCTTGTAATTATTAAATGTTAAAATGTATTACAATGTAATTAACTAGCCTACATGCTAAATAAAGTTTGATTTGATTCGATTTAAACATAACAAAATACTACTTAACAGATCATGACTAAAATCCTAATAGTAAATTCTTCTTGCTCGGTCTAAAAAATCGACTAAGTTTATGAATTTTTTTCTGCGAAATTATAAAAGATATCAAACCGCGGTCTTTTGGGGGGTGAAAGAATAGAGTTTGAACTTCTTTCGGGAATTTTTATTTCTACTTTGGTTGGAAATCGTCCGAGTTCTAACACTTTCTTCGAAGCTCTGCAAACCGGACAACTGTGCTGTAACAATGATAACTCCTTCCTTGTTCATCTGAAACCAAAATCAAAAGGCATCCTTGAAGTATGATATATTATCTGGTTTTTGACTGATTTTGTTCCGAATGAATATTTGTGGAAAAAACCATATAACATATCATACTTCAAGAGTGCCTTTTGATTTTTGTTTCAGATGAACAGGGAAGGAAGTATCATTGTTACCGCACAGTGTCCGGTTTTGCAGAACTTTGCAGATAGGGTTAGAACTCAGACAATTTCCAACAAAAGTAAAAACAATAATTCCTGAAAGAAGTTCAAAGTCTATTCTTTCAGCCCCAGCAAAGCGCGGTTTGATATCTTTTATAGTTTCGCAGAAAAAATTCTTAAAATTAGTCGGTTTCTTCTAGGTCGAGAGAAGTATATACCCCCTTAAAGATTCTAATAAAATACTTACTTTATTTAATATTCGAAAATTGTTTTCAAATAGTAGAGCAGCCACATTATAATTACTTTGCTTCATTGATTCTCTAGCTTGCTTTAATTCAATATCTTGTAAAAAAGTTAAAACTGAAGGTGCGTTGAGTAATCGAAATTCGGAAGAAATTAGTTTAAGCAAGCTCTCAAATCCCGTACTACGAGTGGAAATTAATTTATCATCAAAATTTCCAACCAACACCTAAAATTATATTATTTTACGATAATCTGAATCGCGTCACACACTTAAAATTAATCGTGTACCTTTCGGGGAAACGAAACATTCGCAATCAGATCAGGAAAATCTTGTTTGAGTGCAGTGTACAGGTTATAAAAATTGGTATATCTACGATCTATTAATATGGGATATTCGTCGTCTCGGCCCGATAAATGTCTGACTTGTACCGTATAAACAACATGTTTATTGTGATCATTTTGCTTCTCGACAATCCGGGCGGCTACAATTTCAAATAATACGCAATTTCCATCTACACTTTCACCTGGCAACCTCACTACATTACAATACAAACAAAGATATATTAAGATTAAGATAATTTGTTATTATATAAATACGTACCTCTATTCGACATTTAAATAAGATGTAAATGCGTAGTTAAAACGAAGGTTACACCTTTTTAGGATATCATCTTGGGTAAAACGTCATCATAACCGCAAAAGTAAAATACCATTAATATTTCATTACTTCTACACATAAATTATACATGTTAATTTAGTTAATAACATAGTAATTACATAATTAACTTATGTACCGGAAAGATAACAAATAAATATGAAATCAAAAGTGACAGTTCAATCCCATGTAGCTTTTGTTTAGTTTTAATTGGTTTTAATACCAGTAGCGACATCTATGATTCAATATCATAATTCATAAATGTCAAATGAGATTTTATTGAATAAGATTAAAAGTATATGGGTAAACCCATATATAGACCACTTTGACATTATCAATAGAAATTAGAAATAAAATTATAGACAATAAAATTTGCTACAACTTTTATTTGTATCACTTTTTAATAGAATTTCCGGTTTAGAAGCTACGCGTTTTTAAATATCAATAAAATTTATTAATTCTAATGCACAGAAATAAAAATGTTACATTTAAATGTTTCTACATTTAGTATAATTTGGACATAAATATGCATTTTATCAAAAAATTGTATAGAAACAAAATTATAGACAGTAAAATTTCCTACAACTTTTATTTGGATCATTTTTTTAATAGAACTTCCGGTTTAGAAGCTATGCGTCTTTAAATAACAAGAAAAATAATAATAATAAAAACGAAATTTTAAATGTTAATTACGTCCCAGGTTAGTTTAAAAAATGGCACTATTTGGTTTTCTTATTTCTCATGTGCATTTGATGAGAGTGAAATCGATAAAGAACGCGATAAAAGTCTGAATTGGTATCACTTCACGGCCTTACAGGCTGAGATGATCAGGCTGTTTTGAGTCTAACTTCTAAAGCCGGGTACCCATTAGCGAACTGTTACATGTAACGTAACAGTTACTGTAACCAAATTTGATAGTGTAGACGCCTTGCGAACCAAGCTAGCGAACGCCCAGCGAGCGCGCTTCGTATCATAAGCTGCGAGCCACCGACTGTCGGTTTTTGGCGCGAACACAAAGGCGCTCGCACTGTGGATATGATCCGTTTCAGTTGGTTACAAGATGATTATGGACGTGCCGTCTACATTAAAAGAAGTTACAGTAGCCGTTACGTTACATGCAACGGTTCGCTAATGGGTACCCGGCTTAACGATCATAATTATCACTGAACCTTGTGCTAATAACAGGCACCGCCAAACTCCTATCCTTACTTTTCTTTCTACCACATACGTTATAGGTTAGTAACACTACAGCCGTCAAAAATTTAACACAAAAACAAAGTTATAATGCAAATGCATTATTTAAAGACGCGCAGCTTCTAAACCGAAAGTGCTATTAAAAAATGATTAAGTAAGTGTTGTGAAAAATTTAATATTGTCTATAATTTTCCATCTATAAATTTTTTTGATAAAATGCATATTTAAGCCTAAATTACTCATATTATTAAGTTAATTAAGTGTGTTTTGATAACATATATAAAGTTCCACCTCTCCGGTATTCACCCAGAGTCTCCGGGTTTTCAACTGAAACTCCGGTCTCCGGGTTATTTGTTGCAATCTCCGGATTAAACTGAATTTAAATGTAGTCATATAATTTTAAGTTAAAAAAAATTAAGTATAATCAGTAATAAATTTATAGTCAAATTAAAATATTATTTAGTTTAATAATGTTTAAGCATTGAAACGAATTACGAAAATTTTATGATTGTATTCAAATTAAAATGTTTCTATATTTAAAAATAGTAATTTTAATGTATTGAGTTTTCTGACCCCCCTCCTCATCAAAATCTCCCGGTTATTTGAAATAAAAAGTTGATCATCCAAAAAATATACACTATAAGCCATTGACAAATATAATGAATTCCTATATTTTATATTATTTCTAAATTACTTTCTTATTATTGTAGCAAAACAAGCTAGCCGGAACCCGTCTGTTGACGGCAAGCGAATAGCCTTGACCGCATGAGACGGACCAGAGAATTCTATGTGTTTTCAAGTATGCTGATTCGAGAATGTTCTACAGGCAACCAGAGTTACGTTCGAGAAAACACGATGGCCGTATAAAAACGCAGCCAATGCAATAGACAGGACAGTTCTTACGCAAACCTTAAGCTTGAAACAAGTTCACTTCGAGTGCAACAGTTATATAAATAGTGAAATAAATATTTAGTGTTAGTTTGATTACTAGTGTTTAAGCTTATAGCCATTTAGTTTATAGTTATATTCATACTTTTATATTTTTATATTTACATTCTATATTTAATCGTTTTAAATAATAAATATCTAGTTAATAAGTGCATATTTTGTTTTATTTAATTATCTCGTAAAAAGACGAACGAAACGCATTACAATTGGTGTCCGGTGTGAAGTGCGAGATAATTTTAGAAATAAATAATAACGTAGAATTAAAAACGCGTAAAATATTGTGAAAATGGCTACAAAACAAGTTAGTTTGAATGAGTTGAAAATTCAGCACCTGAAACAAGAACTCGAAGAACGTGAATTAAGCGCAACAGGGGCTAAAATCATTCTACAAGAACGGCTTAGAAAAGCTATAGAAGATGCTGGCCAGAATCCTGAAACATATCTATTTGAAATACCAGCGGATATAAGCGCACTGATGAGAAAAATGGAAGAAAATTTAACAAAAAAATATGAAGAAAATTCTAGAAAAACAGAAGAAAAAATAACAGAGAAATTTGAAGAAAATTCTAGAAAAACAGAAGAAAATTCTAGAAAAACAGAAGAAAATTTAACAGAAAAATTTGAAGAGAATTCTAGAAAAATGGAAGAAAAAATGACAGAGAAATTTCAAGAAAATTCTAGAAAAATGGAAGAAACTTCTAAAATTACAATAGAACAATTGAAAACAGAAGTAAATCGTAACATAGAAGTTATTAAAAGTAACATCTCTGAATTAGAAGATCAAGTTAAAAACAATATTTCCGAGTTAAATAACAAAATACAAGTTGAAAATAATGAAATTAAATCTGATATATGCGCATTGGAAAATAAAATCAGAGCCGAAATGGAAAATAAAATCAGAACCGAGATGCAAAACCAGATTGAAGCAATTTCGAGTGCTACATCCGCCAACGGTATTATGATGAAACAAGAAGCTGGTCAACCAAGTCCTGTCCCGAAACTACCAACTTACGATGGGAAATCATCATGGGAAGAATACTTGACACTGTTCGAGACGACAGCAATAGTCCACGGCTGGTCTGATTCAAGAAAGGCACAAGTATTGAGTTTGTCTCTACGTGAGGATGCACTACGTGTATTACAAAGTGTGCCGTTGAGAGACCGTACGGACTTTAGCCAACTAGTCGAGCAATTAGAGCTACGATACGGACATAAGCATGTAAAAGGGTTGTACCTAACACAGTTAGACAATCGTGTTCAAAAGGCGAACGAAACATTGCAAGAATTCGAAGCCGACATTGTTCGCTTGATACGAATGTCTTATCCAACGGCTCCAGATGACATCTATGAAAACCTGGCAATTAATAACTTCTTGAATGGAGTTCGCGACCCAGAGCTACAACAAGCCGTTAAGCTAGCCCATCCTCAGACGGTTAACGAGGCATTAACGCAAGCACTCGAATTTGAGGCCATCAAGGCATCAACACGGGGCCACGCTCGAGTTCGTACAGTCAACAGCCATGAGGAGGAGGAACACCAAAATGGCTCGATTGAGCAAATCGTACAACAAGTACTGCAAGCACTGAAAAATCAGAGGAGACAACCTCGCTGTTGGAACTGTGGCGAAATGGGGCATATTAGACGCCGGTGCGGAAAGCCCCAACAGCCACAGGAAAACTAAAACGGGTTGATGGGAAGGGGCAATCTTCAACCCGCCGTACACAAGCCCCACGTAATGCACGAGTGGCCATAATTAAAAACTGTTCAAAGAGCGTGTTCATCGATGGTGTCGTTAATGGCAAGAATGTTCTTCTCCTATTAGACACGGGAGCCACGAAGACCATCGTGAAGACAGGAATGATCAAAACCAAAAACAAGCTGTTACCGACCAACTAGAGACTACGCACAGCAACTGGAGACTTGGCCAATGTGTGCGGCGAGCTGGATGCCCACTTTACCATCGGTGGCACCAGCTTTTTACATCGAGTGCTGGTTGCGGATATAGAAGAAGAAATCATTCTTGGAATGGATGTGATGACAACGCACGGTTTTGAATTAAATCTGAAGCTAGGAATCGTGAAGATTCATGACGAAGAAGTTGTTCTACATCAGCGAGAAGACACGATGGCACAAGCAGTTTTGCTGAACGACATTGAGCTACCACCACGCAGTGAAGTATTTGTGGAAGCAAAACTAGACCGTCTGATTCCGGAAAAACAAATTATTATGTTGGAACCAAGATACGGTGACAAGGGGCCGAATAAAGGAGTGCTGATTGCAAAAACTATAGTTAGAAATACGAAAAGCATTCCAGTACGGCTGATGAATATCAACAATTATTCCGTAACATTACGTAATGGAACGTCGATTGGTTGCTGTTCGTCACCGTCATCTATCGTCCGACAAATTAATAGCTCGGCAACCACGTTAACTAAATTTCCGGAACATCTGAACAAAACGGTCATGAGTGCTTGTCAAGATTTAACAAAAGAAGAACAACACAAAGTTAAAGATCTATTGTGCCGTTACCAAGATATATTCAAAACCGAGGGAGGTCGTACTGGTCGAACCAACATTGTTCATCATCGAATCGACACTGATGATGCGAGACCTATACGCCAAACTGCGCGAAGACTACCACTGGCGAAACGTGAGGAGGCCGAACAAATCATCCAAGACATGGAAAAGGATGATGTGATAGAAACCTCAAACAGTCCATGGGCATCGCCAGTGGTTCTGGTGAAAAAGAAGGATGGGTCAACACGATTTTGTGTTGATTATCGCCTGTTGAACAATGTAACAAAGAAAGATAGCTACCCGCTGCCAAGAATAGATGATACCTTGGACACGCTGGCCGGATCAAGAATATTCTCGACTCTGGACCTGAAAAACGGTTACTGGCAAGTTGCCATGGATCAAGGAGATCGTGAGAAAACAGCGTTTAGTGTCGGATCGGGACTGTGGCAGTTCAAAGTAATGCCGTTCGGACTCTGTAATGCTCCGGCAACCTTTGAGAGGCTGATGGAAAATGTCCTGAATGGACTATCCTGGAAAACGTGTCTAGTATATCTAGACGACATAATTGTGATTGGAAAGTCCTTCGAGGATCATGTGAAGAATTTGGAAGAAGTGTTCCAACGGCTGCGACATGCCAATTTAAAGCTGAGTCCCAAGAAATGCTACCTTTTCCAGAAAGAAGTACACTACCTCGGCCACGTTGTTTCCGGAAAAGGAGTAGCTGTTGATCCGGAAAAGACACAAGCTGTCAAAGAATGGCCAGTACCGCTAGATAAACACGAACTCAGAAGTTTCCTTGGTTTGTGTTCCTATTACCGTCGGTATGTTCTAGGATTTGCCAACATAGCCAAACCACTTACACGTCTAACCGAAGATGGTCGTAAATACAATTGGGATGAAGACTGTCAGAATGCCTTTGATACCCTGAAACAGGCCTTAGTGGGTGCACCAGTCTTAAGCTACCCTCTTCAGGAAGGCAAATTCATATTGGATACAGATGCGAGCAACGTAGGCATTGGCGGAGTCCTGTCGCAGATTCAGGAAGGACAGGAAAAGGTCATCGGCTATTACAGTAAAGGACTGTCAAAGCCCGAACGCAATTACTGCGTAACTCGGCGAGAATTACTGGCAGTAGTGAAATCCATCGAGCATTTTTATAAATACTTGTACGGCCGCAAATTCTTGCTGCGGACCGATCATGCTGCCCTTAAATGGTTGCTGCGATTCAAGAACCCAGAAGGACAAGTGGCACGATGGATTGAACGATTACAAGAATATGACTTCGACATTGAACATCGCGCTGGTAAAAGTCACTGTAATGCCGATGCCTTGTCAAGAAGACCATGCTTGCCGGATTGTAAAAGTTGCTCCCGAATTGAGGAAAAAGCGACCACTCTCCTTAGGACGACCGCCGTTGATGACGACTGGCAAATAGGGAATATTAGCCACGAACAAGATATGGACACTGATTTAAAGCACTTAAAACGGTGGAAAACGATAGATCAACGGCCAACTTGGGAAGAAGTGGCACCACATAGTCGCACCCTTAAATCGTATTGGTCGCAATGGAACTCGATCGTACTTAGGAATGGGCTCCTAATGAGGACTCTGGAAAATGAAGAGGGATCCCAGGAGAAATTGCAGCTACTGGTTCCGAGAAACAAGGTTTCGGATGTACTACGACAACTCCACGACGGGACCTCTGGCGGGCATTTAGGAGTCAAGAAAACGATCGAGAAAGTGCGGGAACGATTCTATTGGGTCGGATGCCACGAAGATGTGAAAATGTGGTGCAGAAAATGTGTAACATGCGCTACAAGTAATGGCCCGCATAGAAAACGTAAGGCGCCAATGCGACAATATAACGTTGGCAGTCCATTCGAGCGAATAGCCATTGATATAGCTGGTCCTTTCCCGATGAGTGAGCAAGGAAACAAATTTATCCTGGTAGCCATGGACTACTTCAGTAAATGGGTAGAGGCGTATGCACTACCAAACCAAGAAGCTACCACAGTTGCCGAAGTTCTAGTGAAAGAGCTCTTTAGTCGATTCGGCATACCGATGGAATTACATTCCGATCAGGGGCGAAACTTTGAATCCAACATCTTCCAGGAAGTTTGTCGGTTACTAGGAATACGGAAGACCAGAACGACTGCCTTACATCCGCAGTCTGATGGCATGGTAGAAAGGATGAACCGCACAATGGGTAAATACCTATCAAAAGTCGTCTCCGACCATCAAAGAGACTGGGACCAATACATTCATCTGTTTCTATTGGCCTATCGTTCATCCGTGCACGAAACCACTGGACAAACCCCTGCAAAAGTTGTTTTTGGACATGAGCTACGCCTGCCTTGTGATTTAAAATTTGGCTGTAAACCTGGAGAGGACCTGGCCGGAGAAGACTATGTCGACAACCTACGAAGGAAGATGGATGAAATACATCAACAGGTTCGTTCCAACATACAGATCGCAAGCGATCGGATGAAGGACGGCTACGACATTAATGCTAATATGGGAGGTTATAAGCCAGGAGACTTAGTCTGGCTCTACAACCCGCAACGTCGTCGGGGACTGTCTCCTAAACTACAACGCTGGTGGGAAGGGCCGTATCAAATCATAAAAAGGATTAACGATGTCATATACCGGATCCGCAAGACGCCCAATGGAAAACCAAGGGTCGTCCACTATAATCGTCTAGCCCCGTTCGCTGGGCAAAACGAGGAAGATCCTAATATCGAAGAAGGCCACGTCCACCAGTTACGGAGCGAAGAGGTGGACTTCGAGCAATTTATGTCCTCTTACGCTGCAGGTCGCAAGGCCCGTCATGGCGTCACCCGAGAAGTTCAACAGGACCTGTTCACCGTACCCGAGGACTATGCACTTGCACATTGCGTCGCTCAGGACCTGCAAATGTCCAGAGGGATTGCTACCGTTTTCCGCAAGAAGTTTGGCGGGATCACCGAGCTACGGGAACAGCTGCCTGCCGTTGGGGCCGCATTACATCTGCAAAGGGAACACCGCAACATCTACTACCTGGTTACAAAGGAATTGTCTCGAGAGAAGCCCAGTTACCAATCAATGTGGAACACACTGCAGACGTTACGCGAGCTACTCCTGCGGGACAATATCCTAAAATTGGCGATCCCCAGAGTAGGCTGTGGCCTTGACGGTTTAGATTGGCGAATTATTAGAAATATGCTGGAAACTCTTTTCCAGCATACCGGCATTGACATTCTTGTTTGTAGCTTCAATCCTCTGGAAAACAAGAAAGCCGAAAAGACCGTGGAATGCTACTTTTATCATACCCCCACTGCGCTCGCGGGACCACGTGTCGATTTCGCCATGGCCCCTCACCAATAATTTATGAGTGTCCCGAGACGGAACACTCTAGGGAGGGGGCAATGTAGCAAAACAAGCTAGCCGGAACCCGTCTGTTGACGGCAAGCGAATAGCCTTGACCGCATGAGACGGACCAGAGAATTCTATGTGTTTTCAAGTATGCTGATTCGAGAATGTTCTACAGGCAACCAGAGTTACGTTCGAGAAAACACGATGGCCGTATAAAAACGCAGCCAATGCAATAGACAGGACAGTTCTTACGCAAACCTTAAGCTTGAAACAAGTTCACTTCGAGTGCAACAGTTATATAAATAGTGAAATAAATATTTAGTGTTAGTTTGATTACTAGTGTTTAAGCTTATAGCCATTTAGTTTATAGTTATATTCATACTTTTATATTTTTATATTTACATTCTATTTTTAATCGTTTTAAATAATAAATATCTAGTTAATAAGTGCATATTTTGTTTTATTTAATTATCTCGTAAAAAGACGAACGAAACGCATTACATTATTATAAATTAAATTTATATGTTAATACAACAAACTGAGTATAATATTTAAAATAACTACACATATATTTTCTGTAATAACATTTTGTAGAAAATGTAGCAATGTTACATTATAAAAATTTAATTTTATGTAAAAGCAAATTTCCGTTATGTATTATTAATGTAATTTGTTATTCCAAACATGTCCGCTAATAAAAAAAGAAAACCTAATAAACAATCTGTATAAAGCCATATTTGATTAGTTGATAATGTAAATGCTTTTTTTAACAATTACGCATCAACCATTAAACAAATTATACTGAAAATATATCGCAGGATGTGAAAGGCAAAAATATTAAGGTCAAAATAAAACGTGGGGTAAACCAGGTCAAACGTCAACCACCATATATGTAGTTCAGGCGTCCGCCACTATGCGTCCCGGCGATCGGCGCCAAAGTCGATACGGACAAACAGGGCGCCCGTTGTGACGTCATCGCGCTGCAGACGATCGATATATGGGAAGCGTCTATGCAGGCCCCACGGACAAAGCAAAACCATTCCGACAACGAGAACCTAAAGTCTGTACCCCTGGGGAACTCCATCTTGCATATAAGATGCAAACTTATTCCTTACCGGAAGTTGACAGCGATCACTTCTCAAAAACGGTTTTCTTTTATCAAAGACACAGAGTTCAATTTTGTTTTTGATACTACTGACTTCTGGTGACCATATTTTTCTTTAGCCAATATGTAACATTCAAAATTATAATTGAAAAAAAACTTTTGTGTTAATTTTTATTAATAATTGACGATTCGACGTAATCTACGTACATTATCATCAGAATCAAACATTATACAAATCAAATTTTAGAAAATCTTTTTTATGTAAAATTCGAAGATATTGTAGTAATTACAAGGCCCATCAATATTAAGGGGGGAAATACATGTAAAAAAAATTTTTTTCGATTTTGCTGATATAATTGCTTATACATCGAAGATTTATCCAGCAAAATATCTAACCAATCAGAAATGTATTTACCGAGAAAAAAGCATTTTTCTACCTACGCTTTGGTAGCCGCTTTGGCTAACCGACGACTTTAAGGGGCGAGATAGATGTAAAAAAAAATGTTTTTTAATTTTTTTTTAAACAAATTAATTGCTTATACATCGAAGATTTATCCAGCAAAATATCTAACCGATCAGAAATGTATTTACTGAGAAAAAGGCATTTTTCTACCTGCGCCTCGGTAGCCGCTTTGGCTAACGGGCGACTTTAAATAAGTTTTTTTCGAATCTTTTTTTTACAAATGGCGGGCGTGATAAGTCGAGCAATTTTCATACAAATGAGTTGAAACTTTGTGTGTTTAAAAGGAAATAGAATTTTATTCTATATGAAATTCTGATATAACAAAAATATTAACATTAAATTATTTTTAGGGGTGTCTAAAGTAAAAAAAAATGCTAAAAATTTGACCTTTTTTTTCACAGTGAGTTAAAATGATAAAATATCCGTTTTTCTTGTAGTTTTCGTAATTCACATAGAACAAAATATATCAGAGAATCATGATCAGTGACCAAAAATCAAAAAAAAAAATATTTCCGGCTCCAGGAATTCCCGCCAATCGACCGGGAAAAGCGAACGCGACATCAATTAAGATTGGTTTCAAGATCACCCAGAGATCACAGAAAGTTAAAGAAATTCATAAGTGTAGTTGATTATATGTCACATAGAATAAAAGAAACTACAGCATTGTAGCTTGTTTCATTCAGCCAAAATAAAATTCTAAAAAACCTTATTTTTTTAGGTCGTTACATGTATTTCCCCCCTTAAGAATAGATTTGATAAAAGAATCAATAGAAATTTATAAAAAAAAGATAACATCGATCAGTGTGATTAGTAACTGATTTAAATAAAATTGAGCTTCCATTCATTAAAAATTTATAAAATTTTTATAATTTAGTTACTTATTTTGTTACTTAGTAACTTAATTCTATGTAAAAAATCTTTCAAAACTCATTATAGGTTATAGTTCTCTATTAATATTTATTAATAATCTACAAATGACATTTAAAGTAATGTCATTTGTATTTTTTTTTCCTGATGATGTATGTACTTATGTAGAGTACGTCGAAATGTCGATTATTAATAAAAATTAATACAGAACTAAATCTAAAAGTCGTTTTATTTTAATATAATGTGTTCTGAAAGATTTTTTTAGTTGATTAGATGATTATATGTTATTTTTTTATAGTGTACACTGCTAAAAAATAAATAAAATTGATCATTTTTTTCATAAAAATTTTGATTTTGCGTTTGCTAGATTTGAAATAAAATTACCTCAAATTACATTATGTAAAATTTGAAAATACAGTAATAATTGCTACACCAATCAATATTAGCAGTAAATTAATAAGAGAAGCAATAAAAATTTATAAACAAAGAATAACATGAAAATAAGTTAAATAAAATTTGGCTTCCATTAATTAAAAATCTATAATTCTTATCATCTAGTTACTTATATGTTATCTAGTAACTTGTTATTATGTACTGTTAATTACTTTAATGTCATTAGACGAGCGTTCAGTTTCGTCGAAACGTCGTTTCTATAAAATAATTAAACAGAATCGAATCCTAAAACAGTTTTTTATTTAATACAATGAGAATTTTTATCCTACAACAGTTGTTATTTTATACAATGAGTTCTAAAAAATATTTCAGTATGTTACCTCAAATTAAATTTAGAGAAAAAAGTAACTATACATTTCAGAAACACGTAATATACTTACTGCTACAAGATATTTTTTTTACAAGACTCAACTAGCTTATTTCGCTTTTGAAGGCGACTTTATTTTGTTTCATGTTAAATTAAACTTTTACCAAATAAACTAACAAACTTTACTAATTACCTATACACACAAAGAAGAAATACGAATTTTGTTAAATAAAAAATATTTTTATATACAACATGACGGTAAATATTTTTCGTACTCCATTAAAAAAAAAAACTTTTCTACAAAGAGAATAAATAAAATATAATGATAATAATTATTTACAAGTCAAGTATCGTTTGTAGCTTATAAGTCATTTTTAAATCACTATAATTTATTAAAAGCTTTGCCTTATTTATACGTTTAATATTTAAAATCTTTTAAACTGTCAATTATATACACTCTAAAAAAAAATGAATATTTATATTAAAATGAAATTACAGATCTTTTATAGTAAAATTGTATTACTATTTTTCTGTAATTTTGCTATTTTTCTTTTTTTACAGTGTAGCTATACCTGAATTTAAATTTAGACTTTTTTAGAATTTGGTCAATAATATACAAATTTAGCGATATTTGAAAATATACTAAATATGTAATAACGTTAGTATTTTTTATGCCGGAAAATAAATTTAGGTCACATAAAATGTGAACCTGAGATTTTTTCGTGGGTTATATGGAGTAACTAGGAAAAATCGGGTACAAAATAGATTAGTATATGATTAGTATAATATTGAAAAAAAAATGTTGTAGCAAAAGTTAGTCAGTTAAGATGGTTCAGTCGTCTTGACAGAATGTCCAATAAACGGTTAAAAGAATTTATATGAAAGATTTTGAAGTTATACGTTTGTGTGGACGTCCGATGAGTAGTTGAAGTAGTATATGATTGAGAAAGTTGCTTGCGTAAGCGAAGGTTTTTAAATATGTAGGAATAGAAGAAAATGTATGACAGAGTATCAGTATAAATGTGGATGAAGCTAAAGTTGCTTGTCTAGATAGGAATGTTCGGAGGAAACTGATTTCGGGATAGTGGAAAGAGTTTATGTGATTGTTTATGTATGTATGTATTATACATGCAATTTGTACCAAATCTTCAGGATAAATGCTCAAAATTAATCACAAGGATTTTTCACAGTGTTACCAACTATCTATCGGCGAAAAAATAAATACAAAACCAGAAAAATTACGTATTGATCAAGCCTCGTAAATTTTTCTGTCACATTGTATTTTAATCAAGTCACTAATTACAAAATATAATTACTAGAAATTGTTCAAATAAACTCTATTTTCACTATTGAAAATAAAACAAAGGCGATTTCATTCAGAATTTAATTGAAAAACATTGGCAAAATTTGAATAACACGTTTCCTGTGCCTATGCAACATAGTTACATAAAGTATAATAATTCTAAATAAAGTTTTCGCATCAACAAAACCTTATATTCTATAGTTGATTTAAAACTAATAACAGGCAAATATATGTAATCGATCGATTGTTCAAATCAGGTTTTTGTTTATTATAAGCGAAGCATAAAGTCATTACTGATATAAGTTATATTCCATTCGACAGCACTGTTAATTAATGGAAACTAAACTTTGACTCAGTGCTTCAAATAAAATTTGGCTTCCATTAATTAAAAATCTCTAAATTTTATGATTTAGTTATTTATTTTGTTACCTAGTAATTTGTTTCTACGTTCTGTTATTTACTATATTAGTTTTCCTGATGAAAACGGAAGTTGAGTTCGTCAAAACATCGATTATTACATACATACACAATCACGCCATGTACCCAACAGGGTGTGTCACAAACTTTTTTCATCATCCCGCAATCAGTCTCCTCCAAACATTCCTATCCAAACAAGCAACTTCCGCTTCATCCATATTCATAATTCCTCTAATACATGCTCTTTTATTCCTACAACTTGGAAACTTTCGCTCACTCAAGCCACCCTCTCAATCATACCACTCCAACTACTCATCGGACGTCCACGCAAACGTATACCATCAAAATCATTCAAATAAATCTTTTTAACCAAACGTTCATTAGACGCATTCGCTCAACATGCCAGAACCATCTTAACTGACTAACACGGTAACTTTTGCTACAACATTTTATTCAATTTCACACTCATCATACACTAATCTATTTTTTAAAGCTGTTTTCTTTAAAAAAATAATACAAAATCTTGTTATTTTTACTGTTAAAACCTATGTAAAAATAACATAAATTTAAGATATATTTTCTACATTTTACACATGGTCCACAATTAATCTAGTTATATGATACTATTTAATCCTGTATCGAAATTTATGAAACTATTATAATAAAGTCAAAAGCGTTACACAAACAACAAAACAGCGTCATTATTTTAACGAATATTGTTTGAAAATACAACATCACAAACTAGGACAGACATTAACGTATTGTATCAGAATGTTACAATCTATTTTGTTGTTTGTGTTCTCTAACAACATATGGAAAACTAGCACATCGGGGTCTGTATTATAATATGAAACAGTATAAAGACGATGTCTGAATATTATTGTTCTGTTTACATGTCAAGTATATTCGCAAATAAGATTCGATACAAATTTATCCAAAACAAGCGAATGTCGCGCCGTCGTTGATATATCTTGTATCGCCCATTGGCATTCTACGACACACACTGTAAAATAAAGTTAGCGAAATTACAGAAAAATAGTAGTAGAATTTCGCTATAAAAATCTGTAATTTCATTTTACCATAAATATTCTATATATCTACCTCAAAATAATACATAATTAATCACATAAAATAAGTAAAAATAACAAGTATGTAAACATTGCTTACTTTCTGCAAATTGCATCACATACTTAATGTAGAATTACATATTGTTGGTATAACTTTTAAAATTATGTAAAATTACAGCTTGCATATTAATATCTGTAATAATTCATGAAAATAATGAAACGTAGTACATCATACTAATAAAATATTTTAAGTGTAATTCATTCACATTAAAATACATATTTTATGTAAATTTAAAAATGTATATAATTATACCAATAATAATATTACAGACCTAAACAAATTTTAGCTATTTATGGAAAATTCCTGACAACAAATTTACTAAAGTTACTAAAAAGGACTTTACTAAAAAAACTATAATATTAGATATTTCCATCCCGTTGGTAATGTAATCATATTACATAATGCTTTGTAATAGTTCTGATATTATGTATTTTTAAGCAATTATGTTTAAAATTACAGCAGTTTAGTAATTATAGCTAAAATTACTGGGCATCGTGGTGTTTCATGGTTTGTAGGTAAAATTGCATATTTTTTTTTAGAGTGTAATTTACGCTTGTATCTCTGGCACCATACTGTGGGAGCCATTTCAGAATAATAACCTAAACAGCCGTAGGCGGAACGGAATCGGATGCGACAATTTTCAATTCACGTTTCGATAATCATTGCAGAGAAACAGGGGGAGAGCGAAAAAAATTGTAGGTGGTAGATGAGATGGGGGGAAGTAAGAAAGAAGAATGTTAAAGACAGAATTGCTGGCGTAGCGTCTCGTCACGGCTGATGATGTAAGAAGTCTGAAAGCTTTCATTAATAGAAACGTTCGTTTACGGAATTATTAATTTCCAAACTCATTCACAGTGCGGGGTTTTCGTAAACGTATATCGTGTATTCTAGGTTACGAGTGGAACTGTCTGATTGGACTAAATATTATTTGGACTAATTTTATATATAAAGTTCAGCAGAAGATTGAAACCGATTTAAAAATCCATAGCCACTACAAAACTGATCATCACCATAATTTTAATAAACTATAAAACAAATCCTACACGCTCAATACATACATACACAATCACGCCATGTACTCAAAAGTGTATCACAAACTCCTTCCACTATCCCGAAATTAGTTTCCTCCAAATATCTCTATCCAGAGAAGCAACTTTACCTTCATCCATATTAGCATATTAGTTCACTGCGATTAAGTAGATATTTAAATATTTGTGAATTTATTATCTAGAAATACATTTGTTCTGATATCTAGAATCTCATCTGGATAATAAAAATATACTGTATCTTCATCTTTATCTAGATATTTTTACTTTATTTATGCTGATTGCATAAAAATGTCATTACCAAAAATATACGCTTATAGTTTCTAGTCCAAGTTATAATTTAAAACTCACTGTATTGTATATCAAAAGTTTCCTGAAGCTCAGCTGAATATAGTAAAAAATCTTTCAAAACTCATATTAAAATAAAACTGTTTTAAGTTAAAGTTCTGTATTAATATTTATTTAAAATCGACTTTCCGACGAAACTTAACATCCGTTCTTCATCAAGACTTTTAGTTTAATAAATGATATAAATAACATTACAGTAAATAACAGAACATAGAAACAAGTTAATAAGTAACTAGATCATACAATTTACAGATTTTTTAATTAATGAAAATCAAATTTTATTTAACTTAGTACCTTCACAGTGATTGATGTTATTGTTAGCTAAAATTTAGCTTCTAGTTACTTAGTAACTTTTTATTATGTTCTGTTTATTTACTATAAATATTATTTTTATCAGTTTTGATGAAGACAAACGTTGAGTTTCGTCAAAACATCAATTTTAAATTAATATTAATACAGAACTTTAATCTAAAGCTAAATATTTTTCGACCAAATAACTTTTCGTCTAAATCACTTTGTTCGTATCGTGCCAGTGAGATAGTTTCGCGGAAATGGAGGGTTGATAGAGGACAGCACCGGCATTGCCCGGCGCCCAACGAACAGCATAACGACGGCCGTCGGGCCAGTGGAGGGGGGAGGGAGGTGACGTCATCGGAAAGCGTCGGAAATCGAAGTGGCGCCGCGCGGTTACCTAACCAGTTGCTTGCGACTCGCATGTGGCCCGCAACGTAGCACACACCACGGAAAACCGGTTTTTTTTGGTTGGCCCGTTTCGCTCTCCGGTTTGTACGATGAGTGATATTCAATCGGTAAATCGTACCGGACACCTAACCGGTTCGACGTTATTTCTAAATTAACAAAGCAATCGTTTCAAGTTTTTTTCTTTCTTTATAAGTTAATCGTAAATATCACCTCAGTAAAAGACGAACACCAATTTCTGTGTAAGTGGCCCAAAAAACTGAAATGAAATCTAAACAGCGTCTGATTGTTTGCAATTCGCAATACAGCAGTTTTGTGTAAGTTGCTGTAATACAACGAATCTTTGAAAAAGACTACTGATTGAGGCTACCAAGGTTTGTGTTAAATTTTTGTTTGACACACAAACACACAAAACATACATTAATTTTATTGAAACAACTTTTGGTTTTGATACTGTACACTGACATATAATAAACAAAAAAAAAAACAAGTATATCTATATAGTAAAAAATCTCTCAGAACTCATTATATTAAAATAAAACGGCTTTAGGTTACAGTTCTGTATTAATATTTATTAATAACTGACGTTTCGACTAGTAACTTATTTCTATTTACTCTTAATATCATTTGTATCATTTTTCCTAATTTTTCTGTTTAATTTTTGTATTAAAGATCGACGTTTCGATATACTAAACATGAAAAAATACGGTCAATATATCAAAACGTCAAATTTTAATATAAAACTAAACAGAATTGCTTTTTTTTTAAGTAAGTATAATGGAAACTAAAGCAGGAAAGTCAAATTTTATTTATTTTCAAATCTTCATTTTTTTTCTTAGTTACTTGTTGTTTTTCCATTTTTGCTATGAAAAGGACACTAGTGTACCGTTTCAAAACGTTATCCAAATATAATCTACACTGTAAAAATTATAATATATATATATATATATATATATATATATATATATATATATATATATATATATTTAATTTTACATAACTATTAATGGTAAAATAACAGCGTTTTGTAATTTTTACTAATATTACAACTTTTCTGAATAAATACATTCATAGAATATGTATATTTACACAAATTTTTTACAGTGTAGATAGTACGTTAAACCATTTTGCAAGTTCTGACGATTTTTCTATATTTTAAACATAATTTTCTTTTATTTATTTATATGGTATAAATAGATTTGTTGATATGGACGTTATTTTCACTAGTATAGCGTAGGTATACGTTTTCGTTCGAACCGATAGTCGTACGTGATAACGCGTTTCACGCACGCTTACGTTCCAATTCACTCTTCCATTCATCCATGGGCTAGACCAATGGAAAAATTATACAGTCTGACCCACTATCACCCCCCGCTTCATAATTTAATCAAATATTTTATTACAGTTTCATGTCCGTATTCGAAATAATCTTCGTGCTGTACATTAAATAGATTGGCTAGATTATAAATGCATTATACTTGAATATACTCATGTGACTGTAATTCAGTGATTAATGAATTTCAATTAGTTTTGTTTTAAAACATTTTTTTTTAAATAATTTGTCATTATAAAAGTTTTCAACGTTCTAATTGGTCATATAAATTAATATGAATGTTTTGATTAATTTTAACAAAATTTCTAATTATTAAAAAAATATATTTATTTATTAACATAGTAAAAATCTTTCAGAACTCTTTATATTAAAATAAAATGACTTTAGGTTTAAGTTCTGTATTAATATTTATTAATAATCAACGTTTCGACAAACTCAACGTCCGTCTTCATCTTCAAATGGCATTTACAGTAATGACGTTTGTATAATTTTTTCTGATGATAATGTCAAAATGTCGATTATTAATAAAAATTAATACAGAACTAAATCCTAAAGCCGTTTTATTTTAATATAATGAGTTCTGAAACAATTTTTTTCACTATGTTAATGTTAGATAATTTATATGTTATTTTTTTATACCGTATACTGCTAAAAAATAAAAAAATTGATAATATTTTTTCATAAAAATTTAGATTTTGCGTTTTCTAAATTTGAAATAATATTACCTCAAACTCAACGTCCTTCTTCCTGATAAAGACGGACGTAGAGTTCGTCGAAACGTCGATTATTAATAAATATTAATACAGAACTTAAACTTAAAGCCGTTTTATTTTTATCTATTTATTATTTATATAAAAAATATTAAAACGATATACATATTTATACATAGGAGTAGTAATTTAATCTATGTTTTGTCGGAACTAACTTGGTACATACTACAGTATGCGATCAGTAAAAGAATTTAAAAATTATCTGTAAAATTTAACTTTTATTAATATCAAACTAGTTATTTATTTTAATCTTTATTTTTACATAGATAATAAATTAAACTATGGTCAGTGATTTTTGACCACTGGGTACATTGAGTATTTATGTAACCTTAAATTACTGATTAGGACTATAGCTTTATCTTTTGTTACTGATAATGAAAGACTAGCTCTCAATATATGTATATAGCATTCTAAAATTGTTGTTTGTGATTTAAGGGAAATTATTTTATTTTTACTAATATTCTTATTAAAATATCGATTATCTTAAATACTAACAAATAAAAATATTATTCAAAATTTTAATCCTCTGTAAAAAAATTCACGTAAATTAACTTTAAAAATATATGAAAAAATTTAATAATATAAAAATATGTTTCCACGAAAATATTTAATAAATTCATATTTTTCTTTTTTAATTTGTGAAATACCAGTATATGTATTTTTAATATAAGATCCTGAGACGTGAGAATCCTCAAATCTCATAAAAATTACATAAAATTCTAGTTCACACATCCTCTTGGGACACATCCCAAAATAATACAGGTATGTTTCAAATTCAGAGGGATATTACTAGAAATTAAAAAAAAAAAAATGGTAATTTTATTTTTAAATAAATTAATTTTTATATAAAATTTGTAACTTGTTTCTATGTTCTGTTTAGTTACTGTAAATTTCATTTGTATTATTTTCAATTATAAATAAATATTAATACAGAACTATAACCTAAAGACGTTTTATTTTAGATTTAAAAATTTCATATAACGTAAATTGAAGATATATATAATTAAAAATTCAATCAATTTTTAATTATTTCATGTAAAACTAATTAAAAATATAGCATCATCAAACAGAATAAAAAACTTCCTTTATTCCGTAATTTCATAGCTATAAGGTTCAACCAAAAAGTGATAGTTTCAAATTCATATATAAATTAGTTATTAGTAAATTGTGCTGAAATATAATGCATTAAAATTCGAACACGTATTCTTAGTTTAGTTAAGATTCTATACATTATTCATCCGTAATTAATTAAAATGTAACAAAAAGTGTCCAACATAAATTATAGAATTTTACTATTGTACAGTGTTATCAATTTTTGAAAAATAGGAATATATATTTTTTTACTATATGTGTTGTCAGAACTGCATATGTCTACATTTGCATAAAATCGAATATACAGGGTGATTTATAATGAGTGTACCAAATTTTAACAGTATGTTAGGGAAATCTTTTCAAGTGAAAAATGTCATATGAACGTAGGTCCTATTTTATCTACAAAAAATTAAAGTTTTATGAATTGAAGTTACCGTAAAAAAATAAAATAAAATAATAGATAGCTATGCAAATTTTTTTTAAATTGTTGATAAAAAGAAGAATTGTAGTAGCATTAAATCAAATTCGTAATAATTTTCACATGAGTCTTTGATTAGTCGGTGTCATGCCTCAGGGAGCTCACTTTGAACATTTTTTGTAAAATATAAAATAATTTAACTTACCTCTCGACGATTCTATTTTGTTTTTCTACGGTAACTTGTTATTAAATTCGTAAATTTACTAGATAACCTACCTAACAAACTGTTAAAATTAAAAGCCACCCTTTATATAATACTACAGTTATATGTCGTAGAAATTGAAATAGAAAAAATACAGTTTCATTATGCTAGACGTATGAAAAATATTTACATATACATAAATTAATTATTCAAAATACACATTGAAAAGAAAATGACATTTTACATTAGTATTTCTCATTTTGTATTGAGTAATCACTTAATCAATTTATCATAGTAAATGACAGGTAAAATGAAATTAATTTCAAATGCTTTAAAATATACGAACCGCTTGCAAGAATTCCCACTGATTAAGACCGAAATTGAAAATGATTTAAAAACAAAATTTTCAGAGAAAATACGCAAAAATATTTATAATTCAATTTTTCATTATCAAGAATATTTAATTTGTTTTAAAAAAAAATCACTTTTTTGAAACGCTAGATCAAAGAAAAAAATTTAATTTAAAAATTATATTAAAAATATATTTTTACTTTAATTTACCTGTCTCTACTTTGATCAAAAACTAGATGGTCCGGTTGCACAAAGCATTGCTAACTTAAACAAAGTGTTAACTAAACAGTCAACAGACTCATTAGTTTGTCAGTCGGCAAATTGACGGTCAGGTAACAACATGATTAAATTGTCTATTTACCAATTAATTAATCGTTTCGACAAAATTAAAAATATAATTGCGGAATTAACTACTAATTAAGAACTAGGCAACTAAATTGTGAACTGTTTTAAAACCGTATCATTTAATTAAACAGTTGACAAGTTAACGAATTGGTTAACTTGAATTTGAATGAATAAATTTTTTTCGAATGTAATTATTATGAATACAAAGAGAATCAATCCTAAAAATTTAATGTGAATAAATTTTTAAAATAATTCTCTCTAAATGTTGGCAACATTGTAAAAAAATAAAATAATGTAAAAACAGACAGTTAAAATTCTATCCTAAAAATTTATTTGAAATAAATTATATTGCCAACACTGTAAAAAACGTCTGTGAATTTACATATTTTTTCATAGTAATGCAAATTTACAACATTTATTCTGTAAATTTCATAAAACTATTATAAAATTAATATATTGCATAAAATAAAATAGCAGATTTACATATTTTTTTGGTATATTTTATGTATTTTTTCATATTACTTGTGTAGCACTAAAATTATAATTATATTATAATAGCATTTTTACAGAATACTTTAAGTAATATTCAGTAATATTACAACTTCTGTAAAATTACATTTTAAGTAGAATTACATAATATGACAAGGCATTTTTGTTACCGTTGACTTTTATAGTAAAATTATATAAGAAAAATTTATAGTAAAAAAAAAAAATTTAATATTTTTATACTCCTAATTCGTTTCTCCTAAATTTGACAACAACAGCCCAAAATTTTAAATATTGTCAATATTGCGATTGGAATTTGTTTCCAGTTAGGAAAAAAAAAGGGTACAGGAAACAAACGCAACTCGCTTTTATTCGGCCGATTCATTTGTTTTGTAATATATTTGAAAACGCTCGCACAGCGTACTAGATTTTGATTGAAAATCAGGATCAGGGGGTAAGTCTAGGCGCGATTGGATGAAATAAATAGGTCAGTGTAACGCGCAAGTTGGGCTAGTCATTTCATCTTTATGTATGTGTGTACAAATCATAGATAACATAAAACAACTAGATGGCGCATTTGGTATGGAAGATTTTGTACTAAATTTGAACTATCGATAACCCTAACACCTGCCAAAATTCTCAGTTGATAATGCCCGGTTTTGTAAACGCAACTTAAAATGATTAAATTCCAAAATGTGTTTTACAAGTAAGAATTATATTAAACTACGAAGTAAATACGGAGTTACGATAACTCGTCTATAAAAGTAGAGTTAAAATTTAAGCTTGGATTAAAGTGATATTTTTAGTGTAGAATATCACAATATTTTGTTGGATTCTAAGTATTATCATTGTCCTATAAAATTTATTTTTTATTGTAAATATTTACAGTTAAACGGTTCGTTAAAATAAGACTTGTTGAATCTCGCAGAAAATTTCGTTGCAATATACATAGAAAGATTTGTTACGAAACCTAAGATTTTTCATTTTAACGAGCCGTTATTGTTAACGAAAATGTTTATGCATGTGCTTTGAAATAATATTTAAAAATTTTTGATTCAAAAAATTATTTTATAAAATATCTTTTTTTTTTTTAATTTAAAAAGTATATATTTTCATTTTCTTTTAATTTAACTTCTAATTAAGTAACTGTAATCTATAGAACGTAATTCTTTTTTATTAGAAATCTGTAAATTTATTTTTTATTTATTATAATTTTTACTAGCGCATTTCTTCAATTTGTTGACATTTTGTCAGAGTGTTTTGTAATTTTTCCTAAAATGTGATTTTATTTTATACTTCACTACGTAAACATTTGAATTTGACACAAAAATATAGTGAGTACTAAATAAAAATAAAAAGGCTTTAAATTATAAAATTTCGCTTCCTCTAACTAAAAATTTACAATTTTATAATCTAATTATTTCTATATTCTGTTATTTTATAAAAAATATGTAAAAAATATAATATATAAAAATATGTCACAAATATATTTACCGATTTTTCTTAACTTTAAAGTCTCGTGTAAGATGTAATTAAATTTTTTATTTGATATATTCAGCAAAAAAATTTTTGTTACAAATTTCTATTTTTATTTGAAAACTTTCTGCAATCAATTATAAAAGTCATGTTGCTGACCGTGTCAGATTTTTTTGCGTTGTTCCAGGAAGATATTGGTTTACAGGGAACGAATAACAACTAGGGAAGGACAAACGATGTAGAAATGTAATTGAATTTTGTCTTCGTCGGTTTTGTGATAATTTAATGAAATGAAGTGAACTTTTTAAGTTCGTTTGCTTACCATTTCGTCTAAATTCGTCTCTCGATGTTTTAACCCGGTTTTACAGTTCTAAGTAAGTATTGCAATACGGCTACGTTAAGTATAAGTGTGCTAATTTCCTATTAAGTTTTACTGGTAACGTTTGCAACTAGTTTCATAATATTTATCTACATTATATTGTACGATTATACAAGCTTATTTGGCTTTCATTTAACGACAGTACGTCAATAAACATTTGTTTATTTCAAGTGTTTTACTTTTTTACATTCTAAGAAAATTGTCGATTTATACAAAATCCGCACTACAAAATCTCCTTCGTTAAGTAAGGAAATATAAATTTTTTCAGTGCCAAACAAAAATTTATTTAACAAAACTTCTTCCACATCATGCGAAAGAATTAATCAATTAATTAAAAAATTAATATACAAAATAAATTGTAATTATAGAATTATATATGTACTTTAGTGCATGATTAGATACTGTTTGTTTTTGCGCTGACTTAATTCACATACAAAAATTATTCAAAAATACGTGGAAAAAAACCATAAAATCTTCCCAATTTATTTGGTGTTTGCTTTAAAAAATTAAAATGTAAATTGTAAATGTAAAAAAAAAATAAAAAAGTTATGATCTAGTTACTTATGTGTTACCTAGTAACTTGTTCTGTTATTTACTGTAAATGTCATTTGTATCATTTTTCCTGATGAAGACGAAAGTTGAGATTGTCGAAACGTCGATTATTAAAAAATATTAATACAGAACTTTAACCTAAACCAGTTTTATTTTAATATAGTAAAAAAACTTTCAGAACTCATTATATTAAAATAGAATTGCTTTAGGTTCAAGTTATAGACTTATTTAAGCATAAATCCAAAAGCATAAACTCTTGTATAATAATAAGTCCTAAAGGTTTTTTTTTACTATATTAAATTAATTACTATTGTAAGTAATCTAACCAGCTTTGTGTCTAATAAAACTGTTACCACACTTTTTATAAGACGGAAGAAAATCACTACAAGAATAAAAATTCTAAAATCACTATTTTTCAAAACTCCATTATAAAATTTATGAACGCCTCGATAAAGAATAAATTTATAGCATATAAACTCAAAATGAATTCTTCTTAAAAGATCTTAAAATGCATTTATGTTGCTATAACATTTCAAATTAAATAAGAAAGATATACAACCTTCATAAAAAAAATTATAATTTTGAAGTATACACTCAATAATTAATTGATCGTTTCAAACTTTTATTTTATACTTGTAATTTTCCTATATTTATTTAATATTGTTTATCTTGTATAACACATAAATGTAAATATAATTTCATTTTATTATAAACTAATAACTTTCAATAAAATATTCATAAATGTCATTAATAAAAAAATCATTAAATTGCAATTACGATTATAGATATTTATAAAAAAAATATTTTGCTATATATATATATATATATATATATATATATATATATATATATATATATATATATATATATATTGCTAGAAAGTATATAAACAAAAAATCTGTGATAATAAAATAAGAAAAAGTGTTATAAATTATACCTAATAATTTACGGTAATTTTAAAATACTTAACACCAGAAATTATTTTTAATTTCACTAAGTACCTCAGCGTTAAGTGCGACTGTCTTATTAAAGAAAAGAAGTCAAATTAGTGTGTTAATAAATAAAAATATAAATATAATTTTACTGTGGCGAAAAGTTAATAAAATAAAATAATTTTCCTTAACCTTATTTTGTGGTTTAAGGGAAATCTATTTTATTTTATTAAATTAGTGTGTGTTATATTTCACATTTTTTATTAATAATTTTTTATATTATATTATACTTAAAAACCCAACACTCTGTGGTCTTATAACTGTTAAATTCATACGCTCACTTCATGTAACGCTATACCACTTTTTCCTTGCAGTCAAAGTGGTAAAAATATTATAGAAATAAATATATGTCTTTCAAAAAATTTATAAGAAATAAAAAATAACATTAACGATTATTATTTATTAAAAAACACTTGGCTAGTTTTACAAAAATATTTTAATTACTCAACGATCGTTTCAACCTTTCGGCCTTCATCAGAAGTTACAAGTGAAAATTTTAAAATTATTATTATTTTATTATTTAATTTTTTTTTCATTTTTTTTTTATTTATTCATTTTGGAGATTGGTAAATTTGTTCTCGCCCACCACATTTTGTTAAAGTATTTGTATTAAAATAATTTTAAAAATTTTGAAAAACTGCAATAACTATTAATCAGTTCCTGCTAAATTAGCAGATCCTGCTGGATTTATAGAATTTTAGCTATTTCCAGCATTTATAATAAATTTATAAAAATTATAATAAAATAACAACAAATTTTATTCTTTTACTTTATAGCCTTTTGAAAATTACAAACTTTAATAGATATTCATGGATATATTGATTTTAAACCACGAATTTTTTTTATCTATATATATATATAATATTTAACTGCAATTATTTTCATTATTGTTTAATTTACCGTATACTGGAAGTGATATTAATACTTCCAGTTATTGAATCTTTGGTTTATAGACAAGCGCGAAAAAGTTCGAAAATAATAATTTTTAAAAAACAAATAATCTCAATTTTTTTCCATATGATACCGACTTTTTGGCAAACACTACATCTATATATATATATATATATATATATATATATATATATATATATATATATATATATAGGGTATACAAATAAGTCTCCGCCGTTTTCTATCAAATATTAGGAATTTATTGTGCAGGAACCGTACATTACTTTTTATTCAAAGTATTGTCCATCACTAGCCATTACTTTTTCCCATCTTTCTGGCAGCATTCAAATACCACGTCAAAAAAATTATTTATCTTTTGAGGCTATCCACGAATCGACTCAATTTTTAGTATCTTCATATGATGTAAAGCGCTGCTTAGACAGGCCACGTGCCATCGACCGAAACAAGTGATAATCTTAAGAAGCAATGTCAGGTGAATACAGCGGGTGGGGTAGGACTTCCCAATTAAGTGTTTCCAATTAGATTTTGACCGGCGCCGCAAAATGCGGACGAGCATTATCATGTTGAAGAATTTTTTTTTTTAATTTTTTTTTTTTTTAACAATTTTAAACGATGCAAAATTGCTTGTTGAGTCACTTCTAATGTAAGTGGAAGTTCTTCTTGCGTTTGGCATGAATTTTCCTCCAGTAATGCTTCCAATTCCTCTTTCGACCTTCCACTACGTTCTTTGTCTTCCACGTCAAACTCACCGTTTTTAAACTTTTGAAACCAGTCATGACAACTTCTTTAACTTAAAGCAGTCTCACCATAAGCAATCTATGCGCCTCAGCTGCAGATTTCTTCAAATGAAACAAGTAAATCAAAAGTTCCCGCAAATGACGCTTATTCGGAACAAAACTTGATATGTTCGCACAAAAAAAAAATGTGATGCTGATACAGAGTCACTAATACTTTAACGTAATGTTGTTACCAGATGTCCAAACTTACGATATTACGTTTTACATCTGACAATTTCAACATAACCTTCTGGTGGGGCCATATTTTGACAAACGGCGGAGACTTATTTGTACACCTTATATATATATATATATATATATATATATATATATATATATATATATATATATATATATATATATATTAGACTGTGCCAAAAAAAAAATTTTTTTTTATTTCTCGCTCTTCTTTTAGTATATGTTAGAATACATAAAAACATGGCAGTATGTCGGATTTGAGCCAAATCGGTTAACATTTAGAGGTCGCTCAAGTCGAAAACGTGTTATCGTTTTCGACAAATTATCGATTATGGAGACTTTTTAATATTTATTCACGTCTATTTATTATTTATGCAATAAATCATGTTTTCGTATTCGAAAACAGTATTAGAAAGATTGCTGAACGATTGAAGTCAACGTCGGTTGAGTATTACGGAAGTACCGTAACTATTTGCTTGGCTATCTGAGCTAAAATTTCAGTTTTTTTATAATAATAGCTGAAACAACTATACTTTCATGCATCCTTATCATTCATTTAATGTTTTTCAGTTTATAAATGTTATATAAATTGTTTTTAATGTACATGTTCTTAATTAAAACCAACATATATTTACCAAAAAATAATTATTTACATTTCTTGAGAAATCGCACCTATGCTTTTCCGAAGTAAAACTAAAAATAATAATAATTAATTGTGAATTGATATTTAATTAGTTAATTGAACTTCATTACAGACAGTGTAATATATGCTTTTTAAGCTTTCCGTATCCGACATGGGTATAATATACCCTTGTCTGTATTACGCGGTGCCGTTCGATGTCGGCTTGTCGAAGGCTAAGCAACATAAGTCGATAGTTCTAAATTATATTGGAGGAATATGATGTATTTGTTTATTTAATTAATATAATTAATAATTTTGAAATATTTTAATGAGCTAATATAAAGTTTCATTTATTCAACATCTTTTGTTGATAGTCCATAATAATATTTACAAATTCGATTTAGCGGAACTTGGTTTCAGCCTTCTATGTTCGCTTACAATTTTTAGCAAATATTGCAAAATAAATATATATATATATATATATACAGAGTGTCCAAGATAACTCCTTATGCATGGGGATCTCCGGAACTGTTAGAGATACGACCTCGGTTAAATTAGATAAAAGTTGCCTCATTACTAGGCGAGTTTAGTCATCTTTTGTTTTTTCCAAAAAATTCTTTAGGTTACTAGATATAGGCAAAAATGCAAATTTTGCTTTTTTATATTTTCGCTTATAACTCTCGAATGCAAAACGATAAATTATTTTGGTTTGCACTTTCTTAAGACACTTTTTTACACAAAATTTCAAGGAGTAACCAAAATTTTTTTATCATGTACCGTTTTCGAGATTTATGATGCAACTTTGATTTTTCTTATGTAACTAGTATTTCAATGTAGTGTCATTAAAAAGATTTTTTTTTTCTCTTTCCAGTGATATAACATTGTCCTATTTTATTTTAAATAATAACATGGAAAATTGAAAAAAATCTATTTTGCAAAGTTATAATTTATTTTTTTAGTTGAAAACCGAGTATGCCATATCAAAACAAATGAAACATGAGAAATAGGCTTTGTTTTCGTTATTATTAGATTTTTGGTTTTGCTTTTCTTCTGATTATTGTCTTAGTTAGTTAGTTAGTTTTATTGGAGTGCTTATTGAAAGAATTTTAATTCATAGAGCAGTTTGAAAATTTAAAGAAGTTTGAAATGCTTTATTGTTACATTCGTTGTCAAAGTAACGCAGTATTAGCCGCGGAAATGTATTTAAATTTATATCCTTAAAGAAGGCAACCCAGTGTAGGGATGTATAAGATATTAAACATGAATTTGATTGAGTACGGTATTAAATACCTAAAACTAACCTAACACAAGCTATGCTTAAAAGAACACGTATGTTCATTCTAGAAAACGATGGTTTATTTCAACACTTAATGTAATTTTACTGTTATAGTTATTAGTTATTACGAATGTAAAATATGGCATTAGTATTTTAGAAATTGTTTTTTTTTTTTTGATTATAATTCTATATTATTGTTTAACTAAAGTAGGGCTCATGTTTCATTTGTTTTAACGTGGCCTACTTAGTTTTTAAGTAAAAAAATAAATTATTACTTTGCAAAATAGATTTTTTTCAATTTTCCATGTTATTATTTAAAATAAAGTAGGACTATGTTATATCACTGGAAAGCAAAAAAAAAGATATTTTTGATGACACTACATTGAAATACTAGTTACATAAGAAAAATAAAAGTTGAATCATAAATCTCGAAAACGGTACATAATAAAAAAATTTTGGTTACTCCTGGAAATTCTGTGTAAAAAAGTGTCTTAAGAAAGTGCAAACCAAAATAATGTATCATTTTGCATACGAGAGTTATAAGCGAAAATATAAAACAGCAAAATTTGCATTTTTGTCTATATCTAGTAACCTATGGATTTTTTTGGAAAAAACAAAAGATGACTAAACTCGCCTACTAAAGAGGCAACTTTCATCTAATTTAACCGATGTCGTATCTCTAACAGTTTTGGAGATCCCCATGCATACGAAGTTATCTTGGACACTCTGTATATATATATATATATTAAACTGATTTCTATAACACGCATGTTGTTTGATTGTATTAAATAAATTAAATGAATTTTAAATGAAAAACTATTACCAGCTGGCAGAATAAAAATATGGTTTTATGTTTTCCAGAAAAAGTAATAAATATACAATATTCATTTCCGTTTTAGCATAAAATATTCTTAGCCAGAACAGTATAAATACTTAATCTGCATAAAGATTCATTTTAATTTAGATTTGATGCTAATTTCCACAATTAAAAAAAAATACATTAGATATTTATTATACATTAATATACAAATAACAATTGTATTTAACGATATTATGGATTACAATTAAATTCCATCATTTGTTACCATGGCAACACATTTACATTTTAGCTACGCGAGTTACATATGCAATGTACATATTAACAATATTCATTTGTTTTACAAAACGAACAATACACTCAGCTCCATAATTGAGCTGTCCACTTATCATTCCAAAAACAATTGAAAAACAACGACAGAAATAGGGGAAAAAATGAATAGCGAGCATATGACTCTTGACTCTTAATAGTCAATTCAAATATTTCAACCGTTCACGCAGTCAAAATGGAAATTGATTTTCATTTTTCATACGCTTGAGTTTTAATGACGAAAAAAAAAAAGCGAACAATCAATTAATGGGAAAATATGAAACGAGAACACTGTATCTGAAGCTGAAGCTGAACCCAAACTCGAATTGAGAACCCGATAAAATTTGTATATTTCTTAAATCTAAATCTAAACCGAATCATTATATTTCAAGTTCAATGAACCGAAATCTAGACACGAACGTTTTACAATTAACCGGTAACTATGTATTTTTAACAGGTTCAGAAAAATTATTATTATTATTATTAACGGGCTATTTCCGTTTGTAGTATCGATTTTTTAGGTGTTTTTCAACATTATTTATTTTTCAACTTTTACAACAAATACAGTAAAAAACTATTATACCGTTGAAAAGTGTATTTATTGAAGTTTTCAGCAGTATTAAAAAATCAAATTTTCACTTAAAAAAAAAATGGCGTCAAAACTTAGATTTTTTTATTATTTATTATTGTTATTTCAGGCATATTCACTGAAATATAGTAATAACTGGAATGTGCACTGCCTATGTGTTCTAGTAGCGCCAATGCGAGCCGAGAGAGATAGGAGATACGGGAATCTCTATTACTGTCTTACACTTCTGCGCATTTGAAATTCAAATGCGATTTCTTGCGGTAAAAATGCGCCAATCTTATGTTGTCGCATATTAAATTGTAGCTAAACGTACCTGCTAAACGATGCGCGATAAGATTTTAGTGGGGAATTTCTCTAAAAAAAGGTATTTTCATCATTTTTGATATATTAATTTGACATTTTTTCAATATAGCAGTGAAATTCTTTTTTCTTTTTTTTTCATAGCTATCTAAGTTATCATGTAGTAGCAATGCTACGCCAATAGAAACTCTTTGAACGGACTATACGACAAAGACGCAAATCCCCGTATATCGCTATCTCTCTCGGCTCGCATTTGAGCGGCCAGTGCGCGTTCCAGTTATTACTATATTTCAGTGGGCATATTACATAAAAAAAGCTTTAAATATTAAAACAATATTAATTTAATTTAGTATTAAACCTTGAACAAATAACTTGTGAAATTTTGAGAAAAATATAAAATCTAAAAATTTTGAGTATTATTATAATATTAATTTAAATAAATTTTATATATTTTTTTTTATATATAAAATATAATATAATTTTAAAAATAATAATATTATTATGAATACGTTGGATATTTGATAAAAATCATAAAAATAATTTTCACAAGATACTACAAAATAAAATTTTAAAAAAATCTCTTACCTTTTATTTTATATCTTCATAAAAATCACCTGAAAAAATAAAAACAACAAAATATTAGATAAGGTTAATTTTATGTATTTTTAAATTGTTTATCTTCGTAAACAAAAAAAAATATTATCAGAAACATAACTTCCACAAGATAAATATTCTTTCTGTCTTTTAATTTTTAAAACCAATATTAGATAAACGCTTTCAGCTATGTAATTTTTTCCAGTTATTCAAATTCAATGGTATCATAAAAATCAATTTCTCAACCACGTTTTATTTTAATTTTATAATAATATATCTTACGGTAATCATTTTATTTTAAAACCAGTGTTTTTGTTAAAAAACTAAACTTGTGATACCAATCTACATAATTTAAATAATAATGTTGTTGAAATTCTATAGCAGGGCTGTTCAATAAGAGGCATGCAAAGCCGTTATAAAAATATAAAAAATTTGTTTAAAAAAAAAAAATTAATTCAGAAATAGAATGCTCTAGTAGAAAAAAGATCAATTATAAATGTCACATTAAACATTAACACTGACATTAAATCTGATTCCTAAGGTTAGTTAATTATTTTCTTTAAATTTTAATTTGTTAATTTCTATTTTACAAATTTTTAAGAAAATATACTTAAACATATACATAATCATTTCATATACTCATAAGAATGTGGCATAAATTCTTGTCATTATTTACATTGAGTTAAATAAAATTTGGCTAACATTAATTAAAAATCTATAAATTGTATGATCTAGTTTATCCTGATGAAAACGGACGTTGAGTTTCATCAAAACGTAGGTTTTAAATAAATTTTAATACATAACTATAACCTAAAGCATATTTATTTCATATTTTATGTTTTTTCTCTGCCACGATTAAATGTAATCTTTATTGACAGTATAATATAAAAAAAAATGGTGGATGAGCCTTAAATTTTTTTATTACAAAAACTCAATTTTACAAATTTAAAATATGTTTACTTTGAAAAAATAGTAAAAACATTGATTTGAAAGTAATAAAATAAAACTGCTTGAAGTTGTAGTTCTGTATTAATACTCGTATTTATTTATAATCAACGTTAAATAAATATTAATACAGAACTTTAACCTAAAACAGTTTTATTTTAATATAATAAATTCTAAAAAAATTTTTACTATGTTATTTACGTTTCTAGCTAAAGTGCCCAAAGCACCCAAAACCTTACAAGCAGCATTAATTCTTCTTTCAATCAAGCGACCATCATTATACAATAAACTACCCAAATACACAAATTCATCTACCTGCTCTATACGTGCACCATCAATAAATATATTACATTCAGCCGGCAAGTCATCCTTCTAAAAACAAAACGTTTTCAAAACAATCCATGTTTTACTTGAAATCCCCAACAACTATTTGAAAAACACTAAATACATGATACAACAGTAAAAAAATAAAACAAAAATTTGTGTTTGGCGCCAAACAGCTGGCACTTGTCATATTTGCGGTAATAATTACCTAGTGCGCATGTGTACATCTACCTACACACACATCCCCTACCCCCCCTCTCTCCTACCCAGACAATTTTAGGTGGGTCGAAAAAGTGCCCCTGATTGCCCGCTAACCCAGCCTCGACACAACAGTCGCGCTTGAAATCAATATTGTAGTAGCAAATGGTGGCAGCGTAGCACTCTTTGCCGCTAACCCGAGACAACGGCCAGCCGGCCGACCGGCATTTGTTTTGATTGATATCTTAAATATTTCACAGCCCACCTTTACTTTAGCCTCATTATAAATTATCAACTGCAATTATTTATTTTTCAACATAAAAATACTATAATCTTCATCATTAAATTTACATGTCACAAATATTTAATAAAAATAAATCAATCCTCAATCACTAATTACATCATTTTCTTAGACACAACGTATATAATTGCCTCGTACACTGCATTTCTGTGAAATAATACAGCTTAACTAAAGAAAGAAGAGAAAAAAAACGTGACTTTATAAAGCATAAAAATATCGCATAGCTTTGAAAAATGAATGTTTTTTTATTTGCTAAAATATTGAATTTCATCTTCCAAAAAATGTCAAAATTATATTATTAACGGTTAGAGGGTACGCTTTTTAGCTAAAGTTTAATGTACGCCAACATAATATTTGCGAAATTCTACCTTAAGAAATGCCTAATTCAATTTTAAATGGCAAGAGAAAACATTATTAACAATATTTCGTAAACAACACACAACAAAAAATCAATGTTTATTTTTAGTTTAAATATATACTAAATAAAAATACTAGCAAAATACATATATAATTCACAATAATAATCAAAAATTGATCATTTTATTCTCCTCCGTTCGTGACATTAATATTATATAAATCATCTATCAAATTGACTGGGCAAAATTTCTAAAAATACTCGAAATACTGTAGAATAATTACGACCTTAAAATAGATTTTATAATCGATAAAATATATAATCATATTTCTTATTGTACAATTACTAATCTCAGTTGAAATTATAAAATAAGTTCTAATTATTCCATTCTAATTAACATCGGAGTTAATTGTCTCTTATTTTCTTTATTATTTAATTCTTCCTTCTTCATTAATAAGTTACAAATTTTCAACATTTTTTTCCCCAAGTCCAATAAAGCGTAATTCAAAGAAATGTTTTGATTAGATTTTATCATTAATATAAAGAATAGTTTTTTTAATAAATAGCAAAATGCATTAGTGGGTAGAAAAATGCATTAAAAATAAAAGTTCAGTTAATTGCTGTTACAATTAACTTTACAGCATTATAGCTAACTACCTATTCAATTTATCAAAACCTAATTTTTAAACAATACACTGTAAAAAAAAATATAGCAAAATTACAAAAAAATTTACTATAAAAAAATCTGTAATTTTATTTTACCATAAATATTCTGTATTTCTACCTCAAAATTAATAAGTATGCAAAATTGCTTACTTTTTGCAAATTGCATCACATACTTAATGTAGAATTACATATTGTTGGCATAACTTCTTAAATTATCTAAAATTATAGCTTGCATATTAATATCTGTAATAATTCATCAAAATAATAAAACTATATATTTGGTGTAATAATACTAATACAATATTTGAAGTGTAATTCATCCATTTCAAAATACACTCTTTATGTAAATTTAGAAATGTATGTAGTTATACCAACAATAATATTACAAAAATAAACAAATTACTGACAGCAAATTTACTGAAAAAGATTTTACTATAAAAAAAAGCTGTATTATTACATACATATGTACTTTTCCATCCCGTTGTTAATATAACATATTACATAATGTCTATAATAGTTCTAATATTATGTATTTTTAAATAATTATGTTGAAATTACAGCAGTTGAGTAATTATACCTGGGAATACTGGACATCATAGTGTCTCATAGTTTGTAGTTAAAATTACATAATTTTTTTTAGAGTGTACAAAACTCAGCCACCCTGATTTGTATATACACAACCCGATATTCTAGAACACCCCCGCTAAAAGTAAAATTAATTCAACACCAAAATAATAATCACCTAATAGAATTTGCAGAAGCTGTCCAATATGTGACCTTAGAACATGAACATAGGTTTAATTAACAATACACACGCCTCTCCCCTCCTAAGTTTGGTGTAACGTTGGTGGTGTCATGGTCGATATGACAGACCATTGTCCACCCCACACACACAAACACACACACACACACACACCTTTACAAACTTATACATAGTAACATATAAAGAGCAATCAAACAATTGACAGTTGCGCGCACAAATTTCCATTATATAACATCAAACGTAGGTAATTGTGGTATTGCCCTGGTAAACCGACAAAAACAAAACACAACCGCAGGCCAATATACTACATGTATGTAGGTATGATGTGATTTTAGTTCAATATTGAATTATTGAATTTAAACATGTCATCTCGGCAACAGGATGAAATTTAAGTTTAGGTAAAGAATAATATATTCTTCATTACAATAGACTTAATTAAGCAAAAACAAAACATTATAACCTAATATATAATACGCTATGTGCAATTAAGATTATAAATATATACTAACGTTGATAGATTTATAGGCACATCATGTGATGAGAGAATGCGTCTAATAAACATTTGGTTAAAAAGATTTATTTGAATGATTTTGATAGTATACGTTTGCGTGGACGTCCGATGAGTAGTTGGAGTGGTGTATGATTGAAAGGGTAGCTTGCGTGAGCGAAAGTTTACAAGTACTAGAAATAAAAGAGCATGTATGAGAGGAATTATGAATGTCAATAAACTTTAAAACAATAATATTACAGAACAAATTTTAGCTATTTACGGAAATTTCCTGACAGTAAATTTACTGAAATTCTATAAATTTACTAAAAAAGACTTTACTAAAAAAAAAAACTTTAATATTACATTCATAGGTATGTACTTTTCCATCCCGTTAGTAATATCATATTGCATAATGTTTATAATAGTTCCGATATTATGTATTTTTAAACAATTATAAATAAAATTCCAGCAGTTCAGTAATTATACCTAGAAATACTAGGCATCATAATTTCTCATGGTTTATAGAATTTTTTTTAGTGTATAATATAAATATTTGGATACACTTATAGAAAAAACTCTCTATAGATAATTATTCTATTTATATTTTATTTCACTGACCTATTCTCATTTTCAAATAATAGTTGCTTACTTGCAAAGGACAACCGAAATGGAACACTCTATACAGATATTCTATAAACGATTAACCTACTTTTTTATGTTTCATTTTTATTTTAAATTAAAACCATCGTGGTAGTTTTTATGGTTTTCATTACAAGTACCAGGTAACGAAAAAATTTTTACGATCTGTACGCGATGTTATTATTTACATCTATATTTTTTTTTATAGACGACTTGCGCACCGCACTTACGAGTTTATATTTATCTTCGAGGAAATAAAAACGCATCGAATCGAAATGTTTGCAAAGAAAGATAATCCTACTCAAAGACTCTATACTATTTTTACGCAAAGTGTTTGTTTGCGAAAGTGTAAAATGCAATCTTCGGATTTAGATTAGAATTTTAAATATTTAGTTATTAAAATTGAAAATAAAATTAGGGATCACTTTGAGGAAGGTATATTTTTTGATAATAACTTTGCTTTTAATAGTCCTTAAATAATTTAAATAAAAATACATTGGAAAATATTTTAATAATTAGTGATAATTTTATATTTTTCTAATTATAATAAACAAAAATCTCTTTTATACAAGAATTTCTTATGTTAACATATGTTATCTTATTATTATATAATTAAAACCTACATACGAATTATATAAGTTTCGAATTATATTAATTTTAAAATTGGAACATTTTATAATTTCATACTACCCATCTCTTTCTATATTATAACAATTCCTATATCCATTTTTAGTTCGTTAGTCGTAACTTATTTCAGAGAAAACTTCCGTGTAACTTTAGCGTTACAATATGGTGCGAAAAAGGACAACTATGAATTTTAGTAGCTTTAACAAATATTTGCTCACTTTATACAAACATACAAAAATACGGGTCTCTCATTTTTAATTCGAATTTAACATATAAAAAAATTGTGTAATATCAATTTCAATATTTAAATTTTGCGACCATTAAATTTACACAATAACTTTCAAAAAATATAATATTTAATACTTTTAAAATTCATATTGCAATATTTTTTTTATTTTTATTAATTCGGGCAAAAATGTTTATTTTTTCATAAACATAAAATGTATTAAATCAAAGCTACTTTAATTTTTTTATCTTTGTATTTATAAAACTACCTGAGTGATAGTAAAACTTCGAGATTAGTTTAAAAGTAACAAAAAAAAACAACGTGATAAAACTACAGTATAAACATAATGACAGTTTTATGTTTCGTGTGCAATAAAGTGATTTTATATGATGTCAAAATGTCAAAATAAAATGTCATCGTATTATAGTTCCATTAATTCAGAACTACTCACTTAAGTTTTGTTACTGTACGAACTAAAAACAATACAAGCTGTTGCAAATAGAAAATGTATTTTTAACAACATATTAAATAACATTACATACAGTTGTAGTTCAGTTGGTACAGGTATAGTTACCAATAAAAGTAGCTATTCTATAAGCTAAGCTATTAGCTAAGCTAATAAAGTAGCTAGCTACTGCCCAGCTCTGCGTAGAGTATATTAAAACGTCGATAGTTAAATAAAATATATACAGAACATATTATTAAAGCTTTTTTATTTTAATATAATAAGTTCTGAAAGATTTTTTATTATTTTAACAAAACAAATATACAAGTTATATAAGGCTGATTTTTATTTTATTTTTTATTTTATTTATTTATTATAGCTTGCGCTAATATAGAATACATTAAAATAAACACAATTAATTATAAAAAATACAAAAACAAAAAAGTGACATTCTTATCTATAAACCAATATTGAATACTATATAAACATATAACATATATACAAGAAATATATATTCTTAATTAAAATAAGTTTTTTAACTCTCTACAAAAAATTTTATAATTGCACATCTTAACATTTTTTGGTAAGGTGTTGTATTTTACCACTGCTTTAAAAAATATAGAGTTTTGTGTTCGTTTGTAATTTCTGGATTCTAATATAAAATTTCCAGCATTTCGTGTTTGATAGGTATGTGTTTCCTGAAAGGTTTTTAATATACTAGAAAAATATTTTGGCAGTAAACCTAATTTAATTTTATGTATAAATACGATGCTTTTCATTTCAGTAAATTTATCTATTTCAATCCAATTCAATGTTGAGAGCATTAATTTGATATTGCAATAACGATTACAGCCAAGTATAATTCTCATCGCCCGGTTCTGTAGATATTGCAATCTGTCCTTATCGCCGATATTAGATAAATAAATTATAGTTCCAGAGAAATGAAAGTGAGGTAGAATAATTGTATTGTATTGACGAGTCCAAATACTTAAAAAACCACTTTCGTATTAATTTCGTATAAATATTAATAATAAACCAGAAAAATTGGAATCTAAATAATAAATAAACAATTTCCGAAAAAGTATTTCTTTATGTATACGAAAAAAAAGTTATGGCAGCCTTATAAGAATTTTTTTATTAATTTTATTTACCTTTCTTTTAAAGCATATAACAAAGAAAGAGAATGGTAAAATTGAGATTTTTTTTTTCTTCTCTGTGTCCAAAGTTATGAAAATATTTAAACTGAAAGCGGACAGAAAAAGTTAACGATTCCATTCACTCAGGGGACACGTTAAAGTCTCTTTTTTGTAAATCTTTCTATTTACTTTCAAAACAAACGATTTCAAGTTTTGAACTTCACCTTTCTGCACTGATAAGAAAAGGCTCAGAATTTTCAAAGTTTTATCTTCTTCTATTCTCAACATAGTAAAAAATCTCTCAGAACTCATTATATTAAAATAAAATCGCCTTAGAGAAAATAATACAAATGATATTTACAATAAATACACAGAATATAAAAACAATTTATTACTAGATAACAAAATAAGCAACTAGATCATGAAATTTATAGATTTTTAATTAATGGAAGCCAAATTTTATTTTACTTAGTGCTTTCACACTGATTGATGTTATCTTTTTCTTTATAAATTTCTATTGCATCTTTTATCAATCTGCTGTATCTTCAAATTTTACATCATGAAGATTTTCTAACGCATTTTGTGCAATATCAGATTTATCTGGATAATTTAGACGTATTAGTAGAAACAGTTCTACCTATCTGTCCAACATAAACCTTACCGCATCGATGTTCTATACAGGGTGATTTATGATGTCGGGGAAAAACTACACCGGATGATTCCTATGAGTAATCTAAATAAAAAACTTAAAATAAACATATGTCCGAAAATGCTTTCTAACGGAACTGTAGCCGTCAGAAGTTTATTACATGTAACACAATCGCGTTAGCTTTATTTATTATATCAGGAAAAAAAAAAACAAGTCATAAACTTCTGAATAATTGTAAAATTACTGACTGATTTTCTAACATTTTGTTTAAACACTAGTAAACCAAAATTTTTTTATCAATCTGCTGTTAAGATTGATTGGTCTTGCAATTATTACAAAATAGAATGAATAATAAATAAAATTTGGCTTCCATTAATTAAAAAAATCTATAAATTACTTATTTGTTACCTGGTAATTTGTTTCTATATTCTGTTGTTTACAGTAAATATCATTTGTATCATTTTTCTTGATGAAGACGTATGTTGAGTTCGTCTAAACGTTGATTATAAATAAATATTAATACAGAACTTTAACTTAATACCTAACTTTTAAAATTAGCCAATGAAATGTTATGATTTATTCCGTGGATATATTTTTAGACTTATCTTAAGAATAAATAAAATTGATAGTACTAGCCCTAAAGCAATTAATATTTTAATTAATTTAGAAACTGTTCTATAAACATAATCCAATGTTTCAGTGTTTGCATATTTTATTTATTCAAACACAAAGCTTAAATATAGAATAATTAATTTATCACATTTATAAATAAATTTTACATTCCCCGCCTACATACCATGGCAAACTTGATTTATACGAGTGGGTGTTTGAATATAATATTTCGAGTTCGATATATATACATATATATATATATATATATATGTACGCTGCCTTATAAATACATATGTATATAACGACGATTACTTTATTAAATAAACCTTGACTGCGGTTACGGGTTTCCCTACAAACTAGTATTTTCTTCCGTTCTATTTCAACTAATTTTGCGACTTTAGGTTAAAGTTTTCTATTAATATTTATTGATAATCGACGTTTCGACGTACTTAACCTACATCTTCATCATACAAATGACATATATAGTAAGCAAAAAGATCATAAAAACAAGTTACTATAGGTAACAAAATAAGTAACTAGATCATAAATTTTTAATTAGAGAAAGTCAAATTTCATTTAAATCAGTTACTAGTCACAATGATTGATCTTACCATTTTCTTTACAAATTACTTATTTTATTACCCAATTATACGTAACATTCGTATTTTATGATTATACGAAGAACATACAAAATTATTGTTTTCATAAAATTCTACTAGTACCGCAGTCTCGTTGAAGATAAAATAGTAAAAATTTAAAAATGACCTAACGTTATCGCTATTATGAATGGGGGGATACGCAATTCATATGTTGGCAGTATTGAAATATTAGTGTCGTTACAGTTTTATTGTTGGCTATACTGATAAAATGTCAACAAACGTTGAAATATCAAATACATAGTGGAAAATGTATTTGCTTCAAATTTAACTCTTGTTTTGAAACAGTAAAGCCTTATTCTCATTTTCTACTTGTTCTAAATGAAATTAATTACTAATTAGAGCTGGAACCAGTACTAAAAAAATATTTATATATTAAATACTTTTGAGAAAATATTTAAAATGCAAGTATCAGTACTAAATACAAAAAAGTATTATTATTATCATTTTCATAGGACTGTAATAATACTCAGAAAATTTACATTACTATTAAAATAAAACGGCCCTAGGTTGTAGTTCTGTATGAATATTTATTAATAATCAACATACTCAACATAAATCTTCAACACTTCAGGTATAACTAAAATTAAACAATTATGAAATAAATTTCAGGTAAACTTATTTTATTAAAAGTAAAAAAAAATCTTATTTGAAAACACTTTAAAAATTTCCAAAATATGAAAAACATTTTCTCAATATTTTTTTTTTAATACTAACAAAATATACGCAATTTTAATATTAGAAAAATCTTTTGAAAATACACTGAAACAACTATTGAAGTACACGAAAAATAATTTAACGTACCTACTGATATTTTTAAATGACAAAAAAATGTATTATTTTTTATTTAAAATAAGTTTTTTAAAATACATTTTACGCTGCCACCATTAAATGTAATCCTTATTGACTGTATTGTAAAAAATGGCGGAGGCGCCTTTAAAAATTATGTTCCCAAAAATATTAGAAAATAAATATTTTAAAATTAATGAAATAATTTTGATAACTCAATTTATTTTGCTATTTAACACAAATTTTATAACCTTACGTCACAGCAACTTAACAATATAAAAGTTTATTATTGTAAATAAAAGTATAATATGTTTTATTTTAAAAAATAAATAATATTTTCCCAAAGCGAGAATGGAGCTAGTCGAATGTGGTTTGATTTTATAAGCTAGTTTTTCGACTAACCAAAATACAAGATTAGAAGTATATGGGTAAACCCATATATAGACCACTTTGACATTATCACATAACTGATAAGATAGAGGGATAAAAAAATTTTTTATCGAAAGTTGGCAACATTGTATTTTGCTAATATATAATATTATAGGCGCTAAGGGTATCTTCTGTAAAAATTTCATTAAAATCGAATAAATAATGCGGGCATAACAAATTTTTAGAAAATTATTATTTTTTTTTTTCGGAAAGTTGGCAACATCGTAGTTTAATAAAATTATAATTTATGTGGGCACTAGGAGAAACTTTTCTGAAAATTTGATTAAAATCGGATAAATAATGTAGCCACAATAAATTTTTAATATTTTAGTAATTTTTTTCTTAATATGTTGGCAACACTGTATTTTGTTAAAATTACTTAATTTATGCGGGCACCAGGAGAATCTTTAGTGAAAATTTGATTAAAATTGGTTAAATAACGTGGTCATAATAAATTTTTAAAAATTTTAGTAATTTTTTCTCAGAAAGTTGGCAGCATTGTACTTTGTTGAAATTATCTAATTTATATGGATACCATAAAAATCTTTTGTGAAAATTTGAACAAAATCGGTTAAACAACATATGGCCGTAATAAATTTTTAAAAATTTTAGTAATTTTTTTCTCGGAAAGTTGGCAACACTGCGGTCTGAAAATTGAACTTAATTTTTTATTTGGTATGAACTATCTAATTGCCAAGTTTCAGTTTTCTACGAGCTTTCCTTCATACTTATAATTAACACTTGTATTAAAAATTTTAGTAATTTTTTTCTCGGAAAGTTGGCAACACTGCGGTCTGAAAATTGAACTTAATTTTTTTATTTGGTATGAACTATCTAATTGCCAAGTTTCAGCGTTCTACGAGCTTTCCTTCATACTTATAATTAACACTCGTATTAAAAATTTTAGTAATTTTTTTCTCGGAAAGTTGGCAACACTGCGGTCTGAAAATTGAACTTAATTTTTTATTTGGTATGAACTATCTAATTGCCAAGTTTCAGCTTTCTACGAGCTTTCCTTCATACTTATAATTAACACTCGTATTAAAAATTTTAGTAATTTTTTTCTCGGAAAGTTGGCAACACTGCGGTCTGAAAATTGAACTTAATTTTTTATTTGGTATGAACTATCTAATTGCCAAGTTTCAGCTTTCTACGAGCTCTCCTTTATACTTATAATTAACACTCATATTTATCGTATTTTTTGGACACGGCCGGCCGGCCAGCCAGCCAGCTAGCCAGCCAGCCAGCCGTATTGACGATTTTATAAGCTAGTCTTTTCGACTAGCTAAAAACTAATTGCATGAAAAATATGTATACCTTTGAAATAATAGTAAAAATATTGGTTTGAAAGTAATAAAATAAAACTAATTTAGTTAAAGTTCTGTATTAATATTCGTATTTATTTATAATCGACGATTCGACAAACTCATCGTCCATCTTCATCAGGAAAAATAAAGACAGACGTTGAGTTCGTTGAAACGTAGATTATAAATAAATATTAACACAGAACTTTAACCTAACGCAGTTTTATTTTAATATAACGAGTTCTGAAAGATTTTTTACTTTGAAAGTAATATTTTTTACATTATTTTCTTAATAATGTAAAAAATAAAAAGAACCTTAAATAAACAATATTTATTCTTCGCTTGCATTATATATTTTTCTCGCATAATATATTTCAAAAATACATATAATAAAGCCAACTCGATATTTCTTACAAAGCAGTAAAAATTTAACGTGTTTCTTTCGAGTTTTTCTCAAACAAAACAGAGAAACAATAGACAGAAAAAACATTTGAAGAAACCGTATATGTATATATATATATATATATATATATATATATATATATAAATAAAACAAGTATAAAATTTCCCAATAAAACACATTATACCAGCACACAAGTACGTAGGCTAACCCTGAAGACGTGAATACAAATACGACCCTATTGTTTTCCAAGAACACTCCCTTAATATTCAAAACAAAGAATTATATAGCCCCAGGATTCTAAAACATATGTAAAAGTTTGTTCCGCCTTTTAAATTACCAATAAATAAAATGCTGTCTTTCATAATTATATTAGTATTTTATTTGCTATATTAATATTTAATAATTAGAAAAACAAATTAATTAATTTAACTTTAATTAATTAACTTATACTTACGATTATTCGATTTTGACAAAATACAAAAAAGACAACAAAGATATTATGTTATAGAGAGAAAAATAAAGATCAAATTTGCAAAGATACTAATAATAATAATAATAATTTTTTGGTAAATTTACAATATTTACTTATTTATTACCTAGTAACTTCTATTTATTTACTTTAAATATCATTTGTATCAGTTTTCCTGATGAAGACGTACGTTGAATTCGTCGAAACATCGATTATTAATAAAATACTAATGTAGAACTTTAATAAATTCTGAAAGATTTTGTACTATGTTATAATTATGATATTTTAACACTTATTTATAAAATGTAAAATACAAAATACAATACAATAAATACAATAAAATATAAAATACATCAATAATAATAATAATAATAATAATTATAATTATGGATGTAAATTTAAAAAATGTAATAATACGTAAATTATCACAGTAAAATTTCAAAATGTTGTTACTTTTACTATTAAAACCTATCAAAAATTACATAAATTTAAAATATATTTTATACAGTGTTCATTAATCCAATATCAAATGTGACAATCTTTATAATATGGCCCATTTGTCCATCTGTTTGCAGTCGCACCGGTAGCAAGATGAAGCTGGGCACGTGGTCGATGGACCGGGACGCTATGCGTCGCGACGGTCTCACGCTTTTCAGCAGGCTCATCCGTACGAAGAACATTGAAGGACTGCAGGAACAAGTCGCGCCCAGAATCGGCTCAGATGCCGAGCGGAAACAGAAGCTCACGGTATATGATCTAATTATATTTTATTAACACGTTTTTATTAATTCGCTTTCTTTCCTGTCTGTCAGTTTGTTTGTTAGGTACAAATCTTTCAATCGATTTTAAACTAACTTCCATAGATAAACTAGAAACTTGAAACTTTAAACATAGCTCAAAACTGAATAACAATGCATTATTAATTAATATTAGAAATATTAAATTAAAGTTAATTAATGGACTTAATTAATTATAATTTGGGGCTGTCGTTGCACTACGTTTTTCTGTATAGGGTCATATATCTTATTGGGACTAGAAGAAATTATTTTATACTTTTTAGTCCGTGTTAAAAACGTGGTATATTATTTTATTTTTTTTAAATAATTGTTAATTTCTTGTTCAGTTCACAAACTGTAGTTTATTTTATTAACTTTCCTACTCTGTTACTCTACTATTTTATCAAATTTCATAATTTTTTTATATAAAATACAATCAATATTATAATAAAACGGCTTTAGATTGTAGTTCTATATTAATATTTATTAGTAACGGACGTACTCAAAGTACATCTTCATTAGAAAAAATGATAAAAATGGCATTTACAGTAAATAAACAGATCATAGAAACAAATTACTTAGGTAACAAAATAAGTAAATGTAATTTTTATTATTATTCCTGATGAAGATGTACGTTGAGTATATGTCAATTATTAATAAATATTAAAACCGTTACAACCGTTATACAACCTAAAACCGTTTTATTTTAATATAATGAGTTCTGAAAGATTTTCCACTATATTAAAATCAATATTTTTTTCTCTTAACCGAAAAACATTTATAATCATAAATTTACGTTTTGATATACTTTACCTATATCATAATCATGAAAAAATACACAAATGACATAAATAATAAACAAACAAAACATAGAAACAAGTTAGTAGGTATTTTATTTTAAAAAACCCATGGTTTCGATATATTCTAGGCATATTATCATCAGGAAAAAATATACAACGTAACAAAGTAACTAGATCAAAAAATTTATAAATTAAAAAAAAAAATTATAAATTATAAATTAAAATTAAAAAATTTAAATCAGTCACTAGTTACACTGATTGATGTTATCTTTTTCTTTATAAATTTCTATTGCTTCCCTTATCAAATCTAACTGTTAATATTTATTAATTAATGTTAACTGCACAAAACCAGCCTGTCATAGCATCTAAGTAATTAAGCTGCGTAATTAATTAAAAATCAATAATAACATAAAATAATACGACAGTCGATATTTATCAGCTTTGGTCGTTTCTATTTATAGCAAAACGTAAATTATTCATAACTATCTTAGAAAAAAAATCATATGTCAAATTTTCTAATTAATAATTTATCAATCATAAATTTATTACCATATACATTGGGTACATTAAAAAGAACTGTTAAACAATAGAATATTAAAACAATAGAAACCTATATTCAAATATGCTTTAATTTCTTCTGATAATTATCATTATAATGTGATTCATTCATTATGTATTACCAATTTCAAAATAGCTATTGACTTATCAGACACGCTGTATAAAAAACATCTTTCACTGTGCAAATGATCTATTACAATTTAAAAAATTAGATAAAATATTCTAGCTTTAAAAAAATTAATTAAATATATTTTAAATTCAGGAGAATTGAAACGCTACACTGCAAAAATAAATAACAAAATAATAAAAAAATTTACTATAAAAAAATCTGTAATTTTATTTTATTATAAAAATACTGGCCAGTATTCTCACCTCAATTTTTCGTGAAAAGGTGCTTTTATTATTAATTTCAAAATAACTTTTTGCTTCTGTTTGTCATCAAATATAATTAATTTTTCTATATTTGATCATTTTTATTATATTTTGTATTATAAAATTTAAATAACCTATTTTAAAATGCTTAATAAATAATTTTAAGTGAACGTTAAAAGTACTTTTGGCAAAAATCACTTTTATTACTGAGGTGAGAATACGGGCCAATGTATTTCTACCTCAAAATTCTGCAATTTTTACATAATTCATAATAATCACATAAATTAAGTAAAAATGACCTAACAAGTATGTAAAATTGCTTACTTTCTGCAAATTGCATCACATACTTAATGTAGAATTATATATTGTTGTTATAACTTCTTAAATTATGTAAAATTACAGCTTGTATATTAATATTTGTAATAATTCATCAAAATAATGAAACTTAGTACATATTTTGTGTAATAATAATAGTAATATAATATTTTAAGTGTAATTCATTCATTTCAAAATACATCTTTCATGTGAATTTAGAAACGTATCTAATTATACAAACAATAATATTACAGAACTAAACAAATTTTACCTATTTATGGAATATTCATGACAGCAAATTTCTGTAAATTTACTAAAAGAGACTTAACTAAAAAAACTGAAACATTACTTTTCCATCCCGTACATAATGTTTGTAATAGTTCTGATTTTATGTATTTTTAAACAATTATGTAAAAAACTACAGTAGTTGAGTAATTATACCTAGAAATACTAAGCTTTATAATGTTTTATGGTTTGTAGATAAAATTACATAATTTTTTTTTAGATTACATATACTGAACAACTAAATAAAAAAGCGAAACACTGTCCATTATATCAAAACATTTACTGTATTCGCATATCTCAGTGACACAAAAAAATAATAAAACTATGAGCATTTATTCTGGTTTTCTTTTAGGAGGGATTTTGCTACTGGAAATCTATATGCATAAACAATGTTAGCGTTGGCGAGCTTATTGCCCATATAGAATCACGGAAGGCATAAGTAAATTTATTTCTGTTAGAGAACGGATACGTTAGAGAGAAAAATATACTTTCCATAAACTGAATAAAAAAATCTAAGATACCCTTGAGATTACAATTCCCTACGGACGACACAGATAACGATATTCAGTGGAAAAAAAAACATTTTATTTTTATGTGAAACATACACGAAATTGTTTATATTGCTTTATAGTAAAATCCACAGTACGTTCGCTGAATATTTATTGGCAAATAACTAATTTATTTTATATATACCACACATCTGAATTATATGGGAAAAAAAAATTATTATTCATTTTTTTGAAATTGATTAATAAAAGATTTTTTTGGTAGTTGTCTAAAAACTAAAAATACATAAACCAAAATTACTGATATCACTTCTAGTATAGCAGTATAGGTCAAATTAAATAATAATGAAAAATATTTCAAGTAAATTAAGTACTTTAATTGTAAAAAATTTAAAAAAGTTTTGAAATCGAAACGTCGATTTTTAAATAAAGTATATACAGAATTTAATCCTAAAGCTTTTTAATTTAATATAATGAATTCTGAAAGATTTTTTACTATGTTAATAAATATCTCTTTCAAAGAGCACTGAATAAATTTGAGCAAATTCCAAATAATTCCAGTATGTCAAGCGTGGGCGGAATTTCAACGTTTATTCATCGAATTTGATTAATCAAAACAGATTTGTCTTTTTAATTGACTTATTCGATTAACTGAACTAAAGAAGATTAATTAAAACTTTCCATAAAACTGTCGTCCGAATATTATAAAATTTATTAAAAATTTTCAATTTTCCTACAAAAAATTCTTCTCTCACTAAAGTTAGGTCTTAATTTTATAGTCTACATCACGAGAAAGTGTACATTTTCGTAGGACATACGTAAATATTTTCCATATTTTGTTTTTCTTAAGACTCAGCTGACAAACTCATCTATAATGAAGCATGTCTCAACTTTATCCAGAAAATATTTTTAAGTTCATTCATAGTACGTTTACAGTGCCTCATGTTTATGTTTTTAAATCTTATTTATTTTTCTCAAATACTTAAAAATAAATTTAATAATTAGTATTATAGCAATTTTCACTAAAAACATTTTTAGTTATTTGTAATAAATATGGTACAAAATAAACTTTCATTTCACTAGTTTTTATAATAATAATAATATTTATTATAGCCGGCGCTAATAGATAATATATTTAAATACAATTAATTAGAGAAATACAAAACCAGATCAAATACAAAAATAAAATAGTGATATTCTAATGTATAAACCAACATTAAATAATATATAAACATATATATAAGAAATGTATAATCTTAACTAAAATAAGATATTTAATTCTCTACAAAAATTTTATAATTGCACAAATTAACATTTTTTTTTGGTAAGGTGTTGCATTTATCAGAGTATAATAATTATGAGAATATAAATATTATTTCAATATCTTCACAAGATGTTGAAAATGCAATAAAAAAATTAAATAATTCAAAATCGGTAGGACACGACAATATACCCAGCTATATACTAAAAGGCTGCGCGGATGCTTTAAACTATCCATTAGTACGAATTTTCAACTTATGTATTAGGAACAGCGTTTTTCCAAGTCAATGGAAAATTGGAAAAGTCTGTCCAATTTATAAATCAGGTACGGGTAGTAAACAAATTATTGAAAATTATAGGGCTGTATCGCTGCTGTCAAATGTTGCAAAAGTTTTCGAAATTATTATTCACAAATATATGTACACACAATTAAAACATTTAGTTATTCCCGAACAACATGGATTTGTAGAAAAGCGGTCTACTGTAACAAACTTGTGTAATTTTGTAAATTATATTGCAAATTCTTTAGATAAAAATAAACAAGTTGATGCTGTTTATTTTGATTTCTCTAAAGCGTTCGATAGAGTTAATCATAAAATTTTGTTATTCAAACTTGCACATATCGGTTGTAGTGAAATGTTAGTAAAATTTATATATTCTTATTTATCAAACAGAATTCAATATGTTTGCTGCAATGGTTTTATTTCTAAAGAATTTGTACCATCAAGTGGCGTACCGCAAGGGTCTGTGCTAGGTCCGCTTTTCTTTATAATATTTATTAATGATATTACAAACGCTGTAAAATATTCTGATAAGTTGTTGTATGCTGAATATTTCAAAGTGTTTGCGGAAATTGATACAATTGATGATTGTATTGATTTACAGAAAGACATAGATTGTTTGTCTGAATGGTCATTGAAAAATCAATTAGATTTCAATATTAAAAAATGTCAAATAGTAACTTATACTAAGAAAATAAATAAAATTTCGTTCGACTACAAACTTTTTAATAATTTGATTTCACGAGTTTCAACAGTAAAAGATTTAGGGATTGTGTTTGATGACAGAATTACATTCACATCACATGTTGAATATGTGGTTCTGGCAGCAAATAGAACATTAAGTTTTCTTTTTAGAATCTGCCGTGATTTTAAAAATATTGAAACTCTAAAAATAATTTTTAATTCATATGTTAGGAGCAAATTAGATTATGGTTCTATTGCTTGGCATACTTCTTCTAAGTATTTGCTAAATAATATAGAAAAAATTCAGTATAAATTCTTGAAATATTGTTACCTGAAGAAGTACGCTCAATTCAGTTCAATGAATTATCAACAATTGTTACACGAATTTAATTGTACATCTTTTCAGCAACGCAGAAATCAAAATTTGCTACTATTTTTATATAAGATTATTAATGGCCATTTAGATGTAACAATGCTTCTGAATTTGTTGGAAATCAATGTACCGTCCGTAAATACACGAAATCCTGTAACATTCAATATTAATTTTGCACGCACTAACTTGTATAAATACTCGACAATTATTTTTATGTGTAAACTTTATAATTATTATCAACTTAGGCTAGATATATTTCATATGTCATATACGCAATTTAAAAACTGTGTTAAAGATTTGCATCAATATATTGATAATTAATTTTACTTTGTATAGTGTAACTTGATTATTTCACAATTGTATTTATTCTTATTGTTATGTATCCAAATCTATGGTGACTCATATATATTATTTTTCTTATGTCGTTAAATATTACTCTGTAATAGGAATGTATTTAATTCTGTTGAGTAATAAACATTATTATTATTATTATTATTATTATTTTACCGTTGCTATAAAGAATATAGAATTTTGTGTTCGTTTGTAATTTCTAAATTTTAGTACAAAATTTCCAGCATTTCGTGTTTGATAGGTATACGTTTCCCGAAAGGTCTTTAATATACTAAAAAAAATATTGTCGCATTTATTCCAACTTTAAAATAGTTATTAACTAATCAGAACCTGCCTAAATATAAAAAAACCCTATTACTAAATATTTCCATTATATGTACCACCAGAAACAAACAAAAAAACAATATCAGTCTAAATGAGGCATTAACTACATTAATTGTAAGTCAATTACAAGGTGAAATATTAGCTTCAGAGTCATTACTTTTACGATCGACCATCGTATATGTCAGGCACAAATAAGAAATTATTTTCCCATTTACTCTAATGCTGGTTAGCGAAGGGGGAATAAAAAATTGCATACAAAGTACCTAATTTACCTTCACTCGAAAAATCAATAGAACCAATATTTTGATACAAACATCCTTTCATTTAAAATTCAAATTGTTTTATGCGTACAATTTATATATGTTTTGTTGAAAGAAAGATATACTCTCTTAAAATCGAAATTCCATTCAAACTGACAGACAGAAAAAATTCTCGTATTAAATTATTCAATTTTGTTAAAAGCTATATAGTGAATAATTAATTTCTACATGCTCTGTTTATGTTTTACTAAAAAACGGAAGTCGATGCTATATTTTTCCATTTGGAATTTCCGTACAATAATCATAATTAATCATTTATTATATATAAAAATTAAATTATCAACGAATCCGACTGCTGACAAGCAAATAATGCGAACTAAAGATGTTTTAATTATTAATATTTATAAATTTTATTTCTAATATAGTAAAAAATCTTTCAGAACTCATTATATTAAAATAAAACGGCTTTAACTTAAAATTCTGTATTACTATTTATTAATAATTGACGTTTCGACGAAACTCAACATCGATTATTACTAAATAGTAATACAGAACTTAAACCTAAAACAGTTTTTATTTTAATAAATGAGTTTGTCAGCTGAGTGTTAAAAAAAATTTATTAATATTATTAATCTATTCATATTTTATATAATATTAATATTTATTAATAATTGCCGTACTCAACGTACTCTATCTGATTGATCTATCCTCGTCGCAGACGTTTCGCCATACATCGTATAGATGGCATCCTCAGTACTTGATGACTGAACAAAAATTTCTACTCCGCAATCTAGATACTACCTCATTTTTATGTAATAATAAATCAAAATCCAAATTATGTATATTTCAAATTACAGGATCTCTAAATTAATTTTGGAGTCATAAAGACACAACAAATAGATAAATTTTTATATTATAAATCTATACATCCTAAATTTTTAAACTAAACTAAATTTTCTCCAAAAAAAATCAAATATTTTGTAACATAGTAAAAACTCTTTCAGAACTCATTATATTAAAATAAAACGTAGTTCTGTATTAATATTTATTAATAATCGTACGTCTTCATCAGGAAAATAGATACAAATGACATATATAATAAATAAACCAAACATAGAAGCAAGTTACTAGAAAACAAAATAAGTAACTATCATAAAATTTGTAAATATTTAATTAAATAAAACGTAGTTATTTGTTTATATGTTCTGTTTATTTACTGTAAATATCATTTGTATTAGTTTTTCCTGATGAAGATGTACGTTGAGTTCGTCAAGACATCGATTATTAATAAATATTAATACAGAACTATAACCTAAAGCCGTTTTATTTCAAATATTTTGTGTAATAATAATAATTTTCCAAGTAGTTAAATAAGATATACGAAACAGCTGAAATACAGCAGCATATATATCGCTAAATAATTTAACACAAACGTTTATACTATGAAATAGGTAAACCAACCAAACAGAGTTCTATTGCTGGAGGTAAAGTTCTAATACCACTTCAACAATTTACCCGCAGTGGCGGTTTCGAGTGACTTACTTATTAAACTATATCATCTATCTAATACATGAATTATTTTGTTAAGCATATTAAAAAAAAAAAACGACGAATATAGTGTTTACTTACATTTTGTAATCTGACATCCGTATATTTCAACAATTTGTACAAAATTCATTAAATATGTTTTTACCGTAACGTACGTAATTTATCAAAACTCAGATCTAAAGTAAACACAGCTTAATGTTTGAAAGAAAAACGCAGATTACAAATCCTTTTCTGACAAATATTTTGTAGAAATCCATCAAAACCTTTTTATGTTACAAAAACAATCCCTTTTTTTTTTCATATATTTTTTGGTGAATTTAACAAAACATATTTTATTTTAATAAAGGGCAGTATTTTGTTTATGTTTGTTTATGAAAAAGTGCTTTTATTTTTTGTTATAAAACAAATTTTTATTTCTACCTCTTAACAAATATGAACAGTATTTCTATTTTTAATATATATTTTTATATCTAATATAAAATTTAAAAAAACTGATGAAAATTGCTTAATAAGTAGTTTTAATTAAACGTCAAAAATAATTTTGACAAAAATCACTTTTAAAAGGGATGTGAGAATACATGCAATTATTTTTATATACATTCTGGTGGCAGCGCAGAGTGAACCAAGGACCTTTGAAGTCCGAATCCGATACACTATCACTGGCCTACGACCCGTAATAATAATATAATATTTATATAAGTAATATTAATGTTTTGTATATACCTACCCTTTTAAAGGGTCATTGTACGTCTATATACGATCGAAGTACAGAAAAATAAAGGAAAATAATAATAATAATCCCAAAATAAATTTTTATTTTTTTATGTAATCAATTATCAATATATATTAAGATTAAGAAATTAAGATTTATTGTATATATTTGCCTCTGTATATAGACCCTTGTACAGTATATGTATTTATATCCTTTAAGGAAAAATAAAAGATATAATAATAATAAATTATATAACAAATACATTTATGCAACATGTGCGTTTGAGAAAATCTGAAATATTAAATCCTGTTTAAATAAAGATTTTGCGCAAATTCGTCAAAACAATATGAGAACGCAAACCTAGATTACAAAGTTGAGTTTTGACAAACATTTCCTGTAAACGCGTTCGAGATTTTTTCGTCAAAAGACGACACATTGTGTTAGAAGGCAAGATTAAGTGTAAACATAGCTTAACAAATAGAAGCAAAACCAACGTATAAAATCGTAGAATGAAAAAGCTGTAATTTCCAAGCGTGCGTCCATAATTAAAACCTAGCAACATTGTGTACCAGTCTCCCCCCCCTGCCCCTCTCAATAAATAATAAATTTGTAATTAGTGTTGTGTGTAGCTTTAGTTGACCAAGATTATAATACCTTCAGGGCCGGTATTAAGACAATTTAACTGATTTTCCTGAATTGAACTTGTTAAATCATGTGCCGAATTTAAGAATTTTTTTTTTATTTCAACATAACCTAAGCTATTTTTACGAACTTTTGGTTATAAATATGGTTGATGTAACGTCATGTCAACCAGACCAAAAGTTCGTAAAAACTCTTGGTTATAATATTTCTAAATACAGAATCTACAGAAAATACACATTTACAATTTAAATTTTACAAATATTGTCATAGCAATTAAAAATTTACAATCACAAATTTTCAGAACAATCTGTATGGAGTCAGGAATCTGTACGGGGTTATAAATCTGTATGAGACTAGAAGAAATTATTTTATACGTTTTAGACCGTTCTAAAAACGTGACGTATTAAATTTTTTTATTTAAATAATTATTACATCATTAATTATTTTAGCTTCAAAAAATATTTCAACAAAATTTATGTTTTTTTTATTAGTAAAAAAAAAATAAATTGTAGCACTAGTTAACAGAATGCACACATAGCAGATAAAATTATTTTCTTTATAAGTGATAGTTTTAACAAACAAAATATTTACAACACATATTTAATTTGATATAAAATCAAGAGTCCCTTTTATTGAGGGGTCACATTTACTAAGACCGGGCCTGACGAGGGCGCCCCCCCTCTCTATAATACCTCAAACGAAGAAGCAGCAAAGCTGTGTAGGAAGTAAGCGTTCCGGTTTCCGGTAGAATGTCGGATAACCAAAGTGAGTTTGTGGAGCAAAAAGGGAAAGGGGAGGAGGGGGTTGATCGCGGATTTCGCACTGTTGTTACGTCACACGGTGGATCAATACGGATCTGAAATGGAATGTCAGTGTCGTCGGCATTGGCACACACAAATTTTCCTATGGCCTATGCATATCAATGAGAAATGGTCTTTTTTTTTCTTTCTTTTTTTCTTTGGACTAAGGAATTTTAGATAATAGAAAAATTGAAATGATGTAGGTGTAAACTATAGATAAAATTTGATAAAATGCTAAAACTACATTTGAAATGAAAATCATTAATGATTTTACAATAACATTTATTCCAGAGGCGAGTATTTATAGCCACTTTTAAAGTACTTTTACATAAAAATACGTATATCTGATAATATTTATTTAAAAAAATATTAAAACTAGTTTTAGGTATTATTTATATTTTAAAATTTTAAATATAATATAAAGTATTTAATTTAGTTTATATTTGATACATAATAAAAGTAAAAATTAATTTTAAAATCTTGACTGCTATTAACTAAAAGTGATGTAAAAATGGCTATGGCTGCTATTACAAGCTCGGTTTCAAGTGTTCCTGCTTTTATAGCAGTTGCATTGTTTTAAAACCCGTATTAGTTAAAAACCAATTGTAGTCTAAATACAAATAGTAAATAATTTTATACAAAAATTTTACAATAGTTATACTATTACTTACTATTATTTTCTATTCTATTAAAATTTGTATTTCTATTAGACAAACATAAGTTTACAGTTTAATAACACATTTACTTTTGAGTCAAAAAATAAAAACCTTGAATCTAAAGCAAAAAAATTGTCAGTGCACTGCACTAACATAAAACGGCTTTAGGTTTAAGTTCTGTATTAATAAATATTAATACAGAACTATTATGGTTTTATTTTATATGAGTTCTGAAAGATTTTTTACTATGTTACGTATATGCAAATCACTTTCAACGTAAATAACTTCTATAAAAATTAACATAAAAAAATACAATAAACTATAAAATGTTTGTCATTTATTTCTTAATACGAGTATATCTCTATTATTACGATATTTTCATGTTAAATCATTAGAAAATGATAATAAAATAAATATTTCAAAAGACACCATTTTTTTTATCCTATTGTAACTATAGAAAAGTTTAACGTTAAATAACTATTAAAATTGTTATACTATTAATTTCAAATTCTAGTATGTTGAATATGATGTGTATTTTATTTAGTAGACACAAAATTTTGAAAATCTAACAGACCATACTTTGCATTTTCATTCGCATCTCTGTACGCGTAGGCGCAATAACCCTAACCTAACCTTTTCTTCCCTATAAGGCTTTGATGGAAATGACAGTCATACACCCGCCTTATTTCTCGCATTCAAAACGACGCTGCCGCCGCGATGCCGACGCTAACGCCGCCGACGGAATGGAGTAAATTGCGCGCTACGTTCCGGATTGAATTTATGAACTGTCACTTCGTACAATAGCAGCTTGGGCCCTATACATATACCAAAGGAATGTTCCTAAAATTTTTGGAATTATAATTTGGTTCGTTAATCCGCTAGTATCTCGGACACACGACAAAAATTGATGATCATAAGTATAAACAGAGGTCTTAAGCCATGCAAAAGCACACAGGAGTTTGGGGCCTTTTTAAAAGTCAATACATCAGTATGTATTTTTGTTTAGTGACTTTATTGATTATTTTGGTTAGGTTTAAACAAATCGAATATAAGTAAAGTGATTACTGTTTTAAACTGAACTTACGTTAATGATAATGATTTTTAGATTTAGTAAATTTTATTCACTGTTTAAAAAATATTTAGAAATCTCAACGGGTTTCCGATACAAATTTAGAAATTTTAACGACATTTCCCAGTAAAATACACAAAAAAATTGAGCGCCTCTTTTTCGGTGTAAACAACGACGTCGACACTTTGGGGACCCCCCCCCCCCCATCAAGCCGGAAACCGTGAGTTCGTACACCATGTGCCCTTATGGAAAAGATGGAACTAAGTATAAAGTTTAGCAGAAAAGGATTATTTAGCTCCAAATATACATATTATAAAAACAAATAATATTATAAAATACTAAAATAAAATAACTTTATGTTAAAGTTCTGTATTAATATATAAATATTAATACAGAACTTCGATTTGTAATAATACAAATCGACGTTTCGACGAAACTCTGCGTCCGTTTTCATCAGAATAATGATAATCAGATGATAATAATGTTTAATAAATATTGTGATATTTTACAAAGAAATTATGTTTTTGCTATTTTATTTTATTACTCAATATGTATCACGAACTAAGGCTAATCAAATTAAATTTAACCGATTCAACTGAATGCAATTAAATAGTAACCCCCTAATAAATAAAAATTATCGAAATAAATAAGTGAAAAATACTCAGAACTTTGTAAGCATCCCTCGTGCTATGCAGCAGGCTTGTTATATTAAAATTGATTGAAATATTTCACACGGATTTCTACTTAATACCGATTTATTAATTTGATTGTATTCTATTGTCAACGCTAACTACAATATTGATTTTATTATTGTTTGCTTTGCGTTTACGTCTTCCGAAATACGAGAACAATATAGAATATACGATGAGAGTTTTCTGAATACAACAAAACTTCTATCATATTTTCAATATTTGGCCAACGCTTATTAATTTGTTTGCATTAAGGTATTCGTTCAAATCAGACACTTAATTAGTTTCAATCAGCTACGGTAATTATATATTTTCAACGTTCTCTAATTAGTATAATACAATAAGAGGTATTATCAGGATTGGACTGGATAAAAAATTAGGACTGAGAAAAGTTACAGAATAGACCCACCTTATAACCCAAAATTGTTCAAATACGTTATGTTTTTATATTTTTTATTCTAATAAACATGGAAATAACATTACAGAAAAATAAAGATGAATTGTAAAAATGACATTTATAAAATTAAATATAATTCTTTATTTATATCTAAATTGAAAGACGATTCGAAAAATGATTTTTTTCGGATGAAATCCTCAAAATTATCCTGACTTAAACAATTTCGCAATCTGTTTAAAATGTAGTTTAATTTTGAAAGTATTCATTCGCATAATACTTGAGTGGAAGATAATGTTAGCACTAATTTATAAACAATGAATAAATAAGCGTATGTCAATGTGTGGAGATTAAATTTTTGTAAAACTGAAAAACAACGGACAAGTATTTGTTCGTCACCGGATTCATTATAAATTCATTTTCATCATTTAAGATGTTAATAAATCTGTCCCATTCTCTTGAAATAAATCTAATAACTCAGATTTTAAATTGTTCTTTTTAATATTTATGTTTAATTTTCTATTAATTAAATTTGTCATTAATTCAAAAGTTTTATGGAAATTGATTTTGGGAAAGTTAGGATCTAATCAATAAACGTCATTCAATGCATATCATGTTTTTGTAAAACTTAGAGATCGATTTTATTTTTTTAACAATCGCCCTGGTGGGCCAGTCCAATCCTAAGTATTATGTCAAGTTGAAATCAGACAAAAAATAATTCTACAACTTTACAAACGGAATTATATTTGTTAACGTGTTACAGTTAAACAACTGTAGACATCAAACATGAAAAAGATATTTTCCCCGGTGATGGAACAAATTCATTTAATTCTTCATTATTATGCTAGAATAATTCCCAGTACAAAAGCGACCGTATGCTGGCACATTGTTTGTTTGTCTTGTTCCAGAAATGCTTAACAACCCTGGATCTGACATCGCTGGGCATTGGGAGTTGTGTGGGAACGGGTATGTACCTCGTCGCCGGCATGGTAGCCCGAAACGTAGCCGGACCTGGTGTCATTGTCAGCTTCATCATAGCGGCCGTTGCTAGTATTTTCTCCGGGGCATGTTACGCCGAGTTTGGCGTTCGAGTTCCGAATACAACCGGCTCAGCCTACATCTATTCTTACGTGACAGTCGGCGAATTTATCGCATTTGTTATCGGATGGAACATGGTCTTGGAATACTTGATCGGTACAAGTGCGTGTGCGTGTGCCCTAAGCGCCTGCTTCGACGCATTGTCTAACGGTGCGATCAGTAGCGCCGTTGCGGATAATGTCGGAACTATATTCGGAAGACCACCGGACTTTTTAGCTGCTATAATCACATTGCTGATGATGTTACTATTGGCAGCTGGCGTAAAGAAATCTTTGATTTTTAACAATGTATTGAATGCGATCAATCTGGCCGTATGGGTGTTTGTAATGACGGCCGGATTGTTTTACGTGGATAGTGATAATTGGTCGCAGCACAAGGGCTTCCTACCCTACGGCTGGTCCGGGGTTTTTACAGGTGCTGCCACCTGCTTCTACGCGTTCATCGGCTTCGATATCATTGCAACGACCGGCGAGGAAGCAACCAATCCGAAAAAATCGATTCCATTGGCAATTGTCGGTAGTCTGATCATAATACTGATCGCGTACGTGTCCAGCTCAATGATTCTAACTCTGATCGTGCCCTACGATAAAGTCGATCAAGATTCCGCTCTGGTGGAGATGTTCGGGCAAGTCGGTGCCTATCGTTGTAAATTCATAGTAGCAGTTGGAGCGCTAGCTGGATTAACAGTAAGCATGTTCGGATCTATGTTTCCAATGCCGCGAATTGTTTACGCAATGGCGCAAGACGGACTGATCTTTCGGAATTTGGCGCAAGTTTGGCCGAGTACCGGAACGCCAGCGATTGCTACGTTTGGCAGTGGAGTTGCGGCAGCATTGGCTGCCCTCGTAATAAAACTAGAAGTGTTGGTGGAGATGATGTCGATAGGTACGTTGCTCGCTTACACGCTGGTGTCGACGTGCGTGCTGATCTTACGTTATCAGCCGCATTCGACGAATTTGATCGAGCTGTTGCCGCAAAGTTTACGAACGCCGGTGCGCGGTTCGCCGACGAAAGATACGCCCGCCGGCGCCGGTGCCAATGGTCAACCGCATGCGGTCTATGGCAATGAGCTGAAACCGGAAGCGCTCCGGCAAGCGATAGATACTAATATCGGCGGCATTGGACAGCCCACACTTCCCCATCATCAACAACAGCAACGAGTTATGGTGCGACGCGTCACAAGAAGGTAACAAATCTCTTACCTCTTATGATGTTAAATATAATAATATTAAGTACAAATTTATAAGTACAACGTACATACTACTAATATAATAACAATAATAATCTTTGTTATATAGCTTATAATAGCTACATACAATAATAAAACAAAAGAAAAAATACAAAATATATACACTACAATATTATTGCACAAAAATATATCATAACATTTTATAAATTGCATATTTATCCTACTAACTAAAATTGATATCTCTATATATTAAATTTTTATCCTTAAATGTTATTTAGATAATGCTGTTCAAGACATTTCTAAAAATTATTTAACTTAGTACTAGTTCTATTATTATCTAGTAAATTATTATACCGGGTGTAGAAATGAAATGTGAACCATAGGGATTTCAATGTTATTTTTTAAATACGGCTGTATCTCTTTCCCTATTGACTTTAGAGCAAATATTTAAATACAAAACTTGTTCAAAATGTGAAAATGCATGGTATAAAGTCATTTTTTTTAACATAAATATTAATATTTTACGATATACGGGGTTAACCACTAAAAAATGAGCTATAGCATTGGGAAACGGGAATGGTATCGAAAAATGCGGAATAATAAGTTCTATAATTCGGTGAAAAAATCATTGTTCTACGATACTTCGTTTAGGAGAAAAAAATTAAAAAAGTCTTATTCTAAAAAAATGCCAATGGTCCCCCTTATCAACTTTTCGAAAAATCAGAAAAACGTGAATAAAAAATTAAAGAAGAACAGGAAAATAAAAGTGTTAGGTTCAAAGAGTAGGATAAAAGAGTAGACAACGAAAGCCAGTGTTAAAATATCCAAAATCCCTTTTTTTTTTTTTAAACAAAACACAAATTTTACGAAATTTTTCAAAAATCAGTTTTTAATTTTTTTCTCCTAAACGAAGTATCGTAGAACAATGATTTTTTCACCGAATTATAGAACTCATTATTCCGCATTTTTCGATACCATTCCCGTTTCCCAATGTTATAGCTCATTTTTTAGTGGTTAACTTTGTATATCGTAAAATATTAATATTTATGTAAAAAAAAATGACTTTATACCATGCATTTTCACATTTTGAACAAGTTTTGTATTTAAATATTTGCTCTAAAGTCAATAGGGAAAGAGATACAGCCGTATTTAAAAAATAACATTGAAATCCCTATGGTTCACATTTCATTTCTACACCCGGTATAAAGAAAGTCAATCAAGTTGAATTAAATATTTCTTTTTGTTTCATACAGAGTAAAAATAATTAGCGAAATTACAGAAAAATTATAGCAAAATTTTAATATAAAAAATCTGTAATTTTATTTTACTGTAAATATTCTATATTTCTAGCTCGAAATTCTCTAATTTTTGCATAATTCATAATAATCATCAAATAATTAAGTAAAAATGACCTAATAAGTATGTAATATTGCTTAATTTATGCAAACTGCATCACATACTTAATGTAGAATTACGTATTGTTAGTATAACTCCTTAACACTTATTTGCATATTAATATCTGTAATAATAATCTGTAATAATACTAATAAAATATTTTAAGTGTAATTCATTCATTTCAAATTACATTCTTTATGTAAATTTAGAAATATATATTTATTATACCAACAATAATATTACAAAATTAAACAAATTTTAGCTAATTATGGAAATTTCCTGACAACAAATTTACTGAAATTCTGTAAATTTACTAAAAGAAACAGCAGTTAAATAATTATACCTAGAAATACTGAGGATCGTAGTATCTGATGGTTTTTTTGTATTTATTTTAATGTTCATGGTTTTCACCACTAAGTATCACGGTCAATTAATATTAGTTTTCAATAAAACTTCTCATTATTTTTGTATCAACTATTGATTTATTTATTTATTTGTCGTTCAGTTCACCAGACAGCGACGACACGTACCCGGGCGAGGAGCCCGAAGAGGAATTCTCAATGCGCGACGACCAATTCCTGGTGTCTGATCGCACCGAAAACAAATTCTACGGTTCCCTGCATGCGGGCAGTGCAACAAGTACCGGCGGCGGCGGTACTGTACCCGGAGCCGCTTCCCTCGGCTATATCGGTCGTCGTTTGCAAGCCGCTACCTATCTCTGTCCGGCGATATTTCCTTGGGTTGATACTGGTCCCGCCACCGAAGAATCGGGCATGTTTGTGATGAAGGCAGTTGGAATACTATATCTATTGATTATTATCTTCGATCTGATTATCGTATGCGGAATGCATAATATGGATACGGCAACGACAGTGTTTATGTTTCTGTTTCTGATAGCAATTGTCGCTGTACTATTGGCCATTTCGAGAAAACCGCAAAATAGGTAAATAGCTTAATTTATAACTCATTTAGAAAGATTAGATTGCTAACTATAATTGTTTATAATTTATAACTTTTTACATTTTATTCTGATCATCAAATTAAAATTTAAAGATTTCTAGTTTAAATTTCATTCTCACCAGGTCCCTAGTTCACTCCACGCTGCCACCAGAATGTATATAAAAATAATGGCCTATATTCTCACCTCACTTTTAAAAGTGATTTTTGCCAAAATTACTTTTGACGTTTACTTAAAATTATTTATTAAGCAATTTTAATTAGTTTATTTGAATTTCATAATATTAGATATAGAAAAATATATCAAAAATAGAAATACTACTCATATTTGATTACAGATAGAAGCAAAAATTTATTTGAAGCAAAAAATAAAAGCACTTTTTCATAAACAAAAGAGGTGGGAATACGGGCTATCTAATTTTGTAAATTCCTAACGATTGAAGAGGAATTATATCTTACACAGATTTTGCACGTTAGAACGTTAAACGAAAAGTTATTTTAATTATTTATTATGAGTTCTGAAAGATTTTTAAATATTTTATAATTTTTTTTCAAAAATTTCTAAAATTATTTAAGATGCCTAAGCTAAACTAAGATTTTAAACAATAATATATTTTAAAATATGTATATTCTTATTTTATCTTAAATTCTTCTTTTAGCACTATATTTCAGCCCATTATAAAATAAAGATGTAAAACCAAAAAAAAAAAATTAAAATAAAGTTGCTGTTCATTTAAAACTTATGTTACTAAAATAAATCAAATTGTTCACAAACTTTGTGTAATACATTTTTAAATAAATTCTAAATAGAAAACAACGTATTAAATAATAAATGTATTTGTGTAGGAGTACGCTAATGTTTATGACGCCCGGGCTACCATTTGTGCCAGCGATTGCAGTCACTGTCAATATTTACCTGATATTCAAGTTGTCCATATTGACATTAGTCCGATTCACCGTATGGATGGCACTCGGTTTCCTAATGTACTTCTATTACGGAATCAAACATAGTTCACTGGAAGAACCATCGGCTGATAACACAATCGAACTTACAGTCACCGAACACGAACAACAAACTCAAGATAAGCAATCACAACAACAACAAACTCAGCAACAACATCAGCAACAATCACCTTATATGGGACATGATAATTACAGGTATTCTTTTGTTTTTAATTTAATATTTTTGTTTAAAAAATTTCAACATTTTGAAATTTGACATTTCCACCTCTGTAGCCATCTAGCGACAGGTTTCTAAAGTTGAATTAAAAAGTTTATGTAATATTTTAAATATTTTATTATATTTTTCCAATGATTACATCTACAGTATATTATTGTTTAATTAAATATAATATAAATTTATAAAAATTATCTTTCTGAATTTGTTTAAAATTTTTCATATATGTAATACATATATGAAATTTTTAATTTATTTATCTGCCATCTATTGGCAAAATCAGGAAGCTTAAATGTCAAGTTGACAGCTTTATTTAATAAAAATAAATTAGCACAATATATTAATTATTTTAAGATTTAAAGTGCAAACCGAACCGGTACTTTTTTCAGTCGAAGCTGTGAATCGTTCCACCTATATTGAACCGGTTTTTTAAACCGAAAGCGGCCGTATAAATTAACCAACCTTAAATTAAATATGGATATTTCTTGCCCCGAAATTTCCAATATATTATTAGAAAATGATATATTGACAAAAAATTATTCATTCAATGGAAAAATACTCGTTTAATTAAATAATTAAAAGGGATATAAGCACAATTAGTGTATTTTTGTTTGAATTAATTAAAAATGTTTCATTTATTTACGTTGTACTTTTTTCGTCCTCCTTTTCATTGTAAAAACATTGGTCACCTTAATAACAATTATATAATTATTTTCGTAGTATATATCATTGACGTCATTTGGGGAATCCTTATTATGATTTTTAATTGTTTGTGTAGTTTTAATCAAATGGATTACAACACCAGTTGGGATCCAAACGCAATGTGGGATGAAGAGAACAAGCAATGGTCAACGCAACCGCAGTCGCAGCCACAGCAACAATACAGTCAAGTGGAACAACAATACAACGTTCAAACGAACAACACTCGATCGGTAATCAACAAACGAAATAATTTGGCCTCGAATAGGACCGCATCGCAGGACCTCTTCGTGAGCGAGTCGGCCTTCCCAAAGTGGGACGATTAGAAGACTGTTTTTATCGGGAATGTACCTTAGTACTAGTGGCACAAGATAGATTTTTATCCGTTTTTATTATTATTCCAATTCGTTTTATCATTGTAAATTAATTTTATCAGGTGGAATACATATTTATATCAATAGATGTCGATATACAAAAAAAAAAAACAAAATGTTATATGCCTTCGATCAGCAAGGAGATTCGTTTTATCAAATAACTTTGTTATTAACAAAAATTGTGGATATCATAATGGCTGTATTTAAAATACGAAAAAAAATGTATATGAATTATATATAAATATATATACCGGGTGTCTACTTTTTTTTTGTTACATAGGGAATACAATGCTAAAATTTTCATTTGGTGATAAATTTTCCCCTAATTATTATAGAACAAAAGTAAAAATACAAAAGTTGTTTAGAATTCAAAAATGCATCAAATGATGCCAAATTTATCAATATAGGATGTTCCGATCAAGAATTAGAAGCAAATTAAAATTTCCATTTTTGCGCTCTTTACATCAAAGTGCCATGGAAATTAAACAAATAAATGTTACTTTGATGTAAAGAGCGCAAAAATGGAAATTTTAATTTGCTTCTAATTCTTGATCAGAACATCCTATATTGATAAATTTGGCATCATTTGATGCATTTTTGAATTCTAAACAACTTTTGTATTTGTACTTTTGTTCTATAATAATTAGGGGAAAATTTATCACCAAATGAAAATTTTAGCATTTTATTCCCTATGTAACAAAAAAAAAGTAGACACCCGGTATATAGTGACAACGTATCACTTTTAAATTAAATTTATTACGTTATAAATGAATTAATAAAGAATATAGTTATAAATATTGATTATATATAAAAATAAAATCTTTGTGTGAAGCTATACATATTTGTGCTTCGGTATATTTTTTACAAATACTATCACCGATGCTCAAATCATATTTTTTAATCAAGTGTAAACTGATGGCTACATTTGTTTAAATATTTGCGGCCTCTAAATTTAAAACCAAATAAAGATATATATCAGTAAGATGTATTCGCCATCTGTCTTTGTCCCCAAAACAACCGCATTTTTGCGCGTCCACTTGTGTATTATCATCTAAGAACTGAATGCATTCTTATTTTTATAAATGTAGCCATTGGTATCTAGTGTTTGTATGGGTTTACTTACTTGATGTCCTCCCCTTCGGCCCATTAAATGGTGCCCGAGGTGAATAACTGTTGTACACGCTTCCCTTGTCTCTAGATGTCTATTAAACATTACGATATAATCACAAAGTGTGCTCCTGTAACGTGACCACATATAACGAATGTACGTAGTACAATTTTTCTTCATTTAATTCGTGCCGAAACAAACATGAGATAAATAAATAAAACTTGGGCCCAGGATAAACAATAAACCAAACCTAACCGAACCTGTTATTCGGCCTGATTCTCTAACGAAGTTGTTAAGTTTTAGCAACGTTGCTAACAACTATAACCAATAGAAACAAATATAATAGTTCTCATTTGAATTTTTTTTATTTAGTATCAGCTAATATTATTGGTCAATGTTGTCAGCAACGTTGCTAAAATTTAGCTACTTCGTTATAGAATTAGGATGATTATCTCAAGATTCCAAACTCAGTTCCTCTTTGTTTTCCATTTCCTAGTTATACTACCAACTGTACCCGCAATTTATAATTGCTAGTTTTTAATTAAATTCTATGTTACCCATTATAAAGTATTTTCAAATAAACATTCACATTTTATATGCGCATATAAAAAAACTTGAACGACTATTTAAAAGGAAATGAATGAATTATTACGATTGCAAATATTAAATTGTTTATTTGAAAATAGTTGAATATCAAATCATTGGCCGGGGTATGCTGGCGTGTATATAAATATATACATCACAAACTTATTCTTAAAACAGTGCCTGTACTCGACAAAGTGTTGATAATGAAAAAATAAAAATATCATGGCCAAGCGTAATCGTGTGCGTGGCCGTTTCCACAGTGGCTTCCTTCTTCAGTTGCAAATCGGGGCAGTTTAGCTGCACCAGGTTGCATCCACATATCATGGACGCCACGGTTCGCGTTCCGCTCGCGATTTTCGTAGGGGGCCGAGCTTTAATTTCGACTCCACACACTCGTGCTAGGATATTATGTTATTCGCTTCCCAGTGTGTGTGCACGGAAGTCATAACCCAAGTGTAGCGTTTCCGTTTTTGGGTTTTGTACATACATACGATCGGTGTACATATCACAAAGAAACACTTACATATACACACGGTACATATTTAAGGAAGTGGCGTTCTGGTTCCATCATTTTAATACTGAATTTATATCGTATTCTATTTTGTACAATTTTCAAACCGTTCAAAAACCAAGAGAAACAATCGGAGATATAAAAAAATAAAAATAATATCAATAGCAATAAAGATTTGGATATAAATAAAGCATTATGAGTTTTTTTCTTGATTATTATATTGTTTTGCTTCGATGAAGACACTAAGAATAGTTTAGATTTTTATCTACATGTTAATGGAGGAAATAATAAGGTTTCAAAAGCTTAAAAGCGAAAATTTTGCAAATTAAAATTAGATATAAATAAAAGTATAAATGCCCTTCAATAAAAGTAAACAACGTTACAGTTTCTCCTCTCTGTACTGTATATAAGGAACACGTAGTTTATTGATATTTATTGTTGATATTAAGTATTATTATAAATTATTACTAAAAAAATTGTTATTGCGCAAAAGAATAAGAAGTGTGTCAAGCTCATTTTGAAAGTGTTTAATATACGATATATATATTATATATAAATATAAATAAATAAAGATAAAAAACATAAAAAAGACAATTTGATAACTGCGTGTGATGCTCTCACGAGCAGAATTTACCAACCTGCTCCTAGGAGAGTACAGCCACCAGGACGTGATAATTCACATTCTTGTGTTAATTCTAAACAGTTTCTTCCTAGTAATGGTTTAGATATAAA